>CM077028.1:64361053-66761053 GCA_039090855.1 Macrothele yani | reverse complement strand
TAAAATGAACTACGATCTTTGCACTAGGATGTCTGGAATACGTCAATGCAGTTATGGCTTTTACTGTGAAGTTTTCTACGTTTTTATTTGGAGTTTTAGTTAGGTGATCAGCAGCTTGGAATTTGTACAGTAAACCTACTTTCGTTTTTGCGTGTAGTTTGACTTTTTAGTTAATTGTTGTTGTTTCTTAATTTCTTTTTTTTGTTTGTTTTTTTTTGGTTGGGGGTTAAAAAAATTATTTATTTGCCCTGGTGGTACAGATAAAGTGACAGGATATACAGACATTGTTCTACAGTATTATCAGGCAGACATAGATAGTTGCAATCGCTCGTTCTACTCAAAGCGAAAATAGTGGCTAACATAATTTATCGTAGGCATAGGATTTTATACTTTTCGTATTGCGTTGGACCCAATCCAAAGATATACAGGGTGCGGCAGCGTTGACAGCTTATTAATAAAATCACACCGTAAGCGAACAAATGTTTTTTTATTACTCGCTACACTGAAAAGCAATTGAATTAGAGACAGCTGGCGTTGTGCAAATGCGGTGCTGTGGGCGGCCCTGTAAACGGAAACGACATGACGTATGCTGCGATCCGACAATATAAGGAGTGATGCGACGGGAATCAGAAAGAGTCGGACGCAGTATGGGTAAGACGAAGGATCTAAGCGCATTTGATCGTGGGCAAATTGTCGGGGCCCGACGAATGGGTCGCTCCATCTCGGAAGTCGTGCAGGCACTGGGATTTTCACGAGCCACTGTGTTACGGGTGCACCGTGAGTACATCGAATCCGGTAAAACCATCCCTGCAAGGGCCAACTGCCGTAGACAACAGCGTGTGGATGAGTGGGGTCATCGTCGGCTAGCTCGCATTGTAACAGCGGATAGACGGGCCACAGTGCAAGAAATCACTCGGCAATTTTACGTTGGTGCACAAAACTGTGTAAGCAGCCACACCATCCAGAACCATCTCCTCGCAATGGGGTACAGAAGCCATTGTCCCACGAGGGTACCACTGCTGACCGCACATCACAGGGCGCAAAGATTAGCATGGGCGCGGGAACATCGCCACTGGACCCTAGACATGTGGAAAAATGTTGCCTGGACCGATGAGTCGAGATTCACGTTGGTGCATGCGGATGGCAGGATACGAGTACGGCGCAAACCACATGAAGCGATGGATCCTTCTTGCCAGCAAGGTACTCTTCAAGCTGGTGGAGGTGGCATTCTCGTCTGGGGACTGTTTATATGGACTGAAATGGGACCCCTATTACGTGTGACATCGTCCCTCACAGGTAAACGTTACCGGGATATCCTGGACGACAATTTGCTCCCGTTTGTGCGTCTTCAACATCCCGCTGGAGTCCTCATCCTGCAACAAGACAATGCACTGTGCCATCGCTCCCGAATTGTATCCGAATGGTTGGATCAACACTCCCCCGATGTGGCCAGTTAGGTCACCTGACCTCAATCCTATCGAGCACATCTGGGATGCCATCGAGAGAGATGTTCGAGGCTCTGACCCCCCTCCATCAAATCTTCGTGAACTGTGGGAGCTTGTTCAGGGGTCGTGGATCCGTATGGCTTCCCAACGCTTCTGGTGTCTTGTCGAGGCCATGCCGAGACGAATCGCCGCCGTCATCAGGGCGAAAGGTGGTGCTACACGTTACTAGACAGGTATCTCTAATTCAATTGCTCTTCAGCGTATGTCAAATAGTTGTTACAAGAATGCCATTGATCAGCCAATGCTTGAATATGACCCCTGTGAAATGGCGACCCCGCTGTACCACAAATTCTTCTAAGCGGCATTGGAAGGAGTCCATTACTAGTCGTAACATATCGCCAGGGATATTGGTGACGTCCGCTCTGAGTTGGCCGTTTAATTGCAATATGGTGGCACAAGGTGTTCGGAAGACTTCTTTCTTGAGATACCCCCATAAGATCAGAACATGTTAGATCGGGGGATCGGGGCGGCCAAGGGATATTACTATAACAAAACTGTTATGGTGACATCCCTTGGCCGAAGATTTTCGCTTGCAACCAAATGTTGAGACTTCATTTCTTGCACAATTTGTAGCTTACAATGGTAAAAATGGAGATCCTCATGCAATATTCTCCCGAATGAACGATCGGAAATGGGCAAAGCTGTAGAGTGTTGCCGAGCAGATCTTTTAGGGCTACGCAAGATTGCAGCACGAACACTTTCAATCATTTCCGGTGTCTGCACAGTTCTTTCGCTACCTACTGGTTTACGATTACAAGCCGATGCTGTAAATCTAAAGGAACTTACCCACCTTGTGATGGTGTGACCAACTGGCACATTCTCATGACGTTACACTTCGAAATGTCGCCTGAATAGAGGTTGTATGACAACTATGTAATCGTTATTCTTGAAATACGTTTCAACAGCGAAAGCATGATGCTCAACCGTCCAGCTCGCCATTTCGAACAAAAAACAAAATGGCAGCTCATTGGCATAAGAATGCCGCGTCATCGGCCGCGCATTCATACATGACGTCATTGTACGACACACGGCAAATTACACTACGAACGCTACCGCACCCTGTACATGGAACTTCTTGTAGTGTTTTAAAAGCATCATATCAAATGATTAAAAAAATGCTATTTAATTGCGTATACTTCATATTGAGGGTACTCCCCCATTATTTCTATTATTTCTTTTATTCATTCTTTATTTTTATGGTCTGGAATAAACCAGTGGACGTAGCATTTGCCAGAGAAATTGTTACTCTAAAGAATTGTTTCTTGAAAACTGCGAATTTTATTGAGTACTATTTTTAATCGAAGTAGATGCCCTGAACTACAGTTCATTTACATTCTTTTAGATTGATTTTCACGTATTGCAACTTTCCGCTTCTAAACGACTCAAAATAAAGAAACAGCTTTCAACAAAATATCGCCAGAATCAGATTCCAACAAAACATTGTCAGAGCAAATCAAAGCTGCTAGTATCCATTTCTGAAGCTAGGCATTAATTTAAATTCAACCTATAAATGTGAGGATAACTGAGGTTTTCGGTAGTTGGGAATTGCCACAAAATGAGAAATTAAATATAATGGTGTTCACATGTCCTCTTATGTGTGCACATCCTAAAGTGCAATAAAACGGAATCATTGCAAGGAGTTAATCCACACACATCCGCACACAAAATCGCTTAACCTCCCTTTTGCTCCAGTAAAACTACATAATGACTTTTTTTTTATCTCCATGAAAACGTGTTCGAAAAGGTCATTTCGGAGGAGCTGAGCTACCGTAGTAAGTTTAAGCCTCGCTGCATGTCATCGTAGGGAGTTTAAGTTACTCCGCTGAGTAATGTTTCCTTCGCAATACTCAATTTTTCCTCATTCACTCAGTATCTCAGAAGACATTTTTCTTTGTCGCTTAGAATCTTCTTCGTACCAGATTACTTTCTTTGCAGAAACCCAAACCGTCTACCGACTTTTTAAATTCTTTATGGACGCCACCTTTCCATCGACTTTAACCTCGAAAACGCATCACCATTTCCCCCTTTTTTTCCTCAGGAACACGACGATCCGTGCTAGAATCCTCCTTTTCCTCTTCTAAACTCAGGCATTTCTTGCCCTTCCACGAAATTCCGAAATTGTGTCACAAAAAATTCATGGTAAATATCTATTGCTGTTACTGAAAGCCTTTCCGTGAAATCTTCCCAAAATGAGTAGAACGGTTTGATAGAGTAAGTGTTCGATATGATCGTATAGCACCATTCAGAAGATGAGTTCGGAAAAGGAGAGCATGGAACACGAGATGATTTTGGAGCAGCCACTGCGACGCCATCTCCCAGTCCAGGTAACCCTCCCAAAATAGTGTTCGTAAAGCATTTATCAAACTAAGCTGGTGTCTAAATTAAAACTCTTCATTAAAAGTAGGATTTCACAGGAATGATGGGTTCTCAAGAAAGTCCCGAATGGCTGTAAATGAAAGTTTAATTGTTCCTACTCTGATGTATGGCAGTGAAACCTGGGTTCTGCAGAAAACACATAGGAGTCGTTTGGGGAGATGCGTTACTTGTGGTAAGTAACGCATCTCCCCAGCACGCTCTAATCATGTGAGGAATGAAGATGTGTTGCATATGTTAAATGTGAGGCAAAATGTTTGTCAGTAAGGTGGAGACTACTAATATTGGTGGTGTGACCATGTTGAAAGAATGAATGATGAGATGCTTACTAAGAGAATTTATTCAGCCCAAGTGGCAGGAAAGAAAGGTAGAGGAAAGTCAAGAAAATCGGGGAGGATCAGATTCAGGAGTCTCTACAAGAGAAAAAGATAATGAGTTTGAAGTACAAAAGGTCTTATTTGCGGCGTATGATGGATGCCAATGAAACTCGAGCTGTTTGCCGAGACTGCTGTAATTGGAGACGCCTGATACAGTAACAATGAGTTCTTCCTGAGAGGAGCAAACACTGAATATCAGGGAACAGCTTAATGATATGTATTGTGACGTGCCTGCCCCGCAGGACGCACACGACATAACGGCAGATAGCAGAGAGAACGAACGTCTGCGTAGCTCAGTTGGTAGAGCGACTTGTTCCGGAATAAGAGGACTCGGATTCGATCCCCGGCGTGATCGAACCCGAGTCCTCTTATTCTGGAACAAGTCGGCGGAGAAATTTACTGCGTTATAATGGCGCCCGAACTTCCCGGATGACCCGACCGTTAAAGTTCTCGCAATGGTGTGATGTTCTTTCCACACCGCGAGATAGGAAAAATAAGAGAATCCCTTCTTCAGCGCTTCGAAAATTAAATGTGTGTGATGTTGCATTCCACACACCAGACTGACTGAGAGTTCTCAAGTGCACGTTCTTCAGCGGATGGCTGCCTACAACGATACATGGTCCCGGCTGAGCCGTGGGTCGTGTGCGTCCTGCGGGGCAGGACGCACACGACATAACGACAGATAGCAGCGAAAACGAACGTCTGCGTATCTCAGTTGATAGAGCGACTTTTTCCGGAATAAGAGGA
Organism: Macrothele yani; assembly: GCA_039090855.1. NCBI lineage: Eukaryota > Metazoa > Arthropoda > Arachnida > Araneae > Macrothelidae > Macrothele > Macrothele yani. Next base: position 66,756,051 of record CM077028.1, on the reverse strand, counting down.
CTCGGGTTCGATCCCCGGCGTGGACGAAAAAGGACGGAGAAATTTACTTCGTTATAGTATGTATGTGTACGCGATGACCGATTGTAAATATTTTTCAGAGACATGTGCAAGGGGAAACACCAAATTGACGTACCTAAGCAACATTGTGCTGGCCCCTATGAAAATATGCAAATGACTACCGTACGTCACCGAACTGGCAGAAACGCGACCTTAATAAACTTGTTCTGAGCGGGGTGCAGAAATTGAAGCTGTGTGAACTGTTAGTGAAAGAATAGATCCGCACTAGTGTTGCCAGATATTTTTTACCTGAAATCAGTAGATCAGAGTTCAAAAAATAAGTAGAGATCGGTAGACCAGATTGTTTTTGTTTGAAATATGTACCACGTTACAAATGGAATGTTGAATTTGATGCAATCTCAATACGAAGGAACACTTAAATGTACTAGCATTTCAAATAACAGTATTCCTCAAACTGCTATTAAACACCGGAATAAAACTGAAACCAATACTACAATCCTGAGACGCTTTTCTGATATTACTCATGAGCAGCTTTATAAAGTAATGCACATCATTAAAATTAATGCTGGTATAAACAATCATGGTATTTGTCTTTTAATGTAGTCACAGTTGGATTGATCCCACTTTTTTTTCTAAAAACAAAGAGTTATTTAATTACACTTGCTACTAAATGATGCTCAGATGTTCCCAAAGCAAATGAAATGAGTACTAAATTCAAGAGATAAAAAAAAGTATCATTTACACAATATATAGCCGTTTTCCAGTATTCTGCGCTTTAACAATACTAGGGAAAATCTTCGTATACAAGATAAATTTATAGTTATCTAGAATAAAAGAATATTTCATGACAACCATTATGAATTTAAAAAATAAGTATAGGTAAAATGTGCTGAATAATTTTAGTCTTCGTCAGAATTTTCTCTGCAGACCAGTTCTGAGATGAGGGTTGTCGACTGGATCAGTAGATTGTGAGTACTGAAAGAATGCAGACATTCTTAGGCATCATGCCCCTGAGTTTGTAGGTGGTCTTAAAACAGACAAATTAGTAAAATCATGCAGTGCATTGATTATGATACGCTTTCCAACATACCAAAAATCATTATTCAAGTTATTACTCAAGTTTGAGGATAATGGGTGGAACAAATCTCTCTTCTTTGTCCTGACCTCTGATCCTATTTCGATAATATTCAACAGAACCGGTTCAGTATACCTCCGGAACAACATACTAAAGTTTTGTCGCAATAGAAGTATTGTTAGTCAAGTTATGAAGATAATGGCTGTGAATCAATCTCACTCCTGTGTCCTGACCTTTGACCCCAGTTCAGTGATATTAAACAGCACGAGTTCAGTACATCTCCGGAAAAACATGATAAAGTTTTGTCGCAATCGAAGCATTTTGTACGTAAGTTATGACGCATAAGGACAATGTAATGGATCCCGCTCATATGTCCAGACCTTTGACCCCATTTCGTCCATTTTTAATAGGGTTCGTTCCCAGTGGTCCCCTACGACATATTAAAATTTAATCGCAATCGAACCATTTTTACGCAAGTTATGACGCATAAGGGCAATAGAATGAATCCCGCTCCTATGACCTGACCTTTAACCCCATTCCACACAATTTTGATAGGGTTCGTCCCCAGGTAGTCCCCTACCACATACTAAAATTTCATCGATATCGAGCCATTTTTACGCAAGTTATGACGCATAAGGGCAATGGAATGGATCTCGCTCCTATGTCCTGACCTTTGACCCCATTTCGTCCATTTTCAAAAGGTTTCGTCCCCAATGGTCCCTTACCACATACTAAAATTTAATCGAAATCAAACCATTTTTACGCGAGTTATCGTGCGGACAAACGGACAGACAGACGGACGAAGTTGGATCATATACGCTTCTTCAATATATGGTTGGAAAGCATAAAAAAATCAGTACATTTCGAAAATCTACTACGTAGATCAGCAGACAGGAATCAAAATCAGTAGATTTACTGACAAAATAGTAGAATGGCAACACTGCTCCGCACCATGGCTTTAGGAAACACATACGATGGAGAGCGATAGGTACACTGGAAGCAGCGCAATCGCAAGCTGAGGTAGCAATATGGCTGAATGTGTCGAGGGAAGTGATGTCCAATCCTGGAGACGGTACCTCGAAAGTGAAACAATAACTAGGAGGCCGACGCAAGGATGCCCACGATTGACACGTCAAGACAACTGGTATTTACCTCTAACACCTCGTCGCCATAGGAAGTCGACAGCCAGGCAGCTCTCGAAGGAGCTCTCCTCCGCTACGGGAACCGTGATATCGAGGCAAACTGTTTACAGAAGACTCCACGAGAGAGGTCTGAATACGTCAACAGTCTGTATCCCGTTATCCGAATCGCACAGAAATTTCCGACATCAATCTCTGAACCCTTAATAAGTGGGCGTACGTTCTCTTCAGCGACGAGTCGCGGTGCACCCCAAACACGGATTGTTAACGTGTGTATATTTGGAGAGAGGCGGAAAGCGGAAATCGTCCTTCCCACATTTGGGAAATTGACCACGACGGTGGTGGAAATTGACCACGACGGTGGCGGAAATTGACCACGAGGCGGAAATTGACAGCGACGGTGGCGGAAATTGACCACGAAGGTGGTGGAAGGTTTGGGCTGGCATCATGTTGGATAGATGCACGCTATTGCATGTGTTTTCAGGAGGCAACCCTATTGCTGCACGCGACAGGGATGGCATCCTAGAGCCCTATGTACGGCTTTTCACAGGAGCTGTTGGCTCCCACTTCCTTTTATGGACAATAACGCCTGTCCCCATTGGGTTCTGCTAGTCGATGAGGATATTCACAGGATGGAGTGATTCAGCGAGATATCCGAACCTGAACCCGATAGAGCATGTCTGGTATGCCCTGAGAAGAGCACCTGAAATCTTGCAGCAGCCATCTCCCTGAACCCTCCCGGGATTCTGACCCGCCTTGGTGGAAGATTGGCACTTATGATTGCCCCAAACACTCATTCACAGTCTTGTAAACGTCATGAGGGGCTAGTTGTGAGAGCCGTATCCCTGTTCAGGGTAATCACACTCTCTATTTGACCCTAGAAATCAGCGTCACTATAATGAAGTAAATTTCTCCGTCATTTTTGTCCACGCCGGGCATCGGACACGGGTTCCCTCATTCCGGAATAAGTCGCTCTCCCAACTGAGCTACGCGGACGTTTGCTCTCGCTGATATCTGCCTTTATCTCATGTGCGTCCTGAGTGGCAGGCACGTCTCAACCCCCCCAACTCACCGAAAGAGGGTCGTGGGCATGGCCCATGGGTCAGTCGGGACCATCCGCTGAAGAACGTACATTGGAGAAATCCCAGTCAAATTTGATGTGTGGAACGTAACATCACACACATTTATTTTTCGAAGCGCTGAAGAAGGGATTCTCATATTTTTCCTGTCTCGCGGTGTGGAAAGAACATCCACACCATTGCGAGAACTTTAACGGCCAGGTCATTTTTGAAGTTCGGGCGCCAATATAACGAAGTAAATATCTCCATCATTTTTGTCCACGCCGGGCATTGAACCCGGGTTCCCTCATTACAGAATAAGTAGCTCTCCCAACTGAGCTACGCGGACCTATGCTTTCGGGGCTATCAGCCTTTATCTCATGTGCGTCTTGCGGTGCAGGCACGTCACGCCACATGCTGCATCACTTTTGTGCTGTCATGCGCATGCTTCCTCCTCATACGGTGATAGCATTCTTTTTTCTGTTATGTATTGCTGCGTTATCGGTATATGTATGTCCGTACCAACTGACATTAAACTCTGTCGTGTAGATTTTGCGTTATTCATAATTTTATGTTTGTCATGCTAATTTTCAACTCCAGTATATACATAGATTTAAAAGTTAATGAAGGTGGTTCAGAAATTACAGTCATCAACTAATTTTTTTGATTTTCTTTTAATCCAGCAAACTGTAACCAAATATCTCAGTTTCAGAAAAATATTTTCTCCGCACGCATTTTTTTTTCTGGGATTACACGATCACCGTGTGAAACCATAATGGCTATGAGAGGTCACCCTTTGCTAATTTGTGGCTACTGATTCGAGGGATGGTTGGTCCTAAGCAAGTGCCGTAAGCCACTTGCTTAAGACCAGCTAGGATGTTAGTCAGGAACGTACGCCCCTGACCACTCTTCCACAGGGGTGGCGACACGGCTTTTCATCGTGAATATACTTCCAATATTTTAAAAAGGATATCATATCGTCGAAATATTTCTGAAATGGATTTGCACCAAGTACTCACGTGTACCCTCTCACAGCAAAACAGCAAAAAACAAAAACAACTTTTTGTGTGATTTTAAATGAAGTGTTTCAACGTCATGTCACGCGGACGAATTTCTACAAGAGACACTTACACTGAAGGGCAATTGAATTAGAGATACCTGTCTAGTAACGTGTAGCACCACCTTTCGTCCTGACGACGGCGGCGATTCGTCTCGGCATGGACTCTACAAGACACCGGAAGCGTTGGAAAGCCATACGGATCCACGACCCCTGAACAAGCTCCCACAGTTCACGAATATTTGATGGAGGCGGGTCACAGCCTCGAACATCTCTCTTGATGGAATCCCAGATGTGCTCGATGGGATTGAGGTCGGGTGACCTAGCTAGCCAAGGAAGCGAGGTCACGTCGGTGGAGTGTTCATACAACCATTCGGATACAATTCGGGAGCGATGGATCGGTGCATTGTCTTGTTGCAGGATGAGGTCCCCAGTGAGATGTTGAAAACGCAGAAACGACGGGAGCAAAGGGTCATCCAGGATATCCCGGTAACGTTGACCTGTGAGGGACGATGTCACACGTACCAGGGGTCCCATTTCAGTCCACGTAAACAGTCCCCAAACGAGAATGTCACCATCACCAGCTTGAAGAGTACCCTGCTGGCAAGAAGGATCCATCGCTTCATGTGGTCCTGCCATCCGCATGTACCAACGTGAATCTCGACTCATCAGTCCAGGCAACATTTTCCCACATGTCTAGGGTCCAGTGGCGATGTTCCCACGCCCATGCTAATCTTTGCACCCTGTGATGTGCGGTCAGCAGCAGTACCCTCGTGGGACGATGGCATCTGTACCCCATAGCGAGGAGATGGTTCTGGATGGTGTGGCTGCTTACACGTTTTTGTGCACCAGCGGTAAATTGCCGAGTGATTTCTTGCACTGTGGCCCGTCTATCCGCTGTTACAATGCGAGCTAGCCAACGATGACCCCGATCATCCACACGCTGTTGTCCACGGCAGTTGGCCCTTGCAGGGATGGTTTTACCGGATTCGATGTACTCACGGTGCACCCGTGACACAGTGGCTCGTGAAAATCCCAGTGCCTGCACGACTTCCGAGATGGAGTGACCCATTCGTAGGGCCCCGACAATTTGCCCACGATCAAATGCGCTTAGATGCTTCGTCTTACCCATACTGCGTCCGACTCTTACTGATTCCCGTCGCATCACTCCTTATATTGTCGGATCGCTGCATACGTCATGTCGTTTCCGTTTACAGGGTCGCCCACAGCGCCACATGTGTATAACGCCAGCTGACTCTAATTCAATTGCTCTTCAATGTATATACGTACACACGCTCGAGTTGAAGTTACAGCTGTGATTTTTGCTTCCAGCAGCGAATAAATGGTTGCAAAGTTGCACCATGTTGTTGGTTGCACCAAAAGGTGATACTACTCTAGCTGCAGCGCTTTCTAAGAAAAGTACACCATTGTGGGGTGCAAACAAAACTCAACAACATGGTGTAAGCTTGCGCCATAACGTTGTGCAAGTACTACGTTTTAGTGCATGCAACCTGCAACAAAATTTTTAACAGTGTACGAATGCCACTAGAAGTGCCTCTTGCTTTAGAATTTAGAAAGTTTTTGATCAGAAATTACAGAAAAAAAGAAGTTCAAAGCATTTAAACTGGCAACATGAACACGAAAACAAGTTAGTAAAATCATGCAATGCATTGATTATGATACGTTTTCTAACATACCAGAAATCATTACTCAAGTTATTACTGACGTTATGAGGATAATGGCTGTGGAATAAATCTCGCTAATGTGTCCTGACCTTTGATCCCATTTCGATTATATTAAACAGAATTGTTTCAGTATACCTCCGGAACAACATACTAAAGTTTTCTCGCAATAGAAACGTTTTTAGTCAAGTTATGAGGATAATGACTGCGGAATAAATCTTTCTCCTGTGTCCTGACCTTTGACCGAATTTCGATGATATTCAACAGAACCGGTTCAGTGTACCTCCGGAACAACATACTAAAGTTTTATCGCAATGGAAGCACTTTTACGTAAGTTATGACGCATAAGGGCGATGGAATGGATCCTGCTCCTATGTCCCGACCTTTGACCCCATTTCGTCCATTTTCAATAGGGTTTGTCCCCAGGTGGTCACATACCACATACTAAAATGTAATCGAAATCGAACGATTTTTACGCGAGTTATCGTGCGACGGGCAGTCGGAGAGACGGAAAAAGCTCGAGCATATACACTTCAACCTACGGTTCGAATGCGTAAAAAACATGTATCTGCTGAAACAATGACGCACGTAAACAAGCTGTTGGCAGAAGGTTATGTTTTTTCTCTTTACGAAGAGAAATGTTAGTATTTTGTTTTTAAAAAACGCTGTGAAAACCGCGGAGTTCGCATTTCTCAGTGTAAAATACGCAATATTATTAATAATAGAGGGAAAAATCGTCAAGCATTGCTTTTAACAGGAAAAAGAACACCAAACGAATATCCAAAGAACGTACGTACTTTTACGACTATTTTAAAAGTAAGGTCTCTGGTCTTGAAAGAAATTCCACTGAGCCAAAATAGCAATCGCTGAGCCGTTAAGAAACTGCAAACAAGGTAATAAACAAATATTTGAATGTGAAAAAAAAAACAACAACAAAAAAAAAACAACAACGTAAAGTTCACCGTCTTTTGCCTAGCCACGTGGATGAGCGCAGAACACGGTGTAGACTTTTTTATGAAAACCACTTAGCCGGAGGCAACTTGAAATATATTCTGATTATTGATGAAGCATAGATCTAGCTAATCGACTTTAATAATAATAAAAAAAAGGTCGATTTACTATAGCAAAAGAGCAAAAAAAAAAAAAAAAAAAAAAGACTTAAAATCTTGTTTCTAAGAATCCAAAGAAAGTTTCAGGAAAGGATTCATGATTATGACTATATAGTTTCTCGTACAATGGGAAATTAAACTTACGAAAATTTGAAAAGAATGCTAAAATCAATTCTATATACACTGGCGGAAAGTGATAAAAGAACACCAAGAAGGAATTGGCGGACGATCATGAAATTTATATATGTTAATGGGGTTGAGTTTACGGAGGTGTAATGTTAATTTCGGGACTAGCCGGTGAGCGCTTACGCCACAGCACGGCATAATATGCAAATTATCGTTGGTGGTATTTAAAGAGTACGGTGAAGTGAATGTAATCAGTCGTCGGCGTACGGACACGTGCGAAGACCTTGAAGAAGCTGCAATGCCTGGACATGGAAGACGTGTACGATTTCAGCAGTTATCGGACTTTGAGCGAGGTCGTCCAGTCGGACTCCGCGAGGCCGTGTGGTCGTATCGTCGTATTGCGGAGCGAATTGGACGGGAAGTATCGGTGGTGGTACGATGGTGGCGTAGATGGTCCGAGGAACATTCCCACACGAGAAGACGTGGAACCGGGAGTCACAGACGGACTGATGAGCGGACCGATCGACGCATAAGAAGTGCGGCGTTGTCAAGCAGAACATCCAGTGCGACGCAAATCCGAGCTGCCGTTGCACCTGAGGTGACTGTGCGAAAAATCTGCAACCGTCTACTGGATGCAGGACTACGTGCACGTGTGCCTCTGGCATGTGTACCTCTGACTCCAGCCCACCGTCAGGAACGGCTGCAGTGGTGTCGCCAACGTCTGTACTGGAGAACGCAACGGCGATCTGTCGTGTTCAGCGATGAAAGCAGATTCTGCTTGGGAGCCTCCAATGGCCGTATGCGTGTTCGCAGTCGCACAGGGGAGCGTCTCCACCCTTCTTGCATCCGCCAGCGACACACAGGGCCTACAACTGGTCTCCTGGTGTGGGGAACGATCAGCTGTCGCTCCCGTACACAACTAGTGTTTGTACCGGGTACGTTAAACAGCACCTCCTACATCAACAACATCATTCAGCCCGTTGTTGTGCCATTTGTAAGGTCGGTCCATCGTGGTGTTTTCCAGCAGGATAACGCACGCCCACACACGACACGTGCAATGCAACATGCACTTCAGGGTGTGAGACAACTTCCGTGGCCTGCACGTTCACCGGATTTGTCCCCCATTGAGCACGTGTGGGATTTTATGGGACGACGACTTATCCGGTCTCCACGACCATCCCCGATTTACGCGTCCAGGTTGAGGATGCTTGGAACTCAATACCCAAACTTACATCCAACATCTGTACGACAGACTCCATGCCAGAAATGCACAGTGCGACGCAGTTCATGGCGGTTCAACCTCGTACTAACCATGTTACATGGAAATGTTATTTTTCAGTTTACCAGCAAATACAGCTGTATTTTGCCATAATGTTTTGATCACGTTATCCTCTGTATTCCGTTATTATGCTGTATAAATTTCGTTGGTACCAGACGTCTCCTTCTTGGTGTTCTTTTTTCACTTTCCGCCAGTGTATTACCAAAATAACGTTTTAACTCCTATATATTAAGAGGAAATACCTTTCCTTTATCCACAGAGACTTCAACGAACAGAATTCTATCAGAATAAGGCTACCAGTCATACATCCAAATTTACCACTCTGTTTCTTGAAAAAAATGAAAAAAAGAGACGGGTATCAAGTCTATACCTTTTGCTGATATTCCTTCAAAGTCATCTGATGTATCGACTATTGTGTCTTTGAATTGCTAAAAAGAGCACTTTCTAAACGCAGACCTAAAACACTGATTGGACAATGGAAAGCAGTGGAAGAGGAGTGCAATAAAATACCACTACCAATTTTAAGATATGCCCTGTTATCGTGGTAATATAGATGTAGGTTCATATCCAGAGAAAGGGCTGTCAGGTAGAACATTTGAGAAAGAAATGACTTTATTTTAAATATTAATTTTGTCATATATTTCTTCTGTTAGATGGATTGGGAAATGAATTTACCTAAAGAAATATTTTAAATAACATGGTCGGAATATAAATCTTTTAATATTTTTCACTGTACACCATGTTCCCTTCATTCAGAAAACTTGAAAATTTTCATCGTCCTGGAGCGGAAATCGAATCCGCACCTCCCGATTTCCGGTCGAGCACACTACCCAGGACAAGAAAATTCCTAGCAACTGAACATAAACATCTAGGAATCTTCAAATTTGCGCTATAGTCAAAGCTATTCTGCTCCAATGCAGCGTCTTAAGACCTTTTCTCACATCCAGTATCGGATGTAGGCCAGAAATGACATTGTTGGAAATACGTCATATATTTTCTTCTGTAATGCCTAGCATGCTCGACCGGAAATCGGGAGGTGCGGGTTAGATCCCCGCTCCAGGACGATGAAAATTTTCAAGTTTTCTGAATGAAGTGAACATGGTGTACAGTGAAAAATATTAAAAGATTTATTAATTATGTTATTGCAGAATCGTTCTAAAACTCTCTGAACATCCACCGTAATTAAGGAAAAGCATATGCTTCTCTCTCTCTCTGATATAAAAGTTTAATTCCTTGCATCTTATCTTATTCTAATGCTTTTGTGACCTATTAATTCCCATAATGCATGCTATTCTAATGCCTTCAGTTTAGAACCCGAATTCTGTCTGCGATGAAAGATCTGCTCGTATTCTACGCATTATTTCGAAGGAAAAAAAGCGTAACAAAAACAAAGTAAAGAACAGAACGATTCTCTATCGATTGCTATTGATTCTCTATCAATATCAACTGTCATCTTGATAGTGAATATCGTTGGCACCAGTAACTATGGAATGAAGGGAACGAAGATGATTATTGGCTCTCAGCCGAACAGCTCATGTAGGCAAATGCTCCAACGTTCTTTTATTCATTTATTTACTTTGTAAATAGGAGTTCACTATCATCAAAAGGGGCATTCTGCTTATTTTGCCGATAAATAGACACACAGATGGATTGTAACAAAGCTGATTTAAAGACAGGAAATTAGCTAAAGGTGCCATATGTAAATTAACCAGGACTGTGTAACAGTATTTGAATACTTCATAACGTCAGTCATCATTATGCACGGTGTGCAAAAATTAAGGGCGAAGAGGAGAAATTAGCATAACAGCGGAACAAGCAGGCAGAACGGACCGAAAGACCACTCAGGAGATAGACTAGGGTCCGGTACGGTAGGGCATGCGCATATATGCAACGTGACATAGGAAGGGGGGGGGGGGTGTCGGAAGGGTAGAAAGCACACGGGCAGCGTACGCTCAGCAATTCGGTGAAAGCTATTGCACGGTATACATCGGTTTAAACGACGTCGAGTTGCTGCCACCGTGTGAGATATGGCCAACAGGCAATCTAGTAGACGACATCTGGATGACTTTACCCGATATCGCGTCATTGGGAAGTGGGAAGCAGGTCAAAGTGTGACTAGTGTGGCAGAGGAATTCGGGATCGCTCACGGCATCGTTTCACGAGCTTGGAGAGCATTTCAAACGACAGGAACAGCTGTCCGAGAGTTTAGCGCTGGTCGTCCACGAGCAACCACGGCGGCGGACGACCGGTATATTGTCCTACAGGCGAGAAGAGACAGACAGCAGACAGCGAGAGAAATCGCAAGGCACATGCAACAGACAGCTAGACGTCCGTTATCGCGTTTTACCGTGACCAGGAGGCTGCACAAAGGTGGTCTATTTGCACGACGACCAGTACGGTGTGTGCCATTAACGCCTGCTCATCGAATACGGCGGTTTCTGTGGTGCCAGGAACACAAGAACTGGACACATCAGCAATGGGGTCGAGTTCTCTTTACGGATGACAGCCGATTCAGTCTGGCCAGCTATTCTCGACGTATACACATCTGGAGAGAGCAGGGAACACGCAACCACACCTCCAACATCATCGAAAGGGACCGGTTTGGAGGTGGCGGAGTTCTCGTTGGGGAGGTATCATGCTTGGTAGCTGTACTGACCTCCACATCTTCCAAGGAGGTTCAGTCACTGGTGTCCGCTATTGTACCGAGGTTCTCCTGCCTCACGTGCATCTGTTTAGAGGTGCTGTGGGTTCTGAGTTCCTCTTCATGGACGACAACGCTACACTTCATCTTACAGTGGCTGTCGCAGAGCTGTTGGAGAGTGAAGATATTCAACGCATGGATTGGCCCGCAAGGTCCCCGGACCTAAATCCAATCGAACACGCGTGGGACCTTCTCGGGAAACGCTTGGCAGCAGGTCACCAGCCGCCAGCAACGATTCCGCAGCTGCGATTGACGCTACAGGGGAATGGGCCGCAATGCCTCAACAGCTCTTTGACAACTTCGCCCTCAGCATGGACAGACGTTGTAAATCCTGCAACGCAGTCAGGGGTGATCATATCCGCTACTAAAGACTGGATTTTCTTGGCAGCCGCCTGTCACATGGACGTTTCTGTCTTCTGTCCAGTTGTGCTCGAAGCTACGTTTTTCAATAAAGTGCCTTTGTATCCTTTGGATTCTTTGTTTGGACGGTTTTGCTCACTTGTCCCATATTCTTACATCATGATTTGAGTCGATGTGGAGCACTTCCGCACGACGTTACATTCGAAAAACCGTCTTGTCCTTAATTTTTGCACGCCAGTGTAGTTACACGGCAAAGTAGCTCCAAATGTCGAAGAATCTAAGACACTTTTATGTTAATCGGAAAGTATTTTGTGCGTTAGGCGCGTTCGGGGCTTCGAGGTGCTTTATTTTAATTCGAGAAGAACTGACGTACATAATATCGACATATATCGACTTCTGGGCAAATGCCAAAAAGGGAGGGGCAGGTAGATCGTATGCTTTTTCCCCCGGAGTGACGGGCGCAATATTCTTTTTTCTAGCATTTTTGGTAAAGCAAAATAAAATAATTTATGATTTAAATAAAATAAAAGTTGCTCAGAATGGTTCGAAAAATGCTTGTGTATCAGTAACAGAATATATATACAGGGGCTGGACAGAATAATGTGAACCTCTAGGAAAAGAAGGTTTTATGTACCTAGTGACCACCTTTGGCATTCAAAACCGCTTGAATTCTCCTTGGAATTGACGAATACAAATCCTGGTTGGTGGTTAGTAGGATGTTTTATCATTCTTCATGCAGAAACTGCTCCAGATCCTTGAGAGATGCAGAAAAAGGATAACGGGATCTTACCGTGTTTTCCAACACAGACCACAGTGGCTCGATGATGTTTAAGTCTGGCGATTGGGAAGGACAAAGAAGGTGTGAAAGTTCGTCCTCATGTTCCTGAAACCATGATTGGACAATCCAAGCTCTGTGAATTGGGGAGTTATCCTGATAGATGGAATTCCTGCAGGAAAAAGTTCGTCCTCATGTTCCTGAAACCATGATTGGACAATCCAAGCTCTGTGAATTGGGGAGTTGTCATCCTAATAGATGGAATTCCTGCAGGAAAAAGTTCGTCCTCATGTTCCTGAAACCATGATTGGACAATCAAAGCTCTGTGAATTGGGGAGTTATCATCTTGATAGATGGCATTCCTGCAGGAAAAAGTTCCTCTGCCATTGGATGGACTTGGTAGGCCAAAATGGTTTCATACGCCCTGTCAGTCATCCGTCCTTTCAAGGTCATCAAGGTACCTGCTGAAAACCAGGAAATGACTGCCCGTAGCATGACAGAACGACCACCATACTGCACTGTTGAGAGCAGGCAGTCTGGGTTGTCCGCTTCTGACGGTGTTCTACACACGTAAACACGTCCTACGGTAGGGAATAGTGTGAATGTGGATTCATCCGACCACATTACACGCTTCCATGAATCGGCAGTCTACTCTGTATGTTCCACACTGCCGTCGCTGTTGTGCATTCACCTGGGTCACCAGAGGTTTTGCTATAGCAGCCCTACCATGAATGTCTTGTTTATGCAGTTTCCTACTCACTGTTGTCGTTGACACTGGGGTCTGGAGATGCAGATTAGGCTCCGCACTAATTTGCAGATCCGTGGTCCTCTTTAATGCTGTTCTGTCTCTATCAGTCAAGGTCTTATTCCGGCTGCTCTTTTGTTTCGCCGACGAGGTTTTGCCACGAACATGGTATGCTGTCAGACGCTAAACACAGTAGCTCTCAATACTCCTACTACCCAGGCAACTGTTGTCACGGAGGCACAAATAAGCCAGCCGCCAACAATTAGCCCTCTTTTAAAGTCCGTTAGGTTGCTCATTTCGTCGTCATCCTGAAAGAAATTTTGCAACAAGACACTTTAAATGCACTTAAACAGGACCTTCGGGTTCTAAACAAAGCTATTACAACCAAAAAGTGGTGGATACTTTTGCGTTTTGCGACGGACGCAGCTGCATTAAAAGTCACGTCTCTAAACGTGGTGTTCACATTATTCTTTCCAATCACTGTACTTAAAAACGTTAAAACAAATATAAAAAAATTGATGCTACATCGTTGCAGTCTATTTTGTCAGCACGTTTAGTTAGATTCAGAATGAAACTCGTTAATTCAGCAGGTAAGTTACTTTTAATGAAATTTAAATCCTTTTTTTACATTGAATAGGTTTTTGTAAGACCTACACCGGTGCTTAAAATTATTACAGAATAATTTATCAATTCGTACATAACTCGGAATATTTATGAGGAAATTCAGTGAAATTTGTGAAGAGGTTTAGTATTATAATTTATTTCGTAAGGGACTCAAGCAGAAGAAACTCATATTTTTATACAGTGAGCTAGCTTTGCATTAGGAGCACTCCTCGTTTTACTTGTACTTATTCGCAGCGAAAACAAAGTACCACGTGATATCAAAGTCACGTGCTGCTACTATAAATTGTGCACACCTATCCTCTCAGTAAATGTAAGCGTATCCTCAGTAAATGTATGCCAGTAATGGGGAAACGTGGCCACTTAAGCCAATTTGACCGTTGTCAGATAGCTGTGGCCCGGATGGCAGGTGCCAATATTTCGGTAACAGCAGCACTTGATCAAATGATCATATGTGGAGGATTTTTGGAAGGGAGTGTCTGACCCCAGGTCTTAAACAACCCTTAGAAATAGGAGATTTGGGCTAGAGTGCCCGATAGGAAAGTGACACGGAAGCGAGGTAGAAAGGGGGAGGAAGACGCCCATATTTATTACCGGGGGCCAGTACCCGTGGTCCGACGGCTTAACGTGTCCATCCGACGCACGGCGGATATTTAGTGGATCGAGCGTATGTACCTTCCCGGGATCGAACCTGAGGTCTTCTCCATGGCAGTCACGAACGTTGCCCTCTAGGCAACCCGCGGCCCAGCAGCACTTATTGGCTGCTCCCGTGCTTTTATATCAAGGGTGTACCAGGACTGGATGAACCATATACAGATATCCAGCAGAAAGGCTCACATTAGTCAGACATGCGTGGTTGGTCCTAAAGCTGAGCGTCGGGTGTCACGACTAGGATCTCAAGAAAGACGGGCAACAGTCACCTATCTCACCCACCTGTACAACAGCGGTCCAGTTCGACCTATTTACACATGTACCATGCTTCGCAGCCGAAGACCAAAGGGGGGACGCATGATGACGCCCAGTCATCTCAAAGAACGCCTCTCATGGGCCAAGGAACGTTGACAATGGATCCCCGACAGATGGAAAAATGTCGTTTGGAATGATGATTCCCGTGTCCTGTTGCACCATGCCGATGGCTGGCCTCGCATATGACGTGAATAGCACGAAGCCTTGGTTGCACAGTTGGGGTTCAACAGGCGTGGTCCGGGAAGCTTTTTCCTGGCAAGCAATAGGTCCGTCCGTTATCATATTATAAACACAGAATGGTGGACGCTAAAGGGCCTGTTATCAGACCATCTCCATTCATACCTGCATGAGGTCAACCTGGACCATAGTGCCATCTTTCAACAGGACAAGCCGCCGTGTCATCGGGCTCGTATAACTACTGATTGGTTGGAGGAACACGACAACGAATTCGCCACATTGTCTTTGCCCCCAAACTTTCCTCAGTGTAACCCAACTGAACATTTGTGGAATATGCTAGAACGAGGTGTGAGAACTACTGATCCTAATCCACGGAGTGAGCGTGAACTGAGGGAACTGTTGTAGCGGACATGGGTCGAATTACGCATGGAGGATCGACACCTTGTAGAGCCTGTTCCTTGACGTCTTCGAGCTGGGATTGTACAGAAAGGTGCACTAAGGCCTTATTAGGTAGGTGTTCCTTATACAAAGCTAGCCCAAATCATGTAATCTTGTAATTAATACGAAAGATGAACAATGTTTAAAGTCTTTTGCTTAAGACACGTCGTATTTTAATATGGAGTATGATCACCACTGACAACTATACAGCTTAAGCAACGATTCTTCATACTGTTTATGAGGGTGTTAATGAGGTCTTGAGGGATTAATGACCACTCCTCAACAAGAGCTGTTCTGAGTTCTTGGAAGTGTTCTGGCAGAGGGCTGGCGAGTTCCAATGCGTCTCCTTAGGGCATCCCGTAAATGACCAATGGAATTGAGGTGTAGAGATCTGGATGTGTACTCCATTCTACCTTCCTCTTCGAGAAGATCGTCAACGAAATAAGTTCGACGAAGTCTGACAAAATAATCCATAAGAATAAAACGGGGACTGATGGTTCCCCTGAATGGTTTGTCATATGGGTTCAGGATATCGTCTCTGTACCTCGTGGCAGTAACCGAACGACTCTAAAAGATGTGCACGCATGTGCGCCTGTTTGCATCGGGATTGTCTGTTTTGTTAAAATTAATCTTACTTCAACGACAAGAGCAAACCTCATCTCGACCACAATCACTTCCACCTAACGTGGCAGAAGTCAAATGTGTGTATTAAAGTAATTGCAGGATAAATAAAAACTCTGGTAACAAGTTTAAAAATTCACAGCTTCTGTGGAACTTTATATTTGAAGTTGAAGTATCAGAATAATATGACCACCCCCGGAATCAGAATGTACCCGCCCACCCGCGTCACAGAGTGCACGTGACGAAGTCGACCACACGGAGATATAAGCGGCCGGCTAAGACAGATGAGGCAGAGGTAATGATTTGACGGACGTTCAAAAATTAATATTCATCGGCCACCGCGCCAATGGTGGAAGCATATCAGAAACAGCAGATTTCGTGGGCTGTTCGCGAGGTGCTGTAGTAAGGGTGTTCCAAGAATTGACCGCTGGTACATTGAGTACCTCCTGATGTCAAAACTGTGGAGTCCCAAAGGCCATTGACCCCAGAAGACAACGTCGCCTCTATCGACTGGTAAAGGGCAATCGACGCGCAAGAGTGGAGCAAGTGACCATGCAAATGAACACTGAGGCACTTTGGTACGTGTCCCCAATAATAGTAGAACGAACCCTGTTACACATGGGTCTCCGGAATCGACGCTGCGTTAAGGCACCCATGTTAACCCAGGTCCATCGGTAACGACGCCTGCAGTACGCATGGGACTACCGTCATTGGACAGTGAAAGAGTGAGAAAAGTTTGCCTACTCCGACGAATCGAGGCTTCTACTACTCCATAGAAGTGACGGGCGATGGCGGATACGGCATCAGACACATGAGAACCAACACCCGAACTCGCTTTTCGGTCAAGTACTGGCCGGCAGTGGCAGTTTGCATGTCTGGGGGATGTTTTCCTGATATCACCTGGGACCGCTTGTGCCACTGGATGGGTCCCTGATCCCTCGTGGCTACCTGTATATCCTCGCTGACCACTTGCATCCCTGCATGGTGGATGTTTGTCCTGGTTGTGATGGTGTCTACCAATAGAACAATACACCCTGCCACTTCGCTAAGAGGGTGTGTGACTGGTTCCAGGAACACGAAAGCGATGTCTCCGTTCTCCCTTGGCCCACGCAATCGCCCGACCTGAATCCCATAGTGCACTTGTGGGACTATTTGGATCGACAGGTTCAGTTTGCGGTCCCACAGCAACGTCATGTTCGGGATCTCCGTGCTCTGCTGCAGACCGAATGGACAACCTTCCAGGGCCTCACTGCGTCCATGTCACGCTATCTCACCGTTGGCATCCGGGCCAAGTGTGGTTATTCTCATTATTAGGGAGGTAGTCTGTTATTCTGACACGACAGTGTATAATATGGTCAAGTACATGCTTAACATCACAGCCTCTCCTTGACAAATGTCAACCCCGCCTTCTCGTGGTACATCCTGTTCCCACTAAAGGGGCTCTGACGACCGCCAATAGCGGTATAACTATACCATGGGGATTAGAGGAAATTCTATCCCACACTCACCAACCCGCTTGGCCAGCGTGGTGAGTTATGGCCAAACCCCTCCAAAATGACTCCACAACTTAAATCTTGGCCCTCAGTCTCCGGCAGCTGGAATGTACCTGGCCAAGGCAGCGGCCAGTGCGACATGAAGGCAGAGGGTGCTAAGAATCCCCGGAGGACCGGACTAGGCTGCCATCTGATGCTGACCTTGGCGACGTATAACGGACGCTCCCTATCTTCTGATTCAAGGCTTCTTGAATTGGAAGAGGAACTACAAAGGATCAAGTGGGACATCGTCGGGCTAAGTGAGGTAAGGAGAAAAGGAGAAGATCTCATCGAACTGAAAAGTGGACATCTCTTCTACTATCGTGGGACAGATACTGGCAGAACTAGTGGTGTTGGATTTATAATAAACAAGAAACTGAAGGATAAAGTTGTAGAAGTTGAAAGTTCCTCTGACAGAGCTGCACGACTCGTTATCCAACTCTCGAGAAGATACCAGGCTCAGATTATTCAAACTTATGCACCCACCACAAGTCATGCTGAAGAAGAAATTGAAGAATTTTATGAGGAAATTCGTGATCTAAATAATAAAGGTAAGCAGCACTTGAAGATAATTATGGGAGATTTCAATGCAAAAATAGGGCAACGGCAACAGAATGAAACTTCAGTAGGTAAATTCGGTCACGGCAACAGAAACCAGCGTGGAAATACTCCCGTAGAGTTTGCAGAGGCAGAAGGGTTTTTCATCTTGAACTCCTTTTTCAAGAAAAAGCCACACAGGAAATGGACATGGAGACATCCAAATGGGACGACAAGTGAAATTGATTTTATTATGTGTAACAAAAAATTCGTCATAGAAGACTGCAGTGTGCTGAACAAGTTCAACACAGGCAGTGACCATAGATTGGTGAGATGTAAGATGCACCTCAACACTAAACTCGAACGTAGCAAGCTCATAAGACAAACAAAATGTATTGACATAACCAACCTTAAAAAACACCATAATACCTTCAAATTGGAACTGAAGAACAGATTCTCTGCTTTAGAAGGCCTTACATCGGAAGAAGTGGATATTTCTGAAGTTAACAGAAAAGTAACCAAAGCTCTTATGGAAACAGCAACAAAATTAGCTGGGTCTAAGAACAAATTGCATGTGAACAAATTATCAGGAAAAACCAAAATGTTGATGCAAAAAAGAAGAGTGATGAGGACAACTAAAGAAGATGTGACTTCCAAAGTGGAATATATAGAGCTATGCAAGACAGTACGAAAAAGTATCACTGAAGACGTAAGGAAATTCAACTGTGAACTGGTAAGGAAAGCAATTGAAAACAACCAAAGCCTAAAGATAGCAAAGGGACATCTCAGTAAGGGGAAAAAACAGATTATGGCACTGAGAAAAGAAGATGGTTCTGTAACAAGAAATAGAGGCGAAATTATGACAAGAGTGGAAGATTTCTACTCCAAATTATATGAAAGGGATGATACATGTACTCCAGACATCATGAAAGGTACCAGTACCAGAGTTCTTCCAGTCCTTCCAGCAGAAGTTGCACATGCAATCAAGAACATGAAGCGCGGGAAAAGCTCCAGGAGAAGATGGAATTACTGTAGACATCATACAAGAAGCAAGTGAAGAAATCGAAACAGTACTCGCCCAAATTTTCACTCGATGCCTTAATGAAGGGAAAATTCCCGAGGATTGGAACAACGCTACAATGATCTTGCTACATAAAAAAGGTGACATTGAGGATCTCGGGAACTACAGACCTATCAGCCTCCTATCAGTGGTTTATAAAATCTTCACTAAAGTTCTTTCACACCGCTTGAAGGTGACACTGGACATGGCTCAACCGAGAGAACAAGCTGGATTCAGGAGTGGCTACAGCACAATAGATCATATCCACGTACTGAGAGAACTAATTGAAAGAGCGAGGGAATATGAACTTCCATTGTGCATGGCTTTTATCGATTATGAAAAAGCCTTTGATTCGGTGAAACCATCAGCAGTTGCAATGGCTCTGAAATCCTGCGGTATTGAAGATGCATACATTAATATTATTAATAACATCTATGAAAATGCAAGTGCAAAGATTCGGCTGTTTGAAAATACAACACACATAAAAATTGGAAAAGGAGTGAGACAAGGTGACACCATATCTCCGAAGCTCTTTAATGCCTCATTGGAAAATGTCTTTCAATCACTGAACTGGGAAAACAAAGGGATAAAGATTAATGGAGATTGTCTAACCCACCTTCGTTTTGCTGATGACATAGTCATTTTTGCAACTACCCCATCAGAGCTACAGAGTATGATCCAGGAACTTGCTGACAAGAGTAAAGAAGTGGGATTAAAAATGAACTTTCAGAAGACAAAAGTGATGTACAATGCTTTTACAAGAAATGAAGATTTATCAATTGATGGAGAAAAGCTGGAGATAACAGACACGTACGTTTATCTTGGACAGCAGATATCAAGTGAGGGTCACATTGGTGAAGAAATTAATCGGCGTACAAAACTTGCCTGGAGAGCTTTTGGAAGAAACAGCATAATTTTCAAGAGCAATATGCCATTATGTCTTAAAAGAAAAGTGTTTGATCAATGCATCCTTCCAGTGCTTACGTATGGTGCAGAGACGTGGACCTTAGCTAAAAGAGACATACAAAGGCTGCAGACAACTCAAAGAAGCATGGAGAGGTGCATGCTTGGTGTAACCAGGAGAGATAAGAAGAGGAACACATGGATCCGAAAAATGACAAGAGTGGAAGACATCATGATCAGAGTTAAATCCCTGAAATGGCAATGGGCTGGACATACTGCCAGAAGGACAGACCATCGATGGACAGCCGAAATTTTAGATTGGATTCCAAGGGACAGGAAAAGACCCAGAAGAAGACCACATGGGAGATGGGTGGATGAAATTCGAAAGTATGCGGGAGTGACATGGAGGAGACTGGCACAAGACAGACCGTTGTGGAGGAAACTTGGGGAGACCTTCGTCCAGCAGTGGATTGATAATGGTTGACAATGATGATGATGATGACATACCGGGTTATTATAAAATAAGTACCACTAATTCTGGGCTAGAAATGCTAGAAAACGAGATATCGCGACGAAACTTTGTAGGAAGCTTACTGAGGGCATGGGTAAACGATGTAGCGGGGGAAATATTAATTCAAAATTGCGCCGCTAGGAAAACAATAACGCTGAAGGCGCAATAGGAGAACAGACACGTGCGTGAATTTGCTGTTTATTGAGAAAAGCTGGTAACATCCTGGGCATCACCAGAGATGACAAGCTGAAAACGGAGACGGTATGCGACACGGATTCTCGCAGTCGATGGTATCTCCACTTCGCGTCTGATACTGATTTTCATATCTGGGAGAGATTGAGCGGGAGAGAGCGAGCGAGCGAGAGAGAGAGGGAGAGAGCGAGCGAGCGAGAGAGAGAGAGAGAGAGAGAGAGCATATCGTCCCGATAGTCTCTGAATTTAAAATACTGCCAAAGCCGAAAAACGCAAGCAGCAAAGTCGATGAGCGTGCTGGCCAGGACTGCGGATATTATTCGTTCGATTCCAATTGGTGACCGGCTTTTCCCGTCTGCAGTGCCAACTGCAACTTCGTCCGCGACACTTTCGAAAACTGGCGGACGTCCTCTTCTGGACGCTATACCCAATTCTCTATTGTTTTCGAATTTTCGTATGATCCTCTTCACCGCCGCTGATGTAAGGGGTCCTCTCTCTGTAATTCTTTGAATCTTCCGTACA
Source organism: Macrothele yani (assembly GCA_039090855.1). Classification (NCBI taxonomy): domain Eukaryota; kingdom Metazoa; phylum Arthropoda; class Arachnida; order Araneae; family Macrothelidae; genus Macrothele; species Macrothele yani. Next base: position 66,734,847 of record CM077028.1, on the reverse strand, counting down.
GGTGTAGTGCACTGGTAACTACCGCTTCATCCACTACACTTTCAAAAACTGATGGACGTCCTCTTCCCGACGCTATTTCCAATTCGGTATTGTTTTCGAATTTCCGTATCATCCTCTTCAACGCCGCGTGTGTAAGGGCCCTCTCTATAATTCTTTGAATCTTCCGTACTGGTGTAGTGCACTGGCAACTGCAACTTCATACACGACATTTTCGAAAACTGGTGGACGTCCTCTTCTCTCGACGCTATACCCAATTCTCTATTGTTTTCGAATTTTCGTATCATCCTCTTCAACGCCGCATGTGTAAGGGCCCTCTCTATAATTCTTTGAATCTTCTGTACTGGTGTAGTGCACTGGCAACTGCAACTTCATACACGACATTTTTGAAAACTGGTGGACGTCCTCTTCTCGACGCTATACCCAATTCTCTATTGTTTTCGAATTTCCGTATCATCCTCTTCAACGCCGCATGTGTAAGGGCCCTCTCTATAATTCTTTGAATCTTCCGTACTGGTGTAGTGCACTGGCAACTGCAACTTCATACACGACATTTTCGAAAACTGGTGGACGTCCTCTTCTCGACGCTATACCCAATTCTGTATTGTTTTCGAATTTCCGTATCATCCTCTTCAACGCCGCATGTGTAAGGGCCCTCTCTATAATTCTTTGAATCTTCCGTACTGGTGTAGTGCACTGGCAACTGCAACTTCATACACGACATTTTCGAAAACTGGTGGACGTCCTCTTCTCGACGCTATACCCAATTCTCTATTGTTTTCGAATTTCCGTATCATCCTCTTCAACGCCGCGTGTGTAAGGGCCCTCTCTATAATTCTTTGAATCTTCCGTACTGGTGTAGTGCACTGGCAACTGCAACTTCATACACGACATTTTCGAAAACTGGTGGACGTCCTCTTCTCGACGCTATACCCAATTCTCTATTGTTTTCGAATTTCCGTATCATCCTCTTCAACGCCGCATGTGTAAGGGCCCTCTCTATAATTCTTTGAATCTTCCGTACTGGTGTAGTGCACTGGCAACTGCAACTTCATACACGACATTTTCGAAAACTGGTGGACGTCCTCTTCTCGACGCTATACCCAATTCTCTATTGTTTTCGAATTTTCGTATCATCCTCTTCACCGCCGCGGGTGTAAGGAGTCCTCTTTATGCTATTCTTCGAATCTTCCGTACTGGTGTAGTGCACTGGCAACTACAGCTTTATCCACTACTCGGCGCTATACCCAATTCTTTACTTCTCGGCGCTATACCCAATTCTCTATTGTTTTCGAATTTCTGTATCATCCTCTTCAACACCGCGGGTGTAAGGAGTCATCTACGTAATTTTTTTAATCTTACGTACTGGCGTAGTGCACTATTGGCATAGGCGTAGTGCACTATTGGCATAACTTTGTTTTTGTTAGTAAAATTTTACTAAAACCGCACATTCTTCTTTCGCAAGAGCCAAAATGACTACCGGCAGCCTAGTTAATGCTGCTTTTACCCTGCCAGACGCTGCATGCAAATTTGCATTTGAATATTTGCATACGAAACTTTCCATGCGAACGACCTACAATTTCTTGGATGTCAGCAGTGATGATGCTATGCTGTTTATGCATCACTGGTAATCTCTTGTGATGGCCAGCATATTCAGCAGACTTTGTCCTGAAACGTTTGTACTGTCAATAACCAGTAAATCCACGCATTTATCTGTTTTTTTCTTCCATCTGCAACGCCATTATTCCCCTAGCGGCTCAATTCTGAACTGCTTTTTTTCCCACTAAGCTATTTACTCTTCCAGCGGCAGAAATGTGCTTTACAAAAATAATTGCAAACCTTGCTCATAATGTCCTCATACCGGAGCGGAGGACATCCGATGCAAAAATATTTTTTTTCAAATCGAACTACACTGCTGGCCACCCAAAATGCAACACCAAGAAGAACACGAGATAGCAAAGCCAGATTTACTGGATACATAACAACAGATACAAAGATGAAACGATTGAGCTTTCAGGCCCGTGCGACTTGCGGAACACGCAGACATCAATAGTTCGTGTGAACCCCATGGCTAGCAATAACGGCCGCTACACGCCGCGGCATCGAACGAAACAGGCTTTGGATGTATGCTTCAGGTATGTCGGTCCAGGCTGCTTCCACACGTTGCCACAGTTCATCAGGCGTAGCCGCGGGTGGTGCTTGACGGGCCGCTCGGTTGCCGATCAGCGACCAGACGTGTTCGATGAGCGACATATCGGGAGAACAGGCGAGTCACGGTAGCAGTGACACCTGGTGGATCGTGAAGAATTGTTGCACGATGCGTGCCACGTACGGGCGCGCATTGTCCTGTTGAAACGTGGCCGATGGCAGATCCTGCAGGTAAGGGAAGACTCTAGGCTCCAAAACGTCGGAGATGTAGTGGTGGCTGTTGAGTGTAACGGCGATGCGTACCAGAGGGGTGCGGGTGTCATATCTAATTGCGCCCCAAACCATAACGCCAGGCGACGGACCGGTATGGCGATGCATAATGCAGGCGTCTACAGTCTTTTGCCGCGGCGCCGCCACATGCGGATCCGACCATTCGTTGTGTTGCAAGCAGAAGCGGGATTCGTCGGAGAAGACAATGTCGTGCCATTCCGTAGTCCAGGTGCGGCGTTCAACAGCCCACTGCCACCGCACTCGCCAGTGGTGTAATGTCACAGGTAATCGGAGCAATGGGTGCCGTGCGACAAGTCCCCGCTCCTGCAGACGACATCGAACGGTACGTGCTAACACAGGTTGTTGCGCAACACACCATAATTTCTGCCCAAACGTTCGTGATGTGGCGGTGCGAGCCGTTAATGCCCGCCGCACAACATACCGGACCTCTCGTTCAGTGGTGTGCCGCGGTTTCGGCTATAGCTCACGTCGGTCCGTTCGTCAGTCCTGCACCCACAGAATCCATACTCGCCTCACTGTGGCTGGATGTCGTCCCACACGGGCGCCGATCTCTCGGTACGATAAACCGCTGTCGCGATAAGCCACTATTTGTCCTCTGTCGAACTCGAAACGTGCTGGAATGACTTCCGTATTCTGTGATGAGGCATCAGGAAGCTTCCCACGCACAGGTCCGGCAGCACAACACACTTCCACTGCCTTCAGTGCACCCTTCTTATAGTTCTTCTCGGTGGCGTGCCGGGCGCACGCATGATTTGCATATGCCCTGCAATGCTAATCGTTTGCATGTCCTCTCGCGGGTGACGCATGCTGCGAATTTCAGGCCAATCGGATACTTCCTTCTTGGTGTTGCATCTTGGGTGGCCAGCAGTGTATTAGAAGCAAAGATATATGCACTTTTTGTCCAATAGGGGAAAACTGAGTTCTTTGAAGAAGAAAATGGATGCAAAATATTTTTCATATTAAAGGATATCCGAGGAATAAAATAATTTTTTTCAGTCGGTTTTGAAAAGGTGAGATACCGTGGCAAACTGAAATATGCACTTACGCCCTGCCCCCTGTGACAAAATCGTGCCTTATGAAGAACAACAAATTGTTTGAAAAATATTCTTCCCAGTAAACGCCATCTAATGCTAAAACAAATTTCAAGTCGTACTTTTAGGTGTAGAGATACAGGAGAAAATGACATAAATGTCTGTGCTCCCTAGCTACTTGAATTTGAAGGAGGAACTCTACGCATAATGGTTATCGTGATAAAAAGCATCAAAAGTAAAAGAAAGTTTTGTTTCAATGCTAATTTTTGAAGCAATGATATGCATCCTAAACAGGCCAAAAGATAATGATTTTGCTAGTTCAAGCTTCCCAATGCAAAAATAATTTTTCAAATCGCACAAATAGGTTCATAGATATGAATTCATACATATAGATTCATAAACACCATGTCCACGAACCTACTGATGGCGAAAATTGGGCGTTGTGCGACACGGTTGGCAAAAACATTGATTCGTCAAAAGTGAAGCGTTATTAAGTACAGCAAAATCTGATTTACGCTTTAAGGAAGTTATGTCACGTCGCCTGTAGGACTGCCAATATGTGTACCATGTGCTGCAGAAACCTCTCAAAACAATATCCAGCGCTATTGCCCAAATTCTGACGAACTAAACGAAGAAGTAGACGTTGAACGGTGAAGTAGAAAGGTGTAACGTTCGTTCCACAAGAATAATGCCAAACTACATGCTGCAATGGGAACATAAAACAAATTGAGACAGTTTGGCTGGAAAATTCTTACACATCTTCCGTGTTCATCAAATTCAGCGCCTTTTAACGATCATTTCTTGTAGAACCATCGTTTAAAAATAAATGTGTTTATTCAATGCTGCCAAAACGTGCATCCATATTTTTTTTTATATAAACTACGAGGTGTGCCAAAGTTCCCTACCGGACCGGACCGTACGCTAGTTCTTCTGCTTAGTCCCCTTCAAGTTGCACACGTTTATTACAGTAGCGCTCGAAGGCAATAACATGATTTGTCAAGGCTACCGAAATTGACTTGCACAGCATCAGTAACATCAGTGATGTATTAGGTGTGCAACTTAATTCTCGACCCCTAACCGCAAGCGATCATAGAACACCGGCAAATGCAAATAGCTGTGTGCAATAGTGGCTGATTGCAGCGCTATCCAACTGCTTTCCAGGCAACCGTAACCACTCAAAGCTGTAGTGACAGAAGGGACGACAGTTGACGGTGAAAGCAATGCCGTTCGAGAAGCAACAGTTCGCGTTTATGCTGAAAATAAGTGCGGCAGAATCCCAACTAATGATCTGTGCTACTTTGGGTGAGGCTGCTGTGTCCTACAGTACGTGTAAGAAGTGGTTCCAGCAGGGAAATTTCGATCTCCGTGATGCAGAACGTCCGGGACAGCCACAGAAAGTTGTCGATGAGGAACTGGAACAACTGTTGGACGCCGATCCCTGTCGCACACAGTCAGAGCTCGCCTAGCAACTCGGAGTAACACGGCAAGCCATTGCAAAGCGCCTGCACAAGCTTGGACGGATTCACAAGGACGGCCTTTGGGTGCCCCACCAACTCACAGCTGCGAACAAATCTAGGCGCTACGATGTTGCTGTGTCCTTCCTCTCCAGATTCAAGAAGAAGGATTTTCTCCACAATATTTTGACCTGTGATGAGAAGTAGATCCTCTACGATAATCCTAAGCGGCGCAAATCGTCGGTTTATCCAGCCTATACCACTAGTACCGCCAAATCGAATATCCATGCCAGGAAGTGGTTGCTGTGCATATGGTGGGATCAGCGCGGTGTCGTACACTACGATTTGCTCAAACCTGGTGAAACGGTCGATGCTGAACGTTATTGTCAGCAACTCATTCGTGTGAGTGACGCAATGGAGACGAAAATGCCATACACCGGTAAGGGAAAAAGGTCGGTCCTGTTGCTTCAGGATAACGCACGTCCTCACACCGCGAAAACGACTTTAAACACGATCACCGACCTGGGATGTGAGATTTTGTCCCTCTCGGCATATTCTCCAGACTTCGCCCCGTCGCATTATCACCTCTTTCGCTCCGTGCAACATCACCTGAGTGATACGCACTTCACTTCTGTCGAAGAGGTCCACTCAAGTATTGATAATTTTATCAACTCGAAACAGCCCTCTTTTTTCTGCAGCGACATTCTGCAGCTACCTGATTGATAACTCAAATGTATCCAACACGACGGGAATTATTTCCCTGATTAGTCACGTATTTGATTTGCTATAATTTGCTGTCAACGTGTCGTGCCTGTGGCCGAGAATTAAGTTGCAGACATAATAGAAGGGGCTTAGCGGGGCTAAGCCACTTTTCGGGGTTAGATGGTAAGAGAGCTAAGGAATTTGTAGATGATCGTGCATGCAAAAATAGGGATATCTGTGTTCTGTATACAAGCATACTCATATCTTAACCAAATGTTTATACTACAAAGATGCCTGTCCCTGCGGTCGAGTGGTCTCAGGCGTTGGCCTCTGATTATATTGGTTCTAGTCGGACCCCGAGCTCGAGTCTAGAAACAGGCATGGGTGATGCGCTTGGCCAATGACGCCACTTACCCGAAACCAGTTGCACAAAATTAGGGACGGGCGACTACTAATAGAATACGAGTTGCTCATGGCGGTAAAGGAAAAACAAACAAGCAAAAAACACTGAATGGATGAAACGATACAGTCTGATCATGCAGTAAGTGTTTCACGGATTCGAGAGTACAAAGTCAATGTGAACTCTTTTCTTTTCTTGACGACAGTTAAAATAAAGCTATAGGTGGTGGATACTCCGTGGGGTTAAGATTACACTGCCACGAGAGAAAACAACGGTAGTGAAGAGCATTTCTACTAAACTGCTCGATATGGGCTCTAATGAAAATTATCCACTGATCTCACTCTCTGCTTCCTTATGGGTAACACAAAAGTCATATTGTGCAGTGCAACCACCTAATAATCTTAGGATCTTAGGAAAAAATGGCCTTAGTCACACTGAGTTGATATATGCAACTCTGTTAGTTGCATTTCTTTTCTGTGACTGATACTTATTATTCACATGAATATTTAGAATCGTGTAGAACGACAGAGAGGTACTGAAATAAAAAATTTGTATTCTTAGCATATGACTACCACATAACATTCTTCCTTTTATATAAAATTGTTCAAATTCTACAATTTTTATACAAATTAATAAAAGTAATTAAAAATAAAAATTTGATGAAAAGTGGTAAATTATTAAATTAAATCAAATTTCAGAGAGCTTTTGAAAAAAATTTTAGGGTAATTTTTACCGTGTTGAGGTTTCCTAACACGTTCAGCGCTAAGACACGTTTTTATTTAGAACTACATCACTGAGTAGCATCTTCGTCCATCCCCAAATCCACACTAGACAAGTTCATTTTATTGAGATTCGGGGACAGATTAGTAGTCAAAGGAGGCAAGGCCAAGTGACTAAAGGGTGTGTGGTAGCTGTCCGAACCAATATTCATGGATGGCAGCCAAGGCAACTGTTGACTTGTGACCTGATGAAACAACACCTCTTTAATCAATTTTCCTAGTCGTTTTTTCTTTAAATGCTGTCGAAGTTTCCTTGGCAGGTTAGCATAGCATCCTTCAGAGATGGTTTGGCCCTTCGCGAGGTATTCCACCATCACCACTCCCGTCGCATCCCAGAAAACTGTTGTCAATCCCTTTTCAGCAGACGTGACAGAATTCGCCTTCTTCGAAGTGAGTGAGCCGCTTCCATTGCTTTGACTCTGGAATATAGTGCTCACATTTTATCCCATATTATAAATCGTTACAGGAATTCTTGTGGATATGGGCATCAATATATAAATATATAAATCGTCATCATATACAGGGTGATTGTAAACTCCTTCAACTAAACAAGAGGGGTGATAGTACAAATCAAGACGAACAATATTTGCAATGGAACCTAGGGCCGCATTCCACTCCTAATGCCAGAAAAGGGCACGTTCGAAAAACGTTCAGGAGACACACGGAGTTCCAACCAGCGCATGAGAAGCACAAGATGCAAATCACGTGCGCTGAACACGTGCGTAGACGACGAGGAGCAAACACTTAAAAACGCAGCCGAACCCGTTCAGCGATATTACCGTGCGAACATCACATGAGAATTGACGTATACGTCTGACCGGCGCAGCGTACCGTGTGTTCCTGGAGCAAGTGCTTCCCGGTCTGTTGCAGGATGTTCCGCTCACCACTCGGAGGGACATGTGGTTTATGCATGATGGGGCCCCAGCACACTTTGCCACCGAGGTCCGATACTTCCAAAATGCGACATATCCCGGGCGGTGGATTGGAAGCGGTGGACCCGTGGCTTGGCCTCCACGCTCCCCGTACCTTAATCCACTGGACTTCTTCCGGGGCACATGACAACATAGGTGTACGAGACACCTGTGAACTCTCTAGAAGATCTCGTCTTGCAAATCGCTATTGCTGCGGACAAGATCAACACCACACCGGGAGTCTACGAGAGGGTGCGACAATCCTTCACTCGCCGGTGTAGGCTGTGCAACGACGCACCTGGACGCCAGTCTGAGCAGCTCCTTTGAGTCTTTCTCTGACGCGATTGGAATTGTGCAACTCATAATTTAGGTATGTCTCTTTGTTTGCACTGTTGAAGGTTCAACGTGGATGTGTAACTTTACTATTTTCTGGCACTAGGAGGGGAATGCCGTCCTAGGTTCCATTGCAAATATTATTCGTCTTGATGTGTACTATCACTCCTCTTGTTTTGTTGAAGGAGTTTACAATCACCCTGTATATAATAGGCAGCGACGGACAATTATAGTGAATAATATACACTGCTGGCCACCCAAAATGCAACACCAAGAAGGAAGCATCCGATTGGCCTGAAATTCGCAGCATGCGTCGCCCGCGAGAGGACATGCAAACGATTAGCATTGAAGGGCATATGCAAATCATGTTGCGCCCGGCACGCCACCGAGAAGCACTATAAGAAGGATGCACAGAAGGCGGGGTGTAAGTAGTGGAAGTGTGTTGTGCTGCCGGACCTGTGCGTGGGAAGCTTCCTGATGCCTCATCACAGAATACGGCAGTCATTCCAGCACGTTTCGAGTTCGACAGAGGACGAATAGTGGCTTATCGCGACAGCGGTTTATCGTACCGAGAGATCGGCGCCCGTGTGGGACGACATCCAACCACAGTGAGGCGAGTATGGATTCGGTGGGTGCAGGTGGGACGGACGGACTGACGTGAGCGATTGCTTCCGTCGCGGCACACCACCGAACGAGAGGACCGGCATGTTGTGCGGTGGGCATTAACGGCTCGCACCGCTACATCACGAACGTTAGAGCAGGAATTAGGGTGTGTTGTGCAACAACCTGTGTCAGCACGTACCGTTCGACGTCGTCTGCAGGAGCGGGACTTGTCGCACGGCGCCCATTGCTCCGATTACCATTGACGTTACACCACCGGCAGGTGCAGCTGCAGTGGGCCGTTGAACGCCCCACCGGGACTACGAAAATGGCACGAAATTGTGTTTTCCGACGGTTCCCGGTTCTGCCTGCAACACCACAATAGTTGGATGCGCGTGTGGCGGCACCGCGGCGAGAGAAAGTATGACGTCTGCGCTAGGCATCGTCATACCGGTCCGTCGCCTATCGTTATGGTTTAGGGCGCAATTGGATATGACACCCGCACCTCTCTGGTGCGCATCGCCGGTACATTCAACAGCCACCGCACCATCTCCGACGTTTTGGAGCCTAGAGTCCTCCCTTACCTGCAGGACCCGCCAGCTGCCACGTTTCAACAGGACAATGCGCTCCCGCACGTGGCACGCATCGTGCAACAATTCTTCACAGCCCACCAGGTTTCACTGCTGCCGTGGCCCGCCTGTTCTCCCTATATGTCGCCCATCGAACAAGCCTGGTCGCTGATCAGCAACCGAGTGGCCGGCAAGCACCACTAGCGACTACGTCTGATGAACTGTGGCAACGTGTGGAAGCAGCCTGGACCGACATACCCCAAGCCCACATCCAAAGCCTCTTTCTTTCGGCGCCGCGGCATGTAACGGCCGTTATTGCCAGCCATGTCGGCAACACGAACTATTGATGTCTGCGTGTTCCGCAAGTCGCTCGGGCCTGTAAGCTCAATCGTTTCATCTTTGTATTTGTTGTTATGTGTCCGGTATATCTCGCTTTGCTATCTCGTGTCCTTCTTGGTGTTGCATTTTGGGTAGCCAGCAGTGTATATACCTGTGCGACACTTACATTCAATTCAATTTTTCAACTCATTTATTGATCTTGCTGTTACATAATAAAGTAATAATTCGAAACAGTTGCATCGAATTATTACTTTATTATGACCATTTCTGATCAAAGCACAAAGGAAAAGTCTTTTGTTTGAAAGGAAGAGCAGGAAGCCTTCCAGATATAAAGAGATAGTCGTTCGAGCTCAGTGAATTTCGTGCGAACGGGATAGGCGGACAATTGAGGAAGAATCACCAAAGTACGTAGGTAGCGGCACTTAGCACTGTAAAAGCCACCGTTAACCCGGAATAACAACACGAAGCATCGCAGAGAATCTTTGGATTAATAAATGCGTAACGGATGTATATTCTTAAATATTTTGAAAAATCTATATTATGTCACCGTGGCTGACTGTTGTTGGAAATGATACGCCGAAAACAAGATTTTTGGCAAGCATGTGGTGCGGTGGGCAAATTTTGCGTACTGAATGCTTAGTCAGGGAGAAGATTGGTCCAGAGAAAAACCCTGGTAGTTTATACACTATCTACCAACAAGTAATTGGACACCCCTGCAATCGACGATATCTGCGGTCTGTGATACACGTCAGGGCCGCTGCCGTTAAATATCGTGTGGGAAACAATAACGCATCCAGTCGCATGCAAGATGCCACGCAGTTCGGAGCTCTCTGATATCGATAAACGTGTAATCGTAGGGTATCACAGAAATGGCCGATCCATACGTGACATATCCAGCTAGCTGAAGTACCCCAAATCGACAGTAGTCAACGTGATTGGCAAGTGGAAGATGAGAGGTGACTGTCGGAATGTACCCCGACTCGGCAGAACCACAAAACTGGGAGTTAGAGACCGACGAGTGCTGGCCAGAGAAATTCGGAAGAACCGCACCAAATCGATGGGCCACATCCGCAAGGAGTTTCAACAGGCATCCGGGTGTGTTCTTTCGATGAATACCATCCGCAAGGAAGCCCATCTGCTCGGTTATCATGAACGTGCTGCCGCCCACAAGCCTTTGATAACCAAGTCCAATAGCGCTGCTCGGCTAATGTGGTGTAAAGAACGTCGACAGTGGACCGTTGAACAGTGGAAACAGGTTCTCTGGAGCAACGAATCAAGGTTCACCCTCTACCATTCGGATGGCAGGGTCTGGGTTTGGCGTCTGCCTGGAGAACGCCTCCTGCCGGAATATATTGTGCCATCTGTGAAGTTCGGCGGCAGTGGAATTATGTTATGGGGGTGTTTCTCTTTGTATAGCACGGGTCCCTTGGTCGCAATTCCTGGTAGACTCAACGACTCAACGCCGAGACCTACTGCACCATTTTGGATGACCTTGCGCTTCCTACGTTGTGCAAGTTTTACGGGGTGGACCCATGTTACTTTCAGGATGACAATGCCACCTATCATGTTGCGGGGTCCACCATGGCTTGGTATGGTGACAATGGGGTTAATCGAATGGACTGGCCTGCGCAGAGCCCGGACCTTAACCCTATCGAGCACCTCTGGGACGAGTTGGTGCGTCTACTTAAGGGGTGCCCCTACCGTCCGAAATCGGTGAAGGAACTGACCTGTGTTCTCCAAGCCGAGTGGAAGAAAATACCGCTAGCCGTTGTACAACGCCTGGTTGAGAGTATGCTCCGGAGGCTCGCAGCTGTAATCGCCGCTCGTGGAGGTTCTACCAATTATTGAAGGTGAATAAACTTCGTTTTTCTTTGCTATCACAAGTGTCCAATTACTTGTTGGTAGATAGTGTATATTAGGATAGGAGCACCACGCTCGCCGCTGGGCCTAAGGGCATTCAAAGCGGCCACAGACACACACGTTTAAATGACACTTTTGAGTGTCACACCAGCAAACGGGGAGATTTGTGCCTGAGGCGGCATGTAGCTTGGAGTGAAGCCCTGCAACGCCTGTCTGAAATCTTCTTCACTCCACGCAACATGCCGCCTCTGGCACAAAATTCCTCCATTTGCTGGCGTGACACTCAAACATGTCATTCAAACGTGTGTGTCTGTGGCCGCCTTAAGGAAGCTGGATGTTAGTCAGTTGCACCCAAGAAACTCATGAGTTAATTGCAGTCAAGAGACACCCCTTACCCGCCCCGAGGTTCTCCCTGGTGAGAGATTATTGCATTCAGATATTCCCTCAAAGTCTTTTCCATTGTGGGAAAATTGCACTTGTGGATGCGCTTTTTAAAATCTCTTTTCGAATCAGTTTTAATGGCTGTTCCGCAATATTGTCTGTTGCTTTTCGCTTAACACTATTTGACCTGACTTGACGGGACAGCAGTTTCGTTAGGTCATGGTTGTGGACAATCGGAATGTAAAACAAAACCAAAAAAGGAACTGTACGAGCAGTGTCCACATACAGTTTTGCCAAGCATTTACGCACTGTACAACTCCACTTACATCCTATCCCTGTTTCTCGATTTTTATAGAATTTCTGTTCTGAATATATCAATAGCTTTTTCCCGTTTCCGCTGTACATAAACTTCATGTTTTCTCTAGAATCACTGTTTGATGAATTATGCAATGATACCACTCTTAATCAGGCAGTCGGTGGAGCATTTTTCAGCAGAGAGTACCTCATGCATGAGACTCCTTGTTCCACTCTTGTCGGTTTTTTATTTTTTTTTACATTTTTCCTCCAGTAAACAAGGGGTGAGTGTAGTTGATGGCTTTGTTGTCTTCCTCTCGGGCGTAACTGACCTATCAGATAAGGATCAGAGACCATGCTCAGGAGGTAGGTATCGGTTGGCAGAGCCAGGGAGTGGCTGAGCCAAATACCCTCAGTTTGAGGCAAATTTTGCGGGACCCTTGTTTTCTCCTCTAACAAGAACAGCAAGACGAAAGTTCAGTTGACGTCGTAATAAAGCTCATGTTAAATTTCGAAAATCCTGACAGCTCATTTATGCCAGTCTTATTGATGAATGAAACACCTTGCAGCCGTCTTGATTGTCAGTTGTACGTATAGTTAAGATGATGCCACAGCAAGCATATTGCAGATAGAATAAAAGCAAATGATTTTTTTAAGTTGTTAAATTGGGTTAATGCAAGTATATTGAAAACTGCTGTAACTTTCTGGTATGGAGCCAGAGATAGCGGAGCCGGTCATACAATATATCTGCTCGACAGAAAAGTTTCATTGTTTTACGATTGATATCTGTGTTGGTACCAGCGGTATTGTATTCTGGCAGTGGATTATTTTAATGTCCTGAAGTACACAATAATCTGTTGAAATTTCGTCAGTCAGTTGCTGATTCCTTCAATCTGGCCGCTTAGTTATTTCTTTCTTTTTATTTATTTATTTATTTTATTTTATTTTATAAAGTTTCTACTGTACAATATTGCAAAAAAGTAACATAATACTCAGTAAAAATACAATATGTGCCACAATCCTAAAGTAATTGAACAAATAAAGCAAACAAATTCACCAATAAAACACACAAAATCCAACAAATCACCGCCGCCCCGGTGGCGGAGTGGTGTAAGCGATGGCCTCTGATCATTCGTCCGAAGGGGTCCGGGTTCGAATCCCGGTGAGGCATGGATGTTGTGTTTGTCTTACGGCACTGGCTTTTTCCCTTCCCGGGAACCAGTGACCCTAAATTAAGGACGGGCGACTGCTTACAGCCCATTGAGTTGCTCACGGTGGTCGTTAAACCTCCACTTAAAAAAAGAATCACCAAAACTTTCAAAATAATCACCAAAACTTTCAAAATAATTACAAATTCTGCACAACAACAAAACTCAATTCCATTGAAAATTAATATAAATTAAATAGATTAATTACCCATTATCAATATGAATCAAATATTATATGTTAAATATAATTAAATGTACAGCCAGGGGAAAAGGCTGAAATACTGCCCGACAAACCCTTGATCCTCTCTAAATAAAAAACAAAATATTCCAGTCAAGACGATAAAAGCAATTGTACAATGCGTTTATTTTACAAGTTATAAAGCAATAAATTCCAAGATTCAATTTCCCATCAAAAAACTCCTTAGCACTCCCTTAAATACCGGATAACGTGCCTCTGATCTAATAATCAACGGTAATCCATTCCACTCACGCAATCCCAACACATTAATATTATTAATGCCGCTGGATGGTTTCTTAAGTGTGATTTTTGTGCTATGAAGCTATCTAAGAATATTGACCAGTTATCTATAGTAAATGAATCAATCGCTTGAACTCAAACTATCAGAAACTCTTGAACACTATATACACTCAGTGGACAAAACATTAAAGATACCTACCTAATAGTGTGTTGGTCCCCCTCTAACGCGAATAACAAACAGCCTGTACACCCCGTGGCATCGACTCCACCAGATGCCGAAGGATTTTCGGAGGTAATGCCATAGTCATGCGTGTTATAGTATTGTCCATAACTCCCCCAAGACGTCAGTCCAGGTCCATCGATCTGACGTTCTCCTCCACAGCATCCCAGAGAGATCCCACAGGGTTTATATCCGGGGACTTTAAGGAGCCACTGGATGGTTACAAACTCAGATTAGTGTTCTTCGAGCCATGCCTGGATGTTTGCGGCCCGGTGTGTTGCGCATTTTCAGTTGAAATAGATCATCGGCCGCAGGATGCGTGAAGGCCATGAAAGCGTTTAGGTGGTCATCTAGCAAATGTTGGTAGCGCGCTGCGGTTAAGAACCTCTCCAAACACACTAAGGGACCTAATGTGTCCCATGAGAAGGCTCTCCAAACTATCACACAGCCGCGCTGGTACAACGGAGCCAGGTGATATCATGCTGCCGACGTAACACCCGCAGCCTCCCGTAGGCTCGGGCAGCTGAAACCAGGATTTATCTGATCACACGATGCGGCGCCACTCTGCAAAGGTCCAGTTTTGTTAGGCAGGTTTAATTTTTAATTGATGTTCTCTGCAACAGGCGAGACGTGTAATGTCCGATGACGAGCAGTCGATAGTGGCACACGAGTAGGGCGTCGGCACCCGTAGCCTAGGGTATGCAGCGTGCACCCTACCGTTCGCTCACTGACCCTGCTTGGACCTCCGACATTTAACCTGGCTGTGATGTAGTCGATCTGTACGAGCCTGGATAGTCTACGTCGACCCCGGTCATCAATGGCGTGTGATCGTGCACTGTTCGCGCTCTGGGCGCTTGTACGCCCGTCGATGGTATTATCGCCGTATATCCTTGATACGATTGCCCTGGAGTACCCTAGGCTTCTTACTAGAGGTCTGCACGGGCCTTAATTTGGAAAGCCCGGTCGGCCCAAACCCGCACGTCCAAGGCCCGTCCCGTACCCGACCCGTTTCAAATTTTTTAATTAAAGCCCAGCCTGGCCCGTATATTTCTCCTGTTTCCAAGGCCCGGGCCGGCCCGTAAAATTTCAACAATTACCAAATCATGAATTTGACACCTGGTGCACTCGGTCATTCGACTTCTGAAGATTTTTTCGTTTTCTTAATTGCTACACGTATTCTATTACAATGAAAGTTAATTCAAAATATTTCTGAGACTCTGTTTAAGTCACGTGATGTCCGAGAGGGGGGGGGGGCTTGTAAACTCAAAAACATTGCATGAAAAGGACAATTTACATGTCTTTTCAAATTATCATTCCCTACCGCCTGACCCGGAAATATCCTTGGGGATAAGGAGCGGGTGGGGGATCCAGATTTATGAATCCTATCGTTCTGCTGGGAGAATATTTTATGGCTTTATAAACTGCAACTATCTCTACTGGCATATCATATCGCTGGAACCCAATTAGTCTCTCGTGTGTGTGTGTGGGGGAGCACATTTGTGCCGCTTAATATGTGATGTTCCAGACTTTGTGCTATCGTAACTCAAAATGTTTTTGCATTTAGTGCACTGCACAACGTTTACCGGCCGACTAGTGTGAGAGCGGAACAGTAAAATGTTTCCAAATATCGCTTTTCCCCTTTACATTGTCTACAAGCACATATTCTCCGGAAGCGGTTTTTTCGCGAAAACCTTTCGCTTTCTTAAACTCCATTAAAAGTATGGAAGAGTATTTATCAGCAACACTGAACTGAGCAAATGCTAAGGAAAAACAACGACAGACTGCCCAGCTAATCAGTGTCACAGAAGTTTTGAAACCAGCTGCCTGATAGTACAAATGATGAAAATACTGCACAGATTTATACAAGTAAGTTTCTCCCAGCCTATTTCTCCCGTGCCATTTAAGACAACTTAAAAGCTTTTCACTTCACACATCTAGAGAACAAAGTGCCGCCGACCAGAATAATAAACAAGATTTTCTTCTGTTATATATAATATTATACGTATAACAGCGTTTGCTCTGGCTTTTTTAAAGTTTTCGCCAAATTCAATATTGTTTTCACCAAACCTAATCTGGTCGCCAATTTTTTTCACTCCATTCGAATTAGGAAAACCATAAAAACCAACTGTAATAGGTCTTACGGGTCTTATGTCTGCGATAGCCTCACTCTTTTTACGTAATTGCTTTCCGTCTCACACGCAATGAAAACAAAACAAAAAAACCAAGAAAGATGACACCGAATTTTCGGGTGTAATAAGCACGTCTTTTGAATCCGTTCTGACGCAAATTAAATTTATCAAAGCTATTCAAAGGCAATGGAACTGGTATGGAAAACAATAGTTTCTGACGGAAGAAAGAAGTTTTTCAATCGAGTCTTTAATCCATCAGATATTGGTGTAAACGGAATCTTGAGCTTACGCACTCTTAGAAACAGAGTTACTGACAAAAATAAGATGTGACTTTACGTCCTCTGGTGGGAAAATCATGCATTATTTTAGGAAGAAAGTATTCGCAAAAGGTTTATCCTTTTGCGAATACTTTCTTCCTAAAATAATGCATGATTATCGGTCCAAGAAAAAAAAATTTAGTCGATTTTCCAGGAGCCCAGATTTTGCTACAAATACATCAGAAGCAGAAATTAACACTTATAACCCCTGGTGGAACAACCATTCTTTACAAAACATTAGAAATTATGTGAAAAATATTTTCCATCAGGTCTTGTATGCGATACAGGAAGAAATTTTTCAAATCGGAGTTTTAGGAACAGAAAACGCAATTTACCTTTATGCGCCCTGGCGGAAAGTCTTAAATGACTTACGTGAAAATTTTGAATTTATAGGAAAAACATTTCGCATCCGAAACACTATCCAACAACGAAGGAATTTTTCAAATTGGACATTTAGAAGTAGAGATATTGACAAAAATAAGATATACATCGCCCCTGGCGTAGAGACCATGCATTATTTCAAGAAGAAAGTGTACCTAAAAGGCTTGTCGACGTGAGTAGCATCGGCCAACAAAAGATTTTTTTTTTCAATCGAGATTTTAGAAGCTCATATTTTGCTGCGAAAATGCATCAGAAGCGGAAATTAAGACTTACGCCACCTGGTGGCCATACCATTTTTTTTACAAAAATTACAAATCATCTGCAAACGATTTCCCACCAAGAGCTGTATCCAGTGCAGAAAGAATTTTTCAAATCGGAGGTTTAGAAGCAAAGATATAGGGAGAAACGCAATTTAGCTTTACACTCCCTAGCGGAATGTCTATGAATTACTTGAAAATTTTGAATTTATAGGAAAAACATGTCCCACTAGAAACACAATCCAACAAAGAAGGAATTTTTCAAATCGAAAACTCAGAAGTAGAGATATTGATAGAAATAAGATATACGTCTACGCCCCCTGGCGTAGAAACCACGCACTATTTTAAGAAGAAAATGTTCCTAAAAGGTTTGTCGACATGAATAGTATCGGTCTACAAACGACGTTTTTTTTTAATCGAAAATTTAGAAGCTCATATTTTGCTGCAAATACATCAGAAGCGAAAATTAAGATTTACGCCCCCTGGTGGCCAAACCATTTTTTTTACAAAAATTAGAGATTATGTGCAAACGATTTCCCATCAGGAGCTGTATCCGGTGCAGAAAGAATTTTTCAAATCGGAGATTTAGAAGCAGAGATATAGGGAGAAACGCAATTTACCTTTACGCCCCCTACCGGAAAGTCTATGAATTACTTGAAAATTTTGAAATTATATGAAAAACATGTCACACGGAAAACACTATCCAACAAAGAAGGAATTTTTTAAATCGGACTCCTAGAAGAGATATTGACAAAAATAAGATATACATCTACGCCCCCTGGCGGAGAAACTGTGGGATAATTTAGGAAGAAAATATTCCGAAAAGGTTCATCGATGTGAGTGGCATCAGTCCATGAAAGAATTTTTTCAATCGATATTTTAGAAGCTCAGATTTTATGGCAAATACATCAGAAGCAAATATTAACACTTACGCCCCCTGGTGGCCAAATCGTTCTTAACCAAAAATTCGCAATTATATGCAAAATATTTTACATAAAGAGATGTATCCGCTGAAAAAAAAATTTGAAATCGGAGTTTTAGGAGAAGAGTTTTAGGAGAAGGAGTTTTAGGAGAAGGAAACTATATCTAAAACACTCTTCGACATAAATGGAATCGAAAGATAAAATCATTTTTTCAATCGTATGTTTAGAAGCAAATATGTGGATTAAAACGTAATTTTGGATTCGACATCATCTGCATTTACGCCTCTCTAGCGGCAAAATTGTACATCGTAAAAAAACAACAACGAAATGAAGGATCAATATTCACGTAATTCAAGCTTACGAATGCAAAAAGAATTTTTCAAATCGGACTAATAGTTGCAGAGATATCATGGGTACAGACGGACGGACAAACCGATAACAGAAGCACGATCTTTTTACAAAAGACGTGCTAAAAAGATCTACTGCGACAGCCCTGGTCTGCGAGCGGGTGACACAGTTTAGAAAAGCTGCAGTTAATAGCCTGCCCTGAGCATGAGAGAAATGTAGAAGTTAAAGAGAGAGAGAGAGAGAGAGAGAGAGAAGGGACCACATTCCCATTGAAAAACTAAGGGATCAGACCCACTCCAATTGTTTTGTAGGAGGGGTGGATGTCGTAAAACTTTTATTTTTTCTATCAGTGGAAATTATTCAATCTTTCCTGCTGCTGTATGTTGCGAGTTTTCCAAACGAGAAAGACACCGTACAGCGATTGTTTTGCTCATAGAAAAAACAAACAAACAAAAAAAAAACCCTGCTATGCCCGTGTCTGTTTTAGATTAAATATTGAAAGCCCGGCCCGACCCGACCCGTTTTCCGAACATAGAACTGAGCAAAGGCCCGACCCGGCCCGAGCCCGTGCAGACCTCTACTTCTTACCACTCGGGCGATAGAATGACCCATCTGTCATGCGCCGACAATGCGTCCGCGACTAAAGTTGCTCAGATTACCACGTTTACCCATGTTCGTCAATTGCGATACACTGTTGGGAAGCCTTGCTGTCCGCCTGTTTAATGCTGCGTTTGTTTTGTGCTTGTTCCACTCTGCGCGGAGATGCCGATGTCAACTGCCTATCTCCCCTGTCTCTGATGTTTAACCAGTAAGTGTAGTTAAACAATCACCGGCTCCGTGATCATATTATCGCGTTGCTAGATATTTACATATTTTTGTCGCAGTTTGAAGTCTTGTAGTTATTTCGTATTTGCCTCATTACTTTTTCCAGAAGACTCATTAGTTTATGGTAAATCCTTCAACTCTGATTTCTTTCCAGGATGGTGGATATCATTGGAACTACCCAAGACCTTCGCACTATCCTTATCGACATCATTCTGGACCGTACCGCAACGTTATTTGCATGACTGGAGTAGCTTATGAAGCAGATTGTGAGGATATAATTAATTTCCTTGGAAATTTGGCACCCTTGTTGACTTTGTATGGCATTTCACAAGTTCCAGGACGAAATGTAAGTCCACAAAACTTTTTACAATTGATGCTTCTTTTATTTTTGTAAATGATAAAATTGAGTACATATGTCCATTTTAAGTGTGTACAATGGAGACTGTGCCGGCTAGTTGTCAGATAGAGCTGATATAAAATCTGTTTTTTTTTACTAGTTAAAAACGTAGAAGTAAACAGCAATGTCAATGCGTTCTCTGAGGTAATGAACTACTACAGTAAAGATATTACGTTATAAGGTTGAAGAAAACAACATTTAGTCAAAAGACATTTTATTTTGTTTTTGGCGACCAAGGTTTCTATGAGCTTTGGCCCAACTTTTTCAGGACGAATGGCACACAAATATTCAAATATCTGTGAGATCATCTACAGTGTTTGCATAAAAATGGAGTGGATTCCGTGTCGTTGATTAGTTGCAAAGAATTCGATACATATGAAAAGTTCCTGAAATATTAAATATAGTGTTTGAATCCATTGATAAGTTTAGCTTCTTCAAATAGAAATGTATAGTTATTTTCATGAAAACGTTTGGTTATCCACGATTTCTGTAGTTCACAGTTCCATACGTGAGGTGTAAGCCCTTGTGTTCTTTCAATCCATTCTCAAGGCCCTGCGGGCATGTCATATAAACTATACTGACAAAAGTCACTTAACACCCCTTCAAAAGCAAATTAACAGATCCGCTGCGTGGTACATCTGCAAACGGTATAATAAGAAGCCTGCAGCTGACCGCAATCATATCGCACTGTGAGGTTGAGTGAAAATGGCGCGGCGGGAGAGAACTCACTTTGAGAAAGGAAAGATTGTTGGGTGTTATATTAGCATACCTGCCAACATTGGGTAGAGCTTTGTCAGTAGTAATTAGTATTATTGCGCGGCATACATAGACTTTTTTATGAAACGATTCATCTCTTTGTGAAAAAGAAATGCGCACCACAACAAAACGTTACAACAAACAAGGACTCTAATGAAGCAAACTTAACTCATGTGAAACGCAAAGATGATTCCTCTGCTGGCAAGGGCATGATAGGTAACATTGCGAGATTTAAGTTCGAAACTTCCACCAATAAAAATCAGTCAGATGCGTTAAGAATTCCACATCACTCGACAGATGGGAAATCCAAGCAAGTGACTGTGCAGCATGCGAACCTTCACTCACCATATGATCATACTGCCTCTAAAATTGCAATTTTTGACAAGATAAACCAAAGAAGAAAAAAAAAAAAAAAAGGCTGGATGCTTTAACTGGGTGAAAAATCAAAACACACAGCAAGACTGCGGACCACTGTTAGTTTTTTTTATTGACCTTGCAGCTGCGCAGCATCCATTGCTTTTTTTTTTTTTCTGCTGATATTTTTCTCTCCCTATTCTTTATTGTTAATTTTCTTTCTTTTCTGTTTTTTATTCCTTCTGATAACAATTTCTTCTAGCATGCTGAAAAAACTTTCAGCCTGAGGACCATGAGCGCATGATATCAAAGCTTCAACTATTTTAGCTAAATGGTGTAACTTTGAGGATAACACTTTTGAACACTATGCATCAATTTTTACAAATTTTCCAACTTTGTAACTTCCGCTTTAAGGAATTTACCCTTCCCTAATCAAGCTTAAATGTAAAAACTTAAGGGATGAGGGATTTTTAACAATGCAGAAGAGTGGAAACATCGGGGGGGGGGGGGGGGGATTACGGCTAAACTCTTTGCTCCGTACCACTTCCAAGTTTGGAAATTTTCCAAAAATTTTTAAGCTGAAATACAAATATTTATGCAGTAAAATGATATTTAGCAATAATACTGGACAGAGGCAACATTGCGAGAAAAAAGAAATTCCGATTACAGAAAAAAATCTGAATTCCGTCGACCTTCCGTTTTCGAAAGTTTCGTAAAAGTGGAATTCCGTTCTCAGACGCGAAATTCCCCCCTCCCCCCAAAAAAGATATTCTCTTCACTTGTGTATCGATCTTGTAAATGACCAAAACAATAACGAAAGGGCGGAATTCCTCGAATTCGCGGAGGAATCTCATGCCTGAAGATTACGGGAAAAATTTCGCAGCGTTTTAAGTTCCGTTTTCGCAAATTGTTGCCTGCAGTTTCAAGCTGAAATACAGACATTTATGCAATTAAATGATGTTTAACAAAAAAAAAGTGGACACAAAGGCAACATCGAGTGAAAAAAAAATGCGATTACGGCAAAAATTTTCACTCTATTTAACAACCGTTTCAGAAAATTTTAAAACTCTAACTACCACTTTCGAGGACGATCTACACGATGACCTAAAAAAAAAAGCGGAATTCTGCGAATCCGCTTACGAATCACACGTATATCACGAAATACTAGAAAAATGAAAAAAGCTAAACAAAATGAAAATTCGTAGAATCCGTAGTTTCGACAGCGATGTCCGTAGTTCCGTAGTCAGACAACGAAATCCGTAGAAACTACGGACATTCCTTAGTAGTTGGCAGGTATGTATTAGTGGATTATTCATAAGAGAAACCGAGAGGCGTTTAAACATACCCAAGTCAGCTGTGTTGGATCTACTAAATAAGACACATGGCGTGCCTGAAGCAGCAAAACGTACCGGCAGACCGAAGAAAATCAGTGATAGAGGACGTCGAAGCCCCAGGAGAGTCGGTACAGTTAATCGACGGAGTACTGCACAAGACCTCAGTGTACATGTGAGTAAAAATGCTGGAACCTCAGTATGTATACATACCAGTCGCAGACAACTTCATTACATGGGTTACCGTGGTCGCGCGGCTGCTCCTAAGACGAGCTGAAAATCTACTGGATAACAGAGATTGAACTGTAAGTCACGTTGTTTCATTTACGAACCCTTGCATTTCATTATGGAAGTGTTTGGAACGTGCATAATTAAGTTTTCAACTACTGCGACCGAGACTCATCCAGGAAAACAGCCTTAAAGTTGCTGTTTAAGTCTACAGTGAAAGCTGAGACGTAGTTAAAGTGCAGGTTAATATAACAATAGTTCATGACTTTTCATTAATCATCTAAAGCATTATAGCCTCCTAAGGGAAGTAGCGCATCAGAAGAGCCGGAAAATGCATGAAATATTGCAACCTGATAAAATGCTAATTTTTTTAGAGCATGGCTTTTAAAGTGCAGATCGGGAGGGAACACGTGCTACGTGGTGAGGTTGTGCATATGAAAAGTCAGAAAGCACATAGATAATACTGTTAATGGTTAAAACTATGCAGGGTGGTAAGGAAAATCATGGAGACTGGGCCAGTATCTCGAGAACTATGTAAGCTAGAGTTATACATTTTGTACAGGTATAAAGAAAGTCCCTATGGCGTTCCATGGTGAAACAATGTTTTCCCCCTCGCCCCCAGTGAGGGGAGATAAGGGGCTATCTTGCATCCCTTTGGGGATAGGGCAAGTAAGTCAATTACAAAATCGTACAGCCTGGCAAAAGTAGTACATAATGAGCTTGTCCTGAAACAGAGGATGAAAAAGTAACCCCGGTAACCTCCGACAGTATAATCTAAACGCAAAAAAGCAACATCTTCACGAACTCAGACAACGCAACAACATATAAATGAATAAATCTAGACTTTGTAGCGTACAAAATTGAACTTACATGTTCGCACACCCATAGTTTCTACCATCAGCGAATATGCACACCTGAAGCTGTTCAAACAACCAGCTGCCTCCGTACACTGTTCAGTATATCCTCATCAACTGTTGCACTACCCACTGTGATCAACCTTTGAAGATTTAAGGATTCAACGGTGATGCTACATAGACCTGTGACTTCAGAGGCCTCGAAAAGAAAAGAAGTCCAAAGGAGTTGCATGTAGTGACCCTGGGAGCGGTTCTACTGGGTCTCCGTGTCCCACCAGTGCTGACGAAAAAGACCATCTAACTACTTTTGGATTACTTGTTCACTCCTATTATTCGCTAGTGCCCCGTTGTGGTGGTACCGCATTTTTGTAACAGCTGCAACAACAAAGTTTCTAAGAAAAATGCTACATCCGTTCGTAGAAGATGCAAATATCGTTAAGCCTTCAGGTGATCTTGGTAAAATGAAAGCACAACTAAGTAATTACTCCACAGGCCACATCAGAATTTGGAGAACCACCGCCTGGCTTGATGACGTGTCGTCCACTACGGATGGTCAGATGACCGGTAGTGCTCTTTGTGACTGTTGAATACACCGTCTTGTGTGAACTACGGCTCGTCATGTCTATCGTCCAGTACAGATGGTCAGATGATCGCTAGTGCTCTTTATGACTGTTGAATACACCGTCTTGTGTGAAATGCGACTCGTCTGTCTATCGTCCAGTACGGATGGTCAGATGACCAATAGTGCTCTTTATGACTGTTAAATACACCGCTTTGTGTGAACTGCGACTCGTCTGTCTATTGTCTATAAATTGATCCACGAGAAATATGTTTTCTTGATGAATCAATCCATTGTCCTCACCAACTTTCCGTGAGCTATGGTGATAATGTGCAAACGCGTATGCCAGAACATCCGTGTCATCTAGTTGTGGCCGTCCTGTTCGTGAGAGGCATCCGTGAGCTATGGTGATAATGTGCAAACGCGTATGCCAGAACATCCGTGTCATCTAGTTGTGGCCGTCCTGTTCGTGAGAGGCAATGTGTACCGCCAGTATCATGTAATCGACGAACTTTATTTCAGATGGTCCTGTGATCAGGACGTCTGGCATTAGGAAACCACCTCTGTGAAAAGACTTGTTCCTCTACGCGAGCATTCCAATTGCTTTCACCACACATAAAAACAAATTCGCAAAATTTCTCTTTAATGATTGCAGACATTGTTCCCAAGGAAAGTGCAGCCATACACGGCCTTTATTAAAGCTACACCCAAAACGAAAATTGGCGAGAAATAGAAGCTTTCGAGCATCGGACACTTAACAGTGTTGGGTACATTGCACACAACTTTAAATATCGAAATATTGTTCTGAACAAGCAAGTCTTGCTAAAGTGGTTATGCAGTCGTGGCCAAAAGTTCTACACCAATAGACCGAAAGTCAATGTTTGATGTTTGAAGTCACCTTATACACTCAGTGGCCCCTTTATTATGACCACCCCCTCAGTACTTCGTTGGGCCAACTTTTGCCTTTAATACTGCGTCGATTCCACGTGGCATGGACTCCACCAGATGTTGATAGGTGGTTTGTGGAATCTGAGATGATGCTTGTTGAATAGCACTTTCCAGGAGTGCAAGATTGCAGGGTTGTGGATTCAGCTGTCTGATGGCTCGTTCAACTTCATCCCACAAATTCTCAATGGGGTTGAGATCTGGAGATTGTGGGGGCCACCTAAGCAAAGTAAACTCACCGGCATGTTCCTGAAACCAATCTTGTACAATACGAGCACTATGGCAGGACACATTATCTTGTTGAAAGTAGCCATCGCCATTGGGATAAACCATCCACATGACAGGATGCACTTGGTCCGCAACGATGTTTAGATATGATGTGCCAGTCAGACGTTGATCAACACGAATTAAAGGGCCCAAAGCATGCCAGGAAATCATTCCTCAAACCATAACGTTGCCTCCACCAGCTTGAAGAGTTGTAGCAATGCATTTGGGGTCCATGCTTTCGTGCTGTTTCCGACAAATTCTCACTCGGCCATCGGCATGGTGCAACGAAAACGTGATTCATCGGACCACATAATTTGTTTCCAATTACCGACTGTCCAATCATTGTGCTCCTGTGCGAACTGGAGACGTTTTCTCTTGTTAACTGCAAACAGCAAAGGTGTTCGAACAGGCCTTCGGCTGCCATATCCCATTCGATGCAGTGTACGGCGAACAGTGCGTGCAGAGATCATTTGAGGGGATCCTTGATTAAGATGGTCTGTAATTTGATGCACTGTTGCCCTTTTGTTGTCTGTTACCAGTCTGGACACTCTCCGTTCCGCTCGAGCAGTCACTAGTCGATGACGACCCCACGTTGCACGTAGAGACCCAGTTTTTTGGCTGACAGTCCAGTCTTTAAACACTTTAACAGCAGCTACTCTGGAACATTTCGCGAATGCGGAGGTTTCGGTGATACTTGATCTATGGCTCCGAGTTCCTACAATCATCCCACGTTAAAAGTCCATCAAATCGCATTTTTTACCCATCTCGTCACCCAAAAATCCCTTCTACTACTGTCGCAAACACTAAGCTTTATCTTTTTATATTGGCCTCGCCCTCTAGCGGCAACAGCGTGCAGCTATAGCTTATTTGCTTAAAACTGTCAGGTGGTCATAATAAAGTGGGCACTCAGTGTATATAGATGCAGATATCTCCGCAACCTCAAGTAGTGGCATTGCAGTTCAGATCAGATCAGATCATATGTAGAGGATTTTAGGAAGGGAGTGTCTGACTCCAGGTTTTAAACAACCCTTAGAAATAGGAAGCTAGGAGATTTGGGCTAGAGTGCCCGATAAGAAAGTGACACGGAAGCGAGGTACAAAGGAGGAGGAAGACTCCCTTATTTATTACCGGGGAAGGGCCAGTATCGGGGACCCGACGGGTTAACGTGGCCATCCGACTAGTGATTCAAGCGTTCATATCTACTTGGAATCGAACCCGAGGTCTTCTTCGTGCCAGTCACGAACGCTGACCACTAGGACACCCGCGGCCCATTCGCAGTTCAGACTCAGACGGCAGCTATCGGTATTTAAGAGATTTCGAACGTGGTGTGACAGTCGGCGCCCGCAAGATGGGTCACTTCATTTCGGAAATTTCCACGAAATTTGGATTTGATTTGAACAACTTCAAGGATGTATTTGGACTACACAAACACAGGGAAAACATCCAGTGGGCGAGACCGGTGTGGTCGTAGAAACACCCTGAATGATCGTAGACAGCTGCGTATGGCATGCATCGTAACATATGCGCGCCGTGCAACATTGCCGCAAATCGTAGTAGCCTCAGCGTTCAGACAGTGCGACGTTCCCTGTGTTCTTTGGGGTTTCGAAGCCGACGGCCCACCCGGGTGGCATAGCTGACCCTACAACACATGGCTGTGGGCCTCTGCTGAGCACGGGAACACCGCTATTGAACGCAAGATGACTGGAAACGTCTTGCCTTGTTCGACGAATCGCGGTACCAACTGTTTCGGGAAGATTGTTTACTCCGGGTGTGGCGAAAACCCCACCAGGCAATGGATCCCGCATGCCTACAAGAGACTGCAGGTCGGCAGTGACTCTGTTGTGGTGTGGGGTAGAGACAGCGCAGGTCGGCAGTGACTCTGTTGTGGTGTGGGGTAGAGACAGTGCAGGTCGACAGTGACTCTGTTGTGGTGTGGGGTAGAGACAGTGCAGGTCGACAGTGACTCTGTTGTGGTGTGGGGTGTTTCAGCTGGTACGCGTTAGTACCCCTCATACGTCTGCAGACCACTCTGACCGGTAGAGGCTGTGTAACCCTCCTTGGGGGTCATTTGCATCCGTTCATATCATGCAACCACTTCGACGGATGGGACCTCTTTCAACACGATAATGCGCCACCGCACACGTCCGCAGTCACCCAGGTATGTCTGGAGAAACATTCAACGGCATTCTGACTTCGACCCTTGTTTACCGGATTTAAACGCCATCGAATACATTTGGGATGCTGTTAAACGTTCTGTCAATTCCAGGAATCCTTTACCGGCGAATATTACGGAATTGTGGGACGCTCTTTAGGAAGCATGGTGTGCACTGTCTCTACAGTACTACAGAGAGCTGGTGGTGTCCATGCCCCGTCGCGTGGTGTCCATGCCTCCTCGCGTTGGTGACATCCGATCGCGAGGAGGACCAACGCGGTATTAGAGAGGCATCCCAATTGTGTTTGGCACTTCAGTGTATTACGCAAAAATAATAACATGAGTTGGCGTATATTTGACCGCTTTTATTAATTAAAATGTTCTGTGCTCGTTAAATTTGTGCATCTACTTAGTAGAGACTTGGGGAACAGTAATGACTTTCTGGCGTGTTGATGCTCTTGATCCACTAATTCAAAATCCTGTATTCGCTAGAAACTTTATCTAGAATTCAAGTTAAATGTATGAGTGTTTGTTGGAGGTGGGAATTAATTATCTGAAGTCAGGAGTAACTACAGCACTATAGATCATATCCATCTACTGAGGAAATTAATTGTAAGAACGAATGACTACGAACTGCTGCTATGTATGGCCTTTATTGATTATAAAAACTATTTTTGATTTTGTGAAACCATCAACAGTTTCAATGCCTTTGAAATCCTGCAGTAGTGAAAATGCATATAACCGCATTATTAATAACATCAATGAAAATGTTAAGCGCGAAAGTTCGACTATTCGAGGGCATGGCACACAAAAATTGGAAAGGGAGTGAGAAAAGGTGACGTCATATTGCCGAATGTCTTTCAATCATTGAATTGGGTAGACAAGACGATAAAGAGTAATGGAGATTGTTTTTTTTATGCCACCTTGGCTTTGCTGATGACACAGTCATTTTTGCAAGTAATCCCTTAGAGCGGCAGAATATGATCCAAGAACTTGTGCTGACAAGAGTAAGGTAGGGGGTTTAAGTGAACTTACAGAAACCAAAAGTTGATTTACAATGCTTTTACAAGAACTGAAGATTTGGAAGTTGATAGCGCAAATCTAGAAGTAACGGTTTAGCTTGGACAACAGATATCAATCGAGGGTCACATACAAGAAGAAATAAATAGGCGTTGAAAACTTGGCTAGAGTGCTTTTGAAGAAGTAGTACAATTTTGAAAAGCAATTTATCATTGTCTTTAAAGAAAAAATAAATGGCGTATAATTAATGCATCCTTCCAGTTGTTACGCGTCAGAGACATGGACCTTTACTAAGAAATGCTTACAGAGGTTGCAAACAGCTAGAAAAGTTTAGATACATGTATGCTTGCCATAACCAGGAAAGATAGGGAAATGAAAAGAGTTGATGGCATCATGATCAAAGTAAAGACGCTTAAGTGGCAATGGTTTGACATATTGCTAAAAGAACTAACCACAGTAGGACGAAGGAAATACAAGACTGGATACGAAGACCCGGAAAAAGACCACGTGGATTGGTAGATAAGGTTCGAAAGCATACTGGAGTAACTTTGAAGAGACGGGCTCAAGATAGAAAGTAAAACTTGGGGAGACCTTCATCCAGCAGTTAAGAGATTGCCGTTTGTAATTTTTATTTTCAAATATATTAGAAGAATAACAGTTGAAAGATTTACCATTTTCATTTATGCTCTGAAATAGGACCCCCTCCCACCTCCAAACGTACTTTTTTCTTTCAAAAGCGCACACAGGTAATGATTTGGATGAAGAAATTCAGGAACTTGATATTGAAAACAAGATTCTCATTAAAAAGAGGAAGGCAGATGAAAACTATTAAACTAAAGGGAAATGCAAAACAGGCAAATATGGAATTACTTGATGCAAGACTGAGAGAAAGAAGGAAAGAAAGAAAGTTACCGGCGCAATGCATTTTGCGACAAAAGCGAACTTCGTAGTTAATGCGAGAAAAAGAACGCCGAAATGACTTAGAAACATCGCTATTTCACGAAAATCATATCGACTTCATAATGATAAAGCTGAACGTAGAAAATGGAATAAAGAAGCTAAAATAATGCGTAGAGCTGAAATGGATCAGATCGTAAAGCTCTTTTAATGACAATAAGATTAGATTTGAAGAAAAAAAAAGGATCTATTCAACGGAAAATGGAAACTCGGATCTTTCTTTGATGAAGTCTTAAAAAATAAAGAATGAAATGAAAAATTCCGAGAAAACTTACTTATAAATAAAAACCCACAAAACTGGGCAGCTTTAAAAAGTACTGTAGGCTAAAGTCATCATTTAAATATGGAAGTATAAAAAATCGAAAGGACACCAAAGCTGACGAGGGAAAATGATTGATTTAATGAATGGTAAAATAGCAGCGAATATGAAAAGTAAATCCCAGATGAAACAGTTAATTGGAAAGACTAAAATAAATAATAATTTGTTAACGTGAATTTTTCTTGGGAACCGACAAAAAAAAAAAAAACGAAATGATAAGAGAATATTTTTTATTAAATTGAGCCTAATGTTTTGGCGTTTGTGTGTCGCAAACATCAGCTGAAAATACTTAACGATGACGCACATGCACACGAATAACTTGTTAATTTAAACAAACAACGGAATTTTCTCAAATATGCGTATAAGTGCGTTCAGCAGGTGTGACGCACTACAGAGCTGCAAACGGTTACATGATAAAATCACACAGGAAAAAATTACACGGAATGAAATTACAGAAGGACGAAATTACACGAAGAAAAAATTACACATAGAAAAAATTACACGTCAGAAATTACACATAAAATGAATTTTACAACAAATTATACAACATTTGTAGCCATGATTATACAAAATCATGAAACTCTAACTTAGACTGTAGACGGTTTTTGGAAGGGGTCGGAGCCCAGGATAGTAAGTACCCCCCATGCAAAATTTTCGTAAAATCTACAGTTTTAAATTTAGAACCACCAAATTTGGTATACTATCTCATGGTACTCTAACTAAAACGGTAGATGGTTTTTGGAACGGAACGGGACGGGGGTCAAAGCCCCCCCATACAACATTTTCGTAAAATCTACAGTTTTCAATTTAGGACCACCAAATTTGGTATACTACCTCATGAAACTCTAACTTAGACTGTAGACGGTTTTGGGAAGGGATCAGAGCCCCCCCCCCCACAACATTTTCGTAAAATCTACAATTTCCAATTTAGAATCACCAAATTTGGTATACTATTTCATGGTACTCTAACGTAGACGGTACACGGTTTTTGGAACGAAACGGGATGGGGTCAGAGCCCTCCCCCACAAAATTTTCGTAAAATCTACAGTTTCAAATTTAGAACCACCAAATTTGTATACTATCTCATGGTACTCTAACTTAGACTGTTGATGATTTTTGGAACGGAACGGGATGGGGTCAAAGCCCCCATACAACATTTTCGTAAAATCTACAGCTTTAAATTTAGGACCACCAAATTTGGTATACTACCTCATGAAACTAACTTAGACTGTAGACGGTTTTGGGAAGGGGTCGGAGTCCGGAGGATCAGAGGCCCCCCCCCCCGCAAAATTTTCGTAAAATCTACGGTTTTCAATCTAGAATCACCAAATTTGGTATACTATTTCAATTCATGGTACTCTAACGTAGACGGTACACGGTTTTTGGAACGAAACGGCATGGGGTCAGAGCCCTCCCCACAAAATTTTCGTAAAATCTAGAGTTTTAAATTTAGAACCACCAAATTTGGTAACAGTTTACCAAATTTGGTGGTTCCAAATTCAAAACTCTAAATTTTACGAACATTTTGTAAGGGGGTTCTGGTCTACCGTCTGAGTTAGAGTGCCATGAGATAGTATACCAAATTTGGTTGTTTTAAATTGAAAACTGTAGACTTTACGACAATTTTGTGTGGAGAGCCCTGAACCCCAGGGCTTCGACCCCTTCCAAAAACCGTCTACAGTCTAAGTTAGAGTTTCATGAGGTAGTGTAAAAATTTGGTGGTTATAAATTGAAAACTGTAGATTTTACGAAAATTTTGTATGGGAGGCTCTGATCCCTTGTGCTCCGACTCCTTCCAAAAACCTTCTACAGTTTAAGTTAGAGTTTCATGATTTTGTATAATCATGGCTACAAATTTTGTATAATCTGTGGTAAAATTCATTCTATGTGTAATTTCCGACGTGTAATTTTTTCGTGTAATTTCTTCCTTGTGTAATTTCATTCCGTGCAATTTTTCCCTGTGTAATTCAGTCCTGACACCGCTGAAAACATGTGTCAAGACGACGAATCGTGAGACTTTCTGTACGCGTAGCACAGTTTGGAGAGCGACTTAACCTGGAGTGAGAGGACCCGCAATCGATGTCCGGCGCGGACAAACTTGTACATTATATTGGCGCCCGAATTTCCAGGATGACCCGGCTGTTGAGTTTCTCGCAATGATGCGATGTTCTTTCCACACGGCGGGACAGAAAAAATTAAAATCCATTCTTCAGTGCTTCGAAAAAATAAATCAGTGTAACGTTACGTTCCACACACCAAAAATTTTTCTTGGATTTCTCAAATGCAGGTTCTTCATGGAATTATTGCCTACAGCGCAGATCGTCTCGGCGCTCTTTCGAGGGGGGCACCGCAGGACGCACATGAGATAAAGGCAGATAGCAGTGAGCGCACATGTCCGTGTAGCTCAGTTGGGTGGGAGAGCGATTTACTCCGGAGTGAAGACTCCAGTTCGATTCCCGTCGGGAGTGTCTGACCGCAGGTGTTAAACAACCCTTAGAAATAGGAAGCTATGAGATTTGGGCTACAGTGCCCGATAGGAAAGTGATACGGAAACGAGGTAGAAAGGGGGAGGAAGACGCCCTTATTTTTTACCGGGGGCCAGTACCCGGGGTCCGACGGCTTAACGTGCCCATCCGACGCACGGCGGGTATTTAGGGGTTCGAACGTTCGTACCTGCCCAGGAACGAACCTGAGGTTATCTCCATGGCAGTCACGAACGCTGACCACTAGGCCACCCGCGGCCCCGATATTATTCCAAAAAAAAAAAAAAAGCAATAACATTTTTATGGGGGGGGGGGAGTCAGACTCCCTCTTGCGGAAATCAAAATCGTAATGACATCGAACGACGGGATGGTTACGGCTGGGAATGACGTCACCTCTTCGCGACTGCTTATAGCCCATTGAGTTGCTCACGGTGGGCGTTAAACCTCCAATCAAAAAAAAAAAAAAAAAAAAGACGTCACCTCTTCCAGGGATTGAAATTCTGCGCCAAGGTGTGCCAAAACAATAGTTTTGCGCCATCTTGCTACAAAAGGTAGGTTTTGCGCCGTTGGGCACCAAAACATTTGTGCCCCGAAGTCATCGTCGGGACTTCGGTACAGTAAATTCTCCGTGTGCACTCTTCCGCTTGACGCTGAGTAGTCGCTGAATCAGTCTTCCCCTATGCATGGAGTCGCTGAATCATTCTTCCCCCATGCGGTGAGAAGAATTATTCAGCGACTCCAAGTACCAGGAATTTTACGTAGTTACTGTGGAAATCATCGACGGAAAACATCGAGTTTGCCATGGAAATCATCGGTCCGCTACGGACGACGGAAAGCGTCGAGTATGCTATGGAAATCGTTGGTTTGCTACGAACGACGGAAAACGTCGAGTATGCAACGGAAATCGAAAATCTCAGTGAAATAACGTTATTAAACATCTGTGTAAAGTTTATTTTTGTGTTTTCAAGATTTTAACACTTGTTAAATATTTTCGGGAATGCTTCCTGGGTGTTGATAATGTCACGTCGTTTTCCGTTTCCTCATATTAATTTTTTTTTCGACCAAGTACCCCCGCACCCCCCTTTCTCTCTCTCTCTCTCTCTCTCTCTCTCTGCCTGATTATATTTTTATTTTTGAGGTTTTCTTGTCATATTACTCGTTTTTAATATCTTCGGTAATAGTGAAATCGTTTTTAATATCTTTTGTAATAGTGAAAAAACTTCGTTTTTTTTTTAAAGAAGTTTTTCTAATGAAATGCATGTTATCTTATTTCTAATATACACTTCTTCAAAACTAATCAATAGAGAGCAATCGTTTTCGCCCCTTTCCCTTTTATTAAACGAGATTAAATTTCTAAATTGGTATTTTGATCCGTCCGCGATGGAATACGCGCCGTTTGCGTGTCCCGTAAAATTGTTTAACGGCAGAGTGAGCAACGCAGTATCGATTTTTCACTTTCATTTTCCATAAAATTCGTGTTTTTCAATTTCTTAGTTACTTCTTACTCATACATGATATTATTTCGTGGACTCGCGGAATTCCGCTTTTTCTGTCAACATTTGGGTCATACTCGAGATCGATGTAAAACTGAAAAGAAGCTGTTTTTTGGGGAGAAGGGAAGGGTCTTTTCCGTCTGGGGACGGTATTTCATCTTTCAAAACTTTCGAAAACGTAAGTTAAACGGAGTGAAGATTTCGCCCCATAATCCTAATTTTTTTTTCTCGCGATGTTTCTTCTGCCCCGTATTGTTATTAAATTTCATTTAAATTCATAAATATTTGTATTTTAGGTTGAAAAACGGTGGGAAAATGTCCGAAAACGGAAGTCGGACGGAGCAAAGATTTCGCCGGTAATCGTAATTCCCGTTCGCGCGACGTTCCCTCTACCCTGTGTTGTTGTTAAATGTCAGTAATTTTATACTTTGGATGCAGTGATGTGCTCCAGTTTAATATTTACATAAATAAATTTCAGTGAATCCCAAAACGTGCACTTTTTAAGTTAAACAAATTCAGTGCCCTCTCAAAAACAATGAAGGCATTATTGAGTTGTTTCCAAGTGGAAAATTTCTTTAGTATGATGGTATGATGTTTCCAAGTGGAAAATTCCTTTAGTATGATGGGGATATACTTGATAAAGAATCCAGCAACATGAAAATTGAAACATTTTCATCTGTTCAAACCATGAAATATAAGCTACTGAATCAGGATAAGTCATCCTTGGAATTTTTTAAGAAAGACGATTATTTGCATGACCCTGTAATTAGAGATGTATGCCAAAATATGAAATCATCATATTCAGAATATAAGAAAGAATTACAAGATAAGGAAGAAGAAATGAAAAGAAGATGAAAGGCTAAATATCTCTAATAACTTACGCTGCAAATTAAAATCAAATGAAATGGTTCAAGAGAAAGAAAACTCTAGCTGGCTAGTTCATAAAAGAAGGTTAGAACAAATTGTTAGACAGAAACAACTTAATGAAATTTAATTAGTTGTGAATGACTTTTATTATTTGTCTACAAAATGTCTAATGCTTACGCAAGCATTTATCATATTTCTTCATTAATAATTTTGTGTCAAATCAAGAATGAATATTTATTTTTTATCAAACTTTTATTACTTATCAGCAAACATGTCTGACGTTTTTCAAACCTTCAATATTTAATTTCCATGCAACATTCTTATCTTATAAAGACATTTGATTAATTTTCTCATTTGATTACAGACATCGTTCTGTACTAAGGTGAGTAATTTTCTATACATACGACCACAGCAGCAATTTCCCCCTTACATTATATTGTACTATATATTTAATTTTTTAATTTTCTTGAAACAAAATACATACATTAAATAAATCTATTTAGTTGGCAGGCATGTGACTAACACCTAAATGTCGTGGTTGTATACATTAGAGAGTGAAATGCAATATTCAACACTTTATTACCATCCCCCTCGCAAGCATTTATCATATAAATTCCTTAGTATGATAGTATCATGGAAAATTCCTTTAGTATGATAGTATGATGTTTCCAAGTGGAAAATTCCTTTAGTATGATGGGGATATACTTGATAAAGAATCCAGCAACATGAAAATTGAAACATTTTCATCTGTTCAAACCATGAAATATAAGCTACTGAATCAGGATAAGTCATCCTTGGAATTTTTTAAGAAAGACGATTATTTGCATGACCCTGTAATTAGATGTATGCCAAAATATGAAATCATCATATTCAGAATATAAGAAAGAATTACAAGATAAGGAAGAAGAAATGAAAAGAAGATGAAAGGAGCTAAATATCTCTAATAACTTACGCTGCAAATTAAAATCAAATGAAATGGTTCAAGAGAAAGAAAACTCTAGCTGGCTAGTTCATAAAAGAAGGTTAGAACAAATTGTTAGACAGAAACAACTTAATGAAATTTAATTAGTTGTGAATGACTTTTATTATTTGTCTACAAAATGTCTAATGCTTACGCAAGCATTTATCATATTTCTTCATTAATAATTTTGTGTCAAATCAAGAATGAATATTTATTTTTTATCAAACTTTTATTACTTATCAGCAAACATGTCTGACGTTTTTCAAACCTTCAATATTTAATTTCCATGCAACATTCTTATCTTATAAAGACATTTGATTAATTTTCTCATTTGATTACAGACATCGTTCTGTACTAAGGTGAGTAATTTTCTATACATACTACCACAGCAGCAATTTCCCCCTTACATTATATTGTACTATATATTTAATTTTCTTGAAACAAAATACATACATTAAATAAATCTATTTAGTTGGCAGGCATGTGACCAACACCTAAATGTCGTGGTTGTATACATTAGAGAGTGAAATGCAATATTCAACACTTTATTACCATCCCCCTCCCCCGCGTGTGGAAGTTCAGCTTTTCCTATCACTGCCCAGTTTCATGCCTGTATGGAGGATTTTAGAAAGGGAGTGTCTGACCCCAGGTTTTAAACAACCCTTGAGATTAGGAAGCTAGGAGAGTTGCTCTAGAGCAGTTGCTCTCAATAGGCGGCCCGCGAAGCGTGTCAGTCTAGTCCGCGGTAAAAAATTAAACCGATAAGAAATGTATAAAATCCTCAGGCAAAAAAAAAATGTTTATATTATAAAACATATAAATATTTTTGTTTCATTTAGTTCTGTGACTGTGTTGAAACATTTCAGAACGTGAATTCACATGTGACAAATGATAAACGTAATTCGGTAGTTTTCTGCGTAATTCTCTGACGCTTCTGTGCAACCGTCTGCTAGGCGTCACGGGAAAGAGGAAGGAAGACTGGCATATCCGTGTGTTCGGTTCTCCACTCGACGCGGCATCTGTGACTTTGCGTTGACAGCGTTTGTAGCTAACTTTTTCCGCGGTTTATTGCATACCGTGCTGCCGAGCACAACACATTTAGTTATTGTGATCGTTCAAAACGTTGTTCTTAACGCTAAAGAAGAGAAAAAGTTGACAGTGAAAATTGTGACTTTAACAGTGACCGGCCAGAAAAGTATTTGGTTGATGCATAAGTTCATGTAGTTTTTTTTCACCGCACTACAGGAATGTATTGCATCAGAAGGGAAAACGGAATCAATCAACTATGTATTCCTCCCATTGTTTACGATGGTGTCTTAACGTCAGGATAGGTCTGCAGTGCCATTCTTGAAAAACCGTGCAGGTTTCGCCTGCGAAGAAATCATCAGGTTCTGGAGATCAACATCATTGTTGAACGTTCTTGCCACAGAGTGCATCGACAGAGATTGGAACAGGTGATAGTCTGAAGGGGCGACATCTGCGGAATAGGCCGAATGTGGAAGGATCTCACATTTCATGTCCTGAATGGCTATTTTGGTCATGTCTGCACTGTGAGGGAGTGCGTTATCATGCTGCAGAAGGACACCATGGCGCCGATGTGGCCATTTCTGATGAATTGCTCCCTCCACACGGCGGAGTTGCTCAGAGTGCAGCGGTGATGGTCCGATTCCTCGGCAACATTTCCCAGTGAATAATGCCTTCCATGTTCCACCAGACGCACAACATGATCTTCGCAGGATGAAGGCCATGTTTTAGACGTGCTGTGGGCGTCTTGTTTGAGCTTAACCATTCCCTCCGATGCCTGAAATTCACGTACAGGCAACACTTTTCATCTCCAGTAACAATACGTGACAGAAAATGTTTGTGTTGCTGAGAACATTCGCGATAGTGAGCGAGCAAGGAACCACATATAGCAAAACGCTGATGCCCTTGGTAAGAGCAGAGCGTGAGGCACACAAGACCCCAATTTCTGGAACTTTCGCATACGTTTCAAGTGTCGCACCAATGTGTCCTGATCACAGTCCATCTCAGTGGCCAATTCGCGTGTGTGTTTTGATGCTGATCCAAGTGGATGAGATGGTTCAAACGATCCTCATCAAAGTGAGATGGACGACCTGAGCGTGGACTGTCGTTGAGGTCAAAATTGCCTCCTCGGAACCGCTCAAACCATTTGCGGGCTGTCTTCGGAGCAATAGCATCCTCCCCATACACAGCACAAATTTAACAAGTAGCTTCGGCGGCTGTGGATCCCTTGTTAAACTCGTAGAGGAGCAGATGTCGGAAATGTTCACTTCTCTCTACTTGACACTCCATACTTTTGACCTGAAAACCAAAAAACCATTAACCACTCAACGCGATATGATTTAGATACACGATATTATTGGCTACATTTTGATATACAACTGACCATCTGCACCGTCACTACTGACCTGGGAAACACTTGTGAAATAAAACGGCATGAACTTATGCATCAGGCCAATATTTGGTCATTTTACCACTGAGAAAAGGGGGCTATTTCTTTATGCCTAGTGCGTAACAAAAAACTCTGTATCTGCATGCAAAGAATACAATATGAAGCGCCACTTCGGTACTAAACATGTGAGTTTTAATCAGAAGTTTTCTCCTGGATCAGACAACCGGAAAACTGAAATATCTTCTTGAAGTGAAAGTTATTCCAAATCATCTGTTGTAATTTAAAGTTAATACAAGTAACCAATTTCTGAAATTTGTTCTACTTTTTTCATTTGACCACTATGTAAGGTTTATTTTATAATTTTTACATTACCTTTAATAAATCTTAAAATAAAAATAATACCTATATAAGTATCAGTATGATGCGTAACTTACCTTTACCGCATTAAGTGTTCACACCCTCTGGCCCGGTTCCATGAAAGACAAAATGTGGCCTTTCGTGAAAAGTAATTAGGAACCATAGGTCTAGAGTACCCGATAGGAAAGTCACGCGGAAGCGAGGTAAAAAGAGGGTTGGAAGAAGCCCTTATTTATAACCTGGAGGGAGGGCAGGTGTGACGTATATTCTAATTTAAATTTCACTTTTAGTTCCTTTTCCTATGTATAATAAATTTGAGTTCGTTCCCTTTTGCACTTTCCAACTTAACGTGATATTTTCTCTCTCACATGAATGAGGTTTGGCAACACGCCTGAGGTCAGTACGTAAGTGACATATGCATGTTGATAAGAATGAGAAGGGATATATATATATTTTGCGATGTAGTTGTTTGTGTGTGGAGATGTTGAATCTTTGCTGAGTGTATTACTTTTGTGAAGTCATATTGTTATTGGCGTCTGCATAACTATGTTGTAAATGTGTGAGTGTTATACTATTGATTTATTTCTAGTGGTGTATTAACGACGTTGGAATATACCATGCTTTCTTCAAGTTGGATGGAAATAAAAGATTAGGAAGTACCAACCCTTGATTTTATTTAGAGTGAACGCCTATTTCATTAAGGGGGAACTTGACATTTAGCACATGTAGTGTTTAGCTAGTTAGAAACAATTAGGAATATACATACACTACAAGGTATTAATCATGGCTGACCCTTGACATTATTTAGAGTGAACGCCTATTTCATTACGGGTGAACTTGACATTTAGCACACGTAGTGTTTAGCTAGTTAGAAACAATTAGGAATATACATACACTACAAGGTATTAACCACGGCTAACCCTTGACATTATTTAGAGTGAACGCCTATTTCATTATTGGTGAACTTGAATTTAGAACATGTAGTGTTTAGCTGGTTAGAAACAACTAGGAACAGACTTACACTACACAGTATCCAGGGTGCAAAGGCTTAACGTACGCATTCGACGCACATTTAGTATTTCGTTCGTACCCGCCTGGGATCGATCCTGAGACTTCTCCGTGGCAGTCACGAACCTTGGCCATCAGCTGCCCGTGAAGCCAGTTACTGCAGTAGGTTTAGCCGTTAGTAAGAAAAGTGCTTTACAGTGAAGTTATGTTGGGGTTTCAGTGGTACCATAAACAATTAAGAATATTACATCCACGAAATGCCCAAATTTAACAACATTTAGTGTCCACAGGGAGAGAAACGGACGGGCGGACACACATAGTGATACTATAAATACACCGATAAGTCATTACATTATGACCATCCCCAGCTTAAAGAAATCAACGGGCCTGGAAACTAAACGATGGCGCTAGTGAAGTTCACAGAGCAGTATATATGTACACTGAGTGGCAATTTTATTGTGACCACCTGACAGTTTTAAGCAAATGAGCTATGGCTGCACGCTGTTGCCGCCAGAGGGCGAGGCTAGTATAAAAAGGGAAAGCTTAGTGCTTGCGACAGTAGTAGAAGTGATTTTGAGGGGGACGAGATGGGTAAAAAATGCGATTTGATGAACTTTCAACGTGGGATGATTGTAGGAGCTCTGAGACATGGAGCGAGTATCATCGATACCGCCGTATTCGTGAAATGTTCCAGAGAAGCTGTTTTTAAAGTGTTTAATGACTGGACTGTCAGCCAAAAAACTAACTGGATCTCTACGTGCAACGTGTGGTCGTCATCGACTAGTGACTGCTCCGGTGGAACAGAGAGTAGTGTCCAGACTAGTAACAGACAAAAGAAGGGCAACAGTGCAGAAATTATACACGGTCTTAAACAAGGATCCCCTCAAGTGATATCTGCACGCACTGTTCGCTGTACATTGCATCGGATGGGATATGGGCATGGCAGCCGAAGGCCTGTTCTAACACCTTTGCTGTCTGCAGTTAACAAGAGTAAACTTCTCCAGTTCGCACAGGAGCACAAGGATTGGATAGTCGATAATTGGAAACAAAATATGTGGTCCGATGAATCGCGTTTTCAGTTGCACCATGCCGATGGCCGAGTGAGAATTTGGCGGAAACAGCACGAAAGCATGGACCCCAAATGCATTGCTACAACCCTTCAAGCTGGTGGAGGCAATGTTATGGTTTGGGGAATGTTTTCCTGGCATGCTTTGGGCCCTTTAATTCGTGTTGATGAACGTCTGACTGGCACATCATATCTAAACATTGTTGCGGACCAAGTGCATCCTGTCATGTGGATGGTTTATCCCAATGGCGATGGCTACTTTCAACAAGATAATGCGTCCTGCCATAGTGCTCGTATTGTACAGGATTGGTTTCAGGAACATGCTGGTGAGTTTACTTTGCTTAGGTGACACCCACAATCTCCAGACCTCAACCCCATTGAGAATTTGTGGGATGAAGTTGAACAAGCCATCAGACAGCTGGATCCACACCCTGCAATCTCACACTCCTGGAAAGTTCTATTCATCAAGCATGGTCTCAGATTCCACAAACCACCCATCAACATCTCGTGGACTCCATGCCACGAAGAATCGACGCAGTATTAAAGGCAAGAGGTGGCCCAACGAAGTACTGAGGGGGTGGTCATAATAAAGTGGCCACTCAGTGTATACAACCCGAGGACGGGCTTTCTGTTAATAGAATGTTCGGAGTCAGAATGGGAAAAGCTGCCGATGCATCGGAGTTTGACGAAGTACAAATTGTGATGGCACGACGCCTCGGAACTACGATCTTGGAAACGGCGCGGTTTTTGGATTGTTCACGTGCCGCTGTAGTGAGTGCGTATCAAAAGTGATGCAGTGATGTCCAAACGACGAACTGTCGTCTAGCCGTGTGTCGTCCGCAGTTCATTATTGCCAGAGGGGGACTGTCGCGCATTGTTCACAGCGACCGCAGGGCCACAGTGCGAAAAATCCCTCTAGCTAGAACAGTGGTGATCACGGCAAGGTGTCACTTCACACAGTTCGTCGCAGCGTTCTGCATATGGGCCAGAGTAGCCGAAGACCCAGCTGGGTCCCCAGGCTCACTGTACGTCATCGCCAACTACGCATGAAATGGGTCCAAGATAATAGAGATTGGACAGGTCTGACGAATCAAGATTTCTGGTGCATCACGTAGACAGCCAGCGCGGATACGCCGATTACCAATCGAGGCTATGGTACCTGGATGCACTGTTGGACGGAAACAGGCCCGCGGCGGCGGCGGCGGCGGTGTTATGCTGTGGGCGATGTTTTTTTTTGGGGGGGGGACACTTTAGGCCCTATTATCCCAATAGCACAATCCCTGACAGCTGTCAAGTATCTGAATATCGTTGCGGACCAAGTTCACCCATTCATGGCAACTGTGTTCCCTGCTGGTGAAGGCCATTACCAGCAGAATAATGCGCCATGCCACATTGCCAGAATCGTCAAGGAGTGGTTCGAGGAACATACTGGTAACTTTGTGTTAATACTTTGGCCTCCAAATTCACCTGACATGAACCCAATCGAACATTTGAGGTTCGACTTGGAAACCGAGTTCGCGCTGAATCAACTCCACCCCGAAATGTTGTCTTATGGGACTGGCTCTCTCTCTTCCCTTGAACTAGTGACCCTAAATTAGGGACGGGTGACTGGTAGCGCAGTGGATTCAGTTTCTCAACGGTGGTTATAGCCCATTGAATTGCGCATAGTGGCCGCTGAATCTCCAATAAAAGGAAGTTTCCGAACAAGAATTGATTTTCCTGTTCTGAAATGTAAGAGACAAATACAACGTACCACGTGACATAGATGACGGACTACTGAGATAACGCATCAGTTAAATCGACAAAGAAGCAGCGATAAGCCTGCCGTCGTAGTTCAATTGGGAGAACAGTCGTTCCGAAGAAAGGAAATGTGTGTTGGAATCTCACAACTGGCAAAGGTTATAGAAGCTAACAAAGGCTGTACTTAAGTAAGTTATTTCGCTGATTCGTTACGCTGGCCATGTGTAACACCTCTTTTGTAAAAAAAAAAGATGGTGCTTATGCTATCGGTTTGTTCGTCCGTCCGTCTGTAGAGACGATATCTCTGCAACTAATAGTCCGATTTCAAAAATTCTTTTTGCCTTAGAAAGCTTGAAACGTACGAATGATGACCCTTTATTTTGATTTTTTACGATGCCCAATTTCGCCGCTAGAAGGCGTAAATGCAGATGATATCGCATTCAAAATACATTTTATTCCATACATTTGCTTCGAAATATACAGTTCAAAAAATTCTTTTGCCTTTCAATTTTACTCATGGCGAAGATTATTTTAGGTATGGTCATTTTTTCAAGTTGCGCATAGATTCTTCGCTAGGGGGCGTAAAAGTGTATTGCGTTTCCCCCGATATCTCTGCTTCTAAAATTCCGATTTGAAAAATTATTTCTGCAGCGGATACAGATCCGGATGGAAAATCTTTCGCATATAATTTCTAATGTTCGGTATAAAACGGTTTAGTCACCAGGGGGAGTAAGTGTTAATTTCTGCTTCTCTTGTATTTGCAACAAAATCTGAGCTTCTACAATCTCAATTGAAAAATTCTTTCGTGGACTGATACTACTGACGTCGACAAACCATTTCGGAATACTTTTTTTCTTAAAGTAATGCATGGTTCCTTCCGCCAGGGGGCGTAGATATATATCTTATTTTTGTTAATATCTGTGCTGCTAATGGTCTAATTTGGAAAATTATTTCTTTATTGGATAGAGTTCCCAGCGCGATATGCTTTTCATATAATTTCAAAATTTTCAAGTAATTTGTAGACTTTCCACAGAAGGCGTAAAGGTAAATTGCGCTTTCCCCGATATCTCAGCTTATAAAACTCCGATTTGAAAAATTCTTTCTGGACCTTATTCAGCTCCCGGTGGGAAATGTTTTGATTGTAATTTCAAATTTTTTATAAAAAATGGTTTGACCACCAGGGGGCGTAAGCTTTAATTTCTGCTTCGTAGGTATTTTCATCAAAATCTGAGCTTCTAAAATCTCGATTGAGAAAATTCTTTCGTGGACCGATAGCGCCCGTGTCGATAAACATTTGAGAATATTTTCTTCTTAAAATCATGTATGGTTTTTCCACCAGAGGGCGTAGATGTATATCCCATTTTTGTCAATATCTCAGCTTCTTAGAGTCAGATTTGAAAAATTCCTTCTTTGTTAGATAGCGTTTCCCGTATAACATGCTCTCATATAATTTCAAAATTTTCAAGTAATACATAGACTTTCTGCTAAGGGGCGTTAAAATAAATTACGTTTTCTCCGTTAGCTCTGCTTCTAAAATTCCGATTAGAAAACTTCTTTCTGCACCGGATACAGCTGCTGATAGGAAATGATTTGCCAATAATTTCTAATATTTGATAAGGAATTGTTTAGCCACCAGGGGGTGTAAGTGTTAATTTCTGTGTCTGATGTATTTGTAGCAAAATCTAATCTCCTGAAAACTCGATTGAAAAAACTATTTTGTTGACCGATACCGCTCACATCGAAGAGACCTTTTGAGAATATTTTCTTCTTAAAATAATGCATGGTTTTTCCGCCAGGGGCGTAAAGGCATATCTTATTTTTGTCGATATCGCTGCTTGTAAAAGTCCGATTTGAAAAATTGTTTCTTTGTTGGAAAGTGTTTCGGTGGGCAAATGTTTCTCATATAATTTCAAATTTTTCGTAGCGCACAAGTATGCTTCGCCACCAGAGGGCGTACCCTCACTTTTCCGTTTACAGATCTGCGGGACTAAATACCCGATTGAAAAACTTCTTTCTTCGGTGAGATACTATTAACTATGCAAACCGTGTGCGTATTTTCTTTCCAAAATAGTGCAGAATTTCGCCGCTAGGGGCACATATGCTTATCCTGTTTTTCTCAATATCACTGCTTTTACATGTGCGAATTTAAAAATTCTTTCAACACCGGATGCCATGCCATTTACCTAGTAGAACACTTAAGGCTAGTTTATGAAGAATTTTGTAGTTCCCAGTTTGTTCGGTAGGTGGTGTTTGTGTACTTCAATTTGCAGCTGTGTCGCCAATTCTAAAAATGCTATTGAGAAATTTCTTCTTCACTGTATGCCATTCGCTACAACAGAGTTGCGTATCATAATCCTCTTTAAGTAACGCAAAGGTTTCTCACTAGTTGCGTAAAGGTCGAACGCTTTTACCATAAATAATAATTTTCGTCTATTTTCAACTTTTCCGCTAGCAGACGTAAACTTATATAATGTTTCCCTTTTTACATTTCTTCTTTTAACTGTTAGATTTAAAAATCTCTTTGTCTCTGGTACCTTCTTTGTAGTATGATAATTCTTTTGTTCACCATTTGTTAATTTTCGTAACTTGCTTTTTAACCACTGGTGGTGCTAACTAGATGTTTCTATTTTTGGACGTTTTGTCGATTGTCGGAACCAGTTGATTGTTTTCCAAACCCGTTCCACTGATTTTGAATAGCTTCGATAAATTTAATTCGTGTCAGTATAGATTCAAAAGACGTGCTTATTTAATTCGTGTCAGAATGGATTCAACGGACGTGCTTATCTGAAAATTCGGTGTCATCTTTCTTGTTTTTTCTATGTTGACAAGTGTTATGTTTATATTCACGATGTCGACGAACTATTGAAGAGACACAAGCAATGTAAGCACGTTTAAACTTACAGCTTGAAATCTAATTCAAACGTTAAATAGCATTTTCTTGGAAAATCTTCACGGCGGAAGTATTGAGTTTAGATAAAATCCATATACTTCAGCCAAATTTATCCAAAAATGTTTTCATCGTACTGCAAGATTATCGAAGCTTCATAGCGTGCGATTTGTTCTTCTTCGATTAAGAAACTGTGTTTCACCTTACTGTAAAGATGAGCGATATAAATGCTTAGAGTGAAAGAGGTACTGATAAAACTAAAAACTTTAAGAATGGTGCTGAGGTATATT
Source organism: Macrothele yani (assembly GCA_039090855.1). NCBI lineage: Eukaryota > Metazoa > Arthropoda > Arachnida > Araneae > Macrothelidae > Macrothele > Macrothele yani. Next base: position 66,689,968 of record CM077028.1, on the reverse strand, counting down.
TAAAAAAAGGCAAGGAAAATAATTAACATTTTAAGGAAATGCGCCGAAACTGGATTCTACAACTGAAGAGACAACGGCCAAGATGGTTGGTGCCATTTGATCCGATGGGAAAAGTTTCTGTCAACACTTAGCGAGATTAAGAAACTCGCGAGAACAGTCAAAGAAAAGAAAGAATAATCAGTAAAAGATAGATCGCTGAAAGGTCGTTACGAAAGGAAGTGGTAATAATGAGTAATATATCACGCTGTTTTCAGGGAAAAGAGACAATTGCGCAGTAGTTTTCATCCGAAATTTCTCAAACCACTTTAATGCTTACTACTGGATGGGAAAGCTTTCTGCTTTATTTATTGAAGCTATTATCGATGCAAAGAAATTACTTTTTGAAGAAAGCGAAGTGACTCCATGAAACCTAGCATGCATTTCGTATCATTACATGCCTGCAGTGCATATCTTTTGAGATAACAGTACGTTCGTACACCGATGGACCGTTACATTATGGCCACCTACTAATAAGCTGTAGGACCCCATTTCGCCCGAAAACAGCAGCCACTCGGCGATACATCGATTCGATGAGGTGGCGATAGATATCCTCGGTATCTGGTGCCATAATGTCAACAGCAGGTCCTCCAGTTCCCGTACATTTCTGGGTGGTGGTGATTTAGCGCGAACCCGCTTTTCCAAGTCGAACTACAAATGTTCGATTGGGTTCATGTCAGGTGAATTTGGAGGCCAAGACATTAACAGAAAGACACCAGCATATTCCTAGAACCACACCTTGACGATTCTGGCAGTGTGGCATGGCGCATTATCCTGTTGGTAATGGCCATCATCAGCACAATTGTCATGAATGGGTGAACTTGGTCCATAACGATGTTCAGATACCTGACAGCTGTCAGAGATTGTGCTATTGGGATAATGGGGCCTAAAGTGTCCCAAAAAAAACATCGCCCACAGCATAACACCGCCGCCGGCCTGTTTCCGCTCAACAGTGCATTCAGGTGCCATAGCCTCCGTTGGTAATCGGCATATCCGCGCTCGGCTGTCTACGTGATGCGTCAGGAATCTTGATTCGTCAGACGAGGCCACTTTCTTCCAATCCTCCACTGTCCAAACTCGATGATCTTGGGCCCATTTCATGCGCTGTTGGCGATGACGTGCAGTGAGCCAAAGTACCCGTCTAGGTCTTCGACTGCGCAGGCCCATGCGCAGAAGGCTGCGATGATCGTAACAGAGAAAGGATTGATGGAAACCCATGTCACAAATCTGCGTAATCGTAGCATGCGTTTACATCAATCCTCTCTCTAACATGCCTCTTGCCTCTTTTCTAACAACTCTGTTGCACATATTGAATGTTTACCTTTTGTTGTACTGCAGGCTACTGTCACTGATGCCCAACTGAAAATCTATTCGGGGAAGTAATGTATCGTTCCGGTAGAAAACGTTTAACGAGAAGAAACTAACTTTGTATAAGAACAAAGTTTTTTCAAAGGAAGGTTATTTAGGGTTATACGTCGCAGTTATTAAAAATCACAATTTGCAGAAGGGTTGATTCTCGGCGATTGATTTCATTGGTGCTTAACATTTCAATCTGTATAGTAAAATTTATGAAGCAGAAAAATAGAAAATCCCGAGTTGAGGTATTAACTGATAGAAAATTTATTCGTAGGTGATGTATTTTTGGACGACATTAGCTATGCGAATGGCGTTCATAGTCAGAAAAAGGATTGGAATCAATAAATCGATCATCAAAAACATGAAACTGCCGCAGAAATTGCAATAGTCCTTTTAGCATGAAAACCTTTGTTTTAAGAAGGCTTTCACATAAGTGCAAAACAAAATCCTCAATTCATAGAAACACTAGTATTGTCTATGCTGAAAAACAGCCGATAGAAAAGTAGAAATATATGTGATATCGATGGCGCTTCAGGAAAATATAGGAGGTTTTAGTAAAAAAAACCCTAATAAGATGTTGAAATAATGAAACTATTGATAAAAAGCTTAAAGAAAAAGAAAACGGAACCGTCTGGTCACCTAATAAGAAAAGGCAGAAAAACATGTTTATTGGTACTAGAGAGAATAACTAAAGGACAAATGTCTCGGTTGAAAGGAAAGTCGAGACTAGATGGATGGCACACTGATTGGAAGAAGATAAAGGAACACCGTCTTACTAACAGCAAAGCAAAAGACGTAGGAAATCTTACGTGCTTAATGTCTTACTCCCTTATCTAATAATGAGAATGTCGTACAAAGGAGTCAACATACGTAACGTTTGTTTTAACCTCCTCAGACCGGCGATGAAGTTTTATTTATGATTTTCTAAAACAGGTTTGAAAATTGATGTTTACTGCATTGTAAACTGAAAAAAGAAATCTTTAATTTTTCATGGAAAGGAGGGGGGGGCTACGGGGATTGTGTCACACGTGATACTTCAGGACCGAGATGCTGTAATTGTAGTATTGAAGAATTCGAAAATTACTGGTTTAATTAATCAATTTTCAAATTATATTGTGCACAATTATAATATATCATAATTTATTTTTCATGGAACAACTTGAAATAATTTCTGAAGCCATTGATGCACATGAACAGCTTACAGTCTGAACACCGTACTGTATTCAACTCATTGCACTTTGAAATTTTGGCATCTCCTTCTGTGGGTGCTGTCTCCAGTTATGTGTTATATCTCTCTATTCTAAAAAATGTAACTGCCGCCGCTGCTGCTGCTGCTGCCGCTGTTTTAGAAATTTCGCGACACTCTTGCTTTCCTAGCTCGCAGTGCAAAACGTATTGAACACAAAAATATGAAATTTACATCGTTTGTAGAGAATTGTTTGGAGAGCACGTTGAAATAAAGCATTTCTCGATTATATCGATACTTAAAGAGCTATTGTATTTCAAAGTTAAGGTAAGCGAAAAAGTGCTATCAGGTCGCGTTCCGGACACACTAACAGCAACAGAACCACGAAACTTTATAGGCATGTAGTGCCATGACCGAATGTTTTCACCTCGTCGCCCTTTTTTTGAATTTCGATTGAGTTTACGAGAAATTAAATTTCTAAATTTCACAAAATTCTCTATTTTGCGATGGGATCCATTAAAAAAAACGGATGTATGGGGAACTATAAATCATAACGCATTGCAATTTTTACAGCATAAACGTACAACTATCGTCCCTTTTTTTACAAATTTATTTTAACAAAAAGTCATTTTCTGATTTTTAAGCATTTTTTAAAGACGCAAAGGAAAGAAACGAACGGCTTTCTGTCTGTCTTCACAACAACCACAGAGGAACGTTGTGGTCCCGTGACCTACTGCCATGGTAACGAAGAGAATTTGTTATGCATATGCTTTGTTGGTAAAGCTATCTCAGTTGTTTAAGGTGGACGTCAAGTAATTTTGCTTCCTATACTTCCAACGGAAAAACTTCTGTACACCTTTTCTTCACAATTAATGCGTTACCTAGGATGCAAAAGTTGAAAATCGATTAAAATAGCTTCATTTTATAACTTGGAATACTTAATATTTTCTAAAACATAATCATAATTATGCAATCCAAGATTTGTTTGTCTACTGACGTCATCAAAGTACAGGTAGCGCCATCTTTTTTCTGGACAATTAATGCGTTCCCAAGGATGAAAATTTGAACATCGATTAAAATAGCTTCATTTATAACTTGGAATACTTAATATTTCCTAAACCATAACCATAATTATGCAATCCAACATTTGTTTGTTTACTGATGTCATCAAAGAACAGGTCGCGCCATCTTTTTTGCGGACAATTAATGCGTTCCTAAGGATGAAAATTGGAACATCGATTAAAAGAGCTTCATTTTATAACTTGGAATACTTAATATTTTCTAAAACATAGCCATAATTATGTAATCCAACATTTGTTTGTCTACTGACGTCATCAAAGTACAGGTCGCGCCATCTATTTTCTGGTTCCAACACCACCAAAGGAAAAGTTATTGATTTTTAATACAATTATGCTTATGTTTTAGAAAATATTAAGTATTCCAAGTTATAATATAAAGTTAATTTAATCGATGCTCAAATTTTCATCCTTGGGAACACAATAATTGTGAAGGAAATGTGTACAAAAGTTTTTACATTGGAAGTATAGGAATCAAAAATACTTGAAGTAAAGCTTAACGGTTTAGCATAACGGTTTACGGTTTACGGAAATGCTTTTTGGACCGCTTTTGTTTTCCTTAGTTGTAAATTTAGTAAGTGCTATGAGTTCAAACGACAAAAGTCCGACCTTCCAAAAATTAACGACAGTAAAAAAAACTGAAATTTTGGAATAACAAGTCATAGTTGCTTAGACATGCAATAAAAATTGAAATTTATATGAATTTTCCAGTTTTTATTTCATGTGATATACTTGGAGATCGGGCTGCAGGCCCGAGAGCTACTCTGGAAACGAGCGTAGCGAGCCTAGAGGCGCAGCCCCTAGTTTATAAATATTACATAGATTGTAGAATTTTTTTAGTAAATACAAGTGTAAACTCCCGCTAAAAATAACTCATAAAAATTTTTCCAACAGGATTGGAGACCATTGTAATACCAGTGATACAAAAATGTTTGAGAAGTTACTACTATCTAATATGTTGACGAAATTAAACTTATTTACTTTAAATAACTATTTTATACTTACCAAAATGGAATGTATATACTTCAATAGATATAACTTTTTTAAATTAAGTAGTTACAAAACACTTACCAGTACCATGTGAAGACATGGAGTTTTTCTTGCAAGACGCCGCTGCCGCCCCGGTGGCGCAGTGGTCTAAGCGATGGCCTCTGATCATTCGTCCGAACGGGGTCCGGGTTCGAATCCCGGTGAGGCATGGATGTTGTGTTTGTCTTACGACACTGGCTCTCTCCCTTCCCTGGAACCAGTGACCCTAAATTAGGGACGGGCGACTGCTTATTGCCCATTGAGTTGCTCACGGTGGTCGTTAAACCTCCAATCAAAAGAAAAAAAGACGCCGCTACAAGTCACGAAAGTTGATTTGTGCTGCCATTTGTTGACGATAAGGGAAAATTTAGCAAAGTACATAATTTCACATGTGATATACAACCGGCTCTGGAAGATTTTCTGCCATTGGGCATTTTTTTAAAAATTTGAAACCGTTGTATCACATGTGACATACGAGAACCGAGGAGGCTATATTTCTTTGGAATACATAGGGTGTTTAAAAAATGTTTGTCCATGCTTTGCAAACTTGTTAAACCGCCGCTTCTGATTTAGAAAATCATGTATATACAGGACATGAAACGATTTCGTACAGAGATATAACGCCTTGTCGGATTACGAAATGTGGCGCGAGGCTAGTTGCTTTCTCTGTGTATAGACTGAACGGCAGACATGATGACATGGAAATTTACGCCATTTACATGTCACTCGACGCTGGGCATGATTGGAAATTTGCGGCACAATCGCGCAAATTTAGTGTACAATAAGGAAACTTAAAGGGAGCCGGCAATCTTTTCGCTAAGCGTTATTACTATAAGTCGACCTCGCCGCCCCGGTCGCGCAGTGGTTTAAGCGATGGCTTCTGATCATTCGTCCGAGATGGGTCTGGGCTCGAATCCCGGTGATGCATAGATGTTGTCTTTGTCTCATGGCGCTTCCCTGGAACCAGTGGCCCTAAATTAGAGGCGGACGACTGCTTATAGCGCATTGAGTTGCTCACTGTGGTCGTTAAGGTGGTTACACCTAAAATCCCTGCCTTATGCTTCCAATGGTAAAACTTCTTTACATATTTTCTTCGCAATTAATGTATTCCCAAGAATGAAAATTTGCACATCGATAAAACTAACTTTAAGTTATAGCATGGTGGCGCAGTGGTCTAAACGATGGCTTCTGATCATTCGTCTCGAAGGGGTCCGGGTTCGAATCCCGGTGAAGCATGGATGTTGCGTTTGTCTTACGGCACTGGCTTTCTCCCTTCCCTGGAACCAGGGGCCCTAAATTAGAGACGGGCAACTACTTATAGCCCATTGAGTTGCTCACGGTAGTCGTTAAACATCCAATAAAAAAAATGTTATAGCATGGGATACTTAATATTTGCTAAAACATAACCATAATTAAGCAATCCAACATTTGTTTGTCTACTGACGACATGAATATACAGGTCGCTCCATCTATTAACAGGTCTGAACATTACTCAAAGAAAAATTATTGATTTTTAATACAATTATGGTTATGCTTTAGCAAGCATTAAGTATCCCATGCTATAACTTAAAGTTAGTTTTATTGATGTGCAAATTTTCATCCTTGGGAATACATTAATTGCGAAGAAAATATGTAAAGAAGTTTTGCCATTGGAAACATAAGGCAGAGAGTCTAGGTGGAACCACCTGAGTTTAGGTGGAACCAACTTAACCTTACGTACAAGTGAAAGAGCAGCGTAGTTGTTATTGCCGATTAGGTTTCTACAACCGTGAACATGAAGACTCGGTTTACCAATGCCGAATGGGCTGGAATTCATTTCACGTATGGACGAGCAAACGAAAATAGCAATGAAGTTCAGCTTCTCTACATGATGGCTGTTCTGCACGAAAGATTCCCCGTCATAGCTACGTTTGCTCCCATTCATCAGGGTGTACGAAAGACGGGATCAACGGCGCCTCACTCAAAAGGTCCTGGACGACACAGACATATCCGTGCACGTGCTGGACATGTTGGTGGACGAGCCAGGAACTAATACAGAAAGAGTAGTCGCAGTGGTGGTTGCATCAAATTCCGCTGTACGGCGTATCTGTCATCAGAAGAAACTGTGTCCTAACCACGCGTAACGGGTATAATCACCCTCGCCAGTGGATTTTCTCGCTCGAGTCAACTTTGGTCCGTGGCTTCTGCAAATATCTAACAAACGTGGTTTCTTCATAATGTGTTTTTTTCGGATGAATTGCGATTTACCCGTATTGTGAACTTCCACAATATGCATTTCTCACCAGCAGATATTCAGATCGGTATCACTAGAAACCTCATCAGTGCCTTGCTCTTGCCACCGGTACTTGACGCCCAGAAGTACCAGTACTTATTGAAGAGAAAACTACTGGCATTGTTGAAAGATGTACCAAAGCAAATGTCGGCTAATGTTGCTAATGCACGATGGAGCGCCAGCGCATTTTAGTCGAACTGTTAGGAAACATCTCGATCATGACCATCCTGGCAGTTGAATAGCTAGAGGTGGGCCAATTGCATGACCACTGTGACCTTCCAGTACGATTCCCCTGGATTTCTGTGTATACGGACAGCTACAGAATGGTGTTTATGCAACACCGGTGCCTAATGAACACGCTCTTCACCAAAGAATCGTGCATGGTTGTACGATATTTCGGAACGCTCAGGGACTTATGAAACGTGTATGGCAATTGTGCTACACTCATGTGCTGAAATTAATTGACAAATGCTTTTTTCATTGTAGTAAGTAAAGGAATGAAATATATGGTCTGAGACTTTTACAGGAAGTATAACAGACACTGACGTGTATGTGAAATAACGCATGACCGCATGAGGACACGCGTTTGATGCTGCAGTGGGCGTTACACATAGACTCAAGAAGCCAACCGTCGTGAAGGGTGGCCAGGAACAAGGGTATGAAAGATCTTAGCTGTTGTCAAACTGCAAGTAGAGCACATTTCTTGAAAATGTCACATAGGCACCGTTTAAGCAGTGATGTGCGATGGCGGGCGATTGGAAGACTGAAGAGGGCTATCCTAAACAGAGGTGGCAAGTTGGTTTCGCGTGTCTTGAATGGTTGCCAACAGGCTGTGGAGACAGTTCCCAAATACAGGAAGTGTTCGTAGACGACGTGTACCAGGTCGTCCAAGGTTAACTTACGTCACCGATGACCACTTTCTTGCCTTAATTGGAAAACACAACAGCAGCATGATATCTTGTCAGCTGGCTCCTGAGCTTACAACAGCAAATGGACTATCAGTATCCTGCTCGACAGTTACCAGAAGGCTTCAGGAAAGCGGTATTTATGCCAGAAGACCACTTGTGTGCGTGCCGCTAAAATCTTCTATGACGTATACTCTAAATTAACTTTCATTTTTAGTTGCTTTCTCGATGTAAATTTGAGTTTATTCTCTTTTAACGTATTCAACCTTAACGCTATATCTCGCGGAAGGATGTTGGCAACAATCTTGAGATTAAAGAGCGTGACCTATGCATGCTGACAGATAAGTACGGTAGCTATATAATGTTGAAACTGCAGCAAAAAGTGTAATGGAGGAAGCTATATTAGACTGAAACTGCATACTTGAAGTCTGCCTATTCGAGTTGTGTTGTTATATACACTCTCGGACAATGAAATTTGCGTACCAAGAAGGAAGTATCGGATTAAACTAAAATTTTATGGACGTAATGATACGGATGAGTAAAACACATGATGGCAAAAACAGAGCTGCAGAACAATTACAGAGGGATCTGTGAGACGCAGTCCGGCCATCTTCAATAGCGCGTCGCACCGCCTCGTGCGGCGATACATGCTGCAATACGGTCCAGCATGGAGGCGAACTGACGCCTGATATTGTCTTGCTGCAGACTGGCCCACACGTGTTGGACGGTGTGCTCCAAATCCCGGATACTGCGTCACGGCTGTAGATGGCGTTTCAACTGGTCCCACACATACCTCGATAGGGGACATGTCGTGGGAGCGGGCAGACCATGGAAGTGTCTGGACATGACGTAGGCAGTCCTGGGCAACCCGAGCAGTGTGCGGGCGGACATTATCCTGCTGGTATAGCGCACCTGGAATCCCGGCCAGGAATGGGAGCACATGGGGCCGTAGGATCTGATTCACATACCGCTGGCCCGTCCATGATCCACGTACCACTACTAGAACTGATCGGATATCGTAGGCAATTGCTCCCCAGACCATAATGCCTGCAGTGGAGAAGGTGTGGCGCTCGATATCAAGGTTGGCATTGCGCCGTTGACTCGGGGGCCTCCACACCCGGACACGATGATCGTCTGTCCCCAAAACAAAGCGGCACTCATCGCTAAACACCACACGTCGCTCTGGCCTGGCACCACTGCACACAAAGCCGGCCATGTTCCGGTGTTAATAGAAGCACACGTAAGGGGCGCTGGGATCACAGATTAGCTTCCTCGAGGCGTCGGGAAATGGTTCGTGGGCACACAAGAGCCTCTACATCTATGTTTATAGTGGACCGCGACCCCGTGGGATCCGTTCGTGTCTGGTGCACGATCCGTGGATCCTCTCTACCGGTGGTCCTCTTGGTCCACACGAAGCCGCTTCACCGTGTGGCAGTGCTGTCACGTGTCCACTGCTCCCAGTACAGTGGGATGGTATGGTCAGAACGCTCCACGTGGAGGGCTATACGACGCGCCGACCACCCTGCGGTTTTCAGCCCGATGATCCGGCCTATCTCAAAGTCTGTAAGTTGCGTAAATCGACGTCTCTGGCGTCTACCCGGCATTCTTTTCACTCTGTACTCTTGCTTGCGTTGGCCGGTGCTTTTCGCTTTCATGGGGCATTGACCGCACGCCGGTTTTTAAGGCTGCCGGTTCGTGCTTGCAGCTCCACCACAGAATGTGCGGTCATGCGCACTTGCATCAAACGTGGATCATTTGCATACCAGCACGGACTCTAGCTATTTGCAAAGTTTCGCGGTTGTAGCATGTTTTCTTCTAGGTGCGCAAATTTCATTGTCCGTGAGTGGATTTAGCGTTTGGAGCTAATCAAGTTTTCTGCTTACGTTAATCAGTTTTGAAATATTATTACTGTTGTGATTAGTTCCTCACGTATTTTGAAATATTCAAGTAAAGTGCTCATACGATGTTGATGGAATAAACAGTAAACAGTAAGTCTTTCTGAAGCTTTATTTGAGTGACTTAGTTGCACTTCGAGAGAGAGTAAATGAGAAGAGGAAGTCTTAAGTAGTGGTTTCAAGGCTACAAATAGTAAACAACGCTACACTACCCACAGCAGAGAACGATTACGTTGGGCTCGGGAACATCTACACTGGATGCGTGAACAGGGGTCTAAACTTTCTCTTCACGGCTGACTCGCGTTTCTCATTGCAAACCGATTCTCAAGGTGTGTTTCATCTGGAAGGGCTACCATCCATGGCTTGCGTTATCATCCATCAAACATCCGAGAGAGGGATATATATGGAGACGGTAGTTATATGGTGTAAATAGGCATAATGCCTAACGGATGAATCAACGTGTACTTTTTTCCAGGGGTCCAATCAATGCTATCCGCTATCGAGATGAGATCGCAACATCTTGCGTTCGCTTGTTCACAGCTGCTGTCGACCCAGAATCAGTTTTAATGCAGGACTATGTCCGAATCTACACCTCTCGACTGGTACTGGAATACCTTGAAAGTGAAGGTGTTGCGGTCATGGTATGACCAGCAAGGCATCCGGACCTTAATCCTATAGAACACCTGTGAAAAGCTTTAGAGAAACGGGTGGCTGCTCTGTGACCCCCTCCAAGAAACGTACATGAGCTGTGAAGTGTTCTTGTGTAGCAGTACGACAGATTGTCCTCTGAACTTATTGACTCTGTTTTGGGCAGCATGCCGTGACCCTGTCGGTTACGTGTCACTATGAGAGGTGATCACACACCATATTAAGACCAAAACATGTCTTGTTGCGTTTATTAATTGTGTTTTTTTTCCGAATAACACGGTTTATTTGAAACGCATTCAGTGCTTCATCTTCATTTTGGAGTATATTACGTGTTGTTCCGTGTTATTGTTGTTCTACCTCGTTTCGGTGTAATACATGCAACAGCCAGGGCCGTAGCTACCGGCAGGGCAGAGAGGACGGTTGCCCTCCCAGAATGATCATCCCAATGACGTAAATTCATGCTCTGGGGGTTGTATAAAATAGAAATTGTAATTAAAAAGGAAAGTTACATTCTTCAGTATAATCTTTTTAAGGACTTTGGTTTGTTTCATACAGTATTCCATGCACAGGGTTCCCAGGGGTCAGGGAAAACAGGGAAAACCTAGAATTGTCAAGGAATTTGATTTTGGCTAAAAAAATTCTGGGAAAATTGCTATTTTTCACCGAAATCTGGAAAATCCGCCCAACTATCCTGGAAAATGAGCGATCCCTTTTTAGACCTGCCATTTTTGCCATTCACTGAGTCATAAAATTCGGCTTTAATTGTATTTTAAAATATTTTGATTGCTACTTACTAGTATGGTATATGGTTTTATTATTAATCTGTTATGTCAATACGCTTAGGATAATCTTTGCTTAGGTCGATTTTACTGCATATTGAGTAGAAATCCTAGTTTTTCTGCTATAAAAGTGCCGTGAATTGTAAAAGTGTGGTTCGGAATTTTGTGGAAATTTTCCTGGAAAACCTGGAAAAGTCAGGGAATTTCATTTCTGAAATTGAGTGGGAACTCTGCATGCAGTTAACCTGGGTACAGAGTAACATACACTGTGAGGCTGAACATCTCATATCCATGAAGGGAATTTTCCAAATTAGTGAATGGAGACATAGGAAACAATATGCTGATATGTCTAACCCCCCATGACTTTCCGAACATGTTGTTGGGATGAAGAGCTAAGTAATCATTTGTGCACTGTCGCAAAAAGTTCTCTGAGCGTTTAACCTCGAACGGAGTTTTTCCAAGACTTAACCCTAAAGCTTCTTCCTATTATTACGTTCACTCTCCGATATTCATTCATTCTGCGGTGGTTTGTTTTTCGTTCTGCAATTTTTGTGGAGTGTTGTGTTGTCGGAGTTAGCATAACGTTTACATTTGATTTAGTATTTACAACCTGTGGTTCTTCGGTATTTACTTAGTTTTTACATTTTGAATAAAATTTTGTCAAAAACTTGAAATGCGATTTTTGAACGATCTTATATTATACTTCCCTAGTGGGAAAAAGTAAAAACCACGTATTATTTGAGTGGAATTGGAAAGGGTGTGATTTTGAAGGGGCGTAATTTGAAGTCTCCCCGTGTTAGATAAGAAAAGCATGCTACCGGTCCTGCTAACAGTCTTCTCACAATATTGTTATCTGTGTTTGTGACGTAGCATGCCCATGAGTACAGTATTGCTGCTCTCGATGGTCATTTTCGAACATTTGATGCGACGTACTCGTAAGTACTAGCTGCTCTCCTAGCTCATTTCCGATGTACAGTACTAACACAACCGTGTTGCCTCCTCAGTATGTATAACTTGCAATACAACATGTGCTATTACTCTACGAGAAAGCGTTTGCGATCCTATGTTTTTATGACTTTTCTTTTCATCAGATCGGCAGTAGAAAGTAGAAGTATCCAAGGTTTGTCTAAACATTTCAGTAACATTCTGTATATATTGCATATAAGTTAATTTATTCTTCAATATTTAGTTTATATAAAAGAAACGCTTATCAAAAGTTGGGTTAGCTGCTAAATGAAAAAAACAACCGAATGAATTCGTTGAATTGTTTTGGTTCGTTTCCAGTTTTTGGTTAGAAGCAAACGTTTTGGAATTACTTTTAAGTTCTTTGTGCTGTAAAAAGAAAATTAAACAAACAAACAAAAACAAATAAATAAGCGGACTGCTGAAGTTTCTTTGAGTGAAACGTGCATAAACTTAATCATCTTCTCCCCAGATTTTTCTGCTGGCCCGTCTCTATTTTATTGGTTTTGTTTTTGCTTTAATATTCTTGTCACGAGTCATGACTTTTTCTTTCTTCAGAGAATGAAACTCCCTCTTTCAATCGCTGGGAGATTTTCTTAAAATTAGCTAAGTCCATTTTGAGTTAAATGGTTTCCAAATAGATTTAAAGCAAATTTTGAAGATGGTGTAATCCCGTATTTTTTTCATAGATTTAAAGCGTTTATCCTGTAATATTATATTGCTACGCCCCGGGGCGCCAGACTATCGAATAAAAATAGCTTTAAGAATTTAGCTGTCAAGATGTCACGCAATGGCTGAAGACCCGGAGGTAGACATTAGAATTTCGAATAAATATTTGTGAGCCCTTTTACCGCCGAAATCTTATGTACTGGTGAAAACAATTTAGCCTGGAATTTAGCCAATTAAAACAAAGAAATTCTGACACTCCTAAATTATGCATGCAACTTCAGGACTGGCACGAGACAATGACATTTAATCAATTAAAAATAAAAGATAATGGTGAAGGTGTCTACATACAGAGGATTGTGAAGGAGGGGCGTCAAATAGACTCGCCCATTTCGGGATAGTCCTGAGGCTAAATTTATCAGTTCAATGATTATTTGTTGGCATGATTATTCACTGTCCGGCTTTAAACAGTTCTCAGCCGACGAAAGTCTATTGGCTGACCGGAGCCAATTCATTCACAACTGGCATGCATAAATAAATAGTACTTACGGATATGCAGCTTTTCTTCGGGTATCCGTGTTTGATTTTTTTTTATTGGAGGTTTAACGACCACCGTGAGCAACTCAATGGGCTATAAGCAGTCGCCCGTCCCTAATTTAGGGTCACTGGTACCAGGGAAGGGAGAGAGCCAGTGCCGTAAGACAAACACAACATCCATGCCTCACCGGGATCCGAACCCGGACCCCTTTGGGACGAATGATCAGTGGCCATCGCTTAGACCACTGCGCCACCGGGGCGGCCGATCCGTGTTTGGTACACTCACTTTTGTTTGATTTTGTGTTTGGTACACTCACTTTTGTTCAATGGGCTATAAGCAGTTGCCCGTCCCTAATTTAGGGTCACTGGTTCCAGGGAAGGAAGAGAGCCAGTGCCGTAAGACAAACACAACATCCATGCCTCACCGGGATCCGAACCCGGACCCCTTTGGGACGAATGATCAGTGGCCGTCGCTTAGACCACTGCGCCACCGGGGCGGCCGATCCGTGTTTGGTACACTCACTTTTGTTTGATGCACTCACTAATATTTGATGTACTCGGTTATTTTGGCTTTGGAAGCGCACCTGTGTGACGACACGCCCGTTCCAGGGCACGCACTATGACTCAGGGAGAGGGGAGTCGAACCCCGTATCCCACTTACTCTCGTGCACGGCATTCACCTGTATGAAGCCAGGTACGCATCCATGCGCACTAATGTCGAGGTGGAACGAGGCCGCTGACTTGGTAGCAGGATTGGTCAGTCCGTTCTTCCCAGCAGGATCGGTCCGTCCGTTCTTCCCAGCTGATCCGTCCGTCCGTTCTTCTCAGCTGATCCGCCCGTCTGTCCCAATGTGATTCGCCTTCCATCACCGGTCGTGCACCTCAGTCACTCGGGACTGTAATTCCATCACTTCGTGTGACCTCCGGGATGCTGCTGGCTTTCTCTGTAGAAACTTACGTGCAATCTAGCAACAGGAAAAGAGGCATTTTCCCCTCTCCTCTTTCCTCGCGGTAACGTCAACTGCTCGGCCGCTCTTTGTTTAGCTGGCTGACTTCTTCGAGCAGAAGCTTTCCTTCCACCGCTAACACCGAGCTGCATCAAACCAAATCCTACTCCCCGAGTCTAGCTTCCTTCACGGCTTTGAAACAGACTAATATTTTTCGCTTGTTCACATTTCGTCAACAAATTCCTTGCTGTCGTTACGGGTCTGTTTTAACTCTTCTGTCAGCCTCATTGCTTCCTAAAAGTATTCGGCACGATGAAGAGGTAAGAAATGCATGTCTCTGCTTTCGGAATATGTGGTGGGTCCGCTCACCGATAAGTACGGAAACACATAACTTAACTAACAGTTCTTTGTCCTGCCAAGCCTCGGATTCAAACGCCATAAGTTTTCCGATCTGGTAATAGTCTAACGGTTTCTCCAAACATCCCACCATCTCACACTTACACGGCCACCCAACTTGACAGCCGCGCGTAGGGGTGTGTGTGTGTGTGTGGGGGGGGGGGGGGTTACGCATTGCATTCCCCTCACCACATGGCCTAGGCTTCAGATTTCACCCTTCCAAGAAAAAGGGGCTCTTATCTCTTTTCTTCTTTCGCAATGGGGGACACCACTAGCTGTTAATTTTCAACCAACAATTAACGCTGTTCCCGCCTCTTGCAAAACCTGCTAATCGAATTAATTACCATACCTCCAAGTCGTAACAATATTTAGAGAAATCTGTAATGGATTTGAAGGCGTTTGTTGTAAAGTGGCACCCTTGACGATGCCTTTTATGGCTAATATTCTGTAATGTCATGCCTTCTCGACATTGTTGGAGCGAGTATGAGTTTTTATTTCCTTGTTTTGTTGACATTCCGGTTGAAGTTTAAAAAAGTCGCTTCTGTCTTGCTGTTAACTCACGTGTGTGTGTGTGTGTGGGGGGGGGGGGGGTTACGCATTGCATTCCCCTCACCACATGGCCTAGGCTTCAGATTTCACCCTTCCAAGAAAAAGGGGCTCTTATCTCTTTTCTTCTTTCGCAATGGGGGACACCACTAGCTGTTAATTTTCAACCAACAATTAACGCTGTTCCCGCCTCTTGCAAAACCTGCTAATCGAATTAATTACCATACCTCCAAGTCGTAACAATATTTAGAGAAATCTGTAATGGATTTGAAGGCGTTTGTTGTAAAGTGGCACCCTTGACGATGCCTTTTATGGCTAATATTCTGTAATGTCATGCCTTCTCGACATTGTTGGAGCGAGTATGAGTTTTTATTTCCTTGTTTTGTTGACATTCCGGTTGAAGTTTAAAAAAGTCGCTTCTGTCTTGCTGTTAACTCACTGGGCTGAGGGAAGATCATTTCTGTAAGATATTTATTTATGCTTTCTTCAGATCAAAAGCTCTTGTACTTCCTAAGGAGTTGTGACGTACCTGCCAGCAGGACGCACACGACATAAAGGCAGATAGGAATCAGAATAATCGTCTGCGTAGCTCAGTTGGTAGAGCGACTTGTTCCGGAATAAGCGGCCTCGGGTTCGAATCCCGGCGTAGTCCGAAAATGACGGAGAAATTTACTTCGTTATAATGGCGCCCGAACTTTCCGAATGACCCGACCGTTCAAAATCTCGCAATGGTGTGATGTTATTTCCACACCGCGAGACAGGAAAAATCAGAGAATTCCTTCTCCAGCGCTTCGAAAAATAAAAATGTGTGATGTTGCATTCCACACAGCAGATTGACTGGGAGTTCTCAAGTGCACGTTCTACAGTGGATGGCTGCCTGCAGCGATTCATGGTCACGGCTGACCCGTGGGCCATGCCCCCGGCCCTCTTTCGGGGGAGGGGGGAGATGTGACGTACCTGCCAGCAGGACGCACACGACATAAAGGCAGATAGGAATCAGAATAATCGTCTGCGTAGCTCAGTTGGTAGAGCGACTTGTTCCGGAATAAGCGCCCTCGGGTTCAAATCCCGGCGTAGACCAAAAATGACGGAGAAATTTACTTCGTTATAGAGTATACGGTACCTTTGAGCTAGCTGGTGTAAGTTTACTGGGAGCAGGCGATTTTATCGAGGGCGCTACCATCGAGAGATTTAATCGAAAAAGAAATCATCTAATGCAAAATCATCGAAAGAGCATTTTATAGAAAAGAATTATTTTTTCGATGAATTCTTTTAATAACTTGGATATGAAGTATCATCATCTTTCTTAATAGTAACCGTAAAACATCGCTTAGAAGTCGAATATTAACCGTAAAACATCGCTTAGGAGACTAATACCCAGCAAAAACAGTCTTGCTGGGCCAGCACTGGCCCAGCACTATGTTGCCGCTGCCGAATCGTCAATAAAATGTCCGGGTGGCCAACAGAAGGTCCAGCAGTTCAGGCCAACAGCTGGCACTCCATCAGTTGTCATATGCTGCAACAGGGCCATCAGTTGTCCATCACAGGCAATAGCTGCCACAAGTGGCCCTTCAGTGGCCCTGCAAGCACGTGCCAGAAATGATGGCTAGCCTAATGTGGTCCGCTAGTTGCCAGTAGTGGCAGCCGGCAACCACGTGACGTAGCCTAACTGATGGCTTGCCGAATCTTGTCCGCCAATTTCCCAGTGGTAGCCATAAAAAAATAATCAAGGATAACCGCAATTTCCCAAAGCCACAACTTTTTTTTCCTACCCTAAGAAACTTGTGAATTAAAGCACGGCGCTGGGGAAATTTTCTCAACATACCGGAAAAACACCCGTTTGGATCTGAACCAGGGCCGTTGGCGTGGTAGCTGAGCTCTCTTCCGACCGAACTAATTTGCCACGTACAAGCGTGTGCTTGAAGCTGTCTGTTTCGTACGGAATGTGTAATAGAATGGTTCCCTCTTTCATTTTACAATACTGCGAGGTATTTTTCATAAAAGTCAGTTTCGTATAATTCATAAAAAAAAATGTTCAATGTAACGATAGTTTTTTTTTACTTTAAGGGAACTTCACTCATTTTCAAGGAGTGTACATATTTAGAGTCGCTTTCCAAAGTTTTGTACTGTCCTTGTCGTCTTGAAAAGAGATTGTTGAATTAATATATATTTACCCGAGTTCATGTCACATTCTGTTACATTTTTAACGTTGTATCTTTCCTTTCCGTTGTCCAAAGCTACATTTGTTTTAAAGAAGAAAGATATTTTATTTTACTTCTCGTTATTTTTAGAAGCGAATTCCTCTCAGCCTTGTGTATTCAACCTATGGGATGAGTACATTATATCCACAAAGCGTTGCTTTATTTTTTTCTTTCAAATAATTAATAAATTTTGTACACGTATAATTCTTTTTTTTTTCAACAAATGTCTTTTTAATGGTTTTCCAGGACATTTGTTTCAAGCGGTTTCAAATTTTTTCTTGTTATTCCCCACTCCATTCCATGAATTGTTATTCATGGGAATGGAGTGGGTGTATTTCATGACTGTAATCTAGTATTTCATGGCTTAATCTGATATCTTCGTCAACGCAGAATTTCATTAGGAAATTAATTCGCCTCTCTACATATGGATATTTTTTTCTTAACATCCATTAAAATAACACGATCGCGATAGCGTCGTCTTCAACTTATTAGTACCATGAGAGACACAGCAAATGTTACTTCTGCGCATGCGCAGTCCCCTTGCTTCCACCTGCTGTTGGGGTTCCATCGATTGCCAGCAACGGGCCACTAGTGGCACTTGCTTGGAGGCCCACAATTCACGGCGATGCTGCAGGGCCATCAGTGGCTCGCAAATTGATAGTGCTGGCACCTACGGACCGCTACCGAGCCGTGAGCGGCATATTTCAGCCAGCAGTGACCCATCACTGCCAGCTGGTGGCCAGCAGTTTCCCAGCACTTGTGTTTTTGCTGGGTAGTAGCCGTAAAACATCGCTTAGGAGACTAATAGTGACCGTAAAACATCGCTTAGGAGACTAATAGTAACCGTAAAACATCGCTTAGGAGACTAATAGTAACCGTAAAACGTTGCTTAGAAGACTAATAATAACCGTAAAACATCGCTGATCGGCGTGAAAAATACACACACCGAGGTCTGAGTTAGGAACTTTTATGAAGATGTACGTAAACGTCACTTACACAGCGTATATGCAAAATTCGTAGTCTCGTGCGTCACTACGTGATTTAGGCAACATTTAGGACTGCTGCTCGTCAGCAGGAGCCGCGGGTGTCCTAATGGTTAACGTTCGTGACTGACACGGAGAAAACCTCAGGTTCGATCCCATGCAGGTACGAACGTTCGAACCACTAAATATCCACACTGCGTCGGATGGGCACGCTAAGCCGTCGGACCCCGGGTATTGGTCCCCTGGTAATAAATAAGGGCGTCTTCCTCCCACTTTCTACCTCGCTTCCGTGTCACTTTCCTATCGGACACTCTAGCCCAAATCTCCTAGCTTTCTATTTCTAAAGGTTGTTTAAAACCTGGGGTCCGACACTCCTTTCCTAAAATCCTCTACATATGATGAGATCAAATCTAATCGTCAGCAGGGTCGATCACAGTGGAAAGAACAAAGGATCTCTCGGAATTCGATAAAGGGATTATTGTGGGCTCCCATCTGGTTAGGTTTCTCATAAGGCGAGATATCCGGGGTATTTAATCAGTGGAAAAATAACCCACGTTGCTTGTTTAAGATGAGTTACTGTGGCGCGACGACAATCTGTCAATTACGAGATTGCCGTCATCTGAGAAGGCTTGCACGGAGAAACAAGACTTCCTGTTTTCAGCAATTGACCGAACCATTCAATGTATGCAGTTTCCGACCCATATCTCAGCGAACTATTAGCAAGGGATTTCAGAGGATCGGTATTGGTAGTCGCGTGTCTAAACGGAAACCACTGATTTTTGCGAAGAACCGGAAAGTTCGTATACAGTGGTGTCAGAAACACCGTGACTGGATACTTGAAAACTGGAAAACAGTCTTGTGGTCCGGCGAGTCGCGGTTCACCTTGTTCTGTACATACGGTAGGCAGAAAGTTTCACTGGTGCCCCATGATGGAATGACACAGTTTGCCTTGCAAACATGACACGAAGTTCTGAAGGTGGTGCCATGGTGTGCTACCCGTTCTGTTATAGAACACAGAACGGGTCCTCTGATGTTTCTGGAAGGTCGAGTGTCCTCCAAGGATTAGCTGAATATCGTTGCTGAGTAAGTACATTATCCAATGTTGACTTTTTATCCAGCAGGTGACGACTGTTTCGTGGACGACAATGCTATACTGTCCATCGCGCAAGGTGTGTTTATCAGTGGTTCAGTGAGCATGAAAGCGACTTCCACCATCTTCTCTGGCCACCACAAAGCTGAGATTCGAACCTGTGAAAACACAAGTTTGTCCGTGTCGTCTCACTCCGGAGTAAGTCGCTCTCTCGACTGAGCTACGCGGACAGAATGTCTCGCTGCAGATTTGTCGTCTTGACACATGTTTTCACCTCTGTAGTACGTCACATCATCTCCCTCGTAATTTCTTTTCTTTTTTTACGCTTTCCAACCGTAGGTTGAAGAAGCGTATATGCTCCAGTTTTGCCCGTCCGCACGATAACTCGCGTAAAAATGGCTCGATTTCGATGAAATTTTAGTATGTGGTAGGGGACCACCTGGGAACGAACCGTACTGAAAATGGGTGAAGTGGGGTCAAAGTTCAGAACATAGGAGCGGGATTCATTCCATTGCCCTTATGCGTCATAACTTGCGTAAATATGGTTCGATTTCAATGAAAATTTAGTATGTGGTAGAGAACCACCTGGGACCAAACCCTGTTGAAAATGGGTGAAGTGGGTTCAAAGGTCAGGACATGGGAGTGAGATGCATTCCATTGCTCTTATGCGTCATAACTTGCGTAAAAATGCTTCGATTGAGACAAAACTTTGTCATGTTGTTCCAGAAGTATACTGTACCGGTTCTGATGAATATCAACGAAATGTGGTCAAAGGTCAAGTCATCGGAGCGAGATTTGTTCTACAGCCATTATCCTCATAACTTGAGTAATGATTTCTGGTATGTTGGAAAGCGTATCATTGCATGATTTTACAAACTTTTTTTTTTTTTTTTTAAGCGAAGTAGTAATTTTTCCTTAATTTCAAACAATGTGGGGAATAAACATCACACATTTTTCGAAGAACCCAACTTCCAGTGGATCCATTTTTCCCAATCGGGCGCCAATGTGAAAACACAAGTTTCTCCGCTTAGCTCAGTTGCGAGAGCGACTTACTCCGAAGTGAGGGGATACGGATTCGATGCCCGTCGCGGACAAACTTGTGTTTTCACAAACGTCTTGAGAATGTATGACGTAGAAAAATTGATCCGGGAGCAAAGTCCTCTTCCGTCAAATCTGAGCCCGTTGAAAGACTGTCTGGTGAACGCCTGGTATGCTGTATACGTAGATACTCTCCAACACCTTGTGGAATCTATGCCAAACCACACATGTGCTATAATTCGGGCTAAAGGGGGTCCTACCTGGTATTAAATAAGTTTCAAATTTAGTGGCGAGTATGTGTAGTAGCATGGACTTTTCCCCTATATCAGTATAAAGAATATAATTTTTCGTTGGTATAACGTTTAATGAAGTATTTTATTTGTAAAGTGCCTGATTTTATTATTGGAATAAGACATATTTTAACGCTGAAGAAGATTTTCTTAAATCATTTTGAAATAATATACGCTGTTTGAATCACTTAATGAATTTAAAAGTGGTTTAGGGGTCTTTAAAATAATTTTCACGAAATGTTTTGCGAAAATGTGTTCTACGAACGCCTCTGACCCTTATTTGAAATTATCATATTTGTGGCAATTAATGTAATGCGTTGAATTTTTATCACACCAGAGCAGAACGCGTCTTCGCTCTTAAAAGCTGTTTACCGTACTTAATTTCTTAATATAATCTCTCATTTGCGGTCTGAAAAGTATATATTTTTTAAATGTATAATTTTAAAATACATGTCGGAGGTTTGTTAAATGTTATTAAATTATTTAAAAGAAATTCAAGATTTCGAATAATCTGGTAAAAGTATAAAAACAAGTTAGTAAAATCATGCAATGCATTGAATATGATACGCTTTTCAACATACCAGAAATCATTACTCAAGTTATGAGGATGACTGTCGAATAAATCTCGCTCCTATGCCCTGACCTTTGACCCCATTTCGATGATATTTAACAGAACCGTATCAGTATATACCTTCGAAACAACATACTAAAGTTTTGTCGCAATCGAAGCATTTTTACTTAAGTTATGAGGATAATGGCTGTGGTATAAATTTCCCTCCTGTGCCCTGACCTTTGACCCCGTTTCTATTATATTAAACAGAACTGGTTTAGTATATCTCCGAAACAACATGATAAAGTGTTGTCGCAATCGAAGCATTTTTACCTAATTTTATGGCGCATAAGAGCGATGGAATGGATACCGCTTCTATGTCCGGACCTTTGACCCCAATTTACCCATTTTCAACAGGGATCCTCCCCAGGTTGTCGGCTAACACATACTAAAATTTAATCGAAATCGACTCATTTTTTCGCGAGTTATCTGATCTTTATATTTCGTTTATTAAACTGTGAACAAACATTTATTAACTGTTGTTTAATAAACGCTTATTAAACAACAGTGGAATGAATGTTATTCTTAAAGTGACGGGAAAATTAACGACAGAAGAACAAATTTATAACGAGGAGTTCTGGACTGACAGAAATAATCGCTGAATCCAGGAGCTCGCTAAATCAGTTTTGTGGTGAGAAATATCCCCATGTAAAATTATGCATACGTGATAATATGCATATACGCTTATCCTGTAATAAGGCCTATCCATAGCAATTTCATATACTTGAAAAAATTAATTAAGTACAGTGGTACAAATTAAAGTAAAATTAATATTTACAGGAATTTATAATAGCAGTGAATCTGGAAGTTGTTATCACGTGGAAACATTTTTTTTAAATAATCCAATGTTGTTTGTTTTATTTCATTTTTATGTTCCCCTTATTTTCGCTGAATAACATAGTTCATTAAATACCTCGTCATCGCCATTAGTAGAAGAGCCAAGGCATAAATATGAAAGAAAACAGCATTTTGTGAAAAAAGCGTGAAACTTTGCATGTTTGAAGAGTATGCATATATAGATATGGAGGCATTCTAATATCACTACTGTTACAGTGGACACCCCCCCCCCCTCAACTTAAAACCTGAAGAAAGCTCTAAAATTTGTCCGCCATGTCGCGTATTGTACGAGGCAGCTAGGAATCACAGTTCGGCAGGCTCACATGTTCTTTTACGGTTCACAGTTTTTTTTTATTTATTCTTCATTTGCGTTGTTTTTTCTTTCGGCTGTTCTCTAAATTGATTAACAAAATTGCGGGATAATTAGGAAGTCGCTCCAATGCTCTTGAAGGCAAGAAATGTAATAATTTGCCATTTTGAATCGCTAGACCTCACACATAGCCCTGAAGTGAATATAAATATTCCTATCTCAAGGGTCTTCGAGGAGGTGAAAAGCGAGCGAGGGAGGATGCGCTTTAGAATGCTGATAGAGGCAGCAAGTTCGAAGTGGTTTTTCACTTTTCTTTTTTTCTTCTTTCCGCTTGTAGCTTAACGCTGTGGTCCGTATGTTTATTTCAGTGGGGCCAAGAGACCCTCAGCAGACACATAACTCTGTCAGCAAGAACGATACTTCGACGTCTGCAAGGGACAATGGGCAATTAAGAGTACAGAGTCACCGAAGAAAGGGGGTGAATTCGAGCGTCGTTTTTGGACAGCAGTTGCTGATGTACGCTTAAAGAAAAAGCACGTCTGATTTCGCTCGGCCGAGAAAACTAATCTCAGGGCTGGCGGTCGCAACTCGATAAAAAATGGAAACAAAACCTGAGAGGGTGCATATTTGAATTGCATTCTCAGGCAGGGTAGATGCTATGCTAACGGAAAGGAACTGACTGAATTTGGAATGAACGGTCAAGAAGTACAGAAGGCAACGACGGATGGAATCTACTATAGCAGCAGCGGAAGTGAGGGGGTCCCACTCTCCAGGCAGCTGACGGTCAGAATCATTTCTTCACGCCAACAGAAATCATTTCCCAGGAATGCTGAAAATCAGTCTCGGAACCTGCAACAGCAGATGTGAGAGGGGCTATTTTGTTTGACGGCCCCCTTCAAATCTTCACAAGAGTGGATCAGTGTACACTCTCATCAGCGCAACAAAGTGCGGCGTGTTATCACCATTTTCATTGTGCGCGTTAAATTACGTTGTGTGCTTCACTTATATCGAGCGTCAAAGTGAAGTGTTAATTCATCGGTGCTGCCACATGGTGCAAGTGTTTGTGTGTTATTTTTTGTCGTGTTTTATTATGTGATGCACACTGGATTTGCACAGCAAAGTCAAGAAACTGTAAGTAGATGAATTTTTCTATTTTTCTTCGCACATCTGCGAACTTGTGCCATCCCAACACCCAAAGCTGCATGGACAAAGAAGCAGCAATGCTGAGTGACTGAACCTCAGAGAACGTACATGCACATACACCCTTCGATTTCTTTCAGGGCCCATTTCCTGATGATTTTTTTTACAAGAATAAGGGAGAGGGTGTGGCCACAAATTCCACTTTGACGGGCAATTTCTTTTGACTTTGGTTCAGGGCCAGCGGAGAAGGGATCTGCATGTGCATGCTTATTAGATATAGTTAATTAACTTTGGCAGTATTTAGCACCTATAATCGTATACCGCAAATTAACGTGCTTGTGTATTTTGTGTCGCGAGTGTTTTTTTTTAATGTGATCGTTTGCATATAATTTTTTTCATTCTCTAAGCAATTGTATATGAATATCACTTGCTGCTCTATTTAGAGTGTTAACGAATAGTATCTTTTGATCAGATCGTCCGGTGGAGACTCAGTCGGCATGCGCCGTCCGACAGTAAAGTGTGATACTGTGTGCTGTCCACATAAGAGGGGCAATTAATTGTCTATGCGCCCAGAGAGCGCCGTAACTGTTTTAATCACGCAGAACGTAATTAAATTTTGTGTTGTGTATTTGAGAATCATGTGTTATTTGCGAAAGTGAGTGTTGTACTGGCTGGTTGGGGATTGAATGTACTGGAGTAAGATCCGGACCACTGCACTCAGTCGCGAATTGGTGATTGCGGGCGAACATCATCACAACTCTCTGATCCCCAAGTTTCGCTTTTTTATTTTATTTTATTTCTTTATTGTTGTTGTTATTTTGTTCACACGGTGGATTCACCCAAGCCTCACGCTTCGGGTCATTCTTCCAATTTTCATTTTTTTATGTTCTGGTGTGAATCTTTGAGTGCAGCGGTGCACCTGAGATTCACACCTCGTGCCGCGGCCAACTAAATTGCATGATAGGTTCCAAGCACCGTTACCGGCCGACTCGGCAGGACCGCCGTGTAACACTACAGAATTCAAAATGGCTGGTATTTTTCAAAACGGCATCCAAACTCAAAATTTTTTTTCTGAAAATTAACCGTCTTTTTGCTTGTTTTTCAGGTTTATAAATAAAAGAGGACGGACCTTCTGGAAAAATTAACAAGAAAGCGATTTTCCAACATAGAGGCCATTTTTCAAAATGGCGTTCGAAATTGAAATTGAGCTTTTTTTTTGTGTGAAAATTAACTGTCTTTTTGCTTATTTCCAGGTTTAAAATGAAAGAGAACTGAAACAAAACTTATCAAAAATAAGTTGGTAAGCCATTTCTCAAAATGGCGGTCATTTCGAATTCTGAAGTGATTTTTGAATACCCCCACGTCTAATGATTTTCAAACGCGCAAAATTTCAGGCTTTAATCGCAAAAGCCTAATCCCGAGTCTTCGGCTTTCTTCTTTTATCTCAGCAGTGTTTTTCTATCAGCATTCTTTCACTAGCACACCAAGATTACCTTGCGTTTTCGCAGTTTCATATTGCATGCCGTCAGTTCTATTAATTCATTCCAGGGCATCATGCAGAAGATTTTCTCTGCCTTGCTAAATATGAAATTTCATTGAATTTTACTTGTTAAATAGGGACTCGTTATAAGCAGGTTCTATTGTGTATAACATTGAAAAACTTTCTTCAATTCATACGCTTAGCCAACAAAAGGAAATTTCCAACCTGGTCCTATAAATTACGTCTATTATTCCTCGGACAGGATTCCATTTACGTATACTCGTAATTTTCGAAAAATATGCATTACGATGAAATGATCTTTTGGCGATCTCGCATTCGGGGTTTTTACATTTCGATTATTTCACCTAATGTTCTGATTTTCGAAACACTTGCCCTGCGATGAAGTCCCCGTTCGATGATTTCGTCTTCGATGAACTCACCTGGAGCCGGTTTTCTCACTATTCCCATGCTTTATTTTACTAATAGTCAGAGAAGACAGTGTCCACGGTGTTTCACCATTTATAAGACACAAGGGGAATCTACTGCAAGTGTATCTTTGCTTCAATGTTTTGTTTAAATTAGCCACAACCCGTCAAAATTAACAGGTACTAAAACAGAACGAAATTAAATTAATTAAACAATTGTTCAATAAATTACATTGTTGGTAAATGTGGGGTGTTAATGTTGTATGTATAATACACGTCATTGCCATTAGAGACATCTGAGAGATAAGTACTTGTGACGTGCCGCATAGCTTTTCGAGCAGCTGTTCAATGACTCCAAACTGCTTCCCGGATGAAACTGTTTCCACGTATGACGTAACAGCTGTATGACGCAGGTTAGCTAATACGCTTCGTGTTATTACCAACAGTAGTTGTAATTAAATTAAATGAATGTTACATATTGGTAAGTCAGTAAACTCACAATCAGTTAGTTCACAGAAATATAAACGAACCCTAGAAAACATTGGTTAGCATGTTTAATTTTGGAATTTAATTTTAATTACCGCAGTGAATTAATGCACATATAAATTAACAAACGAACGAAAACACGGGTTTGCCTTGAATCAGATTACAGTCGTGGCCAAAGATCCTGCACCAGCAGACAGAAAGCCAATTTTTGATGTTTGAAGTCAACTTATCGAAGGTGTATGTGCAAGTCAGGAGTACATATTATACATAATTTTCAAGAATATTTTATGCTGAATTCAAATATGTTTACAGAACGGTACTACCAGTAACAGAAGTGAAGTTACAAGAAAACATGTACAAGTGAGGAAATACAAATCCAGTTCTAAACAAGAAAGATGACACCGAATTTTCGGGTGTAATAAGCACGTCTTTTGTATCCGTTCTGAGGCAAATTAAATTTATCAAAGCTATTCAAAGTCAATGGAACCGGTATGGAAGACAATAGTATCTGACTGAAGAAAGAAGTTTTTCAATCGGGTTTTTTATCCCTCTGATATTGCTGTAAACGTAATCGTGAGCTTACGAACTCTTAGAAAGAGAAATATCGACAAAAATAAGATGTCACTTTACGTCCCCTGGTGGGAAAACCATGCATTATTTTAGGAAGAAAGTATTCTCGAAAGGTATATCGATATGAGCGGTATCGGTCCAAGAAAAAAAAATTTAGTCGAGTTTTCAGGAGTCCAGATTTTGCTACAAATACATCAGAAGCAGAAATTAACACTTATGGGTCTTGGTGGCCAAACCATTCTTTACCAAACATTAGAAATTATGTGAAAAATATTTTCCATGAGGTCTTCTTGTATGCGATACAGGAAGAATTTTTCAAATCGGAGCTTTAGGAGCAGAAGTAACGCAGAAAACGCAATTTACCTTTGTGCTCCCAATCGGAAAGTCTATGATTTATTTGAAAATTTTGAATTTATAGGAAACACATTTTGCATTGGAAACACTGTCCAACAATGAAGAAATTTTTCAAATCCGACTCTTAGAAGTAGAGATATTGACAAAAATAAGGTATACATCTACGCCTCCTGGCGTAGAAACCATGCATTATTTCAAGAAGAAAATGTCCCTAAAAGGCTTGTCGACATGAGTAGTATCGGTCAACAAACGACTTTTTTTTCAATCGAGAATTTAGAAGCTCATATTTTGCTGCAAATACACCAGAAGCGGAAATTAAAATTTACGCCTCCTGGTGGCCCAACAACTTTTTAGAAAAATTAGAAATTATGTGCAAAGTATTTCCCATCAGGAGCTGTATCCGGTGCAGAAAGAATTTTTCCAATCGGAGATTTAGAAGCAGAGATATAGGGGGAAACGCAATTTACTTCTACGCCCCCTAGCGGAAAGTTTATGAATTACTTGAAATTTTTGAAATTATATGAAAAACATGTCATACGGAAAACACTGTCCAACAAAGAAGGAATTTTTCAAATCAGGCTCCTAGAAGTAGAGATATTGACAAAAATAAGATATACATCTACGCCCCTTGGCGGAGAAACTGTGGAATACTTTAAGAAGAAAATATTGCGAAAAGGTTTATTGATGTGAGTGGCATTAGTCCCTGAAACAGTTTTTTCTATCGATATTTTAGAAGCTCAGATTTTGTGGCAAATACATCAGAAGCAAAAATTAGCTTTTACGCCCCCTGGTGGCCAAAGTATTATTTACAAAAATTTAAAATTATATGCAAAAGATTTTCCATCAGGAGATGTATCTGCTGAAGAAAAAGTTTTTCAAATCGGAGGTTTAGAAGAAGAGTTATCGGTAAAAATGTAATTTACTTTTACGCCCCATGGCGTAAAATCTATGCGTAATTTGAAAAAGTAACTGTATCTAAAATACTCTTCGACATTAATGGAATCGAAAAATAAAACAATTTTTTTAATCGGATGTTTAGAAGCAAATATGTGGAATAAAACGTATTTTTGAATTCGACATCATCTGCATTTACGCCCTCTAGCGGCGAAGTTGTATATCGTAAAATAAAACGAAATAAAGTATCATCATTCGCATAATTCAAGCTTCGCAATGCAAAAAAAAATTTCAAATCGGTCTAATAGTTGCAGAGATATCGTGGGTACAGACGGACGGACAAACTGATAACATAAGCACGATCTTTTTTTACAAAAGACGTGCTAAAAAGCGTTCGCAACCCTCTAATCCACTATAGCTTTTTTCGATGTCCTCTAGTGACATATAAAAGGATGTAGAATCGTCTGCCGATTTAGAACGCAGCTGCTTGTAGTCAGTTGAGAGAAGTTTTTGCAGAATTCCTGGGGATATTTAAATTTTGGAATGTCAAAGATCCGAAAATTGGTTCTACCTCTTCAAACCAGAGCAAAAATTATTACTTTGCATGAACTCGGATTCAGTTGTCTTAAAGTTGTAGTTAAATGTGGCTGTGATCATTCCACTGTCTTGCGCACCATTAAAAGAGCTGCAGAAACTGGATGTGTGGGAAACAGAAAAAGAACAGGTCGACCAAGGCTTTGTACTGAACGTGATGATAGCATGTTGATTCGTCGTACCTTAAAATCAAGGTTTAAAACAGACACTGATTTAAAAAATGAGTGGGAGAATGAAGTAGGCATTATTGCATCTGCACGTACAGTTCGTCGTAGGCTACAAGAAAATGGACTGACTGCACGAAAACCTTTCGTTATTGAACAGCAACGGCTCAAAAGAATTGCTTGGGCGAAAGCACACGAGAATTGGACTGTTGATGAATGGAAAATTTTTATTTTCAGTGATGAAACAACTGTTACTATTTCCGCTAATAATGGAAAATATTATGTACGTCGTCAGGCTGGTGAAAGATATAAGGCATGCTGCACCCAGCCAATAATCAAGCACCCACATTCGGTGATGTTATGGTCTTGTATTTCAGCCAGTGGTGTTGGCACATTGAATGGATCGAAATATGTGGATATTTTGGAGTCCAAACTGCTACCATCTGCACAAGACATGGGTTTGCGGAAATTTATCTTTCAGGACGATAACGCCCATGTCATCGGTCAAAGTTGGTTGACGAGTGGTTTAATCGAAAAGTTATAAGAAAAGTTCAGGGGCCGGCACAGTTACCGGATCTTAATCCCATGGAGAATCTGTGGCGAGATTGAAGTAAAAGATCCGTCAACAAGGACCCATCTCTAAAACAGTCTTAATTGAGTCTGTAAGGGCCGTATGGCACCATGATATCACCAATGGACAACTAGAGAAGCTCATTAGTTCCATGCCTTAAAGGTGCACTTTGTTAGCAAGAAACCGTGGTTATCCAATTAAATATTAAAGCGTATTTTGCTTTTTGGTGAGTTATTTCAAGTGTCGTGCAAGTTTTATAACGAAGTAAATTTCTCCGTCATTTTTTCCGCGCCGGGGTGTTCGAACCCGGATCCCCTCATTCCGGAATAAGTCACTCTACCAATTGAGCTACGCGGACGTTTTATTCTGATTCCTATCTGCCTTTATGTCGTGTGCGTCCTTCTGGCAGGTACGTCACATCTCCTTGTACGTTACATCATCTCCCCCTTATTTTTTTTTTTTTTTCTGAAGTGCTGGAGAAGGGATTCTCTTATTTTTCCTATCTCGCGGTGTGGAAATAACATCACACCATTGCGAGATTTTGAACGGTCGGGTCATCCGGATAGTTCGGGCGCCATTATAACGAAGTAAATTTCTCCGTCATTTTTATCCGCGCCGGGGTTCGGACGCGGATCCCCTCATTCCGGAATAAGTCACTCTACCAATTGAGCTACGCGGACGTTTTATTCTGATTCCTATCTGCCTTTATGTCGTGTGCGTCCTTCTGGCAGGTACGTCACATCTCCTGGTACGTTACAGTTTCAATAATGTAGTGTACACTAATTTCACAAATTCCACTAGTTTTTGCTTTTTATGACTAGACGCTGTGCTTTTGCTTGTAACTTCACTTCTGTTACCCGTAATAACATTCTGTAAAAATATGTGAATTCAGCATAAAATTTACTTTAAAATGATGTATAATGTGTATTCCTGACTTTACCATTACGCTGTATATGTTGACTTCAAACGTCAAAAATTTACTTTTGGTCTACTGGTGCAGAACGTTTGGCCACGATTGTACTTCTACATTTTTAGCGTGTGCAGTGAGTGAACTGTATATCCGAAATTACGTTGTTGAAAACGCGCGTGGATTCAGCGTATTTATTGACCCCATCCTTCTGCAGCTCCAAAAGAAGTAAAGGGAATTACGTTTTTTAATTATTTGTAAATAATTAAAAAAACACCAACATTGAACGAATATTTGTGGCGTAGCATTTTTTTACTTATAGGGAGTAGTTGAAACGACTTAGATTGTGTGACGTAGCGGGTCTCTGACGCCATGTCAGAATGCTTCGGATGAGATGACTTCACGGCATCAGCTTTGAAAAGCGAAGTTTTGTTGCTAAGGCAACAAAGCACGTATTTACGTACGGAATTACAGCGGAAATTAGACATAAAATGGCTACTGGAATTGTTTTCTTCTTTTCCGCCAGCGTAATAGGATGTATTTCGAAATTGTAAAAACGAAAAGCAAAGTGCTTCTAACGAAAAAATGTCCAGCCCAACTGCCGCATGAAAACAGAAAATAAAGCATTCCCCTCTCAGTAAATGAAATCGAGTACAGATGTTGAAAAAGGGCAAATGTGGAAGGGATATCGGAATAACGGGGAGGGAGAAATATGAAGATCAGCGAGGCTCATGGTATAAAAAGAAAATTGGGTTGTTCACCTGTTATGGTTTTTAGAAAGCTCTTATCTCTTTGGAGCAATCTAAATGTTACAATGAGCGTCAGTTGAAGAGACATATAACAGGTTTGAATGCATGTGTCTCACAACAGAATCGAAATGGATGCACGTGTGTGTTAGTGTGACAAGATTGTCAAAACCTTCGGTTACAAGAGATGATGCGCGCCTGTTTAAGTGTTGTACGTTTTTGTTTCACCGAATCAAATCAATATAACATTAGACAAATTTATGTTTGTTTTAATGTTTCTGCCTTAAAACCATTTTTTAACTCAATACAAACCGCTTGAAAATATTTTTTTTATTAAATTGGGCCGATGTTTACGCTTTGGGGAAAATAAAGCACTTGGTTTTATCAGTTTGGCGCAGATGGTTTTTCCATTAACGGGACATCTTTTTTACCTCCCCTCGGTTTAAATGGTTTCATGTTCAACCATTGCAGCTCAGGAATTTATCCTTTTCAGTCGCTTTGATAGATGCATTTTCAACATCAGTATTCGGAAAGTGTAAGTAACGATAATGGAGTCATATGATTCGAGTGATCTGAATTCCAATAAGTGTCGTTGAAATCCACTCTGAAGAGGTTTACGGACATATTATTTTCTCTTCCTTGCTCATTTCATGCCGCAGATTCGCCGTCACTTTGTCCTGGAGATTTGGAGCTCATCTTATGAAGCGTGGAAAACGTTAGAGCGGATTTTTACTGAATAGGTAGCGAGACTATACTAGAAGAGAGTTCATTCTGGGTACCATAACAATCACGCAATGGTCTATTTCATGCGTTATTCGTTGAGTGTGGCTCTAAAAATCCTTTAAAACGGAAGACCGAATGCTTTTCTTTGTTTCGCAGTGTTCTATAAGAGAAGGAAAAACCTTTTAACGCCGCCCGTATTATTCTTTCGCATAGATTCCGTCAAAAGATATAAAACAAACGCTACGAACCTAAGAAAATAGCTTGAGCAACTAACCCCCAAAACTGCGCAATTTTAAGGGCGTTGCAGAACAACCTATCAATATAGTGCATCTGTGCCATCCCGGTGACGTAATGGTCTAAACCAGCGGTCGTTAACCTTTTAATACGTACCGCCCACTTTTGTATTTTTGTTGATGGTAAAATTTCCTTACCTGCGATACAGGTGCCGCAGTAACTCAATTTAGCGCAAGTGCGAAATAATTTTTAGAGGGGAGGATTTGTAAACAGTATGTACTTAAATGTATCTTTTATTTATACTTTATGTACACTGAAGTGCCAGAAAAACTTGTACAGACGAGCTTATGCAAAATACATAGCAACGTCACCTATGCGCGTACTCGGTTGCGTCCGCCAGTGCGTATATAAAGCGATAGACATCCTTGCCAGCTGTCAGAGCTGTTTTCGGCATGATAATGACAAGTAATAACGATTTAAGCTATTTTCAACGCGATGTCATAGTTGGCGCTCGTGAGATGGGCCATAGTATTTCGGAGGTAGAAACGAAGTTCGGATTTTCACGGACGACCATTGCAAGGGTGTACCGTGACTACAAGAATTCCGGCAAAACCTCCAACCTACGATACCATTGTGGCTGTAAAAAGACATTGGGTGAGTGTGACCATCGTCGGCTGTCAAGAATCGTTTCATGCGATAGGCGTGCAACACTCTCGCAGGTATCATCGGAATTCAATGCTGGAGCCTCAACAAGCATCAGCGTCCGGACTGTGCAACGTACCCTGCACGATATGGGCTTTAGGAGCCGACGCCCAACTCGAGTCCCTTTGATGGGTGCACGACACAGAGCTATGCGCCTCGCTTGGGCACGGCAACACCGCCACTCGACACTTGATGACTGGAAACAAGTAGCCTGGTCTGACGAGTCGCATTTCCTACTGTATCGGGCAGATGGAAGGATTACTGTGTGGCGCAAACCCCATGAAGCCATGGATCCCACCTGTCAACAAGGAACTGTACCGGATGGTGGGGGGTCCGTAATGGTATGGGGTGTGCTTAGATGGACTTCACTGGGACCCCTGGTACGTCTACAAACGTCTGTGACCGGCCAACGCTATGTGCGCATCCTTTCTGACGGGGTACACCCGTTCATGTCCTGCATTCATGCTGATGGGTTGGGCCTGTTCCAACAGGACAATGTACTTCCACGCAAGTGTCGGGACGCCACATTATGGTTAGAGGAGCATTCATCTGAGTTTGGGGTGTTGCTAAACCCACCCAAGTTCCTAGATCTGAACGTGATAGAACGCATTTGGGATGCCGTGTAACGCGCTATCGAACACAGGAATCCGAGACCTCGGAATACACCCGAATTGTGGAACGCTCTGCAGCAAGTATGGTGTGCATTGCCTACAGCATATTTCCAGAAGCCAGTGGTGTCCATGCCCGTCGCATTTCTGCAGTCCTGCGCTTCCGTGGGGCACCTATTAAGTATTAGACTGGTGTACCAGCTTTTCTGGCACTTCAGTGTATGTTTATACATAGATTATTTCATTTTAATTAATTTCTGCACTTCCATCCATACAGCGCCTACTAGTGCGGGAGCTGTTTAAATTGAAGAAAATGAAAGTCAAATGTGAAAACCAAAAAGTTTATTTAAATTACCTTTAATTAATGATTAATGAGATCCTTGAGGCTGATGGTGCGAGACTAAATATTTGATATCTGGTTCAATTTTCGTAAGGAACAATCGAAGGTCTCCTCTTTCGGTGATATTATGACGAATTCTCTGTTTGGTGATAATATGATTGACAGCACTAAACCCTGATTCTACAAGATATGAGGTACGGAAAGGTATCAATAAATTAAATATAATTTTCCACATATTTGGATATAACGCAAGCATTTTTTTTTATTTTGCCAGAGTTTTTAGTATCCACCACTATCGAAATCATATTTGCTCTCTTGTTTAACGTTGTGCTGTTTTAGCTCTGCAGATAACCATTCCCTGCAAGAAGAGGAAAAAGTTTTTTCGCATTTAATTTCTTCTTATATTATTTTGTGCGTGATCTACATCATTAATAAAACGTTTTTGTGTTATCCTCAACATACTGTATTTACGGATTACCTTGTTTTCGCTTTCCAACCGTAGGTTGAAGAAGCGTTTATGCTCCACCTTTGTCCGTCTGTCTGTCCGTCCGCACGATAACTCGCGTAAAAATTGTTCGATTTCGATGACATGTTTGTATGTGGTAGGGGATAACCTGGGAACGAACACAATTGAAAATGGGCGAAATGGGGTCGAATGTTCAGGACATAGGAGCGGGATCCGTTCCATTGCTCTTATGCGTCATAACTTGCGTAAAAGAGGTTCGATTTCGATGAAATTTTGATATGCGATAGGGAACCGTCTGGGGATAAACCTAATTGAAAATGGGCGAAATGGAGTCAAAGGTCAGGATATAAAAGCGGGATCCATTCCATTGCTCATATGCGTCATAGCTTACGTAAAAATGCTTCGATTGCGACAAAACGTTATCATATTGTTCCGGAGGTATACTGAACCGGTTCTGTTACCTCCGGAACAATATCGAAATGAGGTCAAAGGTCAGGGCTCAGAATCGAAATGAGGTCAAAGGTCAGAGCTCAGGAGCGAGGTTTATTCCACAGCCATTATTCTCATAACTTGAGTAATGATTTCTGGAATGTTGAAAAGCTTATAATAATCAATGCATTGCATGATTTCACTAATTTGATTTAATTATTATCTATATTCAAAGTTTAGAGATGGAATTCAAAAGTAAATTGCAAAAGCGTATCTTAAAAAGTCAAACACCCGAAGTTGTTAGTAATGCATTCGATATATGACGGAAGAACAAAATTTGTAACAACCCCCACCGCCCACCACGAAAGCTTGAATCGGCCACTAGTGGGCGGCAGGGACCAGGTTGACGATCACTGGTGTAAACGATGGCTTCCGATCGTTCGTCCAAGATGGATCCGGGTTCGAATTCCGGTAAGGCATGGATAATGTGTTTGTCTTACCGCACTGGCTCTCCCCCTTCCCTGGAACCAGTGGCCCTAAATTAGGGGACGGGAGTCTGCTTATAGCCCAATCAGTTGTTCATGGTGGTCGTTAAACACGCAATCAAAAAATAAAAAATAAATAGTGCATCCGGATGTACAGTTCCCGCTTTGTGCACGCACATATTTTTAACAACAGTGTATGAAATTTTGTTCGTCTGCAATTCTCCCACATTAGCTTTCTAGTGGTTATAACAAGACTCCTCTGATTAGATGGTCACCGAATCGATTCCAGGTAGGCTGAGCTGCTGCGAACCACCAAATAGCAGCCGTGCGCTGGATCGGCACGCCAAACCGCCGGCCCCAGAGTACCGTCCCATGTCATAAGTAAAGTCATGTATTGCTTCCCCCGCCCCAGAGGAGGACACAGACCTGGGACCTCCGACCATGCCGACTCGAACTTTTAATCAGGTACCCCCCATCTCTGACTCTCTGTCATGAGCCTCCAGGAGCAATCTAATGTTATTTCTGGGCTGCGGATGACCTAGCGGTCAACGTTCTTGACTGCTATGGAAGATACTCACGACTTATTACAGGTACATAAGAGCTGGACGAACCAGACTCGCACCTTCATAAGTAAGAGGACGACACAGACTGGCACCTCCGACCATGCCGACTTGCACTTATTTATCAGGTACCCCCACATCTCCGACTCTCTGTCATGAGCCTCCAGGCTCAATCTAATGTTACTTCTGGGCTGCGGATGACCTAGCGGTCAACGTTTGTGACTGCTATGGAAGAGTCTCACGACTTATCCCAGGTACATAAGTACTGAACGAACCAGACTGTCACCTTCATAAGTAAGAGGACGACACAGACTGGCACCTCCGACCATGCCGACTTGCACTTTTTTACCAAGTACCCCCACTTCTCTGACTCTCTGTCATGAGCCTCCAGGCTCAATCTAATGTTACTTCTGAGCTCCGGATGACCTGGCGGTCAACGTTCGTGACTGCTATGGAAGAGTCTCACGATTTATCCCAGGTACATAAGTACTAAATGTACCACCGTCATGGCGCAGTTGGTGAAGTCTCTGTGCTTAGTGTCGGAGGCGGACGTTTCTGACGGGTATTCGAATCCCGGTCCTGCCGGCCATCTAGGCTGCGATTTTTCCGGGATTTTCCGAAGACTCCTGTGTTTGGAGACGCGAATGTGTGGAGGATTCCCTTTGAAGTCGACCCCGGACGTACTTTGTCCCTTGGTCCTCCAGGTTGGGGTTTGGGCTTGGGGCTAACGACCCCACCTCGTCAAAAATCTCTCGTTTCGAAAGCTCACGAAAAATCTCTTTGAGAAAGCCAGGGCCCACACAGGGCTATTGAATCATTGAAGAAGAAGAAGAAGAAGAAGCCATAGGTACTAAATACCCGCTGGTCTGGTTCATTTGCCCGACGTTTACTTCACCGAAGGGTCACTTAACCGAAAATCACTTCACCGAAAATATTATTTCACCAAAATATCACTTGATCGAAACGTTCATTTCACCGAAGGGTCACTTGATCGAAAAGTTCATTTCACCGAAGGGTTAGTTTATCGAAAACTTTGGATTTCATTACGGGATCTATTGAAGCATGGTGCATTTTCGGCAGACAGACCACCGAAACGTTATGGGATCATAATCAAATTGCACTTTTCATTTCTCCGGGCCACTGAGAACGCAAAGATTTAGTTTTAAGACACAAATAATTAATTTTAAGTCCCTAGGCCTCGGCTTAGGCCTTTTTAGCAAATTTTTATCATGTTCATAAGGTTTACATAAAAGTCATGTTCAGTGCTCATGTTCATAAAGTTTACATAATTTTTTTTAATAATGTTGCACATTTTTTCAGACAAGAAGAATCAAGTTTATGTTCCTAGGCCTTGCCTTGCTTTGGTCTTCTTACCCAATTTTAATCGTGCGAACTCATGTGCATGAGGTTTACATGAAAAGTCAATTTAATAACGTTGCACATTTTTACAGGCAAAAAGAATCAATTTTAGGGCCCTAGGTCTCGGCTTTGGCATTTTAAGCAAATTTTAACCGTGCGTGCTCATGTTCATAAGGTTTACATAAAAAGTTACTTTGTATTTTATGTAATGCTTATGAATATGAGTAGGGTTAAAATCAGTTAAAATGGCCTGTATCTAGGCCTACGGTCGAAAAATTTATGTTTTGTGGTTGAGTAAAAGTGGAACATTATTTACTTGATTTGCTATGTAACCCTTATGAATATGAGCTCGGAAGATTAAAATTTGACAAAAAGGCACATATTTTGGCCTTATAATTAATGTTACGTTTCCAAAAAAAAAAAAAACTACTCATATGGAGGTGTTTCATAGAAATTAAAAATGTATTTTTTATGCAATCCGATAATATTTAGGTGGCCAGGTTTTCAAAAACCCACACCACACTCCAACAGATTAACAACAAAATTCTAAGTTTTCGATAAACTGACCATTCGGTGAAATGATCTTTCGATATAATGAACTTTTAGGTAAAGTACTCCTTCCGTGAAATGAACTTTTCGATCAAATGTCATTTCGATGAAATTAACTTTTAGGTGAAGTGACCTTTCGGTGAAATGAACTTTTCGGTCAAGTGACCCTTCGGTGAAATGTACCTTTCGATCAAGTGATTTTCGGCCAAGTGACCTTTCGATCAAGTGAACTATACCCAATATCCGCCGTCGGACCCTGGGTATTGGCCTCCCGGTTATAAATAAATGATCATATGTACAGGACTTCAGGAAGGGAGTGTCTGACCCCAGGTCTTGTACAACCCTTAGAAATAGGAAGCTAGGAGATTTGGGCTAGAATGCCCGATAGGAAAGTGGCACTGAAGCGAAGTAGAAAGGGGAGGAAGACGCCCTTATTTGTTACCGTGGGGCCAGTACCCGGGGTCCGACGGCTTAACGTGCCCATCCGACGCACGGCGGGTATTTAGTGGATCGAGCGTTCGTACCTGGCTGGGATCGAACCTGAGGTCATTTCCGTGGCAGTCACGAACGTTGCCTACTAGGCCACCCGCTGCCCTGGTTATAAATAAGGACGCCCTCCTCCCCTTTTGTACCTCGCTTCCATGTGATTTTCCTCTCGGGCAATCGCACGCCCCTAGCTTCCTACTTCTAAGAGTTGTTTAAGACCTGGGTTAGACACTCCCTTCCTAAAATCCTCTAAATATGATCTGATCTAATGTTTCGTGCCGCGGATGGCATAGTGGCCAGCGCTTCTAGGTGTCACGGAAAGGACTTCGATTTGATCCAGGGCAGGTAGAAATGTTGGAATGGCTGAATGTCCGCCGTGATTAACGCACGAGCGCGTTAATCTTTCCGGTAATAAAATTAAGGACGTTTGTTCCTCCCCTTTCTACCTTGTAACCTTCCTGTCCGGAACTTTAGCCCAAATTTCCTAGGTTCCTACTTTTAAGAGGTGTTTAAGACTTTGTGTGTGTGCTGTTCAGATACTCCCTTCCTAAAATTCTCTACATACAAAAATCTCTAATGTAACTTCGTTAATCACAATAGTCCCGTGAGACATAGGATGTCCAAAAACACTCTCTGTGTGTATAAACCCTACGAGAAATTGTTTGATGGCCTGCTTTTAAGCTCAGCCAGTGCAGAAAGTAAAAGTGCAGCACCCATACCTTGCCTATAGGTTCGAAACTAGCTTATCAGTGATATACGGCAAAGGCTTTAGTTGTAGATTACTCGGCGTTCCGCAATTTTCGTATCGGAATTTGCGTTATGTACAATCAAAAGGAGGTATAAATTGGCACGACTTGATAATAATGAATTTCTTTTTAGTTCGGGAGGTTGTATATTTTATTTATTTATTCATTTATCTATTGGTTCCATGATGTGCTGTTCCGTGAAATTCTTTTTTTTTTTTTTTTTGAGGCGATTTCATAAATTTTCATTTTTCTCAATTTTGTGAAGCTAACAGCAGAACATTTTTATCTTCCATTGTTTAGAATACGAATGCAAGTATGAAAAAAAAATGGGAGCTGCGGGATGTTATAGTTTTTCCTGACATTTTTAAATAATTAAATAAATTGTGCAGCTCCTCGTTTTTTGCATTACTTGTTAGTTATAAAGGCAGAGAAACGACAAAAAAGGTATATGTGGTTCCATAAGAAACACAAGCGTATACGAGTATTACCCACAGAACTGCCATTTTGGAATTTTTTTCCTGGGATAAGCGTTTAGCTACGATATTTATTGATGAAGCAAAATAAATCAAAAGGTTTTGCTCCTGTTTTTACTTTCAACGCGGGATGTCTTTTTACTTTCGTTTTACTTTTTTCTTAACTCAGCCAGATAAATGTTTTCAGATAATTTGTCGTAGAATGCAAGATTCATTTCACAGTTCATTATTTTTATGTTTTTAAGGAGAGGGGTTTGAGGATTGCTGGTAACCGATAACAAAAGATTCTTAGTGATTCAACGTTCTTTCCATCGACTTTCATTTTTGCCTTACAAAACCGAAAACAGAGGCAGGCAATTAACGATCACGCAAGCTCCAGAATAAATATCAAAAATCGAAGTTCTTTCCGTAAAATGAATGACAATGTTGTTCCATATGTCGCACATAGTGGCATTCGAAGTGCTGCTCTTTCTTATTTACCTAAGAAATAAACCTCGGTTAAAACTTCTGTGAAAATTCTTGTTTTCCTCTCGAACAATGGCTTACAACTCAAGTCAGAATCCCTAATATTATTGATCACGTGTTAAGGAGACAAACTAGAAAGGTAGTGTAATTTCATTAGGGTGGGTGGGCTTTTATTATTTCATTTCATTATTCACTAGGGTGGATTTCCATTTAAGGTTGGCAATAAACGATGGTATTTGTTTTCTCACCTACACGCGAAGTAAAATATCTGACTCTCCTGACAACGTGATCAATATCTTTCGTATAAATTCCTTAAGATGTCGTACGCGAAACGGTCTGTTTTCTCGAGAATACTGTCGAACTATAACAGCTACGTTTCCGATTGTGTTATCAACCTTTTGTGAAAACTCCATTGATATAAACGGAAAGACCATTTTTATCAGGAACACCATTAAAGTTAAACATCAGACTTAAGTAGAAATGTTATACCGAAGGTTACTGCTCCTGTCAAATGTGACGTACACAAGTTGATCAAAAAGCAACTTCCCGTGACCTTTGGAGGTGGATAAGGATAGGAAAATCGGTGTCATCCGTCATCTTTCACTTTTCAGACTAGAGGGCGTTGTTTAGCACAGGAGTTACTATAAAAAGGCAAGGCGCTGGAGAACGAATTCACAGAGCCGCGGATGGCTTAGTATTTAGCGAGTCAGACTATCAATGCAAGGTCCTCAGGTTCGAACCTGGGCTGATCTTTCAGAGATGGTGTGATTTACTAACAATCGCTGAATATCGGACGAGCACGTTAAGTGACGGCTACCAGGCTGGAACGAATCCACGGATGGCTTAGTGGTTAACGTCTGTGACTACTGATGGCAAGGACCCATGTTCGAGCCTTATGGTGACAGATGTTAACAATCGCTGAATATCCGCTGTGCGTCGGACGAGAACGTTAAGCCGACAGCTCCCGGGTACTGATTTCCTGTTATAAATAAGGGAGTCTATTCCCCCTCTCTCGCTGGGTTACATTGGTTTGGTTTGTACGGTGTCTTTACTTCGATTCACCCAAAGTTTTAAAGGTAGAAAAGCCTACGCACTCACTGAGCCTTCGGGGACGGCTGATAGTTATGTTCATCCGCGTCACTCCCCATTGTGTCCTACTGTTAGCAGCTGTCAATCGCTTCCCCCATCAACTCATTGACATCCTGGTCTCCCAAACAATGGATATCTACGCATGCGTATGTTGATCTAGTTTTAAAACTTAATTTCTGAAAATTGATCTTTTTTAGATTTGTCTAAAATAACTATGTACGCAGTAAATGCGTTGGTTTTCTCGAAAAATGTTGTGAACTACTTTTAGTGGTGGCGACAGGTTTCACGTACCTTCCCTTTCAGTGTCATCTTGGGGTGAATCTAAGTATAAGTCACTACGCTGTTCTGTCTAGGTCGCTAGACTTAACTTACTTACTTCCGTTTCTATACTCCAGCCTAGGAGGCAGTGAAGTATAAACCTCTCTCTGTGGACGTAAGTCCTACATGAAATGGATAGTTGAGTCAGTGATGGTGCTCAATTTCCATGGGCATGGTACCGCGTTCAAGGCATGCCGAGCATAAATGGCTCAGTCGAACGAATTCAAGTGAAAATGACAAACAGCGTAGAAATATGGTCTCACTCTAAGGCAGGAACGTCGCTAGACTTCGAAATCAGGGTGGGCGAGTATTAGTTTTGCTGGGGCAAGTTTGATAGCAACTTTATTTATAAAACACCGAAAGAAAGAATACGTTTTCTCTTATCTACAATCTGCAAAGGCATTCGCCCCTCCTGGATACATACTCATCAATGAACTGTCTTGAAGCTTTTGCACTATTTGGAATACAAAAGAATCAGAAGTTTGTAATCATATTTCGCTAATGTTCCGTCCATCCGTTTTTAATAAAATTAGTAAAACCTAAAGAGTTGCATATTTGTATAATAAACATGGCACACTGTCACCAACACCAGCAACATGCCCTGACTAAAAGAAAATTTCATGCCTAGGAGAAAGGTCTTAAAGCAAATCTTTTAGTGGATTAGGCTTGAGGGGAAATAAGTCCAAGCAGACAATAACTTTACCCTTCCTTAACTCCTTTCCTTCAATCCAGCGACCTTGTCTAGTACTCATCTCTTCCAAAGCAGTCGTCCGCCACGACCTGCTCCATCATCGCCCTAAGGCCCCCGCACGGGGATAACTGGTTTTCCAGTTATTTGGGGAGCGGCGCCCCCACGGCCCGAGCTGACCTTGTGACGGTTTTTTTTGCTTTTTTGTATTTGCGCTTATACGTTACCGCAGGGACAGCTGTTCATCCAGCTGATGGGGAGTAGCGACCCCACGGCCCCAGCCGACTTGTTATGTTTGATTCTACCCGTTACAACTTTGTGTTGCCACCACCTTGACAGCACCCGCCTCAGTTGTTGGTTGCTGAGGTTGTGATTATGCGCCAGCCCTTTCCTTTCCTCTGGCTTTCCTCTCCCTTTCCTGTTTTTACTTTCTTCTCCACTACCTGTTCTTTTCTACTCCATTTTCTACTCGACTTGCTTCTCCATTTTCTGTTCCTCTCTTGTTTTTCCGGGCTGGTTTGCTAGACCTACCTGCACGTTTGCCGTGTGCGGTGACCCGTAAGGTGGAAAAGGGGATGCTGGAGGCTGAGGTTTCTGGTGGCCAGGTTGTTGTTGTCGCCAGTCGCCAACACTCCTCTTTGCCCCCTGCTTCACCCTAAACGGGCGGCTAGGAACTAACCCACTCCTAGTCAATCGGCTTGTTGTTTCGTACAACAGGGTGAGTTTGGGGATAGGGCGGCCATGCCAAAGGGGTGTGACCGAGACCTGGGAAAGTCTCGGTACTCGCTGAGCGCATGTCTGCACTATCAACATGCTATATCCGTTGCTTAACCCTAGAGTCGTGTCCTGCGTCCAATTGGGCTTGCGGACCTCCGGCTCTCCCCTGTTGGGCTCGGTTGTGGGCGGGGAAATCGGCGGACGAACTTTTCACTTCTATTCATGGCTAACCAAAAAATTTCCCAAGAACTTCAAACAAAGCGGCCCATTGAGGAAGGGTCACCCCCTCCCAACAAGAAACCTACACCTGATTCTGCCAATGTTCGGTTCTTTTGCATCCACTCCTTGGACGCTTCAAACCCATTAAACACCAGAAGCCCCTTCTGGATAAATAAAGCATTGCAATCAATTGCCAGCTCTCCTAAGAGCGTTAAGAAGCTCCAATCTGGAGATCTTCTTGTCGAGATGTCGAGTCCCAGATATGCTACAGTGCTTTTAAACACCACCTCTTTTTCAGATTGTCCAGTAAAAGTTACCCCTCACGGCTACCTCAATTCCTCACGAGGTGTTATCTCTTCTCAAGACCTTCTGGAGTGCAGTGACCAAGAACTTCTGGAGGAACTGAAAGACCAGCAAGTGAGTGGAGTCCGGCGCATCCTATTTCGGCGAAATGGCCAATCTGTCCCATCTCGAAACGTCATACTGACCTTTAACACCCCATCCCTGCCAACATCAATCAAGGCAGGGTATCTACACCTTGAAGTGCGCCCCTTCATACCAAGTCCTCTACGATGCTTCAAATGCCAAGCATATGGTCACTCCCAGCAGTCTTGCAGGAGCACTGCCCGGTGTGGGCGTTGTACTGCAACAGACCATACTTTGCAAGATTGCCATGCCGAAGCCGAGCTGTGCTTCAACTGCAAGGGATCTCATGCAGCATCATCGAGAGACTGTCCAAAGTGGAAAGAGGAAAAGAGATCCAACGCATTAAGACCGTTGAGGGAATCTCCTACCCAGAGGCCAGAAGAAAGGTCGCCCCAAACCAATCAAATCGGCGATCCTATGCATCAGCGGTTGTTGCAAGGACTACAGTCGGTACCCAGACTGATAGCCAAATCCCAGTGAATTGTCCCTACAAGCTAGACGACATCATAGCTGCTGGTCTGGCAGCACTACAATCCCGAGCTAGGGACGGGAAAGCTCCAACAACCACTGTGCCTAAACCTGCTGCAACTAACACCAGCACCACCGGAACTTCAACAACCCCAGGAGGAAAGAGAAAGGAAAAAGAAAAGGAGAAGAAATCTCCAAACTCCCATCATAAGAACCAGGATCGGGCAAGATCATCTGCGACACAGGAACCAAAATACCGCCCCATTTTACCACCAGAGACTACAGGGCGTCGGACAAAACAGTCCCAAGCGCAAATGGACATTGCAGACGAAATGATGGAATCGGACAACTTTTAGTTGTCCCAGTTTTTCTCGGGTTTTGTTTTTCGTTTTTTCTTTTTCTCATTCACCACAATTCAAACTATGGATCAAATCGTTCAGTGGAACTGTCGAGGCTTTCGAACAAGACATGACGACGTGAAACATCTGCTTTCGTCATACTCTCCGGTGTGCCTTTGCCTCCAGGAGACAAAACTTAAACCATCAGATCTCCTTTCAGTTCGA
Organism: Macrothele yani; assembly: GCA_039090855.1. NCBI lineage: Eukaryota > Metazoa > Arthropoda > Arachnida > Araneae > Macrothelidae > Macrothele > Macrothele yani. The sequence goes on along the minus strand of CM077028.1, from coordinate 66,645,928 downwards.
GGCTACAGTGCATTTCGGAAAGATAATGTTTCAGGAGATATTGCTTGCGGGGGAGTTGCCATCCTTGTCCCCCACAATGTTCCAGTTTCTCCCGTTGCGGTCTCAACATCTTTACAAGCCGTTGCGGTGCGTATCTCCATGCCTGTGCCTCTAACCGTTTGCAGCATCTATCTGCCGCCGGATGAGGACGTGAGCGTGTCCGTTCTTGAGAGCTTAGTTGGGCAGCTGCCGTCACCTGCTCTTGTTCTGGGTGACTTCAATGCTCATAATCCATTGTGGGGTAGTGTCAGAACAGACACACGAGGCCGTAGGATCGAATCTCTTCTTTCCTCGACCTCTTTGTGCCTGTTTAACACCGGTGCTGACACTTACTTCCACGAGCCTACACGAAGTTTCAGTGCAATCGATTTATCTTTGGGTCAACCATCGGTTATGGCCGACTGGTCGTGGACGGTGTGTGACGACCTCCATGGAAGCGACCACTTCCCAATTGTACTTAGGTATAATGTGAGCGTACCATCTTCTGCCTCCCGCCCTCCTCGTTGGAGGATGGATCGTGCCAAGTGGGAGGTCTTCACACCGTCCGCAATGATATCTTTTGCCATGGTGACCCGGGGGTCAATTGACGCAGCTGTTACTGATGTCACAACGTGTATCATTCAGGCAGCAGATCTCTCTATCCCAAAAACATCAACGACGCTCCCAAGACGTCCGAAGCCTTGGTGGAACCCTGATTGCGCAGCGGCTAGGAGAGTTCAACATAAGGCCTGGTGTACTTTTCGGCGTTATCCGACCGATGCTAATCTTGTTAAATTTAAAAGAGCAAAATCTTACGCTCGGTTGGTGCGTCGACGAAGCAAGAGGGAGTCTTGGATGAAGTACGTTTCATCTATCAATTCACGTGCCAGTTCAAAAACTGTTTGGGAAAAAATTCGTAAGATCCGGGGAAACTATAGTTCCCGCCAAATTTCAATTCTTGAGAATAACGGCTGCACGTATGCTGAAGTTGGGGAGATTGTGGATTGCTTGGGCGAAGCGTTTGCCTCAATTTCTAGTTCTCAGGCGTATCTCCCGCCCTTTCAGAGGATTAAAACAACCGCGGAACGCCAGAAATTCTCCTTTGCGCCTTTTTATAACACTCAGTATAACTCCCCATTCAGCATGGTTGAATTACGGGTGGCTCTGCATCGGTCCGGCGCAACATCTGTCGGTCCCGACGACATCCACTATGACATGATTCGTCATCTCTCGCAGTCGTCTCTCGAGAATCTGTTAGTGCTTTTCAACCGCATTTGGTTGGAGCACAGTTTCCCGGACTCTTGGCGAAGAGCTTTTGTTTTACCTTTTCCCAAGCCTGGCAAAGACCCCAAGTCTCCCTCTAGTTATCGGCCAATTGCCCTCACTAGCTGTCTGTGCAAAATCCTTGAACGAATGGTTAATTCCCGGCTAATTTATTTTCTTGAAGAACATCGAATACTGTCTCCATCACAAAGCGGCTTCCGTCGTCATCGTTCAGCTCCTGACCATCTCCTGCTCCTTGAGACGTCTGTTCGTGAGGCGTTCGTACGTAGGCAGCACCTGGTGTCTGTATTTTTTGACATCGAAAAAGCTTACGATAGAGCGTGGCGTCACGGTATCCTCCGTGACCTCCACGAGAGTGGGTTGCGGGGAAACCTGCCAACCTTCATTGCCAACTTTCTTCGTAACCGTGTGTTCCAGGTGCGCCTGGGTACAACGCTGTCCGCCTTTTTCCATCAAGAACAAGGCGTTCCTCAAGGCAGCATTCTTTCGGTGACTCTGTTCATCCTCCGCATTAATTGTTTACTCAAAAATCTTCCTCCTACGGTTTCGGCTACCATTTATGTTGACGACCTTCACATCTTCTGTTCGTCATCCAGCATGCATTTCGTTGAAAGGCAGCTGCAGTCTGCAATTACCCAGATTGTTAAAGCGGCTAACAATAATGGGTTTGTTCTTTCTCCCGACAAGACAGCCTGTGTCCATTTCTGCCGGAGGCGTGGCCTCCACCCTGATCCAGAGCTCTATTTGGACCGTGCAGCCATTCCAGTTTTGCCGGAAACCAAGTTCCTTGGTTTGACCGTTGACCGTGCTCTCACCTTTCGCTCGCACGTTCGACGGCTAAGGACTTCCTGTCTGAGAGCCTTGTCAATCCTTAAGATCCTTGCCTCAGTCTCCTGGGGTGCAGACAGGACTTCTTTGTTCCGTATTTACCATTCTCTCATTCGGTCTAAGCTGGATTATGGCTGTATGGTGTATGGCTCTGCGCGTCCTACCGTTCTCCGGCCGTTGGATACCATCCACCATCAAGCGCTGCGTCTTTGTACGGGAGCCTTTCGTACGTCACCCATTCCCAGCCTTTATGCCGACGCGAACGAACCGTCGCTTCATTTACGCCGTCTGCAGCTGTCTCTTCAGTTTTACCTGAAACTTAAATCACTCACAGACCATCCTTTATACGATGCAGTTTTTCATCCCCAGCATGCTCGTTTGTTCGAGATCCGTCCCTCGTGCATTCGAACCTTCGGTCTTCGTATGGCGGCCGTAGCTCGTGATGCAGGGCTCGACTTGTCACTCGTTGGGGGAGACCAGGGGCTTTGAGGATCCCCCATGGCATCCTCTTGGTGTCATGGTTGATACCAGCTTTACATCTTTTGACAAGTCCTCAACCCCTGCGTCAGTGTACCAGCAGCTCTTCGCTGAACACCGTTACGTCAATGCAGACTTTATTCCTGTTTTCACCGATGGATCTAAGGCGGCTGGTGTTGTTGGATCCGCTGCCGTCTGCGTTGACGAAGTTTCTGTTGCCCGCATTCCTCCTGAGGCCACGGTGTTTTCGGCGGAGATGCATGCTGTGTATCTTGCACTTGTTCACGTGCAGTCGAGCTCTCATCAGCGTGCTATTGTGTACACTGATTCGTTGAGTGTTGTGCAATCATTGTCATCTTTGGATTTCACTGGCCACCCCTTCTTTTTACCGTACGGAGACTTCTTCGTTCTTTGTTCGAGGCTGATGTCCAGATTCGGTTCTGCTGGATTCCTGGGCATGTTGGGATCCCAGGGAACGAGTCTGCTGATGCTGCTGCTAGATCTGCCTCCTCTTTGGTTGTCACACCGTTGCCACTGTTCCACCGTGATTTTCGCTTTCTTGTTCACGATCATATCAGACGAACGTGGCGGGGTCTGTGGGACCAACAGGTGGAGAATAAACTGCACCGTGTTAAACCCATCCTTGGAGTCTGGAAATCATCGTGTCGCCGGAACCGTAGGGAAGAAGTTGTTCTTGCGCGTCTCCGCATTGGGCATTGTCGCTTCACGCATAGCTATTTGCTGTGTGGCGACGCTGCCCCAATGTGTGAGGCGTGCGACTGTTTACTCACCATCTCTCATGTTTTATGTAGTTGTGTTCGGTTTTGTAATAATCGGTTTCACTATTTTCAGTCTCATCTGCTGGACGAGGACGCAGCTACGCTTCAAAAACTTTTGGGCGACCACTGCGACACTTTCGCAGTATTTTCCTTTTTAAAACAGATTAACTTTTTAAAACTTATTTAAAAAAAAAAAAAAAAAGTTATATAATAAATATAATAGTAAACTAATAAAGTTATATATAAACCTAATTAACTAACTAGTCTTCACATCTTTCATCATCCTCTTTTCTAACTTTTACTAAGCCCGTCTGCTCTTAATCATTCTCCACGCTTTTAAAAATCTTTAGCTGATAGTTCTGTGTCTGGCGCTCTTTGGCCAAACCTGGCCCTTGCGCCACTAAAATCAATTAACTAACTAACCAATCGCCCTAAGGCAGGCTTAAGAGAGCTGGTATAGCTTAAGACTCCACATTCCGTGTTGGAATCCCCTGCTTAGTAGCCCAAACAAACAGCAGAGCACTTACTAATGACCTCAGTGAATTCCTATTCACCTTCTTCATTCGCTTCTGATCATACTAACTTGAAAAAAGGCTTAAAGATGTCTTTGAATGAGTGTAAGAGAAATTGCATCCTATTTCTGTAATGTAAATTCTTTTGTACACATTTTCTCGAAGATTGAAATTTTGTTTGAAATTTTGAGCAGAAATAAAAACGACGCATAGATAATATATGCCACAGTTATTATTCCAAAAAATGTGTTAGAATGTGTTTTAAAACTCAATTTATCTGACTCGAAAGTATTCCAATTTGGCGCTAGATGGAGCGATAAGTTAGCTTAGCAGTGTTTCTGCCTGGAAGAAACGAAATCTCTCATTTCTGTCTGATATTTTTAATTATCTAGGCCAAATAGAAATCATAGAATGGGGCCAAAAGTGAGATAGGAACATTGTCTTCCATAAATAATCTTAAAATAAATCCCGCTGTATGTTAATTTTTTGAAGAGAAAATGTGTACATTCGCAGAGAACCCCTGAATTTGAGCTGTAGAAACTCCGCGAACTTACTGAACTCCACCCCCAAATAATGTCATTGGTTAAAATGCAACAGCGCGTATATTGTGTTTTTATTGTGGAGCCAACGAGAGGCCGCTTCCATTCTGAATATGGTGAGGCCTGCGGTGATTCTCTGACGCTAACTTTTGGGAGAGTCCATGAAGTCGTAGAACCCACGCCCAAGGTGTGTTTTATTGCGCCATCTATCGTAGAAGATGAACTCTAACACTCATTTAAAGACAGCTTTAAATTGAGGATTTGGGCAAGAGGAGAACAACCGAATTTTCATGGTCTTGCGGATGTTATTTTGATATCCTTTCTACGGAGAAAGAAAACCGCACTTCCTAGGGGAAAATACGTAGGGCTATACGACGAAAAACACGGGAGTCGTTATTCTTTGGCAAATTCAAGATTATATTTTAAAGTTGAAAAAGATTTAAATAGCGCACATCTTGAACTGGGTGGACGGCAGGGTGGGCAAGACAATTTTCAGGGAGGGCTTGAGCCCAGCCTCGCACCTCCTTGGCGACGTCCTTACTCAGAGGTACGCCCGATGATTAAGTTTCTCTAGTCACGGAAGGGCCACGAGTATATATCGTAGTGGTCAGCGTTCCGGCGTACTAACGGATTGGGCCTCGGTTCTATCCCAGGTAGGTTCAAACCCCTAAATATCCGTCGTGCGTCGGATGGGGAACGTTAAGCAATCAGACCCCGGGTACTGAACCCCGGTTAAAAGAGGTCTGCACGGGCCTTATTTGGTAGCCCTGCCTGTCCGTTACAGCTGTTATTTAGCCCCGTACCAGCATTTGATGTGCTAATTTTGTATTATTTTGTCTTTCTGTTAGATTTTATTAAATTGTGAAAATTAAATAATAAAATGAGATATTGAAACCATTTTGTTAAATGTAAGCCATTCGTCCGAAAGGAGTCCGGGTTCGAATCCCGGTGAGGCATGGATATTGTGTTTGTCTTACGGCACTGGCTCTCTCCCTTCCCTGGAACCAGTGACCCTAAATTAGGGACGGGCGACTGCTTATAGCCCATTGAGTTGCTTACGGTGGTCGTTAAACCTTCATCAATAAAAAATATTAACTAAACTTTAGAAATTATCGAAGAACATATACTTAAATGAGAAAAAAAGAAAAAAAAAAGACTGAGTGCGTTCAAAATAAATTTTCGAAGTATAGCCTACTTAAAAACAAGTTAGTAAAATCATGCAATGCATTGACTATGATGCGCTTTTCAACATACTAGAATTCGCGCGCAGACAAACCATCCTCCCTACCCTGAACAGTGATTCGTTCAGTATACCTCCGGAACAACATATTAAAATTTTGTCGCCATAGAAGCATTTTTACTCAAGTTATTATTACTCAAGTTATGAGGATAATGGCTGTGGAATAAATCTCGCTCATGTACCTTGACCTTTGACCATATTCGATGATGTTAAACAAAATTGTTTCAGTATACCTCCGGAACAACATGATGAAGTGTTGTCGCAATCGAAGCATTTTTACGTAAGTTATGACACATTAGGGCGATGGAATGGATCCGCTCCTATGTCCTGACCTTTTACCCCATTTCGCCCATTTTCAGTGGGGTTTCTTCCCATGTCGTTCTCTATCATATACTAAAATTTCATCGAAATCGAACCATTTTACGCGATTTATAGTGCGGACAGACAGACAGACGGACAAAGCTGGAGCATATACGCTTCTTCAACCCACGGTTGGAAAGCGTAAAAAGACTGAGCGCGTTCAAAATAAATTTTCAAACTATAGCCTACTTAACAAAAATGAAAATAAAATCCTGCTGCTGACTTTGCTAACGTAAGCAGCAGAAAGGTAAATAAAACAGGCTCTTCTTTGGAATGCTTTCAACCCCTAGTCTAAACACTAAATAATTCATAAACTTAAAGTTTTAATAAGATCAAAGGATATAATTTTTATACAAACTCTGAATAAACATAAGTACATTAACAAAGCTGATTGCAGCAAGAAACATTTTTGCAGCAGGAAGTATACAAACAGAAAATTTGGATGAAGAATTTATACCAGCAGAAACGCATTTATGTCTCTTAAGATGAGATGTTCCATATTTTGAACTGCCGTGGCTTAAAAAAGTCGTTGCACTTAATGCACTGCACTAACATTTCTGCTGAAGGATTTCTGCATTGGCAATCAGTTTGAAAAGCGCCCAAATATCTCTTATCACTCTTACAGTATACAGGGTGATTCAGCTAAGCGTGTACAAATCTCTTGGAGGAATAGGTTGCTAAGAGACAAATCGGAATCACCTAACAATGCAGGGTCAGAAACGCCATCTTCATGTGCTAGTGTACAGAGAGGACGAGAAATAAAAGAGCAGCACGTAAGAGAACAAAATGCTGTTTATTACTCAAGACATTTGCGAAATGCATTGAGGTTACAGAAGGTGTTCAAAGTTGCGACCATGAGCTATAACACACGCTTGACATCGTCGGCGCATGAAATCACGTACATTTTGGATAATTCCTGGCGTGTCCTGGACTTCCGAAGCAGCTACAGAGATGCGTGCTACAAGGTCCTGATCACTTTCAACGGGGGTGTCGTACACCAGTCCTTTGATGTAACCCCTGAAGAAGTAATCAAGGCATGTTAAGTCTGGCGATCTTGCAGACCAGTGAACGCGACCACCACGCCCGATCCACTGATGTCCAAATGTCATGTGTAAGTGATGACGAAAGTCATGGCTGAAATGGGTGGGAGCCCCATCGTGCTGGAACCACATTGCACTGCGCAGTGACTGAGGGACCTGTTGTTCGTTCAATATCTCTAGCAAGACGTCCACCAGAAATATCCGGGAACTCCTTCCGTCTAGACGAGGAGGCATCAGGTATGAGCCAATTACGAGGCTCCCGACAATGCCGGCCCAAACATTAACAGCAAAACGGTTTTGTGCTGCATGTGGTCGTACAGCATCGGGGTTCTCCACTGCCCATACATGCGAGTATAACGAAGTAAATTTCTCCGTCATTTCTATCCGCGCCGGGGTTCGAACCCGGATCCCCTCATTCCGGAATAAGTCACTCTACCAATTGAGCTACGCGGACGTTAATTCTGCTTGCTATGTGCCTTTATGTCGTGTGCGTCCTGCTGGCAGGTACGCCACATATCCCCCCCGAAAGAGGGCCGGGGGCATGGCCCACGGGTCAGCCGTGACCATGAATCGTAGCAGGCAACCATCCACTGTAGAACGTGCACTTGAGAACTCCCAGTCAATCTGGTGTGTGGAATGCAACGTCACACACCTTTATTTTTCAAAGAGCTGGAGAAGGGATTCTCTGATTTTTCCTATCTCGCAGTGTGGAAATAACGTCATACCATTGCGAGATTTTGAACGGTCGGGTCATGCGGATAGTTCGGGCGCCGTTATAACGAAGTAAATTTCTCCGTCATTTCTATCCGCGCCAGGATTCGAACCCGGGTCCCCTCATTCCGGAATAAGTTGCTCTACCAATTGAGCTACGCGGACGTTAATTCTGCTTGCTATGTGCCTTTATGTCGTGTGCGTCTTGCTGGCAGGTACGTCACACGAGTTATGTGCATTGAAGCAACCTTCCCGTGTAAATGACGGTGTCCTGAAAGAACGTGTAAGCAGTCTCACGGCCGAACAACGCCATCTACCGCATGAAGATGGCGTTTCCGACCCTGCATTGTTATGTGATTCCGATTTGTCTTTGTACAACCTACCCCTCCCAGAAGTTTGTATACGCTTAACTGAATCACTCTGTATATTAGGATATATTCTCCTGTGGCAATATTTTTGCACAATTCTTTTGATTTCTTAAATTCCATGATAGAAGAAGTTACATTTGCAACTATGAGTACACGAATACATCGACAGAGGTCTGCTGCCGATAAGTTTTCCCAGTGAAATGCCGCAGGAGGCTGATACAATCTCTTTTTCCGAACTAGCAAAAAGGCAACACAAAATTCAATCGCTATACAGATTAGAGATAGGAGAAACAATCGATGTCGTTCCATCTCTCATGCAGACACACAACCACCGCAGACACCCTCCGTTTCCACTCCACACAACATACTCTCTCTCTCTCTCTCTCACTCTCGGGGTGGAATCGTTTTTGTTGTCAAGAAGCCCCAAAGTGCTTTCACCGTCTTTATACCTTCATATGGTAAAATCATTTTTTGCCTCTCCTGTCTTATGTGATTACGCCCTGGGCTATGTCATGGAAGTAAGCAAAGCCAGAAAACAGTTAAACACGCCAGGAAATGGAGAAACACGTTTTCATTACCATTGCGATAAAAAAATGGGTCGACTTGGCGCTGCCCCGCAGTAGGTGTCTGGAGAAAAGCCCGGCCCGGCCCGTTGCTTTGTTCTTTAAATTAAAAAACCCGTCTCGGCTCGTTGCCTTGTTCTCTAAATTTAAAAAGCCTGTTCTGGCCCGTGCTGACCTCTAGGCTATATCTACTGACTCATCTTTGTCTACTTACTTTTTGTTTCTCTACTCGGCTCAAAAGCCTGTGACAGGAGTAGCTAGTCGAGTCTAACCCTCCGCTGTGGGTGCAAAGCTTATAAAAACGGTTTTTGAGTCAAGGCTGTTGGTGATCCTGGTGGGGATTTGCAGCCAGCGTCTCGTCCCCTCTTCTTGACTGGGTTAATCCATTAAATGAATGTCAACGCCCGTTGCAGAGATCCATCGTCAGCTGCAAGAAGTCTGTGGTTCTCCAGCCGTGAGCTTTTGGAGCGTGTCAGATTGATGTTCAAAATTGGATGTTGGACGAGAAGCTCAGTGACAGGCCATGAACTAAAGACCGCGACGTAGCACTTGTAAAGGCTGTCGTTCAAGAAGACAGCAAAGTGACTCTGCGTCTCACTGCTGTAAATGAAAATGTTTCTTCCGATACCGCGCATCATATCTTTCAAGCTAATCAAGCGCGTACCTCCGAATGCGACCATGACTCCGCCCGGGTGGACATTTTCATTTTAATCTGTTCTCTAGGACGTTGACGTTTGTTTTATTCAAGCTCTTTTGCCAAACGTCACCCACTAGTCAGGAGGACTGTAATGATTTTGGGAGACGTCGATATATATATGGCTAATCTAACTCCAAAGATCATCCGGAGTTAAATATTTATCTGACCTTTATGATGTGTACCTCTAATTTAATTTAACGTTCTGTTTGATTTTCTGTGTTCTCATGTAGATTTGGTTTCCTTTCGTAAAACATTTTCTGACTTAAATCCACAAAGTTTACCCCGACGAGATTGTAAAATTTGGCAGCCACGCAGTGGATCAAAGTGCAATCAAACGTTAGTAAAGGGTATTCAATGTTCAGAGCTACGGTACAGATTTGAAGGGGCAGAGTGCAGATTGTAAGTTAGAAGTATACCCGGTCGTATCAGAATAATATAACAACCCCCGGAATCACAGTTTACTCGCCCAGGCGCGTCACAGAGTGCACGTGACAAGGTCGACCACACGGAGATATAAGCGGCCGGCCAGGGCAGATGAGCCATAGTACGTGACGTGAGTACAATGGGCAGAGGTAGTGATTTGACGGACGTTCAAAAAGGAATGATCATCGGCTACCGCGCCAAGAGCGGAAGCATCTCAGAAACAGCAGACTTCGTGGGCTGTACGGGAGGTGCTGTAGTAAGGGTGTACCAAGAATGGACCGCTGGCACACCGAGTACCTCATGACGTCATAACTGTGGAGCTCCAAAGGCCATCGATCTCATAGGAGAACGTCACCTCCGTCTATCTGGTAAAGGGCAATCAACGCACAACAGGGCGACAATTCACCACGCAAATAAACGCTGAGGCACCCAAGTACGTGTCCCCGATAACAGTAGAGCGAACCCTGTTACGCGTGCGTCGTAGGAATCGACGCTGCGTCAAGGCGGCCATGTTAACCCAGATCCGTTGGCAACGACGCCAGCAGTTCGCATGAGTCTACCGTAATCGGGCAGTGGAAGAGTCCAAAAAGGTTGCCTTCTCCGACGAATCGAGGTTTCTACTCCACAGAAGTGACGGGCGGTGGCGAATATGCGTCATGCACACGAGAACCAACACACGGATACGCTTGTCGGTCAAGTACAGGTCGGCGGTAGCAGTGTGCATGTCTGGGAGATGTTTTCCTGGTATGACATGGGACCGCTGGTACAACGCGAATGGCTACCTGCCCATCCTCATTAACCACATGCATTCCTTTCATGTTGGACGCTTACCCTGGTGGTGATTGTGTCTACCAAAAGAACAATGCGCCGTGTCACGTTGCTAAGGGGTGCGTAACTGGTTCGAGGAACACGACAGCGATGTTTCCGTACTTCCTTGGCCGGCGAAAGCGCCCAAGGAAGTACGGGATTGAGGTAAGACCTCAATCCCACAAGTGCTCTGTGGGATTGAGGTCTTACGTCTACTGAGACGTAAGACCTCAATCCCACAGAGCACTTGTGGAACTATTTGGATCGACAGGTTCGACGTGCCGTCCCACAACTACGTCGTCTCCGGGACCTCCGTGCTCTCCTGCAGTCCGAATGCCTCGGGGAACTTTCCAGGGCCTCATTGCGTCCATGCCACGCCGTCTCGCTGCTGTCATCCGGGCCAAGGGTGGTTATTATTAGGTAGTTAGTCATATTATTCTGATACGACTGTGTAAGAGCAGAACTGCGTACGATTCGATGTAAGAGCTTGTATGAGCAGGGTGTATTCAGAGTTGAGAGCCATATTGTAAAAAGCTATGTTCTGAGCACATAGTGTTATATATTATGCGCACCACTAAAACGTATCTTGTTAAGAATGACATGTTTATAGAAAGATTATCTGACGTGCTCGCGTGAATACCAATAAAGAGTTGATTTGGATTTCTCTAAGAACTGTCTCTTAACTGATCTTGCCCGTTAGTTTGAAAGTGTGATTTATATACTTAATTAAGGTTTCAGCTGTTACGAACTAAACGAGCAATTTCGAATAATCCGGGTAATCAAAGTAGAATTTTTGTCAAGGGATATTTAAGCAAAGTAAAACTAAGTCATTAAGTGGAGTGATGAGTCTACAAGCTTTGACCTACTAAGCGGCCGATGTTCCTGAACTAAACTGTGCCCCAAATTTTCTGTGATCCCCAAAAGAAAACTTTCACTTAGCGGCAGGGCTTCAGGAAAAATACAGCAAAACAATTCCTTCACCCCCTCCCCTTCTCTTTGTATCTCAGCAGTGCCGACCGTAAACCTGTCTCAAATGATGAGCGCTCTGTTCTAATTCTTTATTTTCTGTTCCATGAATCGAAGTAGAGGTCTGCACGGGTCGAGCTTTTCCCCAGACATTTACGGTGGGGCAGGGCGAAGTCGACCCATTATTTTTATCGCAATGATAAAGAAAGAGAAATGTTGTGTTTCACGATTTCCTGGTGTGTTTGACTGTTTTGCTGGCTTTACTTACTTCCATGACATAGCCCAGGACATGATCACAGAAGCAAGGAGAGGCATTCACAGTGTTTTTACCATCTGTAGGTATTAAGATGGTAAAACCACTTTGGGGCTTGTCGACAAGAAAAAGGTTTGACCCCGAGCGAGTGTGCGTGTTGTGAGGAGTGGTGGACGGGGATGTCTGCAGTGTGCGTGCATGCGTGCGTGCGTGTGCGTGTGTATGAGAGAGTGGGACGACATCGATTGTTTCTGCTATCCCTAATCCGTGTAGGGATTGACTTTTGTCGTGTTACCGCTTGCTAGTTCAGAGAAAGGGAGATTTTGAATGAGCTTAGTCTTCTGTTTTCTGTCTCTTTAAAGGTTATGTTCTTTGATAATTGCGAAAGTTTAGGTAATATTTTTAGGCTTACATTTAACTAAATATTTTCAATAATATCTCATTTCATTTTTTAATTTTCACAATTTATTAAAATACAATAAAGAAAAAAAAATAATACAAAATAACACATCACGGGAGCGATGTCTTTGTTTATTCAATGCCCATGGCCAATTAGAGACTTCACTCTAAGTGGCCATGGGCAATGCTTGCCTAACCCAATGAGCTGGGCAGGCATCAAAACCACTTGGGCAAAACAATTTTATTTTCTCAGCTTCTCTTACTAATGCAGTAGAAACGAGTCGCGCAGCTATGTCAGCAATATTCCCTCTAAGCGGCTAAGAGCAATGCTTGCCTAACCCAATGAGCTGGGCAGTCATCAAAACCACTTGGACAAAACAATTTTATTTTCTCAGCTTCTCTTACTAATGCAGTAGAAACGAGTCGCGCAGCTATGTCAGCAATATTCCCTCTAAGCGGCTAAGAGCAATGCTTGCCTAACCCAATGAGCTGGGCAGGCATCAAAACCACTTGGGCAAAACCATTTTATTTTCTCAGCTTCTCTTGCTAATGCAGTAGAAACGAGTCGCGCAGCTCTGTCAGCAATATTCCCTCTAAGCGGCTAAGAGCAATGCTTGCCTAACCCAATGAGCTGGGTAGGCATTAAAACCACTTGGACAAAACAATTTTATTTTCTCAGCTTCTCTTACTAATGCAGTAGAAACGAGTCGCGCAGCTCTGTCAGCAATATTCCCTCTAAGCGGCCATCGGGCAATGCTTGTCTAACCCAATGAGCTGGGCAGGCATCAAAACCACTTGGAAAAAACAATTTTATTTTCTCAGCTTCTCTTACTAATGCAGTAGAAACGAGTCGCGCAGCTCTGTCAGCAATATTCCCTCTAAGCGGCCAAGAGCAATGCTTGCCTAACCCAATGAGCTGGGCAGGCATCAAAACCACTTGGGCAAAACAATTTTATTTTCTCAGCTTCTCTTGCTAATGCAGTAGAAACGAGTCGCGCAGCTCTGTCAGCAATATTCCCTCTAAGCGGCTAAGAGCAATGCTTGCCTAACCCAATGAGCTGGGTAGGCATTAAAACCACTTGGACAAAACAATTTTATTTTCTCAGCTTCTCTTACTAATGCAGTAGAAACGAGTCGCGCAGCTCTGTCAGCAATATTCCCTCTAAGCGGCCATCGGGCAATGCTTGTCTAACCCAATGAGCTGGGCAGGCATCAAAACCACTTGGAAAAAACAATTTTATTTTCTCAGCTTCTCTTACTAATGCAGTAGAAACGAGTCGCGCAGCTCTGTCAGCAATATTCCCTCTAAGCGGCCAAGAGCAATGCTTGCCTAACCCAATGAGCTGGGCAGGCATCAAAACCACTTGGGCAAAACAATTTTATTTTCTCAGCTTCTCTTGCTAATGCAGTAGAAACGAGTCGCGCAGCTCTGTCAGCAATATTCCCTCTAAGCGGCTAAGAGCAATGCTTGCCTAACCCAATGAGCTGGGTAGGCATTAAAACCACTTGGACAAAACAATTTTATTTTCTCAGCTTCTCTTACTAATGCAGTAGAAACGAGTCGCGCAGCTCTGTCAGCAATATTCCCTCTAAGCGGCCAAGAGCAATGCTTGCCTAACCCAATGAGCTGGGCAGGCATCAAAACCACTTGGGCAAAACAATTTTATTTTCTCAGCTTCTCTTGCTAATGCAGTAGAAACGAGTCGCGCAGCTCTGTCAGCAATATTCCCTCTAAGCGGCTAAGAGCAATGCTTGCCTAACCCAATGAGCTGGGCAGGCATCAAAACCACTTGGAAAAAACAATTTTATTTTCTCAGCTTCTCTTGCTAATGCAGTAGAAACGAGTCGCGCAGCTCTGTCAGCAATATTCCCTCTAAGCGGCTAAGAGCAATGCTTGCCTAACCCAATGAGCTGGGCAGGCATCAAAACCACTTGGGCAAAACAATTTTATTTTCTCAGCTTCTCTTGCTAATGCAGTAGAAACGAGTCGCGCAGCTATGTCAGCAATATTCCCTCTAAGCGGCTAAGAGCAATGCTTGCCTAACCCAATGAGCTGGGCAGGCATCAAAATCACTTGCTCAAGAAATTTTATTTTGTCAGCTTCTCTTACTAATGCAGTACAAGTTGGAACTTGGATTGAAACCCTTATATTTACAAATCCCTCCATTTTTTATTACCGTTCTTTCCACAATTGATTTTAAACAAAAAAATGATTAAAAACATTTCATTAGTTAAAATTTTTATTTTATAAAAAGTAAGAAGCGCAAACTTACTTCTGGAATGCTTACAATTTAACTGACCGGAATGCCTTTCCGCCGCCAACTGACATGGACGCATCAGTTTGTACAATGAACGTGAATAAACAAAGACATCGCTCTTTCCACGTTTCAGCAACACACAGCAACCGAAAAATTGTTTTTTTGCCACTGCTGGGGAATCGAACCCAGATCTCTCGATATCAAGCCGAGCGCGGTCTCTCGATATCTAGTCAACAATCCATGGCGCTATGTGTGTTTTTCTGTCAGCTTCTGACATCACAAATCCGTAAGATGAGCTCAACTACTGAGACGTAAGATCTCACCGATCTGGATTTAACTGTGGATCTCGCCCTTTGGATTTAACTGCTATAATTAATATATAGCCAGTGCCGTGAATGCCCACTATATGGAGACGCCTCAGTGCCTGAACCCATCTTACTGATTTGTGATGTCAGAAGCTGACAGAAGAACACACGTAGCGCCGTGGATTGTTGGCCACCGTGGTGTAAGGCTAACGCACTCCGCTAGATATCGAGAGATGTCGTTCGATTCCCCAGCAGTGGCCGAATAACAATTTTTCGGTTGCTGGGTGTTGCTGAAACGTGGAAAGAGCGATGTCTTTGTTTATTCACTAACGCCACATATTTGGAGGATTTTCACAATGAACTTGATTACGGTTTCCTGTGATTGGCTGGCGCAGATGTGTTGTTTTGAGAAAAAACTCAATATCTGCCTCTTTCTAAGCGTGGGGAAATCACTAATCTGCATTCTCGCGTTCACCATCTGCTCGCACGAGGCTGCTTTGCAAGAAGCCTTTGAGAAGGAAGAGGACAATGAGACGAACTTAGAAGGAGGCGAACGGCATTTAAGAAAAATGTCGTTTTAACTTTTGAGGGCCCGAATTTTATTTATTTATTATTACTTTTGCAGGTGATAGATTTTCGATTTATGAAAATTAATTAGGGAATTGGGAATTTTAATATAAAATGCTTACTGCGTGAAAGATATTTAAGCTGCGCCGAGGAAGTTAAGTCGCTGCGCGGCCGTGCGCGCGCGCAGCTTAGAGGGAACATTGATCACGGGCCGGGCCGGGCCGGGCCGGGCCGGGCCGAAATAATAGCTGCAGCTGCAATTAACTGGCCGCGCCGGGCTTGCCAAATAAAGCTCGTACAGCTCTAACTCAAGGCATGATGGGAAAAGGTCAGTTCCCCTGACACGGACATCATGCCACTAGGTAGAAACAAGTGACTTATAGCTAACACGCTGTTGCCAGTTTCAATTTTTTTGGACTTCTTCTTTTTCCGTAATTTATTTTCAAAAACGTTCTGCAAATGTGTGGACATCCCCTGTATATATAGGAAGTCATCTGTTGGATTCAAATAATCAAAATTTTACTATTTGCTTGTTGAACTTATTTTGACATTATTTATTTTAACAGAAAATAGTGTTAGAAGTTTACATTTTTTTTTCTTGAGGGACGTAGGTCGTTTGTAAATGCCGCTCTACGTCTCTCCCAAAGAGCGAACTCCAATTTTTTTTAAAGTTAGACTGTAAATTTTACAGCCTAGCAGCTTCTTTTAAAATTCTCCTTTTATGGCGACATATCTGAACTTGCACTAATGTAATCTCAACCATTCGTTACGTAGCGGGGTTTCCTGATGCTCGCTTCCCCCTCCCCGCCTCCTCTTCGAAAGTGATTTTAAACTTGCTAGAAGGAGCGACGCATTTCCCGGGTTTCACTCGGTAATAATGGAAACAATTTTTGCTAAAAATGCCGTCTCTGCGAACATGGCTGTTATAGAAGTATCTTTTCCACACGCAGTGAACGACATGCCGTGAAAGGTGACTCTCAACTTCCAGCTAGACGGGAAGATATCTTCTCCTTAAAGCTCAGGGAAGGTATTGGGGATTTAAAGGAGCATTCCCTCTCCATATTTTGTATTTACGGCGAACTTGTATAATTAACCGCTGCTACAAGTATGACATATTTGCAGCGGATAGCGAGGCCATAAATCTTAAAGACGTAAACTACAGTTCCTTGTCCTTAATGGAGTCATTATAGTGCCATCACGTCTCCAACTGCGTGTGAAATGGAGACGAAGGGAGCGCGAGACAGATGGCAAGAGTACTATGTGCATGCAATTTGTCCTAGAGGTTGTGGAGTTGCGTCTCATGCTCTGCTTTACCTACGCCTTCTTCTTAATAAAACCGAGATGTCCTTGGAGTCAGCGAAGCAAGGCAACAGTGCTTTATCGGAGCGAGTTTCGAGTAAGTGTATGATAATTTAATGTCCATGGTTGATTTGTTCGCCTGTTCTCCTTCCACACAAAGGAGAGAGAACCTGCATAAATCAATGCAATAATCGCAGCGAGTACTCTCCCGGCCGAAACCACAAAGAGTGCACCAAGTCAAAAATGTCATTACTCTGGATAAACAGACGTTGTTTACAATTGTTAGCTTCCCATTTATTTTTGATATAGAAAAGTACACACTACTCTCCCGAAGGGTGTCGATTGAATAAAGATAACAAGTTCCAGTGTTAATATTTGTATCTCACACTGTCAATAATAAGTGGTGCGAATTAACGGAAGATTCCTAAAAATAACGCCCAGCGAAGTTGCCGGTAAGTGTTCCACTTTAAACAAAATTTCCGTTATCGTTTCTAATTAAGAACACTTCAGCAATTTGATAGATTTTTCCAATGTAACTAATTTCGTTTTCTTCAAAAGAAAAAAACAAGTTAGTAAAATCATGCAATGCATTGATTATGATACGCTTTCCAACCTACCAGAAATCATTACTCAAGTTATTACACAAGTTTTTAGCTGTGGAATAAATCTCGCTCCTGTGTCCTGACATTTGACCTTATTTCGAAGATATTAAACAGAATCTGTTCAGTATATCTCCGGAAGAACATGATAAAGTTTCGTCGCAATCGAACCATTTTTACGTAAGTTATGACGCATAAGGGCAATGGAATGGATCCGGCTCCTGTGTCTTGACCTTTGACTCCATTTCGCCCATTTTCAACAGGATTCGTCCCCAGGTGGTTCCCTACCACATACTAAAATCTTATCGAAATCGAACCAGTTTAACGCACGTTATGACGCATAAGGGTAATTTGAATGGATCCTGCTCCTATGTCCTGATCTTTGACCCCATTTCACCCATTTTCAATAGGTTTCGTCCCCAGGTGGTCTCCTACCACATAGTAAAATTCCATGGAAATCAAACCATTTTTACGCGAGTTATCGTGCGGACGGGCAGACGGACGGACGGACGACAGACACACGGACATAGCTACACGCTTCTTCAACCTACGGTTGGAAAGCGTAAAAAATCAGTTTCGAGTTTTTCGTTTTCATACAGAAATTCTTCGAGTTTCTAAAAACTTTGATTTCGACTTTCTCAGTCCTTTTCTTGACGTACTATTTACACAAGAACACATAAACTAATTAAAATGAAGGTTAAATCAGAGGTATTCGTCACGGTCATCATAAGTAGATCAGATATTCGTTTCCCGTATTCGTATCTCAACAAGATTACAGAGACAGCACAGCAAATGTTTACATATAGCCGTTCATGGTACACCGTCCCATGAATCTAGCAGGATTAGCGATAAAAAGCCAGCTTGGTGACCGAGTGGTGGGAAGGGCTTTCACCCGAGATGGTCCTAGGTCCGAGTCCCAGATGAGAATGAATGGTACATTTGTGGAACAAGTGGCCCTAAGTTGGGGACGGTCGTCTTCTTATAGCAGCGTTTCTCAAATTATTTGACAGTGCGACCCACTTTTGGGCGAAATTTTATTCGCGACACCCCCACTCCCAAATTTCAGTAAAACATTTATGCATTCAAAACGTTTTAAAAGTGTGTACAACAGAGTTTCAGAATTCATAATATTAAAAAAATATATTTAAAAAATTAAAGTTATTAGGAATTAACATTACGAAAAGTTCAAAAATATAGTTCTGCTAAGATACAATAGATGGCGGCACCATATTATGTTCCTGCAAATGGTTCGCAAAACGTTGTGTCGCCTGCTTGCAGTGTCGGTTCAACTTCTGTCCGCTGTGCAAGTGTAATTAATTTCTTGTCTCAACGTATTCTTGGAATCGCAATTTTTATTTGCCCACCTTTGTTGAAAATGGACAAGTTGCTCAAAATTCCTATGCAGCCTTCAACGCCTAGTTCTAATGGTAGTGGCGATCCAATGCATAAAAAAATAGGCGGTATGATGGCAGTTACATGAAATTTGGTTTTACTGTCGTAAATAACAAATCACAATGTGTAATTTGTGGTGTTGTATTGTCGCATGAGAGTATGAAACCTTCAAAGTATCTTCCTCACCTCACAACTGAACATCCGAGTGAAAATCATAAGCCACTGGAATTCTTTGAAATAAATCTGAAAGTTCTTCACCTGCAGCAAACTACTATAACCCAGATATCCAGTGTAAATAAGAAGGCATTGTTAGCAAGCTACCGAGTAGCATATCGCTTGGGCAAAGCAGGAAAGCAGCATACAATTGCCGAGAAACTTATTTTGCCAGCAGCCCTAGATGTGGCAGAAATTATGCTCGGTAAACAGGTGGCAGACAAGCTTAAAAGCATACCGCTCTCCGACAATACCATGCAACGTAGAATAAGCGATATGACAGCTAAAATTCGCGAGCAATTAATCGAAAAAATCAATAAGAGCCCACACATCGCTTTGCAGCTAGATGAATCGACGGATATTTCAGATTGTGCACAACGACTTTTATACGGTTGGTAGCAGATGAATGTCACGTGGAAGAAATTTTATTTGCAAAGTACTTCCCACAAACAGTACTGGGCAATGTTTGTATGAAATGTTTATGGAAAGTACCTGTGACTTCAACATCGATTGGACAAAATGCATTGCCATTTACAGCGATGGCGCTATGACTATGACTGGAATTAAATCCGGACTTATTGTGAGATTGAAAGCAATAATGCCAAATGCTGCATGGATGCATTGTTTCCTTCATCGCCAAGCTCTTGCAGCCCAATTTTTACCTTCTGATTTAATTCACGTCTAAAAAAAAATGAGGTCGGAGTTGCGAATTCCATTAAAGGTAAAGCCTTAAAAACCGGATTGTTTGGAAGAACGTGTGAAGACATGGATTCATTTAACCAAAATCTCCTTTATCATACAGAGGTCAGGTGGCTGTCCAGAGGAAAGGTATTGGCAAGGGTTCTGGAGCTTAAAACGGAATTGCTGATCTACCTGCAAGATGTAAAATCTGAATATGCTGACTTTTTTGTGACTCTGTTTGGTTGTTGAAACTAGCATATCTCGCTGGTATTTTTGAATTTCTTAATATTTTAAATAAAAGTCTTCAAGAACGAGAAGAAAACATCCTAACAGCCGAAGATAAAATTAATGGATTCATAAAAAATTACTTTATGGCCCACATCCGTAGAAAAAATGTTGTTTGAATCGTTCCCTTCAATTCACGTTGAAGAAATTTGAATTGATCAAACAGTGGACATTTGTTCTCACATTGTGGAATTGCAAAATTTAAAAGAGCAACTGGTCAATTACTTTCCAGAAGAATCTCTAGCTGGCGATGGGCAAAGATGGATACTAAATCCTTTTCTGGATATGTCAGTGGAACTCGCTGATCTCAGCACAAAAATGAAAGAATAACTTATGGAACTTTCTGCTGATGGAATGTTCAGAATGGAATTTCACTCGCAGAGGTTGGGCGCCTTCTGGATGAAGAGAAAGGAGAATACCCAGAGCTTGAAAAAAGCTCTGAAGTTATTATTACCATTCGCTACATCTGTTCTCAAACGTTTGAACGATCTCCTCAATGATGAATCTAAAAACGAAAAATGTAATAGAAATAGACTGGAACTAGAGAGAGACTTGATTCTTTGCGTTTCAAATATAGAACCACGATTTGATAAATTGGTGAAAGTAAAACAAGCGCATTCCTTTCATTGATCAATAATTGTAACGTCTCTGTATTAAATGATATTTCAAAATAAATGATTAAATTTTTATTGGTTGTTTTTCTTTATAACTCGCAACCCCATGAGGGGTCGCGACCCACACTTTGAAAATCGCTTAAGCATGGGCAATGCTTGCCTAACCCAGTGAGCTGGGCAGGCATCAAAACCACTTGGGCAAAACAATTTCATTTTCTCAGCTTCTCTTACTAATGGAGTACAAGTTGGAACTTGGATTCCATTAGTAAGAGAAGCTGAGAAAATAAAAGGTGTGTTGTTCATGATGGTCTTTAAACCCCAAAATAAAAACATAACTGACTAGACTTGGAACATAATTCAGCGGCCCTTATAACTGTGCTGCGTCACAAGTCCAGTCAGTTTTAATACACAGGATACTACAACTGGAGTGAACTTTCGCTGTCTGTTCAGACTATACCTCGATCGTTTCATACTCGTCGGCAAATGTCTACTTGAATAAATATACTATGTCCTTTTTATTCTTTTTGTAAGAAAGTTTTTATAAGTCATAATTTTCCTACCCACCAATAACATATAATTTCGTTTTACCGTCGGTATCTGACTTCAAGCCATTTATGATCTGCATGAATGCTTTCAGCTGGTTATAGGCCTGATTGCATACTATTCTCTATGTTTCAAACATTGCCATCTTGGAAATGTAGCGATAAAAAACTCAAACCGAAGCCATTTTACTTTGCAGCAACGACTTAAAAGTTATTCTGGCGGAGGCTCTGTTTACCAAATTTTTAATTGAACATAACTGCTCGTTTTCCGTATGGATCTATGCCGGTCCGTTGTTTAAAAAGATGTTCTCGGACTCAGAGATCGCTTCAAAATGCGGATGTGCTCGCACGAAGACGACAGCGATAATAAAATCCTTTGCTTCATCAACAGCCCGGTAAATTGCCAAAAATATTGAAGGCAAACAAGTTTTCACTGGCAACTGATGGCAGAAATTTTGTTACAGATGATAAACTATTTCCAGTTGTTGTGACCTACTTTGATTCTTGGTACCATGGACAATTTGTGTGGCATTTGGTGCTGATAATGCATCGGTAATGCTGGGAAATCGATGAAACGTGGTGGTATGTCCGGGCTTCCTCAAAAAAAAACTAGGGACGCAACCAGAAATTTTCCTGGCAAAAAGACAAACACTACTCCAGAAACGTCCCAACACCATAACAGATTTAATCAGAAACCTTCACTTTACAGCCATACATAGTCTGGTGAATGACACAAGGCTATAGTAAAAACTAAGTTCCTCAACTTAATATTTAGAGGTAAAATAAGTGTAAAAGGTTACTGCTAACTATCCTGCACTTAAAATACTAAAACACCGCTTCTATTTCCAGAAAAAGCTTAGAACAGGAGGTTAGAAGCCTAGATTGAAACTGAAAGTCACGGTAACATTGCTGACTGCGCCAAGTCCGGATGGAAATATGAATATGTTTCAATTTTTATTTCTCATTCTGATCTCCTTTGGGGGACAACTTGGCTTTCGCCCTTCTCTTTTCTGTTTCCAGACAGGGGATACAGTGAGAACGCAAAGGTGTGTGATACCCCTTACTAAATGGCAATCCTCAGATTTTTTTTGGCTTGGCTTCGTTTCCAGATAGCACGTCTTACAGCATTTACGCACTTCCCCAAAGCATCACAATTATTGTGAGGAAACCTATCAAATGGAAGTGTCCGCTGTCAGTTGTTTGTCTGTTGGTGCATCCGTACGCTACGCAAGATATGTGCATCCGTACGCTGCGCAAGATATAACCATTTTAGAAATTTGTTTAGCTCACTAAATCTGGCTATATTATTTTCTGAAATACTTTACAATATTCAGGGGATGGACAAAAATACGGAAACACCTGGTAAAAATGATGGGTAAAGCGTCCAACGTTTTTCACGTGAAAATGTAGATGGCCCCGGAGGTCTTGATAATGAATATGTGCTACGAAACATGGAAAACCAGTAGGTAGCCACAGTTGCTGTCTTGACATTGATCTGTGCGTTGCAGCAAGTGAATTATGTCGGAGCTTACAGAGTCTCAAAGGGGGCTAATTGTTGGAGCCCTTATGATGGGTGCTTCCGTGACCAAAGTAGCAAGTTTATTTGGTGTATCGCGAGGTACTGTATCGAAAGTTATGACCACATATTGTGCCTCTAGAAAAGCATCATCTGATAAACATCAGCGTGGACGAACGTGTGCGTTGAATGACAGAAAGAGAAGGGCATTGCGGAGAATTGTGACCACACATAAGAAGACAACAGCGCAAAAGTTACTGTTGAGCGGAATAACGTTATTTCAAACCCTGTCTGTACAAAAACAGTGCGAAGAGAACTCCATAGGCAGGGAATTTATGGTCGAGCTGCAATCGCTAAACCACTGGTTAATAACGTGAATGCAGCACGTAGTAGAGAGTGGTGCAACATTCATAAAATGTGGACTGCTGAGCAATGGAAGACTGTCATGTGGTCCAACGAATCGACCTTTACACTGTCTGCAACCTGTGGACGAGTTTACGTGTGGCGAACACCCGTCCATACTTACGATCCAGCGTGCCTTCTGCCGACAGTGAAGCACGGTGGCGGGTCTGCATGGTTTGGGCAGCCATATGGTGGTATTCTGCCGACCTCATTATTACCTTGTGGGGTCGTGTCACTGCCAAGGACTATTGAAGCATTTTGAGCGACCAATTCCATCCCATGGTACAAACAGTGTTTCCTGCAGGCGATGCCATTTATCAAGACGATAAGTCCCCAATTCATACAGCTCATATCGTTCAAACATAGGTTGCTGAGCATGCTTGTTTCCAGGAATATTCCCTGGCCCTCTCAATCCCCAGATCTCAATATAATAGAGCCTCTATGGGCCGTTTGGAGAACAAAGTTCGAGCGCAGTCTCCGCCTCCAGCATCTTTACAGGAACCTGAACGTGTGTTGTAGGAAGAATAGTATAACATTCCATTATCCACCATTCAAGACTTATTTTTGTCCATTCCCAGGAGAATCCAGACCGTCTAGAATGCCAAAGGTATCCTACACCATATTTGGTATGGAATTCCTTCTTTTACCAGGTGTTTCCATATTTTTGTACATCCCCTGTACAGACTATTTATAAAAACAAAAATAATAAATCTTACTGGTTATATATAACAAAAAATGGATGTAACTGGTATAAACACGTAAACTACGAGATCTGACAGATTCTTGCCGTACAGGCTTAACTTCAAATTTCGCATGGTTAACTGACAGCTTTTCCAGTCTGTGCATCTTAAAGGTCTTATGTCGTCAATATAAGTATGTCAGAGTAGTGTACTTGTGTGGTGACAAGGGATTATCGCCTTAGGGTGTGTGAACGCTCGATTAAGGGCAGTTTACATGTAGCCAAATTAGTTGGGGATTAGCTCCGGAACATAATTAGTACGGGTGTGGAGAAATTCCTTTGGTTAAGAGGAGCACGTGGTTGTTCGTGGATTTTCTTTTAGGCAGGCGGCCCAAAGCGAGCGGATACATCCTTTGGGCATCGTAAGCGAACGGGCGTTTTACAAAGCCTCGTTTTTTTTTTTTTTTTTTTTTTTTTGCGTTGACGGAGCCGTAAGGCTGATTCCGGGAATTACGGTTGAAGACTAGCAAAAGTACGTTAAGGTTCAGTGTAGTTGAGACAAACGTGGACGAGTAGCCGCGCGCTCTGTGGCTTGGGATTAACCTCCTGAAGGTTAATCCCAAGCCACAGAGTAAATTGAATTAAACGTTTTTATTCGTTGCTGTTTTAAAGAAAGGTGATTCTGTGTTTCGAACCAGGTCAGTCTCCTCACAGGCGTTAACAGAATAACAAGGAACAGACAGCATTTTAATTGAGTTTGATCGAATCAAAAATAAATGAAATATGTTGACTCTCGCTGGATCGCAAATACACTATCTACCAACAAGTAATTGGACACCTACGATAGCAAAGGAAAACGAAGTTTGTTCACCTTCAATAGTTGGTGGAGCCTCCACAAGCGGCGATTACAGCTGCGGCCCTCCGGGGCATACTCTCAACCAGGCGTTGTACGACGGCCGGCGGTATTATCTTCCACTCGGCTTGGAGAAGACAGGCCAGTTCCTTCACCGATTTCGGACGGTGGGGGAACCCCTCAAGTCGACTCTCCAACTCGTCCCAGAGGTGCTCGATAGGGTTAAGGTCCGGGATCTGCGCAGGCCAGTCCATTCGATTAACCCCAATGTCACCATACCAACCCATGGTGGACCTCGCAACATGACAGGCGGCATTGTCATCCTGAAAGTAACATGGGTCCACCCCGTAAAACTGCCACAACGTAGGAAGCGCATGGTCATCCAAAATGGTGCAGTAAGTCTCGGCGTTGAGTCTACCAGGAATTGCGACCAAGGGTCCCGTGCCATACCAGGAGAAACACCCCCATAGCATAATTCCACCGCCGCCGAACTTCACAGTTGACACAATACATTCTGGCAGGAGGCGTTCTCCAGGCAGACGCCAAACCCAGACTTTGCCATCCGAATGGTAGAGGGTGAACCTTGATTCGTCGCTCCAGAGAACCTGTTTCCACTGTTCAACGGTCCACTGTCGACGTTCTTTGCACCACGTTAGCCGAGCAGCGCTATTGGACTTGGTGATCAAAGGCTTGTGGGCGGCAGCACGTCCATGATAACCGAGCGGATGGGCTTCCTTACGAATGGTATTCATCAAAAGAACACTCCCCGATGCCTGTTGAAACTCCTCGAGGATGTGGCCCATCGATTTGGTGCGGTTCTTCCGAATTTCTCTGGCCAGCACCCGTCGGTCTCTAACTCCCAGTTTTGTGGGTCTGCCGAGTCGGGGCACATTCCGACAGTCACCTCTCTTCTTCCGCTTGCCAATCACGTAGGCCACTGTCGATTTTGGGTACTTCAACTCGCTGGATATGTCACGTTTGGATCGGCCATACCCGACGATTACACCTTTCTCGAAATCAGAGAGCTCCGAACTGCGTGGCATCTTGCATGCAACTGATTGCGTTGTTGTTTCCCACACGATATTTAACGGCGGCGGCCGTGACGTGTGTCAGGACCGCAGATAGCGTCAATTGCTGTGGTGTCCAATTACTTGTTGGTAGATAGTGTATATTCATAAGGACACGAAAATGTAGCGAGGGTAGTTACACTACGTTTACAACAAAAGCACTTTCAAAGCCACAGCAGAAATGGGAAAACTTCCTAAAAGAGCGAGAGTTTTCTACCATTCGTCATTTACGGTGAATGATTCATCTCGATCCAGATTATGGCGAACGATTCGGGTACGCCATTCAAATAATGGCATTCGCATATCATTCCCGATCTTAAGTTTCACCATATTTCCTAGCTGAATGCTGATTGCTTACTCACATAAGGCTTGGCACTTATTAATTCTCGACATTACTTTTCTTATTGGGTATTCGCCTCGTAACACATGGGGCTGAAGATAGTTTCTCGTACTGCGACTTCAGTATGTGTCGCAGTAATGGCGGATTGAATGATCATTCACAGCGGTGAGAGCGAACCATTCAACATTCATGGTGAAGAGACATTCGTTTCCGAACTCGTAGGGGAGGAAGAAAGTTAAACGTGCTACGATTTCAGTGTGTGTCGCAGTAATGGCTGATTGAATAATCATTCACAGCAGTGTCAGCGAATCATTCACCATTCATGGTAAAGAGTCATTCGTTTCCGAACTCGCAGGGGCAGAAGAAAGTTAAACGTGCTGCGACTTCAGTGTGTGTCGTAGTAATGGCGGGTTGAATGACCATTCACTGCAGTGAGAGCGAACCATTCATGGTGAAGAGTCATTCGTGTCCGAACTCGTAGGGGCGGAAGAGAGTTAAATGTGCTGCAACTTCAGTGTGTGTCGCAGTAATGGCGGATTGAATGATCATTCACAGCAGTGAGAGCGAACCATTCATCCTTCAGGATGAAGTGTCATTCGTTGTGATCGTATCGTTCACGAATGGTCCATCACTACTCGTCATTATAAAAATTTCGAGCCTGTTTTATATTTTAAATAGCTCACAGGTTGCTCCACTAAGGACATAAAGTTATATTACACTTTTCTCCATACCTCTTCCAGGAATTGCATTTAAAAAAACCTTCTTTTGGTTAGGAAATTTTCCGCTATGACGAACAATTAGTGCACAATTTATGATTTTTCGTAACGGCATTTCTCTTCCGCTAGTTGGCGCATATTGGTTTTTCTACTTGTAAATGTTTTACCAATTTTAGAGATCAGGCTGAAAATATCATTTTATAATTGGTGCCAATGAAACAATGCAAGCATTGTGAGTTTTAATAATGCTGTTTTTCCGTCAGGGTATAACCCCAAATTTGGGCTTATATGCTGACAGAAAAACTGAAAAATAGCGGGAAAATAACGTGAAGGTCAAAATTGAAATAGTATAACAGATGGGAAAAATGGTGCAATGGCCCAAATTTGTGCTGTGGTGCGATTCGAACCACGTCATCCCGCTCCTGAACTATTTATTCTCCCGACTGAACTACACCGACTTTGGCTTATTTCTGCAATTTGCCGTTTTGTCTCTTGCGTCACGTGAGTCCTAAGTAGCAATATTATGTTGGACCAACCGTGGGCTTTCAACGGTCGGCCCAGCGACGAGGCGACTCGACGGCCAACAATTGGATATGTGTTGGTTCAACGGTTGGACCCACATTGGAAAACTGTTGCAAACAGTTTCCCAATGTGATCATGTGTTGCTGGACAACCATGGCTAGTCATGTGTCGTTGGACAACCATCGGACAACCGTTAAGTAGTCATTTGTTCATAAATTGTTGGTCATGTGTGGTTGGAAAAACCGTTGGTCAATCTTCGATAAACAACGAAACCTTCGCCCAACGCTGCCGACGCAAAAATATCATTGGGCCAACCGTTGGCCAATGTCAGTGTGCTACTTGGGGTGTCACCTCGCATATATGCCCCCCCCCCCCCGAGAAAGGAGGGACATAAAATTTCAGGTTTCGGGTCCGCCGCAAACCATACTTAAAGTAGAGATTACTGTAGAAGAATATTTTTTTTATTATTAATTCTAGACAACGTGTGGAAGAAGCATCACACATTTATTTTTCGAAGGGTAGGAGAATTAATTCTCATTAATTCCAGACGTCGTATAGAAGAAGCATCACACATTTTTCGAAGCGTTGAAGAAGAAATTCTCATTAATTCTAGACGATGTGTGGAAGAAGCATCATACAGTTTTCGAAGCGTAGAAGAAAAAGTTCGCATTAATTCCAGGCTATGTGCGGAAGAAGCATCATACATTTTTCGAAGCGAAGAAGGAATGTCCATTAATTCCAGACGATGTGTGGAAGAAGCATCACACATTTTTCGAAGCGTAGAAGAAATTTTCATTAATTCCAGACGATGTGTGTGGAAGAAGCATCACACATTTTTTGAAGCGTAGAAGAAGGAATTCTCATTAATTCCAGACGATGTGTAGAAGAAGCATCACACATTTTTCGAAGCCCTCAAGAAGGAATTCTCATTAATTCCAGATGATGTGTGGAAGAAACATCACACATTTTTCTGGGACTTTGCCGCCAGGAGATTAATTTTTGTGTTCAGGCGCCATTATAGTGTGAAAGCCCAAATTTGCCGGTGTTAGATTCAAACCCACGTGTCCCACTCCGGAGCCGGTTATTCTTCCAACTGAACTACATCGACCTTGGCTGATCGCTGCAACTTGCCGTTTTGATTCTTGGGTCCTCTCATCGGTACATCAAAAGGTGCTGTTGAGGCATTTCCTTTTTCGTTGATCTGCTCCTTTTCTCGAAATCCTAATTTTGTGTCAGAAACGATTCAAAAGACCTGCTTATTGCACTGAAGAATTCGGCGTCTCCTTTCTTGTGTCATATCTACTGAGCAGATGCAGAAATAGGTGTTCATCGACAAACGAACAGAGAGAGAGAGCATACCGATACTAAAAGCAGGAATTTTTGCAGATTTGGAATATCAAAAGACGTCGAAAAAACGGCATCTTTTTTTTTTAAGTTATAAAATAAGCTTTCAAATTATCCACGTTCTGACATTGCTATAAGCATTGCATTTCTCTTTGGTAGACCGTTAACGAGGATACATGCTTTGTTGGTTTTTTGTAACTTTTTTTAAAGCCGCTGCTCTGAGAAAACGTGTCAAATACTTAACGGTGAAGTTATCACTGAATTTCAACGTTTTTTCCGTTCCTGTTTTGGTCAAACAAACTGTCACAAGATAATGAAGCGCCACCAGTGAACATCTAAACAGTATGGAAGTAACTATGTCAGCGCTCGGTCATATAAAAGCACGGAATCATAGCGAGCCAGTTTACAGGGAAAAAAAGTACAAACTTCTGAGCTAGGAGAGGCACAAGGTTTGTAGCGTACCGTCAATTTTACAAGAGGAAGAATTTTCTGTATTCAAGAGAATTGGCTTTATTACGATCAAAACAAAGGTTAACAAGAAAAAATTTGTCGACGCAGCAATTTTTTTTGTTTCATTTGCGAATATCCACCAGTCTCTGCCTCCACGTTGTGAGACAGTAAATCCTATTCGATGTCAGTAATGCTGCGTCACGACCAATTAACTCGCTGTTTATTGGCTTACCTTTACTTGACGTCACAGCTGGCCGCTGCCATTAGTGATACTACGCGGGACGATAATGGCGGGCGATGGGCAGCCATTACGACAGTCGAAATGGTCCCAAACGAAGTCAATTTCGAGTCCCCTGCTGAGTCCAGCAGCAAATAAATACGAATCATTTCAGAGCTGAACGCGTCATTTCACTTACACGCTTACGGTCATATTCTGGGAGCTTGAACACCCGTGAAAATGAAGCCAGGAACAGAACGAATTTCTTGTTGCAGCGTGCGGGGAAATTGGGTAATTTGTCCTTTTTATTTTAGGACTATACCAGAGTGATATGGGCTAAAACGCATATTAAAAATTTTTGAAAGCGGAAAGGAAATTGCTATTCGTTTGTCTTGCTCAGAGGAAGAAAGAAATCCTCCGCTTTTGTTTTTGTCAGCTAATAAAGAGTAAAATATTATGATGAAAATGTTATTAGAGCTCTCGCATGTTAGTAGAAACCATTGCTCTTACCTGTACCTTAAGAAGAATCTTGAGCTTTACGGTCAGATTTACCAAACATCGTTTGCTCAGGAGAGAATCAGACTTGAGTCTGCATGTTACATGAAAATGGATATACAGTCTGATTCATAATGTTCTTCCCAATCAAAAATGCGTGAAAACTGAAAGGGAGTCATGTTACATTTAGAAAGAAAAACGGAAAACAAAAATTAAATTAATCGCAGTAGACATTACGCTAGCTGTTGATTTTATAATTTTCAAACTATCTGACAGTTCAAAACGGCTTCTCAAAGCATTTTCTATACCTACAAATCATTCCTCCTAATCTGTATTTATTGGTTGCGCGGACTTCAGAAACAAATAAAAATGCACATGGAAAGTTAACTGAGCTGAGAATCCACTTTAGGCCGCTCCCGTTTGCAGTGGTCTAAGCGCTGGCTTGTCAACATGGGTCCAGGTTCGATTCCCGGTAAGGCATGGATGTTGTGTTTGTCTTACTACATTGGCTGTATCCCTTCGGTGGAACCAGTGGCCCTAAATTAGGGACGGGTGGTTGCTTATTACCCATTGAGTTGCTCACGGTTGTCGTTAAACGTCCAACTACATAACAAGAAAAATGAAAAATCCAATTGAGAATGGTATAAACAATTATAGTGTTTTGCTGTAATCTCGAAACATCGTAGATTTTCGTATTCTTAAGCACGATTAAATGTAAGCACAACCCTAGAATCACTCCAGGGATCAATTAGCAAAAACGGCAAGAAATGTAACATACAACTCTGTAGTAGTCTCCTAGTTGTCCCTGTAAACTTTTGTAACGAGTTCTACTTTAACATCTCACAAAGATTCGTTGGTGTTACAATAACATATTCGTAAACAAGGCAACTCTAATGGGTGTGTATGTATGTGTGTGTTAAAATTGATAATTTAATTGTAAAAAATCTAACCGTAACTGTTTGAGAATGAGAGATAGGAACAATAATTCAGAATAAGAGGCACATGCAGAAACCGAAATTCCAGGTTACGGTACAAATGAGGGGACTGAAAGGGAGGGCAAAATTTAGCATATCTTTCCCGTGATAACACCATATGTAACGCATCCTCAATTTTTAGCCCCTCGCAGTTTGAATTTTCGTTTTTTGACTTGGTTTGAAGTTCTTTATAATAGTTTTCTCTCTGCGCCTGGTATATAAAAATGAACTTCCCAGTGTTTCTCAACCATCTTTCTTTCTAAATATTTCCCGCCTTGTTTCTGAATTATTGCTCGTACCCGTTATTCTCATTCACTTCTGTTTAGATATTTCACAACCAATCAAATGCTTAATCGTAACTACTTAGTTTGTCTACATCCTTCTTATCAACAATTTAAGCTTATCAAACCAATATTTTTGTATAATGTCTCAGCTGATTATAATTTCATTAAGTTTTTAGTACGTGCACAGTTGAACCCGCAAGAGATCTCGGATTTTACGAGCAAAACAAGAACTTTTGCTTGGCATAATATTATTTCAAAGCTAAATTGGTCATTTTTAACAAACAAAATTTAATGAAATTCCCGATATAACGAATGTGAGAAAAGCCAAACAATCACATTTAGCAAGAGAAGAAACAAAAATTAATTTTATTCCGTATTTAACAAGGCACAGAAAATCTGCTGCACGCTGCCCTATAATTAAGGAAAAGAAATGGTGGCATACAATATGAAATTGCAACTGCGCAGTGGAATCTTGGTGTGCTGGTGGAAGAATGTTGACAGAAAAGCAAAGGAGAATGATTCATCAAATGCTCAACAAGGGAGTTGAGCATGAGCTCTTCGTCAACCACTTCCAGGAGCTTTGACTTGGGAGTATCTTTTTTCAAATTGTTTCGATATCATATCTGCTTCAGGATTCGCTGCTTCTATGAATTCATTTAATAAAATCTTTCAAGGATAAGCAGTTTTTGTGGAAATATATTATAATGGTATATTCATATTATCACGTACTTACACTGAAGAGCAATTGAATTAGAGACAGCTGGGCGTTATACAAATGTGGCACTGTGGGCGGCCCTGTAACCGGAAACGACATGACGTATGCAGCGATCCGACAATATAAGAAGTGATGCGATGAAAATCAGTAAGAGTCGGACGCAGTATGGGTAAGACGAAGGATCTAAGCGCATTTGATCGTGGGCAAATTGTCGGGGCACGACGAATGGGGCACTCCACCTCGGAAGTCGTGCAGGCTAGACGTTCGTTCTTGCTGCTATCTGCCTTTATGTCGTGTGCGTCCTGCGGAGCAGGCACGTCACGTCACCCCCGAAAGAGGGCCGGGGGCAGGGTCCACGGGTCAGCCGTGATCATGAATCGTTGCAGGTAGCCATCCGCTGTAGAACGTGCACTTGAGAACTCCCAGTCAATTTGGTGTGTGGAATGCAACGTCACACACATTTTTTCGAAGCGCTGGAGAAGGGATTCTCTTATTTTTCTTGTCTTGCGGTGTGGAAAGAACATCATACCATCGCGATATCTTTAACGGCCGGGTAATCCGGGAAGGTCGGGCGTCATTATAACGAAGTAAATTTCTCCGTCATTTTTGGTACACGACGGGAATCGAACCCGAGTCAACTTATTCCGGAACAAGTCGCTGTACCAACTGAGCTACGCAGATGTGCGTTCTTGCTGCTACCTGCCTTTATGTCGTGTGCGTCCTGCGGGACAGGCACGTCACAGAAGAATAAGCGCGTTCAAAATCCCCCTTTCTCTGAACTAGCAAGTGGTAACACTACAAAAGTCAATCCCTATACAGATTAAGGATAGGAGAAAAATC
Source organism: Macrothele yani (assembly GCA_039090855.1). Lineage (NCBI taxonomy): Eukaryota > Metazoa > Arthropoda > Arachnida > Araneae > Macrothelidae > Macrothele > Macrothele yani. The sequence goes on along the minus strand of CM077028.1, from coordinate 66,613,495 downwards.
GATGTGTCCCACTCTCTCATACAAAAAAAACGCACACCCTCACCCCACTGCAGACACCCTTCGTCCCCCACTCTACACAACACACACATTCACTCGGGGTCGAATCTTTTTGCTGTCAACAAGCCCTAAAATGGTTTTACCATCTTAATACCTACAGATTGGTGAAAACACTGTGAGTGCCTCTCCTTGCTGTTCTGATTTTGCCCTAAGGTATGTCATGGAAGTAAGTAAAGCCAGCAAAACAGTTAAACACATCAGGAAATCGGCGAACATGACTTTCTTTTTCTTTACCATTGCGATAAAAAAGAATGGGTCGGCTTCGCCCGGCCTGTCCCTATCGTAAATATCTGGAAAAAGCCCGGCCCGTTGCTTTGTTCTCTAAACTAAAAAAAGGACCGGGCCAGACTCGGGTTTGGCGGACCAGCCCGGTCCAGACTCGTGTTTGGCGGGCCAGCCCGGTCCGTGCAGACCTCTATCGCAATGTACCTTAGTTAAACATCATTGGTCGTACTATTGTAATCAAGCTCACCATCACAACCACCACTTTTTTACTCACGACGACGTTTTATTAACTCTTTCACTCACTGTCTGTGTTGCCAAACGTTTAAGATATTCGTGGAAGGAATGAGCCTCTCAAAACGAAAATCTGAGAAGTAATAAAATCTACATAAAATAGCAAACTCGAAAGCCAAGTTAAATAAGAGATATACGTCACACAATGAAAAGAGACACGATGCGCTAATGACAGGAAAAATTCTGGATGACCGGCCTCATCTAAATTCTCTTGATGCTTTTTCTATTGGGTTGTCGTCGGAAAAGTCATGACGTATTTTAGCCATGTTTTGCAAAGGTCATTTATTGATAGAAAGAACAAAGATCGATCAATGATATAATGACCGTTTTGTTCGATAACCTTTTGCCATCTTTCAGTGAGCTGCAGATTGCCTCGTTCATAGAAGGACCTTCTTTCGTGGCGAAAAACTGTACAAGGTGCTGATTTACAGTCTCATCCGAATTGAACGTTATACCACGTAAGGCCTGTTGAAGAGAGTGAAACAAGTGGAAGTCTGACGGCGCAAGTTCAGGCGAGTATGCTGGGTGTGGCAACACATCCCACCCAAGCTCCAATAATTTACACTTTACGCAACTTTTCACATGCTTGACGCGCGTTCTTCCCTTTACGGAAGTGAAACAGTAAAATATGGCGAAAACGCACAGTTTGGTCTTCCATCTTCAACTTGATGTCAAATCTCCGAAAATCAACCAAATCGCTCACTATTCCTTTTAGATTGCAGCTAGAACTGGCACCTGTCGAATGCCATAGCGATAACAGAGCCGCACATGCCTCTAGTACTTCCAAAACCGCCCAACCGCCATCGGGTGCTAAAATACGTCATGGCTTTTCCGACAACCCAATATTTGGTTTACAACAGAAAAAAGCAGAAAGTTTTGGCTTTATTAATACTGCTAATACGTTGAAGAGCAGGATTTTCGATTATATAAAGAATGTAAAATCTTTATGCGCTGTATTATACGTATGTGTGCAAAGAAAAACGAAGAACAATGCTTTTAAGATTCGCAAATCAACAAATGGCGGGCACACTGAACTCCATTTTTTCGATAACTTTTTTCTGTTAGTAAATTTTTATGCTTCTTTTCTTTTCGTATTAACTCCTTACAACTAAGTGTGCTGTTTTACTGTTAGACGAAAACGTCTCTTTGACTTGTCGTAAAACGAATGCGACTCTTTTTCTACGGAATCAAATTTTGTTTGTGCTTATTTCCATTCGAAACAAAATAATATTGTTTTTTTCATTTTTAGATTCAGCTTAAAGCAGAGTTGTTTCCTCTTATCGACAAAATCACAATAGCACAAGTGCGTCATTTTGTCATTTTTTTACGCTTTCCAACCGTAGGTTGAAGAAGCGTATATGCTCTAGCTTTGTCCGTCTGTCCGCACGATAACTGGCGTAAAAATGGGTCGATTTCGATGACATTTTAGTATGTGGTAGGGGACCACCAGGGGACGAACCCTATTGAAAATGGGACAAATGGGGTTAAAGGTCACGACGTAGAAGCGGGATCATTCCATTACCCTTATGCGTCATAACTTGCGTAAATATGGTTCGATTTCAATGAAAGTTTACTATGTGGTAGGAGACCGCCTGGGGACGAACCCTATTCAAAATGGGTGAAGTGGGGTCAAAGGTCAGGACATAAGATCGGGATGCATTCCGTTGCCCTTATGCGTCATAGCGTGCGTAAAAATGGTTCGATTTCGATGAAATTTCAGTATGTAGTAGGGGACCACCTGGGGACGAACCATATTGAAAATGGACGAAATGTGGTCAAAGGTCAGGACATAGGATTGCGATCCATTCCATTGTCCTTATCCCATATTATTAAGATGGACGTCAAGTAATTTTGCTTCCTATACTTCCAATGGAAAAACTTTTGTACACATTTCCTTCACAATTAATGTGTTCCCAAGGATGAAAATTTTAACATCGATTAAAATAACTTCATATTATAACTTGGAAAACTTAATATTTTCTAAAACATAACCATAATTATATTAAAAATCAATTACTTTTCCTTTGGTGGTGTTGAAACCAGAGAAAAGATGGTGCGACCTGTGTTTTGATGACGTCAGTGGACAAAAAAGTGTTGGATTGCATAATTACGGTTATGGTTTAGAAAATATTAAGTATTCCAAGTTATGAAATGAAGCTATTTTAATCGATGTTCAAATTTTAATCATTGTAAACGCATTAATTGTCCAGAAAAAAGATGGCGCGACCTGTGTTTTCATGACGTCAGTAGACAAACAAATGTTGAATTGCATAATTATGGTTATGTTTTAGAAAATATTAAGTATTGCAAGTTATAAAATGAAGATATTTTAATCGATGTTGAAATTTTCATCCTTGGGAAAGCATTAATTGTGAAGAAAATGTGTACAAAAGTTTTTCCATTGGAAGTATAGGAAGCAAAGTTACTTGACGTCCACCTTAAAGTAGCAATTCTTGTATGTATGTATGCACATTTTATTTTGAAAACGGCTCTAAGAATTTTGATGAAAGTCGTTAACCTACCGTTTTCAGGTACTAGAAATCGATTTAGCTTGATCTCGACTTTAGAAGAATTCGTTTAGTGGGTTAAATAACCACCCGGAATTATAACGTTTTTAGTGATGGCGTTGTTCCATTAATGTTACCAATGCTTAGAAATCTTATGACGTCACAACTCGCGTTTGAGAATGTTGGCGCGCGGTCACGCCATCTGTCTCTTTACGTCACGCTTTGTGTGTGGATCCTATTAAAGATTTATGACGTCACCCTCTTGCGGCGGGCAGATGGTCGCGATTCCCATCTGCCTCATTACGTCACGCGTTGTGTGCGTATGTCCGTCAGTACGATAACTTGCGTAACAACCGTTGGATTTCGATGAAATTTTATTATCTGGTAGGGGATCATCTGGGAAGGAACCCTATTTAAAGTGAACGAAATGGGGTCAAAGGTCAGTACATAGGAGAGGGATCCATTCCACTGCTATTATGCGCCATAACTAACGTAAAAAAGGTTCGATTTCGATGAAATTTTAGTATGTGGTAAGGGACCACCTGGCAACAAATCTTATTGAAAATGGGCGAAATGAGGTCAAAGGTTAGGACACAGGAGCGGGGTCTATTGCATAGCCCTTATGCATCATAACTTACGTAAAAATGCTTCGAATGCGACAAAACTTTATGATGTTATTTCGGAGGTATACCTAGCAGGTTCTGTTGAATATCATCGAAATGGGATCAAGGATCAGGGCACAGGACCGAGATTTATTCCACAGACATTATTCTCATAACTTGAGTGATAACTTGAGTAATGATTTCTGTAATGTTGGAAAGCCTATTATAATCAGTGCATTGCATGATTTTACTAACTTGTTGATATATATGTTTATGGGAAAAAAATAAATTGCAGGAAATGTTCCAACAAGGTTTCAATTTTGAAGACAGTTTAGCTATAAACATAATGACACTTTCGATAGAAGCTGTATAAGTATGTAAACTAATCATGCAAAACTTCCGGAAAACGAAAACCTTATTAAAATAGCTACGTTTTATAACTTAACATTGCTGCCAATTCTCTCGATGTTTGTCCCTAGTTCCGATTTCCTCCAGTTTTCTTCCATTTTTATCATTTAAGATATCCCCAAAATACTGGTAAAAGTTTTTTTTTTTTTTTTCAATTTTTGTCCAAAAGGGATTTCTTTTGTTCTTTGTTATTATTACTTTCTTATGCTACAACAGAGTGTCTACCAGGCCCAAGAAGTCATGGAAAGGTCGATATTTAAGAAAACGTCACGAAAATCAAGGAGAGGTCACAGTTATAACGGGAATGAGAATGTTCTGCGGTTTTCCGCATTTCCAGTTTTTCTGACAAAATTCCGCGATTTTTTTCTATTTCGTTTCCTGATTATATTACTAATTTTTAATATTTTTGTGATCTTGTTCCTCACCTTTTGATTTTTTTCAATAATAGTGTTAAAGAGCGACTTCATATTTTTATATGAATTTTCCCTAATGAAAAGGATGTTTTCTATTCATAACAGTGTCTTCAGATCCAATCAACGGAACAGGCAGTTTTCCCTTTTTTCTTTTCGTAAGCAAAATTGAATTTTAAAAACTGTACTTAATCTATCCTATATGGAATCGATGGCATTTCCGTAACACGTAAAATTGTTTTCATGGCAGAATGAGCAACGGTTGCACCGATTTTTTAATTATAATATTATTTAGCTTAAAAGCACATTTTCACGTACCTTAATCTTTTTTTTCTATAACAAGAAACAGAGCAAGCATTTTCCTTTTGTTTAAAGTGAAACTGAATTTCAAAGCCGTGCCTTTTTCCTAATTTGCAGAGAAAAGGACTTTACGAGTAACTAAAGACGACGATGGTGTGTTCCGATCTTGAACTTTCATTTCTTCGCAAACAAGAGGAAAAATGCTTGCTGTTTTACTTTCTTGATATATCAAGAAGTGCCGGAGGAATAAAAAACTATATTTTAAATTAAATTAAATTTTAAAAATATGCATTAAATATGCCGCGAAGACAATTTAATTAGGCACGAAAATGCTGCCTATTCCACCAAAAGACGACGACGGTGAGTCCGCGGTGAATAGGAAACTTCAGGTGCCTATTCCATCGCGGACGCTTAAGTACCGGCTTTTAAATTTAATTTGGCTTTAATGTAAAAGAAAAAATGCTTGCAAAGTATGACAGGCTATCAAAACTAATGCTTTCAATTTCGACTTTACCTAAACACTACTCAAAGATAGTGTTTAGGCAGGCTAAAATCAGAACCCAATTTAGGTGTCTGAGGTTCGGGCTTTGTTTTAGTTTAGGGAACAAAGCAATGGTCCGGGCTTCTTCCCAGACACTTACGGCCGGCCCAAGTCGAACCATTCTTCTTACCGCAATGGAAAAGAAAGAAAAAAGTGGTGATTCCGAATTTCTTGGTCTGTTTAAATGTTTCGCTAGCTTCACTTACTTCCATGACATAGCCCAGGGCGTAATCACAGAGGCGAGGAGAGGCACTCACAGTGTTTTTACCATCTGTAGGTATGAAGATAGTAAAAACACTTTGGGGTTTGTTGACAACAAAAAGAAAAGATTCGACCCCGAGCGAGAGTGTGTGTTGTGTGGAATGGGAGACGTGGGATGTCTGCAATGGGGTGGTGTGTGTGTGTGTGTGTGTGTGTGTGTGTGTGTGTGTGCGCGCGCGCGTGTGTGTGTGTGTGTGTGTGTGAGGGAGTGGGACGACATCGATTGTTCCTCCTATCCCTAATCTGTACAGGAATTCACTTTTGTAGTGTTATTGCTTGCTAGTTGAGAGAAAGGGAGATTTTGAACGCGCTCGGTCTTTTTCTTTCTTTCTCTCTCTTTGAAAGGTTATTTTCTTGGATAATTGCCAAAGTTTAGTTCTTTTTCTTTCTTTCTCTCTCTTTAAAGTCTATATTCTTGGATAGTTGCCAAAGTTTAGTTAATATTTTTAGGCTTACATTCAACTAAATATTTTCAATAAAATCTCATTTTATTTTTTAATTTTCACAACTTAATAAAATGCAATAGAAAGACGAAATAATACAAAATGGCACATCACGGGCCGGGCGATGCCTAAATAATAACTGTAATTGACGGGCCAGGCCTTAAACGCTCGGGCTTGAGCCGGGCCGGGCTCAACAAATAAGTACCATACAGGCCTGTAACCTAGTTTATATCATCAATGGTAATGACATGCTAGAAAAAATTTTGGAAACAAAACTATGTTGTCAAGCGTTGAAGTGGTTCGAAATCGTTCACAATCAAAAATCCCGTATAAACGCTAAATCACGCATATCCTTTCGCTGAAATATCATTGAGTTTCTTTGCGAAAGCTAGGATTTATTTTATTGTAACTGTGACTGTTTTATGTAAATTACATGGCAATATTTTACACTTGTACAGTTTCCCCTAGTTGCACATAAAAGCTTCTCAATAATTGACAACTTGTTTCTGCATGCAAGATACTCAAACAATATGCCTATATTTGGCCATAAAGGTTGGTAATCATACCTTTATTATCCTATATACATTAAACATTGACAATGTATATGCTTATAAAAGACTTTTTGTCGTGATTTGTCATTTCGTTGGAAATCTTAATTCACCCTTTCAGCAGTGTTTGAGCCTTTCGTGAGGTATTAAGTGAAAAAATGCATTGTGCTTTGTTTCGCAGCCAACAGAGTAGTTTCTCTTGGAAACGGTCCAAAGTTCGCAGTCGGAAAAAAAGGAAGAAACAGGAACAAATTTCCGTAACATTAATTGCAAAAGTTAAAAAAAATGAGACTTCTGATTTCAATAGCGTTTATTTACTCTTCCAGAAGCCAGTGACATTTAACGACTTGCGATTTTTCCGCCTTGTGCACACTGTGTAGTTTTCGTATACATTTTTATTTTGTACAACGTCAGCAGATAAAAAAAGAGGTATGCTACGTGCAGTGAATAAACTGTTCGTGAACTTCCAAGACTGAAGGCACAAAACTTCGGAATCTTGGCTACAGTTGCTGTTTGTTCGGATTTATTTATTTTAGTTGCATTGTGATTACTAAATCGGGAGAATTAACGAAAACGTTTTAGCGAAATTACGAGTTTTTTACGTGTGTGTGTGTGAAGCACATTAATGTCAGCAGTTAAAAGTAATGACGTAACGTATAAACGCACTGTGATAATGAAATTTGTCCTGTCCATGTCCAAACAGAATTTTGCGGAAAAGTAGGTGCATGTATCTAACGGAATGTATTGAATAGTAACAATAATATAAAAAAACACGATTGACAGGCTGTTTTATGCCCCCGATCTGAGGTTTTCGGTAATGTGTTTTCACAATAAAAAACCCGATGAGATGTAATTACGTCATTAAGTTGGTGGGAGACAGGTGGTAGACATGAATGAAAATATAATGAAATGAAGTGGGGAAAAGTGGGCTAGATAATAGGCCGGAGGAAAAGCAGGGAGATAATAAGAGAGAGAAACAGAGAGAGAGAAAAAGATAAGAGTGAGAGAACAGACAAATGCAGCAAATGAGAGTGAGACAAAAAAAGGGAACGAGGGCAAAGGTAATTTGAGATATTTAAAAAGAAAACACATCACAGGGAGAAACAGGAATAGAAAACGGAGAGAGAGAGAGAGAGAGAGAGGTACAGAATGGTAGAAAGAGAGAGAAAGCGATAGACCTTAAGAGAAAACCAAATGTAGTGGAACTGATACCTCTACTTTAACTTTCCTTTTTGAATTTCTGTGTTTTCATGTAAATTTAGTTTCTCCTCGTTAAATATTTTCTCATTTAACTCCACATAATTTCGTCCTACGAGTTTATAAAAATTATCAGCCTGCCAGTGGATCAAAGCGCAATCAAACACAAATAAAATGTGTTCTGAGATGAGCTGGAAGCAGATTATATGAGCAGAGAAGAAGATAGTGCAGATTGTATGAGCAGAGACGATGCTAATGCAGATTGTGTTAGCAGTATGTTGAATGCGATATTGTATAAGAACGATATTACGCAAAGCTGTATTTTGAATACGCCACGGAAGCTATGTTCTATTTACTATATACTGTGTGAACACAAATATTATTAGTCAAACGTTTCTTGTTGAGAACGACGTGCTTGTTGAAAGACTATTTGACGTATTTGCTAAAAGGATAATAAAGAGTGGATTTGGGTTTTGTAAGTTCTCTCTTTTAACTAAAGGAGACGACAAGGTCATATAATCCATGAGAATGGTGTTTATCAAAAATATTTAACCATGCCAAGCACCTGTATTCCAACGGGAGTCTTTATCAAGTCGAACTTGCACTAGAACAATGATCCATTTGAAGTTCAAAATCAGACAATAGCACGCGTATTAAACATAAATATCACGCATTACAAACACGTGAGTTGTTGTTAACCATTGCATGGGTCCAATGTTCACGTCACGCATCAGTTAATGATCCTATGATACTGCTATCTCCGGGCAAATAATGTGGAAGCGTATAAAAAACTAAGACAGTGCCGGCTGGCATTAGCCTGAACAAGTTAGTAAAATCATGCAATGCATTGATTATGATACGGTTTCCAACATACCAGAAATCATTACTCAAGTTATGAGGATAGTGGCTGTGGAATAAATCTCGCTCCTGTGCCCTGACCTTTCACCCCATTTCGATGATATTAAACAGAATTGGTTCAGTATACCTCCGGAACAACACGAAAACGTTTTGTCGTAATCGAAGCATCTTTGCGTAAGTTATGACGCACAAGGACAATGGAATGAATCCCGCTCAATGTCCAGACCTTTGACCCCAGTTCACCCATTTTCAGTAGGGCTCGTCCCCGGGAGGTCCCCTAGCACATACTAAAATTTCATCGAAATCGAACCCTTTTTTATTAAAGTTATTACGCATAAGGGCAACGGAATGGATCCCTCTCCAATGTCCTGACCTTTTACCCCATTTCACTCATTTTCAATAGGGTTCGTCTCCAGTTGATCCCCTATCATATACTGAAATTTCATCGAAATCGAACCATTTTTACAAGTTATGGCGCATAAGGGCAACGGAATGGATCCCGCTCCGATGTCCTTACCTTTGACCCCGTTTCACCCATTTCCAACAGGGTTCGTTCCCATGTGATCCCCTATCATATACTGAAATTTCACCAAAATCGAACCAAATTTACGCAAGTTATGACGCATAAGGGCAATGGAATGGATCCCGCTCCTATGTCGTTAGCTTCGACCCCAGTTCGCCCATTTTCAATAGGGTTCGTCCTTATGTGGTCCCTTCATCATCATCATTGTCAACCATTATCAATCCACTGCTGGACGAAGGTCTCCCCAAGTTTCCTCCACAACGGTCTGTCTTGTGCCAGTCTCCTCCATGTCACCCCCGCATACTTTCGAATTTCATCCACCCATCTCCCATGTGGTCTTCTTCTGGGTCTTTTCCTGTCCCTTGGAATCCAATCTAAAATTTCGGCTGTCCATCGATGATCTGTCCTTCTGGCAGTATGTCCAGCCCATTGCCATTTCAGGGATTTAACTCTGATCATGATGTCTTCCACTCTTGTCATTTTTCGGATCCACGAGTTCCTCTTCTTATCTCTCCTGGTTATACCAAGCATGCACCTCTCCATGCTTCTTTGAGTTGTCTGCAGCCTTTGTATGTCTCTTTTAGTTAAGGTCCACGTCTCTGCACCATATGTAAGCACTGGAAGGATGCATTGATCAAACACTTTTCTTTTAAGACATAATGGCATATTGCTCTTGAAAATTATGCTGTTTCTTCCAAAAGCTCTCCAGGCAAGTTTTGTACGCCGATTAATTTCTTCACCAATGTGACCCTCACTTGATATCTGCTGTCCAAGATAAACATACGTGTCTGTTATCTCCAGCTTTTCTCCATCAATCGATAAATCTTCATTTCTTGTAAAAGCATTGAACATCACTTTTGTCTTCTGAAAGTTCATTTTTAATCCCACTTCTTTACTCTTGTCAGCAAGTTCCTGGATCATACTCTGCAGCTCTGATGGGGTAGTTGCAAAAATGACTACATCATCAGCAAAACGAAGGTGGGTTAGATAATCTCCATTAATCTTTATCCCCTTGTTTTCCCAGCTCAGCAACTGAAAAACACCCTCCAATGTGGCATTAAAGAGCTTCGGAGATATGGTGTCACCTTGTCTCACTCCCTTTCCAATTTTTACGTGTGTTGTATTTTCAAACAGCCTAATCTTTGCACTTGCATTTTCATAGATGTTATTAATAATATTAATGTATGCATTTTCAATACCATAGGTTTTCAGAGCCATTGTAACTGCTGATGGTTTCACCGAATCAAAGGCTTTTTCATAATCAATAAAAGCCATGCACAATGGAAGTTCATATTCCCTCGCTCTTTCAATTAGTTCTCTCAGTACGTGGATATGATCTATTGTGCTGTAGCCACTCCTGAATCCAGCTTGTTCTCTCGGTTGAGCCATGTCCAGTGTTACCTTCAAGCGGTGTGAAAGAACTTTAGTGAAGATTTTATAAACTACTGATAGGAGGCTGATAGGTCTGTAGTTTCCGAGATCCTCAATGTCACCTTTCTTATGTAGCAGGATCATTGTAGCGGTGTTCCAATCCTCAGGAATCTTTCCTTCATTAAGGCATCGAGTGAAAATTTGGGCGAGTACTGTTTCGATTTCTCCACTTGCTTCTTGTATGATGTCTACAGTAATTCCATCTTCTCCTGGAGCTTTTCCCCGCTTCATGTTCTTGATTGCATGTGCAACTTCTGCTGGAAGGACTGGAGGAACTCTGGTACTGGTATCTTTCATGATGTCTGGAGTGCATGTATCATCCCTTTCATATAATTTGGAGTAGAAATCTTTCACTCTTGTCAAAATTTCGCCTCTATTTCTTGTTACAGAACCATCTTCTTTTCTCAGTGCCATAATCTGTTTTCTTCCCTTACTGAGATGTCCCTTTGCTATCTTTAGGCTTTGGTTGTTTTCAATTGCTTTCCTCACTAGTTCCCAGTTGAATTTTCTTACGTCTTCAGTGATACTTTTTCTTACTGTCTTGCATAGCTCTATATATTCCACTTTGGAAGTCACATCTTCTTTAGTTGTCCTCATCTCTCTTCTTTTTTGCATCAACATTTTCGTTTTTCCTGATAATTTGTTTACATGCAACTTGTTCTTAGACCCAGCTAATTTTGTTGCTGTTTCCATAAGAGCTTTGGTTACTTTTCTGTTAACTTCAGAGATGTCCACTTCTTCTGATGTTAGGCCTTCTAAAGCAGAGAACCTGTTCTTCAGTTCCAACTTGAAGGTATTATGGTGTTTTTTAAGGTTGGTTATGTCAATAGATTTTGTTTGTCTTATGAGCTTGCCACGTTCAAGTTTAGTGTTGAGGTGCATCTTACATCTCACCAATCTATGGTCACTACCTGTGTTGAACTTGTTTAGCACACTGCAGTCTTCTATGACGAATTTTTTGTTACACATAATAAAATCAATTTCACTTGTCGTCCCGTTTGGATGTCTCCATGTCCATTTCCTGTGTGGCTTTTTCTTGAAGAAGGAGTTCAAGATGAAAAACCCTTCTGCCTCTGCAAACTCAACGAGAGTATTTCCACGCTGGTTTCTGTTGCCGTGACCGAATTTACCTACTGAAGTTTCATTCTGTTGCCGTTGCCCTATTTTAGCATTGAAATCTCCCATAATTATTTTCAAGTGCTGCTTACCTTTATTATTTAGATGACAAATTTCCTCATAAAATTCTTCAATTTCTTCTTCAGGATGACTTGTGGTGGGTGCATAAGTTTGAATAATCTGAGCCTGGTATCTTTTCGAGAGTTGGATAACAAGTCGTGCAGCTCTGTCAGAGGAACTTTCAACTTCTACAACTTTATCCTTCAGTTTCTTGTTTATTATAAATCCAACACCACTAGTTCTGCCAGTATCTGTCCCACGATAGTAGAAGAGATGTCCACTTTTCAGTTCGATGAGATCTTCTCCTTTTCTCCTTACCTCACTTAGCCCCACGATGTCCCAGTTGATCCTTTGTAGTTCCTCTTCCAATTCAAGAAGCCTTGAATCAGAAGATAGGGAGCGTCCATTGTACGTAGCCAAGGTCAGCATCAGATGGCAGCCTAGTCCGGTCCTCCGGGGATTCTTAGCACCCTCTGCCTTCATGTCGCACTGGCCGCTGCCTTGGCCAGGTACATTCCAGCTGCCGGAGACTGAGGGCCAAGATTTAAGTTGTGGAATCATTTTGGAGGGGTTTGGCCATAACTCACCACGCTGGCCAAGCGGGTTGGTGAGTGTGGGATAGAATTTCCTCTAATCCCGATGGTATAGTTATACCGCTATTGGCGGTCGTCAGAGCCCCTTTAGTGGGAACAGGATGCACCACGAGAAGGCGGGGTTGACATTTGTCAAGGAGAGGCTGTGATGTTACGCATCACCTGACCTTATATGTGGTCCCTTACCACATACTAAAATGTCACTGAAATCGAACCATATTTACGCAAGTAATGACGCATAAGGGCAATGGAATGAATCCCGTTCCTATGTCGTGACCTTTGATCCCATCAACCCCATTTTCAATAGGATTTGTCCTTATGTGGAACACATACTAAAATTTCACTGAAATCGAACGATATTTACGCAAGCAATTGCACATAAGGGCAATGGAATGAATCCCGTTCCTATGTCGTGACCTTTGACCCCATTAACCCCATTGTCAACAGGGTTCGTCCCCAGGTGTTTCCCTACCACATACTAAAATTTCATAGAAATCGAATGATTTTTACGCGAGTTATCTTGCGGACGGACGAAGCTGGAGTATATATGCTTCTTCAACCTACGGTTGGAAAGCGTAAAAAAGATCCCACCTGGAGTTCCTTCGTCTATGCAAGATCAATGGTGTTTCACCTCATTTCCTACGTATGAAATTAGCCATAAAAGAAGATTGATTCGAAGCAAGGAAAAAGGATTGCGTCATGAAACCTCTATCCCAATTAATATTACGCAAGACCCGGAAAGTTATGGCTTTAGAAGCCAAATCTTACAGGAAGTACATCGGCCTGCAACCATGCACTCACCCCATGGAATTTGATATTCTCTTCAGGAGAGTGCAAATGTCAGTCAGCAGACAAAAAGACATCTTTAGCAGTAGGCATGCACGGAAATTTAACAAGCTATGCAGTAAACCTAAACAACGCTTCTGCAAAGTATCCGTAATAAACATCTCCAGTAGACCGGTATCCTGTGCAAAAATGGAAGTCCTGGAAAAAGGAGCGAAATTCTCAATATTTCTGAAACCGGACCTTAAGCAAATCATACCGGAGTTGAACGGATTAGGCATCTGGCAGCTGAAAAATTCCAGTCCACTCTCGATCTTTATCGTAAACCCAGTAGACAGGATTTACAAGTACTACTTAGACTCCGAAAATATCCTAGTATAGTATTCACTCAAACGAATAAGACTGGACAAATTGTCGTCATGGGCGCTGCACAATATGCAGCGAAAATCAATGGTGTTATTAACGAGTCAGAATCCATAGCAATCCCCAAAGACCTGACTGACGCATGGCATTGATCAGAAAGACGAAGGCAAAGATTGAATGCAGCATACCTATGATACTCAAAGAGGCTTCGAAAGTACCCCACCACTTTTTTGGACGTCTGAAATACCATAAGCCAGGCAAGAACTTACGACCTATTGTAGCCAAGAACAAGTCTCCTACTTATATTTTAGAAAAGGCTTTACCTAAATTCCTGTCAGCTTTCATCCCAGCATCAGCGCATGCTTTGAAGTCTACCCAAATATTTGTCAACAAAATCAAAACAACAAAAATTGACGACACGGATATCATAGAAAGTGTTGACATAGTCCCCCTCCCCTATCCCTGTAGAAGAAAACAGCTGGCAATCTGGAAACAGCAATAAGTAACTCAGGCGTATACTCGGATGATTTAGTAAAGCAAATCCGAGCAGTTTTATATTTAGTAACCCAACATAATCATTATATGTTCCAAGAGAAAGTTTACAAGCAAGTGAAAGGAGTCCCTATGGGGTCACCTCTTACAAGTATCTTAACGGAAGGGTATTACCCCCGTTAGAAACAACAACGATTATTAATAATTCGATGAATAAACCCAAAAGTGTGTTCTATTATCCAGTTTGCAGTTAGCTGTCTACCTTCCTTGAGAAAGCCCTCTTTTTGATGTGCAAAGGCTTGGAAACTTTGATTTCTACTCTACGCCAAGAAATTCGGATTCCTAGTATAGTTATTCCATTTTTAGAATATACTAGTATATTGATATGATACAGTAATGGACGAATCACAACGAATATTATTCGCTGCACAGTAAACAAAGAAAAAGTAATTAAATTTATTACATCCAAAAAAGGAGTTCACGTTTTGCCATTTTTTTCCGTTGGAGTTCAATCGAAACAAATGATGGATATTATTTTGCTGATCATAACGGGAAACGTGTATTTTTAAAGTGATGTTTTCCAGTAATTTATAGATTAATGCATATTTTTAAAATACATTTTAACATGTTGAGTCAAAGGAAACACTATGCTGAAAAATCAGTTGTTAGTCCTTTTATGAACGGCGTGCGACCATTCGAGAGATTTTGCTGGGACTGAGTTGTGTGCACACTTAAGTTATGAATAGCCAGAATTACCGATGGTGCCCCTCGAGAACACTTTCGTGGAAGAAATTCTTTTCATAAATATTGACTGCGCTGCACTTGGTTGCGCAATGTCTCCCTTATGACATCCCAAGAAGGGGCGCGTTATGTAGTTTCGAGCGATTTTTCGCTCTTTGAGCTGCATCCGACCTTACATTTCCCTTCATCATGTCCTCCTTGAATGGTGCGAAACCACATATAAGTGTCTTCGAAGACGCCGGAAGATTCATGTACTACAAGCTTTAAAAGGGGAATTCTTGAAAGAAGGTTTTTTTACGAGGCTTAATAAAGCGAAGTGGGGTAGCGCCGTATTAAAAATGCGCGCCACTTGAATTTATAGGCGTTGATAGCACGTGCCTGTGTTGAAGAGTCCGGTATGAAATGGCGCAGCGATGTAATTTGCGCTATTCCATCTTTTCTTATAAATTAATAAAATCAGTGAAAGTAATGATTTCATACTATTATTGATATTTAAGAAGTACAGGATTCAAAGGGACTAAGAAACTGAGAAATATTTGCAGGAAAATTTTTGAGAAAATTTTGCATTAATTAAAAGCAAAGATTCGTGCTAAAATGATTGGAGATTAATGTCTGCCGTCTTATGCACGATTAGATTACGAAATAATAAAAGTTTTGATACATAAAACTAGTTCCTAAAAAATTACCCATGAGCACTTTCGAATTTACCTTAAATCATTCATCAGATATGATTAAAACATACAATAAAACAGGCTAAAAGATTTGTCCCTTCTGAGATGTGTGATGTTTCTGCGCTTGCGTCGATGATTTCTACTCCGTGCTTTCGTTGGAATTTTCGTCCTCGCTTGGGGCTTTTGAGGGAGAGGTGGTGAGTAATTTCTATGCTCATTACTTGTTTTCACTGTGGTGCTAGAATGCGAGGGTAATCATCGTTGCAGCATTGATGGCTAAATTTATAGATCAGTAGATTTTTTTTATTGGAGGCTTAACGACCACCGTGAGTAACTCAATGGGCTATAAGCAGTCGCCTGTCCATAATTTAGGGCCACTGATTCCAGGAGAGGGATTGAGCTAGTGCCGTAAGACAAACACAACATCCATGTCTCACGGGATTCGAACCCAGACCCTTCTCAGACGAATGGTCATAAGTCAGTGCTTAGACCACTGCGCCATCGGGACGGCTCAGTAGAATTTCCGCTAATAATAAGTGGGAGTTTGCTCGTGGGGTGCATATAATGTTTATGTAGTCTCATTTTGGTGTCTGGACATGGTCTTACTAGTGCCGTGGACGCTGACGTAGTAAGAAGGCTATACTTGTGTTCAGCCATTCGGCACTACAGTGTTCTTGAGGTCGAGCCCACATATATTCGATCGGGGTCTCCTTCATTTTCAGCCTTCAGTGGTATTGAGTATACACCAAATCGATTAATCAAATCTACTGGGTCTCGAATACTTTTTCCCAAGGATAGGAGATTTGTTGTTTTCACACCAAATCCTAAGTTATTTCGCTTACAAATTGTCCGTAAAGGATTAATGATCTTCGGGCCATAGGTGAGTAAACCTACATATTTAATGGTCCGGGGTTCACGCAGAAGTGTTGAGGCCTTCTTACATTGGATTCGCCGAAGGAGTTTTTGAACGGTAGTCTTGGGGTAGCCATAATCTGTCGCAAGAGCTCTGATATACCCAAGTTCAAATATTGTGTCCACAGAATTCGGAGAGTGTGTATTTGCTCGCCTTAGAAAAAAGTGCAAGGATGAATATTTGGGTTGAGTGGATAATACGAGTCGAACGGGTTTAACGCGGTAATAGAGTTTGGTTCCCAGTATACTGAATAAGATACTTTATTTGTGACGGAATTTCTGCAAAGAATGAAGTCCAGGTATGGAAAGGTATAATCTCTATGTTCCAGGGTAAAATTTATAGTTGCGTATTTGGATGCTCGACGTTCGACAAAACTGTTTAAGGTATCGGAGGTTGATGTCCAGAATATCAGGATGTCATCGACGTAGCGAATTGATTTATCTTCTCTAAAACCATTGATTTATCTTATCAGAACTTTTATTATTTCGTAATCTAATCGTGCATAAGACGGCAGACATTAATCTTCAATAGCAGTGCATCAGTATTTAATTGCAGTTTATCCAGAGCGGTATTGGCAGTTTATCCAAAACGGTATTTATTGGCAGTTTTCCCAAAACATTATTTATTGGAAGTTTATCCAGCGGTGTGCTGCATCAGCTGCAAAAACTGTAAATTTTTAAGTTTAATTCTTTTTTTAACTAATTAATTTTCATAGTTGTATCATCATTTATATGGTATTAGATGCGAAATTTAATGGAGATTTCAAAAATGTCTTAGATTTTCCTGTAGCTACTCCTATGCTTAAGATACATTGCAAAATTTATGGCAAAGTTGAAATTATTATGAAAAAGGATCATTTATCGAATACTTAGGTATACAGTAATAAATCGTTTTTGTAATTCATGAGGAATGAAATGACATTTCAATACAGAAGTATAATGAAGCAAAGTTATAAAATGTACCTAATATTTTGTTTTCCAGCCTTTAGCTTTAATCACAGCTTTGCATCTTGCTGGCATGCTGTGAAAAATATTTTGTAAAACTATACAGTATGCCAGCAAGATGTTCACAGTATAAGTATGCCAGAAAGACGCAAAGCTTTGGTTGAACAATACGATTCCAAATTTGAATTGCATCTTCAATGTATTGAATTTGAGTTGTTAGCTTCTTTTTTTGATAGGTCATTCGACACTTTGAACCATGAAGTTTCGACCGAGTTTGCCTGGTGACTAGGGTGGCCAATCACGATCCTGAGCATTTCCCCCCTGAAACCACTTTTTCACTATAGCACAATGACAAGAAGCATTTTCATCTTGAAAAATAAAATTCCCGTCTTAAAGTTTTCTGGATGATGATAGAATTTTGTTTTCTAATATCCAGATGCATTTGTGGACATTTACCTTATCATCCACAATATGGAGATTCTCAACGCCATGTGCACACATGCAGTGTAACGTATACTCTAGATTAACTTTTCTTTTGATTTTACTATCTCTGGTTATTTTATTTTACTATGTAAATTATCTTCTTACTGAACGAGATGTTATTTCTCCCGCTGAATGAGATCTGGCAATGAGTGTAAGTCATGACGTGGTGGTAGCCAGTATAAATAGGCGCGTTCAACGATACCTAGTAGAGCTTTTGTTTATGTGCGTAGAGAGAGCTTTTGTTTATGTGCGTAGAGAGAGCTTTTTGTTGATGTGCGTAGGTAGAGCTTTGTTTTATGTGTAAAGAGACCTTAGTTTATGTGAGTAGAGCTTCGTTCATGTGCAAGGAGCTACGTTTTATTGAGTAGCTGTGTGTCCGGTGAAGTGTATGTTGGATCATATCAAGAGTTTCTCTAATAAAAAGTTGTTCCAGTAAGTACGTTTTACTCAGTTCATAGTTTTGTCAGATCTCTGTCTGGCTGTTAGGTTTATTTCATTAGTTATTATTATTAACAACCAGCATTAAGACTTTATTCATCTTAATTACTACTACAACATTACCAGCAGTTAAAAGCTTGTTCATTATTATTACTACACTACTAGCAGGAAAGTTTATTCATGTTATAATTAACAAAACAACAACCATTAGAAGAAGCTTAGAAGAAAGCATATTCATTATAGCAGCTCCAAACCATGACCTTCACCGGATGCTTAACACTAGTCACTAAGCAACTTGGATGGGATTCTTCATGCTTGAATCTCCTTACATAGGCACTAGTCCGATTCCTATTAAGACAAAATTCTGATCACATCACTGAAAAGAACATTTTCCCATTGCTTGGTTGTTCATGAGAGATAGTTTTGCCCACCGAAGTCTACGCTGTCTTTGATTTGCAGTTAACAGTGGTTTACGCCTGCCTTTGCAGCCACGCAAGTCATATTGAAACAGCCTCCTCCTAACGGTAGATGTACTAACAGTAACATCAGTCAATTCAGACAATCTTTGAAGCAATTCAGGTGAACTGGACAGCCTGTCTGCCAAGATTAGCTTTCTGAGCACCCTGCCCTGCCTGGTTGTAGTGGATCTGTGCCTTCCACTGGGGGCTCATATTTTTAATATCAGCAATGTATTTTACTCTCTTCAGTAGCCTAATAACTGTAGATTGATTACAACCCAATCTTTCAGCGATTTCCTTTGAAGAATATCCCTCTTCATGCAGAACAACTATTTTTACCTTGTGCGCTGTGGAGGATCCCGCAGGTTTAACCATTATGGAGAATGTACACACATTATGCCCTAATAACAACAAGAACCGACCATTACAATGCTCTGCGTCAACCCGTATAAAGGCTGGAGTAGGATTAGGATAGCATTAGGAAGAAGCTAATCAGGTAAAATAATGTTTATGATTGGCTGTAACAACTGATACGCAGCTAACCTGAATTTCAATGCGTTTGACAAACCCCATATTTTATGTTCTATCTTAAGAACGGAAGTAGCTATACATGAAACATTAAGACATTTTGGAATCTCCATCAAATTTCGCATCTAATGACATGTAAACGATTAAATAGCTATGGAAATTAGGTGGTTAGAAAATAACTAAACTTAAAAATTCACGTTTTTGCAATTGATGCAATACTTTTGTACACCACTGTATATAAACATAAATGCTCGATAGGATTCATGTCCGTCGAATTTGGGGGCCATGGCAATTAATAGAATTCCTGTTCATGTTCTTGGAGCCATTCCTGATCCTTCTTCACAATATGGCATGCAGCATTGTCTTTTTGAAAAGTCGCCATCTCTGCCAGGGAATACAGTCGCTATAAAGACGTGTACTTGATCAACCACGATGTTGAGGTTCGTGACAGCTGTCATAGTTCGCTCTACAGGGATAATGGGTCCCAGTGTTCCCCAAGAAAATATTGCCCGGACCATCACACTCCCCCCAGCCGCCTGGATCCGTCCCATAGTGCATCCAGGTGAGAAAGCTTCCTTGTAAAACATCGTACACGAGCTCGTTCATCAACATGGTGTAACAGAAAATGAGATTCGTCCGATCATGAGACCCTCTTTCAGTTTTCTATGTCCAATGTCAATGATCGCGTGCCCATTGCAAGCGTTGACAACGGTAAACGGCTGTGAGCATCGAAAAAAGATTAAAACGCATGGAATGTGGTTCTCACAGTTCAGGTGTGACTCCGTTGCAGATTGAAATAAGCTTCCTAGTGAGAAAACTGTGAAAAATCCGAAAATGTATTCAACATATTTCTCACAATAAAACCTATGCAACCCAAAAAGAGTTCGTCAGATTAGGCCTTTGGAAAGAGAGAAAAATTATGTCTATTTGTGTATCCCGGCGGAAAGTCTGTGCATCGTCTAAAGTAGAAATTGTATGCAAAATGGGCTTAGTACTGTAAAATACCTGAATGCGTAAAAGAAAGATGTCTTCAGTTGTATTTTTAGAAGAAATACATGTTTTTGTATTCCACAAATATAATTGAAATATATTTTACCCTAAACAATATTTAGAATATATTTTAAAGAATAAAACGTACCTCAAAATCAATAGCATCAGCATTTACTAGCGGCTAAATTATGCATCAGAAAAAGACCGTAAGGTTTAGTTTTAGATGTCACAGTTAAGCTTCCCGACGGAAAAAATAATTTTTTAAATCGAACTAATAGTCGCATAGCTATGGGATCCACGTGCTGATGGGCGTAGTAATAACGATTACTTCGAATTTACGGATGTCGATTTAACGAACTTTACACTTGCACGTATACAGAGCTCAGTCACTAACAACAATAATGTTCTATAATTCTCTCCTTCCAAGTTTTGAGATGTTATGCATACGTTAAAAACTAACTTTTTCCATCGAGGATCTTTGTTTGAGTTCCGCGCGCGCGTGCGCGTTTGTTTGTGTGTCACAGTTAATGGATTTATATCATGCCATTTGAATTATTTTCTTTCAGTGTATCGCTCCTGCTTATTTGATATATGTCATTTGAGTAACGTAGTTTCATAGCAACACACACACACACACACTGGTTAAAAAATTATGAATCTTTGTGCAGCCAAAAATGGCAAAAATTGATGAAGCGATGGACCCGGTATGCTATGTGAACATAATCTGGGGTTAGCACCACGCTATAGGGAAGGTTCTGTTCCCACGGACTTGATTCGCTCATACCCAGCAAAAAACAGTCTTGCTGGCCCAGCACTCTGTTGCCACTGCCGAACCGTCAATAAAATGTCCGGACGGCCAACAGAAGGGCCAGCAGTTCAGGCCAACAGTTGGCACCCCATCAGTTGTCATATGCCACAACAGGGCCATCAGTTGTCCATCACAGGCAGTACCTGCCACAAGTGGCCCTTCAGCGTCCCTACAAGCACGTGTCAGAAATGATGGCTAGCCTAATGTGGTCAGCTAGTTTGCCGGTAGTGAGAGCCGGCAACTACCTGACGTAACTGGTGGCTTGCCAAATCTTGTCCGCCAATTTCCCAGTAGTAGCTATAAAAAAAAAGTCAAGGATAACCGCAGTTTCCCAAAGCTACAACTTTTTTTTTTTCTATCCGTACGAAACTTGTGGATCATAGCACTGCACTGCGAAAATTTTCTCAACAGACCGGGAAAACGCCCGTTTGGATGTGGGTAGATACGAGCCAGGGCCGTTGGCGTGGGAGCAACGCTCGTGTGCTTGAAACTGTCTGTTTCGTGCGGAATATGTAATCCAAAGGTTCCCTTTTTCATTTCACAATATTGCGAGGTATTTTTCATAAAAGTCAGTTTCATATAATTCATAAATTTATTTTTTTAAACGCAACGATAGTTTTTTTTTACCATAAGGGAACTTCACTCATTTTCAAGGAGTGTACATACTTAGAGTCGCTTTCCAAAGTTTTGTACTGTCCTTGTCGTCTTGAAAGGGGATTGTTGAATTAATATGTATTTACTCGGGTTCATGTCACATTCTGTAGCATTTTTAACTTTGTATCTTTCTTTCCGTTGTCCGAAGCTACATTTGCTTTAAAGAGGAAAGATGTTTTATTTTACTTCTCGTTATTTTTAGAAACGAATTCCTCCCAGTCTTGTGCATTCAACCCATGGAAGAGTACATTATATCCACATAGCGTTGCTTTTTTTTCTTTCAAATGATTAATAAATTTTGTACACGTATAATTCTTTTTTTTTCCTAACAAACGGTTTTTTAATGGTTTTCCAGGACATTTGTTTCAAGCGGTTTCAAATTTTTCTTGTTATTCGCCCACCCCATTCCATGAATTGTTATTCATGGAATGAATAACAATTCATGGAATGAAGACAGGCTTAATCTGATATCTTCGTAGACGTGAAATTTCATTAGGAAATTAATTCGCCTCTGTACATATGGATTTTGTTTTCTTAACATCCACTAAAATAACACGATGGCGATAGCGTCGTCTTCAACTAACTGGTACCATGAGAGACACAACAAGCGTTGCTTCTGCGCATGCGCAGTCCCGTTGGTTCCACCTGCTGTTGGGGTTGCATTGGTTGCCAGCAACGGGCCACTATTGGCACTTGCTTTGAGGCCCACAATTCACAGCGATGCTGCAGGCCCATCAATGGCTCGCCAACTGATAGCGCTGCCACCAACGGTCCGCTACCGGGCCATGAGCGGCAGATTTCAACCAGCAGTGACCCATCACTGCCAGCTGGTGCCCAGCAGTTTCCCAGCACTTGTGTTTTTGCTGGGTACTAATAGAAAGTAAAATACCGTCTAGAAGACACCTGCGTGTTGTAGCTACGCAAGTGCAGGTTGCAATGTTACACTTTTTTCCTGCATGTTTTCCACAAATATCGCATTTTCATACACTGGGTTAGCTTTGCATTAGGAAGAACAAGAACCCCTACTTAATAATGCGTTGGTCCACCTGTCTGTTCAATCACGACTCGCAGACGCCCTGGAACAGATTCTACAAGATGTGGAATATCCTCCATGCGTAACTTTACCCATGTCCGATGCAGCAGCTCCGTCAGTTCACGCTTATTCCGTGGAGAAGGAACAGCAGTTCTCACACCCCGTTGTAACACATCCCGCATATGTTCAATTGGGTTACAGTCAGGGGAGTTTGGGATGCCAAGGGAGTGTGTTCAATTCGTGTTCCTCCAAACACTCAGTAATTAGTTATACGAGCTCGGTGACACGGTGCGTTACCCTGCTGATAAATGGCACTGTGGTCTTAGTAAACCTGCAGATATGGATGCAGATGGTCGGCTAACAGTTAGTTCCCTGTAGCGTCCACTGTTCAGTGTTTGTGGAATGTTAGCCAACGGACCTAGGGCTTGCCAGGAAAAAGCTCCAGAATACCATCTCCACCGGTCTGTTGCATCCCAACTGTACAACCGGGGTAGAGCATCATGCTGTTTCCGCCATATGTGATTCTTCCATCATTATAGTGCAGCAGGAAACGGGACTCATCACCCCAGACGACCTTCTTCCATCTCTCGAGGGTCCATTGCCGATGTTCTTTGGCTCATGCCAAGGGTTGTATGTGATGACTGGGCTTCATCATGGGTACCCCTTGTTGGTCTTCAGTTGTGGAACCTCGTGCGAAGCAAGGTACGGTGCATGGTACATGTGAAAATAGGTCGAGGTGCACCGCTGTTGTACTGGTAGGAGAGCTGGAATACTGTAGCACGTCGTTGCTGAGATATCAGTCGTGACACGTGATGCTCGCTTCTAGGATGAACCGCGCGTGCATGGCTGGCCAATTTAAGCCCTTGTGCTGGATGTCTGTGCATGGTTAATTACGTCCTGGTACACCCTTGATGCAGTAGTACGGGAGCAGCCAATACGTACGGCTTTTTCCGAAGTGCTGGTACCTGCTCTCCAGGCCCCAACTATCTGGTTGCGGTCAAATTGGCTTACGTCGCCACGTTTCCCATTACTGACAAACATTTACTGATTACGCGCTATATATGTGCTGAATTTATGTAGCACGTAATCAGTATATATGTGCTGAATTTATATAGCGCGTATCTATATATGCGCTGAATTTATATAGCGCCTGTGAAAACCAGTCTTCTCCACGCCGGCATCGAACTCGGGTCCCCTCACTCCGGAGTAAGTCGCTCTCCAACTGAGCTACGCGGATATGTGCTCTCATTGCTATCTGCCTTTATCTCATGTGCGTCCTGCGGAACAGGCACGTCACATCTCCCCCTCCCATCCCGATAGAGGGCCGGGGGCATGGTCCATGGGTCAGCCGAGACTATGTGTCGCTGTAGGCAGTCATCCGCTGAAGAACGTGCATTTGAGAGATCCCAGACAATTTGGTGTGTTGAACATAACATCACACACATTTATTTTCCCGAAGCACTGAAGAAGGGATTCTCATTTTTCTTGTCTCGCCGTGTGGAAAGAACATCACACCATTGCGAGAAACTTAACGGCCAGGTCATCCTTGAAGTTTGGGCGCCAATACGAAATCACAGGCTTCCCCACGCTGGGCATCAGCTCCGGGTCCCTTCCCTCCGGAGTAAGTCGGTCTCCCAACTGAGCTACGCGGACATGTGCTCTCATTGCTATTTGCGTTTATCTCATGTTCGTCCAGCGGGGCAGGCACGTCACAAGCCGCATGTGACGATATCACGTGGTACTTCGTTACCCCTCCGAATATGTTAAACGGGAGTGTTCCTAATGCACAGCTAACTCGGTGTAGAAGACAGTGCATGGTGTCAGAGTCGTGTAAGAATGCCTTGGCGA
The DNA here is from genome assembly GCA_039090855.1 of Macrothele yani. NCBI lineage: Eukaryota > Metazoa > Arthropoda > Arachnida > Araneae > Macrothelidae > Macrothele > Macrothele yani. The sequence goes on along the minus strand of CM077028.1, from coordinate 66,588,977 downwards.
CCGCAAAGAGGAATTTTGTTTTGTTTTGGGGCGCCGACTACCATGAGCAACTCAATGGGCTATAAGCAATTTCCCGTTACTAATTTATAGCCGGTTATTCCAGAGAACGAAGAAGTCAGTGCCGTAAGATAAACACACCATCAATGCCTCATCTGGGACTCTAACCCTGACAAATGATTAGAAGATTAGAAGCTAACTCTCAACGCTTTGTGCCAGTCGGCCACGGCGACGGTCAGGAGGGTTTCCATCATTTCTCCTGGCCTCTAAATGCCCCTGATCTCAGTCCTATTGAAAATGCATGGGGGACATGGTGGAAAAAGCTGTTCAGCTTCGATGTCTTCGTCAACAGGAAATGTTATCTTTGGACCAAAACGAACGATTGCTCTCATTACTCAAGTACCTACATGCTATCACTTGCAACGAAAATACCCCCATCAAACATAGGTCATCGCTCTTTCCACGTTTATAAGTGAGTCACGGAAAAATTCTCATTGGCCACCACCGGGAATCGAACCCAGGTCTTAGAGTTACGCGCCGGATATGCTTCCATTGCACCACAGCGGCCTCGAATTCCTCCAGACTCACATACACTAACTGCCAACCCAATTTAACAGGTTGCTTCTTGGAGCCCCGCACAATGCTGGGGATTCACCAAAGATGGTAAGCAGCATCTGAACAAATAACTAGAATCCCCAGCATTGTGCGGGGCTCCAAGAAGCAACCTAACAAATTGTCTTGGCAGTTAGTGTATGTGACTCTGGAAGAATTTAAGGCAGCTGTGGTGCAGTGGAAGCATATCCGGCGCGTAACTGGAAGACCTTGGGTTTGATACCCGGTGGCGGCAAATGATAATTTTTGCGTGACTCACTTATAAACGTGGAAAGAGCGATGACCTCTGTTTGATGTTCCAAGTCCACGAAAAATGTCTGTGTTGAAAATACCCCACTCGATACAAAAGAAAGTTCGCATTTTTAGCACGTCGTTTGTAAAAAAGATCGTGCTTATGTTACCGGTTTGTCCGCCCGTCTGTACCCGCGATATCTCTGCAACTATTAGTCCGATTTGAAAAATTCTTTTTGCATTGGGAAGCTGGGAATATGCGAATGATGATCCTTCATTTCGTTTTTTTTGCACGATGTTCTATTTTGCCGATAGAGGTCGTAAATGCAGATAATGTCGAATTCAAAAATACGTTTTATTTCACATATTTGCTCATGAACATCCAATTGAAAAAATTCTTTTATCTTTCGATTCCATTTACGCCGAAGAGTATTTTAGATATAGTTACTTTTTCAAATTACGCACACATTTTCCGCTAGGGGACGTAAAAGTAAATTACATTTCCCCCATAACTCTTCTTCTAAAACTCCGTTTTGAAAAATGTTTTCTTCAGCGGATACACCTCCTGATGGAAAATCTTTTTCATATAATTTAAAATTTTTGGTAAAGAATACTTTTGTCACCAGGAGGCGTAAGTGTTAATTTTTACTTCTGATGTATTTGCCATAAAATCTGAGCTTCTAGAATATCGATTGAAAAAATTCTTTCGTGGACTGATGCCACTCACATCGCTAAACGTTTTCGAAATATTTTCTTCTTAAAGTATTCCACAATTTCTCCGCCAGGAGGCGTAGATGTATATCTTATTTTTGTCAATATCTGTACTTCTAGGAGTCCGATTTGAATAATTCCTTCTTTGTTGATTAGTGTTTTCGGTGTGATATGTTTTTCATATAATTTCAAAATTTTCAAGTAATTCATAGACTTTCTGCTAGGGGGCGTAAAGGTAAATTGCTTTCTCCCCTACATCTCTGCTTCTAAATCTCCGATTTGAAAAATTCTTTCTGAACCTGATACAGCTCCTGATGGGAAATCCTTTGCACATAATTTCAAATTTTTGTCAAAAATGGTTTGGCCACTAGGTGGCGTAAGTCTTATTTTTCGCTTCTGATGTATTTGCAGCAAAATATGAGCTTCTAAATTCTCGATTAAAAAAAAACGTCCTTTGTAGACCGATAGTACTCATGTCGACAAACGTTTTAGAAACATTTTCTTCTTAAAATAATGCATGGTTTCTACGCCAGGGGGTGTAGATGTATATCTTATTTTAGTCAATATCTCTACTTCTAGGAGTCCGATTTGAAAAATTCCTTCTTTGTTGGATAGTGTTTCCGATGCGAAATGCTTTTCCTATACATTCGAAATTTTCAACTAAAACATGAACTTTCTGCTAGGGGGCACAAAGGTAAATTGTGTTTTCTGCGTTATTTCTGCTTCTGAAACTCTGATTTTAAAAATTCTTCCTGTATCGCATACAAGACCTGATGGAAAATATTTTTCACATAACTTCTAATGTTCGGTAAGGAATGGGTTGGCCGCCAGGGAGCATAAGTGTTAATTTCTGCTTCTGATGTATTTGTAGCAAAATCTGGGCTCCTGAAAATCCGATTAAAATTTTTTTCTTGACCGATATCGCTCATATGGAAAAACCTTTTGAGAAAACTTTCTTCCTAAAATAATGCATGGTTTTCCCACCAGGGGACGTAAAGTAACGTCTTATTTTTGTCGATATCTCTGTTTCTAAAAGTCCGATTTGAAACATTATTTCTGCGTTGTTGTTGAGCGTTTCTGGTGCGAAATGTTTCTCATATAAATTCGTGTTTTTCTTAACGCACAAGTCTTCAACCAGAGAGCTCACGATTCCGTTTACAGCAATATCTGAGGGATTAAAAAACCCGATTGAAAAACTTCTTTCTTCCGTCAGATACTATTGTTTCCATATCGGTTCCATTGACTTTGAATAGCTTTGATAAATTTAATTTGCGTTAGAACGGATTCAAAAGACGTGCGTATTACACCCGAAAATTCGGTGTCATCTTTCTTGTTCTCTTTTTGGTTAGTGTGTGTATTATTACAGCTTATTTTAACAGTATAGATAAAAATTAGTTTTTTTTTCTTTTTTGTATATTTATAGGGAAGACCAAGTGATACCTGGTTTGTGGAGCTGCAGAATGAGTACTTCGCGTTTTTTGTTCTTAGAAGGCGGAATCAGATGTCTATGGTCACAGCAAGGAGAGTCAGAATCGTCCACATTCGCTTGTGTACTTATGAAGAAGTACCCCCTGGGCTGCAAGCCTCTGGACCTACTTTGGCAAGAATGGTTTTCATTAATGCTGGATTCACAGGCCGAGGTAAGTTACAGTCTAAAATCAGATTCCAGTCTGCAATTCTGTTTGATCTCATGATGCATATTGTTCGACAGTTTCCTTTGCTCAGAAGTACTAATGTCGTAAAATAAACTTCTGAAAATACGAGGAAGTACTAGAAAGTAATGATACACAATTACCTGTAAACTAAGTATATTATTACAGAGGATGAGTCGAAAGTTTTGCAATATTTGGATCACTTTATGTCTTCGTACGTACCTTTACGATGAAAGCCGAGTAGCATTCAAAGTATAGGCCATCGTGTCGCACCGTCTTTAGCCATCTGTCTGCCAGTTCTTCGATTCTACAGAGGGTGAGTCGAAGGTTTTGCAATATTTGGATCACTTTATGTCTTCGTACGTACCTTTACGACGAAAGCCGAGTAGCATTCAAAGTATAGGCCATCGTGTCGCACCGTCTTTAGCCATCTGTCTGCCAGTTCTTCGATTCTACAGAGGGTGAGTCGAAAGTTTTGCAATATTTGGATCACTTTATGTCTTCGTACGTACCTTTACGACGAAAGCCGAGTAGCATTCAAAGTATAGGCCATCGTGTCGCACCGTTTTTAGCCATCTGTCTGCCAGTTCTTCGATTCCGCGGCAGTACCAGGTCTTGTCCTTCGAAGCAAAGAACTCCTTCACCCCTTCTCGTAGTTGTTGAAGTGCCGCAGGCGAAGTAAGTGGGCCATGGACCGGAACAAGTAATTATCCGACGGGCCAAGTTCCGGGCTATATGCTGGGCGTGGCATCACTCAAATTGCTGGAGTTTCGCCCGGGTCGTTCGCGAGGCATGAAGCCGAGAGTGGCCTTGCTGTAGGAGAGCGCGCTTTCTTTTCACTAGTGCCGGGTACTTCTCCTCCAAAACGACATACACCCGCTCCAGCTCTTCAGAGTAGAGGTTCGCGTTGATGGTCCGACCGTCTGGAACAAATTCGTAATGGATTATCTCCTCGAAATTCCACCAGATGCAGAGCACCACCTTGTGTTCGAAGCGCTCACGTTTGGCAACAGGTTCAGGAAGCTGGCTCGGGTTCAACCACTGCCGTTGTGCGTTAGGATTACGAAAATAGACCCACTTTTCATCGCACGTAGCAATTCTCTTGATGAAACGTACATCGCGCTTATTTTCTAGAGGTTTCGTGTACACTCGGCGATTTGCAGTTCGTGAGGAACAATGCGGCAGCTCCTGTAGACCTTGCCGAGGTCGTGAAGGTGACGAACAACGGTGGGCTGTGATATGCCCAGCTCGCCTGATAAACTCCGAGTGGATGGTTGGTTCTTCCTCTACTGCCTGCGCACGGCCTACCCGACCTTGGCTGATCGTCGAGGTCTCTGTCTCCTGAGCAAAATTTTTTGAATCATCTAATTGCTGTGCTGTGGTCCACGGAATCTTCGCCTTTTGTCATGATAAATGTTTCGACTTGAACTAGTTAAACACGTGACATAACTGCCACAGCACATGCGTTTATGCAAAAACTGCAAAACTTTCGAATCACCCTTTGTATTGTTCAGTTTCAGAAGATCTTCAGGTTATTCCCTCCTGCCTCGTTAGACACCGACACAGGAACAAATCCCAAAACTTTAGGTGAAGCTTTCCTCCGGCCTTAAAAAAGAAGATAGATAGAGATTTTATGGAGGGACACACACACACACACACCATAAAGTTGCAGCATTGCAAGGTTTTAAAACATATATTGTCATTGTAAGGTATTAAGACATATTCATATTCCCTTATTGGCATTGCAAGGTTTTAAAACGTATTCCATTAAAATGCACTGGCTTCCATAAATTAAGGAGAAAACAGAAAAACTCTGCAAAAAACAATCGGAATTGCACTAAATGTGCTGTGACACAAAAGCCACTGCCGGCTCAGAATATCATATGCAAAGTAGTGGCGCTGGAAACGAAAAACAGCGACGACTTTACACGGAACGAAAAACAGCAACGGAGAGCTCAAGTTCCGATTTTGAACTTTAATTTTTTTATAAACAAAAAGAAAAATGCATGCTATTTAAATTGTCTGTTGATATGGCAGTGGGAAACCATGCAGTTTAAGAGATTTAAAAAGTTCTGGTATCGTCGTTGACGTCTGGGAAACGCCTTCATCATCATCATCATTGTCAACCATTATCAATCCACTGCTGGATGAAGGTCTCCCCAAGTTTCTTCCAGAACGGTCTGTCTTGTGCCAGTATCCTCCATGTTACTCCCACATACTTTCGAATTTCATCCACCCATCTCCCATGTGGTCTTCTTCTGGGTCTTTTCCTGTCCCTTGGAATCCAATCTAAAATTTCGGCTGTCCATCGATGGTCTGTCCTTCTGGCAGTATGTCCAGCCCATTGCCATTTCAGGGATTTAACTGTGATCATGATGTCTTCCACTCTTGTCATTTATCGGATCCCCGAATTCCTCTTCTTATCTCTCCTGGTTACACCAAGCATGCACCTCTCCATGCTTGTTTGAGTTGTCTGCAGCCTTTGTATGTCTCTTTTAGCTAAGGTCCACGTCTCTGCACCATACGTAAGCACTGGAAGGATGCATTGATCAAACACTTTTCTTTTAAGACATAATGGTATATTGCTCTTCAAAATTATGCTGTTTCTTCCAAAAGCTCTCCAGGCAAGTTTTGTACGCCGATTAATTTCTTCATCAATGTGACACTCATTTGATGTCTGCTGTCCAAGATAAACGTACGTATATGTTATCTCCAGCTTTTCTTCCGTCAATCGATATATCTTCATTTCGTGTAAAAGCATTGAACATCACTTTTCTCTTCTGAAAGTTCATTTTTAATCCCACTTCTTTACTCTTGTCATCAAGTTCCTGGATCATATTCTGCAGCTCGGATGTGGTAGTTGCAAAAATGACTAAGTCATCAGCAAAACGAAGGTGAGTTAGATAATCTCCATTAATATTTATCCCTTTGTTTTCCCAGTTCAGTGATTGAAAGACATTTTCCAATGTAGCATTAAAGAGTTTCGGAGATATGGTGTCACCTTGTCTCACTCCCTTTCCAATTTTTAAATGGACTTCCGAAAACCACTATGAACCCTGTTAAAATTTCAACAAGAATGTTTCTGAACGTACACTTTATCCCGTGAGCGTCAGAAATGGTAACAGTTAACACATTTTCTCCAGCTGCACTAGATGGAGGAAATTCATCAGAATTTTGTTGTTAGATTATGTGTTAAACTGGAACTGGCATTCAGTCGAACCATTTCAGGTGTTTTGGAAATCTAAATGGAATTCAGATTTTTGCTAATAAAATGAATAGACTCGATTATCTACATATAATCAGTAGAAACTAATTTTCAGCACCACATGGCTAAATTTCAACTACGTTTGATGCAACAAGAGCTGATTTCAGCTAACTTAAAAACGTCAGAAAGAAGGAAACAAGAAAGACGGTAGTGGAAAGAGAAGTAGCGTACTCGGTCAGCAAATAAGTGATCCCATGTTGAGTTCATTCTAGATTTTAAACAAGAAGTTCGCATTTTCTGTTTGTTTCCGATTTACATCTACATAAATTACACCGGTTTCCATAAATTAAGGAATAAACAGAAAAAACCGCGATTACTCTAAAACTACATGATGAAATGTTATGAAATTTGAGGAAAATTTATATCGTATTCCAGACAGGCCGTAAAGCATTTCGTAAGAAACACTTCATTCCAACAAAAATGATCTCATACAGCAGCAGACGAAAAATAAGGTGTCAAAATAAAATAACCAAAGTACCTCAATAGGGAGTGTGGTCATGGCTCATTGCAATGCAGGCCACCCAACTATGTTTAATGCTGTTGATGATGGGATTCTGGGAATTAAGTGGTTAGCAACGACCCGTGTTCGTGTAAAGCCTGTCGATGCCCCATTCAGGTCTTGCAGACGAGGGTTGAAGGCAGCAACGCGTCTCCCAAGAGCATCCCAGACATGCTCGATCGGATTAAAGTCGGGAGACGTGTGGCTGGCTGATATATATGGACAACAGTCACCTTTTGTAGATATTGTTCTGCGAGCTTCGAACGGTGGGGGCGAACGTTATTGTCCTGTGGGAGAAATGTACTTTTTATGGCACCTGTATAAGGGCGAATCTAACGGTACAGAACATAATCGCTACAGCGTTGAGCATGCATGGCTCCCTCTTTCATAGTTGTCTATGCTTCCTCCTTATAAGGTGCCACCCCAAACCGACACGCTACCTCCGCCATACGTGTCCCTTTCACCAGTCATAGAAGCATGATAACGTGTCCCTCCAGATCAGGGCATGCCTAGAATCGCTGTGCAAAGTAAATCTGGACGTATATGTGAAAAGCACTAGCTTCCATTGGTTTTCAGTCCAACTGAGGTGAAGCCTTGCCCACACCACACGCCCCCTTAACCCCGTGACGGGGTTAGGGTCACGCAGAGTGCTGGTTGCGTAGCATAAGAACTTCCTTAGTGAAGCCTTCTGCACATAGTGAAAGCAGATACTACTGTTCCTGTAGCCACAGCTAGTGCAGATCGCAAGCTGTGTTGGGTTAGTCGTCCTGTTCATCGAACATCGCCGAATGTTGTAGCCTCAGACTTTCCTTCGCTGTACCTTCAAGAAGCAGATGGCGTTTTTAAAAATTGGTTCCATAGTCTGCGGACCACAGAAGGACTCACGCGAGCAGTCTTGCAAATTCCTCTTGACTTTGGCCTGCCCCTAGTCTTCCGATCGCTCTCCACCTCAACTCATATGTTATATGATGTCTCGCAGCCATTGCAACAAATCTGCCGTCTCAGACGCATTTCTTTATATTCCGCAAATTATATGACACACATCTCCGTAACAACCCTCATTACACTGAGACTCGTTACCATAAACCAATGCCATCGCCACACATTTGCCCCAACTTTTGTTTATGTCCAAATCTTCTTTCACAAATAATCGCTATTTTTCTAGTTTTTTTTTCCCGTAACTTATGGAAACCAGTGTAGGTTTTTACACTTTCCAACCGTAAGTTGAAGAAGCGTATGTGCTCCAACTTTGTCCGTCTGTCTGTCCGTCCGCACGATAACTCACGTAAAAATGGTTCGATTTCAATAAAATTTTAGTATGTGGTAGGAGACCACCTGGGGACAAACCCTATTGAAAATGGGCGAAATGGGGTCAAAGGTCAGGACATAGGATCGGGATCCATTTCATCGCCCTTATGCGTTATAACTTACGTAAAAACGCGTCCATTGAAACAAAACTTTATCATGTTGTTCCGGAAGTATACTTTACCGGTTCTGTTGAATATCGTCGAAATGGGGTCAAAAGTCAGGTCATAGGAGCGAGATTTATTCTACAGCCATTATCCTCATAACTTGAGTAATGATTTCTGTTACGTTGGAAAGCGTATCATAATCAGTGCATTGCATGATTTTGCTAACTTGTTACAAAAAGAATGTTTCTTTGTATGTTTATGTTATCCTGTTGATGTTTTGCGACTTACAAAGGATGTGTGTCGGTTCGAACGCGCCAAATGACATACTAGTATGACGTAACACATGAGTACAGGTATGAGTACGGACCACGGCCCACGGCAGAGTGAGTCAGTCCCGTGTAAAACGCGTTAAATGTCGGCAGCGCCACCTTGTCCTCTAAAACACACTCGTCATAAGTCGCGTAGTTTGCGTGGAGTAAACAGCGTCCAGGTGAACAACTCGCGTGTATTGAACCGCACATTGTGTGAGGTGCTGTCGTAATTATTCGAACATGGTGAAAATTCTTTAATAAATGACTTCCGTCGTTACGTGTGACTAATCATTTATTTGTTTATTACCCGAGCTTTCGCACCTCAACGGAGGGCTTCGTATGAAAAAAATAAAAAACGAGATGAATGAAGGGTTACAAGCGGGATACAGTCGGAAAACTATAGATGCGATATTAAAACAAGTAAACAGAGTGAGAGAGAGAGAGAGAGAGAACAGACATAACGCCGAATGATAAGAAATTGGATTTCTTAGGAGCAATAACCCTATGTACCAAGAATCATCTTTTTCTTCAAGAATTTATTGAAGAAATTCCAATTTAATGTTGGGATCCGGACAGCAGGATCAATAAATGACTCATTGCAAAGCTATAAAAGCCCCCAAGATAGAGGAGAAATATGGAAGAAAGCGGGAATTTGCTCGGTACCCCTAAAATACCCAGACGGAAGCACAAAGTTATATATTGGACTAACAAAACGGTCAATTAAGGTTCGTATACAAGAACACAAAAGGAATTTGGAGAATGAACAGCCTATTTCAGTCCTAACAAGAGATATACTATTTGAAGAGGCGAGACCTGATTGGGACGAAACAAAGTGCGTTGCAACGTACACTACAAGATATGAATCAGCAATAAGAGAATCTATTGAAATTATGTCTACGACGAATATATGTAATGAGAATGTACCTTACGAAATTCCAAATTTACGGAAAAAAATTTTTAGTGTGTAGAATATTGTTATTTTCAACATTTTATCCATTTTATTAATCAGTTTAAAATCAAATATGTGGCATCGCAAAAAGAATGCTTAATATGCAATAGCGTTTAATGCACGCGGAAGTAGATTCATGACTATTGTCTTAATATTTGCTGTGTTTATCCTTTGTTTATATTTCAAATCATGTAACTTACACAGTGCGTCAAAGAATTTTTAAGACTGGCGCTAGATTTCAGCCTACGTTGGCGCCACCAGTGTAATTCCGACCGTGACCATCTGCTTGCTTTCTGCCAAAAGTACTGCGCAGTTGTTAAAGTAACTCAAACGAAACGGCTGTTCATTAGAGAAGTAAAATGTTTTTCATGTTGAATTATTAAGATGAAACAAAGGGGGCATGTTATTAAATTTAACGCAAAACTTGGTAAAAGTGCCTCGGAAACGTACCAAATGATGAAACAAGTTTACGGTGAGTTTTGTTTAAGTAGATCAGATGTTTTCCTGTGGCACAAACGTTTTTTGGACGGAAGAGAGACGCTAGAAGATGATAAGCATACCGGAAGACCAAGTTTATCTAGGACACCTGAGATTATTGAAAAAGTGCATGATTTCGTGCCAAACAATCGATGTGCGTCACTAAGAATGATGGAAGAGTCTTTAAACATCAATAAAGGAACGATTCGAACCATCCTGCATGAAGATTTTGGCAAAGCAAAAGTCTGTGCTGAATTTGTTTTACACACGTTAACCAATGAACAAAAATCAAGGAGAAGTGCACATTGCAGAGACATCATTTCAGCCGCCGAAAATGATCCAAACTTCTTAAAATCGATTGTTACCGGTGATGAAACATGGTGTTTTCAATATGATCCTAAATCAAAGCGACAAAGTGCGGAATGGAAGTCAAAAAACCCGCCAAAAGCCAAAAAAAGCAAGAAAAGTTCCATCGGAAATCAAAACAATGCTCATTACATTCTTCGATAGTAAGCGTATTATCCACAAATAATTTGTTCTAAGTGGACAAACAATTAGTGGTGAGTTTTATTTAAATGCTTTGAGGCGTTTGATGGGCAGAATTCGTCGCATTCGTCCAGAATATCGAGATGAAAACAGTTGGTGTTTGTTGCACGATAATGTACCCAGTCACACCTTACTTCTTGTTCGTAGATTTTTGGCGAAAAATAACGTCTGTGTGTTAAGTCATCCACCGTATTCCCCTGATTTAGCACCCTGCGCCTTTCTTTGTTCCCAAAACTTAAAATGACGTTAAATGGGTGTTTCTTTGATGATATTTCGACCATACAAACAGCTTCGACGCATGCTTTGCAGGCGATTCCGCAAAGTGAACTGGAACAGGCATTCGAATCATTATTAAATCGCTGTAACAAGTGTATTGAAGCAGGAGGGACTTATTTTGAATAACAAACCAAAACAAATTATAATTTCGTATTTTTATTTCATTTTACAGAACCATTCTTTAAAATTCTTTGACGCACTGTGTATTCAACAGTTCTATGAAGCCTTGAAAAAGCCCTTCGTTGAGGTGCGGAAGCTCGGCTGGTAAATAAATAAATGATTAGTTACACCTAACTACGGAAGTCATTTATTGATAGATATGGGTGTATAATATTTTATTACATGGTGAAAATTGTCACCATTAGCCACCCTCTGAATGCCGTTGAGCTGCTGAAAACCCAAATAAGGTGGCGATTTACCGATGAACGATGCACGCAACGACACTCGACAGAAATAGTAAAGACGACAGCATTGGGCAGGATGACAACTCTTACAGGGGTGTATACCTGGTCCCACTACAGAAACATGACATTGGATTTCTCGGTGGCGCTGCCTGCGTCACACATGTTTCACACGGCAATGACGCACCCTACGGTGGCCCGTATTCATACCTGCACACGTGTGCCACATTTCATGTCGATTGGCGCGTACCAACTCACACACACATCCCTTGCCAGTGATAAAAACTATTTCTTGCAACTGCCATCAAGTAATCCTGTTGTTTTATTACTACGTGAGTTGTTAAAACAATAAGGCAATAAACCTCGTTCAGAAGCATTTGTTAGTTGAATACAGCCCACAAGAGTAAGTTCCACAAAAGTAACTCCATAGAGTCACCATAGCTATCTAAACAAATATCTCATCGTAAGGCGCGTATTCCAGCAGAGAAGAAATCGAAGTCCTTCTGGTGCAGGCACGCTGTCTCACATTTGCACCCGTAGCAAAATTATTGCGAGCAAAATATTTGAGAGGGCCAAATAAACTGGCGTGCAAAAATTAAGGAAGAGACGGTTTTTTTAATGTAACGTCGTGCAGAAGTGCTCCACATCGACCCAAATCATACCATAAGATCCTCAAGATGTAAGAATATGGGACAAGTGAGCAAACCATCCAAACAAGGAATCCAAAGGATACAAAGGCACTTTATTGGAAAGGTAGCATCGAGCACAACTGGACAGAAGACAGAAACGTCCATGTGGCAGGCGGCTGCCAAGAAAAATCCAGTCTTTAGTAGGGGGTATGATCACCTCTGACTGCGTTGCAGGATTTACAACGTCTGTCCATGCTGAGGACGTAGTTGTCAAGGAGCAGTTAAGGCATCGCGGCCCATTCCTCTTGTAGCGCCAATCGCAGCTGCGGAATCGTTGCTGGCGGCTGGTGACGTGATGCCAAGCGTCTCCACATGTGTTCGATTGGATTTAGCTCCTGGGACCTTGCGGGCCAATCTATGCGTTGAATATCTTTACTCTCCAACAGCTCTGCAACAGCCACTGTACGATGAGGTGTAGCGTTGTCGTCCATGAAGAGGAACTCAGGACCCACAGCACCCCTAAACAGACGCACGTGAGGCAGGAGAACCTCTGTTCAATAGCGGACACTAGTGACTGAACCATCTTGGAAGATGTGGAGATCAGTTCGGCTACCAAGCATGTTACCGCCCCAAACGAGAACTCCGCCACCTTCAAACCGGTCCCTTTCGACGATGTTGGAGGTGTGATTGCGTGTTCCCTGCTCTCTCCAGATGTGTATACGTCCAGAATCGCTCGTCAGACCAAATCGACTCTCATTCCTAAAGAGAATTCGACCCCATTGCTGATGTGTCCAGTTCTTGTGTTCCTAGCACCACAGAAACCGCCGTCTCCGATGAGCAGGCGTTAATGGCAGACAACGTACTGGTCCTCGTGCAAATAGACCACCTTTGTGCAGCCTCCTGGCCACGGTAAAACGCGACAACGGACGTCCAGTTGTCTGTTGCATGTGCCTTGCGATTTCTCCCGCTGTCTGCCGTCTGTCTCTTTTCGCCTGTAGGACAATATACCGGTCGTCCACCGCCGTGGTTGCTCGTGGACGACCACTGCTAAACTCTCAGACAGCTGTTCCTGTCGTTTGAAATGCTCTCCAAGCTCGTGAAATGATGCTGTGAGCGATCCCGAACTTCTCGGCTACACTAGTCACGCTTCGACCTTCTTCCAACTTCCCAATGACGCGACCTCGGGTAAAGTCATCCAGATGTCGTCTACTGGATTGCCTATTGGCCATATCACATGGTGGCAGCAACTCGACGTCTTTTAAACCGATGTACACCGTGCAATAGCTTTCACCAAATTGCTGAGCGTACACCGCCCGTGTGCTTTATACCCTTCCGACACCCCCCCCTCCACGTCATGCGGCATATATGCGCATGCCCTACAGTACCGGACCCTAGTCTATTTCCTGAGTGGTCTTTCGGTCCGTTCTGCCTGCTCGTTCCGCTGTTATGCTAATTTCTCCTCTTCGTCCTTAATTTTTGCACACCAGTGTAGATGGAAATCGCATTAGTCGCGGCCTTCGCGGTCGGCGGGTTTTGCCAACACTTCCCAACCATTTCTCAAAAAACACTTAACCAAGTGTTTTGGGACGTGTATTCTGGCCTTATCGTGTAAAAGCACACTACCTCTGCTCAGATGCCCAAGTCTTTTGCGGCGAATGGTTTGGTGCAAAATGTCAAGTGTCTGACAGTAGTGCTGTGCTGTTACACTTGCACAAAGTCCTGAGAAATCAATCAGAAGCATGTCCCAAAGGACAGTTGTCATGATTTTTTTTATTTGGCTACATGACGTCGTCTTGACATTTTTAGCGATGACATCATGCTTTCTAGTGTGTAATGATGCCACCAGCTTTCGTCACTAGTGTCTATGCGCTGTGAGAAAACCTCACTTGGCTGATGATAGTATATGAAATGACTGTGGGAAAGAACCTTTCGTTTTGTATTATGTTCTTCTGTGAGATTCTTAGGAACTCTGCTCACCTCGCGCAAACATTTCGAAATGTGCAACACTGTGGACACTACCTATAGGAATTTTCAATTCGACCGCGAGTTCTCTCTCTAGAGTGGCGGTCGTTCTGCGCCCATGTTAAAGTTTGTCGGTAGCGTCTGTCCTGACTGTTGCACCGTTTCTTCGTATATCTTTGGTGCCATAACACCTTCACCATACACTTCTACTAACTGGCGATTGATTTTTACAGGAGCAACATCCTTTGCATTCAAAAATCGAGTTAAGGTTTCGCACTTCCTTGTGTGCCTATGGTGACAATAACGCTGTCATCTTTCAACAGCAGCTCCTAATAAACGAATCGGCGTAGAGCCCACTGGTTGCGAAGTGATATTTCTGGACTGTTTGGACATGCGCAAGTGCTTTAACTCTTCCTTGGCGTGTTATGAGTTTTGGTGCTGGACCTCTTGTTACCTTATTTATTGAACAACCCTTTTAATTCTGGTTTTCGAACTTTCGCTAAACATACACGTGATTATAAATTTAAAAATTACCTATTCAACTTCCTTGACTATGTTGCAGTTATCTATAAAAACTTTTTTTTTCTTTGCAGTTTCTCGGCTGGTGCCGGAACAGCCATGGGTGCCATCATATTTTATAAGTCCATGTGTGATGGAATTATTTAACATGTTAGCAGTGTCGCAATTGGTTCAGACATCATGGATCCCGACGCAGGTACCACACCAGGGGATGAACTACTATTCTGAAGACCCGCCTGCCATGGATGGAACCCCACCTTTTCCTGTGACACAGCCTGGAGCTTTTGCGACACAGCCTGGAGCTTTTGCGACACAGCCTGGAGCTTTTGCGACACAGCCTGGAGCTTTTGTGACACAGCCTGGAGCTTTTGTGACACAGCCTGGAGCTCTTACAGCGCACCCGATACCGGTAGTGACTCCACCACCATCCATAGTGACACAGCAGCCTTCAGCACCTACCATCCTTCTGCACCCATCTGCAGCTTCTGCCATTGGCACAGATATCAGCTTCGTTCCAGTTTACTCCGTGCCAACTCCAATTCAATACTACCCCGTGGCCATGACGAACGCAGAGAGTTACACTAACGTTTACTGTTTGACGCCTTACGGACAGCCTAATATTGTTCCCGTTGAGAACTCCATGGACTTTTTCGACCCTAACGAAGCTGTGGATGAACGGCGTGCGCAGAATGCCGCCTTCCTGGCTGGTGCGGAGTCTTCGCCGGAAAGCTCCGATACTTCGAATAGTGCTTCTGTCACCAGCGACACCCAGAATAGGGCCTGCAGTCCAACTGCCAATCAACAAGGTCAACATCAGGCTCAGCGTGAGATGACCAATCAGCCTACCGAAGGGGAAATTTTGCCGCCAATGGGAAACTCAGTCTACAGCACCATAGGTGAATGTGGCGCCCCCACTGAGCCAGACAGGGAAGCTGTTGTTTACATAGGCAACTTGCCTCCCTATGCTACTGTTGAAGATGTAAGAGCCTTCTTCGCAGTAAAAATCCAGGTAAGACTACTTCACTTCTTTTAATATGCTCCCGTTTTAGCCCCTGAACTGAAGTGTAATTTCTTAACTATTGATACTATTGCTTTATGAAAAGTTCTATGAAATTGAAATTATTGATAAGATTCAGAAGTTCATCCTTGCTGCGGAGACTAATGCATGGAAAAATTCAGTTCGGAATCTTTTTCCCACCAGTCTGACGTATCCAATATCAGTTTCGAATCCCACTAACACATTTTTTTGTTTCGTGTTTGGTGAATACACCGATGAGCTATTACATTATGACCACCCCCAGGAAGAGAAATGAGCGCGCCTAGAGACCGATCGGTGGCGCAGGTGAAGTTCACAGAGCGGTATATATACAACTCGTGGGCCGGCATTCGGTTAGTAGAGTGTTCGGAGTCAGAATGGGAAAAGCTGCCGATATATCGGAGTTTGATAAAGGACATTGTTATGGCACGGCGACTCGGAATTACGATCTCGGAAACGGTGTGGGTTGTTCACGTGCCGCTGTAGTGAGTACGTATCAAAAGTGATGCACTGATGGCCAAACGACGAACTGTAGTCCAGCCGTGTGTCGTCCGTAGCTCATTGATGCGAGGGGGGGGGGGAGCGGCGACAGTCGCTCATTTTTCACAGCGACCGCAGGGCAACAGTGCGACAAATTACCTGCAGCCACAACAGTGGTGACCAGGGCAACGGGTCACAGCACACAGTTCATCGCAGCCTTCTGCGCAAGGAAGGGTCTGCGTAGCCGAAGACCCAACCGAGTCCGCATGCTCACTGCACGTCATCGCCAACTACGCATGTAATGGGTTCAAGATCATCGAGATTGGACCGTGGATCATTGGAAGAAAGTGGCCTGGTCTGACGAATCAAAGTTCTCGGTGCATCACGTAGACGGCCGAGCGCGGATACGCCGATTACTGAGAAAAACGTTTTGTTAATTCAAAATTTTTTTTATCGATATAGTAGCAAAACATTTTGTTGAATTTGCAAAATTGTTTTGTTGAAAATTATTGTTGATTTAACCAAATTTACTGTTGTCACGACAAAACGTTTTGTTCATTTAATAAAATGTTTTGTCGATTTTTGGAAATTTGTTTGATCCAACAAAACATATTGTTATCATGACAAAATGTTTTGTTGCTGCAACAAAACGTATTGTGTCACGATAACAATATGTTGCGTTGCAGCAACAAAACATTTTGTCATGATAACAATATGTTTTATTGGATCAAACAAATTCCCAAAATCGACCTAATCTTTTTGTTAAATGAACAAAACGTTTTGTCGTGATAACAATACATTTTGTTAAATCAACAATAATTTTCAACAAAATAATTTTGCAAATTCAACAAAAAATTTTGTTGACTGTATATCGACAAAAAAAATTTGTTGTATGGGACCTGGATGCACTGCTGGGCGGAAACTGACCGGCGGCGGTGTTATGTTGTTTTGCGATGTTTTCTTGGGACACTTTGGGACCCATTATCCCAATAGCACAATCCCTGACAGCTCTCAGGTATCTGAACATCGTTGCGGACCACGTTCACCCATTCATGGCAACTGTGTTCTCTGCTGGTGATGGCCATTACCAACAGAATAATGCGCCATGCCACACTGCCAGAATCGTCAAGGAGTGGTTCGAGGAACATTCTGGGGACTTTCTGTTAATGTCCTGGCCTCCAAATGCATCTGACATGAGCCAACATGTGTGATTCGACTTGGAAAACCGGGTTCGCGCTAAATCACCACCAACCCGAAATGTACCAAAATTGATGGACCTGCTGTTGACGTTATGGTACCAAATACCTATCGCCACTTCATCGAATCGATGTCTCGCCGAGTGGCCGCTGTTTTACGGGCTAAAGGGCGTCCTACATCTTATTAGGTAGGGGGTCATAATGTAATGATTCATTGGTGTAATTTATAATCGGCTCCAGGTAATTCAGCGGAAACGAAATAATGGAATGTGAAATCACCAAACGTAAAATTCATCTTAGGGCAAGTTTTCCGAAAACTGCGAATATAGGTTAATGGAATTCACGGAGGTAGGAAATTCCATTTACCTATAATCGTGAATTTCTGAAGTTAATCTGTTGTGATATCCTTCCACGTGCTTGACAACGAACGTAGGTTGACTACCCTCTTGGTTGGGTATGTATGCCATTAAAAAGCATCGAAAAATTGTAATATTTAGATGTTCATACACTGACGGAAAAAAAAATTCCCAACACCAAGAAGGGGTTGTGTTAGATAAACGACAGTTGGTAGGCGGTGAGAGTACATCTGTAAGATGACGTCTATGCAAACTTCGCGCTCGGCACATACGTGTGGCGCTAGTAGCGCCCCTCGGAACATGCAAAGCAGGTTTGCTGTAAATACGTGCTGTAACGTTCGTGAGCGTTAGTTATCGTTGAGATTCGACGTAGTGTGTTGATGTTAGTCAAGAATGACTTTAAGAAGACGAAGAAGCCATTATCAACAGCTCACGGAGTTTGAACGAGGTCGTGCAATAGGGCTACGAGAAGGTGGATTTTCTTTCCGCAATATTGCAGAACGACTTGGCAGGAATGTAGTCACTGTGCATGATTGTTGGCAGCGGTGGTCAAGGGAAGGTACTGCCTCAAGAAGACCGGGTTCCGGCCGGCCACGTGGCACTACTGAGAGGGAAGACCGCCGTGTACGGCGTATGGCCGTGGCGCATCGTACCGCGTCTGCGGCAGCAATTCGAGCTGCAGTTGCCACCACAGTGACACAACGAACTGTTACAAATCGGTTACTTGAAGGACAGCACCGAGCCAGACGCCCTGTAGCGTGCATTCCACTTACTCCAAACCACTGCCGTTTGCGACGTCAGTGGTGTCAAGCTAGAGCTCATTGGAGGACGGAGTGGAGATCTGTTGTGTTTTCTGATGAAAGCCGGTTCTGCCTGGGTGCCAGTGATGGCCGTGTGTTGGTTAGAAGGAGGCCAGGTAGGCGCCTGCAACCAACCTGTCTGCGGCCGAGACACACTGGACCTACACCTGGAGTTATGGTCTGGGGAGCAATTTCTTATGACAGCAGGAGCACTCTCGTGGTTATCCCACGCACCCTGACGGCACAGTTGTACGTCGGTCTAGTGATTCAACCTGTTGTGCTGCCATTCATGAACAGCATTCCAGGGGTGTTTTCCAACAGGATAACGCTCGCCCGCATACCGCTGTTGTAACCCAACATGCTCTACAGAGTGTCGACATGTTGTCGTGGCCTGCTAGATCACTAGATCTTTCACCAATCGAGCACGTATGGGACATCATTGGACGACAACTCCAGCGTCACCCCCAACCAGCATTAACCGTCCCTGTATTGACCGACCAAGTGCAACAGGCATGGAACTTTATCCCGCAAACTGACATCCAGCAGCTGTACGACACAATGCATGAACGTTTGCGTGCTTGCTTTCAACATTCTGGCGGTTACACCGGTTATTAATGTACCAGCATTTCACATTTGAAATGGCTCTTCTGGCGCTTACAATAAGCTGTGATCTTGAAACTTTAATCGATTAAATATGTTACCTATTCAAATTGTAACGTATACTCTAGATTCACTTTCCTTTTGATTTTTACTATCTCTGGTTATTTTATTTTACTATGTAAATAATCTTCTTACTGAACGAGATGTTATTTCTCCTGCTGAATGAGATCTGGCAATGAGTGTAAGTCATGACGTGGTGGTAGCCAGTATAAATAGGCGCGTTCAACGATACCAGAGAGAGCTGTTGTTTATGTGTCAGAGAGCTTTTTGTTGATGTGCGTAGGAAGAGCTGTTGTTGTATGGTGAGAGCTTTGTTTCGTGTGTAAAGAGATCTTCGTTTATGTGAGAGCCAGATATCGAGTAGTTGTGTGACCGATGAAGTGAGTGTTAATAAATAATAGAAGTTTACCAAATAAAAGATTGTCTTAGTAAGTACGTTTTTCTCAGTTCATAGTTTTGTCAGACCTCTGTCTGGCTGTTAGGTTTATTTCATTAGTTGATTATTATTAACAACCAGCATTAAGACTTTATTCATCTTAATTACTACTACAACATTACTAGCAGTTAAAAGCTTGTTTATTATTATTACTACACTACTAGCAGGAAAGTTTATTCATGATGTAATTAACAAACAACAACCATTAGAAGAAGCTTAGAAGAAGTTGAATTCATTATAATATATTAGAAGGAAGCTGAATTCATTATAAAATGTATTGCCGCCATTTCATTCCTCTACAACTATTTTTTCGTGGTGTTGGGATTTTTTTCCCGTCAGTGTATATCCCTTTTAACTGGGTTGACAGCGTAGATTTTTTGTTTCGTGTTTGACAACGTACTTCACCGTGTTCATATTCACCAGGGTGACTCAGAAAGTAAATAATGTTTAGTTATAAAAACTATATATTCTGAAATTTATCAAACATTTTATGTACAATTTTTAATTCATACCTTAGCCTACTTTTCTACATAGTGGCCTTGTACATTGAGGCGCTTGTCATATCTTGGTATAAGTTTAAATATCTTCTCCTCATAGAACTTTGCCGCTTGTCCTTTCGGCCAGTTCATAACAGCCTTCTTTAGCGCTTGATAATCATCGAAACGTTGTCCCCCGAGACTCTGCCGCCTCTCCTTTTCGGCCAGTCCATAACAGCCTTCAACGTTTTGATGATGATTAGATCATCATCATCAAATCGTTGTCCACCAAGAAGACTCTGCCTTAAATTGGGGAGCAAATAGTAGTCCGGGCTGTAAGGTGGGTACTGGAAAACTTCCCAGGGAAACGCATCAAGCAGCTCCTTTGTCCTTCTGGCAGAGTGCGGACGGGCATTGTCCTGTATGAAGCGAATTCCTCGTAAGCATGATTCTGCGGCGTTGTTGAATGTCTCGCCGTAGACGTTTCAGAGTTGCATAGTAGGCATCAACATTTACGGCTGCACCTCTTCCTACGAAATCGACGAGTAAGACACCGTTCCATTCCCAGACAACACCCCCGATTTTCTTTGCAAAGAAAGTTTTGTTTCACCTTTCGCATCTTTTCCAGGGATTGAAGTTGATTCCACTCAAGTGATTGTCTTTTGTTCTCGGGAGTGTAGTGCGAAATCAACGTTTCGTTCCCTGTGAGCAGTTTGTTCTTTTTTGATTAGAGATTTAACGACCACCGTGAGCAACTCAGTGTGCTGTAGCAGTCGCTCGTCCCAAATTTAGGGCCACTGGTTCCAGGGAAGAGAGAGAACCAGGGCCGTAAGACAAACGCAACATCCATGCCTCACCGGGATTCGAACTAGGACCCATATCGGACGAATTATCAGGAGCCACCGCTTTGACCACTGCGCCACAGGGGCGACAACAGTTTATTCAATAAACTCGTTGCTACTGTATATTCGTAGTAACGCTCCAAGAACATCAATACAACCCCCAGATGCTAGTTCTGTGTTCATCTGTCTGTGAGCATCCGTGGGACCTGTCTTGCACAGATTTTGTTGAAGTTCAGATGTTCAGCCACAGTTTGGCACACAAGTGTACGAGAAACTTGAAGATCCTTTTCGTGCACTTAGCTAATTGTAAAGCATAGATTCTCTTTAATGATGTCATAATCCTTTTGTTTGAGTTCGTCCGTGATGAGAGCGGGGTGTTCTGACTGCTCCTCGTCAGGAACTTTTGTTCTTCCATGTTTAAACATTATGCACCACTTTCTGATATTGGATTAACTCTTAACACCTCCTCCATACACTTGAACAAGTCTCAGATGAATGTCAGTAGGTCTGGTGTTTTCAGTAGTCAAAAAAACAAACAAACGGATAACTGATCAAATTTAGCATTCGGTGAGATTTTCAATTCGCGTGTTTATTTCGAAAGATCGTAACTAACCATAAACAGATAACAAACACCCCGACAATGGGCGTTTATTATTCATTTATGGTTAGTTACGACAATGGTGCCAGGAGATATCCAACAGCGCACTGGATCAAGGCCGTCTAGAAGGTACAAGACCATGACATTGAGAGATTAGTTCCCTCCGTTTGTGACGTCACTCTCATATCACACGGCCTGATACGTCGGTGCCGTATTTGACGTCATCAGTGGAAATCAATCGGAAGCCTTGGTTTCCTCGTGACGTCACTAAAAGAGGGAACTATTTTCTCTGATGTCATGGCTCGTATTTTCCAGACGGCCTTGACTAGGCCCAGATGATCTTAAATGAGTGCCAGATAGAAACCTGCGCAGACGCTATGTGCTAACGTTCTTTACTTTCTGAATGACTTACGTAGTTTTCGAGGTTCCTGCATGACATTCGAGTATGCAAATAAATTTAAAAGAAAAGACATGCCATCACGTTCCATCAGTTAGTATCATTCTATTTTATAGTTACTAAAGATTTAAATTCTTAAATTATTGGGAAGTCGATCGGTCATTACGATTTATTGTGGATAAATATTGCGTATTTTGCTTGAATTTGTAGCAAAGTTAAAAATTAGAAGTATTTGCGCAGGTTGTACGAAGCTGTTTATGAAGGTTGGGACGAATTTTTTATGAATAGCGTACATTATGTAATCGGATGCGCATTCATAACTGCAGTACGTTTAAAAGAATGTTCAATACAATTGTATTTAATCATCTCTTTTGAATTATTAGTAGCAATTATCAGTAAATAAAATAGATTTGTAAAAGTACATAATCTTAATCCTTTACGACTGTATTTATTTTTTTAGCACGTCTTTTGTAAAAAAAGATCGTGCTTATGATATCGGTTTGTCCGTCCGTCTGTAGACACGATATCTCTGCAACTATTAGTCCGATTTGAAAAATTATTTTTGCATTGGAAAGTTTGAAACGAATGATGATCCTTCAATTCGTTTTTTTTTTACGATGTACAATTTCGCCGCTAGAGGGCGTAAATCCAGATGTCGAATTCAAAAATACATTTTATTTCACATTTTGCTTCTAATCATCCAATTGAAAAAATGCTTTTATCTTTTGATTCCATTTATGTCGAAGAGTATTTTAGGAATGGTTACTTTTCCAAATTATGCATAGATTTTCCGCTAGGGGACGTAAAAGTAAATTACGTTTTTTCCCGATATCTCTGATTCTAAAACTCCGATGTTTTCTTTAGCGGATACAGCTCCTTATGGAAAATCTTTTGTATATAATTTCTAATTTTGGGTAAAGAATACTTTGGCCACCAGGGAGCGTAAGTGTTAATTTTTGCTTCTGATGTATTTGCCATAAAATTTGAGCTTCTACAATCTCGATTGGAAAAATTCTTTCGTGGACCGATGCCACTCACATCGATAACCTTTTTAAAATATTTCATGGGTTCTCATCCAGGGGGCCTAGATGTATATTTATTTTTGTCAATATCTCTGCTTCTAATGCTCCGATTTAGAAAATTCTTTCTTTATTTGATAGTTTCCGTTGTGACATGTTTTCCAAAGAATTTCAAAATTTTCAAATAATTCATAGACTTTCCGCTAGGGGCGTAAAGGTAAATTGGATTTCCCCTATATCTCTGCTTCTAAATCTCCACTTTGAAAAAAAACTTTCTGCACCGGATACAGCCCCTGATGGGAAATCCTATGCACATAATTTCCAATTAAAAAAAAATGGTTTGTCCTCCAGGGGGCGTAAATCTTAATTTTCACTTCTAATGTTTCTCCAGCAAAACGTAAGCTTCTAAAATCTCAATTGAAAAATAAAGTCGTTTGTGGACCGATACTACTCATGTCGACAAGCATTTTAAGAACATTTTCTTCGTAAAATAATGCATGGTTCCTACGCCAGGGGGCGTAGATGTATATCTTATTTTGGTCAATATCTCTACTTCTAGAAGTCCGATTTGATAAAAAATATCTTCTTTGTTGGATAGTGTTTCCTATGCGAAATGTTTTTCAAATAAATTCAAAATTTTCAAGTAAATCATAAACATTCCGCTAGGGGGCGCAAAACGGTAAATTGCGTTTTCTGCGTTATTTCACCTCTATAACTCCGATTTGAAAAATTCTTCCTGTATCGCATACAGCACCTGATGGAAAATATTTTGCATATAATTTCTATTTTTTGGTAAAGAATAGTACTTTGGCCACCAGAGGCGTAAGTGTTAATTTTTGCTTCTGATGTCTTTGCCATAAAATCTGCGCATCTACAATCTTGATTGAAAAACTTTTTTGTGGACCAATGCCACTCATGTCGATAAACTTTTTCGGAAATTTTCTTTTTCAAATATTCCATGGTTTCTCCTCCAGGGGGCCTAGATGTATATCTTATTTTTGTCAATATCTCTGCTTCTAATGCTCCGATTTAGAAAATTCTTTCTTTATTTGATAGAGTTTCCGTTGTGACATGTTTTCCAAAGAATTTCAAAATTTTCAAATAATTCATAGACTTTCCGCTAGGGGGCGTAAAGGTAAATTGGATTTCCCCCTATATCTCTGCTTCTAAATCTCCACTTTGAAAAAATACTTTCTGCACCGGATACTGCCCCTGATGGGAAATCCTATGCACATAATTTCCAATTAAAAAAAATGGTTTGTCCTCCAGGGGGCGTAAATCTTAATTTTCAGTTCTAATGTTTCTCCAGCAAAACGTAAGCTTCTAAAATCTCAATTGAAAAATAAAGTCGTTTGTGGACCGATACTACTCATGTCGACAAACCTTTTGAACATATTCTTCTTAAAATAATGCATGGTTTCTACGCCAGGGGCGTAGATGTATATCTTATTTTTGTTGATATCTCTGTTTCTAAGAGTCCGATTTGAAAATTTCGTTCTTTGTTGGAGAGCTTTTCAGAGCGAAATGTTTCTCAGTTAATTTCATATTTTTCTTAACGCACAAGTCAGCAACCAGAGGGCGTAAGCTCACGATTCCATTTACAGAAATATCTGATGGATTAAAAAACTTCTTTCTTCTGTCAGATACTATTGCTTTCCATATCGGTTCCATTGACTTTGAATAGCTTTCATAAATTTAATTTACGTCAGAACGGATTCAAAAGACGTGCTAATTACACTCAAAAATTCGGTGTCATCTTTCTTGTTTTATTTTCTTGTAGTTTCTTTTAAAAAACTCGCTGATTACTCAAAGTTTTTCTACAAAGGCTTGGAAATAAACTCTGGATATTTCAAGAACTTTTGTTTTTAAGAATATTTATGTTGAGCGAGAGTGTTTATTTGTTTATGAACAATCGTAATTGCATTTCAAATAAATCATAAGTGGAAACTCATAGTTTAGCTTTTCCCCATTTCTTGCTTTAATGTTCCTCCTGACGATAGGATAGAGGTGATCCTTCCAAGCGGAATCTCGTAAAGCCCCTTACCCAATGATTTCGTAAAGTCAACGCCGCTGTTTGGAAAATTCACTCTTACAAATCTTCTGAAGTTCCACCGTTACGATTTCTACGATAAACAATATTTTACGATAATTCGTTTAAGACAGAGAAAGATTTTAACCGTTTTCTGAGCGTACGTTTAATCAAAAGATATTTTAAACCGTCAGTTCATACACGGTCCAGTGTTTACAGTTTTTTGGGTCAATTTTCCTCCACGAAAATCCATTTCCCCCCTAAAAATCCTTCCACATCGAACTAGGAGTCCATTCATCCAATTCCATTGCTTTTCAATTTCGTTTATGACTTAAGATAATCTAAAATATTAAAAAAACGAACAAGGTTTCCTGCGAAAAATCTTCTGCTTTTGAATCTTGAAGGTAGTTACGCAAAAACTGGTGGTTACTACTTTCAGCGCGGAAGAGTATAAACCTGGCTTCATTTTGTCAGCGTGGGAGGAGTAGGGGTCAGCGTCTCCTCTGAATTCCAACCACCGTGAAATTCTCCACCTGGAATAATAGCGGAAATTCAGTTGACCATATTGGGAGTTCCCGTTTGGTAATTGAGCGTATGAATTGAACACAAAGTTGCCCATGTTGTTTATTTCACCCTCATTTTAGGAATAACATTCATTCAATTTATATTGCAGTGTTTAATGAAAGAAATATGTAGATCAATGCTTGTGGAAGTCTAGTGAATGATTAAACTATACTAGCTATACTAGTGTAGTGTAAGCTGTTAGGGATATGCACAGTCCAATAAAAAAATTATAACCACCTGCTAATATGAAGTATGACCTCTTCGTTCCGCCAATACCGAAGATATAAGGCGTGGCATTGATTCATTGAGGTCTCTGAACGTTTTAGTATGGATGCTATACCATACAGACACAAGAGCTTCTTTCAGATCATCAGGAGTCATCGGTGGTGGATCCATACGTCGAACCTATTGGTCAAATTAGTGCAATCGATGTCAATAGGATTGATGTCCGGCGAGTATGATGTCTAGGATAGCAAGCTGAAGTCTGTGGAACGTTCCTCAAATCATTCTCGCACACGCACAGCAACATGGCAAGGGGCATTACCTTGCTGGAAGCAACCCATGCTATCGGAGTAGACAGTCATCATGAATGGGAGCATCTGATCCTCCACAATGGATAGATAGCCTGAAGCGTTCATCGTGCGATCGAGGAGGGAACACTTCAGGGCGTGGCATTGATTCCATGAGGCCTCTGAGCGTTTTAGTATGGATGCTATACCATGCAGACACAAGAGCTTCTCGCGAATCATCAAAGTCATCGGTGGTGTATCCATATGTCGAACCTATTGTTCAAGATAGTTCCATCGATGTCAATAGGATTGATGTCAGGCACGTACACTCCTGGGCAGTTGCTAAGGACGGATCATAAACGGCTATATAGCGCATAAAAAAGTAAGTGTGGTTGGATGCCAAGTGAAATAAAATAATGTCAGAATGCCAGGACATTACAAGAAAGACAATTTATTGTGCTCTGAAATCCAGAAGGCTCTGGAACGTGTTCAAGGGACAAACAGGCCATTTTGTGCAGAATACGTAAACGTGAAAAAAATGCAATTACCGTCCGCAGGCGTTCCGGCGTAAGATGTCAATACGGGATATGGCCACCATGGAGGGCGATGCAAGATTTCACACGTCGTGTCATGCTTTGCACAACATTATCAAGCAGCTGTTGGGGTAATTTATCCCATTCCTCTGTCAGTGCACGGATGAGGGTGTCCTTGTTTATTGGATGGCATTGGCGACCAGCAAGACTCCTCCCCAAAGCATCCCACACATTTTCAATGGGATTCAGATCTGGAGAACGTGCTGGCCATACGAGGCGTTGAATATCCTCGCTCTCAAGACACTCCTGTACAGCGACTGTTCGATGACATGTTGCGTTGTCGTCCATGAAAATGAATCTATCACCGACAGCGCCACGGAACATGCGAACATGAGGTAGCAGAACATCATTAATGTATCGTTGGCCAATCATAGTTCCAGTTGGAAGCACATAGAGGGGCGTACGGCCATTGATCATGATGCCAGCCCATACCATGACACTACATGTCGGATATCGGTCCCTTTCCTGTATGTTTGCTGGACAATATGCAGTACCACTATCACGCCAGATCAGTTGTCGTCGACAATCAGACGATAGACTGTATCTACTCTCATCTGAGAAGAGGACAGCAGACCAGTCGTTGTCAGTCCAATTGCGATGTTGATGGCACCATCGCAAACGGGCGGTACGGTGACGTCTGGACAATGGGATGCACACAACAGGACGGCGGGCGTATAGTCCTCCTTCATGTAAACGTCTGGCGACAGTTTTTCGGGAGATCCGCTTGCCAGTAGCAGCCATAAACTGATTTGCTACCTCACTAGCTGTGCTGCGCCGGTGTCTTTTTCTTGATAGCACTGTGTACCGATCTTCTGCAGGTGTCGTACTGCGAACACGACCTCCCCCGTGACGTTTGCTACACTCTCCATTTGTTTGAAATGATTTCCAAAGCCTTGAAACAACACTGTGGCTGACGTCGAACTCTCTGGCAACATCTGTTATTTTTCGCCCTTCTTCAATCTTGTCAATAATACGGCCACACGTAAAATCATCTAGGTGATGTCGGGAAAACATACTGAAAATTGCAAGTTCGTCAATTGATTCTTTCCCTTTCAACTTTGCGTTTGAACAACAACGGTCAATACGCGTCAAATCCTTGATATCTCTGATCAGCGGTATGACGTCACGAACAAGTTCGGCAATCCAAAATGTGCATACGCACAACACGTCTTACTGTATGCCACACTTATGCTAATTTCCACATTTTCCTGCCTTCCATTTTATGGTTGCTATCGTTGCTATTGTCATCCGTCCTTAGCAATTGTCCGGCAGTGTATAATGTCTAGGATAGTAAGCTGAAGTCTGAGGAACGCTCTTCAAACCATTCTCGCACACGCATAGCAACATGGCAAGGGTCATTATCTTGCTGGAAGCAACCCATGCCATCGGAGTAAACAGCCGTCATGAATGGAAGCACCTGATGCGCCACAATGGATAGATACCCTGAAGCGTTCATCTTGCGATCGAGAGAGATGATTGCTCTTAATGATTCCCCGAGAAACGTGCCTCATACGAGCACACTGCCACCACCTCCTTGTTTTTTTTTGTTTTTTTTTTCGACATCCTGTCGGATTATTTCTGTCAGCAGTGCTTCGTCGTACTCTCCATCGTTCATCCACACGATAAAGCAGAAAACGCCATTCGTCTGAAAAAGCTACTTTCTTCCACTGTGCGATGGTTCAATCCCTTCTTTCAGATGTAAATTCGTGCCGTAATCGTCGATGTGTGGCCGTCAGCATCAGTACCTTGAGTGGACGGCTGCTCCGGAGAGCCATAGGGAACAGAATTAGTTAAACTGTGGTTTGCAGTTCGCTCCTCGATATGCCTGCATTAAATGCTCAGGCCAGTTATTTCACTGTGTCCCGCCTGTTGGATCGTATTAGTCAGGAGAGCCGTCGCAGCCCACAGTCGTCAATGCTCCATGGGCGTCTACTATTACCCCGATTACTGCAGGTCTTGCCGGTTTCCTTTTATTTCTGAACACTTTAACAACTGCACCACATGAACAGCCCACAATATCGGCCGTTTCTGTAATGTTACCACCCACCTTTAAGTCGGTAGCCAACAATCTTTCCTTTTCCAAACTCCGTTAGATCACGCCATCTGGTTGCTGGTCTTACATCAGCTGCGGTCATAATTTTTTGACTTGACTGTGTATATTGATGTAATGGGGATGCTCTATAATCGAGAATGAATAAAATCCGACGGAGATGATTTTTTAAATACAGTATACCTGTTCCTTAATGGGGTTTTCTTTACTTTTACCTGATGATTCGGAATCTTGAATTTCTTTTAAAGAATTCAGAAAAATTTTAATGTCTTTAATATTATTATTAATTCAAATTGTAAATATAAATAATTTATGCTTTTCAGACACCAAATGGAAGATTAAAAAAATAAATACACTAAGAAGTTTCTAAGAGAGAGAACACACATGCTTTCTGAAATGTTAAAAATCTAATAAACTGTATTAATTTCCACAAATATTATAATTAAAATAGAAAATGAGAATCAGTAGCGTATATAAAACATGTTTCAATAAAACTACAACATGAAAATTCATTTGAAGACTCCCAAATTATTTTTAAATTCACCGAACTATTCAAAACTGTTTGCGCTATTTCAAATTGCATTTTTTTAGTGTCTAAATACATCGTATTCCACTAAGAAAATTATGGCATCCGCAAATAAAAGATTTCGCAAAACATTATTCCAACGAAAAAGTATATTCTTCTTCCTTATATGGAGAAGAGTGCATACCAACAATTTATACTAATGAAAGGATACATACATAGACAGACGGTGTATTTTATTTTTGACCAAACTGCAAATAAAAGAGGTTGTTGTGTACTGAACATTTTGGTTTCTGCTTCGCTTCGCCGATCCCCAATACTGCGTCGGCAATTTTTACGATGGAGTGAGGAGATATGTGCCACTCTTCTCGTTCCATCGTAAAATTGCCGACGAAAAGCAAAAATTGCCTTGATTTTGAATTCAGGGATGGAAGATTTTGACCACTTGCAGCACAACTTTTGTTCTTACTTTTGTTTGTGACTGATCTTCAGATGTCTGGCTATGTCAAACTCTCGATACTACTTGAGAGAACTGAAATTCCGCATTCTAAATAAAGTCACAGAAAAGAAAACTGCAGTGTTAAGGTGGTTCCACCTAAAATCTCTGCCTTATTTTTCAAATGGTAAAACTTCTTTACATGTTTTCTTCGCAATTAACGTATTCCTAAGGATGAAAATTTTCACATCGATAAAACTAACTTTAAGTTATAGCATGGGATACTTAATACTTGCTAAAACATAACCAAAATTATACTAAAAATCAATCATTTTTCTTTGAGCAAGGGTCATACCTGTTAATAGGTGGCGCGACCTGTACATGTGACGTATATGTGACCGCGACCTGTACATGTGACGTATACCTGTACATGTGATGTATATGTGACGTACCTGCCAGAAGGACGCACACGACATAAAAGCAGATAGGAATCAGAATAATCGTCTGCGTAGCTCAGTTGGTAGAGCGACTTGTTCCGGAATAAGCGGCCTCGGGTTCGAATCCCGGCGTAGACCAAAAATGACGGAGAAATTTACTTCGTTATAGTACAGCTTGTACAATAAAACGGAAGTCACAGAACGATAAATTAATAAGTCGTGCATTAGTGCACACAGCTGCATTTTATTTTAGGCAGTATAAGGTGACACATGGAAATTTTTTACGACTTAATAGATTTCTGTGTGAGCGCCTTTAGTTGGGCCAACGGCATCTTAACGACATTTCATTTCATTTCAAATGAGTTCAGAAATATCAGGATTGATCGTACTAATGGCATATCCCACGAGAAAAATCTAGTGGAGTTAAATCTGGAGAACTCGATGGCTAAAACATTGGCCACCTCGGACGATCAATCTACTTGGAAACCCCTTATCAAGGATCTCTATCACCTAGAGCGGTTGGCGTGGGGGAGCCACATGTTTTTGGAACAAGTTCTCAAGTTGCAATTCTTGAAGCTGCGGTAAAACCAATTGTTGCAACATATCATGATAAACAATTCCGCTCACTGTCACCTTTGTTTAAAGGTAAAGGCTCGATTATCCAGTCATACATGCCATGACGCCAGATTTTGAATTTTGCACTGCTTCTCTCATGTTCACGTACATCACGTGAGAGTTCAGAACATCATATTCGAATGCTTGGCCAGTTGTCGTGGCCCAACACATCAAAATATATTTCTTCGTACGGAAACATTACACGCTGCAGAAACGTGTTATCATTATCAGTTTTATCCAAAAGCTCTCCACGAATTCTGTCCGTTTAGGTTTTGTTTGGTCTGTGCGTGGAGAACTTGCAAATTTTGCATTTTGTAAACAAACAATTGTGTTCTTGTACGGAACACTCTATGGGCAGAAAGTACTCCATAAAAGACTCAGCGTGGAATTATTTGAGGTCCGTGAGTTGCCAGTCTGTGCCTGGGTTGCGTTGGATGCCTGCGTAACAGACTCCAACTTCGCGTCAGCCACGCCCTTCCTGCGGAAGAATTCCTTGAAATTTTGCCCGTTGCCGTGAAGCGACCATATTTTACTAGTTTCTTACATTAGGTCTTGATAGTGGATAACGCACAGCACATGTTCGAATAAAGTTCCACTGTTATTGACTTAGTCTCGATGAGCAGCCTACACTGTTATTGACTTAGTCTCGATGAGCAGCCTACACTGTTATTGACTTGTGAAACACGCAGTCTTCTGTTACACGGTTAACACAATTTCTAAAATAATTCTCGTCAGTTGTTCCTTCACTTTTCGTTCGCGCAGCGCAAAATACATGCAGCGCCATCTATTAGCACTAATAGGAAACTCCCATTCTTGCTTTATTACAGTGACAACTCTGAATAATGGGCACCGCTCGGATTGGAAAAAAATAGCCATTGTTTGGATGTGGTCATTGTTCGGAGGTTAGGCTTAAATTAATATTGTTCGTCTGTTGCGTTTGTGCTGAGAAAATTCTGAAAGTCATGTGGTCAACGATTTTATCGATGCGAATATCAAAATGCGGCTGCATAGTGTTTGCCTATAGAAAACTCAGCTTAGTTCAAGAGCGAAAATAAAACTGATATTTTGCAGCTGAATTTTTGAACCTGCAATAGCAGTATAAATGTAAGAATTTATTTCGTTATACCGATCCACTTCTTTTTTACTACAACTCGATGATCTAGATCTAAATTTTAACAATTAATCCTGGTATAGAGGATTTTAGGAAGTGAGTGTCTCAGCCTGGTCTTAAGGAGCCCTTAGAAACAGCGAGCTAGGAGATAGAGTTACCGTATGGGAAAGAAAAACTGAACAATTTTGTAGACAGTGAAGTGTAACTTTACAGGTAGGTAGCCACACCCGGAAAAGCAGGAATAAGAACTCAAGGAACCAAACCAAAAGATACCAACGAGATATATTCTATGCACCATCACCAAGCCGACGTCCTTGGCGGGGGTAACTGCGACATATGTGGGAGCTGGTGCTCGTTTTAAGTAATTGCCGTCACGCGTCGAACTAAACTTCAACTCCTTTCTTTTCACTTAAGCATGCCATTGTGCACTCTGTAATGCAAAATATCCTACCTTTGCATAACTCCTTTAGCAACATTCTTGGTTCCTTCTTACTGATTCGTCGAAGAATCGAAGGAACTAAGTAAAATCCTATGAAAGAAGGTAGTAGTACTTCTTCCGGACTGACTATGGTGTCCGTCTACCGCTGTTGGATCCGTTAATGGACGGTTAACTGTACTAGCGAAAATCCACATGAAGGTAGTAGCTGTAACGCTGTTATTTTTTTAATATGTTTTTCGTGACATAAACACCTCGCACGTGCATATTTACAGTCGATTTCAGAAAGCCTGCACATCTCATCGATTCATTCAGCTAATTGCTAAACTACAAAACTCGACTCCATTTCTTTAGTTCTAACAAACAAATCAATAAATACGCACTGGCGTACATCAGTTTTATTACAAACTTTGAAGATGACAATCCGTTTTTTTTGGTGTAAATATGACAAGGATGGCAAGTCAGATAATATCCGAAAACTTTAAACTTTCGTCGTCCTCGAGCGGGATTCGAATCCGCGTCTCCCAGATAGCGCCCGGGTGTTAATCGGAAACTTGAAGACCTGGTCGTTCTGGGTGGTGTAGTGGTTAGCATACCCGGGCGCTATCTGGGAAACGCGGGCTCGATTCCCACTCCAGTACGCCGAAATTTTCAAGTTTTCGGGTATTATCTGACTTTTACCATCCTTGTCATATTTACACCAAAAAACGGATTGTCATCTTCAAAATTTGTATTATATGGTGTAATTCCATATTTCATTCATGATCAGTTTTATTGTTTGAAATATGCTGCCTGTTTCAAAAATGATCAAGTTTGTCTGTCACGTGCTGTCTTTCCAACAAAGTGAAATTTTTAAATCATCGGATTAAGCAAAAAATAAAGGTTTTATAAGTTAATGATTTTATTTATTTTTCATATGTTTATTATGTTTTAAGTGAGTATATTTTGGTAGGTTTACTTCCATGTTTAAGCAATTAACCATAAATGATCTGTCATCCAAAGTATTGTTGCCAATGTTGTTGTTTAGACATTTTACCCCCTAAATGTTTTAATACGTGTTCTTAGATACATATCTGTGGTCGAATTTACTTCAACGGCTACCATTGATTCGATATTGCTTTTCACACATTCCATGAAATATAGCATCGTTTATCATAATTGCTAGTTGATGACTTCAGAGTAATTAATTTATTATATTCTATAATAAGTTAAATTATTTTGATGAAATAACAGAATTTTTCCTAAAACGTGAGCTGTGTTCAAAATATGGACACTTTAACAGAGCAAAGTTTTATTTGGTGTGGTGTGTGCGTTTGAGTGTGTCGGTGTTAAACAACTACTACGAGCAACTCGCAGGGTATGAGAATTCGTCCACCCTAATTTTGGATCACTGATTTCGGACCTAAAGCCCATGCGTCATCCGAGGCTAGGAAACGATCACAACTCTGACGCCTAGGCAGAATCCAGCGCCTCTGACCGCTCGGCCTCCTGGGCTGCTAATGATACAACAGAGTTAAAGATTGGGCGATTAAAGTTATATTTGAGATACATTTTTTTTTTAAATAGAAGGTTTATTTTTAAAGTTGATCTTAGGCTGACCATTTAGGGTTTGGGATTGTATTTCAGGTGCATTCGTAAAATTAAAGGTAGTTTTAAAAATGTTAAAACTTATTGGATATTTTGAATGTTTGTATTGAGTTCGAAAACTTTTTAATTAACGTATTTAGTAATTTTGACATATCTAAGATTACATTGTACTTATTTCTTCATTTCATTTTTTGTATCAAGTAAACTCACTCACAGAACTTAAGTATTAATATTTGACTACAAGTGCGTGTGCGTCACTGTGTGTATAATAAATTTGTTATATTCTGTAGTTCTAAACAAAACCTAATTAATCAATATTCAATAATATAATTCATAAGAACTTACTTGGAGTGTTCGCGTATGTGTAAACACGTGACTGGAAAGCTACTTCTGTAGCTACATCCTCGAAAAAAAAAAAACTTGCTGCAGCTACAAATACGTTTTCTGAAAAGTAGCTACTTTCACCCCTGTTTTTTTACGTTTAGGCTTAATTGAAAGTGCAGATTTTGAGGATGATTTTTACTTGTACATAGCTTGTCCCAGAACAACTGAGAATGTGTTTTATAAAAAATCTGCAATACTGCGTTCGATGTTGGCACGAGTCTTGAAAAAAAAAGGTCGTCTTTGTAGTAACCATAGCAACCGGCCACACGTGTTTATCACGCATGCGTCGTCAGTAGTGCGCAGTTTAATAAGCGTTCTTTCGTGAAACCCTAACAAGTGTTTTCGTGTTGTGAGTTTTCTAAAAAAAAAAAAAAATGGATGTGAAAGAGGAACTAAGATGCGCCATTAAATTTTTCTGTCGACTTAAGAAGTCTGCCGGAGAGACTTTTCCGTCTTATATGCAAGAGGCTTATAAAGATGAATGTCTAGGAAAATCAACAATTTACAGATGGCATAAAGAATTTATGGATGGTCGTAAGTCAGGGGCTTTAATCACGCATGGAGGAAGACCTTCAACGATTGTTGCAGAGGTAAATATCAATACAATAAGTGTTATTATAGAGAAGGACAAACGCCTATCAATTAGAGATATCAAGGGTGTGGTTCACATTTCAAAATCATCAATTCACAAAATTTTAACCGAGCATTTGGGCATGAAACGAGTTGGCTCAACTTGGCTTTCCCATTTCTTTTCATGTGCGGCCAATACAAGGCCGCACATGGCCCAGCTCTGTCGTTTCTTATTTGGAGAAAATGAATATTAAGTTGATGTTCCAAGCTGCATATGGCCCAGATTTGTCACCTTGTGACTTCTGGTTGTTCCCTATTTTAAAAACCACATTACAGGAACAGTAATTTGAGACTGATGAACAACTTATTGCAGCTGCGCAGGGGTGCTTCAACAGCGTTTCAGAAGAACAATTCCATAAGGCATTCAAAACGTGGGAGGAACGTTGGGACACATGCATTCGAAGCAATGGAGAGTATTTCAAAAAAGATTACCACTTCCTCGATAATTAAGGTACACATGTTGTTGTTTTTATAAAAACATTCTCATTTGTTTTGGGACAACCCTTGTACGTTCTTACACATAGAATTCAGAGCTAAATACCTAGATGAATTACAAAAATGTTTTATCTTTATCTCATCTTTTATCATCAATATAACTCACTTGAACCACAACACATATGTCAAATCTGATTACGGCAATGAATTTCTGAAAAAAATCTGATCTCGTTTGACATGAAAAATGACCCCCTTACCATTTGAAAAATTTGACCTTGATCCAGTATGGCGGCCATGTTCCGGAAATAGCTTAAAGATAAGCCCCTTCACCGATTCTGAAATACTAGGGTGTTCTGTGACTTTTGACTCACCCTGTATATAAATTTAGCGATCTGCAGAAACAACATTACTGTTTAAACCTGTGCCACTTTTTTAACAAATCTCTAATGTTCTTTATATGTATTCTCTTTTCTTCTCGTCGTACCTTTTCATATAAAACAAAACGTGATAGTAAAATTAACGGATTTAAAAACTGAAAAAATACCCTCTCTAAATCTTGAATTTTTAATTCGTTTAGTACTAAAATTATGTCGGAGGAGTTTTCAGAGGCTGGGGAAAATCATCCAGGTTCGAGTTTCGGATGTGACATAAACAGTGTGTTCGTCTTTCGTCGCTGGTTTGATCCATTCACTAGAAGCAGTGGCCCCAAATTAGGTGCGTGACACTCCTTATAGCGTTAGGTTCTCATAGAGGGATTGAAAATTCGAGAAAAAAAAACCTCTTTAAATATGACACAGAAGTTAGGTTTCACAGTGACAACTTTCTTTTTCAGGGAGACCTAGTTCAGCACGTTCACTTACTTTCCTCTTTTGGATGATACGATAAGCCCCTTTGTAAATTTAAAGTGACCAAATCTGCCTGCTTCTACCTTTGTGTAACAAAGAATCACTTCTCGGTGTCGTAGTCTTACCGTATCATTCCCACCTTGACTTAATGAACGATAACATCCCATCTCATCTTTTCCAGATAATTTTCCGTGGATTAGATGTGTTTCAACAATATTGCACTCAATACCAGTGTCTAAGTAGTCTGTGGTAAGCACTATACGAACACATGCGCCATTGTAGCCTTATACTGCCTTACCTAATGACGATCTTCATTTTCATGAAGTACTGCGGGGATCGTTTTTTGCTTGCACCGCAACTCCCCTAGAAATTCGCGATTAGGACGAAATCGGTCAAACTTTTCAAGTGTGTTACTACCCAGTGCTCCGTGTAACCCCTGGTGTAGGTATGTGTGTGACGTACTGCAGAGATGAAGCACGTGTCAAGACGACAAATTCCGTCGGTGTAGCTTTGTTGGTTAGAGCAACCCACTCCGGAGCGAGGAGACGCGTATTCGATCGGCTTCACTCACATATTCGATCGGCGTCACTCACATATTTGTATTTTCACATTGGCGCCCGAAGGTAAAAATGGATCTGCTGGCCGCTGGGTTCCTCGAGAAATGTGTGATGTTCATTCCACACATCGTCTGGAATTAATGAAAGGTTCCTTCTTCGTTTCCAAAAAAGAAAAAAAAAAAAAGGGAAGAAAGAAAATTAAGAGGGAGATGATGTGACGTAGTACAGAGATGTAGCACGTGTCAAGACGACAAATCTACAGCGACACATTCCCTCGTTGTACCTTAGTCGGTTAGAACAATTTCAATCTTCGTCACCGAAAAATTCTTGTTTTCACCTGTTTTGTTGACGGTATTGCTTCAACAGTGGCGAAATGCGCAAGGTTTTGTGCAACCATCTTAAATAATGATGTTCACTCGCTAAGAGCAACGAAGCTTTATCAAAATTCAGGCCCCGCGACAATCAAATTCTCGTCAGTGCTGCAAAGGACCACGGGAAGGCGATGATGTATTGCGATTACCGTCGTTCAATAGGTGGTTGCTTTTCCTCGTGGAAGAGAGAACACCAAGTTTTCAAAGGGACTACTGGAGCAGGATCGTCGATGGATATGTCAAGAATTGAGTGCCTAAGTCCCTCAATTCTTGTCAGCATTGCACGTTAGGCCGTGTGCAGCGTTTTGACGAAGAGGCTGGAGCATTCTTGAGAAATTGGCGCCGGGAAATTTTGGAACATCCACCATATTCGTCGGACACGAGTTCGTGCGATTTCGACTTGTTCCGGGAAATGAAAGATCCCCTTAGAGACAAGTGCTTCCGGACTATCGATAGCAGCGTTTTTACATTAGGGCGTTCTCTCCACACATTGGCCCCAAAGCGACATCGCTTGCTGCGTTCGAAGTGTTTCATACGTTTGTAAACGGGCAGTCCTTGAAGAAAGAGAACTTGTTTAGGGACTGTGGCTGTAACTGGCATCCCTTTCAATATGCACTAATTACGGCAGTGTTGCAACGGCAAGAAAAATTACTAACGTAACTAATTTGCACTGTTCACGTAATGCTTGCACTGAATTTGAAACCTGTATGGAAGTGTACATAAATGCCACGCATCGTTTATACAAAATACGGGGTCACGTGGGTCATCACGTGATCTGGACAGTTATTTACAATAGCTTCTCGGTAGTAATCGTCAATAGTGCGGATCACAGTGCGAAAACCAGCGGGTCTTTCAGAGTTCGATTAACGGCTTATTGTGGGTGCCCGTCTGGCTGGAGTCACGTTTTTAAAACAAGAGAGCTGACTGGTTTCTCAAAACACGAAATATCCCGGATCTTTTATAAGTGGAAAAATAGCCCACTTCACTTCTCTAAGAGGCGTTTCAGTGACGCACCGACAATCTGTCAGGAACAAGATGCCGACGTCTGAGAAGGCTGGTGCGAAGAAACATGACTTCCTGTGTGCAGCAATTGACCGAAGCATTCAACGAAGACTGTTCCTGACCCTGAACTGTGCGCTGGGAATGAAAGGTGATCGGTATTGGCAGTTGCATGCCTGTACGGAAACCGCTGATTTCTGCGAAGAACCGGAAAGTGTGTCTACAGTGTTGTTGAGAACAGCATGGTTCAAGACTGGAAAAATGTCATGTGACCCGAAGATTCGTAGTACACCTTGTTCTGTACCCGCGTTAGGCAGAGAGTTTGGCAAAAACCCCATGAAGCAATGGGCCCAGTCTGACTTGTAAACAAAACTCAACATTCTGGAGGTGTAGTCGTGGGGCACGTTCTGTTTGGTACGGAACGGTTCCCCTGATATTGCTGGAAGGATGGGGTCTTCTAAGGATTATCTGAACATTCTTGCCGATCAAGGCCATCGTGCAATGTTAACTTTTTATCCAGCAGGGGAACGGCTGTTTCATGGACGACAATGTCTATCGAGCAAGATGCGATCAGCATTATTTCAGCGAGTATGACAGTGACTTCTGTCATGTTTCCTGGACACCACAAAACCCAGATCTGTCCCCCGTTGAGAATGTATGGGACATGTTAGAACAACAAATCCGGGAGCATAAGACCTCTCCCGTCAAATCTGCGCCAGTTAAAGGACTGTCTGGTGAACGCCTGGTATACTGTAGACGTAGATGCACTCCAACACGTTGCTATGTCAAACACGCTTGCTGTGATATGGACTAAAGGAGGTCCAACTCGACATTGATTATAAGTTTCTAATTCAGTAACCAGCATGAAACCAAACAGTGGCCGACATGAAACCAATCCATCCATCCATCTATCTCGTCCGCCCATGTCGGGTTGAGCCCCGCAAAACGACAGTGAGCCCGAGAGGGTTACTGGCAAATTAATGTAGCCGGCTTGCCGTTTCTCTGCTGCATACGGGGAAAGAACCAATGTCGTCCGGGGCCGAATTCACAGGGAACCCCCTACGTATTCGCGTCCCCAACCACAGGGAGCCTACGGAAACCCCCGGAAAACCCGCAGTCTGGATGACCGACAGGACTAGGATTCGAACACCCGTCACAAACACCCGCCTCCCACACAGCGCATATAGCGATTTAAATAAATCCAATAGAGAACCGAATACTGTATTAGGGAGGCATCGTATACATAATGCGCTTACAACGTGCTAGTAAAAATGCGAGCGTAGTTTAATGATTAGCTGTGTATATACACTAAAGTGCCAGAAAAAATGGTACAGACGATCTTTTGCAAAATATATAGCAACGTCACCTATGCGCGTACTCGGTTGCGTCCGCCAGTGCGTATATAAAGTGATACACATCCTTGCCAGCTGTCAGAGCTGTTTTCGGCATGAGAATGACAAGTAATAACGATTTAAGCGATTTTCAACGCGGTGTCATAGTTGGCGCTCGTGAGATGGGCCATAGTATTTTGGAGGTAGAAACGAAGTAGGAATTTTCACGGACGACCATTGCAAGGGTGTTACCGTGACTACAAGAATTCCGGAAAAATCTCCAACCTACGATACCAGTGTGGCCGTAAAAAGACATTGGGTGAACGTGACCATCGTCTGCTGTCAAGAATCGTTTCACGCGATAGGCGTGCAACACTGTTGCAGGTATCATCGGAATTCAATGCTGGAACCTCAACAATCATCAGCGTCCGGATTGTGTAACGTACCCTTCACGAAATGGGCTTTGGGAGCCGACGCCCAACTCGAGTCCCCTTGATGGGTGCACGACACAGAGCTATGCGCCTCGCTTGGGCACAGCAACACCGGCACTGGACACTTGATGACTGGAAACAAGTAGCCTGGTCTGACGAATCGCGTTTACAACTGTATCGGGCAGATGGAACGATTCGTGTGAGCGCAAACCCCATAAAGATATGGATCCCGCCTGTCAACAGGGAACTGTACCGGCTGGTGGGGGTCCGTAATGGTATGGGGGTCTGTTTAGCTGGACTTCACTGGAACCCCTGGTACGTCTACAAACATCTTTGACCGGCCAACGCTATGTACGCATCCTTTCTGACGAGGTACACCCGTTCATGTCCTGCATTCATGCTGATGGGTTGAGCCTGTTCCAACAAGACAATGCACCTCCACACAAATTTTGGCACGCCACATTGTGGTTAGAGGAGCATTCATTTGTGTTTGCGGTGTTGCCATTCCCACCCAAGTCAACGTGATAGAACACATTTGGGATTCCATGCAACGCGCTACCGAACACAGGAATCCGAGACCTCGGAATACATCCGAATTGTGGAACGCTCTGCAGGAAGTATGGTGTGATTTTCCTACAGCATATTTCCAGATGCTTGTGGAGTCCACGCCCCGTCGCCGCCCCGGTGGCGCAGTGGTCTAAGCTATGGCCTCTGATCATTCGTCCAAAAAGGGCCGAGTTCGAATCCCGGTGAGACATGGATGTTGTGTTTGTCTTACGGCACTGGCTCTCTCTCTCTTTCCTGGAACCAGTGACCCTAAATTAGGGACGGGCGACTGCTTATAGCCTATTGAGTTACCCACGGTGGTCGTTAAACTTCTAATAAAAAAAAAAAAAAAAAAAAAGAAAAACGCCCTGTCGTATTTATGCAGCCCTGCGCTGCCGTGCGGGACCTACCAAATATTAGACGGGTGTGTCAGTTTTTCTGGCACTTCAGTGTACACTGAAGAGCAATTGAATTAGAAACAGCTGGCGTTATGCAAATGTGGCGCTGTGGGCGGCCCTGTAAACGGAAACGACATGACGTATGCAGCGATCCGACATTATAAGGAGTGATGCGACGGGAATCAGTAAAGGTCGGACGCAGTATGGGTAAGACGAAGGATCTAAGCACATTTGATCGTTGGAAAATTGTCGGGGCCCGACGAATGGGTAACTCCATCTCGGAAGTCGTGCAGGCACTGGGATTTTCACGAGCCACTGTGACACGGTTGCACCGTGAGTACATCGAATCCGGTAAAACGATCCCTGTAAGGGCCAACTGCCGTAGACAACAGCGTGTGGATGAGCGGGATCATCGTCGGCTAGCTTGCATTGTAACAGCGGATAGACGGGTCACAGTGCAAGAAATCACTCGGCAATCTAACGCTGGTGCACAAAAACGTATAAGCAGCCACACCATCCAGAACCATCTCCTCGCTATATGGGGTACAAAAGCCATCGTCCCACGAGGGTAGCGCTGCTGACCGCACATCACAGGGTGCAAAGATTAGCATGGGTGCGGGAACATCGCCACTGGACCCTAGACATGTGGAAAAATGTTGCCTGGACTGATGAGTCGAGATTCACGTTGTTACATGCGGATGGCAGGATACGAGTACGGCGCAAACCACGTGAAGCGATGGATCCTTCTTGCCAGCAGGGTATTCTTCAAGCTGGTGGGGGTGTCATTCTCGTTTGGTGACTGTTTACGTGGACTGAAATGGGACCCCTGGTACGTGTGACATCGTCCCTCACAGGTCAACATTACCGAGATATCCTGGACGACCATTTGCTCCCGTTTGTGCGTCTTCAACATCCCACTGGGGACCTCATCCTGCAACAAGACAATGCACCGTGCCATCGGTCCCAAACTGTATCCGCATGGTTGGATGAACACTCCACCGACGTGACCTCGCTTCCTTGGCCAGCTAGGTCACCTGACCGCAATCCCATTGAGCATATCTGGGATGCCACCGAGGGAGATGTTCGAGGTTCTGACCCCCTCCCCCTCCATCAAATCTTCGTGAACTGTGGGAGCTTCTTAAGGGGTCGTGGATCCGTATAGCTTTCCAACGCTTCCGGTGTCTTGTCGAGTCAATGACGAGACGAATCGCCGCCGTCATCAAGGTGAAAGGTGGTGCTTCACGTAACACGTTACTAGACAAGTATCTCTAATTCAATTGCTCTTCAGTGTATATCATGACAACATTCAGTCGCAAGTTTTTTATGCTTTGTACCGCATTTCATTTGTGGTTAATGAAATACTGTATCATTCATATATCACGTAATAGTTTTGTTTTGAATTGTACAGAACCAAAGAAACTATTCCTGTAATTGTAAAGTAAAAACTTTTTTCTTCTTTTTGCAGATCCCAGAAGAAAAGATTTATATTAAAGAAGAAATCATCCAAAATGCAAAAAAAGGGTTCGCCATATTTCCCAACCGAATGGCGGCCGTTTTAGTTATAATGGAGCTTCAGGACCACATGATAGGAAACAATCGTATATTCCTCCACCTTTTGTAAACATTAAAAAAAAACAAAAAACAAACATAGGATTTGATCAACCAAACTGTGATATTTTGTGCATGTCCGAACTTTATTTGCGTTGTTTAGTAAGAATTTCATTTTGGTAAAGAAATGCATCTTTCTTTGTTCACAAAATCATCGACTATGATGATGAAATTACTGTTAACCGTTCCTTTCCTGTTCAATTGCGTGTGTTTTACCTAACGCAATTTGTTTATGACTTATACTGGAGTCCTAAGTTCAGTTATTCGTCTAGATTGTAGCAGTTATATAGCGTGTGCTACCTACCTTTTGATGACATTGCTTGTAATAGAACCAAATATCAGGGAACCACCGTGTACGCATGCGCGTATAACGTCCTGGTAAGACCCTGAGCAAAGTTTAATAATTAGGTACTGAATGAATTTCCAGTTGTCAGTTTTTCTGCTTCGTATCGAAGCTCATTTGCTGTTGAAAAATGCTTTATCTTAAATGCATATACCGCTGTCATTAGCGTACAAAATATTTTGATTATTTTAATAAGCAGTATATCCTGAATTTTGTCGTTCATGTACATGCACCGATAAATGTTAAATGATTTTCTTATATTTTATGTCATGTTGCATACTCGATCTTTTTCGAAATGATAAAAACGTTCTTGTGCCCATTTTATTTTGTCAAAAGTGAATTATAATGTAGTCACTATTTTCTGTAAGCAGAATCTGCACTTTAACGCGCAGTAAGTTTTGATTACTTTGAAAATATTCCTGAATTTAGCTCTTCTGTTGTTTTGCTCAATATGCATTCATTGGTCATATTGTAGCTGTGAGCAAATGTGGTGCGTTGTTTCACTGAATTTCAGTGAATTAAGCTTTATTAACTTTTGGTCTATTTGTATTATGTACTGCATATCCTAAATTCCTCAATTTTGTGACATGCTAATTTTGTATTTCCTTTTTAAAGCAGTGACATTTATCTCCATTTCGATTATTCAAAGTACATTAAGGTTATTATGTAATGTATATTTTGTTGCACATTTTGCTGTGTTCCATTTTAAAAAAATTTTTTTGAACATTTTTTTGTGTTACATTAAAAAAACAAACAATGGATTTTGGGCAGCATAGTGTTGCACGATCTTTCATTTATACGTATAATTTTTTTTTCAATATTCATTTTGTTTCCTATTGAGTTTATATGAATATAAATCGTTTTGCGAGTAGAATTACTAATATATGACCGTTTTATAGTAAGAGATTAATATATTTTTTTCGTCACCCATGTGTGCAGGCTTTTCTATTTAGGTGTAATAGTTTTTCTTCTCCGTAACTTTTTTTTTTTTTTTTTTTTTTTTTTTTGGCAGGATAACTTTTGTTGGTTTATCTTTCACTCAATTTGTATTGATTTGTAGGTAGTTGCAATTGCTAATGTTGTACACAGTTTTTCATTTTGGTGTAATAGCTTTTGTGTGGTATAATGTTCCTTGGTTTTGCCTTTTATTGAATTTGCATTGTTTTGTAGGCAGTTGGAGTTGCTAACTTTTTGTGATAAAAAAAGTTAGGTTAAATATTTTTAAAGTTGCATAACATTCCTCAATTCTGTCTTGAGCTGCATTATATGTATGAATAACTGAACTTAGTTTGCATTATGTGTACTTTGTAGGTAGTTGGAACTGTTAAATTTTCATGATCGTTAACAGTAAAATATTTTTTGGATTATGTAACATTCCTTTCTTCTGTCTTTCATTGAGCTTCTTTATATGATGGATTTATAGATACCAAAGGTTGCTAAACATTTACTGTCTTTCATTTTGATATTGTATAACTAGTCTCTCCAGTTCATGAAATTTCCTAATCTAGTTATCTATTGAGAATTATCGTTGGCTTGACTTTTTTGAGTTTGTATTTGTTTGTAGGTAGTAACGATTGCTAACGTTGTAGGATTTTCCATTTTGGTGTAACAGCTTTTGTGTGCTCCTTAGTTTTGCCATGTGAGTTTAAATTGTTTTGTAGGCAGCTGGAGTTGCTAACTTTTTATGATCTTTAATATGCTAAATATTTTAAAGGTTGCATAACATTCCTTAATCTTGTCTTGAGCTTTTTCACATGTATGAATAACAGAAATTAGTTTGCATTGTGTGTG
This sequence comes from Macrothele yani, assembly GCA_039090855.1. Taxonomy (NCBI): domain Eukaryota; kingdom Metazoa; phylum Arthropoda; class Arachnida; order Araneae; family Macrothelidae; genus Macrothele; species Macrothele yani. The sequence goes on along the minus strand of CM077028.1, from coordinate 66,544,673 downwards.
CTTTGTAGGTTGTTGGAATTGCTAAATTTTCATGATCCGTAACAGGTGAAATAGTTTTGGATTCTGTAACATTTCCTGAATTCAGTCTTTCACTGAATTTCATTCTATGGTGGATTTATACGTTGTAAGAGTTGCTTAACATTTTGATATAATGCCGCTAGTCTTTTTATTTCATAAAGTTCCCTGATCTAGTCGTCTATTAAAAGTTATTGTTGGCTGGTGTTTTGTTGAATTTGTATTGATTTGTAAGTAGTAACAATTGCTTACGGACGTACGGTTTTCCGTTTTGGTGTAACAACTTTTGTATGTGGTGTAACGTTCCTTAGCTATGTCCTGCGTTTGAATAGTTTTTTAGGTTGTTGGAGTTGCTAACTTTTTATTATCTTTTTTACGTGAAATATCTAGTTTTTTCGATAACATCCTTAATTTGGTCATTAATTGAGCTTTTAGATTCATACATATGGATTTAAAGGAAGTAAAAATTGCTGTACTTTTACTGTCTTTCCTTTTGATAATAATAACTAGTCTCTCCATTTCAATCTAGTTGTCGACAAGAGCCTCCTTTTAAAATGGCAGCTGTTGCTAACATGTTACAGTTTTTTACTCAGTTATAATAATTTTTATGCGGCATAATATTCCTTAATCTTATCTTTCACTACAGTGTTTTTTAAGTAGAAACTGTTTCTAGCATTTTACGTATTTTCCTTTAGAAGTAATGGTTTTTGTATTGCATGATATTTTAAGATTTATCAGTTTGACGTAGAAGCTTTTGTGTTATCCCATAATATTCCTTAATTATGTCTTTTGTTTGCATACGGATAGATGTATTTCCTTTTTTGAGGTGTTCACTATTGTAACATTCTACGGTCTTTCAGTTAGTGCTCGAGTTCCATGTATTTCTTAATTTGTTTTTCATCGAGCGTATTTGAGCTAACACTGCATTGTTTTTATTCGTAAACTCACACACAAACTGGTATGTGGTTAGTTTTTGAATATTTGGTATTTTATTTCTTATCTTTCTTTTCTTCTTTGTTCTGGAATGTTCACAGTCTGCTGTGTGCATTCTGTTTTAAAGTGCAAATGGAAGTAAAAATATATTCATAAACGTCTAATCATAGTTTTTATAAATCCCGTTATTTTAATGTATGAACTAATGTTAATCGTAGTATAACGGGTAATATTTGAAGACTCTGTGATACTATACATGCTGTGATAAAAAAAACCCCGGTGTTTTTAGATTTTTACGTTGCTGGAAACTGTTAGAACAAATTATCTTACGTTAATGTTAACACCACTCGAATCTGTTATTCATATTCAAATCACCTTTTCATATGTAGATAAAGGCCAACTAATGCTTGGACACAGGTCTTTTATTTGAACATAAGACCTTCTTTTAAATTAAAAAAGAACATGACTTTCAGACTTCAGTTACTTAACAGGAAATTTGAAATTTTCTAGAAAAAGAAAACTAAATTTTCTCTCTTTATATTTGGTTCCTAAAATACATATTATCACCGTTCTTTTTAACTGTTTCCCAGACCACATTATTTTCAAAGCTTATGCATTATTTTGTGCTTTAAAAGAATGCTTATCACTGGGGTAAACTAAAGATATAAATATTTTCATAAGGCAAAAATAAAAATGCTGTAGCACGTTTGTCTGTTAGTATGTAATAACGGTAACCGTTTTAAACTAAATGTACAAATGTATTCAAAATATCAACTGAAAAGAAAAACGTGTATTCAAATTAATAAATGGAAAGCAAATATATCTTCAAAGCATCCGCGAAACAGTATATTATTACCTCTGAAACATGAGCGAGTGTTTTTTCTTAAACTTAGTTGCATAAAAAAAATCACTAGTTTGCTGGATATTTGGCTTATCGTATTACTTTCATTTTCTCGAAAGACTGTTTCAAAATTCATTCAGGCCGTTGAATAAATCAGTCGTCGGAAGAAATAAAACAAGGGCGATTTATACGTCTTTCGCATTAAGACAGGGCTAACTGACGGTAAATTAGATCAATTTGGTGTTTTGCATTTCGTTGTATACTTTCATCTCCCACTGGGCCACACCATTAATTCATTTCATTATCGCCCGAATAATTTATTTCAGAAGGTAATTCCATTGTTTGTCAGAACTATTTAGTTTTTCAATCGTACAAAATCGGATAATAAGATTAATTTAATTCTAGGTAGAAAATTGAATACTTTTCTCTTTTCACATCTAAAGCAACTTACCGGTGCAATTCCGATTTTTCGTTTCCCAATATGAAATAAATGTTTTTTCAAGTGCCACGCCGTTTTCGCAAAGAAATTAAAAATCAGTCAGTGCAATTAAATTGAATTTTTGATCTTTCTGGATATGAATAGAAGTGTAGAGTAATCAGTTTTTTTATTCTCGTCATTTGAAAAAGAAAAGTATTTGGAGGTCACATTCCTCTGTTAGTAGATTCATTTGGTACTTTTTAGTGGCACGTTGTCTAATTGGCGAATTGTTTCCAAATGCTCTGGTGACAGCAAAAATAAACTGCAGAATTCAAATTAATTGAATAAATATCTTTGGAATTTCTAGCATAGCATGACAGATATATCTAATATAAGTGAACGTTTTTGTATTAATGTATTTTATATGCAAAGTGTACCAATATAGTACAAAAATGAATGTGCCTTCTTAATTAGTGCACATTTGAAGAATGTAAATTAAATATGTTTGTGTCATATTCTCCAGTGCTTCAGCAAGTTTGTAAATTGTAAAAGACGTATACAATGTAGGAAAGATGTATGTTCCTTTTTGATCTCTAATGAAGCCTGTTACAAAGGGCGAAACAATTATTTTTCTGTGAATTATGAAAATTATTCCGCATAATTGGAGGTTATTCAGTGATTTACAAAGTATTTTTATAACGAATAAAACGCATATTCTTGGACATGTAGAGAATTAAAAATTTAAAGCTTGTTTGAAACGTTCAAAGCAATAATACTTAAGAAGTTTTTTTGTTGTTTAGTTTGAGAAAACAGAACTTGAACTAATAAAATCCCCGTTTTATGCAGAAACATACTTTGTTTAACTAAGAATAATTTAAAATCAGCAAACAATGGTTTTAATGGTATAGTCAAAATCGAATCTTTTAATTAATTAGCATTAAAATAATAAAAGTTATTCTGGAATTTAAATCATTAGTTAAAAATCTTCAAGGGGTTGAAATCTGAGATCGGAAATGCAGGATTCGTGAAATTTGTTAAGCGTTCTGGCTGTATCAAACACCAAGCAGTAACCGGTTTCATGTTCGCTTTGAGATTTACAGCGGATGTGGTTGATTTTATTTAAGCATTAGGTTTGGAGAAAAACAATCGCTGAAAGAATTTACAGCGACTCTGCAGTAAAAACAAGGTGCAGGCTTGTTTGAATGTACTAGGCTAAATTTGGTGCTTCACAAATGATTTTACTGAGCCTTTAATGCTTTTGTTGTCCAGGTCTGCTGGCTGTCACACAACTATGCATTCTATTTCTTCAATAGATACTTGAATCAACAATCGTGAATTCGTTTCCATTGAATATATGATATAAACTTTGGAACTCACTGAAGTTATAAAAAAAATTTTTTTTTAGAGCAAAGATAGGTAAATGAAACCAGTAATATTAAATAAATGCGTCTGTTAACCACTCCATATGTTCGATGTTTACAAATTCTTCAGTGTTGAAGTGCAGCTGAAGTAAAGCCTATTGATTAAGGTGGATCCACCTAAAACCTTTCGCTATGTTTCCAATGGTAAAAAAAACCTTGTAAACATTTTCTTCGCAATTAATGCTTTCTCAAGGATGAAATTTGTTCATCAATAAAAATACTTATCCTAGTATACTTAATATTTGCTAGAACTTAACCATAATTATACTAGAAATCAATAACGTTTTCCTTTGGTAGTGTTGAGACCTGGAAATAGATGGCGCCACATGTATATCCGACTTACAAAATGCAATCACGTCGCATTTTTTTCAACAATTTCATTAATTCTCGGAATGAAATCAACACTTGCGTCTATCCATGCTATAGTCTGGAATGTTTAGTTATTTGAGCCACTTAAATTAAATTTTCTGACAATAATTTACCTGAAAATGTCACAGGGATAATTTCCTGGTTTATTTCGGAATCAAAACTCATCTACAGTTCCGTTAACATTTTCAGCTAAATCATTATCATAAAATTTAATCGAAATGTCTGAAATCATTCTAAACTTTCCAGACCATTGCACGTATAGACCCATAGACCCAAGAGTGTTGATTCCATTCCGAATATTAAGAAAATTGTTGAAAAAACATGACGTGAGCGCATTTAGCAAGTCGGATGCACATGTGGCGCCATCTGTTTGCCGGTCTCAACGCTACAAAAGGAAAAATTGTTGGATTTTAATAAAATTATGATTAAGTTTTGGAGAATATTAGGTATACTAGGCTATAATAAAAATTTATTTTAATCGATATGCAAATTTTCATCCTTGGGAATGCATTAATTGCGAATAAAATGTCTATAGAAGTTTTTACCATTGGAAACATTGGGCCAATATTTAAGTGCGTTCACCTTAAACGCTGATTTTTCGAAAATAATTTTTGCATTGTGATGTATTATTTATCTGTGAATTAAATATTATAATTCTAAAACCGTCCTCGAATCGTTATTCTTTAACGAGGTGGTCGGAAATTTTCCATCCCAAAGTTTTGGTAAAAAATAACAAAAACGAAAATTCCTGCACTTCCTGCCATTAGCTTTCAATCTACCTTACCTATTAATACAGAACATGTGCTTGGTATTTTAAATAAAAAAGAAATTGTTTTTTCAATTTTGTGTTTTAAATCTACCGCATTTTCGTCGAATAAGAACCTAAACAATGTGATGTGCGGTAGCAACAGTAGAAATAGAATATGGTGATATATGTACTGTATATTGTATCTGTGTTGGATTAATTTTTGGAAAACTGCAGCAATGGATGTTAAAGTTTCGTCCTTTTCTTTAAAAATCATTGTGTGAGAAACCTTTTCCGATATTTTTGAGAAAATCAAGTGCATTTTAATCACCATTTGTGTGTTTTAATAGACAGTCATGTGGATACTTCTGTCAATCATGTGAAAATTACTAGAATGTGTTTAAAATAATCATAAAATCAAGTCAGTGCTAAAACATGTTGAATATCTGATTCTTCTCTTATATGAGTATTACTTCGAAGATAGTCAACTTGTAAACATTTTTAGCAGCTAAATTTAAAATGATTACAACTCAGGGAGTTTATTATGTTCATGTGATAGAAGTGATTCTTTCCTTTTTGTTGTCTGTTTCGAAAATGCATTAAAAATGTACAAATGTTAACTATTCCATAGATAATGTATAACTACTATTTTTGAATTTATACGTGTCGTTATTAGGAATGTTAACTCTTTTGCAGTTAATGCATAAATACTATTTTTATTGCATACGTTTCACACGTGTGTTAGTTCAAATGTTCACTATTATGCAGATAATGTATAAAAACTATTTTTGAATGTTTAAGTTTTGTACGTATGTTAGTACAAATGTTAACTGTTCTGCAGGAAATGTATAAATACCATTTTGCTAATCTGTTAGTTTTCTACTTGTCGCAGTTTTGCAAGTTTCGATTGGTGCTAACTTTTTGAAGTTGCTGTTTTCTACTTTGCAATAGTGATTGCATCAGTGTGAAGGATATACTGCGGTCTGTAATAAATGTCCAGAAAGAGTAATAAAGCTTTGACAGCCTACACCGTTGTTCTTGTGTTTTTTCATGTGTGTGTCTTCTTGTTTTCCCTCCTCAATTAAACAAATTACAACAGCTTCAGTTATGGATTTGGATCAAAGCGAAAAAAATTTCCGACTTCAACACTTCGAATAAATGGCCTTGTACCAAACTTCTCCCCAGCCTTTAAGAGCAGGATTTAAATTTCACCTAAGTCGCACAGGCTTCCGGATTCTATTATTTTGTGCCTAAATTTATCTGCTTTCCTGCGTAAAATATCTTCTGTTTTCCCGAATTCATTCTAAAGCTTCTGAATAGGAAGTATTTCATAGTCATTTCTTTGAATAATACAGGAGATGGAAGTTCATAACGAAAGAAATTGATGAGACATGTACACTGAAGAGCAACTGAATTAGAGACAGCTGGCGTTATGCAAATGTGGCGCTGTGGGAGGCCCTGTAAACGGAAACGACGACGTATGCATCGATCCGACAATATAAGGAGTGATGCGACGGGAATCAGTAAGAGTCGGATGTAGTATGGGTAAGACGAAGGATCTAAGCGCATTTTGTCGTGGGCAAATTGTCGGGGCCCGACGAATGGGTCACTCCATTTCGGAAGTCGTGCAGGCACTGGGATTTTCACGAGCCACTGTGTCACAGGTGGCACCGTGAGTACATCGAATCCGGTGAAACCATCCCTGCAAGGGCCAACTGCCGTGGACCACAGCGTGTGGATGAGCGGGGTCATCTCGGCTAGCTTGCATTGTAACAGTGATTAGAAGGGCCACAGTGCAAAAAATCACTGGCAATTTAACGCTGTTGCACAAAAATGTGTAAGCAGCCACACCATCCAGAACCATCTCGCTATGGGGTACAGAAGTAATCGTTCCACGAGGGTACCGCTGCTGACCGATCATCAGAGGGTGCAAAGATTAGCATGGGCGCGGGAACATCGTCACTGGTCACTAGACATGTGGGAAAATGTTGCTTGGACTGATGAGTCGAGATTCACGTTGGTACATGCGGATAATAGGATACGAATACGTCGCAAACCACATGAAGCGATGGATCCTTCTTGCCAGTAGGGTATTCTTCAAGCTGGTGGGGGTAACATTCTCGTCTGGGGACAAAAATGGGGCCCCTGGTACGTGTGACATCGTCCTCACAGGTCAACATTACCGGGATATCCTGGACGACCATTTGCTCCCGTATGTGCGTTTTCAACATCACACTGGGTACCTCATCCTGCAACAAGACAATGTACCGTGCTATCGCTCCCGAATTGTATCCGAATGGTTGGATGAACACTCCACGGACGTGACCTCGCTTCCTTGGCGAGGTAGGTCACCTGACCTCAATCCCATCGAACACATCTGTGATGCCATCGAGAGAGATGTTCGAGGCTCTGACCCCCTCCCCTCAACTCCATCAAATTTTGTGAACTGTGGGAGCTTGTTCAGGGGTCGTGCATCTGTATGGCTTGGCAACGCTTCCGGTGTCTTGCCGAGTCCATGCCCAGACGAATCGCCGCTGTCATCAGGGCGAAAGGTGGTGCTACACGTTACTAGACAGGTATCTCTAATTCAATTGCTCTTCAGTGTATAGATCAGTAAATTAACAAGTAAAATTCGGATAGTGCAGAGTTCCCGCGGTCCTTGAAAGTCCTTGAATTTAATTTTCCTAGTAGTTTTCAAGGACTCTTACAAAATTTAAAGACATGAAAGTCTTTGAATTTTGTAAGATTCCTTGAAAAGTACTCGAGTTTTCCACCTGTTCACTAAATTTCAGAATAGCCACAGTTCATTGAAGGGAAGCTATCGCCAAAATGTCACCTGTGGTCGCGCTGTATTGTAGAACCTTCTCGGAATCAGGAGCACGTAGCTGTTACATTTCCAGATTTCACGTGGTTGTGATTCCGATAAGCGAACACGAGAGCAATTCTGAGCTACAATAAGAGAATGTGAGTGGGTGTAAGTGTAAGGTACTAGCATCGGAAACCGGGTTTGCGATCTGCTGCATGCTTATAGCCCAGGAATCCAGTCTAAAATTTCGGTTGTCCATCGGTGGTATGTCCAGTCAATGTGTCCATGGCATTGCCATTTCATAGATTTTACTCTGATCATGATATTTTTTCATATATATACATTATATATATCTGTAGCTGTGTGCAAGAGATCTTGTAGAACAATAACACCCCACCACAGTATCACCCTATGATTAAATATAACTATAAATTTAACTGAACTTTGTGACTGTTTGTTAAAACTTAGTTTAGTGTTTCACGAGAGTTGTAACTTTTGGAGACAATGTATTTCACTGTATCTTGAAAATCAGTTCTTACGAAGCACCTAATTTTACAAAGGCATAAGCTTATACAGAAAATCAATTGTATACTGTGTGTGTGTGTCCCGAATCATTTCCAATATACTGCCCTACCAATAATTTACGGACACCACTTTATTGATAATGAATTAGGTCCTACGCAAGCATCACGTCACAGATGTAACTATAGATATGCTTAGAGGGCTATGATGACACTGCACCGTACTAAGAATGCAAGATGACTCGATCGACGGAGTTAACTTATTTCCGCGAATGTTTCAAATATGTTATCGTGACAGTTCAACGGCATTGAAGATTCCTAGGTGGACGGGCCATGTGCCATAGAGAGAAGTGGTCTGGGGATGAATCTGCCAAACCTTCGAAGCTAACAACACGTGACAGGAGAGCTCTGAAAAGAAATGTAAGCACAGAATGCAAGTCAACATTGTTTTTAATTATGGTAAGCCTATGTGTGACTGATGGTAGCACCACTACAGTGCTCAGAACGATGCACGACATGGGTTGTCCCCTGTCAAACCCCATACTAGACAATTGGGTCTGATGTTACCACCAACACAGTATGCAGGACGCTGCACGACATGGGTTACCCCTCTCAAGCCCTATTTCAGACTAATGGGACTAATGTGATGACCAGTACAGTGTGTAACGTATACTCTATATTCACTTTCCTTTTGATTTTTACTATCTCTGGTTATTTTATTTTACTAGGTAAATTATCTTCTTACTGAACGAGATGTTATTTCACCCGCTCAATGAGATCTGGCAATGAGTGTAAGTCATGACGTGGTGTTAGCCAGTATAAATAGGCGCGTTCAACGATACCAAGAGAGAGCTTTTTGTTGATGTGCGTAGGGTGAGCTGTTGTTTATGTGTCAGAGAGCGTTGGTTTATGTGAAAGAGAGCGTTTGTTGTTGTACGAAGTGAACTGTGGTTTATGTGTAAAGAGATCTTCGTTTATGTGAGAGCGAAAAGTTGACCAAATAAAAGATTGCTTTCGTCAGTACGTCTTTCTCAGTTCATAGTTTTGTCAGATCTCTGTCTGGCTGTTAGGTTTATTTCATTTAGTGTTATTAGTAACAACCAGCATAAGACTTTATTCATCTTAATTACTACTACAACATTACTACCAGTTATAATCTTGTTCATTATTGTTACTACACTACTAGCAGGAAAGTTTATTCATGATTTAATTAACAAACAACAACCATTAGAAGAAGCATTATTAGTAGCTTAGAAGAAGCTGAATTCATTATAATTCAGTAGCAGAAGCATTATAAAGCATTATACTTAGCTTAGTACAAGCATTGAATTCATTATAACATTAGTAGAAGAAGCTTTATTCATTATAAGTGTGAAGGTTGTATATAACCAGTAGATGTGATCTGATTATTCAGTAAATATCTTCGTTAGGGATAGTCAAATTACAGTTACGATGTATGTGCGACTTGATTTTCCAGTAAATATCTCCGTTGGTGATAGTCAAATTACAAACACGATATGCATGCAACCTGATTTTTCAGTAAATGTCTCCGTTAGGGATAGTCAAATTAGTGTCACGATGTATGTGTGACCTAACTTTTCAATACATTTCTCCGCTAAGAACAGCCAAATTATAGTCACCTTGAATATGCGACCTGATTTCCCAGTAAATATCTCTGCTAGGGATAGTCAAATTATAGTCACCATGTATTCGCGATATGATTTTCCAGTAAATATATCTACTAGGAATAGTCAAATTAAAGTCACCCAGTATATGTGGCCTGATTTCCCAGTAAATATCTCTGCTAGGGATAGTCAAATTATAGTCACCATGCATATGAGATCTGATTTCCCAGTAAATATCTTCTCTAGTGATAGTCAAATTATGGTCACCAAGTGTATGCTACTTGATTTTCCAGTAAATATCTGCGTTAGGAGTAGTCAAGTTATAGTCGCTCTGTATATGCGAACTGATTTTCTAGTAAATATCTCCGCTAAGGACAGTCAAATTATAATCACCCTGAATATGCGACCTGATTTTCTGATAGATATTTCCGCTAGGGATAGTCAAATTATAGTCACCATGTATACCTGATCTGATTTTCCAGTAAATATCTCTGATAGGGTAGTCAAATTATAATCATCCTGTATATGCGACCTGATTTTCCAGTATATATCTCCGCCAGGAATAGTCAAATTACAATCACCATGCACATGAGATCTGATTTCCCAGTAAATATTCCCGCTAATACTTGGTTTTTCAGTAAATATCTGCGCTAGGAATAGTCAAGTTATAGTCACTCTGTATATGCGACCTGATTTTCCAGTAAATATCTCCGCTAGGGATAGTCAAAATACAGTGACCTTGAATGTGCAATCTGATTTTCCAGTAAATATCTCCGCTAAGAACAGTCGAATTATAGTCACTCTGTACATGCGACCTGATTTTCCAGTAAATATCCCTGCTAAGGATAGTAAAAGTATAGTCACCCTGTATATGTGATCTGAATTTCCAGTAAACATTTCCTGTTACAATATATTTCTGATTTGTTCGTTCTGTTTTACAGAGCTCCGATTCAAAAAGTATTTTTACTTGATAAATAATCTTTGAATCGGAGCTCTGTAAAGCATAAGGAACCTCGTCCATATATAATGCGATTCCGTCGTGCAGCATTTTGATGTTATACAGCGTTATTAGGTGTATTTGTATTTAACAATATCTAATGCTGTAACACGCAGTTGAAAGGATCTAGCAAATCTTCAGGTGTTACAAACTCGCTAGTTAAAGACTTCAAAAATACAACTCACAAACTAATCTTTATATATTTTACGAAAAAAAAAACCCGTCTTTATTTCAGGCAAGAGAATTATGAATTATCCTGCTTGTTACTGGTTACACAGAGTTTGGAGTTTCTAAATTGGATTTCGAGGAATTGAGTGTACAGATAACCAGGGGCACACGAATAGCCTTTCATCTGTACGAGTATTATTGCAGTTGCGTTACTGTGGTGTTAATAACATCCTTGCCTTTGTAACGCAGCGTGTGCGGGGAAATGTATCCTCAAACGCAGTAGAGAATTAAACAACAGTTGGGGAAAGTTTTATTCCAATGAACGGTAACTCTGGATTCATGTTTCAAAGGCTGTATTATAATATCTGCATGAAGTCGTCGTCACGTGACTTGAATGGAGTGAAACATGTTGAAGTGGGTACTTAAACGCATAAGGATTCCTCCTCCTAGTTTTGAAGAACTTCTAATGGCAGGCACAGAAGTGTTCGGCATCTTTTCCCAACGGATTTAGCAGCTTCGGAAAGGGTGTGCTTGGTTTACTCACAGCTTTCTCTCAATACTCCTGAAGGTAACGCTGAAGCAGGAAGATAATTTTACCGGAATTCGAAGTTTCGTGAGTGAAAATATTTCTGCAAATATATTCTCTTTGATTTATGCAGCGTTTGAAAAAAAAAAAAAATGTGTTTGGTGCCATATAAAAAGTACGCAGTAAGAAATAAAGTTTTCTGCCCCGGCGACCCAGTGGTCAAAGGCGTTGGTTTCTGGCTAGTTGTCTGAGCTGGACCCTGGTTGAGTACCTAATTAGACATGGGTGGTGCGTTTACCTCAAGGCGCTGGCTCTCTCTTGTCCCTGAAGCCACTGGCCCCAAATTAGGGTTGGCCTACAGCTTCACAGCTTATAGCCATCAGTACCTCTCACTGTTATCTTCTTTCCTCCCCCACACAAAGCAAGGTTTTATTTGGTCCAACATATTTTCAGCACAGTAATCTTTTAGAAGTTGTATGCGCCGGATTAAAAAAAAAAAAAATTACTGATGAATTTTTAGCACGTCTTTTGAAAAAAGATTGTGCTCATGTTTCCGGTTTGTCCGTCCGCCCTCCTATGGACACCATATGTCTAAAACTATTTGTCCGATTTGAAAAATTCTATTTTCATTAGAAAGCTTGAAATGTACGAATGATGACATCCTTTATTTCCTTTACGATGCACAATTTCTACGCTAGAGGGCGTAAATGCAGATGATATCGAATTAAAAATACATTTTATTCCCTATATTTTCTTCTTAACATCCGATTGAAAAAGTTTTTCTATTCCATTTATATCGAAGAGTATATTAGGTATAGTCACTTTTTCAAGTTACATACAGTTTTTCTGCTAAGGGACGTCAACGTAAATTTCGTTTTCCCCGATATTCCTGCTTCTAAAACTTCGATTTGAAAAATTCTTTCTGCAGGGAATGCAGTTCTTTATGGAAAATCTTTTGCATATAATTTCTAACTTTTGGTAAAAAATGGTTTGGCCACCAGGTCGCGTAAGAGTTAATTTCTGCCTCCGATGTATTTGCAGCAAAATCTGAGCTTCTAAAATATTGATTGGAAAAATTCGTACGTGGACCGATAGCACTCACGTCGATAAACCATTTCGTAATATTTTCTTCTTAAAATAATGCATGGTTTCTCCGCCAGGGGGCGTAGAGGGTTATCTTATTTTTGTTAATATCTCAGCTTCTAATTGTCCGATTTGAAAAATTCCTTCTTTGTTGGATAGAGTTTCCGGTGCGAAAAAGTTTTCAAATAATTTCAAAATTTTCAAGTAATTCATAGACTTTCTGCTAGGGGGCGTTAAGGTAAATTGCGTTTCCTCCGATATCTCTGTTCCTAAATCTCCGACTTCAAAAATTCTTTCTGCACCGGATACAGCACCTGATGGGAAGTCTTTTGCATATAATTTCTAATATTTTGTAAGGAATGGTTTGGCCACCAGGGGGTGTAAGTGTTAATATCTGCTTCGGATGTATTTGCAGAAAAATCTGAACTCCTGAAAACTCGACTGAAAATATTTGCTCGTGGACCGATACCTCTCACAAAATATTTCATGGGTTTGGTTTTCCCGTCTGGGGGCGTAGATGTATATCTTATTTTTGTCGATATCTATGTTTCTAGAGTGCGATTTGAAAAATTCCTTCTTTGTTCGAAAGCTTTTCCTCTGCGAAATATTCCTCATATATTTAAAAAAAATTTCTTAACGCACAAGTCTGCCACCAGAGGGCGTAAGCTCACTTTTCCGTTTACAGCAATATCTGCTGGACTGAAAAACTGATTGAAAAACTTCTTTTTTTGGTCAGATACTATTGTTTTTAAAACCGGTTCCATTTACTTTGAATTAAATTCGCGTCAAAACGGATTCAGAATACGTGTTCTTTACCAACTGAAGATTCGATGTCATCTTTCTTGTTTCTGTTGTTGTTTTTAGGCACTTGCTGCATTGGTTACTTTGGACTGGTCTGTGGATGAATCTGCCTGCGAGATAGGTGTCGTCTTTGGCTCTTCTGCGAGATGGGTGCGATGTTTATTCGTCGACCAGCACAGAAATCAACATTTCCTGTCGTCTTTGGCTCTTCTGCAACGGTGTTCTGCTGAGGGTCACAATTTATTTCGTCGAATCATCACAGGTGACGAATAATGGCTTCAACTTTCACCCGTGAAACCAAACGATCTTCCATGGAATGGAAACATGCCACATCTCTAACAAGGAAGAAGTGCAAAGCCCAACCGTTTGCGTAAGAGGTCATGACGACTGTTTTCTTTGACTGTGAAGGTGTTGTTTACAAAGAATTTCTGCCAAAAGGGACGACTATCAGTGCTGACACATATTGCCAAACGGTACGAAACTTGCGAAAGGCAATAAAAACAGAGTTCGGCGAAGGTGTCATTTTCCTGCACGACAACGCCACACCCAACACAACACGAAAAAACAAATGAATTTCTGCGGTCATTCAAGTGGGAAGTGTGGCAATATCCACCATACAGCTCAGACTTGTCCACGTGTGACTACCTTAGTGAAATGAAACAGGACCTTAGTGGACAACGATTCCAAACCGATGGGACTGTGAAAACTGCGGTCTTTAACTGGTTGCACCAAACTGGAGGAGAATTTTTCTGTACAGGTATGGAGAAGTTAATCACACGATAAATATTAACAGTCTTTAGGCGACTATGTCGAAAAATGAATAAATGTTGTACCTTTAAACCAACATACATCCCCCGAGTACATCTCTTTTTTGTTTGTTTTTTTATTCAACCGTGTAACTAACCTTTTGATCCGCCCTCGTATAAAACATGTTAACTAACCTTTTGATCCACTGTCGTGTAAAACATGTTAACTAACCTTTAGATCCGCCCTCGTGTAAAACATGTTAACCAACCTTTTGATCCGCTCTCGTGTAAAACATGTTAACTAACCTTTTGATCCCCCTCGTGTAAAACATGTTAACTAAACTTTTGATCCACCATCGTGTAAAACTAAATTTTTGATCCGCCCTCGTGCAAAACATGTTAACTAACCTTTAAATCCGCCCTCGTGTAAAACATGTTGACTAACCTTTTGATCTGCCATCGTGAAAACATGTTAACTAACCTTTTGACCCACTCTCGTGTAAAACATGTTAACTAACCTTTTGATCCGCTCTCGTGTGAAACATGTTAACCAACCTTTTGATCCGCTCTCGTGTAAAACATGTTAACTAACCTTTTGATCCCCCCTCGTGTAAAACATGTTAACTAAACTTTTGATCCACCATCGTGTAAAACTAACCTTTTGATCCGCCCTCGTGCAAAACATGTTAACTAAACTTTTGATCCACCATCGTGTAAAACTAACCTTTTGATCCGCTCTCGTGTAAAACATGTTAACTAACCTTTTGATACGCTCTGGTGTAAAACGTGTTAACTAACTTTTGATCCGCTCTCGTATAAAACATAACCTTTTGATCCGCCCTGGTATAAAACATGTTAACACGTTTGAAAAACAACTTTGTGGAAAAACCCTTTGTTTTTCAAATTTACTTTTTTTTTGTATTATATCAGACCTTAAAAATAAATGAGCAGAAATCGGTGTTCAACTTTAAAACGCACGTGAAGTATAAGCAGCAAAAAGAATGTGCAAAAAAAAAAAAAAAAAAAAGAAACTACAAGAAACAAAGATACTTTGATTGCTATCTGTTATCTCGATTTCACTTTAAACAAGAGTGCTACGCCTCAACTGATATAATCTTCTTTCCTCAAGATTCTGAAACACGCACGATTTTGCATTCTTGGCAGTGAATTCATGAACGGCCAAAACACCGGTGCCAAAATTAAGGACATTTTATTATCGAGCAAAAGAATTCCTGAAATGAGTGAAAAGACTTCTTAGCAAGATAATGTCAAAGGATCAAAGGATTAAGTTTCCTACTACGACGTGTACAACGGGTTTACAATGGAAATTTAATGTTAGGAAACACATTCAGTCTGTTTTGTAATTCCTGTTTGGGGCAAAATAGTGTTTCCATTGTAATTCAGTAAGTGTTTAGAGATGTAATAAAAATGTTCCTGACATTCTTCTAGAGGAAAATCCTAGGACTCCTAGAGGAAAATTGGAGAATTTACATTTTAAGAAATAGCACAGTTTTGCATAATACAACGGACAAAATTCACTTTTCTCTTAACGAAATCACGTCTTCAAAACGCCAATTTAAAATTCTCAAAATTCTGACTTCCACAGTTTCTGGCGGAACTTTGTGAACTAATTATAAATACATGACGTTTACGACGCCCTTGAATTTTTTTGTTTTTATCTATCAGTAACGAAAAGAATTTCTGAATTAAAAGAAAAAAAAATCGACGTGCACTGACGGAAGAAGTAAATAGCACGTTGACACTTTTTTAGTACGTCTTTTGTAAAAAAAGATCGTGCTTATGTTATCGGTTTGTCCGTCCGCCTGTACCCACGGTATCTCTGCAACTGTTAGTACGATTTGAAAAATTCTTTTTGCATTCGGAAGCTTGAAATATGCGAATGATGATCTTTTATTTCGTTTTTTTTTACGATGTACAATTTCGCCGCTAGAGGACGTAAATGGAGATGATGACGAATTCAAAATTACGTTTTATTCGAGATATTTGCTTCTAAACATCCGATTGAAAAAATTATTTTATCTTTCGATTCCATTTATGTCGAAGAGTATTTTAGAGATATTTTGTCTTTCAAATTACGCATAGATTTTCCGCTAGGGGCGTAAAAGTAAATTACATTTTCCCCGGTAACTCTTCTTCTAAATCTCCCACCTGAAAAAAATTTTTTTCAACGGATACATCTCTTGATGGAAAAGTTTTTGCATATAATTTCGAATTTTTGTTAAAGAATACTTTGGCCACCAGGGGGCGCAAGTGTTAATTTTTGCTTCTGATGTTATTTGCCATGAAATCTGAGCTTCTAAAATATCGATTGAAAAAATTCTTTCGTGGACTGATGCCACTCACATCGATAAACCTTTTCCGAATATTTTCTTCCTAAAATATTCCACAGTTTCTCCGCTAGGGGGTGTAGATGTATATCATATTTTTGTCAATATCTCTACTTCTAGGAGTCCGATTTGAAAAATTCCTTCTTTGTTGGATAGTGTTTTCCGTCTGACATGTTTTTCATATAATTTCAAAATTTTCAAGTAATTCATAGACTTTCCGCTAGGGGGCGTAGAGATACAAGACCTGATGGAAAACATTTTTAACATAATTTCTAATGTCTGGTAAAGAATGGGCTGGCCACCAGGGGGCATATGGGTTAATTTCTGCTTCTGATGTATTTGTAGCAAAATTTGGGCTCCTGAAAACTCGATTAATTTTTTTTCCTTGGACCGATACCGCTCATATGGAAAAACCTTTTGAGAATACTTTCTTCCTAAAATAATGCATGGCTTTCCCACCAGGGGACGTAAAGTCGCATCTTATTTTTGTCGTTATCTCTGTTTCTAAGAGTCCGATTTGAAAAATTCTTTTTGTGTTGGATAGCTTTTCCGGTACGAAATGTTTCTCATACAAAATTAATATTTTTCTTAACGCACAAGTCTGCAACCATAGGGCGTAAGCTCACGATTCCGGTTACAGTAATATCTGAGGGATGAAAAACTCGATTGAAAAACTTGTTTCTTCCGTCAGATACTATTGTTTTCCACACCGGTTCCATTGAGTTTGAATAGCTTTGATAAATTTAATTTGCGTCAGGACGGATTCAAAAGACGTGCTCATTCACCCGAAAATTCGGTGTCACCTTTCTTGTTTCCTTTTCTTCTCAGTGTTAAATCTACAACTCAAATTAAGCAACACAGCTCCTTTACGGACAAAGTTTTGATGAACACAGATATCACTAGAAACGTTAGAAATGAAATTCACTGATAACTGTAGTTCGCATAAGTGCATTTTGTGAGAGCATTTAAAAAAAAAGAATGCAGCAAAAAAAAAAAAAAAAGAAAACGGAAAAGATTTTCAGTCAATGAAAAAGGGGACATTTTGTGGCAGCTGGATGTGACCCAGGATCACAGACTGCTGTAGCAGAGAAACTAGGAATTTCCAAGTCAATGTTGCACACCAAAGCGAAAAATAGAAAAGAAATCGAAAGCTGTGCATCGAAGTGTGAGCAATTTTCGAGTAAGAGGAAATCTATGAAAGCATCGCCCCTGAATGAGTTGGAAAACGCTTGTCACTTGGTTCCAACAAACACGGGTTAGTGATTTACCTATTAATAGATCACATCTGAAGGAAAAGGCAGTTCATCTTGCCCAGCGACTTCAAATAAAGGAATTCATCGCATCAAATGAATGGATTAATCCTTTTAAGCAAAGGCATAACATGGTGTATACAGCTCTATCCGACGAAAGCAGACGTGTTGATCTCGTAACGGCACAAACGTGGAAAAATGAAGAACTGCTACAAATAATTTAAAGATATATATGCTGTGGGACATTTTTAGTGCTGATGAAACTGGACTGTTTTATAGCCTACAGCAAGATGAAACAGTGTTTTTGAATGACACCTGCCATGGAGGAAAGAAATCAAAAGACAAAATTACTGTTCTTCTGGCTAAAAATGCAGACGGCTAAGAAAAATTGCAGCCATTAGTTATAGGCAAATCTGCTAAACGACTTTGCTTCAAAAATGTGAACTCTTTGCCCACCAAATATGAAGCAAATAAAAACTCGTGGGTTACCACAGTCTTATTCAAAAATTATGCAGAAGCCTTGGATACTCAGACGCAGGCAAAAAAGAGAAAAGTGCTCTTATTCATTGATTAGAGTGCTGCTCATCCTCAGGTTAGCAATCTAAATATGTTCAAGTCATTTTTCCCCAGCAAATTGTTCTAGTGAATTGCAATTGCTGAATCTGGATGTCATTAGGTCTTTTAAAGCCCATTATCGGAAGCTTCTCATGCGAAAAATACTTTCTGTTATTGATGCAAAGGATGATGCACCTAAATTTAAAGTTAACATTCTCGATGCAATTAATTTCTTGCGACTGTCCTGGAATGCAGTTATGACAGATACCAAACACTTCTTTATCAAAGCAGGCTTCTCAGGCTGTGAACAAGAAGAAAGTGTGTCCAATGCCGAAAATCCTGCTGATAATTTTAGGCATGACGATCTTGCAGAACGGAATGAAATTGCAGGTATTGTGTTTTCCTATTATTTTGATTGTGACGCAAAGTGCATTCCTGCCAAATGTAATCCCTTGATGATGTTTTGCATAAACATATGGCATTAAATGCATTAGATTCTGATGAAGAAGAAGCAGAACTGAAAGTTAGCAGCTTTAGTGATGCTGCTATAACGGTATAGAATATGCTAAAAACTACTTGATGAGTTTTGATATTAGTGATGACATTTTTAATGCACTTCATAAAATTCAAGCTGCAATTTATGAAGCTAAACGTTCAGAAAAAATTAGCAATCTTCTGTAAAGCATTTCTTTTCTACAGTGTAAAATGGTAATCAACACATATTTTGTTTTTGCAAGATAATTAGTACGAATTGATGTTCTGTTTCATGCAGTTAATGATACTGAAATCGTTATTTAAGATGCTAAATGCTGGAAAAATAATGAACCATCGTATTTTTCTCGCAATTTTAAAGTACGCTTAAATTTCGATGCTACATATTTAAGTCTAATATTTACGAATTGTGTATTTAATTAATACAAACACCTGACGTCGACCAGGAACATCAAACAGAAGTCATCGCTCCTTCCACGTTTATAAGTGAGTCACGGAAAAATTCTCATTTACCGCCACCGGGAATCGAACCCAGGGTCTTCCAGTTACGCGCCGGACATGTTTCCACTGCACCACACGGCCTAGAATTCCTCCAGACTTAAATACACTAACTGCCAAGCCACTTGGTAGGTTCCTTCTTGGAGCCCCGCACAATGCTGAGGATTCACCAAAGATGGTAAGCAGCAACAGAACAAATAACTAGAAGGCAAATGAATAATTAATACAAACACCTGACGTTGACCAGGAACATCAAACAGAAGTCATCACTCTTTCCACGTTTATAAGTGAGTCACGCACTTATAAACGTGGAAAGAGCGATGACTTCTATTTGATTATGTGTATTTAATATTCAAAGTAAATGTGTACGTATTACAAAATTTTTGATAACATATTTCGTGATTAAAAGTATTATACATAATTTAAATGTCACTGAAAGAAAGCGGACATAGCTGCTTACGTATTCTATTACAAACACTAGCTTAATTTCAATGTTTCATTCGAAACGCTTCCTCGATTTAGCGAATTCCTCGATTTTACGTACAAGATTGTTGGTACCTTGAAGTTCGTTAAATCGAGGTTTGACTGTATTCATCAGTGGCGTCATTTTTTCAAAAATCTCTAACTACACTGCTCAACAAAATTAGGGGAGCAGGTTATGTAGCAAGAACAGACAACTGCTGGTAAATATGCAGCAAAGTATAAAAATATATTTATGAAAGGGACAAGAAAATAAAGGATTGAACAGGTGAAAAATCATGTTTTACTGTAACAAAGATAATTTTTACAGGAAACACACCTGGTGCCATAAAAAAATCATTACTACCCATATCTTTTGGAGAAGAAAAAATAAGCATTGACGAATTTTGTCAACTGTCTAATTAGGTGTGTGGTCACCTCGAACGTGCAAGACGTCTTCACATCTATGGGGCATTGAATTGATCAGATAGTCGAGGAAGTTTTGGGGGATTCTCCCTACTCTTCAAGAAGGGCATTCGTCAACTGAAGGCGAATCAACGGAGGCTGTGGTCAAGCAGCAATGCGTCTGTCTAATGCGTCCCAAGCATGTTAGTTCGGATTCAAATCCGGGGAGCATACCGGCCACTCCATACGCTCTATTGTTTCCTCCTCAAGTATCTGATTCACAATGCACGGTCGATGAGTCGGGCGTTGCCATCCATAAAAAGGGCTGAATCGCCGATGGCAGCAAGATAAGGCACGGCCAAGGGTCTAAGAATTTCGTGCCTGTACCTTTGAGCAGTCAGGGACCCATTCCGAATGACGCATACAGGTCAGTACGCCCACCTAAGCTTATCCCTGTCCAAACAAGCCCACCGCCTATACCAAAAATGCAATCTTTCTTGGACATGCGTTGAATTGTACTGGGTGCCACGTTCTTTTCAGATCAGAAGTCGTCGATTATCCAGCTTTAGGTTGAATCTGGACTCGTCGGAGAAGAGAACTTGGCTCCACTCGGCATGTCCTCAATCACAGTGTTCTTCAGCCCAGTTTCTTCGAGCCATACGATGTCGGGAGGTCAGTGGGACACAAATAACTGGCTTACGTGCATACAATCCACGTGCGTGAAGGCGTTTATAAATTGTTTGTGTCGATACGCTTCTTCCGGTTGCCATTAAAAGTTGTCTTTGCAGCTGGGTGACATTTTGACACCTGCTCCGAAGGACTGTTAATGACAAATGGCGGTCATCATTTGAGGTGGTAACTCGTGGACGACCTTGAGCAGGACGTCTTTCCATCTCTTGGAACCGACTCGTTGACTTTGACCGGCTTCCAGCCTTCCTGTGGCTCGCCACGCTATGCTTTCTGGCAAATCGTGTTGATTCAGCATGCTAACATGAGATAACGCAACAAACAGCATCTCTCGCGACCAGCGGTACAAGAACACAGTTCCGAAAGAACCGCCCGTTTTATGTGATTGTCGCACTGACGTTACTTTTGAAGTCATTGTTGCTAATTTGCATGTCGAACTGCTTTCTACAGCTGTTTTTCATTATTTGGAGGGAATCTTTTTACAGTTCAATAACATTTTACGCAACTGTTTTGAATAAAATCGTTTAAAAAGGGTGCTCCCTTAATTCTGTTGAGCATAGTAGTAATTAGTTGTTTCTTTGAAAATCTTAATTTTCAATAAATTGACAGGTGGTCTTAAACTTTTGCAAATGACTAGTATGTAATCAGACAGAAAGAATTAGTGTCAGTTTCCTTCCTAAATGAATGCTCTAAATAGCAAGGATGGAAAAGCAACGCTTCCTGTTGCGCAGGTTCACTCGTTTCATCCGTTTTTGACCGACTTTTTGGACAGCGAATATATCTGTTTAAGCTGATTTCAGCGAGTTATTTCGTTCCAACCGGTTAAAGACAGCGTTTGGGTACCACGTGGTATCTTAACATCACTGCGGACCAACCACATCAGTACATGTGCATGGTGTTTCCTGATGGCGATTAAATCTACTTCCAGCAGAATAATATCACATGCCACAAGGCTCGGATAATCATACAGTGGTTCCAGGTGCACGACAGTGACTTAAAAATGCTAAAGTGGCTCGTTCAGTACCCAGATCGTAACCCAGTTGAATACCTGTGGAATGAGATTGAGAGAGCCATTCGTAATAACCGGTATCCTATTTCCAGTCAACACTCGGCAACTGACGGACGCCATCACATCCGCTTATCTGATCATACCTGTAGAACGATATCAGCACTTCCTGCCAGAGCTGCGTTCGAGCTCAATTTTCGGAGCCCAAGCCCGTGGTATGTCAGCCCGAGGTTACCCGAGCCCAAATTTTATATTGCAAGATACAGCCCGGGCCCGAACGAGCCCGAAAATCAGCTAACCTGTTCAACCATTAATAAAAACCATCTCCTTTTCCACACTTCCACTTTCTCCTCCTCCTACAATTAACCAACGTACTTCTCTAATGGGGAGTGGGGAAGGGACCTCCATCTATTTTTACAGTGTAACTGTTCGATTTTCTTTGACCATTCGTTTCCACCTGAAGTGCTTCGGGCTGCCGGGTATCCAAAATGATGGGTGGCGCTGCAATTGTATGTTGTTTGAATACTGCTAATATTATCGCGTCATAATGCGCTGAAATATGTACGTTCCTAAATAGAATTAGCAGGGATCTGTTGCGTGGAGATAGGGGGTAACTTATCGTCGGCAAGCTATGAACTATCCAATATCTATAGTTCTCGGAAAAGCTTTTTCTTCTCTGCAGAAACACACTAATGCTCGGCCTATGGTATTTTCTATCCAAGCCAGGAATAAATAGCCATCTCGAATGCCCGCTCCCTTAATAGAACCAGTTGCCGAAGAATTCCCTTTACCAATTGTAAATTGTCTCATTTGCTAAATCATATAAAATCCCATTTCTGTATAAAAGAATCTCTCGTTCTATCTCTCTCTAAGAGCCCGAGCCTGAACCGCAGTAACTATTCTACAGCCCGAGCCCAATTTGGGCCCGGGCTGTGCTTCGGGCTTTTGGGCTCGGGCTCAGCTCTGCTTCCTGCCACATCAAACTGGTGCTGTTTTGAAAGCCAAGGGCAGCCTACCATGTTATTTAAGTTTGTATTCCAAATAATCTTCTACTTCAGTTCATAAAGAAAATCTTTATTTGGTGCATCTAAGTGGACACGAAATAAATTTCTTACAGAAGCAGAGATACCGGAATACATACAGATATTCATTTTCATCACCAAATGAGAAGTTATCTGAGAAAGCAAAGAATCTGCGAAATAACTTGGTCATAGTCATAGGAAAAGATGATTTTACCAGTTAGATTTCCAAAACTGAAGATATTGTGTTTCCAAAAGGAGAACCTCCCAGATGGCGCAGTGGTCTCAGTGATGGTTTATGAAGATATTGTGTCTCCAAAAAGGAAGCGGCTCCGTCCGGGACGGGTCCGGGTTCGAATCTCCGTGAGGCATGGATGTTGTATTTATCTTACGGAGCTGGCTGTCTCCTTCCCTGGAGTCAGTGGCCCTAAATTAAGGACGGACGACTGCTTATAGTCTATTTTAGTTGCTCACGGTGGTCGATAAACCCCCAATCAAAAAGAACAAGTTAGGAAAATCATGCAATGCATTGATTATGATACGCTTTCCAACATACCAGAAATCATTACTCAAGTTATGAGGATAATAGCTGTGGAATAAATCTCGCACCTGTGACCTGACCTTTGGCCCCGTTTCGATGATATTAAACGGAATTGGTTCAGTATATCTCCGGAACAGCACACTAAAGTTTTGTCGCAATAGAAGCATTTTGTGTCAAGTTATGAGAATAATGTCTGTGGAATAAATCTCGCTCCTTTGACCCCATTTTTATTATATTCAACAGAATCAGTTACAATACAATACAATACAATTATTTATTGCCCACATTTAAAACTTACAGTTATATGAAAATGCAATACACCAGGAGGAATCTGAACACATTGGTTGTAAGGCGATTCCCCCTATCAGATGTAAGAAAAAGAATAAAACATATTACATATATGAAAGCAAGTAAGATGGTTATAACAGAAGCACCACTGTTAGCAGCATGCTTGGAACTACAATTTAATGATAGGGTTGAGATTCGTTATGGAGATCAGGGTGATTTACAATGTAATTTCGCAGAGTCAAGGAAAACTTTTTGATATTTTCCAGGGATCTGATGCTCTCTGGTAGATTATTCCATAGGATAATGGCTTTATACAGTATGCTATTTAAACCATAATTAAGTCTAACACACGGCTGACATAATTTGTTGTTAGCAACAGATCTGACGGAGATAGAATAATCCAGATATTTGATGTCAGATTGAAAAATAGGCAGTTTAAGATGCATTATTTTAGAAAACATGATACCTACTTTCAAGGTAAAAATTTCATGAATTTTTAGAATATTTAGTTTTAGAAATAATGGTTTTGAATGAGACCTGTAATCTGTGTTCAGCATATAGCGAACAGATTTCTTTTGTAATTTGAGCAAGCATAACTTATTGTTTGCACTTATATTTGAATACCAAGATTCCAGACAATAGGAGAGATGGGTATAAATAAAAGCATAGTAAAATGTTTTTAGGACATTGATAGGGAAGAGATGCTTCAGTATACCTACGGAACAACATGATAAAGTTTTGTCGCAATCGAAGCATTTTTACGTAAGTTATGACGCATAAGAGCAGTGGAATGGATCCCGCTCCGATAACCTGATCTTTGACCCCATTTCGCCCATTTTCAATAGGGTTCGTCCCCAGGTGGTCCGCTACCACCACATACTAAAATCTCATTGAAATCAAACCATTTTTACGCGAGTTATCGTGCGGACGGACATACGGACCGACGGACAAAGCTGCAGCATATACGCTTCTTCAGCCTACGGTTGGAAAGCGTATAAAAAAATATGATACAAGCATATTACTTTTGACGTTCAGCTGCATGGAAGAAGACTCGCTTAGAAATAAAACATTCTTCCAAAGTTGCAAAAGTAAAGCAAAATAAATTAAAACTATTGAAATTGTTAGTGTCACATTTCAGAGGTTTCAGTTGTAGCTGTGCTTCAACAATATGGTCATATAGTTAAGCATTGGTGCATTTTTCACTTGAAAACGTTTGCTTTATTCCGGAGAGCAAGCCCGCAAGAGTGCACGCGGTACTCTTGTAGATAAGAACGTAAGTACTCACGAAAGAAATATGAAACTTGATGACAGAAGGAGGCAAATCTTAAGAACTTCTCTCTGAATCGGGGGAAAATCCCGCATCAGTACAGTCTTCAAGTGGCGGAGAACTTCTGCTCAGTGGTATGACAATGTTCTTTTGAGATGCAAAGAAAACGCGTCTAGATCAAAGTAAAAACTGTAGTGGCTCTTTCTGACAAGCAGATCTTCGGGTGCTTATGCATGCAGCCCAGTTATTTTTGAGTATGCTCGGGAGTTAGAAGTAATGTTGCTTACATCTAATAAGAAATTTCCAGAGTAATGCAGCCAGAATAAGAAAAAAAATCCGAAACCAAAACAGGGAAAAGCTCCAAAGGCAAGCGAAAGACGACTTACAACTGTTAAAACTTTAACTCATGCTAGAGGAAAAAATGTTTTAAGAACACTATAAGGTATAAGTATGACTAAATGAAGTAAATTCGTATGATTCCTCTGTGAAAGCGTATGTTTTAGTTGTGTTACGATGCTTACCCTCACACTCTGATCTTACTCTTTAAGGCAACGCAAGATAAAAATCAGAAAACCTACGCCAAATGTTTTTGATTGCGTCATAGAAAAAAATGAAGCCGAATTCGCGGGTGTAATGAGCACGTCTTTTGAATTCTTTTCGACTGGGAAATAAATACTTCAAAGCAGATTTTTAAAACATCTAAAAATTCGGCAAAAGAAAGGGAAATCTTTCACGATTCCAAGAGAAAATCTGCGTATGATTTAAAATTTCAAACTGTATTGAAGTTGTTACAAGAACAAAAAATCTTAATTTCTACAAAATCCGCAAAGCATCCACAAATAGAAATATTTCTTTTCGGCCACTAGCGGCTGAAACGTATACTACAAAAAAAAAAAAGTACAACTTGTGCACAAAACATTTCTCATAACGGAAGGTATCCAAGGAAAAGGGGATATTTCAAATGTTTTTTTTTTTAAACGAATATACTGTCCCAAGTATGGTACCAATGTAAACCAACACTTACACACCATGGTGGTAAAACTATGTGACACAAAAATTGGCAAATTTATAAAACATATTTTTCTCCACAAACACTATCAGTAGCAAAAGATACTTTTTAAATCGCTTTTCGCAGCAGAGATTTTATCATTATGTTTACATTATCGCCATCTAGCAAGAGAAATGAAAATTATTTTGAGAAGAAACATGCACGTAAGTGTTTTTTTTTTCGTAAGTGGCATCTGACAGGAGAAATAATATTCAGTTAGATTTTTTGAAAAGAAAAATCGGTTGAAAACGTGTTAAAAATATTATAACATAACTCGAATACGTAGACTTAAAGTAAACACAGTTTCAGTTTAATACAGCTTTCCCCACCACACTTCTTCGAAGCTGTTTCAACATTATACACAGTCGAGTCACATTATTGTGACCGCCTCCTACTTTTGAAGTCAACAGCGATGAAAGAAGGCACATGTCGTGAGCTGGCTTGGAGGGTATATAAGGTGTGCTGTAGGCATTCTGAAAACATATCATCCGTTGCTGTCATGGATAAAAGGAGCGATTTATCAGATTTGCAAAAAGGGATGATTATCGGCTTTCGTGCCAAGAGTGGCATTATTTCTGAAACAGCGCAGTTTGTGAACTGTTCGCGTGCCGATGTGGTTAAAGTATATGGTGATTGGAGAAATGGCACCATTGCGAATAAGCGACGTGGAAACTGCAGAGCCCCACGTGCCATTCATGTGAGAGGTGAACCTCGGTTGCGAAGATGCGTGGGGGCCGATCTACACTCTACAGTGGAGCAACTCACTGGTCGAATGAACCAGGGGTTCCGGCTACCGGAAGTGTGTCTAAAACGATAGTTCAGCAAACCCTGGTGCATATGGAGCTCCGATGAAGATGGTCACTGCACCTATGCTAACGAAGGCGCATCGGTAGAAATGCTTATATTTGCACGGCAGTATGGGAATTGGACCTCCACTGATTGGCAAAGGATTGTCTGTCTTCTCCGATGAGTCAGGTTTTCTGCTTGATCGAACGGATGGACGTTGGTGTATAATGCTAGAAACATCGAAGAATAAACACTCTTCAACCATTAGCTGGAAGAACACAAGCTGGTGGAGGCAGCGTTATGGTCTGGGGAATGTTTTCGTAGCATTTTATGGGTCCACTCATACCTGTGGAAGGCACTATGGACCGAATTCGTTATCAATCGATCCTTACAGACCACGTACATCTATACATGCTGATTGTCTTCCCTGGGGCGGATGGGATCTTCCAGCATGACAATGCTACATGTCACACAGCTAGAAATGTCTGAGAGTGGTTGGAAGAGCACGATGAAGACTTCAAAGTACTTCCCTGGCCCTCTAATTCCCCAGACTTAAAACCAATTGAGCATCTGTGGAGCCACTTCGATCGTATTGTTTGCTCGGTGGATCCTCCACCACGCACCCTCCAGCAGCTGTCAGATGCATTGCAGTCAGGATGTGTCCACATACCTGTGAACGCCTTCCAGTACCTTATTGAGTCACTCCCTGTCCGTCTAGCTGCTATCCGCGCTGCTCACGGCGGTTACTCTAGATATTAGCTGGTGGTCACATAATGTGACTCGACCGTGTATTCACCTGTTATACTACATGAACATTGGGCCTAGTAACGCGGTGGTCTAAGCGATGGCTTCTGGTATCGGTCGCATGTGTTGGAGCTCCCGAGATTGAGTTGGTCGTTCTGACGGTTCTGGATTTTTTTACGTGGTTTTTGTGGTTTTGCACTGTGTTTGTGTTTCTGCATTCCTTTTCACCGCACTAACAGTGACGGTGGTCACATTTACGTTCGTTTGTTTAGTTTTGAGTGTTGCAAGGAGCAACACCTATCATTTTCTTTAGGACCAAAAGCCGAGATGGCTTCTACCCAGCTTCAAGTCTTTACTCTTCCTTTTGCTGGCATGGCTTCTACATTGTCCTCTGCTGTGTTTTCTCAGGCTACTATTCCTACTATGATCAATGTTTCGGCGTCGTCTACTAATACCATTTCTACTGATAATGTGCTACGTGTCCCACTAGTGATTTTGGGTGCTGGGGTTGAGGTAAACAACCTATCACCACCTTCTACGTATGCTGATGCTGCTACTAATTATGGATTATCTGTGTGACCAGTGACTTCTGCTTCATCCAAAGTGTTTATTTCTAGGGAAGCGGATGTGCTGAGGTTTACAGTTCCTGAAGACTATGATGAAGGTAAGAGCTTTTCATCGGCTCTGTTATTAAGTGTTTACTTTCACACTCTGCGTGACACCCCCCTACCACTGTATCTTGTTGCTATCTGTAAAAATGTCACATCTGAGAACGTCGCTTCAGTTATTAGAATGGGAGGGGAGTAATTGCTCATTTCACTGTTCGCCAAGCTGTTGTTACTATTCTACCATCCGGTATCGATATTGGTGCCATTCATTTTACTGCCATTCCCTGTATCCAAAGACCAATAACTGTTACTCTTTACCCCGTTCCAACTGCTGTCCCTGATTCGATTCTGGTCCAAGCCTTAGGTACGCTTGGCCGTGTCATCGGACTTACCAAGATCTTGCCGGCGGTGGGGCGGGATTCCCCTTATGCTAAAGTACAGGGCGGTAGGCGCCAGTACTGAGTTATTTTTCCTAGTGAAGCTGCCTTCCTTCAGCGACCCACTACTCTGGAGTTAGATTTCGGTAATCGCAAAATTACTTGTAATCTGTTTGCCAGCGTCCAATGTTTTTCCTGCAAAGCAGAAGGTCATATTGTGAAGGAGTGCCCGCGTCGGTCCTCCCTACTCTCAGCCGTGGATGCCAATTTATCGGTCATCACCCCTCCTTCTCAACCACCAACTTTTATTCAGTCTGTTACTACTAATTTGGAAATTCTTTCCTCCCCCACTGAGGCCCCTTCTGTCTCCTCATCTGCTGAGTAGGCTGTGGTTTCCATCCCATTGGAAAATGTTTCTACCAGTTCTCAACCTGAATACACCTCATCACCTCCAGCTTCAGAAGTTCCTTCTACCACCGTTTCGTAAGCAGAATTCCCGCCGCTTGTACCTAGAAAAACTACCAATTGTCCACACCAGTCAAGCGTTCTGTTCCATCAGTCTCCCCTCCCCTTACCAGATCGCGTACTTTGTCTCAGGTTAAAAAGATACGTAGTGAAACCAACTCTGATTCCCGCAGCTCTTCCACATCATCTCGACCGGATTGTGAATCTATAGTTGTCCCTATTTCCAACCGTTTTGCTTTGCTCGGTTACCAACCTGATGAACTCATGGACTCTGCCTCTGAGAGTGAGGCCACAGCTCATGACATGGCGGACTCAGATGTTACCTGTGTTCCCCCACAAGAACTCTCTGAACTATCACTGTATCTTGATAATACTACTATTCCAAACTCACCATCAAACTTACCTGAAATTATGTCTCTTTACAGCGTTCCGAAAAAATGCTCTCTACTTAAAAACATCTGTATTAGAAAACATTTGTCTCACTTGCCTGAAGTCATACATCAACTCTCGTTTGTGAACGAACTCTTTGATAATACTCACGTACCTACCTGGGCTGCACAATACGGCAGGAGAACAAAATATGTTCTTAAAATACTCTCTACACACATTGAGGGCCACTTGCAGCCACCATAATGTTGCAGAAAATTACCTGTGTTTCCTTCAATTGCCGGGTCCCCGCTGCTTCATCAGCGAATGCCCTGGCTTTTGAAGACATTAGATACTTGAATGCCGATATCATTATTCTGCAAGAAACCAACATTACATTGATACTCACCCTTTGTGTTGGCGACGTTGGCCATTTCATTTTATTCATAATTTCCGTACCCATATCTGATCGGGAACTTCTATTGGTTTTCATAGCCGTTTATTTTCATTCATTTCAGGTATTCATGAATCACAGAGCAGACTTGGAGTTTTTCAGTATGTTTCCTTCCCTTTTCAGTCAAGTTGTTTTCATTTACTCAATATTCATGTTCCTCAAAGTTCCATCGAAGCCGAATCTCTTATTAACCATGCTGCTACTGTTCTTGCCACAATCCCATTAGATGAGTATATTATTTTTGCCGGTGACTTTAATTGCACACTTAACCCTAGATATGGCAGAACTGGATCTATTGAAACACGCAATCTATTGGTTTCACAGCTCTCCCAGGTCATTTTAAATTTCAACCTTTAAGATGCTTTCAGCTTGCTTCACCCAACAGCTCGAGAGCATACTTGGTTTCCTCCTCCCACCCTTTCTTGTGTTCCTGCTTGACTCGATCGCTTTTATGTTTCTCCATTCCTTCATTCAGCAATCAGTTCAGTTTCACATTCTACTAGCATTTCCTCTGATCATCGTACAATTGTCCTTGTGTTTCACTGTTCCCTTTCCATTACCCCTCACCCTCACGTTTGGACATTACATGATTCCCTTCTTCAAGATCAATTTTTTGTTTCAAAAGTTAATGCTTTAATTTCTCGTTCCGTTTCTGTTTTTTCTGCTGCGGTTGATCCAGCTGCTATGTGGCTTTCCACAAAGAATCAGATTATTATTTATGATCGAAATTTCTCTTTTCATTCTCGCACTCTTCATGTCTTGGAATTTGCTGTACTACACCGAGAATTGCTTTCTACTCCGACGACGTCGCCAAATCACGTATTCCTTCAAGCGAAACTACATCATAATACTACTTCCGCTTCAGCTGCCCTAACTCGGCTGAAATACTCAACTCTTCGTTGCGATGATACCCCATTTGACAGCCTTCGTCATTTGGGACGTTCAGGCTGTAAAAAATGCCATAATTGCTTTCCTCACTTTGTCGGAAGGCACAGAAACTTGCGATCAATTTCGCATTTGTACTCTTACCCACGACTATTATAAACAACGCTTTAGCTCTACTGTAACTTCCAATGCTGAGGGTTCTTCTTTTGTTCAAAATCTACCGCAAGTTCCCGAACACTTTCATGCACAGCTTTCTGCGCCGATTTTCCGTGCTGAAATCAAGACTTCAATCTACAGCCTTAGTGATCATTCTGCACCGGGTGATGATGGTCTCCCCCTCCCCTTTTGTAAAACAATTCTCCTGGTTTTGCTTCTTTTATTAATTGCAGCCTTTAATTATATTTTTTCGGCTTCTCATTTTGATTCATCTACTTTTTCTTTTGCAACAACTTTCCGTCTAATTCCAAAATCCGGTATTCTTAGTTATTTGACTAACTGGCGGCCTATTTCTGTTCTTAATACTGACTATAAAATTTTTGCTAAAATTCTTGCCCTCCGTCTCAATCCCATTCTTGTTGATATAATACATCCTGACCGAATTTCCACGGTTCCTTCTCGTTCTATCGCTTCTAATATTCTCACCATTCCTAACCTTTACTAACTTGCGTCCAGGCTCTTGAAATCTCTGGCGATCTTTTCTCTCGACCAAAAACAGGCTTTTGATTCATTAACCGTTCTTACCTCTTCACTGTTCTTCTCCACTTTCGCTTTCCTCCCGCTTTTGTTGCTGCAGTTTCTAATCTCTACACTGAAGCCTGATTTCGTATTCGTACTGCCGCTTTTTCCACTTCCACTATTCCCTTCACTAATGGGATTCGACAATGTTGCCCCTTGTCGGGTCAACGTTTTTCAATTTCTTTTGAACCATTGTTAATCGCTCTCAGATTCCGTCTTTACTCGACAATTCCTCGAAATTTCTCTACCACACGCCATCATCACATTGTTCTGACTGCTTATGCAGATGATTTGACATTGTTTCTTCGGTCTGATAATGCTTTTTCAATTCTAGCCAATACTTATAAAGAATACTCAGCTATTTCCGGGTCTGCTCTGAACGTGAAAAATGTTCTGGACTTTGGGCCGGAGCGTGGGCATCCCACAGCGATCGACCGAGGGGAGCTCAATGGTCTGCATCTATCATTAAAATACTGAGAGTGTACGTTGGATCGCCTGCAGCGGTCGCAGCCGCGACTTGGACTCCCATCTTTCAGAGGATTGGTAGCTCCCTGGGTTCCTTCCGCCATGTGAAAACCCAGCTCTCGTTCCCAAGCCGCTGATTTTTACTGAACATCTTTATATTGCCGAAGCTCTTCCATACTTGGATTGCTAATTCTCCACCCAACTTTTTTCTGACTCACGTTCAACACATCTTCACTGATTTCACTTGGGCCGTTATTCATTGGGTACATCGTTCTACCATTGTTCTACCCCCTGCTTACGGTGGCCTCGGTCTCGCTGATGTGTCCTGTAAATTCAAAGCTTTGCATCTGTTTAACTTTGTTCGTGAATTTACTCTTCTTCTGTCTTCCTCTCACACCATTATCGATACTCTGTTCTTTTCCCGTAGCCCATTTCTTACTGTTTCTACTTTTCTGCAGATGGATCTTTTCCCATTCGTTCCCAGCCACTTTCCTGAAACATCTCGGTACTTTCCTTGTGGCGTTCCTTATGTCCAGTCCGGATCCCTCCCTCCACTACTAATGATCTATTAGCAGAACCACTTTTCTTTTCCTTCGCTATTCACTCTTCTAATACCATCTACCTTCACTTCTCCACCTGGCTTTCAAGTGGAGTGGTGAAGGTTTCACAGCTTGTTAATTCCTCACTTCGTTGGAAATCGTTCCATTCTATTTCGCCTTCATTGCCAGACACACCAGCTTCTCGTCTTCAACTCTGGTTTATCCAAACTTGTATCCAAACTCTTTATCCTTCTCTTGCCGATCAACATGGATTGATTTATACCCTGTCGGCTGCTTTTAGTTTGCCTTATACTGTTCATTTCAATTATTTACCGTATCTACTCCATAATATCACCATGAAATTGATTTACCGTCATTTTCTAACCTACTTCGATGAGCCAAGACCCATTCCAACAGTTCCAGTTGAGATTCTACCAGCCACATGGACGGACATCAATATCTCTCTCGCTTCACCAAAAGAAAAAGCAATTAACTGGCTCCACCTCCATCAACGTCTTCTCACCCCCCGTACCCTACATCGTTTTCGTCATCTCACATCGCCGAATTGTTTTTTTTGTTCCACCGTTGGTAATGTCCATCATTCATATTCTATGTGTTCTCATTTTACAACCTTTTTTTTCATTTATGTTCTGCCTGGTGGATAAGGTTTGTTCCTTAATTCATACTACAATGTATTATCTTATCCTTCGCCGCCATTGTTTAACTGAATCAACTCTGTGCTTTTTTTTTCTTCAGGCAAAACTTATCATCTACCATTATTACCACACTTCCGTCGATAATCCCTTTTTGTGACGTTAGCATGTGGCACGTCGCTTTTTGTGTCGCAATTTTCGTTCATCTATCCTTACCATCTTGCAAACTGTCAAAAATACTCATAGTGTTACTTCTTTTTACGAGACCTGGATGTCTGATAAGTCTTGGTTTCATGTTCACAATGAACGTGTTTCCCTCAACTTGTGATTTTTCCTGGTTTTTGCTTCCAAAGATTTGAATGGTGTTTTGTTGTTGCATTTTTTTGTTTTTTTTCTTTGTTTTTTTTTTACCTTTGCATGTTGCACTTTTGTTTTGGCGGAATCATGCTGTTGATACTGCTCTTTTGTTTTAGAGGTTTTCTTGTGAAAGGAGTCTCTTTCTTGCTTGTTGTTTTTTCAATGTCTGGTTTTTATGTTGCTTTCTACTAAGTTTGTTTGGGTTGTCAAATCCTCAGTGGACAGAGTCCCTTTCCTTCTTTATTTCACAGTATGGTTTCACTGTGATTTAAATTTTGACTCTTTTTTTCCTGCGCTATTTATATTAAGATTCGTTTCAATCATGTGCTTGTGCTATGTTGTTGTTGACCCAATTTTTATGGAATCATTATTGTTTACATGACATGGCATCACCCATCACTTTTATAACACGTTATGATTACTTACATGCTGATGGTCAAGTATATTGTTTTTTTCTTATGCTGTGTATTGATGTTTTTCTTTATTGCTGTGAGCTGTACATGTGATAATCATTGTCTTTGTTTCTTCATCTAAAAGTCTATGATCCCCCTTTCTCCCCGTGGCAAATGGAGGCTTTTCTGTTTTATGTAAATTTCTTATAAAGGGCAATTGTGCTGGCAGTACCTATTCGGAGTTTTTTTATTTGGTTGGACGGACAGTCCGCTGATTTAATGATTTCAGTTTGATTAATATCTGTGAATTTTACTGTCTAGTGCGTATAATCAAGTGTTTAGTTGTGTATTAATGATGTTATCTTGCCCTTTATGTATTTGCTTTTATTTTTTTCCCTTGCACTCATCTCTACAATTTGTTTTTCTTCAAGGTTTTTTATAGCTCACTTCCCAGTTACAGTTGTGTTAGAACACATGTATAGTGTCGGTTAATGCGTTTTTCAATTGTTGCTTCTCTTTTTGCAGTTAGTTACCCCCAATTGCCGACAATTTCTTAATATTACGTTATTATGTGTCGCGGGGTTTTTGTGTGTGTCGCGTATTTTGTTCTTCTATCACTGGCATCTTTGCACTATTATTACATGCAATGCTTCTTTAATTAATGATGGGTAGGCATAGAGGTAATCTATCTTACAATTTATATGGCTGTTGTTATTATTGAGCGTGCAGTACATATTTTGACTTTCCTTTTTCTTTTTGCCTCTTCTTTCGTAAGTCTTTGATACTTCTTTCTTTTTGCTATTTGAGTGCGATATATGTTTAATGCGGTTTTGTTATCAAGTAATATCTGCTTGCAGCACCTGTTTGACCTTTTTTTCTTTAGTTGGCCGGTCATGCCGATGAATCATTCTTATTCATCTGTGAGTGTTTTGTATCTATTTAGTGTGTATTTTCAAGTGTTTTCTTTACGCATTAATGATATCATCTTGTTACTTAATGTACTTGGTTTCTTTATCTTTGTTGCTATCCTCCCTTTCTGCAGTTTGATTGACTACCTGCGCAGTTTGTTTGATTCACTGACTAACAGTTGAACAAGTTTTATTTTGTCTATATAACTTTTGTTCACTTTTCTTTTTCTGCTGTAACTACAATATTTCCATGAAAGTTTCATTTTCAATTGCTGAATCTGTTTGCATGTTGTAGGGATTTTATATTGATTATTATTTAGTGGTATGGTTCTATGTGGTTGGAATTTCTTGATATTGTACTCATGTTTTGTGTTTCCATGAGGTCCTTTGTAACTGTACTGAAAGCATTTGCCACAAGAGCAGATTGTTTGACGTATCATCCTTTCCTTTAACTTTGCTTTGCATATACACTATCAACCAACAAGTAATTGGACACCCCTGCAATCGACGATATCTGCGGTTCTGATACACGTCACAGGCGCCGCCTTAAATATCGTGTGGGAAGCAACACACAACCAGTCGCATGCAAGATGCCACGCAGTTCAGAGCTCTCTGATTTCGAGAAAGGTGTAATCGTCGGGTATCACAGAAATGGCCGATCCATACGCGACATATCCAGCGAGTTGAAGTACCCGAAATCGACAGTGGCCTACGTAATTGGCAAATGGAAGATTAGAGGTGACTCTCGGAATGTGTCCCGACCCGGCAGACCCACAAAACTGGGAGTTACAGACCGACGGATGCTGGCCAGAGAAATTCGGAAGAACCGCACCAAATCGATAGGACACATCCGCGAGGAGTTTTAACAGGCAACCGGGAGTGTTCTTTCGATGAATACCATCCGTAAGGAAGCCCATCTGCTCGGTTATCATGGACGTGCTGCCGCCCACAAGCCTTTGATCACCAAGTCCAATAGCGCTGCTCGGCTAACGTGGTGCAAAGAACGTCGACAGTGGAC
The DNA here is from genome assembly GCA_039090855.1 of Macrothele yani. Classification (NCBI taxonomy): domain Eukaryota; kingdom Metazoa; phylum Arthropoda; class Arachnida; order Araneae; family Macrothelidae; genus Macrothele; species Macrothele yani. The sequence continues at coordinate 66,509,043 of CM077028.1, read as the reverse complement.
CGTTGAACAGTAGAAACAGGTTCTCTGGAGCGACGAATCAAGGTTCACCCTCTACCGTTCAGATGGCATGGTCTGGGTTTGGCGTCTGCCTGGAGAACGCCTCCTGCCGGAATGTATTGTGCCTACTGTGAAGTTCGGCGGCGGTGGAATTATGCTATGGGGGTGTTTCTCTTGGTATGGCACGGGACCCTTGGTCGCAATTCCTGGTAGACTCAACGCCGAGACCTACTGCACCATTTTGGATGACCATGCGCTTCCTACGTTGTAGTAGTTTTACGGGGTGGACCCATGTTACTTTCAGGATGACAATGCCACCTCTCATGTTACGAGGTCCACCATGGCTTGGTATGGTGAAAATGGGGTTAATCAAATGGACTGGCCTGCGCAGAGCCCGAACCTTAACCCTATCGAGCCCCTCTGGGACGAGTTGGAGCGTCGACTTAAGGAGTGCTCCCACCGTCCAAAATCGGTGAAGGAACTGACCTGTCTTCTCCAAGCCGAGTGGAAGAAAATACCGCTAGCCGTCGTACAACGCCTGGTTGAGAGTATGCCTCGGAGGGTTGCAGCTGTAATCGCCGCTCGTGGAGGCTCCACCAACTATTGAAGGTGAATAAACTTCGTCTTCCTTTGCTATCACAGGTGTCCAATTACTTGTTGGTAGATAGTGTAGTTGTGTTTTATAATTCTTTCTCTGTTTATTTAATTCCTCATAGTGCTGGCATGTCAAAAGTGCCCACAGGTTTTGGTTTTAATGTTTTATTGTTATATTATTGTTCATTGTGACGCCGGAGGTATTTTCTTCCCGGTTGGTTTACTTGTTGTATTGTTTTTTTTTTACCTGCAATAAAGATCTTCTGATTTCTGACCATTTGCCCGATATGGGTCTGAGTTCGAGTCCCGGTAAGGCACGGATGTTGTGTTTATCTTACAGTCCTGGCTCTTCCCCTTCCCTGGAACCAGTGACTCTAAATTTGAGACGGGCGGTTGCTTATATCGCCCAGTGTGATCGTTAAACTCCCAATCAACAACATTATCCCACATAATGTTGTTGATTGAGAGTTTAACAACACGCAGCTTTTAAATAGACACAACTTTAACTAAGCAACGTCTCTTTTATAATTAGCATTAACTTCCACCACCAACACACATTGCTTCTTCACAAAACATTATATATATCGTTCAAGGTGTACAAATAAGTTTTAAAGCTTTTTAAGACAACGCATCATGTAATTTGAAAGAAAACAACAATACCTTTACGAATCAAAATATGCGCCGTCGTTGTCTACCACCTTCCGCCATCGGTTGGACAGCTGACGGATTCCAGCCATGAAGAATACTTCGTCGTGTGACGCGATAAAGTCGTCAACCCATTTTTGCACTTCTTCACCTGCCAGGAGCAGTACATCAGGCAAACCATGTTGCATCGATCGAAACAAATGATAGTGATGGCTATGTCGGGATTATACGCCGGATGCACCGAAACTTCCCATCCAAGCGTCAATAAGGTTTCCTTGGCCGATTTCGGGACATGCGGCCTATCGTTGTCATGCAGTAATTTCACGGAACGCAATCCTTTGCCTGTGAATGGACTTTTCCGACAGATTTCTTGGTTCAATCGCAGCAATTGTTGCTTGTAGCGATCAGCAGTAACAGTTTGGCCTGTTCCATTAGTTCATAATAGAGCACACCTTTTCATATCCCATCAGATGCACAGCAGAACTTTCTTGGAGTGAATATTGCGTTTCTGGGTCAAAGTCGTTGCTTCACCGGAGTCTACCCAGTGTTTTTTGCGTTTGGGCTTGTCGCACCATATCTACTTTTCATCACCCGTAACGATGTAATTTGAGAGAAAATAACAGTAATTTTACGATTGAAAAGACTTTCTGTGTTGTTTATTTAACAGGTTCAAACACTTCATGACACGCTCATCCTTGTTCCTCTGGCTCAGGTCACGTGGCACCCATTTTCCTTCCTTCTGAATCTTTCCCATAACGCGCAAGCGATTGGAAATTATTTGCTGAGTTACCCCCAGCTGTTCAGCTAGTTCGTTTTTATTGGAGACGAATCTTCATCCAGCAATGCTTGCAGTTTTTCATGTGCCACCTTATGCGGTGAGTCGCTACGTTCTCGATCGCTGACATCAAAATCACCTGCTTTTAACCCTTTCAGTCCTGAATTAATTAAGGCTGTGAATTTTTGGAAACTTATGGTTTGGTACACAGCTTTGAAGCTGTAATAACGGTTTTTGCTTCCATGCCGTGAATTATATAATATGTCATAATGTGTTGACTAGTGGTACGCAGAAGTACCGTTAAGATCGTAGGGAAGGGAAAATCAGAAATGATATCTTATTAGTTATTTTGCTTTGAGTGGAATTCTACAAAACAATTCTTTTTCTCATTACAACAAAGAAAGGCCTTGCAGCAAACACACTTAGAATGAGGCTTAGATTGCATTTTTTTTCAGTGAACACATTTCGCATCTTCCCCTTTTAGAAACAAATTCGGGCCAATGCGATCCAAGGTTCTACAGACGAACATCTTTTTGCACAGATAAATTTTGTTTTCTGCGTTTCGTTTGACCCTGGAGAGAAGATCATGTCTGGATATGTCGTCCATTTTTCTTCTGAGCGCTGGTACCTAAAGTTATGAGTCCTTGCGTGACAACTCTCTTGAAATCCAAGTACGTAATCTGCCCGTTCAATTCTTTGTAAATGATGAATGCATTTACAGCAGTAATCTCACATCATGTATATATAGGCATGTATTTTCAATCATATACAAGGGGATTCATAAAGATGTATACAGTTTCCAGATGCTGTAAAACAGTAACAGTTGAAGACCCGGACCACAACTGCGAACCGTTAGGTAGATGTACTCATAAAGTTTCTGTCCCGCTATTGAGGGAAGTGACGTAGGCAATAGCGCGCGTGTCACGTGACTAGTCAGTCAAATTAACAGCTTCTTCAGTGGAGAAAGCGTTTTGTGTACTTGAATTGAGCAAAACGGAATCTGTAACTGTTGTGCAACAGCATTTTCGATCACGATTCGAAAAATAACCTCCAACCAGAAAATCTATCTACGATTGGCATAAAATTTTTTAAATACGGGCTGTTTGTGCAAACGTAAACGCCCTGGGCAACCGCGTGTGTCGGAAGAAATCGTCGATAGTGTTTGCACCGCCATTCAGCGAAGCTCGGGAAAATCAACGCGGATGGGGAGTCATGAAGTGCAGATTTCACAGCCTGGAGCATTTTGAGAAAGAAGCTGAAAATGATTCCATACAAAATGCAGATGTTGCAAAATCTCACTGCACATGATTCAGATATCTTACCTCGCGTTTGGACGGAAATGCATTACCAGCTCGATGTGTGTTGTGTAACTAAGGGTGCACACATGGAACATCTGTGACTGTCTCTAAAAGAACTTGAAATATTCCCCTACAATTCTGTTAGAAGTAACATAAAATATCTTACAGTGTTCTTATTTTATAGTGCGTTGAAACTGTATACTTCTTTATGAATCACCCTGTGTAATTCGTCGGGATGTATGTCTACGTCCTGGCGCTACGTCTGAGCACCACAGAGTTTTATTAGTGTCACAAAGTGTATTGTAACATAACAGACCAATATGTATCATTCAGATGACTTACGTAAGTGTATACAATCGAACCCTAAATTCCTAGAATATGAAACCGCAACACACCGCAACATACAGAAAAACAAACTTGCGGGCACTACTCATATTCCAGTATGTCCGTCGCCACATGCACGCATCCATTATAAACGGTTTTGCACGTGGACGAGGCAAGTCTGCATGCCGAACCATTTGGTAACCTAAGTACAAACCTCCTTATATCGGTACTTGGACGTTCCGTCCGGCAATGATGATGTTTTCAGTCCGTACAGGCAAAAGGACCAACGTGGTTCTCTTAAGTACCATCAAGGCAGAAAGGGTTAAACAGTCTAAACCTAACCTCACACGTGCTTTTCGATAAAACATTCTCCCCCAGACAGAACAGATCGATGCACATGCTTTTGCAGCACTTTTTCCTTGATGAAATTCGTAACGAATGCAGTGTCGAATAAATGCAGTATCGCTTGCCATCTTTCACCTACCGATGTGCAAGTGCGTTTGACTGTTGGGCTAACTTCTGTGTCACATTTTATACTCTGGACCAGTTACGGTCATATGAAAACAATGCGGAGGAATGTCGGATATGTAAATTAGCGGTGTACGTCACACACACAAAAAAAAAACGTTTTAAAACTTATTTGTACAAATAACATACACTGCTGGCCACCCAAAATGCAACACCAAGAAGGAAGCATCCGATTGGCCTGAAATTCTCAGCATGCGCGAGAGAACATGCAAACGATTAGCATTGCAGGGCATGTGGAAATCATGTGCGCCCGGCACGCCACCGAGAAGCACTATAAGAAGAGTGCACAGAAGGCGGGGTGTAAGTAGTGGAAGTGTGTTGTGCTGCCAGACCTGTGCGTGGGAAGCTTCCTCATGCCTCGTCGCAGAATACGGCAGTCATTTCAGCACGTTTCAGAGTTCGACAGAGGACGAATAATGGTTTATCGCGACAGCGGTTTATCGTACCGACACATCGGCGCCCGTGTGGGACGACATTCAGCCACAGTGAGGCGAGTATGGATTAGGTGGGTGCATGGGGGACGGACGGACCGACGTGAGCGATTGCCGCAGCCGCGGCACACCAGCGCACGAGAGGACTGGCATGTTGTGTGGCGGGCTTTGACGGCTCGCACCGACACATCACCAACGTAAGCGCAGGAATTAGGGTGTGTCGCGCAACAACCTGTGTCAGCACGTACCATTCGACGTCGTCTGCAGGAGCGGGAACTTGTCGCACGGCACCCATTGCTCTGATTACCACTGACGTTACACCACCGGCGAGTGCGGCGGCAGTGGGCCGTTGAATGCCGCACGTGGACTACGGAATGGCACAACATTGTCTTCTCCGACGAATCCCGCTTCTGCCAGCAGCACCATGATCGTCGGATCCGCGTGTGGTGGAACCGCGGCGAGAGACTGTATAATGCCTGCACTATGCATCGCCATACCGGTCCGTCACCTGGCGTTATGGTTTGGGGCGCAATTGGATATGGCACACGCACCCCTCTGGTAAGCATCGCTGGTACACTCAAGAGCCACCGCTACATCTCAAACGGTTTGGAGCCTGTAGTCTTCTCTTAACTGCAGGACCTGCCAGCGGCTACGTTTCAACAGGACAATGCGCGCCCGCACGTGCCACGAATCGTGCAACAATTCTTCATAATTCTTCACAGCCCACCAGGTGTCATCATTTATTAATTCTTCACGGCCCATCAGGTGTCATTGCTGCCGTGGCCCGCTTGTTCTCCCGATATGTCTCCCATCGAACACGTCTGGTCGCTGATCGGCAACCGAGTGGCCCGGCAAGCACCACCCGCGGCTACGCCTGATGAACTGTGGCAACGTGTGGTAGCAGCCTGGATCTCATTCGTTCGATGCCGCGGCGTGTAGCGGCCATTTTTGCCAGCCATGGGGGCCACATGAACTATTGATGTCTGCGTGTTCCGCAAGTCGCACGGGCCTGTAAGCTCAATCCTTTCATCTTTGTATCTGTTGTTATGTGTCCAGTTGCATTTTGGGTGGCCAGCAGTGTATATCGTTCAGTTCTCATCTCAGAGATCCACACGTCATTCATTCTGTCTTCAGGGTGTTGCCAAATATACTCTAGCGAGAGAAAAGATATCATGTTAATTTTAAAAAATGCTAAGGAGAACAAACTCAAATTTACATATAGAAAGAAATTAAAAACGAAATTTAAGTTAGAATATGCGTCACAAGGGAATTAACGTCTTTCTTAATTTTTGTTTGTTCTTTACATGAAAATATTCTTCCGGTAGCAGTGTTTCACTGACTTAAGAAATAATTAGTCGAAACCCGTCAAAATCTACGGTTAGCGGATGGGGAGTCATGAAGTGCAGATTTCACAGCCTGGAGCATTTTGAGAAAGAAGCTGAAAATGATTCCATACAAAATGCAGATGTTGCAAAATCTCACTGCACATGATTCAGATATCTTACCTCGCGTTTGGACGGAAATGCATTACCAGCTCGATGTGTGTTGTGTAACTAATTGTGCACACATGGAACATCTGTGACTGTCTCTAAAAGAACTTGAAATATTCCCCTACAATTCTGTTAGAAGTAACATAAAATATCTTACAGTGTTCTTATTTTATAGTGCGTTGAAACTGTATACTTCTTTATGAATCACCCTGTGTAATTCGTCGGGATGTATGTCTACGTCCTGGCGCTACGTCTGAGCACCACAGAGTTTTATTAGTGTCACAAAGTGTATTGTAACATAACAGACCAATATGTATCATTCAGATGACTTACGTAAGTGTATACAATCGAACCCTAAATTCCTAGAATATGAAACCGCAACACACCGCAACATACAGAAAAACAAACTTGCGGGCACTACTCATATTCCAGTATGTCCGTCGCCACATGCACGCATCCATTATAAACGGTTTTGCACGTGGACGAGGCAAGTCTGCATGCCGAACCATTTGGTAACCTAAGTACAAACCTCCTTATATCGGTACTTGGACGTTCCGTCCGGCAATGATGATGTTTTCAGTCCGTACAGGCAAAAGGACCAACGTGGTTCTCTTAAGTACCATCAAGGCAGAAAGGGTTAAACAGTCTAAACCTAACCTCACACGTGCTTTTCGATAAAACATTCTCCCCCAGACAGAACAGATCGATGCACATGCTTTTGCAGCACTTTTTCCTTGATGAAATTCGTAACGAATGCAGTGTCGAATAAATGCAGTATCGCTTGCCATCTTTCACCTACCGATGTGCAAGTGCGTTTGACTGTTGGGCTAACTTCTGTGTCACATTTTATACTCTGGACCAGTTACGGTCATATGAAAACAATGCGGAGGAATGTCGGATATGTAAATTAGCGGTGTACGTCACACACACAAAAAAAAAACGTTTTAAAACTTATTTGTACAAATAACATACACTGCTGGCCACCCAAAATGCAACACCAAGAAGGAAGCATCCGATTGGCCTGAAATTCTCAGCATGCGCGAGAGAACATGCAAACGATTAGCATTGCAGGGCATGTGGAAATCATGTGCGCCCGGCACGCCACCGAGAAGCACTATAAGAAGAGTGCACAGAAGGCGGGGTGTAAGTAGTGGAAGTGTGTTGTGCTGCCAGACCTGTGCGTGGGAAGCTTCCTCATGCCTCGTCGCAGAATACGGCAGTCATTTCAGCACGTTTCAGAGTTCGACAGAGGACGAATAATGGTTTATCGCGACAGCGGTTTATCGTACCGACACATCGGCGCCCGTGTGGGACGACATTCAGCCACAGAGAGGCGAGTATGGATTAGGTGGGTGCATGGGGGACGGACGGACCGACGTGAGCGATTGCCGCAGCCGCGGCACACCAGCGCACGAGAGGACTGGCATGTTGTGTGGCGGGCTTTGACGGCTCGCACCGACACATCACCAACGTAAGCGCAGGAATTAGGGTGTGTCGCGCAACAACCTGTGTCAGCACGTACCATTCGACGTCGTCTGCAGGAGCGGGAACTTGTCGCACGGCACCCATTGCTCTGATTACCACTGACGTTACACCACCGGCGAGTGCGGCGGCAGTGGGCCGTTGAATGCCGCACGTGGACTACGGAATGGCACAACATTGTCTTCTCCGACGAATCCCGCTTCTGCCAGCAGCACCATGATCGTCGGATCCGCGTGTGGTGGAACCGCGGCGAGAGACTGTATAATGCCTGCACTATGCATCGCCATACCGGTCCGTCACCTGGCGTTATGGTTTGGGGCGCAATTGGATATGGCACACGCACCCCTCTGGTAAGCATCGCTGGTACACTCAAGAGCCACCGCTACATCTCAAACGGTTTGGAGCCTGTAGTCTTCTCTTAACTGCAGGACCTGCCAGCGGCTACGTTTCAACAGGACAATGCGCGCCCGCACGTGCCATAAATCGTGCAACAATTCTTCATAATTCTTCACAGCCCACCAGGTGTCCTCATTTATTAATTCTTCACGGCCCACCAGGTGTCATTGCTGCCGTGGCCCGCTTGTTCTCCCGATATGTCTCCCATCGAACACGTCTGGTCGCTGATCGGCAACCGAGTGGCCCGGCAAGCACCACCCGCGGCTACGCCTGATGAACTGTGGCAACGTGTGGTAGCAGCCTGGATCTCATTCGTTCGATGCCGCGGCGTGTAGCGGCCATTTTTGCCAGCCATGGGGGCCACATGAACTATTGATGTCTGCGTGTTCCGCAAGTCGCACGGGCCTGTAAGCTCAATCCTTTCATCTTTGTATCTGTTGTTATGTGTCCAGTTGCATTTTGGGTGGCCAGCAGTGTATATCGTTCAGTTCTCATCTCAGAGATCCACACGTCATTCATTCTGTCTTCAGGGTGTTGCCAAATATACTCTAGCGAGAGAAAAGATATCATGTTAATTTTAAAAAATGCTAAGGAGAACAAACTCAAATTTACATATAGAAAGAAATTAAAAACGAAATTTAAGTTAGAATATGCGTCACAAGGGAATTAACGTCTTTCTTAATTTTTGTTTGTTCTTTACATGAAAATATTCTTCCGGTAGCAGTGTTTCACTGACTTAAGAAATAATTAGTCGAAACCCGTCAAAATCTACGGTTAGCGGATGGGGAGTCATGAAGTGCAGATTTCACAGCCTGGAGCATTTTGAGAAAGAAGCTGAAAATGATTCCATACAAAATGCAGATGTTGCAAAATCTCACTGCACATGATTCAGATATCTTACCTCGCGTTTGGACGGAAATGCATTACCAGCTCGATGTGTGTTGTGTAACTAAGGGTGCACACATGGAACATCTGTGACTGTCTCTAAAAGAACTTGAAATATTCCCCTACAATTCTGTTAGAAGTAACATAAAATATCTTACAGTGTTCTTATTTTATAGTGCGTTGAAACTGTATACTTCTTTATGAATCACCCTGTGTAATTCGTCGGGATGTATGTCTACGTCCTGGCGCTACGTCTGAGCACCACAGAGTTTTATTAGTGTCACAAAGTGTATTGTAACATAACAGACCAATATGTATCATTCAGATGACTTACGTAAGTGTATACAATCGAACCCTAAATTCCTAGAATATGAAACCGCAACACACCGCAACATACAGAAAAACAAACTTGCGGGCACTACTCATATTCCAGTATGTCCGTCGCCACATGCACGCATCCATTATAAACGGTTTTGCACGTGGACGAGGCAAGTCTGCATGCCGAACCATTTGGTAACCTAAGTACAAACCTCCTTATATCGGTACTTGGACGTTCCGTCCGGCAATGATGATGTTTTCAGTCCGTACAGGCAAAAGGACCAACGTGGTTCTCTTAAGTACCATCAAGGCAGAAAGGGTTAAACAGTCTAAACCTAACCTCACACGTGCTTTTCGATAAAACATTCTCCCCCAGACAGAACAGATCGATGCACATGCTTTTGCAGCACTTTTTCCTTGATGAAATTCGTAACGAATGCAGTGTCGAATAAATGCAGTATCGCTTGCCATCTTTCACCTACCGATGTGCAAGTGCGTTTGACTGTTGGGCTAACTTCTGTGTCACATTTTATACTCTGGACCAGTTACGGTCATATGAAAACAATGCGGAGGAATGTCGGATATGTAAATTAGCGGTGTACGTCACACACACAAAAAAAAAAAACGTTTTAAAACTTATTTGTACAAATAACATACACTGCTGGCCACCCAAAATGCAACACCAAGAAGGAAGCATCCGATTGGCCTGAAATTCTCAGCATGCGCGAGAGAACATGCAAACGATTAGCATTGCAGGGCATGTGGAAATCATGTGCGCCCGGCACGCCACCGAGAAGCACTATAAGAAGAGTGCACAGAAGGCGGGGTGTAAGTAGTGGAAGTGTGTTGTGCTGCCAGACCTGTGCGTGGGAAGCTTCCTCATGCCTCGTCGCAGAATACGGCAGTCATTTCAGCACGTTTCAGAGTTCGACAGAGGACGAATAATGGTTTATCGCGACAGCGGTTTATCGTACCGACACATCGGCGCCCGTGTGGGACGACATTCAGCCACAGAGAGGCGAGTATGGATTAGGTGGGTGCATGGGGGACGGACGGACCGACGTGAGCGATTGCCGCAGCCGCGGCACACCAGCGCACGAGAGGACTGGCATGTTGTGTGGCGGGCTTTGACGGCTCGCACCGACACATCACCAACGTAAGCGCAGGAATTAGGGTGTGTCGCGCAACAACCTGTGTCAGCACGTACCATTCGACGTCGTCTGCAGGAGCGGGAACTTGTCGCACGGCACCCATTGCTCTGATTACCACTGACGTTACACCACCGGCGAGTGCGGCGGCAGTGGGCCGTTGAATGCCGCACGTGGACTACGGAATGGCACAACATTGTCTTCTCCGACGAATCCCGCTTCTGCCAGCAGCACCATGATCGTCGGATCCGCGTGTGGTGGAACCGCGGCGAGAGACTGTATAATGCCTGCACTATGCATCGCCATACCGGTCCGTCACCTGGCGTTATGGTTTGGGGCGCAATTGGATATGGCACACGCACCCCTCTGGTAAGCATCGCTGGTACACTCAAGAGCCACCGCTACATCTCAAACGGTTTGGAGCCTGTAGTCTTCTCTTAACTGCAGGACCTGCCAGCGGCTACGTTTCAACAGGACAATGCGCGCCCGCACGTGCCATAAATCGTGCAACAATTCTTCATAATTCTTCACAGCCCACCAGGTGTCCTCATTTATTAATTCTTCACGGCCCACCAGGTGTCATTGCTGCCGTGGCCCGCTTGTTCTCCCGATATGTCTCCCATCGAACACGTCTGGTCGCTGATCGGCAACCGAGTGGCCCGGCAAGCACCACCCGCGGCTACGCCTGATGAACTGTGGCAACGTGTGGTAGCAGCCTGGACCTCTTTCGTTCGATGCCGCGGCGTGTAGCGGCCATTTCTGCCAGCCATGGGGGCCACATGAACTATTGATGTCTGCGTGTTCCGCAAGTCGCACGGGCCTGTAAGCTCAATCCTTTCATCTTTGTATCTGTTGTTATGTGTCCAGTAAATCTGGCTTTGCTATCTCGTGTCCTTTTTGGTGTTGCATTTTGGCTGGCCAGCAGTGTATATCGTTCAGTTCTCATCTCAGAGATCCACACGTCATTCATTCTGTCTTCAGGGTGTTGCCAAATATACTCTAGCGAGAGAAAAGATTTCACGTTAATTTTAAAAAATGCTAAGGAGAACAAACTCAAATTTACATATAGAAAGAAATTAAAAACGAAATTTAAGTTAGAATATGCGTCACAAGGGAATTAACGTCTTTCTTAATTTTTGTTTGTTCTTTACATGAAAATATTCTTCCGGTAGCAGTGTTTCACTGACTTAAGAAATAATTAGTCGAAACCCGTCAAAATCTACGGTTAGTTTTTTTTTAAAGGAAACTCACATCAAGGAACAAATGTAAACTTTATTTGATTGACAAAAAAATGTTACAAATTCATTCAAACACTTCGGTACAGACAATATTTTCAGCCCATCCATTTGCGACAGGTAATCCAGGGACATCTTCGTGAGTGATCTTTACTGCAACAGAATCCTTTGGTCTTGCTCGAGATAGAGCAACGTAGTGCATACCATGTGAGAAGACTGGTTCCGGCAGGTATATTCCCATTTTAGCAAGTGTCTGTCCTTGACTCTTATTGTCATCGCAAAGAAGAATATGATCGGAAATTGAAACCGTTTGATCGTAAAAGGGAAAGTGCTGTAGCTTGAAATCAGCGGAATGCGTGGCAAGGTGTGCAACTACCCGTTGTGTCCTCCGAACAAAATGTCAATAGAAATTGTATATTGGAAGAGCGACTTTCGATCATACGTGTGTTATCGACTAAACATTTCCTTGTGTCCAGGCTTGTTATTTTTTTATTTTTTGAGTGCATGTTTAACGACCACCATGAGCAACTCAATGGGCTAGAAGCAGTCGCCCGTCCCTAATTTAGGCTAACTGGTTCCAGGGAAGGGAGAGACCCAGTGCCGTAAGACAAACACAACATCCATGCCTCACCGGGATTCGAACCCTGACCCTTCACGAACGAATCATCACAAGGCAGCGCTTAAACCACTGCGCCACCGGGGAGGCCAGGTTCGTGATGAGCATCACGACTGCACGCTTTTTTCAATCGTAGAATGTGAGACGAAAGTCCACTCATCTCGGTCGTGTGCAAAAATTCAAGTGGATAGCGCACTCTTTCACTCTCATCTTCAGTCACAACTGTGTTTGTAAATGTTATTGGAATGAGATTCGCGTTGCGAATAATCTTCATTCTCTCTTGTCTGAGATATATAGTTGTAACCCAATGAGGATAATATTCCTGTATTCTCTATATCCGTGTTTCCCAACCGAGGGGGTTCAGCGAGCTCCCACGAGGGATTCCGCTAACTTTTAAAACCCAAAATAATTACACTAGAGTAAATGTATATGTTGCTTTTAAGACGAAAAAATAATGAGAATCAAATATAAATATGCTTTACTGTGTTTATGAAGAGAGCTCCGTCATGACAGAGTAATTTTTGACTTGAGGGAAATTTCGTTGGTCTACTTGCTAGTGCGTCAAGAGCAGGCGTGTCACTTGTGGTGTCACTCACTAGGCGTGTCACTTGTGGTGACACGCCTAGTGAGTGCCCTCTGGCACAACACCAGAAGTTCCGAGAACAGATAAGCCGCGGGGATTTCCTGTTCGCCAGCTATAAGGCGTTCATCCTTCTTAGAAAGCCCGACTCTAGAAACATGCTGACTCATAACTTCTGAAGTTCCTTGAACATTTTAAACTTCCTTTATAGGCCCATAGAGCTTTAATCAGTGATATTGTACTAAATATATGTTGTATAACGAAATAAATTTCTCTGTCATTTTTGTCCACGCCGGGTATTGAACACGGTCCCCCTCATTCCAGAATAAGTCGCTCTCCCAACTGAGCTACGCGGACGTATGCTCTCGCTGCTATCTGCCTTTATCTCATGTGCGTCCTTCGGTGCAGGCACGTCACATGTAAATTTGGTGAATGTGGTGCAAGCAATTAAGACGTGTGCTTTAAAGGTGTGGAAATTCGTAAAACGTATTCGCACGTCACAGGACCAAGAAGACAGTGCAGAGAACAATAAACCTACCAGTGACCAAAGTAAGGCAAGTGACAGCGATTCGATATCCTAACCAAATATAAGTAGTGAGAGCCGGGAGGTAACAGACACTAGAAAGAATTGCCTTTATTGTGAAAATTCTTAAGCAATGAGTTTTACTTGGGCTGATGATGAACATTGTCCAATTCCATTGTGCATTGTTTCTGGCAAAAATACTAATTAAGTATTCTTACTTAATGTAATTTATGTTAGAATCATTGTTTCTGCCTTTTTTGGTCCCAATTCAATATTATTTATGGTATTTTATTCGTTATTTTTAGATAATCTGATGAAATAAACTAAATATTATGCAAATAACTTAACATCGTGTAGGCCTGGCGTAATTAAGCGTGCTGGGCGTCCTCAATGTCTGAAGGCCTAATTCATGTGCTCCACGATGTCTGAAGGCCTACTTCAAAGGTTCCGCGATGTCTGATGGCCTACTTCAAAGGTTCCGCGATGTCTGAAGGCTTACTTCAAATGTTTCTCGATGTCTGAAGGCCTACTTCAAGGGTTCCGCGATGTCTGAAGGCTTACTTGAAATGTTTCTCGATGTCTGAAGGCCTACTTCAAGGGTTCCGTGATATCTGGAGGCTTACTTGAAATGTTTCTCGATGTCTGAAGGCCTACTTCAAGGGTTCCGAGATGTCTGACGGCTTACTTGAAATGTTTGTCGATGTCTGAAGGCATACTTCAAGGGTTCTGCGATGTCTGAAGGCTTACTTGAAATGTTTGTCGATGTCTGAAGGCATACTTCAAGGGTTCTGCGATGTCTGAAGGCTTACTTGAAATGTTTCTCGATGTGTGAAGGCCTACTTTAAATGTTTCTCGATGTCTGAAGGCCTACTTCAAGGTTGGGAAACACTGCTCTACATGTACCCATCTACGCTTTCAGACATGTGTCTCATTGCTGCACAAGCTTTCGATACCTTTGGAATAGGAGGAGGCTGTCGGATGAACCAGTCCCCCACAGCTCCAGGGACGTCGTCATCTAACGAGAATCGACAGCTTTCAGGAATTTTGTCGTTGGGTCGAAGATGTAAAAGTTGCTCGGCGATAGATCGAGATTGTAAGGAAGATAGAAAGTACTCAGCTGAAAGAGCTGCAGAGTGTTTGTGCTTCTATGAGAAAGATAACGTTGGATGTTGTATTGCAGTACAGCACTACACAAGGTGTCAGCATGCCTGGGCGATTGTTTTTGATGGAATGCCGTAATGCCTCTTTGCATTAATGGTTTATAAAATCAATTATTACGCACCATGAGGTAACAAATTAGTGAGGAATAGACCCTTCGGATTAAAGGAACACGTGAACACGACCTTTGCATGTACTTGCAGAGGCACGGGCTTCCTTTGGTGACGTTGATGCAGCATCTTTCATCGTATGCTCATGTGCTTCATTTCTGACTCGAAATTGTGGCACAAGGTTTTGTAGCTGGTGATAATTCGCGAAAGTCTCTTCCTGGTAGTGTACAACTCATTTCGCCTCTTCCAGTAGTGTACAACTCATTTAGCCTATTCCCGGTAATTTACAACGTGGTCCAATAATGCATCCGTACGCTCCACTATCTGCATCCAGGTGCTTCAGAACCCATTGTACGCACACTCTGGTATAGCTGAGATTATTGTACATGGTGATATACTGAGGTATCCCATGATGTGTAGGTTTTGCTCTAGTTGGCGAAAGCTCACTTTGCAGTTTTCCCTCACCACGTTGTCAACGTCCTGCTTGATGGTGCGGTGGCGTTGCCTAAATAAAGGAAGGATTACTCTCCTTTGTCCTCTTTCTCAGAATTAGTTTCACATTTTTAACACCGTATTCTGCTTTCCAAACAGGCTCCTTCGCATACTGCCTGAATGAGCTGAAAAATCTCGGCCGACCTAGTGCCTTTCTTGATTCGAAACTGAATCAAGACATCCTGTGCTTGCTTCGACTCATCAGTTACGTTGCATGCGCCAGGTTACAGTCTGCTGCACTCCAGCTTTTTTTTGTGTGTGGTTGTTGAGCCCACAACCTTCATGTGAATTGGGAAGACCCTCACCTCAGCTGCCAACCATCATGTACTGATAGCGGGGTTCGCCGTCACAATTTCGACCAGGCTGTAAGTGTTTTGTGATTGTTTAACCCACAACCTTCCGTACCTCGTTGTACTTTTCTGTCTGTATACAGTGACACCACTATAGGTGACTACAGTGGCGCTACCTCCTGACTTGAAAAGTTTATGGTCGTGAATGCCTGTGTATCAACCTTGCTTAGTGCCTGAAACATAAGAAAATTTATCGATAGTATCCAATGAATGAGATAGTAACGAACGCTGACGTCTCTTCACTACAACACAGTGATCTCCACATAAATTCACATTCAATGCACATTTGTTTAATTAGAAATTATACTTCCTCCACCGGTTTGTTTTCGTCCCACGGTTCACCCTGGTACCAACACTTTTCCAGGAAAATGAGGAACACGTACTCGGCAGTCCATTAAGTGCAACAGGTAAACAGATTCATCGGACCAGACGTCTTTCTTTCAATCATTCAATGCCCAGTTTTAATACTCGGGCGGCCATTGAGGGTTTTTCGACAGTGAACTGCGGTTAGCATGGGCACTCAGAGCGTCCTGCAGCTACGCAGCCCCATTTTCAGCAGGGTTCGATGTACTGTGTGTTGTGATACATTACTCTTGTATGTGTGAACCGAGGTTAGCATGGGCACTCAGAGCGGCCTGCGGCCACGCAGCCCCATTTTCAGCAGGGCTCGATGTACTGTGTGTTGTTATACATTATTCTTGTGTGTGTGAACTGAGGTTAGCATGGGCACTAGGAGCGCCCTGTGGCTACGCTGCCCCATTTTCAGCAGGGTTCGATGTACTGTGTGTTGCGATATATTACTCTTGTGTGTGTGAACCGAGATTAGCTTGGGCACTCGGGGCGGACTTTGGCTACGTAGATCCATTTTCAGCAGGGTTCGATGTACTGTGTGTTGCGATACATTACTCTTGTGTGTGTGAACCGAGGTTAGCTTGGGCACTCGGGGCAGCCTTTGGCTACGTAGATCCATTTTCAGCAGGGTTCGATGTACTGTGTGTTGCGATACATTACTCTTGTGTGTGTGAACCGGGGTTAGCATGTGCACTCGGAGCAGCCTGCAGCTACGCAGCTAAATTTTCAGCAGGGTCCGATGTACTGTGTGTTGTGACACATCACTCCCATTACAGAAAAGATACTGTACCGAGTTGTTCCACATCATCCCTTCCGTTGGTTCGTACTATACTGAATAGCCTTCGCTCACTTCTGGCATCGACAGGCCGTGGTCAGCCCACGGACCTTACCGGCGCGTTTCGTGGTGTTTCTTTCCTCGCAACACATTTTTACTAACCGCGGCTGGCTGCCGGCACCCAACAAGCCTTGCCATCTGGGAAACTCGGAAATGCTCAGATCCAGTCTTCTGGCCATTACAATTTGGCCTTTGTCAAACTCGCTTAAGTCCGCTGTCTTTGCCATCTGAAGAACAAGAATAACATTGATTAACAACAGCTCAGTAACAGGTGTTATTTAGACTGTTCCACGACTTTCACATGTACCGCCGGTTACCAGCAATTGCTTCGATTTGAATAAACACAGGCTGGTCAAAGTCTTTTTTTTTTTTACCTTTTGATTTGTGGTATAACGACCACCATGAGTAACCCAGTGGGCTATAAGCAGTCTCCAGCACCTAATTTAGGTCCACTGGTTCCTGGGGATGGAGAGAGACAGTGCCGTAAGACAAACACAACATTCACGCCTCACCAGGATTCGAACCCGGACCCATCTCGGGCGAGTGATCAGAAGTCATCGCTTAGACCACTGCACCACCCGGGCAGTCTTTTTGTTCAACGGCGTATCTTACAGTGCCAGTTACAATTTGACGAATGATTTCGCTTTATATTACAGCACTGTTTTCATTCAAAAGAAGTGGGTGTTAAATCTGCGAACTGTGTTTCATATTTCAGATTTATCATGCATTCAAATTTATTACTTAAATTTTTACATTTACAAGTAAAGGAATACTAACTAAACAATAACGGAAGACACGCTGAGAAACATAGAGTTTTTACTGAAAGGAATGGTAATTTTTTATTTGTTTCGACTTGTTGTGTATTTCGTGCAACGTTTTGACACAGCACTCAACGCACTAAGTACCAGGGTGAGTTATAAGACCGCCCTGTTTGCAGCTAAAAAGTTCAACGACGCAAGAAAACCATACACGCTCACCTCATTGTACAAAGCACAGGCCGTAGTTTTTAGCACGTCTTTTGTTAAATAAAAGATCGTGCTTATGTTATCGGTTTGTTCGTCCGTCTGCCTGAAGACACGATACCTCTGCAACTAATAGTCCGATTTGAAAAATTCTTTTTGCATTAGAAAGTTTGAAATGTGCGAATGATGACCCTTTATTTTGATTTTTTACGATGCTCGATTTTGCCGCTAGAGGGCGTAAATGCAGATGATATCGAATTCAAAATACATTTTATTCCATACATTTGCTTCTAAATATCCAATTCAAAAAATCCTTTTGCCTTTCGATTCTACTCCTAGCGAAGATTATTTTAGGTATAATCACTTTTTCAAGTTACGCATAGATTCTCCGCTAGGGGGCGTAAAAGTAAATTATATTTTCCCCAATATCATTGCTTCTAAAACTCCGATTTGAAAAACTATTTCTGCAGCGAATACAGCATTTCGCATATAATTTCTAATTTATGGTATAAAACGCTTTGGCCACCAGGGGGCGTAAGTGTTAATTTCTGCTTCCGATGCATTTGCGACAAAATCTGAGCTTCTAAAATCTCGATTGAAAAATTCTTTCGTGGACCGATATTAGTCACGTCGACAAACCATTTCCGAATATTTCTTTCTTAAAATAGTGTACGGTTTCTCGGCTATGTTTGTCAATATCTCTGCTTGAAGCAGACAATGGTCCAATTTGAAAAAATGGTCCAATTTGAAAAAAAAAAAAAAGAGATGGTGCAATTTGAAAAAAAATCTTCTTTGCTAAATAGAGTTTCCGGTGCGAAATGTTTTTCATATAATTTCAAAATTTTCAAGTAATTCATTGACTTTCCTCTAGGGGAGTCAAAGATAATTTGCGCTTTCCCTGATATCTTTGCTTCTAAAACTCCGATTTGAAAAATTCTTCCTGCACCGGATACAGCTCCCGGCGGGAAATGTTTTGATTGTATTTTCTAATTTTTATAAAATATGGTACCGCCACCAGGGGGCATAAGCGTTAATTTCTGCTTCGTGGATATTTCAATAAAATCAAATTTTTTCGTAGACCGATACCGCTCATGTCGATAAACATTTGAGAATATTTTCTTCTTAAAATCATGTATGGTTTCTCCGCCAGGGGCGTACATGTATATCCTATTTCAGTCAATATATGTGTTTCTAAGAGTCAGATTTGAAAAAAATCCTTCTTTGTTAGATAGCGTTTCCGGTGTAAAATTCTCTCATATAATTTAAAAATTTTGAAGTAAGACATAGACTTTCCGCTAGGGAGCGTTAAAGTAAATTTGCTTTTTCCCTGGTATCTCTGCTTCTAAATTTCCAATTAGAAAACTGTTTTCTGCACCAGATACAGCTGCTGATAGGAAATGCTTTTCCTATAATTTCTAATGTTTGATAGAGAGTGGTTTAGCCATCAGAAGGCGTAAATGTCAATATCTGCGTCTGATGTATTTGTAGCAAAATCTGAGCTCTTGAAAACTCGATGGAAAAAATTATTTCGTTGACCGATACCGCTCACATCAAAAGACCTTTTGAGAATACTTTCTTCTTAAAATAATGCATGGTTTTTCCGCCAGGAGGCGTAAAGACATTTCTTATTTCTGTCGATATCTCTGCTTCTAAGAGTCCGAATTGAAAAATTACTTCTTTGTTGGAGAGGGTTTCCGTGGGGAACAATTTCTCATATAATTTAAAATTTTTCGTAGTGCACAAGTCTACCACCAGAGGGCGTACGTTCACGTTTCCGTTTACAGCAATATCTACGGGACTAAAAACCGGATTGAAAAACTTCCTTCTTCCGTCAGGTACTATTAACTATGCAAACTGTGTGTTATTTCCTTTCCAAAATAGTGCCCAATTTCCCCGCTAGGGGCGCATATACGTATTTTGTTTTGCTCAATATCACTGCTTTTACATGTGCGATTTAAAATAATTCTTTCCACACCGGATGCCATTTACTTTGTATATGAGAAATTTTGTAGTTTACAGTTCTTTCGGTAGGTGGTGTTTGTGCACTTCAGTTTGCGGCTGTATCGCCACTTCTAAATACGTCATTGAGAAACTTCTTCTTCACTGTATGCCATTCTTTACAACAGAGATGTGGACCATATCTTCTTGAAGTAACGCAAAGATTTCTCACTAGGTGCGTGAAGGTCGAACGCTTTTTCCATGAAGGATAATTTTCGCTTATTTTCAATTTTTCCGCTATGAAAATTTCTTCGGCTAGCAACGTAAACTTATATAATGTTTCCTTTTTTATATTTGTTCTTTTAACGGTTCGATTTGAAAATCTCTTTGTCACTGGTACCTTCTTTGTAGTATGAGAAACTTTATGTTCACCATTTGTTAATCTTCGTAACATGCTTTTTAGCCGCTGGTGGAACTACTGTAAGTAGATGTTTCTATTTCTGGATGTTTTAGCGATTGTTGAAACCAGTTGATTGTTTTCCAAACCGGTTCCATTGATTTTGAATAGCTTTGATAAATTTAATTCACGTCAGAACGAATCAAAAGACGTGCTTATTAAATCCGAAAATTCGATGTCATCTTTCTTGTTTATACTTTTATACGAAGAGGTATTACTTTATGTTTGAATATAAAAACCCTTGAGCAGCCAATTTTATCCAAGTAAATATGCAAACAACAGCAGACCGTTGACGTATTGGTAACTGAAAAAATGATATATATTTGAAGATAAAGTAACACAACGTGTCCCTCATTTTTTAATAGTGCTACGGCGACGTTCCACCAGAGCCGCAATCTTAAAGTGTTGCCACTCGGAAGTATTCGAGGACAAAAACTCTCTGATGCCAGATCCCAGATCCATTATTAAAGAAAAGTGCCGTCCTTGTAGGCAATAGGCCATGGAGTGATGATGCAAGATTAGGTCTGTATGGAGAATGTTTTATGATCTCAGCCCCATCCAGTTCCTGTAGCTTTCGGCGGACAATTCTGGAGGTGTGACTTGGGGCATTATCCTCTTGCATCAACGCTCACTCCTATTGATGAGCGCTGGGTAGCATTGGCACAGAGCGTCATGGACTCACTGCCACTGTTCGGCATAGAGGCGTTTGTCCACAGCCTCTATGCCGAACAGTAGCTTCTCATGTGATTTGCTGCTCACCCTCACAATCAGTGGTTCCCGTCCACAGCCTGACCATCTTGCACGAGTTTCCAGTGCACAGGATCCTCACAATTCCACCCAATGCACAGCACGATTTTTGTCTCGGATTACTCTCTTTGCACCATTGGCTGCGATTTCTGGTGTGGCCTCAGTCACTGGTTCCCAGTGGTAGGATAATGTAGGAATAGCCACGTTTCATCACCTGCGCTGATACTATGCCAAAATCTATTGTCTCGTGTATTTAACAGCAATCTACGACAGAGAGTGCGGCACGTAGTTCCACCTGCAAGGGCGTCAAAATATGGGGAACCATTCGATCAATTACTCCCTACAGGAGAAACCACGATGGTGTAGGTGATGAACGACGGTGGATTGGGATGACCCCCACCTCAGCTACCAATTATCGCGTACCGATAATGGGGTCAGCCGTCACAATTGGATGTAAGTGTTTGTGGTTGTCGAACATTCTGACCTCTGCTTTTCGAGACTGGTGTCCCCAGCATTCAGACACTGGAACCGTTTTCGTGCAGTATATATTCAACAGTACAAGTTTCTCTCGCTGCTGCTGCCGCGTTCAATCCCTTTTACCGAGAATGACGTAGGAGCACCAGAATAACACGTTTATCGACCTCCATCATCTGTTCACCTGATAACGTCATGTGGCTTCGTGCGAAATGCCCGTCATCAGCCTCATGTGTTGCATATCATAGCGATACCCAGTCAACACTGAAACGCGTTTCCGACAGGAATCAAGTTCCAACATTATGTGTAGCTCAAAATGGGACGAACTTTTGACACACCGTGGTATTTCTTTTTTGATAGCCATGTACAGATAGATCTACAGTCATAAACAACAAAATAGATTTCCAAAGAGAGCTTGGCGACATAACAACAAATTCTTTTAGGTGAAGTCGCAAATCGATCGTCCTCGTTCTTGATGTTTATGAGCTGGCTCAATGATAGAGCTTAGTGCGTTGAATTCAGTTTTGAATTCTCGATACGGTTCGCTTGATCTTTCTCATGCAGTTGACAGTGTGCCGTAGTGGAATTTTGTACATGATCGACAGCAACTGAATTTTTAGCCGCCCCGGTGGCGCAAAGTGGTCTAAGCGATGGCCTCTGATCATTCATCCGAAAGGGGTCCGAGTTCGAATCCCGGTGAGGCATGGATGTTGTGTTTGTCTTAGGGCACTGGCTCTGTCACTTCCCTGGAACCAGTGATCCTAAATTAGGTACGGACGACTGCTTATAGCCCATTCAGTTGCTCATTGTGGTCGTTAAACCTCCAATAAAAAAATGGATTTTTATGCACTACGCAATAATAGCATTCCATACATCATCAATAATAGTATAATTTCAGACAAACTGCCTAGAAGACAGATCACACGTGAATTATGGTATAGGACTGGCGGGCTGTTTCATCTTGCCATGCTTCCCTTCAGTACCATTTCATTTTGTCACGTGGTCTGACAATCCTATTTCATTCTGTCATATGATCCGTTAATTCTATTTAATTCCATCACGTGACCCTCCAGTCCTATTCATTTCGTCCTGTGACACTCCAGTTTCATTTCATTTTGTTTTGTGGTCCACCAGTCCCATTTCCTTAAGAATTCAATGAGATAATATGTCCACAAATATCGGAAATGCAAACTTTCTCGTACATGACTAAGGCGTCATTACTAACACTTAATCGTGAATCCGGAGAGTTCATTATACTTTACAGTATGATCCAAACTAAATTTTCTCGGTAAATGCAATGTTTATTTTCTTCCGTTTGACAATGATAATATTTTCAACGTGAGTACAAAAAGTGGTTTAATGACAGTGTATAAGTTGTTTGGTGTCTTAATACACTATCTACCAACAAGTAATTGGACACCCCTGCAATCAACGATATCTGCGGTCCTGATACACGTCACGGCCACCGCCGCTAAATATCGTGTGGGAAACAACAACGCAACCAGTCGCATGCAAGATGCCACGCAGTTCGGATCTCTCTGATTTCGAGAAAGGTGTAATCGTCGGGTATCACAGAAATGGCCGATCCATTCGTGACATATACAGCTAGTTGAAGTACCCAAAATCGACAGTGGCCTACGTGATTGGCAAGTGGAAGATGAGAGGTGACTGTCGGAATGTGCCCCGACCCGGCAGACCCACAAAACTGGGAGTTAGAGACCGACGGTTGCTGGCCAGAGAAATTCGGAAAAACCGCACCAAATCGATGGGCCACATCCGCGAGGAGTTTCAACAGGCATCCGGGAGTGTTCTTTTGATGAATACCACCCGTAAGGAAGCCCATCTACTCAGTTATCATGGACGTGCTGCCGCCCACAACCCTTTGATCACCAAGTCCAATAGCGCTGCTCGGCTAACGTGGTGCACAGAACGTCGACAGTGGACCTTTGAACAGTGGAAACAGGTTCTCTGTAGCGACGAATCAAGGTTCACCTTCTACCGTTCGGATGTAAGGGTCTGGGTTTGGCGTCTGCCTGGAGAACGCCTCCTGCCGGAATGTATTGTGCCAACTGTGAAGTTCGGCGGCGGTGGAATTACGCTATGGGGTTGTTTCTCCTGGTATGGCACGAGACACTTGGTCGCAATTCCTAGTAGACTCAACGCCGAGACTTACTGCACCCTTTTGGATTACCATGCGCTTCCTACGTTGTGGCAGTTTTACGGGGCGGACCCATGTTACTTTCAGGATGACAATGCCACCTGTCATGTTGCGAGGTCCACCATGGCTTGGTATGGTAACAATGGGGTTAATCGAATGGACTGGCTTGCGCAAAGCCCGGACCTTAACCCTATCGAGCACTTCTGGGACGAGTTGGAGCGTCGACGTAAGGCGTGCCCCTACCGTCCGAAATCGGTGAAGAAACTGAATTGTCTTCTCCAAGCTGAGTGGAAGAAAATACCGGTAGCCGTCGTACAACGCCTGGTTAAGAGTATGCCTCGGAGGGTCGCAGCTGTAATGGCCGCTCGTGGAAGCTTCACCAACTATTGAAGGTGAATAAACTTCGTTTTCCTTTGCTATCACAGGTGTCCAATTACTTGTTGGTAGATAGTGTAGTTTCTTGATTTTTTAGTTGGGGTGTTTTAACGAAAATCGTGTGCAACTCAATTTTCTATAAGCAGTCGCACGTCCCTAATTCAGGGCAACTGGTTTCAGGGATGGGAGAGAGCCAATGCCGTAAGACAATATCCATGCGTCACTGGGATTCGAACCCGGACCTATCTCGGAAAATTGGTCAGTAATCAGTTCTTAGATTACTGTGCCACTGGGGCGACAGAGGTTTTATGATGATGATGCTATAGATGTGCATATTTCCCTTTTTTTTTTTTTTTTTTTTTTTTTTATGATTTTAGCGACCAGCAGAAACAACTCAATGGGATCTAAGCATTCTTTCCTCCTAAGTTGGGGCCACTGATTCCAGTGAAGGGAAACCCCAGGGCCGGAATCCATTCATACGTCACCGGGATTCGTGCCTGGACCCATTGCAAACGAGGAATTAGAGGTCAGTGGATCGTACCACTCACCCACCGGAAAGGCAAATGCTCACATTTTCAGCAGTTACCCGATAAAATGAAATCTGTAGTTATCTAAGTTTCAATTCACTTTTAGCATATCGTCTTCTTATGGGATTTGCCACATTTCGCAATATAGCGTCAAATTGGAATTTTTTTGGCGAACATAGATATAAATATGGATACTACTATTCGCAGGAACCTCCCGGAACACCTAGATGTTATTTTTTTCTTTTAAGTTTCTTTAGCAGTAAATCTTTAGTTTACTCTCAGTAACCTAACTTGTTTCACGGCAGGATGAATTCTAATTTTTCCACCTCCGTGAAATGAAATATTACAACTTGGGAACATATTTCTATAGCTCGCAATGTAAGCATAAGGGCAAACGGTAATCTTTACTGCGGAAATGCAACTGTACGCGATAACTTTTCATCTGTATACCGCAATGGAGTTTGTGTCCAATTTGAATGCAAAAATCAATCACTACGGGAAGATTTTTCATATGATCCGAAATTAGTGAAAGATCATAGAACGAAACAATCACTACAGCAAAGGTCTTCAACGGAGGACCTGGGAGGCCTTTTTCACATATGAAATTCTAAAATGGAAATATAAAGAACTTATTTCTTCCTATTTACATCGTCTTCTTATGGGATTTGCCACATTTCGCAATATAGCGTCAAATTGGAATTTTCTTGGCGAAAATAGATATAAATATGGATACTACTATATCCTAATAATTTTACGTTTTACATTAATTTCGATTGCACTTTGAAATGACATAGTACTTTATTACTTAGGTTGTATGCTCCTGATTTACAGTTATTATTTTATGTACCTGTTCAGCTCTTAAAGATGGGTATTTTAAAAGGTACTTTGCCGCCCCGGTGGTGCAGTTGTCTAAACGATGGTTCCTGATCATTCGTCCTAAATGGGCCCGGGTTCGAATCTCTTTGAGACATGGATGTTGTGTTTGTCTTACGGCACTGGCTCTCTCGCTTCGTTGGGACCAGTGGCCCAAAATTAGGGACGGGCTACTGCTTATTACCCATTGAGTTGCTCACGGTGGTCATTAAACCTCCAATAAAAAAAAAGTTAAATTAATAGCTACTTTGTGTCCATGTACTTCAAATTTCCAAATCTACAGTTTGTTGGGATAAATACATATTTAAGATAAATATATGTGTTGGATAAATATATATTTAATACTTCAGATTTCTAAATCTGCATGTCTTGAGGTAAATACATACACTATATTGACAAAAGTCACCGGATACCCCTTCCAAAGCAAATGAACGGATCCGCTGCGTTGTGAAGATGCGCGGTACAGCTGCATACTGTATAAAAAGAAGCCTGATGCTGACTGCAATCATATCAGACTGTGAGGTTGAGTGAAAATGTCGCGGCGGGAAAGAACTGACTTTGAGAAAGGAAAGATTGTTGGGTGTTATATTAGTGGCTTGCCCATAAGAGAAACCGAGAAGCGTTTAAATATAACTAAATCAATTGTTTTGGATGTACTGAATAAGTGGAAGGCACATGGCGTGCCTGAAGCAGCAAAACGTACCGACAGACCAAAGAAAATCAGTGATAGATGACGTCGAAGCCTCAGGAGAGTCATTAGAGCTAATGGACGGAGTACTGCACAAGACCTCAGTGCACAGGTGAGTAAAAATGCTGGAACCTCGGTATGCACACGTACCATTCGCAGAGAACTTCATTTCATGGGTTACCGCGGTCGTGCGGCTGCTCATAAGCCTTTCATCTCCACTTGGAATGCTACTCGTCGTTTAGCATGGTGTAAAGAATATTTATCGTGGACCGCAGATCAATGGAAACGGGTCCTATGGACTGATGAATCCAGATACACGATCCATCAGTCTGATGGATCGTGTGGGTATGGCGGCAGCCGGGGGAACGCCATTTAACACAGTGTACTGTTCCAACGGTCAAGTTTGGAGCTGCCAGTGTACTCGTGAGGGGATGTTTTTCGTAGTATGGTCCCGGCCCATTGGTTATCGTGGACAAACCTGTTAACCAGCACGTCTACCTCGATATTCTGGACAATTATGCCCTATCAACTATATGGAACCCAGCCTTGTTGGTACCAGCAGGATAATGCACCGAGCCATAAAGTAAGGACTGTTACGGCGTGGTTTGACCATAATTCCGTATCGTGTGTGGACTGGCCAGCACAGAACCCTGATCTTAATCCCACAGAGCACATATGGGAAGAATTAGATCGCAGCATAAGAAGTTTGGAACCAAGGCCTACTACCAAGCAACAGTTCCCGGCAGTATTATGTACTGAATGGAAACGCATACCTATTGCTGTGTTCCAAAACCCTGTCGAAAGCATGTCTCGAAGGGTCAGTGCATGCAGTAAGGCGAAAGGTGGACCGACACCGTACTAACATATGTCAATAAATGCTATGTTGTGTTTCTCCTCTAGGTGTCCGGTGACGTTTGCCAATATAGTGTATAATGTGTTTTGACAAATACATGTAAATATATAGTGTTGGAATAAATTACATATTTAAAATTTTTAGAGTGCTTTCAAAATGTAGGCATATCAGTTAGCTACTTCGGACTTCTTTGTAACATAGGTGCCTCGTTTACTACATCGCTTATTTTTCCGAAAGTTAAGTTTTAGGGTTCAAAACTTCTCTGAAATAATTGATATTCATAATAAACATATGGATTTTTGGTCTTCTTTTTCTTGTGGCCAGCGAGTTCTTTTCCAGTTTGCCGTGCGGCGCACCAGTCCTATTCCGTTTTGGCACGTGTCCCGTCAGTCCTATTCTGTTTTGTTTTGTGGATCACCAGTCCCATTTCATTTTGTCATGCGGTCCACAAGTTCGATTTCGTTTTGTCATGCGGCCCGCCAGTCTATTTCATTTTTAATGGGGCCTTCCAGTCCATTTCATAGAGTCCGGTGGTCCGCCAGTCCCATTTTATTTCTAATGTGGCTCGTCAGTCCCATCCATTTTGTCATGTGGCCCTACAGTAACATTTCATTTTGACATGTGATCTGCCCCTATTATATTTTTTATGTGGTCCGCTTATATTTCATTTATCATGTGGCCCGCTAGTTGCATTTCATTTTGTCGCGTGGTCCGCGATTCAGAAAAGATTGAAAGCTCCTGGCTTAGAGAAATGACGCAGACAACATAACTTAATATTCTTAACATAAGATTAATCCCAAGCTCTGAGGAAATGAACAATGTATACGGGAAAATCATAAACAGGGAAGCATGGAATTGAAATCTCGCACTGCTCATGTTTCTCATCATTCCTGTTGTTTGTAATCGGGTGTAAGTTGCACAAATGAAAAAAATAAACACTCAAAGTGTTAAATAAGTGAACTTTTTAATTCCGCAAAATAGTTTCATATAAAGAACCAGCAGTTTAAATTTTACAGTGATATGACACAACAGCATTGTTATTCATCAGTCTGAGGTCCAGAAAGTAATTTGACACATGCAGTAAACATTTATGACACACAGTTGAAAAATATTCAGACACGTTAAGGATAAGTATGCTCTGAACCATTGTCCAAGTCTGAAATATTCAAAGTTTTCAGTCATTTTTGAACAGCAGTTCATGGGGATAAGAGTACATTATCGATAGATAGTGATTGTATGCCAAAGTGACACAATGTTAAATAGAAGTCATGATGACTCATGTGATTTTTCAAGTGCTCGCTGGAAGAATATTAGAACAGTCTTCCGAAAAAACGTTGATTCACGGAAAAGAGTATTCGTGAACACTTTCACTAGCATGACTTCATTTCCTTTCAAAAATTTTTTTCTTTAGGAGACCAACACACATTTTTTTGACATTTAAGCAATAGCGCAGCATTTTCTTACTTTTTCTATAAAATGCTTCAGTTGGACTTCACGTAGGAGCGTTTATTTATGCGTTCTTGTGCTCTTTATACTTCAGAAAAACTAGATCGCATTGGGTTTGAAAGTGTACTGTACAAAAGAGAAAAAAAGAAAGGTCCAAGGAAATTTCATAATTATATACAGCAAAAAAAAAAAAAAAAAAAAAAAAAAAACTTAGGGGGAGTTGTGAGAATAAATGCTTTTTTCTTCGTCTTTCAATTTTCTTTTTTGAAGATAAATACGCATTTTCCCGACAATTTACTCTTAAATTTCGTGCTTGCCACTTACGGAGCTTATGCATTAGCCAGAAAGACTGCTTTTCTTGAGGGGGTATATTCAAATATTCTTACACTGAAGACGACTTTTGTTTTGCATAATGAAACAAAAAAGTGTTTTGTGTTTTTTTCATTTCGGATCTACATTTCAGTCTTATTTTTTTTTTTGAAGCTGACTAATGTTTGTGTCCATGTTGAAAGAGAAAATTGGTAAGTAACCATGTTAGAGCAAAATGCGTATTTAATTTTTAATTTTTTGGTCTACGTACGATATACATTCCAAGCAATACAGAAGTGCCGGCCAAGCAATACAGAAGTGCTGGTGACGCAGTAGTGTCACCGGAACTCACCTCTGAACCTTTGACCTCTGACACTTTGTCCAGCACGGGTTCAAATTCCGGTGAAGCATGGATGTTGTGATTGTCTAACGGCACGGGTTCTGTCCCTTCCTCGGAATTAGTAGTCTTAAATAAATTAAATCTACATTTCAGTGTTTTTGTTCAAAACTGATTGATGTTTTTGTCAATGTTGAAAGAGAAAATCGGTAAGCAACCATGTTAGAGAAAAACTTACATTTTATATTTTAATTTTTCGTCAATGTAAAACATACATTCAAAGTATCTGAGACGTCCCAAAGGCGCAGTGTTCTTGATCTCTGACAATTGGTCAGACGTGGGCACTGGTTCAAATCCCATTGCGGCGTGGATGTTGTAGTGGGCCTAAATTAATAAAATCTGCAGTTTAGTCTTTTTTTTTATAACGATGACTAAGGTTTAAAGACCATCGAGTTGCTCACCGTGGTCGTTAAACCGACAAAAATGTTTCATATTACATATCCATTTGTTTGAAACATGACCAACCGATTTAGTGAATAACTTTGTCTGATATTGAGAAACGTATCTTTTTTTTTTTTCATTTATGCTTCTCTATTGCTTATTTCTTCATTATTTATTTTTTTGCAGCATTTGAATTCTTTTGGTACAAAACCAATAAAAATTGAGTCGCAACACCGAAATTAAAATGAGGGTTGTTCGAAGGACCAATCACACTTTTTACAAGTGACATTATTTATTTCAGGAAAAAGTTATGAAATTTTTTCCTTATAGTGAAGTTGTAAAACATTTTTTTGTTCACCGCGTATACCAAATTACTCATCAGTTATTAGTCCAAGGAAAAAAATTGAAAATGGAAACAGCTAGTACAGAAGTTTTTCCTTAAAAAAAGTCACCGTATTATTACAATGTAGAGCCGAATGAATTTTCACGGAAATGAATTCACGGTACTATATTTGCCATGGAAATATTTTGAATGTGATTGACGTTTTACGTTGTATTCCTTGCATGTCAGCCGGGTGTAAACGGAGGTTCAGAAAAATGGTGGAAATCAAAACACGCTGCTGCAACAAACTCAACACTGAAACTACAGTAAAAACCTCTCTGAATAGCGGACACCACGGGACTTCAACATTTCTTCGCTATTCGGGAGGTTGACTTCTGAACCTAACTAAACTCACAAGAGAAAAAAGAATCATATTAAATGCTTACATATAATATACACTCAGTAGACAAGACAGTAGAGATAGGAGTGACGGGCAGTTCACATGAACATCCCCCCGCAAGAGGAAGAGACGCAAACCGAACACAGAAGATAACTAGGTGGACAGCAAGACTTTTCAAAAAGAGTACCGCAACAGATGAACATGAGTAAGGCCGCCCCGGTGGCGCAGTGGTCTAAGCGATGGCCTCTGATCACTCGTCCGTAAGGGGTCCGGGTTCGAATCCCGGTGAGGCATGGATGTTGTGTTTGTCTTACGGCACTGGCTCTCTCCCTTCCCTGGAACCAGTGACCCTAAATTAGGGACGGGCGACTGCTTATAGCCCATTGAGTTGCTCACGGTGGTCGTTAAACCTCCAATCAAACAAAACAAAAAACAAAAAAAAACAAAAACATGAGTAAACGTGGCAATCTATCTGAGCGACTTTAATCGTGAACGCTTTGTCGGCGCAAGACAGATGGGTCGTTCTATCGCCCAAGTGAAAAGAATTCTAGGATTCCCGAGGGCAACCGTATCAAGGGTGTATCGCAATTATCTACGACTAGAGGTCGGGTCGGGCCTTTGCTCATTTCTAAGTAGGGAAAATGGGCTGGGCCCGGCCTTCAATATTTAATGTAAAACAGACACGGGCCGAGCATTTTTTTTATGAGCTAAACAATCGCTGAACGGTGCCTTTCTCGTTTGTAAATCTCACAACATACAGCAGCAGGATAAGACTGAATAATTTCCGCTGTTGGAAAAAATATAAGTTTCACGACATCCTCTCCTCCTACAAAACAATTGGAGCGGGTCAGCTCCCTTAGTTTTTCAATGTGAATGTGATCCCTTCTATCTTTCTCTAACTTTCAACCTCCTCTCATGCTTCAGGGCAGGCTATTAACTGCAGCATTTATAAACCGAGCCACCCGCTCGCAGACGATCTTTTTTATTGTTCTGGTTGGCGGCACTTTGTTCTCTAGATGTGTGAAAAGCATCTAAGTTGTCTTAAATGGCGCGGGAGAAGGAGGAACTTCTGTGTATAAATCTTTGCCTTATTTTCCCCATTTGTACTCTCAGGGAGTCGGCAAATGGCAAATGAACCCTTAGGAATCCTAACCCAGCCGTTTCTAAAACTTCTGTGACACTGGTTTAGCTGGGCAGTCCGTCGTTGTTTACCCTAGCATATGCTCAGTTTAGTGTTGCTGATAAATGCTCTTCCATACTTATTATGGAGTTTAAGGAAGCGAAAGAATTTCGTGAAAAAATCGCTTCCGTAGGATATGTGCTTGTAGACAATGTAAAGTAGAACAATCGTACTTTTAGAATTAACTCCCCTCCTCTTTATCACCAAGGATATTCCGGGTCCAGCGGTAGGCAATGATAATTTGAAAACCCAAAACCTTTGAAAGGCATGGAAATTTTCGTTTACATGCAATATTTTTGAGTATGCAAAGCCCCCCCCTCCTCAGACGTCACGTGACTTATACAGAGTCACAGAAATATTCCGAATTAACGTTTATTTTAATAGAATACGTGTAGCAATTAAGAAAACGGAAACTCTTCAGCAGTCGAATGACCGAGTGCACCAGGCGTCAAATTCCTGTTTTAGTAATTGTTGAAATTTTATGGGCCGGACCGGACTTTAATTGGACTTGCGGGTTTTGGCTGGACTGGGTCAGGCTTTCCGAATTAAGGCCCGTGTAGACCTTTATCAACCGCGTATCAGCATCCAGAGAGCAAACGGTGGCCCACCACACGCCTTTGATGATAAGGGCCAACGTTGACTATCGACACTAGTACAGATCGACCGTTTGGCAACGCAAATCATATACAGATAATATGGCACAAGCAGCATCAGCGAGTGAACGGTATAGCACACGCTTCATAACCTGGGCTATAGGAGCCGACGCCCTACTCGTGTGCCACTGTTGAGTCCTCGTCATTGGATATTATGCCTCACGTGGTGCGCGGAACATTAAAACTGGTCCTCTGCAGAATGGCGCAGCGTCGTGTGATCAGATGAATCCCGTTTCCAGCTTTCCCGAGCTCACGGGGAGGATGCAGGTGCGTCATAGATAGCAAGGTGGTGGCTCTGTGATGGCTTGGGAAGCCTTCTCATAGGACACATTAGGTCCCTTATCATGTCTGGAGAGGTCCTTAACCGCTGTGCGCTACCAATATGTGCTCGCTGATCACCTATATGCTTTCATGGGCTTCCCGCATGTTGCGGTCGATGATCTATTCCAGCAGGACAACTGCCGCCCCACCGGACTACGACCGCCCAGACTTGGCCCCAGAAACACTTATCTAAGTTTGAAACCATCCAGTGGGCTCCAAAGTTTCTGGATTTAATCCCTGAGGACGCTCTCTGTGTTGCCGTGGAGTGGAACATGACATTCCTGGATCCTGGACGACGTCTGCTGTGGAAAATTCTGCAACAGGCATGGCTGGAATTACCTCCGGAAGCTTTCCGCATCTAGTGGAATCAATGCTTCGACGTGCACAAGCTGTTATTCGCGCTAGTGGAAGATCAATACGCTATTAGGTAGGTATCTCTAATGTTTCGTCCATTGAGTGTATAATTATAATGATGCTTTTTAATCAAAAGTGCTTTTTTGCCTTTTAGTTCGAAACAATACAATAACTGTGGATGCATACAGCACATATACCAGATTTGCATTTTAGAATACTGAACATATATGTACATATTTTGATGCATGTTTAAACATACGTACGTAAGAATGAAGTATGCTACACCATGAATTTTCAAACGCACGTACTTACCACTCATTATTTTATTAAATCAGTCAGTAAGTTTCAGCTGCAAAAGGTATGATAAAAGCGGGGTTTGTTTTGGGGGCATTTCGTAGCACGTTTTCCAAAATGCATTTTTACAAATTCTTCAGTAGTACAAATCCCCTCATATCCCCTTCGATTATTCGATTATTAGAAAAAAAAACTCCTTAGTAATTTAATAACTATTCACTACAATTTACCGAGTCTTTATAATATAAAGTCGCATTCATCTTCTACAACAGCATTGGATGCTTTTGCGTTCAAATAATTTTTTCTGATGTTTTCAAAGCAACGAAATAGCACACATTGTTCGTTGCATTCCGATACAGAGATAGTAAAATTATTTTGCATTTCCTTCACTGTTTGGACATTAAAAACAAATACCCGATATTGTTTGAAAACAGCTGATCTGCTCACTTCTGAGGAAAGATCCGCCATATCCACCAGTAGATTTTGTAATAGGGATTGTAACGAAAGATTGGTCACAGACCAGTAATTTTTGTAATGGGGATTGTAACGAAAGATTGGTCACAGACCAGTAATTTTTGCAATGGGGATTGTAAGAAAATATCGGTCACAGACCAGTAGTTTCTGTAATGGGGTTGAAAGAAAAGATGGGTCACAGACCGGTAGTTACTGTAATGGGGGTTGAAAGAAAATATCGGTCACAGATCAGTAGTTTCTGTAATGGGGGTTAAAAGAAAAGATGGGTCACAGACCAGTAGTTTCTGTAATGGGGGTTGAAAGAAAAGATGGGTCACAGACCGGTAGTTACTGTAATGGGGGTTGAAAGAAAATATCGGTCACAGATCAGTAGTTTCTGTAATGGGGGTTAAAGGAAAAGATGGGTCACAGACCAGTAGTTTCTGTAATGGGGGTTGAAAGAAAAGATGGGTCACAGACCGGTAGTTACTGTAATGGGGGTTGAAAGAAAATATCGGTCACAGATCAGTAGTTTCTGTAATGGGGGTTAAAAGAAAAGATGGGTCACAGACCAGTAGTTTCTGTAATGGGGGTTGAAAGAAAAGATGGGTCACAGACCGGTAGTTACTGTAATGGGGGTTGAAAGAAAATATCGGTCACAGATCAGTAGTTTCTGTAATGGGGGTTAAAAGAAAAGATGGGTCACAGACCAGTAGTTTTTGTAATGGGGGTTGAAAGAAAAGATGGGTCACAGACCAGTAGCTTTGGAATGGGAGTTGTAAGAAAAGATCGGTCACAGACCGGTAGTTTTTGTAATGGGGATTATAAGAAAAGATCGGTCACAGACTAGCAGTTTTTGTAATAGGGCTCTGGAGGACAAAATATTCCCCATTACTCTCCAAAGAAACTAAAAAAATCTTTGAGGCAAAAATTCACCGATTTGTTTCCTTGAACGTTTATGTTTTGAACTACTTTACGACCAAGCTCAATGTTCGTTACTCGGAGGGCATGCTATATGGAGGTAAATACAGTATATACAAAATACGAAAAGGTACAAAACGGAAACCTCCATGCATTTTGGGACTGGGGGATCATAAAACTGTCTGCTAAATGGAGGAGTCCGTTAAGGAGGTTTCAACTTATTTCAGACTTAACAAGGACATTATTAGGAACCCCAGATATTAAGCAATTTGCTGGACTTGTGACACTACGGATGCAGCCGGGTAAAAATTAAAAAAGGAAGTTGTGGCTCAACCTTACTCTCATCAAAATACTAAATAAAGTTAAATGTAAGTTACATATTCATTAGTGGACATACAATTTGTAATCAGTATTCAAATGTTTTGTAATATTTATATAATTTAAAATCAAAGTTTATTCTTTACTGCATCCTGTTTCGAAGACGGGCAGTAAAACTAACAGAGTGTGCATATTAAATGTAATAATATTTGTTGGCCAGTAAAAATGAACGCTGACCGTCAACTTCTGGAATTGAAGTTATTTTCAAAATTCTAGCACTGATATTTTGTGATGCTTCATAAGCACTGTGTATTAGTTTAGTCCTTTAGGCGGCCGATGTTCATGAACCAAATGGTGCCCAAATGTTTTTGGCTTTCCCCAAAAATAAATGTTCGCATAGAGACCGGGGTTTACGTAAGTTCCAGCAAAACAATTGTTTTCCACCTTTCATCTCAGCAGTACTTACTGTAAACCTGTTCATAGCAATTACTGTTTCCTTCTAATTCTTTATTCTCTACTCTAGGACACAAGGCGTGTTTAGGGATAGGCTAGTCTCCTTGACACAGACATCATGTCACTGGGTAGAACACAAGTGACTCAAACATTTCTCACATTTTTGTCGATATTGGGATAATCCTTTTAGCAGGCAATCAGTCAGAAAGTATCAGTGTCAACCACTTTTTTAAGTGACCACTTTGAATATCACAAAGCAAAAAGAAAGCAACGCTTTCCGATGCGCAGGTTCACTCGCGGCAGTGGCGTTTGGCCCATTTCTCCGTCAGCGAATATATTCGTTTGGGCTGATTTCACCCCATATCCTAACCACTAGTTAATTCTTTCCAGCTGGTAAAGGCTTTTAAACCACATAGAAGTTTATTCTCCTTTAGAGTTGAATTCAGATAATCAATGTTAGAATCAAGAAGGTGCAAAATGGAAAATACGAATTTTTGTACTAATTAACGTAGTGTGATAAAAGTGTCTGCCGGTGACTGTGTTGGTATTGATTCTGGTTTGCCAAGGATTCTTGTGTATTTAAGAAATGTTATTATCGAATTGCCCTTTACGGGCTGTTGAGTTGCTTTCAATACGGTAATGAAACGGAAACCAAATTATATCAACGTTATTTTTACGTTAGAAGGAATTTTCGGTAATTCATGTCAAAGTAATGTTACTGAATCCAGTTTACTACGACTGTATTAATTACCAATCACGTGCTGTTGGATGTTTAGGACAGAATAAGCTCTGGGAATTGAGAAAGAAATTATAATACCGCTAAGTTGTGATAAAATTGATCCTATTTAGATACTTCTTTTTTTAATTTTATCTCCAAAGAGACGTTACAGTATTGTCCATATTCTAATGAAACCACGACTACGGTATGATTTTTGTACACGTAAACGAATCTGGCAAATTTGAACCTCCTATAATTCAAAATTTTCAAGTAATGTCCATTTTTTACTTTGTTAAGACACAAGTTTGTCCACGACGGAATCGAAACGTGCCTCCTCACTCCGGAGTAAGTTACTCTTCCAACTAAGCTACACGGACAGAATGTATCGCTGCTGATTTGGAGTCTTGACACGTGCTTTACCTCTGCAGTACGTCACATCTTTTTCTCGTCAATATTCAAAAATATAATGTCGTACCTCGATTTTTGTTAATCCAACAGGTAAAGTTGTTTTTTTAAGCACTTTACAATCCTGCGAATAGCAAATACACCCAAAACCTTGTGACCTGAGCGTCTTTATGCAAATCAAAGCAAATGCAGGTAAATGACGGCGCGAGTGAAAGTCATGGAAAGGCAAAAATAGCAGCTAATACTGAGCTCTGTTAATAACTGTTATTCTTGTTCCTCAGATGGGAAAGGCATCGAGTTTGACAAAAGTCAAATTGAAATGGCCGGACGACTGGGTAAGATTATTTACGCTTTCCAACCGTAGCTTGAAGAAGCGTATATGTTCCATATACGCTTCTTCAAGCTTTGTCCGTCTGTCGGCCCGCATGATAACACGTAAAAATGGTTTAATTTTGATGAAATTTTAGTATGTGGCAGGGAACAACCTGGGGACGAACCCTATTGAAAATGGACGAAATGAGGTCAATGGTCAGGACATAGGAGTGGGATCCATTCCATCACCCTTATGCGCCATAACTTACGTAAAAATGCTTCGATGGCAACAAAACTGTATCATGTTGTTCTGAAGGTATACCGAACCGGTTCTGTTTAATATAATCGAAATGTGGTGAAAGGTCAGGGCACAGGAGCGAGATTTATTCCACAGCCATTTTCCTCATAACTTAACTAAAATGCTTCTATTGCGACAAAACTTTAGTATGTTGTTCCGGAGGTATACTGAACCAATCCTTTTTAATATCATTGAAATGGGGTCAAAGGCGAGGGAACAGAAGCGAGATTTATTCAACAGCCATTTTCCTCATAACTTGACTACAAGTGCTTCTATTGCGACAAAGCTTTATCATGTTGTTTCGGAAGTATACTTAACAGGTTCTGCTGAATATCATCAAAATGTGATCAAAGGTCAAGGCACAGGAGCGAGATTTATTCCACAGCCATTATCTTCATAACCTGAGTAATAATTTCTGGTATATTTGAATGAGAGATTATAATAACCAATGCATTGCATGATTTTACTAACTTGTTTTAGCTATGGCAAGACTTGTGGGGTGCTCGCTGTTAGTCGTGATTATTACCTTCAAATATGTGGTCCGAGAATGGAAAAAACCTAGAACCGCCGGTAAAGTGTGGTCTGGCCACGGCTCATCAATACCAGAACTGAGAAAAGGCCATCTCGAACAGTATAAGCCAACATAAGAGATGCTGTGTCACAACTCGTTGGTAATTTAATGTTGGTGATGGGAATAATGTGCCACAACACACAGTTCAAATAACCGCGCTGAAAATGAGGCTGCGTAGCCACAAGCCACTCCGAGTGGCCATTCTAACTTCGGTTTACCACCGAAAGCTCCCACAATGGGCACGCGAGCATTAAGACTGGACCTTGAATTATCAGAAGAATGTCGTGCGGTCCGATGAGTCTCGTTTCCTGTTGCTCCATGTCGACGGCCGAGCAGGTGTGCGTCGTTTACGTGGGGAAGAGTTGGCCCCAGGATGCGGCGTGGGACGAAAACAAGCCGGTGGAGGAAGTGTAATGCTTTGAGCAATGTTCTACTGGGAAACCCTGGGACCAGCCATTGATGTGCAGGAAAGTATGATATCTACCACTTACATAAACATAATTGCAGACCAGGTACATCCTTTTAGACAACTGCCTTTTAATGTTCGGAACTGCTTACCTATGCGAGAGGGCACTTTCTCACATGAAATACATATAGTCAAAACAAAGAGTGTGAATGACGATAAAGCAATTTCTCCGAGTTTCAACAAGCATGGAAATACACATGCAACAGATTTTATTGGAGTTTAATCGTCCACAGTGCTTTCAGTAATTGTAAGTTTCCTTTTTTCAAATTTAAAATTTCAAGTTTTCTAAATTAATTAAAAGAGCATACAATTTAATAAATTAATACATTTATATTTGAATTATCTTATATATGTATTTAAAAAAATGCAGCCCTTCAACTAATTCTTTTGAAAACCTTGGCCCGCGGCCATGTAGAAATTGGACAACACTGATTTCGAAAAACGTCGTTCAAACAGTATGACTGTGGAACAAAGGAAACGTAATAAATTGAAATAAGCGCGAAAAAATTAAAACAAGCACAAAATTCTTCATTCGCAAACAATAGACTTTTTTTAACACGTTGTAGAAAGCTCTGTATCTATTCAACTGTTTTCTTATTGTATATTATTGATTTCCTTTATAAGGAAACTTCTCAGCAATAAAAATATATACATACTGAGATCAAACGAAATAACATTCCTTTATCCTTTTGACAATAGGATTTGCACATAAAGATCTCTAGTCTTACAATGTGGGAGATAGCAGGAGTTGTAATGACTTAGCATTACCCCAACTTTCGGAGCTTCTTTGTTTCATGTACGGAACATGGTGAACCTTCTTTACACAGTCATTAAGTTTATGGAAGCTTGGCATCTGTTCTTCGTCTGCAGACCTTATTCTACTACTTGGAATGTCACTAATAATCATGATGCCAGCTCGGCTTCAATGGCGTCATTCCTACAAAAAAAACTGTCCCCACAATAAACTTGATTAAATTTTTGTCTGGAATCCTACAGACTTTTCACAAAACAGTATTGAAAAGGGCGCGCACCCACATCAGAACATATCAGCATTCGAGCACTGACATTACACATTACACCTTTGAAATATCCCATTTAATATGTGG
Organism: Macrothele yani; assembly: GCA_039090855.1. Classification (NCBI taxonomy): domain Eukaryota; kingdom Metazoa; phylum Arthropoda; class Arachnida; order Araneae; family Macrothelidae; genus Macrothele; species Macrothele yani. Next base: position 66,470,352 of record CM077028.1, on the reverse strand, counting down.
CATTTCAGACGATCACATCATAGCATATCTTGGAAATACCATATTTAATACAGGGTGTTTCAAAACTAATAGAACAAACTTTAAGGGGTGATAGAACACACTGAAACAAGCACTTTTCGTCAGAGAATGCATGGCTGCAAATTACCAGGTTAGGAGCTGGAGGGCACCTTCCGTTTCCCCACATCCGCCATCTTTTGCAACGCAAAGACACATATCTTTTACCGGAACGTCTTTATGGGAGGACGTACCTTACTTTCCTTCAACAAGTCTTGCCTGAATTGACCTGGGGAAGAGTTGGCCCCAGGATGTACCAGCAGCCGTCCGCCGTAAAATGTGTTTCCAGCAGGATGGAGTGCCAGCTCATTTCAGCACTCAGGTGCGTGAGTACTTAAACGCCACATTTCCAGGCCAATGGATTGGCCGAGGTGGACCCATCGCTTCGCCCCCACGATCACCAGATCTGCCCCTTCTGGATTTCTTTTTATGGGGACATCTTAAGTCCGTAATGTACGACACTCCCATTGATTCCAATGCGGAACTAGTCACCAGACTTTCAGTCGCCTCTGCAGCTGTCCGGGAAATGCCCGGTATTTTCCACAACATGCGGGCATCTATACGTCGACGATGCATCAAGAGTGGCTATCGCCCTTTTGAGAAGCTTTTTTTTTTTTTTTTGATTGGAGGTTTAACGACCACCGTGAGCAACTCAATGGGCTATAAGCAGTCGCCCGTCTCTAATTTAGGGTCACTGGTTCCAGGGAAGGGAGAGAGCCAGTGCCGTAAGACAAACACAACATCCATGCCTCACCGGGATTCGAACCCGGACCCCGTTCGGACGAATGATCAGAGGCCATCGCTTAGACCACTGCGCCACCGGGGCGGCAAGAAAGAGAAGCTTTTGTAAATGTAATTAATTTCAGTATTTACTTATTACTGTTTGCAAATTTGACGTGATTTTTTTTTGATTGGAGGTTTAACGACCACCGTGAGCAACTCAATGGGCTATAAGCAGTCGCCCGTCCCTAATTTAGGGTCACTGGTTCCAGGGAAGGGAGAGAGCCAGTGCCATAAGACAAACACAACATCCATGCCTGATCGGGATTCGAACCCGGACCCCTTACGGACGAATGATCAGAGGCCAGCGCCTTAGACCACTGCGCCAACGGGGCGGCCGTGATTTTGTGATGTCACGTTTTGTTTTTTATTTTGTCTGCAATAAAGCTTTGTTTTGATTTGTTGTGCCGTTCCTGTCTTTGCGTTGCGAACGACGGCGTGTGTGGAGAAACGGAAAGCGCCCTCCAGCGCCTAACCGCGTAACTTGCGACCATGCATTCTATGACGAAACGTGCTTGTTTCGGTGTGTTCTATCACCCCTTAAAGTTTGTTCCATTAGTTTTGAAACACCCTGTATATGACAGTTACCCGAAAGTGTGAGGCATGAAGAATGGTTACTGGTTTCGAGGCCCACTATCCCTATCTTATGATCAATTTTTGCTTTGCGAAGAAGTCATGAGAAAGGCATTGGAAGATGTCACGTCGCAACAGGTGGAAGCAAAATAAATCGTAGTTTTGACTGTGACACAAGGTGTTCTTCTGAAACTGATATCGAAGAAACTTTGAGTAGAGCTAATTCAGCAAGTAAAGAGAAAGGATCTCTATATATTATAACGCATAACTTTTTTGTAGGTAGCGGGATTCGAACCAACACTTTCATATTCCGGAACGACTATTCTCCCAGCTGAAGTACGCCGGCAGTCTTATCGCTGCTTCATCGTCGATTTGACTCGTGCATCAGCTCAAGTAGTACGTTATCTACGTTATGCCACGTAATACGTTACAATATACAATGGACAACGAAGCCGTGCAACATGTTTTGAGATTTATGTAGAGGATTTTAGGAAGGGAGTGTCTGACACCTGGTCTTAAACTACCCTTTAGAAGTAGGAAGCTAAGAAATGTGGGCTAACGTGCAGGAGAGGAAAGTCACACGACAGCCAGATTGTCGGACTTCCTGCAATGGTGTGAATCACATACTTTGCGTTACTGGCAAAGTTACGCATGATGAAAAAAGAACTGAAAGATTAAACTCAAATAGGGAGAGAAAGCGGGCCAAGGATAATCACTGAATGGCTGATGGAACCATTTATTAAGAATGCGTATGAAAGTTGTAACGTACCAGGAGATGTGACGTACCTGCCAGAAGGACGCACGCGACATAAAGGCAGATAGGAATCAGAAAAATGTCCGCGTAGCTCAATTGGTAGAGCAACTTATTCCGGAATGAGTGGACCCGGGTTCGAATCCTGGCGCGGATAAAAATGACGGAGAAATTCACTTCGTTATAATGGCGCCCGAACTATCCGGATGACCCGACCGTTCACAATCTCGCAATGGTGTGATGTTATTTCCACACCACGAGATAGGAAAAATAAGAGCAGCACTTCGAAAAAAAAAATAAAAAAAAAATAAGGGGAGATGATGTGACATACCTGCCAGAAGGACGCACACGACATAAAGGCAGATAGGAATCAGAATAAAATGTCCGCGTAGCTCAAATGGTAGAGCAACTTATTCCGGAATGAGGGGACCCGGGTTCGAATCCTGGCGTGGATAAAAATGACGGAGAAATTTACTTCGTTATAAAGTCAGTGAACATGATGTGGGTAATTCAACAATTAAATGTACATTCCGTGAGCTAGAATTTCGGAAGATTGAGCTAAACGCATTAAATGGTTTTTGCTGCAAATGGCTTTTAGAAACATTAAAAAAGGACTTAGCATTACAAAAGCTCTGAGGGAAGTTATGTCAGACGCGCGAAATTACAGAGACTGTAATGGAAAACACAGTTCCTGTATGCTTTTGCGTCCTTAGGAGCGAGACATTGAATGAAAACCCTCGAGCGTAGACCCTATTATTTATACAGCATACTGTGAAATTTATCATGCTATGTTCCGTGTAAAACACACCACCAAGACAGGTGAAAAATAAAGAGCTTATCGTTAGTGGCAGATGTTTGGTTCAATTTTTCCTGTAATCCTCGCTTTTCGCTCATTTTCAAAGCAAGGAAAATATCGTGATTTTTCGTGAGTTATTGCAGAGGTAATTTCATTTTTTTTTCTTTTATTTGGCGGCAGGATTTAAAGATTAACAAGGGCATTTTAGGCCATAAGGAGTTCCCAATCGATAATTTTGGTACCGGGAAAGGGACAGAGCTAGTAACTCATTGTAAGCACATCAACCTTGTATCAATTAGGACTTGACAGCGTTCGAGCTCAGACAAATAGCCCGAAACCCGAGCCTCTGACCATTCAACCACGGGAATGTTCGTAACTGAGTGGTGGGAGTCACTATTTTCTTTAATACCATGAGAGTGTAGCCAAGGAAAAAAATTGTATACATGATCGTACATTGGATCGAAAAAGCTTTACCAGTGTATTTAACTTGACGCTAACTCTTACTTGGTTTTATTTTAAACTAGATAATACAGGGTGTCCGAAAAATAACTGTGCACTGAAAGTAACACTTATTATGTCGAACTGGTTCCTGCAGAAGTTGTTGGAAATTGGTCCCAACGACGTTCAGACATGTCTGCACATGCTTCTGCATGTTGGTGAAGACCTTTCTCAGGGTATGTGGTGTGATTTGTTGGATGTGGGTCGCTATTGGAGCCCGCAGCTCTTGAAGTGTATGCGGATTACCTGCGTACATCTTCCCCTTCAGTGTTCTCCACAGAAAACAATCAGGAGGTGTCAGATCCTGTGACCAGGCAGACCACAGTCCCTGGGAGATGATGTAATTTCCGAAGAATTCATCCAGAAGCTGTATTGATGCGGCAGCGGTATGAGCCATTGCACTGTCTTGCTGGAACCATCCTTCGTTGATTTCCCGTTCCGTGAGTTCGGATATCAATGGCTGCATAATCTCGGCACTGTACGGTTCCGAGTTAAGGGTTTCACTGAAGAAAATGTACCCAATAATGCGCGTAAGATTCATGGAACAACAAACACCGACCTTCTGGCTGTGGAGAGGCACTTCCTTAAATTCGTGGGGATTTTCAGTTCCTCACAGACGAGTTTTTTGGCTTTTGATGTGCCCGGAGAGGTGGAGAACCATGCCTCATTTGTAAAGAAAGTCACGTCCAGAATATCCTCACCTTCTTCAGAAAGGAACTCATGGTACCACCTGTAGTACCGAATACTGGCCTCGTGGTCTGTTTCTTTCAGCTGATGTACGACAGACACTTTGTATGGGTGGAAACGCAACTTTCTTTTCACAATGTTGTGTGCTGTACTATCTGGTACATTAGCTTGTTGTGACAGACACCTCACGGACTCTATATCATCTCCTGGATATCCTGTACGGTCTCGTGCGCAGTGGATGGGCTACAGGGGCGAGGTGTTTCCAGAACAATACCAGTTCCCCGAAACTTTGCTATGAGCAGACGTACCGCATTATGCTGGAGGATGTGTGCATCACGAAATTTCCTAGCGAACTGTTTTTGCACTTCGTCCATGTACTTGTCGTCATGACGAAAGACAGGTTCCACCAAAAACCCTACCTGTTCAACCGTCAACACCAATGTCCTGGTGCCGAGACGAGTGATGAATCGACACGCCTGCCTCCGTCGACCAAAGGCTCGGGAATGACCTTCGCTCGGAACGACAGCTGTATGCGTCTCGGGGTGAGGAGACATGATGGTTACCAGACCGAGAGCAACTCCACGTGGAGGGTCAATTCTACTGTAATTCCATTCAGAATTTCTTTATTATTACATTACTGCAATTCGTACATTCAGTGCACAGTCATTATTCGGACACACTGTACCAAGTGTCAAAATAAATTTGTTAAAAAAGCCTTTTTGATTTTTATAAAAGTATTTGCCAATTGTTTTCTTCTTTGGTTTTGGTTTCTAGCTACGGTGTGTATGTTGAATATACGTGCGCCTGTCTTTCTTATGGAGCATACGAAGTGTGACGATTGAATTCCCACAATGCAGCTCTAGAAAAAATGTCACCTTCGAAGTAATCCCCTTCCACAACTATGCATTTAGTTAGACGGTGTTGCCATTGCTGGAAACATTCCTGAAAACATCCATGGAACTCTGTTTCTGGAATACACTTGAGTTCCTTTGTCACCTTCGAAGTAATCCCCTTCCGCAACTATTTAAATATATTTGTATCAATGCCCTTTAAGGCGTTTTTCTGCACGAATTTTCTTTACAATTCGGTTAATCAGTAACTTCCTTCCTCAACATGACTCCTTTAAATATCTTTGTATCAATGGCAGATTTAATTAATAGAAAGTTACATCGAAAGGGCAGTTTTACGTAGACCACGTGGATGGTTCCATTTCTAGAATGGAAGCGTAAACGACTGTTGTTTAATTGAACACATTCCACGGAGACACCATTAGGTTTACGAAACGTACTTGATTAAACATTTTTAGCTGCATTTCCACAACAATATTTCTTTTGAACGCGGAGCTACTAAAGCTATGTTTTTTTTTATATTTATCCTCTTTCCTCTAAAAGCATTTAAATTTTCGTTCTGTTTCTCGGAATTTCACCATCACATTTATCTTTCTTATTTAAAATAAGGCAAATTTGCTTTTGCTGAGCATAGTTCTCCCTTAATGCTTTGCAATTTGTAAAGCATCAAGGGAGAATTTCCACTTTTGTTCATGAAGATGTTTTTGCGATTGTCCTAGTAATATCTAATCTAATCAATTAAAAAGAAAAATTTTAGACTTTTATTTCAAGCCAAAAATGTACCACAAATGTGGAATGTTGATTTGCCGAAATGTTTTCTACAAAGAATAACGTTCTGTGTTAGCTGTTTCACTGGAAAAAGTGCTTTCTCTTTTCAGTGAATTCAGATTTTAACAATTCAGCAGTTTAGAGTGGTGAATGAAGACTTCCAACACAGTTAACTAAATGAAATACGGGATTGCACCATTGTACAATACAAATTTGGAAGATGTTAATCCGTTTATTGGTGTAAATACTCGGCCGCTATCTGGGAGACGCGGGTTCGATTCCCGCTCCAAAACGACGAGATATTATCTGACTAAACATCCATGTCATATTTACCCTAATAAACGGATTCACATCTTCCAAATTTACATTCCGACATAGTTGTGATTCAACAGATCTGTTGCAACGCAGAAACAGCAGCGTATTTCTGACGAGTGTCGATCTCCAGTTGAGTTATACATTTGCGGACAATATGTTCTGGAGTGACAGCGCATGGTAATGTAGTGCATTTCCAAATAGTGAATCGAATGCGCTCTTAGTTTGTCTGGAATTTGATTTGATACACAAAAGGACGGTAACTTTGTGGGAATATGATTTGGAAGGGCGACTACTTTTACCTAGGAAATCCAGAATGCAGCTTCGTGGTGCCAACGTTTAGAATCTCTATGCTAGGTATACACTATATTGACAAAAGTCACCGGAATCCTAGAAGAGAAACACAACATAGCATTTAATGACATGCATTAGCGCGGTTTTTCGTCCACCTTTGGCTTTAATTCATGCACTGATCCTTCGAGACATGCTTTCGACAAGGTTTTGGAACACAGCGATAGGTATGCGCTTCTATTCAGTACATAATGCTGCCGCTAACTGTTGTTTAGTAGTAAACCTTGGTTCCAAACTTCTTATGCGGGGCTCTAATTCATCCCATAGGTGCTCTATGGGATTAAGATCAGGGCTTTGTGCTGGCCAGTCCACACACGACACGGAATTATCGTCAAACCACGCCGTAACGGCTCTTGCTTTATGGCTCGGTGCATTATCCTGCTAGTACCAACAAGGCTCGGTTCCATAGTATTGCCACATAGTTGATAGGGCATAATTGTCCGGAACATCATGGTAGACGTGCTGGTTAACAGGTTTATTCACGGTAACCAATGGGCAGGGACCATACCACGAAAAACACCCCCACCCGAGTACACTGCCAGCTCCAAACTTGACAGGATGAACAGTACACTGTGGTAAATAGCGTTCGTCCGGCTGCCGCCATACCCACACACACACATCAGACTGATGGATCGTGTATCTGGATTCATCAGTCCATAGGACCCGTTTCCATTGATCTACGGTCCACGATAAATGTTCTTTACCCCATGTTGAACGACGAGTAGCATTCCGAGTGTAGATGACAGGCTTATGAGCATCCGAACGACCACGGTAACCCATGAAATGAAGTTCTCTGCGAATGGTGCGTGTAAATACCGAGGTTCCAGCATTGTTACTCACCTGTACACTGAGATCATGTGCAGTACTCCGTCGATTATCTGTAACGACTCTCCTGAGGCTTCGACGTCCTCTATCACTGATTTTCTTTCTTCTGCCGGTACGTTTTGCTGCTTCAGGCACGCCATGCGCCTTCCACTTATTCAGTACATCCAAAACAGTTGACTTGGGTATGTTTAAACACCTCTCAGTTTCTCTTATGGAAAACCCACTAATACAGTATAACACCCAACAATCTTTCCTTTCTCAAAGTCAGTTCTCTCCCGCCGCGACATTTTCACTCATCCTCGCAGTGCAGCGGGCAGCTGCAGGCTTGTTTTTATACCGTGTGCAGCTGTACCGCGCATCTTCACAGTACAGTGGATCCGTACATTTGCTTTTGAAGGGGTGTCCGGTGACTTTTGTCAATAGAGTGTACAACATTTCAGTTCCTTACGGAATATTTGTTTTGTTTTCAATTAACGCTTTCAGAGATTCACATGTATACAGACGTTGTCGGTGTTGTCCAAAAATGTATTGCATTTAAGCTACTTTTTATTGTAATCAAATGCATTTCAGTAGAATTGTTTATTTCATTCACCCGTGTACTTCCATTTTTGCAAAATAATGATTTAGGTTCTACTTTCCATTCCATTGTAACAAAAAATGCATTTAAAATATTTACCTTACATTCGCTATTGAAACTAATTTGTATTTCACTGAAGGTGGATCGCAGGAGAATGTGGAATTCTCATAGCCTCGTGAAAGACTTCCTGCTGTTGTAAGTCTATTTGACGATCTTCCCGTTTGTGCGTTTGTGCTACTTCGGGGATGTCTACTGCTGTGCTATACAAAAATCATTCTATCAGATTCTCTTTAATTTTTGAAGCCCGATCTGGAATATCTGCAACCCTAGCTACTGCTGCTGTAAAAAAGAACAGGCTACCTTTCGCTGTTTTTCCGGAATAATTTTTTTTTGCTGTTTTCATTGTTCCTGCCTCCTTTCTGATTTATCGCTTGCTGAAATACGCTATCATAGAAACACGTAATTAAATATCATGCCATATTTTAATAATCAAATAATACAGAATGTATTCCATAATTTTCCGCAAAACGTTTTTGTATAGCAATTGTTAATAGAACTTTAATTATAAAAATACACCAAGTAACGAATACTCCACTTAAAAGTAGAATTCTCACACCCCCGAAAAATTTCAGGGGTATTGGATTTAATTACGGGAATTTCAAATACTTTAACAATTAAAACATTAAAAATGCTGTATTACAGTATGATTTATCCATGTTTGACTTATTATTTATTAGTATGGGGGCAAACTACTAAGACTAATTTATATAAATTACAACCATTACAAAATAGGAGGATGGTCAAAATTTTAAATAATTTTAGGGGGATTAATTTGAATATGGGGGTACGGATTAATTCTTATGGATCGTTAGATATTGAGAAATTATGGCAATTTAGATTATTAGGATTCATGTATAAAAGAATAAAAGAGAATAGTTATCAACATTTCATTCAGCTGAACACTATGGGTCACGACTATCAAACAAGAGACAGAAATGCATTTTTGTTACCAATGCCTAACACTTTAACCCAAAAAAGATTTATTGATTACCAGGGATTGATATTATGGAATAACCTACCTTGACAATTAACACATATTAATGATTATAATTATTTTCGAAAGCAACTAAGAAAATATTTGCTAGCAAACTAAAATATAAAATTGTATGGTAAAATTTATTTATCAGATCACATATGGGTACATTTTATATGTGCAAGATGTTTGACTTGACTACGTACTTTAGGAGAATTGGGATTAACTCAGGCTATATATATATATATATATATATAGTCTTATGCTCAATTTCCTGTTCTGTGGGGCCGCGTGTGGCCTAGTGGGCAACGTTCGTTACTGCCACGGAAGGGACCTCAGGTTCAATCCCAGGCAGGTACGAACGCTCGATCTAAAATGTGAGCATCACAGCGTCTGTGTATAAAGTTCTTGTTTCTATCTCTTTGAACTTCGAAGTAACTTCATTTAATCTCCCGTTCATATTTGCTGCCTCATCGACGGCTTGAGCTCTCACTTGCATTTTTTAAAGTTCGGAGAAACGTGCCTCTCCGTGTTTTCCCGACGCTACGCCTATGGAGATAAGAGCTCATGTGTGCAGTGGTCAATGTGCTGTTCAGGCGACGATAGAGAGCGACTTACATTATGAACGATATGTATTCTTGCGTGAATACTTATAGTAAAATGTTCTAGAGGGTGTTTCACTAGGTCGTGGCCCCAAAGATCTAACTATTGTTTTGTTTTTTTCCAAATAGATTTCTCTACATAGAAACACGATGTTTGGTTTACAAGTGACCGTGATCGTTGGGAAATGTGTGGCAGTGATTTTCCTGATAAGGCGATGACTAATTCTGATGTCACCCCAGCAGATGGCCGGGCACGCTAATTCTGTTCGGAGACGATCTGCGCGTTTTACTGTGTCGTTAAACGTCGTTCTGGATGGCTGTGTATACCGCTGCGGAGCAGAGTGAAAAGTCATTGGATAACATAGTCTATAAAAGTAACACAGCGTTAATTCCTGTTTGATGTTTGTGGGAAGAAAAACACCAGAAAAAAGTTACATCGCCAGATTAGTGAAGAAAATTTGAAAACACGGGCAGTTTAGCTGAAGAAAATATCAAAGAGCGACTTTTTCGGGGATACTAGCACAAACATCGTAGCGACGTTTTCGGGAATACTAGCCCCGAAAAAGTTTCTACGATGTTTGTCACAAGAAATTAAGTAGTATGTTTCCACCAGCCAAACAGCCGCGAAGAAAGACTATTGATGAGGACATGCTACGGATGGACCTTCAATTATATGCAGCCTCGCGTTCAGTGTGTTTGGATATCGGTGGAGTGCATTTCCAGCATTTATTTGAATGGTGCTACATTCCCGGGAATATAGGTACGTTGTAAACCACATGGCAGGTTTCTAAGTAGAATTTGTTGCAAAATATGACTGATTCTTTGGAGGGGAGGGGGAGACTACCTAGATCTACAACTTGCATGTATTGAGCACAGTAGAGATTATACTTGTCATTGCACTGTTGTGAAGAGATAATTTGAGAGAGATATATCTATGTGATAGTCGCCTCGGAGGCGCATTGGTCTAAATGCTAGCTGCTGGCCATTCGTCCGAGACGGATCCAGGCTCGAAACCCTGGTGAGGCATGGATGTTGTGTTTGCCTAACGGCACTGGCTCTCTCCCTTCCCTGGAACCAGTAGCCTGAAATTAGGGACTGGCGACTGCTTATGGCCCAAGTTGCTCACGGTGGTCGTTAAACCTCCAAATACTGTAACAACAACATATTAATGTGATACGAAAGACATAAGCGAGTCGTATAATATAAGCGAGTCGTATAATATAAGCGAGTCGTATAATATAAGCGAGTCGTATAATATAAGCGGGTCGTATTCGATAATTGAGTTACTTCGGCTTGTTGATGGTGAATATTTGAAGTAATGACGCTCTGAATCCCTGATGCCGTCCCGGTGGCGCAGTGGTCTAAGCGATGGCCTCTGATCATTCGTCCGAAAGGGGTCCGGGCTCGAATCCCGGTGAGGCATGGATGTTGTGTTTGTCTTACGGCACTGGCTCTCTCCCTTCCCTGGAACCAGGGACCCTAAATTAGAGACGGGCGACTGCTTATAGCCCATTGAGTTGCTCACGGTGGTCGTTAAACCTCCAATCAAAAAAAAAAAAATTCCTGATTAATAAACAATTATGACACGTAAGTAACTTTGTTTGTCTCTGAATCCTAGCCGTATTTTCCCGAAGAGACTTTATATGTTTCATTACGTTTTTAGCGTCTATGAAAGATTGAAGGTCATCTGGGAAGGCAACATTTCACTTAAAGTGACAATTTAAATTTACAGTGAAGCACTAAGTTGAAGTTAAAATCTTTAAAACAATAGTTACAGACACACTAATAACCAATATTTAAATTTTACTTTATATCACCAACAAAATACAAACCCTATTCAGATGTAATAATAATATTATCAAACCCGATATGTGTATGATAAGGTTTACCCATAAAGTGATAACTTTGAGAGACTGTAAAGGCGAAGTTATGCAGTTATAAGTACAAGCAATTCGTGTATTTGGAAGATGTTTTTTCTTCCTTGTGAGGTGCGCTTCAGCGGATCGAAAGATGATTTTTTTTCTCTTAATCATTCCTCCACTTTTAAAAATTTTATGATGTGACATACCAAAAAGTGGTGCACCATCTTTTGGCAAAAGGTGAACCACACAACCTGCACCATCTTTTTTGGCAAAAGGTGAACCACTGTGGAGTGCATGAAACAGAATCAACTGTGACGTACACCACAAATTATATATATACCTTTTCAGTTTCTGTGTTCTTATGTAAATTTGTTTTACTCTCGTTAAATCATATCATTTTTTGTACTTAACGGCTTAACGCCATAGAGTTTCTCCTGATGAATTTGAGGTTGGCAACACCTGATAGCGGGTCAAAAGGCAAACTACGTAGTAAGGCGGCTGAGATAAAAACACAGCGTGCGATGCTTCGGAAACAATGTACCGCGGGTGGCCTAGTGGTCAGCGTTCGTGACTGCCATGGTGATAACCTCAGGTTCGATCCTGGGCAGGTACGAACATTCAAACCACTAAACATCCGCCGTGCGTCTGAAGGGCACGTTAAGCCGTCGGACTCCGGGTACTGGCCCCTTCTTGGTAATAAATATGGGTGTCTTCCTCCCTCTTTCTACCTCGATTCCGTGTCACTTTCCTATCGGGCACTCTAGCCCAAATCTACTAGCTTCCTATTTCTAAGGGTTGTTTAAGACCTAGGGTCAGACACTCCCTTCCTAAAATCCTCTACATATGATCTGATCTTCGAAAACACTGTTTAGTACGAACTTCTAGGGCGCTGTTTTGTATAGTGTGAGATTAAGCACTGTTTCGCTTCACTCCCTGAAGGCAATATTGGTTAGATATTTTATCAGGGCTTGTCAGGAATCTCCGAGGCCTTTTCCACGATTTTTCCTGCTGTTCTTATGATATATAAATTAATTATGTATATTCACAAAGCCTACAAGGTAACAGCAAAAAAAATAAATAAATATTATTATTATTAAAGCACTGTTGACTAGATTATTCTAATGTAATTTTATACAAAGGGTATCCTGAAAGTAATGCCTCGTCCCTCATAATATTTTTATTTGTAGCACCAAAAATGTGAAACTTGGTGGAAAAATACTTGGACATATTGTTAATAATGGAAGCCTATTCAAAGTATTATCCATCACTTTATATACATTTCCGCCATCTTTGAACCCATTGGTAAAATCCATTTTGGAAATATTTCTGAGGCTGTCGTTTCACCCATGAGTTCATAGCCAGTTTAACGTCTGTCACATCCTCGAAGCGTTCCCAACGAAAGGTCTTTTTCAAAGCTGCAAACAGGAAAAAGTCTGAGGGAGCCGCATCAGGACTGTAGGGGGATTGGGGCATCACCGTATCCGCCCCATTTTAGCAATAGCCTGAGAAGTCTCCATTGAGGTGTGGGGACGTGCGTTATCATGGTGTAAAACAACACTGTGAAGTGGAATGTCACGTCTTTTCCTTCTGATAGTTTCCATTAGCTTCTTCAATGTCTGCACACAGTGAGCACTGTTTATCGTTGCAACTCCTGGATGGTGTCACGACGATCAGTTGTGATGAGGTCTTCACTCGTTGCCTGTTGGCATCTATCACTGCAGTTGCGGGTCTTCCACTCCGTTGTTTGTCCGACACTGAACTTTCTCCCTCTCGAAACCTCTTCATCCATCTTCTGACATTACTCATATCGATTGTGGCAGCTCCATACACCACCAGGAGGCTTATGTGGATTTCTGGAGCCTCACATCCATCTTTTTCCAGGAATTCAATTACGGCTCGCTGCTTTTCTGTCATTCATCATCTTTATTTCCGATTCTGAAAAAACATTTGTTCCCACATTGGTAACATATCATAGCACATGTCAGTGTTGTTTCATTAAAATCACTTCAAAATTTCAAAAGTTATTAAGGAGGAGGGATTACTTTCGGGATGCCCCTTTTATGTTTTCGTAAACCGATTCACGAATGTTAAAAAGGAGAACAAAAGCTTTGTCAGCTTAAATTTGTTCAGAGTTAAGATGATAATTATAATCGAAGGTGGTTTGCACCACGTATGTTTGTAATTTGATTCAACGCCAACTAATGTTTTGTTGAGTAAGTGTGTGTGAGTTAGGTGATGTACCATAACAACTAATAAATTGGAACAAAATGTAAGTCACTTGATCCATTTCTGACCCTTGGCCGTATTCCGGTGTGTACGTTATGTGAAATTCCTTCGGCTTCAACGGAAAGCTCAATATCCGGAAAGCCAATCCATCTTTCGTGAGATAAATTGTTTAGTGTTTACGAGAAAGTTTCCTTAAGTTAAAAGCAGCAAATTACACCCGAATTTAATTGAAACATGGTAAACAATCGAAAGTTGTTACAAACACAAAAACCTGGAATGTTTTTCTTCCCTGTGGGAAGTTCTGAGGATCGAAAGAAAATGATAAAAAAATGTTCCTTATGTACAGCGCAGAGATGGAAACGGGTCACGGGTCAACGGGTCGGGTCAAGGTGTTCCTGACCCGATTTAGACCCGGTTTTATTCCCGTTTTATTTTTAAAAGAGAAAAATGCGCGTTGTGGAATTCTGTAGTCGATACTGGTGCCCACAGAGTTAATAATGATTTGCCATGCAAAAATATTGTCGTCTTTCTTAAAGCAACGAAGATTTCCACCGACCGACGTCAGACACATCGACACTATATCATAAAAAGATACTTCCTTTGCGTTCTTTTACAGTGCGATTGTCCAGGGCAAGGTACAGGCAAACGCCATTCGCCTGCTTCTCAGCTGATTCACTCTCTCCATGCGAAGTTCACTGTATAACTCAGAGTTACTTTTCACATCGCATCTTTTACATTGAGCATTCATAGGTTTTCGATTGATGTGCTAACATCCCGTTCCCATGGCATGTCATGTCATGTCGAAATTAATTCCTTATTTGTTAATATGGATGGATTAAATATTAAGAAGGTTGAGAAAAGCGTCGAGGCCAACAAATACGTGCTTGTTGAAAACCACAAGGAGAAGAGTGAATGCTGGAAATTGTTTCGTCTCATTATGGAGCCGTTGAATAGTTCTGTGTTGTTTGGTCTTGCTTGTTGTTCAAAATGTGGAAAGTGTATAATTACAAAGAAAGATGTCGACGGTGTAATAAAAGATTATGAAATCAAAAATCTAACGGACCATATGAAAGTATGCGCGCCTCCATCAAAGCATGGAAAGAGTGAACAATCTAAATACATTTAAAAAAATACATTTGTGTAATCGTAAATAATGATTCCCATTTGTAATATACTCCATGGTCACGGTCATAGTCAGCAATTACTTCTAAGTTACGCAAAATAGTGGCACTAAAAGTGGCACTAAAATTTAGCAAGTAACTAAATTTTATTATTAAAAAAGGATTTCAGTTATTAAATATCAAGCAGTTATTGGGATGAATATATATATATTACGGTTATGTATATATATAAATTGAGTGTCGAATTTATAGTTCAAAGCAGATTTGTCCGGGTCAGTTACAGGCTGGATCGGGTGGGGTTCAGGTCCGGGTCCGAAATTTTTGACCCGCTTCCAAGTCTGGTACAGCGTAAGAATATGGAGCACATGTTGGTGTAACTCATTTCGATTTCGACATCCATTATATAAAAAAGCGTTTTCATTGATAATAAATGTATTTGATTCGCACACGTTCTTGTTATTGTGATAAAGCAATAAATTAAAAACCTTTCTACAAAGACAGTTAATTTCTTTGTATTCAAATAAAAGATTTTGTGAAGAAATGTGTTCATTACTGGTAAAGCTTAAAATGAATGTATTGTTAAATGTAACGATCAATGACGTTGTCAGGCAGTAATCAAGTAACTATTTTTCTTTCAACTAACAGCATTTGAACAATACAATACGTATATTGATCGTTACATATAATACATTCACATAAGATGAGCTGCTTTGAAAACTGAAGTTGGAAATAAATCATACACGCATGTCGAAGCCAGCTACAGCAACATATATTCAATATTCTTACTCTTTAATATAGGAATAATGAAACGTGCTATATTATAATCGGCGTCGGAGGAATTTTTTCTTCGATATTGGTAGCATACAAAAATTAAGAAAATTTTGAAACAACACTTTTAAATAATATTACCTAATGGAGAACCACTGAGAAAATGAACATAACATAATAAAATAGCAATTGTTTGTATTATTTTACTGAAGAAAACCAACAGAACTTCTAAATCAGTATTTGAAACCTGTCTGCTTTTTTGTTGCTTAAATGCGTCGCTACGGGACTAACACAATCGCACCAAAACGAAGCACTATAACATACACAATTGTGAGATTTTCTGAAGTCAGCGTAATTCTTATTTTTTCTCTCGTGTGTCACTTTTTTTTGGGGTACGGAGTTCGAGGAATTTTTCGTGAGGTTTCTTTCGTAGCCCTTTTTGTTTTAAATGTGTGTGTTTTCATTCTTTCAACCTAAACCCGCTTTTTTTTTCTCGCTCGTGTCTTTGTTGATCTTTCAAGTTTAGTCCTTGAATGCTTCGTTCTTTTAATTCCGTTCGAATTGCGCTGTGATTGTTCTCGGGTTGTGAGAAATACTTCTATCACTTTTTTTCCCGAGAAAAACAAGAGGTTCTTTGTTTGCTCTAAGTTTCCTCTCGATAATTTTTATGGCTTTACTCGCTGGGATTTACAATCGTTCAGTTTAAGTCTGAAAATAAATTAGTTTTATAAATTTACCCGCCTGCCAGACTTTCCATCGTATGAGATTCGAGCATTTTTAAATGACCTATCATACAAAACACCATTACGCTAAATGAGTTGAAGCGTAGATGTTCTACAAATGGGATTCATTTTATGTGAACTGAATGAAACAGCAATATTCACAAAATAAGAAAAGATGGTTCCAGTCATACATTCTTACAATAACATCATCATGAACTATTTTTCATCAGCTGCTGAATGAACGTCTTCTCAAGTCTTTTCCACAACTCTCTGTCTTAAGCAGATTTTTTCCATGTCACTCCGGCATGCTTTCGTATTTCACCCAGCCATATCCCACGTGTTCTTCTTTTGGGTCTTTTCCTACGGACTTTTCTCGTGTACTTCAGTTGCTCCACGGTGGTCAGTTCTTCTAGCAGTACAGGATGTCCGAGAATTATTGGACACATTAAAAAATTATGTACAAAAAAAAAAAAACTATGAGCATTGTCTGTTTTTCTATGTCACGTATTACTAACACGGTTTCTATATTTTTGTTTTGCAGAATTGTTATTCCCAGAATCCGATACATGGCGCTAGGTGTGGCCTGATGAGGAATGTATGAGAAATGCGCAATCAGTAGTCATGTCATCCGTACAGCAGAAGGAGATGTGTATTTTATGGCTTGCGGAATTAAAGTCTGTCATTAAAGTTAAAAGACGGTACCGTTTAGTGTTTGGTTGTAATCCTCCGTCAACGAATTAAATTAAGCGGCGGATGAAACATTTTAAAGAAACTGGCAATGTGGAACATCGTGGAAGAGCTGATAGGCCTAGCGTCAGCGGTGAGACGGTTGACCAAGTTAATGAAAGTTTCCGACGAAGCCCCAGGAAATCCGTTCGTAAAGCAAGCAGAGAACTGTGCATTCCGAAATTGACAGTTCACGATATCTTGCACAAGAAATTAAAGTTTCATGCTTATAAAATTTAAATAGTGCAAAAGATGCATGTAAATGATCACACCATGCGATACGATTTCGCTGTGGATATGCTGAATAGAGTGGAAAACGACGAACACTTTCTCAGTACTGTACTTTTTAGTGATGAATCCACTTTTCATGTATCAGGTATTGTGAATCGTCACAACTGTAGGATATGGGGCAGTGAACCGTCTCATGCTGATATTGAACTGGAACGTGATTCTCCAAAAGTTAATGTGTGGTGCGCCCTAGCAAAAAGAAAAGGGATTGGCCCTTTCTTCTGCTGCGAAAAAACCATAAATGGTGACATTTACTTGGATATGCTAGACAATTTCGCTATATCCCAGATCAAAAGATATGACAACGTCGTTTTCCAACAAGACGGGCCTCCGCTTTGGTCAACGTGTGTATGTTAGTGTCTAAATGAGCATTTCCCCAACAGATGGATTGGGCGTGGTGGTCCCATTCCGTGGCCTACTCACTCTCCAGATCTAACTCCATTGGATTATTTCATATGGGGTTATGTGAAGGATCGTGTCTATCAGATGCCTTGTACTGATTTGCAGGAACCGAAGCAGCGTATCACAGCTGCTATTTAATTCCATAACACCTCAGATGCTTGCCAATACATGGCATGAAATCGAGTATCGCTTGGAGGTACTACGAGCAACCAAGAGATTTCACATCGAAATTTATTAACTTGTGTAGTTACGTTGTAAGTTAGTACAGTCAGTTTCTTTCTATCTGTTTAATGTTTTGTTTTATATAATTTTGTAATGTGTCCAATAATTCTCGGACACACTGTATATACAGCCTATTGTCACTTGAGAGTCTCTATTTAAATATTGGTGTCAACCCATATCAGCCGCATTGGTATTTATGCCATACCGATACTATACTCTGACGGTAATCAACGATATTACATTGTAATGACTTCACGCTCCTCGGTATCAGAGTCAGCGAACACAAAAGAGACGCTATGGAAGGTAAAACCTGTACAGTCTTATCCAGAGAAGTGAAATTCAAGTGAGCTGCCCTTATGTTGAAAAAACTACCTCCCTACTCCAACCACAAATCGTAAGGCTTCCGAGAAACTTTGGAGATCATATCTAGCTGCGACACGTGACACTAGAGCGTCTCACAAGAACTGCTGACCAACCAACATGCCTTATGACTTCAAATACAGAACGCTCTTTGTATATAATCATTGTTTATTTGTTTAGTCAAATCCTATTTAAATTGCAACGTTTCAGTATTAATTTTATATTCTGCTGTCAACTTTGAAAAAGCCACCCGCTAAAGAGTGAAAGCTTGGCAAAAGTATTTAATTCCTTACGCCAATGAACGAATAGTTTATTTTTATGCGCTTGATGTATGAACCATTCTGTTATTTCACTATAAGTGTTTATTCTCATTTTTTTGTGATGCTACATCGTACGTTACCACATTTGCATTCATATGAACTCCACTTTCTACGAAATTTGAGCTAGTCATTCCAACTCACAAGAGAACGGTCCATACCGTTGTCGCTAGATGCACATTACTTGTTCAATTATTCGACAGTACTGAAGGAGTAATGGATAATGACAAATATTTAGATACTGTGGAATATAAAAGATGAAGTTATAAGACATCAAAGAACACTGGCAGAGACAATATTCATGGAATCTCCATTACTCTTGCGGCGCGTGCCAGAATGGTCTTTGTTGTTTTAAGCAATTGAAATACATTACAAAGTATTCATGAACGGATATACAGTATAGTGTGCTCAGTAATGGATATACATTGCACTCACCTTTCATGTAAAACAAAAAATATGATCTTTAATGCACATTTCATGAATGCTGTTTCCTCGCAATCTTCTCTACCACATTCCTCAATTAGGCCCGATTCAAACCAATACTGGAGAGGTCTTTGGAACTATCCAGGACGAGTAGTGGCATAACCACACTTATAAAACGCAAAGCGGATTAGGTTTTGAAATCGAAGCGCTGAAAATTTATAGTGAACAAAAGACTGCAGACGAGAAAGTGGTCTGTGTGCCAAAAGTTCAATACCAACACAGTGTCCGCTATGAATTGAACCGTATTTTTATAGGGACTTCTTACACTTAGTTTTATAGAAAATAATTGTAAGAAGTTCTAATATAACATTCATAATATACATACATTACATAATATAATGCTAATGAATAAAGGCTGTAGTAGCTCCCCTGTTCTTCATAGCAGCTCAAAATTTTGGATATAAACATATCTTATGATCCTCTATATAAACAACATACTTTGGTTTTGCAATGAGCAACAACCACATGTCCGTGTTCTTGTCAGTACAGGTAGAACTCGGTTCACGCCGTTTCAATTTACGCCCTCTTCACTTTTGCAACACTCGTAGGTATAGGCACTCTTGATTGGTGCACGTCGTGTTTTTTCTGCAACGGTAAAGAAGTTCTCTACGCAAAATAGATTTCCCCACAAGCTTCTGCTGCTGCTGAACAATACCCCTAGTCACTCTTCACATTTGAGTGATTTAAATACCAATGGCTCAGAGGTCAACATTCTCTTTCTTCAACCAAACACAACCTCACTTTTAAATCCCATGGATCAAGGAGCAATATCCACCTTTATTAAGAAAAACACTCAAGGGAATTTTTGGGGCTATTTAAATGTTCCATAATGTCACGTTAAGGGACTACTGAAAGTAATAAGAAATCAAGAAAGAAAGGGATTTCCAACATTTCATCGGCATGGAGTGATTGGCGTCTTATGTAAGCTTTGGCCTGACTGCATTCCAGATTCGAAAGAGCACGACATTACTCTTGCGTCAATAACAGAGAATGCGACAGAAATAGCAAAGGAAACAGGACCAGATGATGTAAAAGTCAGTGTCTTAAATAAGCTTCTTGAGGGTCATGGAGAAGAGCTTTCAACGGGAGATTTAGAAGAGCTATCTGAACAACTGTCCAAAAATGACACAAAGGAAAGTGAAGCTGTCTCTGCAATATCGTTCAGGACACTGACATTTAAATCAATGCAAAAGGATATAGCTCTCATTAATAAAGGATGTGAGATCTTCTGCAGCAATGACCTCAACTAGGAGCGGAGCTCAACCGTTAAGAGAGGAACTGATACACTTCTACAGCCATGCTATAACTTATTATCAGTAAAGAAAAAACCAAACAGATATCTATGCTATCGTTTCTAAAAGAATAGATACCCATGAAAAACAAGAATTATATCTATTCTATCGTTTCTAAAAGCAGGGAATTTTCTTTCTTTTTTTTAACATTATTACCTTAAACATTATAAAAAATAGAAATATTCAATACGGAAATTTCAGAAAATAAAACATTTTTCAGGTATTTTGTGTTGATTTCTGAATCTCTTGGGGTAGATCTTAAAGTATTTACATATGTTCCGATTATGTTACTCTAGAGAATTTACGGAGTAGGTGGACATTCTCAATTAATTTTCTCATCAGAAGCTCCTAGAATTCATTGTTTTCGAAATTAATTTGTGAAGTAAAGGAGATACATACTACCCAGCAAAAACACAAGTGTTGGGAAACTGCTGGCCATCAGCAGGCAGTGATGGGTCGTGCTGAAATCTGCCACTCACGGTTCGGTAGCGATCCGTTGGTGGCAGCGCCATCAGGTGACAGCCATTGATAGCCTTACATTATCGCCGTGAACGAGGGGCCTCCACGGAAGTGCCACTGGTGGCCCGTAGCTGGCAACCAAAGCAACCCCAACAGGAGGTGGAAGCAGTAGGACTGCGCATGAGCTGAAGCAACACGTGCACAGTCTTTCCAGACGACGCTCTTGCCATCGAGGTGCTTTAGCGGATGTTAAAAAAAAGCCATATGTAGACAGACGGATTAATTTCCTAATGAAATGCCACATCGACGAAGTTTACCGTCGGAGGAAAATTATATAAATAATTAATTAATGAACTGTAAGAAACAGTCAATTAATCTCAGGTATTTATAGAAACTCATTTCGTAGCAAAATTTCTGTACTAAAACACGAAGAATCAAGAATACAAACAGCCATAAAACACACTCACTCCATTCTCATGAATAACAGGAAATAACTTCTGTATAATCTTCATACACTAAACCGCTTCAAACAGAAGTCCCGGAAAAACATTAAAAAATCGTTGTGTCGGAAAAAATAAGAATTACACGAGTACAAAATGGATGTTTTCGTTACAAAATTATCTAGTATTTGAAAAAAAAAAAGCAACGCTCTGTAAATGTAATGTACTCATTTATGCGTTGAATACACAAGATTCGAGGAATTCGCTGCTAAAAATAACCGGAAGTAAAATAAAATATCATTGTAATTTAGAACAAATGTAGCTTCGGACCGTGGAAAAAAACATACAACGTTAAAAATGTAACAGAATGTGACATGAATGTGTGAATATATTAATTAAACAATCGCCTTTCAAGACCAGAAGGACATCACAAAACTTTGAAAAACGTCTTTATGTTCATACACTCGTTGAAAGTGAGTGAAGGTCCTTAAAGTAAATAAAAAAAAAGCGTTGCGTTGAAAAAATAAATTTATGAATTATATGAAACGTACATTTACGAAAACGAACTAGCAATATTGCGAAATTAAAAAAGAATCCTAGTTTCATCGCGCAGGAGAGAGGGAAATTGACGGACAACATTCGGCAAGCCATCAGGTACATCACGTGATTGCCGGCTGCCACTGACAGACCACATTAGGCTTACCATCATTTATGGTACGTACTTGCAGGGCCTCTGAAGGGCTACTTGTGGCAGCCACAGCCTGTGATGGATAACTGATGGCCCTGTTCTGTCATATGACAACTGATGGGGTGCCAGCTGTTAGCCAGCTGCTGGCCTGAACTTCTGGCTCATCTAGTGGCCGCCTGGATATCTTATTGACGATTCATATAACGGCAACATAGCGCTGGGCCAGAGCTGGCACTGCTGGCCCAGCAAGACTGTTTTTGCTGGGTATGTGAACAACCGCGATTTCCTGCAGAGGCAAAGAATAACCGAAAGACAAACCGAATACTCTTCAGTAAGCGTAGAGCAGTGAGACAAACCATATGCTCTTCAGTAAGCCTAGAGCAGCTGAGGCGAGAACATTATATTTGTTGAAATAGCGTGTTAGGTGAAGTTTTATTACCGCCACCACGTATCATACTGAAACATTTTTATTTAATAAAAGCGAAATCACAGAAAAGTAAAGCTAAATTGTGAATATACCCCTTACAATACCTTGGAAATACTTCAAAACCTGTAGCATATCATTTGTTCCCTTTATTAATTCAAGAACTCATCTAAGCTATAGACGATATGTATAATTCTTTAATTGGTCCTGCGGATTTATAATTATATCTTTTCATGCTTTTTTCGTACCGAGTAATGATTAATTGGTTATGGTGGGTTGGTATAGGATGATGCTGTGCTCATTAGGAAAATCAACATTGCACTCACATATCGATTGCCGTTATATTTAAAAACGCAAAATTTAAAATAACGAAAATTCTGAAAAATTTGAACAACGAAAGCTCCAATTAGCATCATTTCTGGTAAATAAAATCGTTCAACTCTTGTTTAAGAAGACCAAGAGCATTTAGAGACTGAGGAAAGTTTTCATTTAAGCAGCTTCTTTGATCTTCCAAAAACGCTTACACGAGTTACGAAGTCTTCTCCTGGTAGGTGCGCTCATTACATCAGTTTGGAGAAGTTATTTTTATTTAGTTGGGATATGCTCTGATTCTGTTTTTGGTGAAAACGTTAACTTGACAAGAAGAAAAAAAAAGCTCACACAAAGCGTTAAAATTCCAAAGATGTAGCCGAAACGAGATACGGACAAACACTTGACACTCAGAAACCAAGTGCACATTAGAGAATCAGTCCTCTGTCTCATGCAGACAAACGTTTACTTTTATGATATCTGCCATTATAGTATTTTGATATGATACTCGTAACAAACTGGTTACACTATGTTTTCCTGTTCTTGTTGTGCGTTGGACAAATCATGTTATGGAATACTCAGAGCGCAAACAGAAAACATTTTTGATTAAAAAAACTCTCAACAAAAACAAGGGATTAACGATCTGGAATGTTCAACCGTTTGGCTGTGCAGATTTCTTTCCGTTCCTCGTGTCCCTAAAGTGCGGATGTTGCAGCGGTAGAGCAGTCTTTGGTGCTGGACGAAGCTTCCTCCTGAGCACGAGCACCAGCACTGCAACAAAGATGAGCAGCACAGCAGACGCGGAAGACACAACCACGGAGAGAACTGGAAACTGGAAACACCTGTCTGGAGATTCGTCCACTCCAGAAACGGGGCAATGTTCCGTTCCGTCACACGCCAGTTGAGCGCTGATGCAGGCCTCCATTTCTGGGCACTCCAGTTCACACACAAGATTGCGTCCCGGCACAGACGGTCGCGTGACCTCCAACCAGTGAACGCGAAATCGTCCGGCATGTCCAGCAATGACCTCTAGGACTGTCAGCTCGGCGCGTTGAACCGGATGACCGACGCCAAATTTCCATGAGGAGCTGAACACCGATTCGGATTGGTCCGTCTCTGAGGCACAAAAGGCTAGGGGGAAAACAAAACAAGAAATGAGGCACAAAAGTTTATACCGGGCACAAAAAAAAAAAATCACTTCATAAAGTATAGCAAAATGCAATTACAATCATTGCACTAAAAATTGTTTAATCAAAATATAACACTCCGTCAGCTACGAGGATGAATCAATATTTATCGGCAATGCATTTACAAAATGCATTACTACAATGACCCTGAAAGCGTGGACCACGGACTCCTGGGGGTTCTCGAGACCCTTTCTGGGTTGCACAAGGTCAAAATCATTTTCATACTAATGCTACGATAAGGTGACCAAACGTCCTCATTTTCTGGGGACGGTCCTCAATTTCAATGCCTAGTTCTCAGTTCAGTAAAAACTGATTGAGGAAGTCAAATGTCCTAAATTTCTTATTTCTTGTCCTCAATATTTGAAATGTCCGCAAAAAATTGAAATAGGACAAAAAGATGCTAAACAAAAGGCGTAGCATTAAATTGGGTCTACCAAATGCAATCAAACTGAGAATGAATTACGCATTGCAAAAAAATGGACTCATAAAGATATAGAGCTATTTCCTGAAGCGGATGAAATTTTCCTTGAATTAAGTTAGAAATCACGCAATGTTAATGGGTGACATGCCAACGCATCGAGAAAAAAAATGTCATTTCGATAATCGTGATGCTCTTTCTTTTCTGTTTTAACTGGATTTAACTAAAATATTTATAGGATAGAGCAGGGCTTTTCAAACTGTGCGTCGCGACTCCTTGGGGCGTCGCGGGTTTTGGTCAAGGGAGTCGCCGTCGGAATTCGCTGAAAAGCACGGAAATGAAGGGATAACGGCAGACACACATCACTCCCCTCCCCTCCACTCCCTTCAAATAAAAAAACATTCCTGGAGATGTGTCCCCGTGTCCCCCTGTTGTCACGTGGCCTCTTCCAAGGATCAAAACAACGTGGGCAAAAGTGATTTGATTGGTTTCTGGTGATTCCGTTAGCTTTGCAGAGAAGGTACCCTTTTGTTGCAGAGCTGCGTGAAGACCGGACTCAATCTTGTGCTTACTGTTCGTGATAACGAAACGGATGTGTATTGGTTTGTGAGCTTTCCGTATTTATGTCCTTTACGTTTTAAAAACAGGCAAGATGGATAAGTTTTTAAATGCTAGAAAAAAAAAAAACGTGACATTTCGGAAATAACAATTAGTTAAAAAGACGACAAGAAGCGAAAATACCGGAAATATGACGAAAGCTACTTAGATTTTGGGTTCACGCGTACTGTTGTGGGAAATGAAGAACATCCCCCGTGTGTTATCTGTTTTAAAGTACTAGCCGCTGAAAGCATGCTACCCAATAAAATGAAACGTCATTTGGAAACAGTTCATAGAAGTTTGGTAAACAAACCACGTGAGTATTTTTCTTCTACGTTGAAAGGAATGGCTGAGCAAAAGGCAACTTTCACTAGCCAAGCTACAATCGCGACAAAGGCTCTTCTTTCATCCTACAAAGTTGCTTATCGGGTAGCAAAGAGCAAGAAACCACACGCTATTGCTAAAAACCTCATTTTACCAGCTGCTATGGACATGGTTTCCATTATGGTAGGCAAATACGCTGCCAAGCAACTGATAAGTGTGCCATTATCAGATAATACCGTTAGTCGTCGAATTCTAGATATGGCTGAAGATATTAATCACCAGTTTACTGAAAAGCTAAAGGGCAAGATTTTTTCCATTCAATTGGACGAAGCCACTGATAGCCATAACGATGCTCATTTGATTTGTTATGTGAGGTTTATAAATGATGGCAATAAATTTTGCGAAGATCTTTTCTGCAGAAGTATAATATCTCATACAAAAGCAGTAGACTCCTTTTATGGCAGAAAATAGTGTAAACTGGGAAAATTGTGTAGCCGTGTGCACAAACGGAGCCCGCTCTATGGCAGGTAGTTATGGGGGACTAAAGACGCTCCTTAAAAAAAAAACAAAAAAAAAAAAAAACTCCTCACGCCATGTGGACACAATGTAGCATCCACAGGTAGGTCCTTGCTTCTAAGAACATCAGCCCTGTTCGACACTCACTCAGTAATCGAAGTAGTAAACTTCGTTAAAACTCGACCACTTAAGTCCAGATGTTTTGGACAAATGTGTGCAGACATGGGGGTTGAACACAGTTCTCTACTTTACTACTGCAAATCTCGCTGGCTTTCATATGGAAATGTCTTGTCAAGAGTATTTGAACTTAGGAGGGAGCTTCGTTCTTATCTTCTTGACCAGAAATATTCCAAGAAGTTTGAAGAGAGTGTCTTTCTTTCAAAGCTACCATATCTGTGTGATATATTTGAAAAGCTAAATTCATTAAATGTATCCCTGAAAGTAATGAGATCCACATTATGCTGCTAATGGACAAAATTTCTGCCTTCGAAAGAAAATTTGCCCTGTGGAAAAAAAAGTGGAAGAGAGAGTTCTAAATGACTGATTTCTTACATTGCACTCATTTTTAAACGAAAATGATTTAAAATTGAATGAAGCCGAGAAGTTAGTGTTTCTGGATCATTTGTCGCTACTCATTGATCATTTTAAGAAATACTTTCCAGAAGATATACAGCAACACAACTGGATCAAAGATCCCTTCAGCACTGAAGTTGCGAACAATTTATTGATATCTCATCAAACTCCACACTGAATCCCAAGTTTATGTCATCTTCCCTTCCAGACGTTGGGTCATCGATGAAGCAAGAGTACCCTGAAGTAGTTAACACGGCTTTAAGAATTTTGATTGCCTTTGCATCATCGTATTTATGTGAGACGGGATTTTCTCCAATGGCTGCCATCAAAACCAAATAAAGGCCCACAGTGAACGTCGAGGAAATGAGAATTGCAGTTTCCGAACTTGTCCCGAGATTTGAGTATCTAATGAAGAAAAACAAGCTCATCATCCTCCTCACTGACACTGCTTGATTTAATACAGAAATGATCATATGATCATATGTAGAAGATTTTAGGAAGGGAGTGTCCGACCCCAGGTATTAAACAACCCTTAGAAATAGGAAGCTAGAAGATTTGGGCTAAGGTACCCGATAGGAAAGTGACACAGAAGCAAAGTAGAAAGGGGGAGGAAGACGCCCTTATTTATTACTGCCTCGGATCGAACCTGAGGTCCTTTCCGTGGCAGTCACGAACGTTGCCCACTAGGCCACCCGCAGCCCCTAGTACAGAAATATAAGTTGATTAAGTTTAAGATGTTTTCTTTTTGTAGAAAATATTGTTTTCATTTAAAAAATGTACGATTACCTTCCTACTTCCCCAGCAAAAACAGTCTTGCTGGCCCAGCACTATGTTGCCGCTGCCGAACCGTCAATAAAATGTCCGGGCGGCCAACAGAAGGGCCATCATTCAGGCCAACAGTTGGCACCCCATCAGTTATCATATGCCACAACAGGGCCATCAGTGGTCCATCACAGGCAGTAGCTGCCACAAGTGGACCTTCAGTGGCCCTGCAAGCACGTGCCAGAAATGATGGCTAGCCTAATGTGGTCCACTAGTGGGCCGTTAGTGGCAGCAGCAACCACGTGACGTAACTGGTGGCTTGCTGAATCTTGTCCGCCAATTTCCCAGTAGTAGCAATAATAATAATAATAAAAAAAGCAAGGACAACCGCAGTTTCCTAAAGCTACAATTTTTTTTCTACCCTTACGAAGCTTGTGAATTAACTCACGGCGCTGGGGAAATTTTCTCGACAGACCGGAAAAACGCCCGTCTGCATCTGACTAGATTCGATCCTTGGCCGTTTGCGTGGAAGCCGCGCTCGCTACCGACCGGACTAGTTCACTACGCTTGGTCATGTGCTGGAAGCTATCTGTTTGGTATGCAATTTGTAAGCGAATGCTTCCCTCTATCATTTTATAATATTGCGAGGTATTTTTCATAAATGTCAGTTTCATAGAATTGATAAATTAATTTTTTCAACGTAACGATAGTTTTTTTTTTTTTTTTTTTTTTTACCTTAAGGGAATTTTACTCATTTTCAAGGCGTGTACATACTTAGAGCCGCTTTCCAAATTTTTGTACTGTCCTTGCCGTCTTGAAAAGAGATTGTTGAATAAATATATATTTACCCGGGTTCATGTCACATTCTGTTACATTTTTAACGTTGTGTCTTTTCTTTCCGTTGTCCGAAGCTACATTTGTTTTAAATAGTAAAAGATATTTTATTTTACTTCTCGTTATTTTTAGAAGCGAATTCCTCCCAGTCTTGTGTATTTAACCCATGGATGAGTACACCACATAGCGTTGCTTTTTTTTTCTTTCAAATAGTTAATAAATTTTGTACGCGTATAATTATTCTTTTTTCCCAACAAACGCTATTTTAATGGTTTTCCAGGATATGTGTTTCAAGCGGTTTCAAATTTTTTCTTGTTATTCATCCACCCCATTCCATGAATTTTCATTTAAAAAATGTACGATTACCTTCCTACTTCATGGGAATGGGAATGGAGTGGGTGTATTTCATGGCTGTAATCTAGTATTTCACGGCTTAATCTGATATCTTCGTTGACGTAAAATTTCATTAGGAAATTAATTCGCCTCTCCACATATGGATTTTTTTCTTAACATCCACTAAAATAACACGATGGCGAAAGCGTCGTCTTCAACTAACTGATACCATGAGAGACACAGCAAGTGTTGCTTCTGCGCATGCGCAGTCCCGATGCTTCCACCTGCTGTTGGGGGTTGCATTGGTTAAAAGCAACGTGCCACTAGTGGCACTTGCTTGGAGGCCCACAATTCACGGCGATGCTGCAGGACCATCAATGGCTCGTCAACTGATAGCGCTGCCACCAACGGACCACTACCGGGCCGTGAGTGGCAGATTTCAGCCAGCAGTGACCCATCACTGCCAGCTGGTGGCCAGCAGTTTCTCAGCACTTGTGTTTTTGCTGGGTCGTTTAATAATAAGTAATATTATTTCAGTTAATACTTAATTTAAAAAAATTATATTTAATTGTAAGCTTTTCACACATTTTTGATCAACAAATGTAGAATTATCTATGAAAACATGCATATATGAATTTATAACATGGTTTGTATACTTTTGTATATTTGGGAGTCGACGCAGATTTATATAGAGTGAAGGGAGCCGTGGGACAAAAACGTTTGGCAACCCCTGGGATAAAGAATAACCCCCATCTTTCTCAGCATCCACTTTCTTGCAATTTGATGCTAAATTTGGTTGCATTTGGTAGATTCCATTGATAGTTCCACAACTTTTGTTCAGTGCATTTTTTCATTAAACTGTTTCTTCAAGTGAAGTTATTGGACTTGGAATATTCCTTGTCATAGAGATAACATACAGATGTCCCATGATTTCCGTCTGCTCAGTGCATAGTATATAATTTTCTGGTTTCAGATATGTTTTCTTGAACAGAATTACAATGAAATTTAAGAGCAAAATCAAAATGTACCTTTGTTTGCATATGCTGCCTCCTATGAGTAACATTTAAAATTGATCAGAAGTAATATATTCTGTATAATAGTATTTTATTACCATTTTATACTTATTTCACATCAAAATCATCCTTCAAATTCATGGTATGTTTCTCATGAAACTGGAAAACTATGGTTACATTTCATAAGATTCTTTGCTAATCTTCGGCTTTTCCAGAGATCGAGATTACATTGGCTTTATCATAATCATCATGTCCTCATTTTGAAATGAAATTGTCCTCAATTTTGCATTGAAATTGAGGACAACAAGCCATTTTGTCCCCAAGTTTATTCCCTAAATTTTATTCTCAATTATATTCTCACGACGGAAAGTTTCAGCGCCGTCAAGCATTTTAATTGAACACAAAACATTACCCGTTAAAAAGGAATGACGAATTCACACAGAAAAAAAAAAAAAAACATGCTTGAAATTGTAAATAACATATTTAATCCGATAAAGAGCGAGAGAGAGAGAGAGAGAGAGCTTTTAAGCTGTTTACACAAACACAAACTGCAGCACATTCATTATTTGGCTTCTTAAGCACGCGCCACTACTCAGGTTTAGTTCATGCGATCAGCGTTCCTGTCTTTGCTGGATGCAAAGTCAAAAGTCTTTACAGCCGGCTGTTTCGCACGGATTTCAACGAGAGTCTCCTAGTTAATTCTTTTAACATTCAGTCATTGAGGTGATCAACCTTTGCTTGTTATGAGTTGCCGTCGTTCGCTTGCTTCTTACCATGGAGCCAAAGAAAAACATTATAGATTTGGACACGAAAGTTAAAGTTACTGAAATGCATGAAAAAGAAAGTGTGCATATTAAGCATTTGGCAGAGAATTTCAATGCCATAAAATACAGATTTATGACATTTTAAAGCGAAAAAACGAGATAATAGAGTAGTGACGTAAAGGTAATAGGCAGCTCAAAGAAAAGAAAAATGCGAAAAGCCGGAAATGAAGAGGCCGATATAGTCGATCTAACATGATTGTATGGGAATCCGGGAAGGTTTATCAATGCAAGAGCGAGAAATTTACCAATTTCAGGCCGAATGCTGGAAACACGAGCAAGAGATGTAGCTAAGAGACTTGGAAAAGAGTTCCATGATTCAAAAGGATGGAAGGTGATTGAATTATTTCAGTAATAAGCAACGCACATGCTTTCACTGAGCATTGCAATATAAGTATTAATGTATCGAATTTAATGTTGGATTATTTAAAAAAACAGGAGTTTGTGATTTTTACTTGATTAATGTACTACATTCTCTAAAATGATCACTAGTTAGGCCTATGTAGAATATGTTATTAGTATGACAAAAATTCCAATGTTTACAGTTCAATGGCTTTCATGGGTGCTCTTGAATAAAACAGGAACATGTCTGAAACGGAAAATAGCTCTTGGATTCCGTCTTAGACAGGTTTCACTGTATTAGGCAATGCTCTTTACACAGTGTTATCGAAGTCACGTTAATGGTATGATGTTAAAACGAGCTCCTGTTAGTAATTTGCGTTAGTTCAGTATTGATGTATGATCAATTAGCGAGTCAGTAAAGGTGTGTATGTTCAAGTTGTTTCGAAAGGAAAGGTTTATTATGTGTGACGACTGCTTGTTGACGAGTCTACTGGATCGAAATAAAAAGGGGTTTTGTTGTGACTATGACCCTTTGCTCATCCTGGCCGTTATCTAGAAGTGTATAGTTTGCTATTGTATGTCTAGTTAAGGACTTTTCAGATAATAAGATTTACACTATCCGGGTTCAACGAAAGTTACGGAAATGATAAGCCTAACAAGTGACAGCGTTTAGTGTTTTAACGCAGCATTAACGTATTGTTGAAATTCAAGACTTTATTCAATTTAACATTTAAACATAATAATGAATAGCCACCCAATATGTCTGCCAGAACTGTGGCACGGATTTGTTCAACACTGTTATCAGTAGGGACGTGGGACTGGTATCTCGCTCTATTTTGTTATCAGCAGAGGCGTGGGACTGGTATCTCGCTCCTTTTTGTTACCAGCAGAGACATGGGACTGGTATCTCGCTCCTTTTTGTTATCAGCAGAGACGTGGGACTGGTATCCCGCTTCTTTTTGTTATCAGAGAGGACGTGGGACTGGTATCCCGCTCCTTTTTGTTATCAGTAGGGACGTGAGACTGATTCCCCACCCCTTTTTGTTATCAGAAGGAGCGTGGGATTGGTATTTCGCTTCTTTTTTGTTATCAGCAGGGACGTGGACTGATATTTCGCTTCTTTTTTGTTATCAGCAGAGACGTGGGCCTGCTGCCCCACTCCTTTATATTATCAGCAGGGACGTGGGACTGGTATTTCGCAACTTTTTCTATCAGCAGGGACGTGCGGCTGGTATCTCATGTCATCTTGTTATTAGCAGAAACGTGAGACTGGTATTCCGCTCCTTTTTGTTATCAGCAGAGACGGCGTCCCGCTCCTTTTTTGTTATCAGCATGGGCGTAGGACTGTTATTTACTTCCTTTTTTGTCATTAGCATGTACGTGGGACTGGTACCAGGCTCCTCCTTCCTGTTATCAGCAGGGACGTGTGACTGGCATCACACATTTTTCTGTTATCAGCAGGGACGTGGGACTGCTATCCCACTCCTTTTTCACATTTCCAAACATTTTTGGACTCGTAAATTCATTCGTAGACACAAAGCTGTGGCAAAGCACTTTTGCAATCCTGTGCTGAAAGTTTTCGATGGATTTCAGTCCTTGGTGCACTTTACCCACGAAAAAA
This sequence comes from Macrothele yani, assembly GCA_039090855.1. NCBI lineage: Eukaryota > Metazoa > Arthropoda > Arachnida > Araneae > Macrothelidae > Macrothele > Macrothele yani. The sequence continues at coordinate 66,438,447 of CM077028.1, read as the reverse complement.
CGGATCACTGCTACCTGTTCTTCTTTGGAACATACGGAAATTTGGAAAGGCGACGACGTTAAGAGCACAACATGAAGGTGAAATTCCGTTGTAGTGACGACCGTGACACCTCGTCTACAAATGAGTGCGCGACAAGCAATAAGGGTAACAGAAAAGAAATTCGGATAACATTGCGTACAATTATTGACTCACGCTCGTAAAATATTGTACCTCGGGCATCGTTATTCCCAGAGCACAGAGTTTACACACAGCCGAAGTTGATGCACATGATATTTACCTTCCTGATAGCTCTCTTTGTGATACTTTCGTTCACATCTCCTCATTCTTTATGTGCTTTTAATCCTTTAAGCGACCGATCTACCGGAACCAAACGGTGCCTAAAATTTTCCACTCTTCTAAAACAGAAATATTCACATAGCGACCGGGTTTTAGGAACGCTACGGTAAAATACTTCCTTTCACCTCTCATAGCAGCAATACCGATCATAAACCTACCACACGTGGTAAGAGCTCGCTTCTAGTCAGTGGTGAAATTGTGAAAGTGGGCGGGAACGGCGTTCCTCTAAATAGTAGTGAACAAAAGTATATAATATTTAAAAAAAAATGTACTGCAGAACTGTACCCAGGAAATTTTAGCTCGCAGTTTATTTATATCTATGAATGCTATTCGTAATTTGTGTAAGATTTTTACGTTCGAAAATTTTGTCTCTGAATTTGCAGTTTTCAGAGCTTTTGAGCCGGGACAATATACACTGGCGGAAAGTGAAAAAAGAACACTAAGAAGGAGACGTCTGATACCAACGAAATTTATACAGCATAATAACGGAATACAGAGGCTAACGTGATCAAAACACTAGGGCAAAATACAGCTGTATTTGATGGTAAACTGAAAAAATAACATTTCCATGTAACATGGTTAGTACGAGGTTGAACCGCCATGAACTGCGTCACATTGTGCAATTCTGGCATGGAGTCTGTTGTACAGATGTTGGATGTAAGTTTGGGGTATTGAGTTCCAAGCATCCTCAACCTGGACGCGTAAATCGGGGATGGTCGTGGCTGGCCGTGGAGACCGGATAAGTCGTATAGTCCCATAAAATCCTACACGTGTTCAATGGGAGACAAATCCGGTGAACGTGCAGGCCATGGAAGTTGTCTCACACCCTGAAGCGCATGTTGCGTTGCACGTGCCGTGTGTGGGCGTGCGTTGTCTTGCTGGAAAACACCACGATGAACCGCCCTTACAAATGGCACAACAACGGGCTGAATGATGTTGTTGATGTAGGATGTGCTAATTAACGTACCCGGTACAAGCACTAGTTGTGTACGGGAGTGATAGCTGATCGCTCCCCACACCAGGAGACCAGATGTAGGCCCTGTGTGTCGCTGGCGGATGCAAGAAGGGTGGAGACGCTTCCCAGTGCGTCTGCGAACACGCATACGGCCATCGGAGGCTCGCAAGCAGAATCTGCTTTCATCGCTGAACACGACAGATCGCCGTTGCGTTCTCCAGTGCAGACGTTGGCGACACCACTGCAGCCGTTCCTGACGGTGGGCTGGAGTCAGAGGTACACATGCCAGAGGCACACGTGCACGTAGTCCTGCATCCAGTAGACGGTTGCGGATTGTTCGCACAGTCACCTCAGGTGCAACGGCAGCTCGGATTTGCGTCGCAGTAGATGTTCTGCTTGACAACGCCGCTCTTCTTATGCGTCGATCGGTCCGCTCATCAGTCCGTCTGTGACTCCCGGTTCCACGTCTTCTCGTGTGGGAATGTTCCTCGGACCATCTACGCCACCATTGTACCATCACCGATACTTCCCGTCCAATTCGCTCCGCAATACAACGATACGACCACCCGGCCTCGCGGAGTCCGACTAGACGACCTCGCTCAAAGTCCGATAACTGCTGAAATCGTACACGTCTTCCATGTCCAGGCATTGCAGCTTGTTCAGGGTCTTTGCACGTGTTCGTACGCCGACGACTGATTACATTCACTTCGCCGTACTCCTTAAATACCACCGACGATAATTTTCATATTTTGCCATGCTGTGGCGTAAGTGCTCACCGGTTGGTCCCGAAATTAATATCACACCTACGTAAACTCGACCCCATTAACATATGTAAATTTCATGATCGTCCGCCAATTTCTTCTTGGTGTTCTTTTTTTCACTTTCCGCCAGTGTTATAACGAAGTGAATTTCTCCGTCATTTTTATCCGCGCCGGGGTTCGAACCGGAGTCCGCTTATTCCGGAACAAGTTGCTCTACCAATTAAGCTACGCGGACATTGATTCTAATTGCTATCTGCCTTTGTGTCGTGTGCGTCCTTCTGGCAGGTACGTCACATCTCCTGGTACGTTACATCATCTCCCCCTTATTTTTCTTTTCTTTCGAAGTGCTGCTCATATTTTTCCTATCTCGCGGTGTGGAAATAACATCACACCAATGCGAGATTTTGAACGGTCGGGTCATCCGGATAGTTCGGGCGCCATTATAACGAAGTGAATTTCTCCGTCATTTTTATCCGCGCCGGGGTTCGAACCCGAGTCCGCTTATTCCGGAACAAGTTGCTCTACCAATTAAGCTACGCGGACATTGATTCTAATTGCTATCTGCCTTTGTGTCGTGTGCGTCCTTCTTGCAGGTACGTCACATCTCCTGGTACGTTACAGTGTATTTTGTCCTTCGTACTCTTAGCTAAATGCCAGAGGAGATGCTCGCATTTGACTGGTTTGCTATCGTGTCATTTAGTACGTTATTCCATAGAGCGGAATGCTGAAATAGTGACAATGTTCCAGGCTTGATTTAGAACAAAGTCAACAGAGTCTACCAACCTTGGCTTTAGAATACCAAACTGAAATTCATTCATAGTAACAATTAGGTACACATTATTGAGTTCAATTCGTTTACAATTCGGTACATAGCAACTGGCCAAGACCGCACTGGCTTCAGGAAGAGACAAAATCCTTTAATTGTTTAAAGCCGTGTCTAACAACAGCGATTTCTTTGGTAACTTAAATTTAGAAATGGGCACTCTCTGAGGTGTTCCTCTCTAAGCTTAATTACCAGAGTGTGTAGTTTTTGTCCTTTTTATGCTGCATAATGTCGGTGAAATTAATATGTTCATTTATTACAATAATTACTACGTACAATTAAGTGGGAAAACAATCAATCAATTCCAGATGTTTTCACTTTTTTTCAGCTGCGTAATTAAGAAAAACGAAATTCCTTCAACTGTCGAGTAACCTGCTGTTTGTGATATCGACATTTTAAACTGAATTTTAAATTTTTTAGGGTTTAGCTTTTATTCATTGTAATATTTTTTCATTTATGGGAATGTAAAAGAACACAGTCGTATAAAGTGTGTGTATGTATGCTGTTCAACTTTGATAGAATTCGAGCTGTAATTTTATATTTATGAAAAAGTATTTCTAGACAATCTATATATTTAAAACACAAGACCGTTTCTTTCTACAATCCGCTAGCGCCACCCACTGAAGCGATTTTAATAATTTTCTTTTAAATAAAAGCTACTGACCCACAGATTTGTCATCACTAATTTTTGATTGTCATAAGAAAATTTTTTTATGTTACCATGGCATTTTCCTTGTTCAATCTGTCGTTCGTTATTCTGGCATTTGTCCTCGCTTTAGTACTTACAGCGCCATCTGCCGTCCTGCGGTGGTCGGACTTGGAACTGAGCCCTACGCAGTTGTAATTATCGGAATCGGTTCAGTAGCTTTCGAGAATAGTAAAATAAATTCCGTATATTATCATGAACTACTTTCTTTCACGTTGGGTGTGATCAGGTTGTATGTGAACAAAGTGGAACCACACACGGGAAATCGGGAACTACTTGAAAGCGATCTGATACGGTAGTACAGCCAAAAATAATAAAAAAATAATAAAAGACAATAAAAAATAAACAAAATATCCTATGTCCACCGGAAAGAAATAAGCTTCCCAACGGTGCAAGAATTATCCATATCGGTTCAGTAGTTTCCGAGATTACCTCAAACAGACAAACAAAGTTTCTCTCTTTATATATTAGTATAAATTATACAGGGTGATTCATAAAGAAGTATACAGTTTCAACGCACTATAAAACAAGAACAATGTAAGATATTTTATGTTACCTGTAACAGAATTGTAGAGGAATGTTTCAAGTTTTTTTTAGAAACAGTCACAGATGTTCTATGTGTGCACATTTAGTCACACGACACACATCGAGCCGGTAATCCATTTCCGCCCAAACGCGAGGTAAGATATCTGAATCAAGTGCAGTGATAGTGGCTATGATACGCTGTTTCAGCTCCGCTAGATCAACAGGAAGGGGAGGGACGAATACCTTGTCCTTTACGTACCCCCCACAGGAAAAAGGCACAAGGTGTTAAGTCATGACTACTGGGTGGCCATTGGGTCAGTGTCCAAAAAGAAAGTGTACGGCCTCTTCTTTTTCCACGAGAAAACTATCACGGAAGGCTCTTTTCTGGATATGTTAAGTCTTTGGTTGATTGCCACAGTTGCAGGACGACAGTGACAAATTTATTCTCCAATTGGATGGTGCACCACCGCTCTGGTTTGGGGACGTGCGAGATTATCTCGATGAACATCTTCCTCACCGATGGATTGGACGATCCGCGGTCTAAAACATGCCACTGACTCAACCCAGAAGTCGTGACTTAAGACCTTGTGACTTTTTCCGGTGGAGGGTACGTAAAGGACAAGGTATTCGCCCCTCCCCTTCCTGTTGATCTAGCGGAGTTGAAACAGCATATCGCAGCAACTATCACTGCACTTGATTCAGATATCTTACCTCGCCTTTGGGTGGAAAGGGATTACCGGCTCGATGTGTGTCATGTGACTAAGAGTGCACACATAGAACACCTGTGACTATCTCTAAGAAAACTTGAAACATCCCCCTACAATTCTGTTACAGGGAACATAAAATATCTTACATTGTTCTTGTTTTATAGTGCGTTGAAACTGTATACTTCTTTATGAATCACCCTGTATAACGATAGCAAAAAGATTGTTAAAACCAAAATGGCAAATTTAAACACATTTTTAACCCCATTGTGCCGCCCCGGTGGCGCAGTGGTCTAACCGATGGCCTCTGATCATTCGTCAGAAAGGAGTCCGGGTTCGAATCCCGGTGAGGCACGGATGTTGTGTATGTTTTACGGCACTGGCTCTCTCCCTTCCCTGGAACCAGTGACCTTAAATTAGGGACGGGCGACCGCTTATAGCCCATTGAGTTGTTCACAATGGTAGTTAAACCTTCAATCAAAAAAAAAAAAAAAAAAAAAAGAACCCCATTGTGCAGTTATCTAGGCACCATATCATTTCGGGTCGTTGAAAGAATACTTTAATACTCAAATGCAAGCCCATCGAAGACGGTTAAGCACATGTTTATACAATAATGACAAACGTCGTTGTTAAATTCGTATTCAAGTAGTTAAAAATTAATAGGAATATTCCGAAAATTTAGTTGTTGGTGTCCCATCTTATACACTGCCCATTAATAATTCAACCGATTATTATAGTCATGCATTTTATTACGATTCGTGTTATATGACAAGAAACAATTTCAGTCACAGATTTTTCAACTGTGCATGACACGGTTTACGGACTAGTAGTAAGTAATGTTGATGGTTTACAGTATTTTGAAAGAATAAATTCACCACGAAACTTTAGTAACCTTTCCGTTTCAATTTTTTCTGTCAACGCGGCTTAAGAATAAACAACTGTGAATGAGAAAACTAAAATAAACAGCTCTACAAAAACTCAGCAGAGATGAAGACACGCCACAGGAAAACGTTTTGGATTCTACACAAACCCATGACAAAACAAATATGGTGAAAGAAAAGTGCTGTTCCTTTTCCATACCAGAACAAAAAAATGTCTTTTGAATCTCCAAGGCAAGGTTTTATCGCGTAGGTCACCATGTCACGTTTGTGCGCAACGACAGTTCTTCAGATCGTTGCTTTTCATGCGTTGTTGAACCAAGATCGGTGGTTATGGTAGGTTTTTTCTTTCTTTTCCAGCAACACACATTTGTTACATGCGATCTCAAAAAACTTTTTAAACAAAATAATGGAAATGAATCATACACAGAGCAGACGACATGCGTATGTATTTTACCGCAGTGGAAACGTTTGTATGCCTTGCATACTCTTTTGTGCACATTAATTTTACACCAGAACTTATTCGGCTCAGCAGATACTATCAACTGGACTTCCCAATATGACACTCGAAATAAAAATAAATTGCAACATTTCATAGACTGTAAAATATGGCCGTTACAAGCACTCCGCCCGTAATATGGTTACTTGATTTGAAACTTCTTGCGAGTGCAGGAACCCAGATCCGTGACATTATTACTAAATTGAATCACCTCCGGTTATATCTATAGGAAAGAAACTAACAGAATTGTTCTTGTGAAACTCATCTCATTGTCGATGCGTTATATCTATAGGAACTTAACGACCGAACTGCTACTCTTGAAATTTAATTGCAACTCCGTTGCGTTAGATTTATATAAAAAAATGTTCTCATATCGTTTTGGTTTTCAACTCCGTCTTACACTGAAGAGCAATTGAATTAGCGACAGCTGGCGTTATGCAAATGTGGCGCTGTGGGCGGCCCTGTAAACGGAAACGACATGACGTATGCAGCAATCCGACAATATACGGAGTGATGCGACGGGAGTCAGTAAGAGTTGGACGCAGTATTAGTAAGACGAAGGATCTAAGGGCATTTGATCGTGGGCAAATTGTCGGGGCCCGACGAATATGTCACTCCATCTCGGAAGTCGTGCCGGCACTGGGATTTTCACGAGCCACTGTGTCACGGGTGTACCGTGAGTACATCGAATCCGGTAAAACCATCCCTGCAAGGGCCAATTGCCGTGGACAACAGCGTGTGGATGAGCGGGGTCATCGTCGGCTAGCTCGCATTGCAACAGCGGATAGACGGGCCACAGTGTAAGAAATCACTCGGTAATTTAACGCTGGTGCACAAAAACGTGTAAGCAGCCATACCATCCAGAACCATCTCCTCGCTATGGGGTACAGAAGCCATCGTCCCACGAGGGTACCGCTGTTGACCGCACATCACAGGGTGCAAAGATTAGCATGGGCGCGGGAACATCGCCACTGGACCCTAGACATGTGGAAAAATGTTGCCTGGACTGATGAGTCCAGATTCCCGTTGGTACATGCGGATGGCAGGATACGAGTACGGCGCAAACCACATGAAGCGATGGATCCTTCTTGCCAGCAGGGTATTCTTCAAGCTGGTGGGGGTGGCATTCTTGCCTGGGGACTGTTTACGTGGACTGAAATGGGACCCCTGGTACGTGTGACATCGTCCCTCACAGGTCAACGTTACCGGGATATCCTGGACGACCATTTGCTCCCGTTTGTGCGTCTTCAACATTCCACTGGGGATCTCATCCTGCAACAAGACAATGCAGCTCCCGAATTGTATCCGAATGGTTGAATGAACACTCCACCGACGTGACCTCGCTTCCTTGGCCAGCTAGGTCACCTGACCTCAATCCTATCGAGCACATCTGGGATGCCATCGAGAGAAATGTTCGAGGCTCTGACCCCCTCCATCAAATCTTCGTGAACTGTGGGAGCTTGTTCAGGGATCGTGGATCCGTATGGCTTCCCAACGCTTCCGGTGTCTTGTCGAGTCCATGCCGAGACGTATCACCGCCGTCATCAGGCCGAAAGGTGGTGCTGCACGTTACTAGACAGGTATCTCTAATTCAATTGCTTTTCAGTGTACATACCAATGATAATGTGCAGGAATTCATAACACTTATTCTTTTGAGCTTATTAAGTACACCGGTGCCTGTTCCTATTTATGAATCAATAAATTGATAGCATTTTATTTTACAATTTGCTACATTTGAGACACCATACTCTTACAGCTTTCTGTTATAACCGCCTGTAATGTAATAAGAGGTGAGCCGAACGTATCTGGAATGACTTAACCTGCGTGTCAGACAGCGTTGTTATCCGAAGTCGGGATGATTGACACTCATCATTGCGTATCAGACAGCTTTGTTAATATTCATTAAACGCATATAACATATTAAATTTGCCAAGCTTTCACACTCCACTAGGAGGCTTTTTCAAGGCAATGGTAGACATAAAAATGCAGGGAATTTGAACACGTAAGGAACGAAGATGATTTTTGAAAATAGCGCGGGTGACATCGCCAGCATATTACACGAAATATTACACGAAACACACCGTGGTGCGCCGTGATGTGTTTCCATCTTCTCATAACGCATACCAAATCATTGGTAGTTCAGTAGAGACCATATCACGGCATGCCAGTTTGCTGAATAAGATTTCGGCTGTTTCCCTGATGGCGGTTTCTTTAAAATTCGTGTAAGGGGCAATTCTTCTAATTATATTCCATAGAGGAGTGAACGATGAATGCAATTCTCGGGCGAGGACTGTATTTTGCATGTCCTGTTTGACACTTCGCACGTGCTCTTTACATCTAATGTCTAAGGAACGCTTTGTCATTCTGATATACACTATTTTGACAAAAATCACCGGGCACCTAGAAGAGAAACACAACATAGCATTTGTTGACATGCATCAGTACGGTATCGGCTCACCTTTGGCATTAATGCATGCACTGACCCTTCTAGACATGCTTTCGACAATGTTTTGGAACACAGCGATTGGTATGCGGTTCCATTCAGTACATAATGCTACCGCTAACTGTTGCTTAGTAGTAGGCCTAGGTTCCAAACTTCTAATGCTGCGCTCTAATTATCCCATAGGTGCTCCATGAGATTAAGATCAGGGCTCTGTGCTAGCCAGTCCACACACGATACGGAATTATCGTCAAATCACGTCGTAACAGTCTGTGCTTTATGGCTCGGTGCATTATCCTGCTGGTACCAACAAGGCTCGGTTCCATAGTTTGCCACACAATTGGTACGGCATAATTGCCCAGAATATCGAGGTAGACATGCTGGTTAACAGGTTTGTCCACGATAACCAATGGGTCGAAACCATACCACGAAAAACACCCCCACGTTTGTACAGTGCTAGCTCCAAACTTAACCGCAGGAACAGTACACTGTGGTAAATAGCGTTCTCCTGGCTGCCGCCATATCCACACACGGCCATCAGACTGATGGATCGTGGGAGGATCGTGTATCTGGATTCATCAGTCCATAGGAACCGTTTCCATTGTTCTATGGTCCACGATAAAGGATCTTTACACCATGCTAAACGACGAGTAGCATTCCGAGAGGAGATGAAAGGCTTATGAGCAACCGCACCACCACGGTAACTCATGGAATGAAGTTCTCTGCGAATGGTACGTGTACAAACCGAGGTTCCAGCATTTTTACGTACATGTTGACTGAGGTCTTGTGCGGTATTCCATCCATTTGCTGTAACGATTCTCCTGAGGCTTCGACGTCCTCTATCACTGATTTTCTTTGGTCTGCCGGTAGATTTTGCTGCTTCAGGGACGCCATATGTCTTCCACATATTCAGCACATCCAAAAAAGTTGATTTGGGTATGATTAAACGTCTCTCGGTTTCTCTCATGGACAACCCACTAATGTAACACCCAACAATCTTTCCTTTCTGAAAGTAAGGTCTCTCCCGACACGACATTTTCACTCGACCTCACAGTGAGATTTAATCGCAGTCAGCTGCAAGCTTGTTTTTATACCGTTTGCAGCTGTACCGCGCATCATAACAAAGCAGCGGTTCCGTTCATTTGCTTTTCAAGGGTGTCCTGTGACTTTTGTCAAAATAGTGTATATCTTTTACGTGTTGTCAGGATATACCAACAGTGTAGCGTACACACCTGCCTTCTCTTTCTCACATTGTATCTCCTTTACAACTTGATATTATATGTGATAACGGGGTCGGTGACTTCATTGCTATCAATATGTTGTATTTACTTAATAAAATCATTAACCTATATGTAAAGCCTGGGTCGTATGTGATGGACCCTGCGTATCTCATCGTCTTACTAGACGATTTTGTTATTGCTGACATCATACGATTTCTTACAGTCCTATGTATTCTGTCTGTCATCCTTCTTATATCCAGTCTTTAGACCTTTGCTATATATATCGATTTGATATCTTTATCGATTTCCTGCATTTGAAATGCGAAAGCTTGGGGAATCTTTTTGCCTACTACACCACAGAAATAAACTGATTTAAGACGCTATATGTGTTTCATGATTATTCACAGTTAGGTGTATTCTAAATAAAATTACCGACAGCTTTGTTGTTAGCGTGATGATTGACATTCATTATTTCTGGCTGATTACTCTCTAGACAAACCTACGAATGGAGAGAGATTTTTGAGTATCTGTTTTTTTTTTTTTTTTTTAATATACCCAGTGGCATGATGTCCGCGTCAGAGGGACCATCCATTCCCCATCATGTGTTGGGTCATGAAACAGAGAATAAAGGACTAGAAGGGAGCGTTTACCGCCTGTGACAAATTTATAGTGCCTACAGCTGAGATGTGATCTGAAAATTAATTATTTTGCTGTAGCGTTCCTAAAACCCGTCCGCCGCCCCGGTGGCGCAGTGGTCTAAGGCGTTGGCCTCTGATCATCCGTCGAAAGGGGTCCGGGTTCGAATCCCGGTGAGGCATGGTTGTTGTGTTTGTCTTACGGCACTGGCTCTCTCCCTTCCCTGGAACCAGTGACCCTAAATTAGGGACGGGCGACTGCTTATAGGCCATTGAGTTGCTCACGGTGGTTGTTAAACCTCCAATCAAAAAAAAAAAAAAAAAAAAAAAACCGTCCAAGGTGTGAATGTTTTCATTTACGAAGAGCAGAAAATTTTGGGCACCCTTTGATTCAGGCACATGGCCTGCTTAAATGATTAAAACGTAACCTATACTTTTGTTTATTGAGTAATGAATTCAAGATGTCATGATACAGGGAGCTTTCACTTTGAAGTTCCAGGTGTTACCTTTAATTTAGTAACGTGTGTGTTGCTTTAGATAAGTTCTACTTTTCATTTCCTTATTTGGATCTACACTATCTACCAACAAGTAATTGGATACTCCTGCAATTGACGGTATCTGCGGTCCTGATACACTTCACGGCCGCCGCCGCCGCCGCCGCCGCCACCGCCGTTAAATATCGTGTGGGAAACAACAACGCAACCAGTCGCATGCAAGATGCCACGCAGTTCGAAGCTCTCTGATTTCGAGAAAGGTGTAATCGTCGGGTATCACAGAAATGGCCGATACATACGTGATTATCCAGTGAGTTGAAGTACCCAAAATCGACAGTGGCATACGTGATTGGCTAGTGGAAGATGAGAGGTGACTGTCGGAATGTGCCCCGACCCGACAGACCCACAAAACTCGGAGTTAGAGACCGACGGGTGCTGGCCAAAGAAATTCGGAAGAACCGCACCAAATCTATGGGCCACATCCTCGAGGAGTTTCAACAGGCATTCGGGAGTGTTCTTTCGATGAATACCATCCGTAAAGAAGCCCGTCTGCTCGGTTATCATGGATGTGCTGCTGCCCACAAGCCTTTGATCACCAAGTCCAATAGTGCTACTCGGCTAACGTGGTGCAAAGAATGTTGACAGTGGACCGTTGAAAAGTGTAAACATGTCGTTTGGAGCGACGAATCAAGGTTCACCCTCTACCGTTCGGATGGCAGGGTCTGGGTTTGGCGTCTGCCTGGAGAACGCCTCCTGCCGGAATGTATTGCGCCAACTGTGAAGTTTGGCGGCGGTGGAATTATGCTATGGGGGTATTTCTCCTGGTATGGCACGGGATCCTTGGTCGCAATTCCTGGTAGACTTAACGCCGAGACCAACTGCACCATTATGGATGACCATGTGCTTCCTACGTTGTGGCAGTTTTACGGGGTGGACCCATGTTACTTTCAGGATGGCAATGCCACCTCTCATGTTGCGAAGTCCACCATGGCTTGGTATGGCAACAATGGGGTGAATCGAATCAACTGGCCTGCGCAGAGCACCGACCTTAACCCTATCGAGCGCCTCTGGGACGAGTTGGAGCGTCGACTTAAGGGGTGCCCCCACCCTCCGAAATCGGTGAAGTAAGTGACCTGTCTTCTCCAAGCCGAGTGGAAGAAATTACCGCTAGCCGTCGTACAACGCCGGGTTTAGAGTATGCCCCGGATGGTCGCAGCTGTAATCGCCGCTCGTGGAGGCTCCAGCAACTATTGAAGGTGAATAAACTTTGTTTTTCTTTGCTATCACAGGTGTCTAATTACTTGCTGGTAGATAGTGTATTTTATAAATCGAAATAATTTCTTCCTTTCGTTTCCTAATCCTCCGGAGAAGGAGAGAGAAATTTCAGTTTCTCAAATAATAACTGTCCTCAGTGTTAGAGATGGGTATAATGGCCACACTTTTGTTTTTCCAAAATTGCAGTGCCCTAATCTCAGATTGTCCAGGAGAACGGCTTCAGGGAAATTTTATGAGTACCCCTCTGTCACATGTCGATATTTGGAATAGACAATATGAATGAGCACAGAAAATATATCCGATGGACGTATGGTGAGAGGCACGGGCTTCTGTTTAATCGTCTGAGGTGGGCCAACGCTTCGCCTTCCTGAATGAGGCATGAGAACTGAGAAGAGCGTTTCTCATGCAGCTCTGGTACCATCCGTTTCCAAGAACCAATGCCCCCAAAATTTGGAAGGCTCACAACCTCAGCTTAAATGCGCACGCCTTATGGGGGTCACTACCCCGCCCCCCTCAAAAAATCCCATGCCAGTGCCCTGTTTAGTGCCATGCATTTTTTTACTAGCCGTCCGAGATGGGCACTGCTTCTTGTCCTATATAAGGCATGTGATTGAGTTTGTATTATGACACCGGCGCTGTTTCTTTCCCTGAAAGAAGTGGCCCTAGATTAGAGACGAGCCCATGTCCCTGAGAGTTGCTCATGGTAGTCATTAAACCCAGAAACGAGGAAAAGAAATATTAGGCCACGAAATGGCGCTATATTTGCGTACTACGTTCAACAAAACCTCAGCTCTTTTACTTAACAGTTGCTGGTCAAAAGGGTCAATCAAATTGACGCAATTAGCCCGCGTATGGAGAAGGTGCTCATACTCGTATGATGGAGATGAAAGGACAAGCCAATGACGGTGGAAACCTCCATGTCCAGTTCCAATTTTCCCAGCACCGTGCTCGCATTTACATATGCACAATCGTTATATTCTTCTTCGAAGGACAGACCAATACTGCGCATCTAAACGTGAGACAGACAAATGTTGCTCAGCTAAGCTTGAGACAGACCAATATTGTGCAGCCAAGCGTGAGACAGATGAATATTGCACAGTTAGATATTCCCAAGAACTAACAAACTTTAGGCAGTTATAATTTTATTATGACCCCTACTTAGATTAATCATATTTTTTAAAAATCATGTCTGTGGCTCTAGATAGGCCGTTTTTTATATATAGTCGAAGAATTTGCTTAAAAAACAATCTGAACACCTCCAGTTTCTTTTCTACCGCTTGGTTGTCGCTGCTTGAAGCTTCATTGGTATTTTATTGTCTGCTGCTCCAGTACTCTTTTTTATCTCTGTTTCTTCCATTTCTTCTCAAAACATCTGGTTTTTAATGTCTGAAGTTTGTTCTGAGTCTCTGATTCTCGATATTCCTATATGTTCTACGCCGTTTACAAGGATCATTTCTGGGATTTTCTTTCTTAGCTGTAAAAAGTTAGTATCTGCCTTGATCTATTGATTAGGTTGTACATATTACGAATATTTGTGATCGATTTTGTGAAAGCTTCCTTTGTTCAAGGTTTCCCATGGAGATGGAGGCTTCTTTTATGAACTTGGTTGCTATAGTTGTTCTGGGTTTAGTTTATATGTTCAGGCTCTTTTTCCATGGCTTCTTTGATATTTTTCTTGATTTTTAAAGTTGTTTAACTCATATGTGCCTATTTGCTTTCTTCTCGCTCTGAAGTTGTTGAAGAAAGCAGTTTCAGTAAGGGAGTGTCTGACCCTAAATCTAAAACTTCCCTTTTAGAAAAGGAAACTAGAAGATTTGAGTAAAACAATTGATAGAAAGGAAAAACAGAAAAACTTTAGTGACAAAAGGGTGAAGAGATCTCTACTGAGGCACTCTGCTCATGTCCAGTGAACAAGAGGCAAATCATCCGGCATGCAAGTGGAACAAACACATCCAGAAACAACAAAACCATCCACCACTTCCACTCGGGGAACAGCTAGTTGGAATAGCATTATGTACTGAACAAGAGCAGAACGACCATTTAGTCATGACACTTGTCTGGTAGTCTATCTTCCACTACCTTCAAAATTCTCGAGGACTTACCCATTATATCTTCACCTGATCCAAAGATCTCTGTTACAAAAACCAGGGCTCAACCCTGTTTCTTTCCCTTTGTTTCTATCTCAGGAGGACACTGACAGCCACTTTAGGACTACACTGGAGCCATAGTCAACCGAGCCCTTAATCTTTAGGATGAACAGCTGCTTTCTCGAAGAACTTCTTGGCTAGTCTGATGGTAAACACTCGCACTATCTCTACAGCGAGTCTGTCTCTGAAATTATGTGTAGGAGTACCACCGAGGAGCTCCGCTGATATTTCAAAATGCTCTGTTCTGCACCAGTTCGAATTGTTTTCGCTGAGCTTTACTTATTCTTGCCCAGATAAAGGCAGCGTTTGTGAACACTGCCCTGACGACAGTGCTATATAGCAGAGCTTGGTGGCTTATTGTCAAGAAGCTTCTGAGGTGGAGGAGTCGAGCTAGCTTCTCATGACTTGATTTTGTCAAATGGGCGAATCTCGGCTCAAACAATAGCCGAATCACTGAAGATATCCAGGGAACGTGCTGGATTCATAATTCATGAGCACTTGGATGTGCAGAAGATGTCAGCGAAGTGGGTATCCAAATGTTTGAACGCCCATGAGAAACGAAAACCAGTGGACATTTCCAAATAGGTTTTGCAGCATTTTGAGCGATCTGGTGATGATAAGTATTTGCAGCAACATGTCACTGTTGATGAAACGTGGTTAGATCACTACGATCCAGAGAAGAAACAACAATCCCTGTAGTGACGGCACTCGGGTTCTCTACGGCCAAAGAAATTCAAGACAGTCTGCAAGAGCGGTCATGGCAAGGTTTTCTGGGATTCGGAAGGAGTTTTACTGACTAACTATCTCCCGAAGGGCCAAATAATAAATGCTGAATAGTATTCTAACTTACTGTGCCGATTAGAGAAGGCGTTGAAGGAAAAAAAGACGAGGAAAACTGCAGAAAGGTGCTCTCTTTTTGCAGAACAATGCGCCGGCTCACAAGGCTGACAAGACAATGAATGTTTTGAGGGATCTGGGGTGTAAGTGCATAGACCATCCACCGTACTTACCAGACTTTGCTCCATCGGACTATTTCCTATTCCCAAACCTTAAAAAAAGTTTGCAAGGGAAGCATATTTCGAATGATTCGGATGTGATATCAGCAGTAGAGCAATATTTGAGTGATCAGCCTTCAGATATTTTTGGAAGGGTTAAAGAAACTCCAGAAACCCTGTGTTAAGAGTGTTGAACTTCGGGCTGAATGTGAGGAATTATCTGTAAGTTTCTTGGCTCTAGGACATTTTCTTCTTGGTGAGGCCGAGAACGTATCAGCATCCCCTGGTAGATCTTCTCGTGAGGTAGTCGGTGTTGGCTGCCCACGAGAGTCGACGACAGGCACGGGCAAAAACCTCGATGTTTTAGCCTAGATGCTCTTGGAACCGATCCATCGAAAAAGCATTGATGAACGATGTTTGAAAATGGTGAAGAATATATTCTCCACAAGGTAAAAGCATTTCTTTTTGTTGCATTCTTAAAAGGAGGAAGGGAATATCATCTTTCTATATCATGTACTGATTGATTTTGGTCAATGTTTCTTCGGCAGAAATCGAGTACTTTTCCTTCGATATAAAAAGACGACGAACTAAAACGTGCAGAATAAGTTACTTCCAATGAGTTATATATAAGTTACTTCCGGGGTGTACGAAATACTTCTAGAAAGTTGTGATAATGATACCCCAGATAGTATGTATGTGGGCTCCACTAAAAAACATTGGGAGCTAGACTGAAAAACATAATTATGCCATTAAGAATAGACTCCGAAATACAGCCCTCGCACGACTTGTATATGAGGGGTCACACTCACTTATATGGGCCGATGCCTGTGTTACTATTACTCCAGGCTCTGTTTCGTCCATGTTACTCACAGAAGGTAAGGTGATTGTGTCAAAAAGACCCAAGTGTTGTAATAACAATTTACCAGAACTCTTACCGAGCCCTTGGAAGCAGATTAGGTTTCAACTGATGGATAATTTAAAACAGAATATAACTGACTGCACTTTAAATTTGTTTCTCACTTGAGAACTTGAACAATACTGTTAATGAACTAATTGGCTCTTCTGTATGATTGACATAATTCTAAGCTACAAATTGCCTAGCATCATGTGTAAGTATTTATTTCTCATTTCTGGAGTATTACTATTTTGTAAATACACTGCTGGACAATTGCTAAGGACGGATCATGAACGGCTATATAGCGCATAAAAAAGTAAGTGTGGTTGGATGCCAAGTGAAATAAAATAATGTCAGAATGCCAGGACATTACAAGAAAGACAATTTGTTGTGCTCTGAAATCCAGAAGGCTTTGGAAGGTGTTCAAGGGACAAACAGGCCATTTTGTGCAGAATACGTAAACGTGAAAAAAATGCAATTACCGTCCGCAGGCGGTCCAGCGTAAGATGTCAATATGGGATATGGCCAGCATGGAGGACGATGCAAGATTCAACATGTCGTGTCATGCTTTGCACAACGTTATCAAGCAGCTGTTGGGGTAATTTATCCCATTCCTCTGTCAGTGCACGGATGAGGGTGTCCTTGTTTATTGGAGGGCATTGGCAACCAGCAAGACTCCTCCCCAAAGCATCCCACACATTTTTAATGGGATTCAGATCTGGAGAACGTGCTGGCCATACGAGGCGTTGAATATCCTCGCTCTCAAGACACTCCTGCACAGAGACTGTTCGATGACATGTTGCGTTGTCGTCCATGAAAATGAATCTATCACCGACAGCACCACGGAACATGCGAACATGAGGTAGCAGAACATCATTAATGTATCGTTGGCCAGTTATAGTCCCAGTTGGAAGCACATTGGAGGGACGTACGGCCATTGATCATGATGCCAGCCCATACCATGACACTACATGTCGGATATCGGTCCCTTTTCTGTATGTTTGCTGGACAATATGCAGTACCACTATCACGCCAGATCAGTTGTCGTCGACAATCAGACGATAGACTGTATCTACTCTCATCTGAGAAGAGGACAGCAGACCAGTCGTTGTCAGTCCAATTGCGATGTTGATGGCACCATTGCAAACGGGCAGTACGGTGACGTCTGGATAATGGGATGCACACAACAGGACGGCGGGCGTATAGTCCTCCTTCATGCAAACGTCTGGCGACAGTTTTTCGGGAGATCCGCTTGCCAGTAGCAGCCATAAACTGATTTGCTACCTCACTAGCTGTGCTGCGCCGGTGTCTTTTTGTTGATAGCACTATGTACCGATCTTCTGCAGGTGTCGTACTGCGAACACGACCTTTCCCGTGACGTTTGCTACACTCTCCATTTGTTTGAAATGATTTCCAAAGCCTTGAAACAACACTGTGGCTGACGTCGAACTTCCTGGCAACATCTGTTATTTTTCGCCCTTCTTCAATCTTGCCAATAATACGGCCACGCGTAAAATCATCTAGGTGATGTCGGGAAGACATACTGAAAATTGCAAGTTCGTCAATTGATTCTTTCCTCTTCCAACTTTGCGTTTGAACAACAATGGTCAATACGCGTCAAATCCTTTATATCTCTTATCAGCGGTATGACGTCACGAACAAGTTCGGCTATCCAAAATTTGCATACGCACAACACGTCTTACTGTATCCCGCACTTATGCTAATTTCCACATTTTCCTGCATTCCATTTTATGGTTGCTATCGTTGCTATTGTCATCCGTCCTTAGCAATTGTCCGGCAGTGTATTATGTTGTGGTGATTAGATTATTATATAATACCATCCGCTTCATGTTAATATGTTATAAGTTCAGGGTGAGATCTCCACCCGCACCTGCTTGTTTTTTCACTCTTTCTGTATGTAGTCATTTCCTCACGGCTGTCAAAGTTCTACATGAGTAGCCTCCCAACCAATCTGGTAAAGGGCTATGTACATCACCCGCTGCACACCGACGTAGTTATTACATATGTGTATATACACCATGATTACCCGAACTTAGGGTTTAATTGGTTTTTCATCTAAAGATGAGTTTTAGGAAACTCAAAAGATCTCGAGTTCATTTGTTCTTACTTTACTGAATTCGTGTGCTATTAAAATCATTGGAGCTGTAGCGAGTTTTAGTGTTTCACTAGTATTGGATTCATTAACGTGCACTGAGGTATTGCTGACCTGGTTTTGGAAGTAACTTTTCCTCGATGTTACAGGAGGCGATGCATTGGGCGTTTTACCAAATACTGTTGGTAACTCGCTGTTGAATCGGTGAGCAATCACCGATATATTGAACAGAGATCTTTTCCACCAATGTGCTCATTATTGCTATAGATGGGAAAGTTCGAAATTTTCGGTATATTAGCAAATCATCGCGGTTTTCATCGATACATCAAAATTTTCCACCGATATTATCGATGTTTTGGGAATGAGTAACGACCTATGGATCTTATCGATGTCTGCCACCGACATGCCCAGCCCTAGGTACTTAGCGGAAGTAACCCACGGGGACTTCGCATGGAACTGTATCACTCATCCCTTATATTCACCACTTTAGTCTACAGGCCACGCCCTCCTACTCGCTATGCCAGTATCGAGTCAAAATCACTTTTCATATAGCTGAACGTAATCCAGTGAACACTCAGTGTAAGTTGGTGTGCTACACTGGTGTGCAAAAATTAAGGACGAAGAGGAGAAATTAGCATAACAGCGGAACGAGCAGGCAGAACGGACCGAAATACCACTCAGGAGATAGACTAGGGTCCGGTACGGTAGGGCATGCGCATATATGCAGCATGACGTAAGGGGGGGGGGTGTCGGAAGGGTATAAAGCGCACGGGCGGTGTACGCTCAGCAATTCGGTGAAAGCTATTGCACGGTGCACATCGGTTTGAACGACGTCAAGTTGCTACCACCGTGTGATTTGGCCAACAGGCAATCCAGTGGACGACATCTGGATGACTTTACCCGAGGTCGCGTCATTGGGAAGTTGGAAGAAGGTCGAAGTGTGACTAGTGTGGCCGAGGAGTTCGGGATCACTCACAGCACGGTTTCAGGAGCTTGGAGAGCATTTCAAACGACAGGGAGAGCTGTCCGAGAGTTTAGCAGTGGTCGTCCATGAGCAACCACGGTGGCGGACGACCGGTATATTGTTATACAGGCGAGAACAGACAGACAGCAGACAACGGGAGAAATCGCAAGGCACATGCAACAGACAACTGGACGTCCGTTATCGCGTTTTACCGTGGCCAGGAGGTAGCACAAATGTAGTCTATTTGCACGACGACCAGTACGGTGTGTGCCATTAACGCCTGCTCATCGGAGGCGGCGGTTTCTGTGATGCCAGGAACACAACAACTGGACACAGCAGCAATGGGGTCGAGTTCTCTTTACAGATGAGAGCCGATTTAGTCTGACGAGCGATTCTGGATGTATACACATCTGGAGAGGGCAAGGAACACGCAATCACACCTCCAACATCATCGAAAGGGACAGGTTTGGAGGTGGCGGAGTTCTCGTTTGGGCGATATTATGCTTGGTAACCGTACTGACCTCCGCATCTTCCAAGGAGGTTCAGTCGCTGGTGTCCGCTATTGTACCGAAGTTCTCCTGCCGCACGTGCGTCTGCTTAGAGGTGCTGCGGATCCTGAGTTCCTCTTCATAGACGACAACGCTACACCTCATCGTACAGTGGCTGTCGCAGAGCTGTTGGAGAGTGAAGATATTCAACGCCTTGATTGGCCCGCAAGGTCTCCGGACCTAAATCCAATCGAACACGTGTGGGACCTTCTCGTGAGACGCTTGGCAGCACGTCATCAGCCGCCAGCAACAATTCCGCAGCTGCGATTGGCGCTACAAGAGGAATGGGCCGCGATGCCTCAACAGCTCCTTGCCAACCTCGTCCTCAGCATGGATTGACATTGTAAATCCTGCAACGTAGTCAGGGGTGATCATATCCCCTACTAAAGACTGGATTTGTCTTGATAGCCGCCTGTCACATGGACGTTTCTGTCTTCTGTCCAGTTGTGCTCGAAGCTACCTTTTCAATAAAGTGCTTTTGTATCCTTTGGATTCCTTGTTTGGACGGTTTTGCTCACTTGTCCCATATTCTTACATCTTGGGGCTCTTATGGTATGATTTGAGTCGATGTGGAACACTTCTGCACGACGTTACATTCGGAAAACCGTCTCGACCTTAATTTTTGCACTCCAGTGTATATGCAGGTCTGTGCGAAAAGAAGCATAGGTGTTAAAAGAGAAAAAACATCGGGAAGGGCGCTACAATTTCCATTGCATGCCACCACACCCATGGAGTACATAGTATCGTCCGCAAACGACGTATATGTAGAGGCAGATATTTCCCCAAGCTCAAGTAGAAGCATTCGAAGCTCAAATGGCAGCTTATCAAGATTTGAGTTATTTCGAACGTGGTATGATAGTCGACGCCCGACAGATGGGCAACGAAATTTCGATTCATACGATCAACAATTGAAAGGGTGCACCTGTAGTACACAAACTGAGGGAAAATATTCAGGGTGCGAGACTGGTGTTACCGTAATTGATTGATGAGTCATCAGCCTGTACGGTCCAACTGCGGACTCTACAGGGCTCGATGGACCTCACTAGGTACGTTTACTGCCGTAAACGCTACGATACTACTCCCATCGGCAGGTCGAAGGGACCGCGGGCCCGCACACGTAGACGAATGGCGCAAAGCGGGAGCGTACCCAGATGGACCGTGTGTCCATTAAGACGTCCTTGAGAGATTCGATCGACACCCGAATGGCGGGCACATAGGCTTTTAATGCAAACACAGTAGAAACACGAAAAGAAAAATCACAACACAAGCACAAGCACATGACAATTATTGGCGTGCAAGCCCAGATGTACGTACATTCAGCATTTACATAGACGTTTATTTGGGTACGCAGACCCGATGATAAGCAGCAACTGTTTAGCCGTAATCGATTCGTCTGCGTTGAATCTTGATTTCTCGCTGGAGGCTGGGACATTCAGCGTCCAGACTTAAATGATCCGTTTGGAGTTTAAGGCTGAAGCGCTCATTTGCCTTCCAGCAGTTAGGTCAGCAAGCTTCATGGAGACAGTTCTGGTGCCTGTGTCAGGTCTTTCCACATCGGGCACAGATCCCCGCTTTCTCCGGGCATTTTGCCTTATGATACCCGAACCCGTTGCATTTGAAGCAACGGGTTTCATTCAAGAATTCCTTGCAGCTAAGAATTCTCCAGCCTAGGTTGACCCGGGCTTTTTCAAGACTGATTTGAAATCCTCTGGGGCCAGTTCAAGCACCCAGTGGATTTTACCACTCTTCTCCTTTGGCTTGATGGGCAAGAGCGCCCTGCACCTCTCAGGGTCTCGGAGGTTATTCTGGCTTCGGAAGTACAGCTCGACCACTTCCGAGTCTTCAGTGTCATCCCCATACACGATTATTCGTTGGAGCTTCTTCGCGGTTTTTCGTAACTCGTACGTTTGATGCAAGTAGTCATTACTCTGGTAGAAGTGGATCACTTTTTTTATCCCCTCTAGTTTTTAGCACTCTATGAGCACGCCGCTTTCGCTCACTCGTTTGATAACCTTCACACCAATTCCTATTTTCTCGGGTAGTAAAACCTGCACAATCGTGGGCAGCAGCGTCTTAAATTCAGCGTAACATGTACCCGGCGTGCAACATTGCCGTAAATCACAGCTCAATTCAAAGGTGGTTGTAGCATCAGCATTCAGACAGTGCAAGGTGCCCTTTGTTCTATAGGGCTCCGTAGCGGACGACTCTCCCGGGTGCCATTGCTAAGCCGACGACACAAGATTTCCCTCCTGGGTTGGGCTCGAGAACATCGCTATTGGACGCGAGACGACAGGAAACGTGTAGCCTGGTCCGACGAATTGCGGTACCAACTGTTTCGGGTAAATGGCCGATTCCGCGCGTGGCAAAAATCCCAAGAGGCAATGGATCCCATATGACTACAAGTTACAGTGGTTCTGTTGTGGCGTGGGATATTTTCAGCTGGCACGTATTAGGACCCCCTATACGTCTGTAGACCTCTCTGACCGGTGGAGGCTACCTAACCATAATCGGGAATCATTTTAACCCGTTTATGTCATGCAGCCACAGCGACGTGTGCGACCTCCTTCACGCGACAATGTGCCCCCGCACGCGTACACAGTAGCCCTATTATGCCTAGAGGAACATTCCACGGAGTTTGGCATCCTGACATGGCCCCCTCGTTCGCCGGATTTAAAAGCCATCAAACACATTTGCAACGCTGTTCAACGTGCCGTCAATGACAGGAACAGGTCCACCAGCGAAAATTAAGGAATTGTGGAATGCTCTTTAGGAAGCATGGTGTGCACTGTCTCTACAATACTACAGAGAACTCTTGGAGTCTCTGCCTCGTCATGTTGATGTCGTTATCCACTCGCGAGGAGGAACAACGCCGTATTAAATAGGTGTCCCAGTTTTAATTTGGCAGTTTAGTGTATATTATAATATAAATTTTTGCATGTCTCAAGAAACAGATAACGACGTCTGTTTAAAAGAAAGTGTTTTTTAGAATTTCAAACTAACTTCAAGTGAATCTTTTATGTAAAACACAAAACGTTTGTTTGTCTGAAGCAGCAAAAACTCTCGAACGCCGAACTGTGGCATCGTGAAATTTGCATAGCTTATTAATACTGGAATTTATAGGTCAACGCAACTATTTTAAGATCTCTACGTTGTTTCGTTCGCGAGTTATGAATTAATTGATAAGATAATCAATAAAGTCAGCGTCGTTCGCTACGTCATCGTTATCTGAATGCACGTGACTGCATTCATCGCCCCGGCACATCCACAGGTGTTTCTATTCTTTGAGAACTGTGCATAAAAAATGCAAAAACGAACTTTGCGAAATCTTAACGAAACGAGCTGAAAATTTTATCAACACCATGAATTGGTATTAAGAGGAGTCCTCAAAATTCCACCGTAATACGGTCAAAACGTTTTAAAATAGGCATGGAATTTTTAATTCATCGGCAAACAGAAATATATACTCAGAAACGATTAATTAAATTTTGACGACTGATTTAAAAAGTTTTTTACGGATTCAGGCGAAATTTGGAGATCATGTTCCTACTAACGATTTATGGCGTTCATTAAAATTTCAGCCAGTTTCATAAAATATTCACAAAGATAATTTTTTTAATTTTTTACCCCAGAGATTCGTCCCTCAAAGACGTCTGAAACTGAAAGCACGTGATGCATTTGATCGTCGATAAAAAATTGTTTACGAATTTTGTTCAGTCAGTGTTGTAATGCTGTGTCTCCTGGACGCGTGTTAAATAATTCGTAACGCTTTTGGCCCGTTTGATTCTACAGATTCCATACATTCTGCAACGGGCAAAGCCCGGTAGTGAAGCTAGTATGTAATAAGGCCTAAAGCAATTTGATTTGCTGAAGCAGATTTTATTTCCTCAAAATTAATTTCCTTGCTGCCTTTAAAAACCTCAGGTACGAAGCCTGACATTTAAAAAAAATATTTAGCCGAAGTACACCGATAAGCCAGTTATATTATGACCATCTACCTAATACGCTGTAGGACCTCCTTTATCTCGCAAAACAGCCGCCACAGGCATTGATTCGATGAGGTGGCAATAGGCATCCTGAGGTATTTTGTACCATAATGTCGACAGCAGGTCCTCCCGTTCCAGTACATTCCGGGTGGTGGTGATTTAGCGCGAAACCGCTTTTCTGAGTCAAACCACAAATGTTCGATTGGGTTCATGTCAGGTGAATTTGGTGGTCAGGGCATTAACAGAAAATCACCGGCATGTTCCTCGAACCCACTCCTTGACGATTTTGGCAGTGTGGCATGGCGTATTATCCTGTTAGTAATGGCCATCACCAGCAGGGAACACGATTGTCATGAATGCGGAACTTGATCCGAAACGATGATCAGATACCTGACAGCTGTCAGGTATTGTGCTATTGGGATAATGGGGCCTAAAGTGTCCCAAGAAAACATCGCCCACAGCATAACACCACCGGTCTGCTTCCGGCCAGCTGTACATCCAGGTGCCATAACCTCCGTTGATAATC
The DNA here is from genome assembly GCA_039090855.1 of Macrothele yani. NCBI lineage: Eukaryota > Metazoa > Arthropoda > Arachnida > Araneae > Macrothelidae > Macrothele > Macrothele yani. The sequence continues at coordinate 66,414,025 of CM077028.1, read as the reverse complement.
GGCGTATCCGCGCTCGGCCGTCTACGCGATGCACCAGGAATCTTGATTCGTCAGACCAGGCCACGTTCTTTCAATCATCCACGGTCCAATCTCGGTGATCCTGGGCCCATATTATGCGTTGTTGGCGATGCCTTGCAGTGAACATGGGGACCCGGCTGGGTCTTCGGCTACGCATGTCCGTGCGCAGAAGGCTGCGATGAACTGTGTGCTGTGACACATTGCCCTGATCTCCAGTGTTGTAGCTGCGGGTGATTTGTCGCACTGTGGCCCTGCGGTCGCTGTGAACAATGCGCGACAGTCTCCGTTTCCCGCTGGCACCAATGAGCTGCGGTGACATACGGCTGGACGACGGTTCCTCGTTCGGCCATCTGAGCACCACTTTTGATACGTACTCACTACAGCGGCACGTGATCAAGCCGCTCCGTTTCCGAGATCGTAGTTCCAAGGCGCAGTGCCACCACAATTTGCCTCTCATCAAACTCCAATAAATCGGCAGCTTTTTCCATTCTGACTCCGAACCCTCTACTAACCGAAAGTCTGTCCTCGGTTGTATAAATACTGCTCTGTGAACTTCACCTGCGACACCGTTCGGTCTCCAGGATTTCTCTAGGCTGGGAGTGGTCATAAATGGCTCAGCGGTGTATGTACATATATACATACTAAAGTAATGTTCAAGCTGGGCAAGGTTAGAGGAAGCAGAAGAATAAGAAGACATAAAATAAGATGGCTGAAAGAGATCAGAGGCGCTTGTGAAATCACCATGGAAGAGTTGCGAGATCTTGTTGAGAACAGATCAAGTTGGCGAGCTTTTGTTCATACAGTCACCAAGAGTCGAACACGACTCTATGAAACCTAATAACAACAATGACAATGCTGTATCGAGAGCATTCATGATGTCACATAACCTACAACAATTTTTAGCACGTCTTTTGTAAAAAAGATCATGCTTATGCTACCGGTCTGTCCGTCCGTCTGCCTGTGGACATAGTATCTTCGCAATTATTAGTCCGATTTGAAAAATCCGTTTTGCATTGCGAAACTTGAAATGTGCGAATGGTGATCCTTTATTATTATTCTTTTTCTTTTTTTTTTTTTTTGCACAATTTTGGCGCTATAGGACGTAAATGCAGATGACATCGATTTCAAAATGCATTTGATTCCATATATTTGCTTCTAAACATCCGATTGAAGATTTTTTTACCTTTCGATTCCATTTATGTCGAAGACTATTCTAAATATAGTCACTTTTTTATGTTACGCACAGATTTTCCGCTAGAGGGCGTAAAAGTAAATTACGTTTTCCCCTAAGTCTCCGCTTCTAAAATTCCGATTTAAAAACTTCTTTCTGCAGCGGATACATCTCCTGATGGGAAATCTTTTGCATATAATTTCCAATTTTTGGTAATAAATGGTTTGACCACCATGTGGCGTAAGCGCCAATTTCGGCTTCTGATGTATTTGCACCAAAATATGAGTTTCTGAAATCTGGATTGAAAAAATTTGTTCGTGGTCCGATAGAATATTCACGTCAATAAACCTTTTAGGAATATTAGTTTATCAAAACATCGCATGGTTTCTCCGCCAGGGGCGTAGCTGTATATCTTATTTTTGTCTATATCTCTGCTTCTAGTGGTCCGATTTGAAAACTTCCTTCTCTGTTTCATAGATTTTCCAATGCGAAATGTGTTTCATATAATTCTAAATTATATGAAAAACGTAAGATAAATTGCATTAAGGTAAATTGCGTTTTCCCCGACATCTCTGCTTCCAAATCTCCTTTTTGAACAATTCTTCCTGTATCGCATACATCACCTGATGGGAAATCTTTTGCATATAATTTCTAATATTTGGCAAACACTGGTTATGTCACCAGGGGGTCTAAGTGTTCATTTCTGCTTCTGATGTATTTACAGCAAAATTTGAGCCCCTGAAGGCTCGATGGAAAAAATTCTTTCGAGGGCCGATACCTCTCACATCGGAAAACCTTTTGAGAATACTTTCTTCTTAAAAGAATGCATGGTTTTCCCGCCAAGGGGCGTAGATGCATATCTTATACACTGGCGGAAAGTGAAAATGAACACCAAGAAGGAGACGTCTGATACTAACAAAATTTATACAGCATAATAACGGAATACAGAGGATAACGTGATCAAAACATTATGGCAAAATACAGCTGTATTTGCTGGTAAACTGAAAAATAACATTTCCATGTAACATGGTTAGTACGAGGTTGAACCGCCATGAACTGCGTCACACTGTGCAATTCTGGCATGGAGTCTGTTGTACAGATATTGGATGTAAGTTTGGGGTATTGAGTTCCAAGCATTCTCAACCAGGACGCGTAAATTGGGGATGGTCGTGGCTGGCCGTGGAGACCAGATAAGTCGTTGTCCCATAAAATCCCACACGTGCTCAATGGGGGACAAATCCGGTGTACGTGCAGGCCATGGAAGTTGTCTCACACCCTGAAGTGCATGTTGCGTTGCACGTGCTGTGTGTGGGCGTGCGTTATCTTGCTGGAAAACACCACGATGGACAGAATTAACAAATTGCACAACAACGGGCTGTATGATGTTGTTGATGTAGGAGCTGCTGTTTAACGTACCCGGTACAAACACTAGTTGTGTACGGGAGTGATAGCTGATCGGTCCCCATACCAGGAGACCAGGTGTAAGCCCTGTGTGTCGTTGGCGGATGCAAGAAGGGTGGAGACGCTCCCCTGTGCGTCTGCGAACACGCATACGGCCATCGGAGGCTCGCAAGCAGAATCTGCTTTCATCGCTGAACACGACAGATCGCCATTGCGTTCTCCAGTGAAGACGTTGGCGACACAATTGTAGCCGCTCCTGACGGTGGGCTGGAGTCAGAGGTACACATGCCAGAGGCACACTTGCACGTAGTCCTGCATCCAGTAGACGGTTGCGGATTGTTCGCACAGTCACCTCAGGTGCAACGGCAGCTCGGATTTGCGTCGCAGTGGATGTTCTGCTTGACAACGCCGCTCTTCTTATGAGCCGATCGGTCCACTCATCAGGCCGTCTGTGACTCCTGGTTCCACGTCTTCTCGTGTGGGAATGTTCCTCGGACCATCTACCCCACCATCGTACCACCACCGATACTCCCCGTCCAATTCGCTCCGCAATACGACGATACGACCACCCAGCCTCGAGGAGTCCGACTAGACGACCTCGCTCAAAGTCCGATAACTGCTGAAATCGTACACGTCTTCCATGTCCAGGCATTGCAGCTTCTTCAGGGTCTTCGCACGTGTCCGTACGCCGACGACTGATTACATTCACTTCGCCGTACTCCTTAAATACCACCGACGATAATTTGCATATTAGGCCGTGCTGTGGCGTAAGCGCTCACCCGTTGGCCCGAAATTAACATCACACCTACGTAAACTCGACCCCATTAACATATGTAAATTTCATGATCGTCCGCCAATTCCTTCTTGGAGTTCTTTTTTCACTTTCCGGCAGTGTATTTGTCGATGTCTCTGCTTCTAAGTGTCCAATTTGAAAAGTTCTTTGTTTGTTGGAGAGCGTTTACGTTGCGAAATGTTTCTTTCTTATATAATTTCAAATTTTTCTTAACGCACAAACCCGTCACGACAGGGCGAACGTTCACATTTCCGTTTACAGCGATATCTGCGTGATTAAAAACCTGATTGAAAAACTTCTTTCTTCCGTCAGATACTACAGTTTTCCATGCCGGTTCCATTGAGTTTGAATAGTTGTGATAAATTTAATTCGCGTGTAAACAGATTTAAAAGACGTGCTCATTACAACCGAAAATTCGATCTCATCTTTCTTGTTTGTTTCTCAAAGCTCTGGGGTTTCAGGAGACGGCTGCATTTCTTGATAATTTAAAAGAAAAACAGAATACATGTGCATAGAAGCCATGTTGACACGTAGCAAAAATTAATTTCGAGGCAAATTTCACCTTTTTTTATTCTTTTGTATTAAATATCAGTGCCTTTTCTTAATAAAGTTAAGGTGTGAGAGTAAAATGTAACGTACGTGCTTCTAAGAAGCTGTTACGCACACAAAATGATTGGGTTGTTTTTTAGTTATCTCGATTGCAGTTTAAACAAGAGCGCATGGACACGTAATCCACTAATCTCATTTATTCAAGAGATGTAAAATCCTCAGATCCTTGGGGTGAAATTTATGAACGCTAAATACAGGAGTGTGAAAATTAAGGATATTTGACGATCGATAGCTTGGAAATATAATCTTTCCGCTGCTTGAAAAAAACCTTCGTAACATGAGACTTTAGAGTGCTGAATAAATTTTCTTAATTGAGGAACCACAACTGGAAATTCTCAGCTCAAATAACATTTAAGGTTTCGAAAAGTATCCAATTTTTATTTGATTTGCAAGCGTTGTTTGGTTCAAAAGGATTTCATTGTGATTGAAATAAATGCGCATAACTTTTAGTGCTTCGAGAGGAAAATTTGAGAGCAAAAATACACGGTTACGAAAGTCTTACTAGATTCAAATGTTTCTTTTGCTCTAAGGCATCACTTAAATGATCTTCAAATTTCATCCTAGAGTGAGAATTATAAATTGTATGCAAAATATGAATTAGTCAGCTTTTGACGCATTTAAATGAAGACTTTTGATATGCTATCAGCTGCAAAAGAAAATTTTGATTATCTCAAGAAAAAATAACCCTGACTGAGGGGAATAGCAAATCACATTCGCAGTTTTTTTAAACTGCTAATGTAATTGCTATTCCTCGTACTGACTGGGAGCAGTTTTTTAAAAATGCGTTATAGAAGGGCAATTTATCCAATAATCACGTAACTGAAACACATTACGTTGGCATGTTTTTATAAGGGTACAAACGCCGCCCCGGTGGCGCAGTGGTCTAAGCGATGACCTCTGATCATTCGTCCGAACGGGGTCCGGGTTCGAATCCCGGTGAGGCATGGATGTTGTGTTTGTCTTACGTTACTGGCTCTCTCCCTTCCCTGGAACCAGTGACCCTAAATTAGGGACGGGCGACTGCTTATAGCCCATTGAGTTGCTCACGGTGGTCGTTAAACCTCCAACCAAAAAAAAAAAAAAAATAAGGGTACAAACTTTGAAAAGGTGTCACTAAGGAGAGGGTGAAAAGGTCACTGATCCATGCCCGAGGAAGTAGAAATGTTAAATTCGTCTGTCACAGGACCAGATATTCATTTTTAGCTTTGACCAATGTCGCTGCATTACTGAATGTCTAGGCCACTAACCTTGTGTTCCTAGGTTACGTACTAGATGCCTTAGTGATTTCTCAAGAAATTTATTACAAAGATCTTCATAACAGCGCTCGTTGAATCATATCGAACAAGGTATTGGGGGTGTGCAAAAGTTCTACCAGTCACTGATGACTCTGCGATGCCGAATGTTTGGCCAATAAAGCGTGGAGCAGTAGAGCATATAGAGTCATTCGTAACGGAAATCTCTAACGGTGTAACATGGCATGCGATAAGGAGCACATGAGACATTGTTTACTGTACAAGTTCGATAAAGGCAGTACTGCAGCCGCGGCTTGCCGCAACATCTGTCAAGTGTATGGGAGAGGATCCAGTAGATGATATCCCAGGTCGCCGTTGATTTCGGAAATTCCGGGATGGAGACAGAAGCTGTAAAGATCAACCACGTCCTGGACGTCCATCCATGGTTTCTGACGAGGATGTGTACCAATTCATAAAAAGTCCCACATCCAACCATTCACGAATTACCGGAAACGTTGTCGGTACACTGAACAATAGTCGAAAGACGGATGCATGCTCTTGGGTTCATCACCAAGTTCGATAACTGGGTTCCGCACCAGCTTTCTGTAGAGCAACAAAAGGAGAGAATCCGTACGTGTGTTTCTTTGCTTTCTCGTTACAGAAATGAGCCGGTTTGGAGACGAATTTTAACGGGCGATGAGAAATGGGTACTCTGCCATAATGTAAAGCGTCGACGGACTGTGTGCCAAGGTGCGGAGCCTGCTCCATTGACCTCAAAAGGAGGTCTGCATCGCAAAAAGGTATCGTTGAGTGTTTGGTGGGATGTCCAGGAAATAATCCACTGGGAGGTGTTGGCACCTAACCGAACGGTAAATGCTGACGTCCAACAGTTGGACAGATTGCGAGAACAACTGACATCGAAGCAGCCAGCACTCGTTAATCGCAAAGGCATAATCCTTCATCACGATAGCGCCAGACCTCATGCTGCTTTAATCATACGGCAAAAATTACAGGACTTTGGTTGGGAAATGTTATCTTACCCGACGTATTCCCCTGAACTTGCACCTACGGACTACCACCTATTTCGATCGTTATAGAACACCTTCGCTCTCCAAACCTTCGAGGATGTGGATGATGTGAAAACGCATTACATGACGTTTTTGACTCTAAAACACAGGAGTTCTTCCGGCGTGGGATTCACCTACTCGTAGACAGATGGCACGTGCTCATACAGAATGATGGCAATTATGGGAAATCCTAGGTACGTTAATTTTTGTGTTCTCCTCCCTTCTTTGTAGCCTACAAAAACGAGTAAAATTTATGTACACACCCAGTAAATGCTTTTGTTTATGATTAAAACATCTTATTATTGCGAAGCATCATCCCTTCTAGACGTTTGTTCTTCGGAATCGAATTTATTCCAGACTCAAGGTTTTCTGACCCTAAGGAGGGCAACGTTTCCATGGTGGCCCAGTGGTGAGGGTTGTTGGCTTCTGGACAGTCGTTCGAGCTGTATTCGGGTTCGAGTTCCAGGACTGGCGAAGAGTCTATCCTAGGAGCTGGTCCTTCAAGCGAGTACTCTCCTTTCCCTGAAACTAATGGTCCCAAATCGGGGACAGGCGACTGTCCATAGACCATTGCAAGGTTCTAGGAGATGGCCCTTTCAAGCAAGTACTCTCCTTTTCCTGAAACTAATGGCCGAAAATTGGGGACAGACGACTGTCCATAGACCATTGCAAAGTTCTAGGAGGTGGTGTTTCGAGCGAGTACTCTCCTTTCCCTGAAACTAATGGCCCCGAATTGGGGACAGACGACTGTCCATAAACCATTGCAAGGTTCTAGGAGATGGTCCTTCAAGCGAGTACTCTCCTTTTCCTGAAACCAATGGGCCCAAATTGGGGACAGACGACTGTCCATAGACCATTGCAAGGTCCTAGGAGATGGTCCTTCAAGCGAGTACTCTCCTTTCCCTGAAACTAATGGCCCCAAATTGGGGACAGACGACTGTCCATAGACCATTGCAAGGTCCTAGGAGCTGGTCCTTAAAGCGAGTACTCTCCTTTCCCTTAAACTAATGGCCCCAAATTGGGGACAGACGACTGTCCATAGACCATTGCAAGGCACTGCGTAGCATGACGTACTACTGCGGTAACACATGAGCCCATTGGCAAGTTGCAGCAATAAGCCTTGCCAGCGTATTGCAATTAGGAGAAAAGCCTCCTTTTGAGTAGAAAGACGTGAGTTTAAACAGTCACCATCATCAAAAAGATTTTATGCAATATTAGCGCCCAAATATAAATCAATATCCTGGCCGTGAGGTTCGAAAATATGTATGATGATTCATCTACATCTTACGGAAATAATTAAAAATATTCTCTTTCTACATTGAGCTAGTCCTTCAGGCATTACTATCGGCAAAACCGAAAACCTGCAATTTCGCGTCTCTCGCTTCTCAAGAGGAGAGGGAAGGGGGATATTTATTCATTTATTTTGTAATCACATCCCTAAAGACGGTAGACATAGTTACAGGAATTGCTGTAAAATCATTATGAGTTAATATAGTGCATAAAACTGATAATTACAATCTTGCAAAACATGCTTTATAAGAAAAGGACAGCAACTTACATTAACGATATCCGGACATTCTTCAAGTGAGTTGTGAAGTGTATAAATTTTACATAACGGAGAATTTTGCCCAGCATCTTTCCTGCAGAATGCACTGCAAATACTTCACATTTTATCCTTGATGAACGTGGCACATGAAAACTTAGATGATATTATAATTGTAAATCTATTATCTCTCCATTGATGATACCGTACATGAACTGAAGTTGAAGAGACTCCCTTCTCGATTGTAGAGAGGTCATCTTGAAGAATTACAGAAGATCAGTCGTCGGTATACCCACCACCAGTAGATTTGTGAAAAAGGTGTCGTAGAATATTTTTTTTGTACTTTCTCAATTTCATTTATTAGTGTTACGAGGCGAGGTCTCCAAATGATAGAAACATACTATAGTGAAGATCTGACCGTACTCTCAGAAATGCGAATTAGTGTCTGAAGATTGAAAAAATACTTAGATTGTAGCATGATGAATCCAGGATTTCTATACACTGAATGTACAATTCTTTGGAAATGACTTCCAAAGTTCAAGTGTAGTAGCGTTCTTTACTATTTGTAGCACTGAGAATACTACTTACATTTTGGGAATACTACCTCTTCCTATTTACACTCTCTCTAGGTGAAACGAAGTCACTCAAATAAAGTTTCAGAAAGACTTACTGTTTACTTTTTTTTATTAAATCAACATCGGGTGAGCACATTGCTCGAGCATTCCAAAATACGTGAGGAACTACTCACAATAATATTAATCTTCCAACCCTGATTAACGTAAGTTAGTAACCAGAAAACTGGGTAATTTCAAATACTAAATATATAACAACACAACTCGAATATGCAGAGTTTAAGTAAACAAGTTAGTAAAATCATGCAATGCATTGATTATGATACGCTTTCCAACATACCAGAAATCATTACTCAAGTTATTACTCAAGTTATGAGGATAATGGCTGAGAAATAAATCGCGCTCCTTTGCCCTGAACTTTGACCACATTTCGATGATATTCAACAGAATTGGTTCCGTATACCTCCGGAACAACATACGCAAGTTATGAGGATAATGGCTGTGGAATAAATCGCACTCTTGTGCCCTGACCTTTGATCCCATTTCGATGATATTCAACAGAACGGGTTCAGTATAACTCCGGAACAACATGATAAAGTTTTGTCGCAATCGAAGCATTTTTACGTAAGTTATGACGCATAAGGGCGATGGAAAGGATCTTGCTCCTATGATCACCTTTTACCTCATTTTGCCCATTTTCAATAGGGTTCGTCCTTAGGTTGTCCCCTACCACATACTACAATTTCATCGAAATCGAACCATTTTTACGTAAGTTATCGTGCGGACGGACAGACAGACAGACGGACGGACAAAGCTGGAGCATATACGCTTCTTCAACCTACGGTTGGAAAGCCTAAAAAACAGCTTCAGACTAGTACAGCTTCCACCACCACACCAAACTTTTCGGCTGGTGCATCAACATTATTTATTTCTGGTTCTTATCTGGCAACATGCGTACCAGATGCCCCTCCATTTATGATGATGAAGAATTACGTGCCGCTGTTGAAAATAATTCTATAATAACATTTCAAGAACTTTCACAAATTTTTAACGTGAGTGGTGTAATAATTCAATTACACCTGCATCAACTGGGAAAATCATAGAAACTACAAATGTGTCCCACATGCATTAATTATGCTCTATTATAAAACCACACGAACTTTTTTTGTTACCTGATAAATAGTCAGCTCTCTCTCTCTCTCTCTCTCATACACACGCACGCACACGCACGCACACACACACAAATTGGGCTAGCCTCGCCCCTTCTGGGGAGAAAAAGTAAATGACAACTTGTTACAACGTTATCTATACATAGTATAAATAAAATGAAGTCCCCGGTAGGCGTCTGTCTGTTTGTTTGGGCTAATCTCGAGAATCGCTGGACGGATTCTGATGCGGTTTTCACCATTCCATAGAGCATTTGTCGAGGAAGGTTTACGTGTATGAAACATTAATCTATGACAAAAGGGAGCCGAGCAGTAACGATTTTAGTGACAAGTCAAATAAGAAACCACCGTTCGCATTCTTTCGTTGGTTCCACTGCCTATGAGCATGTAGCAGACACGTGATTTTCATCATGGCAACGAGCCTTAGCAACGTAAGTGAAGGTCAACTACTCCCCGTTGAAATGATGGTGTCTTATTTTGAAAGTTTAACTTTCGAGTGCAAAATGCGGTATTCGGAAAAAATTAATGAGATTGAAGGAAAAGATCCCTATGTGCTGAATGTAAGTATCTTCGAAGGTGACTCGAAAAGTTTTCCAGAAGTGCAAATAGTAAATATTTTCTATTACTTCGTCTTTGGTCGAAGCGCCATTACCATACAACAGTTAGAGACATTAGAATCATATAAAATTCTCGAAGCATATAACAATTTCTCATCAGGGTCACCTTGTAGAATTTGTTCTTAGACGTCAGAGAGCACTGATTACACAGAAAGGTGGACCAACGCGTTATTAGGTAGGTGTTTCCAATGCAAAGCTAACTCAGTGTACTGACAATGGGTTTCAACTAAAGTGAAGAACAAGCGCTCTGTTTTTAGACATTGCCATAGCCTTTAGTTAAGTGTGGATACAAGGATTAATTTACAAGTAGATAAAAAATGGTAATGTTCGTGTACGTTAAATGCTTCCCCTAAAGCGAAACAGGAGCCACTCGAATTAAAATCCAAAGAATAGCTACTTACAGGTCTTTTCCATTTTTCTATCAAAACCTCATGAATACGGTTCTTTTGTTTGATTGAAGGTTTAACGACCACCTTGAGCAACTCACTGGGCTATAAACAGTCGCCCGTCTCTAATTTAGGGTCACTGGTTCCAGGGAAGGGAGAGAGCCAGTGCAGTAAGACAAACCCAACATCCATGCCTCACCGGGATTCGAACCCGGACCCCATTCGGACGAATGATCAGAGGCCATCGCTTAGACCACTGCGCCACTGGGGCGGGTGAATACGGTTCATGCAGAAGATTACTATTCGAATAAGATTAAATTAATCACACTGGTATTAACACTTCAGAATTAATTTACAAAAATTAGTAGGCCGCCCCGGTGGCGCAGTGGTCTAAGCGAAGGCCTCTGATCATTCGTCCGAAAGTGGTCCGGGTTCAAATATCGTGAAGCATGGATGTTGTGTTTGTCTTACGGCACTGGTTCTTTCCTTCCCTGGAAGCAGTGACCCTAAATTAGGGACGGGCGACTGCTTATAGTCCATTGAGTTGCTCACGGTGGTCGTTAAACCTCCAATTAAAAAAAAAAGAAAAGAAAAGTTAGTTGGCAGAACACTTTTAAATCAGAACGATAAATGTATATAACAACTAAACACGCAGCCTTCAAATAGACACAACTTCAAGTAAGCAACGCCGCTTCCACTATTATAACATCATGCTACCATCTCCACTCCTCTGGCTGCTGCTTCGATATTACACTGCTGGCCACCCAAAATGCAACACCAAGAAGGACACGAGATAGCAAAGCCAGATTTACTGGACACATAACAACAGATACAAAGATGAAACGATTGAGCTTACAGGCCCATGCGACTTGCGGAACACGCAGACATTAATAGTTCGTGTGGCCCTCGTGGCTGGCAATAACGGCCGCTACACGCCACGGCATCGAATGAAAGAGGCTTTGGATGTGGGCTTGGGGTATTTCGGTCCAGGCTACTTTCACACGTTGCCACAGTTCATCAGGCGTAGCGTCACTCGGTTGCCGATCAGCGACCAGACGTGTTTAATGGGCGACATATCGGAAGAACAGGATGGCCACGGCAGCAGTGACACCTGGCGGGCCGTGAATAATTGTTGCACGATGCGTGCGACGTGCAGGCGCGCATTGTCCTGTTGAAACGTGGCCACTGGCAGGTCCTGCAGGTAAGACAGGACTACAGGCTCCAAAACGTCGGAGATGTAGCGGTGGATGTTGAGTGTACCGGCGATGTGTACCAGAGGGGTGCGGGTGTCATATCCAATTGCACCCCAAACCATAACGCCTGGCGACGGACCGGTATGGCGATGCATAATGCAGGCGTCATACAGTCTCTCGCCGCGGTGCTGCCACACGCAGATCCGACCATCGTGGTGTTGCAGGCAGAAGCGGGATTCGTCGGAGAAGACAATGTCGTGCCATTCCGCAGTCCAGGTGCGGCGTTAAACGGTCCACTGCCGCCACACTCGCCGGTAGTATAACGTCAATGGTAATCGGAGCAATGGGCGCCGTGCGACAAGTCTCCGCTCCTGCAGACGACATTGAACGGTATGTGCTGACCCAGGTTGTTGCGCAATTTACCCTAATTCCTGCGCTAACGTTTGTGAAGTGGCGGTGCGAGCCGTCAATGCCCGTCGCACAACATGCCGGTCCTCTTGTTCGGTGGTGTGCCGCGGCTGCGGCAATGGCTCACGTCGGTCCGTCCGTCCCTCCTGCACCCACCGAATTCATACTCGCCTCACTATGGCTGGATGTCGTCCCACACGGGCGCCGATCTTTCGGTACGATAAACCAATGTCGCGATAAGCCACTATTCGTCCTCTGTCGAACTCCGAAACGTGCTGGAATGACTGCCGTATTCTGCGACGAGGCATCAGGAAGCTTCCGACGCACAGGTCCGGTAGCACAACACACTTCCACTACTTACACCCCGTCTTCTGCGCACCCTTTTTATAGTGCTTCTCGGTGGCGTGCCGGGCGCATATTATTTGCATATGCCCTGCAATGCTAATCGTTTGCATGTCCTCTCGCGGACGAAGCATGCTGCGAATTTCAGGCCAATCGGATGCTTCCTTCTTGGTATTGCATTTTGTGTGGGCAGCAATGTACATCTCGTCTAGTTCTTATTGGTCACATACATATGTCATACTCTCTGATCTCAGAATTGTTGCTCTCTGACCTCAGAAAGTTTTTTAACCACACTCTCTGGCCTCAGATAATTAATTTGAGAAAAGAGATAGAACTCATATTTGCATAGAAAAAGCAACTAAAAATAAAAGTTAATTTAGAGTATACGTCATAAAAGTTGGAATGAAATGTGATTCCGAAGTCGTATGTGTAACGCACTACCGGACATGACGTAGATGACATACGGCTGAGGTGACGCATCAGTCAAATCGAAAATAAAGTAACGATAAGCCTGCCAGTATAGTTCATTTGGAAGAATAGTAGCCTTCGGGGTAGGTGGACCTGAGTTGGAATCTCACCACCGGCAAAAATGTTTTATGCAATACCACAGCGTTTTTTGATTGGAGGTTTAACGACCACCGTGAGCAACTCAATGGGCTATACGTAGTCGCCCGTCCCTAATTTAGGGTCACTGGTTCCAGGGAAGGGAGAGAGCCAGTGTCGTAAGACAAACACAGCATCCATGCCTCACCGGGATTCGAACCCGGACCCCTTACGGACGAATGATCAGAGGCCATCGCGTAGACCACTGCGCCACCGGGGCGGCTACCACAGCGTTACTCAGAATGGTTGTTAAACCCCGATCAAAAAGGAGTACAGCTGCTTAGCATTGTTTTCTGTATACGTAAAACCAGGCAGCAGTGTTGAGGGAAAAAATAATAAGTGGATACATTCTTTGTATGTAGCATACATACTGCACATCACTCGTTAAACACAAGTTTTTCATACACAACGCAATATTAATTAGCTATCTAATTGAAGGCAGGAAATTTATCTACTAAATTTATGCGTAGAAAGCACTGCAAGTTATTAGTTCGGTGTCTTCATACGAGTGAAGCATCGATTTCTCAAGAAATGAATCACGAAGCTCTTTGTAACAGTGACTCTCGTTGAATCGTATCGAACATGTAAGACCTAACAAGATAAATGCTTTTATTTATGATTAAAACGTCTTTTCAATTCCCCCTGCATTATCCCTTGAATTACACACACATACTTTTGGCTTTTTTGGATTTCTTCCGAGATAAGAATTTTCTTAATGATTAATACTGCAAAGTGATTTTAAAAGGACCTGGATGATTAATGATTTAAGAAATCAATCGAATAAGAAAAAAAGGGTCTCCCTCTAAATTTATTCGAAACAGGAAAATCATTAAGTCCAGCAACTTTCAAATACATTACATGAACTTTAAAATAGACGCTGACAGCGATAAGAATGAATATTACCTTGCTTTAAAAATCGGCTCAGCTTTCTTGAAAAATTACTTGGGGCTTACCGCAGAAGCACACACATTTATTCTACGATTGCGAAAATGAAAAGTATGAAAAAAAAATCTACGTACAGATTGCAGAAAGACGAATTACACGACTACATATTAGAATGAATTTACAGATAACTATATCGTCAGTTACGTAATGTTTAAATTACAAAAAGCTTTTCTATACAGCTATAACATTTTCAATAGTTAAGACTTTTTTATGCGTCTTTTGACTTTCGTGTATATTTATTAGCGATGGACTATTCGTGAACGATTAGTCCACAACGAATGACTCTTCACTGTGAATGGTTCGCTCTCACTGCTGTGAATGATTATTCAATCAGGCATCACTGCGATACACACTGAAGTCGCAACACGTTTAACTTTCTTCCGCCCTTACGAGTTCGGAAACGAATGACTCTTCCCCATTAATGGTTCGATCTCATTGCTGTGAATGATCATTCAATCGCCGTCCCGGTGGCGCAGTGGTCTAAGCGATGGCCTCTGATCATTCGTCCGAACGGGGTCCAGGTTCGAATCCCGGTGAGGTATGGATGTTGTGTTTGTCTTACGGCACTGGCTCTCTCCCTTCCCTGGAACCGGTGACCCTAAATTAGGGACGGGCGACTGCTTATAGCCCCATGAGTTGCTCACGGTGGTCGTTAAAAATTCAATAAAAAAAAAATCATTCAATCAGCTGTTACTGCTACACACACACGGAAGTCGCAGCACGTCACCTATCTTTCGCCCCTACGAGTTTGGAAACCAATGACTCTTCAAAATGAATGGTGAATGGCTCGCTCTCATTGCTGTGAATGATAATTCAATCCGCCATTACTGCGACACACACTGAAGTCACAGCGCGTTTAACTTTCTTCCGCCATTACGAGTTCGGAAACGAATGACTCTTCACCGTGAATGGTTCGCTCTCATTGCTATGAATGATGATTAAATCCGCCATTACTGCTACACACACACGGAAGTCGCAGCACGTCACCTATCTTTCGCCCCTACAAGTTCGGAAACGAATGACTCTTCAAAATGAGTGGTGAATGGCTCGCTCTCATTGCTGTGAATGATAATTCAATCCGCCATTACTGCGACACACACTGAAGTCACGGCGCGTTTAACTATCTTCCGCCGTTACGAGTTCGAAAACGAATGAATCTTCACCGTGAATGGTTCGATCTCATTGCTGTGAATGATTATTCAACCAGCCGTTACTGCAACACGCACTGAAATCGCAGCACGTTTAACTTTCTTCCTCCATTACGAGTTCGGAGACGAATCACTCTTCACCGTAAATGGTTCGATCTCATTGTTGTGAATGACCATTCAATCAGCCGTTACTGCAACACACACAGAAGTCGCAGGACGTTTAACTTTCTTCCGTCATTACGAGTTCGGAGACGAATGACTCTTAACTGTAAATGGTTCGATCTCATTGTTGCGAATGACCATTCAATCAGCCATTACTGCAACACACACTGAAGTCGCAGGACGTATAACTTTCTTCCGCCATTACGAGTTCCGAAACGAATGACTCTTCACCGTGAATGGTCCGATCTCATTGCTGTGAATGATCATTCAATCAGCCATTACTGCAACACACACTGAAGTCGCAGGACGTTTAACTTTCTTCCGCCATTACGAGTTCCGAAACGAATGACTCTTCACCGTGAATGGTCCGATCTCATTGCTGTGAATGATCATTCAATCAGCCGTTACTGCAACACACACTGAAGTCGCAGGACGTTTAACTTTCTTCCGGCATTACGAGTTCGGAAACGAATGACTCTTCACCGTGACTGATTCGCTCTCATTGTTGTGAATGATGATTCAATCCGCCATTACTGCTACACACACACCGAAATCGCAGCACGTTCACCTATCTTGTGCCCCTACTAGTTCGGAAACGAATGACTCTTCACCACGAATGGTGAATGGCTCGCTCTCATTGCTGTGAAAGATAATTCAATCCGCCATTACTGCGACACACACTGAAGTCACAGCGCGTTTAACTTTCTTCCGCCATTACGAGTTCAGAAACAAATGAATCTTCACCGTGAATGGTTCGATCTCATTGCTGTGAATGATCATTGAATGAACCGTTACTGCAACACACACTGAAGTTGCAGCACGTTTAACTTTCTTCCGCCCCTACGAGTTCGGAAACGAATGACTCTTCACCATGAATGCTGAATGGTTCGCTGTCACTGCTGTGAATGATCATTCATTCCACCATCACTGCGACGCACACTGAAGTCGCAGCACGTTTAACTTTCTTCTGCCCCTACGAGTTTGGAAACGAGTGACTCTTCACCATGAATTCTGATTGGTTGGCTCTCTCTTCTCTGAATAATCATTCAATCCGCCATTACAGCGACCCACACTGAAGTCGGAATTTAAAAATTATATGTTTCAAAATTTTGATCTGGTGGGTTCTGTTGTTTCAACGACAAACTATATTCACCCACAAATACAGATGCAAGTTTTGATGTGTATTTTCGTTTCTTTTGTTTACTTACTTCACTCACGTACAACTTCCCAATATCGAAAAAGAAAAGAGAAAAAATTCAAAATATGAAAGTGGCGGGGGAGAAAGAAAAGTGAACTCTTTTGAGATATGAAAAATAAATCGCATTATCAGAATTTGTTTCACAGTGGCTGAGTTTCAGGGTCATTATCGCTGGCAGAATCATAATGCCCATCTAACATGGTGCCGCAGTGGTCTAAGCTCTCGCCACTGACCAGTCGTCCTAGATTGGTCCGGATACGAAACCCCGTGAGACATGGATGTTGTCTTCGGCTTACCGCACTGGTTCTCTCCCTTCCCTGGAATAAGGGACCCTAAATTAAGGACGGACGACAGCTTATAGCTCATCGCGTTGTTCATGGTGGTCGTGACTGTAGCTCAATTAAACATTTGTGGGATATACTAGGACGGGGAGTAAAAACTGCTAATCCTTCTCCATGCAATGGATGTGAACTGACGGAGCTACTGTAGCGGACATCGGTCAAGTTACGCATGGAAGATGTTCGACACGTTGTAGAATCCATTCCTAGGCGTCTGTGAGTCGTGATTGCACAGAAAAGTGGACCAACACGTTATTAAGTAGGTGTTCCTAATGCAAAGCTAACTCAGTGCACTCATTGGTTTCCAGGTAAATTGAACAACAAGCGCTCTGTTCTCAGACATCGCCAAAGCCTTTGATAAAGTGTGGATACAAGGATCAATTTATAAGTAAATTAATAATAATTTCCCATTTTGGATAATGAAAACTATTGATTGCTGTCTGTCAGACGGAAAGTTTATAACGAAACACCCGAACTACAGATTCGCCACAAGAAACATAAGCCGGACCCTTTCAAGGATATGTATTTGGGTCACTACTGTTCAGTTTCTAGCAGTGTTGGTTTCCCACAGACGAAAAATTGGAAGTAACTACGCAGACGATCCAGCGCTAAATGCCGAAGCAAAAACTGATAATCAAAAGATGGCTGCAAAATCTCTGGTGTTAGAAAACTCTTCATTTATCCTCTTAAAAAATTGAGAGAGTGCCTTGGTACTCTCAATTTTTTTTTGGATATTTTTTTAAGAAGATAAATGAAGATTTAGCGCCGCAAAATCTTCATTTATCGTCTTAAAAAATTTGAGAGAGCGCCTTGGTACTACTCTTTGTAGTAGCATCTTTCGCATGCCGATATCTTTGTGGGCGTCAAATAAAACGAATGATTCGACAGTAAACATTTATTTGCCTACAACACTGTTGCATTTATTCGCGTCACTCAAACGATTGCCATTCCTACAAAGAGGAAAGGTGTCGCAGTTTCGAAGAAATATGGTCCAATGATGAAATCTTCTGTGATGACATACCAAACCGCCACATATGGACTCTATAGAGATATTTCACGGCCCGTAGCACAGTCGCGGCTACGAGCAAAGTACGTCGCAGATTTTATTTTGATCCTGCGGGTAAAAAAAAAGATATCCCCAGAACATTTATTATGGTCCTGCAGAAAAAAAAAAAAAAACCCATCTCCAGAAACCTTTTTAATCCATTGCCGATCATGAGCGCAAGTTTTCCTTTTGGGAACGGAATTCAGTCTTTCAAAACTTCCCGAAAACTGAAATTTGACGAAGTAAAGGTTTCTCTCATAATCGTAGTTTTTTTAGTTTTTGTTTTCCTCTCGCGATATTCGTTCTGTCTATATTATTGTTAAATGTAATATTTTTGCAAAAATGTTGGTTTTTTAGCTTGACAAAGAGAAGCAACAATTTCCGAAACAAAGGGAGTTACACGGAGCGCTGTAATCTTAAATATTTGTGTTTTCGCGATGCCGTCTTTGCTGTGAATTGTTGTTAAATGTTTTATTTCAGAAATATTTGTATTTGAGCTTAAAAATGGAAGAAAATGTACCGAAAACGCAAGCTATACAGAGTGCTGTAATATTGATTTGGGGGGAGGGGGTGCACTCTCTCTGCTCTGTATTATTGCTAAATGTTTTATTCCATAAATATTTGTATTCAAGCTTCAAAATGGAGGAAAGTTTACCGAAAACGGAAGCTGGACGGAACAAAGATTAATCCCGTAATCGTAATTTGTTTTTCTGCGATGTCCTATCTGTTATTGCTAAATATCATTTTGTTGCAGAAATGTTTGCGTTTCAGCTTAAAAATAAAGGCAAAAATTTCCGACAACGGAAGTTAACGGGAGCGAAGGTTTATTTCTCCACGGTCATAATTTTTTTTTTTCACGGCGTTTCCCAGTCCTGCATCATTGTTCAACACCATTTATTATTTACATAATTGTTGGTATTTAAGATTGAAAACGGATGGGGAAATTTTTCGTAAACAGAAGTCAACGGAGCAAAGGTCTCTCCTTGCATTTTGTTTTCTCCCGCGATGACCCTTCCGGACAGTGTTGTTGTTACACGCTGTTTCATTCCATAAATCTTTGTGTTTCAGCTTGAAAATAGAGGCAATAATTTCCGACAACGCACGGTGGGGGAAATTCTTGAACTTTCTTGTTTTATTATGTTACTCACTTTTTTTAATTTCTTCCTGTGCAATTTTTTGTTTTTTGCAACCAGTTGTTGTATTGCCCAGTAACCGCCCCGCTGATTATCAGATTATTTTGAGGCACCACGATGTCCGATGTCCGCACCACGATGTCCGTCGCAGCCTGATCAGGAACTTTCTATGGGGCTTTCATGTATAGAAGCTGGTCATACGGTTCCCCGTATTTCACAGTTCTGCGAGTTCACTGGCCCTGTATTAGCAAAATGAGCCTTATCTGATCGCATGATAACCCAAAGTCAAAGGCTGTCAACTTTACCCGGGACAGGAATCGGAGAGCGAAGTGCAAGCGCTGTTTCTGGATGCTCTGTAGCTGTTTTACATGATATATATCCTATACGGATGCCATCGTTCAATAGACCGAAGCAATTTGCGGACTGTTGACTGTGGAAGGTGCAACTGTAGGGCCACAAATCTGGCACTGTGGTGTGAGTGCATTTCCGCTTTCCCTGTTGGGACTGACAACTGCAACTTCATCCACGACAATTTGGCAAACTGGCTGGCCTCTTTTCGACGCCATACGTAATTCTTCAGTTCCTTAGATCTTACGTATTATCCTCTATATAACGCCCCTCGTGTGAGGAGTCCTCTCCGTAATCCTTGGTTGATACTGGAGTGTGCTTTTCACATTACCCTGATTTTGCTAACAAAATTTTACCAGTAGTACGTGTTTTTCTTTGCAAGAATCATAATGACTACCTGCAGCCTGATCATTATCGCTTCTATCCTATGTCAAATTTGCATGTGAACTTTTGCATTCCATGTGAACAACCTTCAATTTCTAGAATTTCATCATGATGCTTGTCCTGAGCGTAACAGAAAATATTTTGTGATACCCGGCATATTAAGCAGGTTTTGTGTTATCAAAACCTTTTCTCTTACGTCTGCACCGCAATTGTTCTCCTATTTTGAACAAAATTGTTGTTCTGTCTAAATAGTTTTCTCATGCCCCCAGTAAGCAACGTATCAAGTTTTGTCTCGATATGTTCTTTTCTCACTTTTTTAGCCACCTGAGAATAAGGAAACTTATTTTATAGCTACCGGGAATACACTCAATTAGCTTTGCATTAGGAACCTAAAAACGCGTCGGTCCACCTTTCTGTGCAATTACTACTCACAGATGCCTAGCACCAGATTTCACAAAATGCCGAACATCCTCCTTGCGTAACTTGACCCATGTCCACTGAAGCAGCTTCATCACTTCACGCTCATTGCGTGGAGGAGGATCAGCATTTCTCAAATTCTGTTCTAGCAGATCTCAAAAATGTTCAATTGAGTTACAGTCAGGGGAGTTTGGGGGTAAAGCAATGTGGCAAACTCGTTGTCGTGTTCTTCCAACCACTCAGTAGTAATACGAGCAGGATGACCCGGGGCACTGTTGAAAGATGGCACTGTAGTCGAGGTAAACATCTTGCAAATATGGATGGAGATGGTCGAATAACAAGTCCCTGTAGCGTCCACCATTTAGCGTTCGTGGGATAATAGACAACGGACCTAGGGCTTGCCAATGAACTCTAGATCATAAATCCACATCCACAGGCCAGTTGAATCCCAACTGCGGAACCAGTGGATATAGTTTCATGCTGCTTATGTCGTACCGGTCATCAGCGTGCTACAGCAGGAACGGGACTAGTCACTCCAGTCGACCTTCTTCCATCTGTCAAGAGTCCATTGCCGATGTTTCTTGGCACATGCGAGGCGTTGTTTGCGATGGCTGGGCGTCGTAATGGTTCCCTCGTTGGTCTCCTGCTATGGAGGCCTACGCGAAGAAAGATATGGCGTATGGTGCATGTGGTGGAAATAGGTCAAACTACATCGCTGTGGTACTGGTGTGTGAGCTGAGAGCCTGTTGCACGTTGTTGCTGAGATACCAATCGTGACACCCCACGCTCACTATAAGGATCGATTACACGTGGCTGACCATTGTGAGCCCTTTTTCTAGATGTCTGTGCATGGTTAATCTAGTTCTGGTACTCCCTCGATACAGCAACAAGTATCGCTGACAAATGTGAGCCCTTCTGCTGGATCTCTCTGATTGATTAATCCAGACCTGGTACACCCTTGATACAGTAGTGCGGTAGCACGCAACAGGTATGGCTGACCAATGTGAGCCCTTTTGCTGGATGTCTGTGCATGGTTAATCCAGACCTGGTGCACATTTGATACAGCCAACAAGTATGGCTGACCAATGTGAGCTCTTCTGCTGGATGTCTGTGCATGGTTAATCCAGACCTGGTACACCCTTGATAAAGTAGTACGGGAGCAGCCAATAGGTGTGGCTGACGAATGTGAGCACTTCCTTCTGCTGGATGTCTGTGCATGGTTTTTCCAGTCCTGGTACACATTTGATACAGTAGTACGGGAGCAGCCAACAGGTGTGGCAGACCAATGGGAGCCCTTCTGCTGGATGTCTATGCATGGTTTCTCCAGTCCTGGTACACCTTTGATACAGTAGTACGGAAGCATCCAACAAGTGTTGCTGACCAGTGTGAGAGATTCTGCTGAATGTCTGTGCATGGTTAATCCAGTCTTGGCACACCCTTGATAGAGTAGTAAGGGAGCATTCAACAAGTGTGGCAGACCAATGTGAGCCCTTCTGTTGGATGTCTGTGCATGGTTAATCCAGTCCTGGCACACCCTTGATACAGTAGCACGGGAGCAGCCAACAGGTGTGGCAGACCAATGTGAGCCCTTCGGCTGGATGTCTGTGCATGGTTGATCCAGTCCTGATACACCCTTGATAGAGTAGTAAGGAAGCAACCAACAAGTATGGCTGACCAATGAGAGCACTTCTGCTGGATGTCTGTGCATGGTTAATCCAGTCCTGGTACACCCTTGATACAGTAGTCCGGGAGCAGCCAACAGGTGTGGCAGACCAATGTGAGTCATTCTGCTGGATGTCTGTGCATGGTTAATCCAGTCCTGGTACACCCTTGATAGAGTAGTAAGGGAGCAGCCAACAAGTCTGGCTGACCAATGTGAGCCCTTCTGCTGGATGTCTGTGCATGGTTAATCCAAGAGTATGGGAGCAGCCAAGAAGTGCGGCTGATCAATGTGAGCCCTTCTTCTGGATGTCTGTGCACGGTTAATCCAGTCCTCCTGGTACACACTTGATACAGTAGTACGGGAGCAGCCAACAAGTGTGGCTGACCAATGTGAGCCCTTCTGCTGGATGTCTGTCAGGGAGGTCCGTATAAACTAAGATTAAGGATGTTAATGTCTTACCTGTTAATATTATTCACTGGGTTGAAAAAGTGATGTACCTTGAATTTTCAGCTGATCAGGCAATTTTAAGAATTGTTACACGGAGTTCGAAATTTATATATTTATTTTCTTAATGAACATCAAATAAAGATCTTCGCTCTTTCCACGTTTATAAGTGAGTCATGGAAAAATTCTCAATGGCCACCACCGGGAGTCAAACTCAGGGTCTTCCAGATACGCGCCGGATATGCTTCTGCTACACCACAGCGGCCTCGAATTCCTCCAGACTCACACACGCTAACTGCCAAGCCAATTTGGCAAGTTGCTTCTTGGAGCCCTGCACAATGCTGGGGATTCAACAAAGATGGTAAGCAGCAACTGAAGAAATAATTAGAAGGCGAATGTATAATTAATACAGACCTTTAACGTGGACCAAGGAACATCAAACAAAGATCTCCGCTCTTTCCACGCTTATAAGTGAGTCACGGAAAAATTCTCATTGGCCGCCACCGGGAGTCGAACCCAGGGTCTTCCAGTTACGCGCCGGATATGCTTCCGCTACACCACAGCGGCCTCGAATTCCTTCAGACTCACACACGCTAACTTCCAAGCCAATTCGGCAGGTTGCTTCTTGGAGCCCCGCACAACGCTCGGGATTCACCAAAAATGATAAGCAGCAACTGAAGAAATAATAAGAAGCAACCTGCTAAATTGGCTTGACAGTTAGCGTGTGTGAGTCTGGAGGAATTCAAGGCCGCTGTGGTGCAGCGGAAGCATATCCGGCGCGTAACTGGAAGACCCTGGGTTCGACTTCCGGTGGCGGCCAATTATAATTTTTCCATGACTTACTTATAAACGTGGAAAGAGCGAAGATCTTTGTTTGATGTTCCTTGGTCCACGTTAAATGTTTGTATTATTTTTCTTAATGAAACAGTGAAACACGAGACGTTACATAAGTATCTGCCTCTTAAGTTCTTTTATTGAACAAGTAAATAAAGGAATGGCATTGTCCATTTTCCGTAAATAAGCATTAAACACTTCAATTATTTTTGAGTTTGCAGTCAGTTAGCTGCTACTCACGGTCATTTTTAATGCATTTGGAAATTTCTTCCAGTGTTCCTCCACAATCTGCAGCAGGTACTGTTTCTGGTCTTCTTTATGTATGAGAATGCTGTTGTAGTCCTGCATCAGCGCCACTCCTCGCTCGGCTGAGTCGTTAACTACCTTCACGGCTTTAACAGTATTCATTGCTGATTGATAATCGGATGATCTGTCCCACTTGCTGGGGTCGACAGACAGAAACTCGGTGTCTATATGCAGTATTTGAAAAAAAAACGTCAGGACGAGCTGGTCACAAAGTCGGCCACCGTCTTTTCATGAATACATTGAGTCACCATCAGATTAATTTTCTTTGCAGGGTTATCTGTGCCATTCTTATTTAACGCATTGATCGTGTCCCTCTTCACTGTCAAGGATACGTCAGAGTCAAAGAAAAACAGCGACACCAACAATTCGTTCAGATACCACAGATGTCTGGAAGAAGCGTTAATAGCTGTACCTGACACGATTTGTCATTATACGTCACCAGTTGTTTCAAGACAGCAAGGTCGTTGGCTGGGGCAGCAGCTGCAAGTGGGGCCACAAACCATAATCTGACGTACAGGCTGACGGCGAAAGCTGCGAATCTCTTTATGGCGGCTTACTCACGTTTCGACATTTTAAATTGAGAACCAAAAAGGCATATTTTTATTGCGTAAATGACGCGTGCCATCCATCTAGCCCTGTGGAGGGCTCCGAGCTGCATGAACCGGATTCCTCGGGAAGGAATGTCACCTAGGTAGATTATAGTCAGTTCTAGCAGTTCCCGGTAGTCGTAGCGTGGTTGGCTGTCAGTTAGCTGCTGCTCACAGAAGTTGATAATATTTACCCGTTCCGTGACCTCTTCTTCGATGACTTCAAAATTCTTCTGGTTGATAAATTGCCAATGCTGTTGGAAGCGCTTAAAAAGCAGGATGTCAGGACCAGTAGAGTGGATGTCGCATGCGGCAAAAACCTTTTGGGCCACAATCTCCATAATGTGGCGACATACGAGATTCAGCAAGTCTTTTCCCAAATCGAATTCAATAAGTTTACAAGTCCCTGTCTTGTAATCGGTGTCACTAATCGTTGTGTCGAATGACATTGCTTGGATGCGATCCTTGATCCCCCATTCTTCTAGGCAATCCACCGCAGCTTTGGCACTTTCCTCGTCTGTTCCGGAATAAAGTTTTGGAACACTAAGAAGTTTTGACACTCCTGCCCCGGAAAAAAGAACTGGCAGTCGGTCAACTTTATCTGTCCCTGTGAGCTCCGGAAGGATTTTCTCGTCCCAGTGGATTGTGAGGGGAATTTGGGCATCGAAGGTTTCTTTCAGCAAGTCTGCGATTTTGTTCCTTGCGTCAAGTCTTGATCTACGTACGGTGCTACGGCTGATCGAAAATTCTTCTACATTATGTCCCAGAGTGGCAGCAGTTGCTGAGAGCACGTAGACTGCATTTCGGTCGCTCACCTTAGTGCGATCAAGTGCTGAGGCAAGCGCTGGCAAAACAATGTTCTTCCTCGCTCGTTTCATTTTCTTTGGAGAACCTGCTGTTGTTGTGGTTGCTTTGCAATCTTCCTCTTCAGCACTGCTGCTACTCGATGAGGCTAGTTCAACCTTTGCAAATAATTGATCCCTTTCTTCCGCGTGTTTTCGTTTCAGTCGCTCGAAATTGTCTTCCATCTCTCTCTTTCGGGCTTCCTGCCTTGCTAACTTTTTGTCTTCCCCAAAAATGTATCATTTCCTTCCCTTTTCTCTTTGGGCCAACAGAAACTCTTTGTCTTCAAAAATGGTAATCATGTCAAGGGCGTTGGCATGGGCGATATCGAAAAGATTGGCTAATTTCTTGGTGAAGAGTTTTTCCTTATCTGTCTGCTGTTCAGATCGCCGAGAACTTCCCTTCCAAAGAGCACGCCACTGGTAGTTCTCCTTTTGAACCTTCGGGATGATGTTGTAGTCAGCCATTGCAGGTATTCGGGCTTTTCCCCAGATTGACAGAAGCTCTTGCGTCATCATATGATCATATGTAGAGGATATTTAGGAAGGGAGTGTCTGAGCCCAGGTCTTAAACAACCCTTCGAAATAGGAAACTATGAGATTTGGGCTAGAGCGCCCGATAGCAGAGTGACACGGAAGCGAACTAGAAAGGGGGAGGAAGACGCCCTTATTTATTACCCGGGGTCCGACGGCTTAACGTGCCCATCCGACGCACGGCGGAAATTTAGTGGATCGAGCGTTCGTACCTGCTGGGATCGAACCTGAGGCCCTTTCCTTGGCAGTCACGAACGTTGCCCACTAGGCCACCCGCGGCCCACTCTTGCGTGATAATGCTTGAAACATTCTTAACTGTGTTCTTTTCCGTTCTTATATGGAAGAACAAACGACGCAGAACCTCTCCTTTCGACGGGAGCTTCTTATCCGGAATAATATCAATTGGTTGCCCGACCAGCCAGTCTTCGAAATTTTTGCGAGTCACAACTGAAGCGCGTGAAGCTAAAGCCATGTCTATTGTTCACACTTGTTTTGTTGTTGTTGTTGTTACGTTATTGGCGACTGGACACCAACGCGTTTAATTGCTGCAGAGCGCGCAATCACGTAAGGGAAAATTCCCGCACTAACTTCCAAAGGCGCATGCGCGAATCTACGGAGGAGCAAGTCACGCTTGCAAAGTTATGAAGCAGGAAAGATGGGTGTTTCATGTGGACTTCTTTTTCGTCTTCCGTGTGCGCTTAAATTTCGCGAGTGTTGTCATATTCTTAAATTCCTTATGTTAACTGCCGATACAACCTACTTACGAAGTTTGGATTCGGTGTGATACGTTCTAAAAATCTCTAATCATCCCCAATTTTTTTATGTAACGTTTTTTCCGCAGACACAACAATATTAAGGGGCAAGACTATGAAAAAAATTACTGTGTATATAACGACCGTACTAAATTGTCTGTGCATGGTTGATTCAGTCTTGGTACACCATTGATACAGTAGTACGAAAGCAGCAAATAGGTGTGGCTGACCAATGTGAGCCCTTCTCCTAAATGTCTGGGCATGGTTGATCCATCCAGTTTTGGTACACCCTTGATAGAGTAGTACGGGAGCATTTAAAAAGTGCGGCTGACCAATATGGGCCCCTCTGCTGGATGTCTGTGCATAGTTAACCCAGTCCTGGTACACCCTTTATATAATAGTAAGGGAGCAGCCAACAAGTGTGGATGACCAATGTGAGCCCTTCTGCTGGATGTCTGTGCATAGTTAACCCAGTCCTGGCACACCCTTTATATAATAGTAAGGAAGCAGTCAACAAGTGTGGCTGACCAATATGGGCCCCTCTGCTGGATGTCTGTGCATAGTTAACCCAGTCCTGGTACACCCTTTATATAATAGTAAGGGAGCAGCCAACAAGTGTGGATGACCAATGTGAGCCCTTCTGCTGGATGTCTGTGCATAGTTAACCCAGTCCTGGCACACCCTTTATATAATAGTAAGGAAGCAGTCAACAAGTGTGGCTGACCAATGTGAACCCTTCTGCTGGATATCTGTGCATGGGTAAACCAGCCCTGGTACAACCTTGACACAGCAGTACGGGAGCAGCCAACAAGTGTGGCTGATCAATATGTGCCCTTCTGCGGGATATCTGTGCATGGTTAACCCAGTCCTGGTACACCCTTTATATAATAGTAAGGGAGCAGCCAACAAGTGTGGCTGACCAATGTGAGCCCTTCTGCTGGATTTCTGTGCATAGTTAACCCAGTCCTGGTACACCCTTTATATAATAGTAAGGGAGCAGCCAACAAGTGTGTCTGACCAATGTGAGCCCTTCTGCTGGATGTCTGTGCGTGGTTAACCCAGTCCTGATACACCCTTGATATGGTACTACGGGAGCAGCCAATAAATGCGGCTGTTTCCGAAACACTGGGACCTGCCTTCCGGGCCTCAACTTTCTGACCGTGTTCAAATTGGTTTATCTCGCCACGTTTCCTCATTGCTGGCAAATGTTTACTGATTACCTACAAAAGATAGATGTGCGCTCTTTACAGTAGCCGCCCGGGACGTTTAAATCACGTGGTACTCCCTCATCGCTCCGGATATGTAAAACGGGGTTGTTCCTAGTGCAAAGCTAACTCAGTGTATATATTACATTTTTGTTTTTACAATATTTAAAAACTTCTACCGTTTAAAAAATGGAAGCGGTCATAAATTTAAATTACTTTCATTTCAAACTTACGCAATTCAAAACAGCATTTGTCAGAAAAACTAATTGAGTGGAGAAAATTTAAAATAGCTTCGCTGTGAAACACTCGATGGAATCAGAAG
This sequence comes from Macrothele yani, assembly GCA_039090855.1. Classification (NCBI taxonomy): domain Eukaryota; kingdom Metazoa; phylum Arthropoda; class Arachnida; order Araneae; family Macrothelidae; genus Macrothele; species Macrothele yani. The sequence continues at coordinate 66,386,297 of CM077028.1, read as the reverse complement.
AGTGTTTAATCTGTAGAAATATTTCAAGTTATGACAAGCTCGGAGCTCATAATTACAAGTTCCGGTGTTCTTGAGTTCCTTATTTTATTATTGGTTTTTAGCGACGAAATTGTGCAACTAAACCACCACATGACGAACAACATCAAAAAGAACTTCTTTTAGTTCTGTAATTAGACTCAGCGTGATTTCACGCTGAAATGAGACCATGTGCTGCTCACTGATGACAATTCAATTTATTTCTAAACTTAAGAGTTGGTATAATGACGCCGCAAGGCAAAAGATAATTAAGTACAATTCATCCCAGAGAAGGATAAAAGCGTTTACATTTGCTGTTTAGGAAAATGAAACGCCGGCTGTCGCTTGCAGAGCTATTTCCATAGGGAATGTGAAACCAGTTTAATATTTTTTCACAGAGCCGAGATTTACACAGCAGTGTTTACATTTTTGGAACATTAAAGTGTTTCAAAAAGGTATGATACCGTGTTTTATTAATTGAAACTGCCAGATAAAAACAGATGAAGTGCGGCATTTGTTCCGGAACAAGGCCCGTAAAGAGCCTAGAAGTATAATCCAAGTTGTTTGCGGCGAGTTTATGCATCAAAAAATGATTAATTTCTCCCAGTTCAGGCTTTCGGCTGCTTCAAATTGAAACTAATAGTTGCAGAGATTTGGTGACAACAGACTGACTGATGAACGGATGTTATTTCCTAATTATATGATTTCTTTTGTCTAAACATATGTCCCACTGTTGTGGCGCAGCGGAAGGTCGTCGCCATAGCATCCACCCAAGGTTAGCAGATGACAAGGTCATGCTCATCCTGCCCTTCCGGTGATTGCTTTGTGACGTCACTGTCGAAATCGCCATCGTAAGACTACCTAATCGCCACGTTTTTTTTGTATCTGCACCATAGCAGTGTGTCGGAATTATTATTCGTAAACCAGCTGGAATAATCTTCATGGATTCTACCAGATTTTTTAATGCATAATGTTTTAAATTTTTAATTTAAAAAAAATGGGGAATGTTGTCGAGAGGCTTCTCCTGTTCCTCATAAAGGAATTCTTTATTATAGGACAATAATAAGTCCGGATGCATGTTTTCCATTCTAAATTTATATAAAAACAGGAAAAATTCCCCTTGTAACTTAATTAACATTTAAAAGTATAACCGTTTTCCCTCCTTTACGTAACGAAAACGTGCGGTAGGTATTTTTGAAATCTACGTTACTAAAATATTCACATGTCTATGAATGTCTTGTGTAATTAACGTAACTGTGCTTTTGCATAAGCTTTTGTTCCGTGTTTGAGTTATAAAAATTGTCGACAAGATATCTTCATCCATAGCTACAGTTCGGATCTACGATTCACATGTTAGGACGGTGACGTCACTCAGTGACGTCACGATTATCAGTCTGCCAGGAAGACGGGATGAGCAAACCCAAGGAGGTTAGAATACTACTTCTTGAGATGCGCTCAGGCTCTTAACCGTGAAGCCGCGAACTGTGGGAATTTGACGTTATTTACATAATACCTAAGTAGTTTCAACTGTGTGTATTTTGGAATAGCGCGCTTTTTGGTTACAGAAGCCGTGTTAATATCAAACCGGATAGAATTATGCTTCTTACACGAGTAAAGTTTTCAATTTTTACGTTATGTTTTGTTTAGAATTCGCACTAATGTTCGTGCACTTCATTTTAAAATAACAAGTTAGTAAAATCATGCAATGCATTGATTATGATACGCTTTCCAACATACCAGAAATTATTACTCAAGTTATATGGATAATGGCTGTGGAATAAATCTCGCTCCTGTGTCCTGACCTTTGTGCTCATTTCGATGATATTTAACAGAACAGGTTCACTATACCTCCGGAACAACATGATAAAGTTTTGTCGCGATCCAAGCATTTTAGGTAAGTTATGATGCACAAAGGCAATGGAATGGATCCCACCCCAGTGTCCTGACCCTTGACCCCATTTCGCCCATTTTGAATAGGGTTCGTCCCCAGTGGCTCCCTACCACATACTAAATTTTCATCGAAATCGAACCATTTTTACGCAAGTTATGACGCATAAGGGCAATGGAATATATCCCGCTCTTATGCCCTGCCTGACCTTTGACCCCATTTCGCCTATTTTCAATAGGGTTCGTTTCCAGGTCGTTCCCTACCACATACTAAAATTTCATCGAAATCGAACCATATTTACGCATGTTATGACGCATAAAGGCAATGGAATGGATCCCGCTTTTATGTCCTGACCTTTGACCTCATTCCGCCCATTTTCATAAGGGTTCGTCCCCATGTGGTTCCTCACCACATACTATAATTTCATCGAAATCGAATCATTTTTACGCAAGTTATGACGCATAAGGGCAATGGAATAAATCACGCTCTTATGCCCTGCCTGAACTTTGACCCCATTTTGCCCATTTTCAATAGGGCTCGTGCCCAGGTGATTCCCCACCACATACTAAAATTTGATCGAAATCGAATCATATTTACGCATGTTATGACGCATTAAGGCAAGGAATGGATCCCGCTTTTATGTCCTGACCTTTGACCCTATTCCGTCCATTTTCAACAGGATTTGTTCCCAGATGGTTCCCTACCACATACTAAAATTTCATCGAAATCGAACCATGTTTACACAAGTTATGACGCATAAGAGCAATGGAATGGATCCCGCTCTTATGTCCTGACCTTTGACCCTGCTTCGCCCATTTTCAATAGGGTTCGTCCCCAGGTGGTCTTCTACCACATACTAAAATTTTGTCGAAATAGAACCATTTTCACGTGAGTTATCGTGCGGACGGACGGACAAAGCTGGAGCATATACGCTTCTTCAACCTACGGTTGGAAAGCGTAAAAAATGGGAAGGAGCCTCAAAATAATTAAGAATTTTAGAAATTCAACATTTTCTCACACATCGGTAGCAAGTTACGATGCGAAATTGGAAACATTTGCGACGAAAGATGGCGATTCGGCCAACACAAAATGCATTGCAATAGCCTTGAAAACCATGTGCTTTCCCACACTTTGACGGCCGTCTATCGCGGTTATAGGCTTCACGCAAAGTGTTACTGCTCAATTAACAAGGGCATCTCCAGATGTCTCATTCTAACCTAATTGAGCAAACCTTACTCTCTATTAACCTTGGCATCAACCGAGAAGGAACATTTGTTGCGTCACGGTTAGCTTTTCGTGCCGGTGACGTGATCACCTACACCCGCACATCGCACGCATGTACCACTTTGTTTTGTTGTCATAGAAACAAAGACCGCTTTTGTACGCTTTCCAACCATAGGTTGAAGAAGCGTATACGCTCCAGCTTTGTCCGTCTGTCTGTCCGCACGATAACTAGCGTAAAAGTGCTTCGATTTCGACGAAATTTTAATATGTGATAGGGGACAAATTGGGAACGAACCCTATTGAAAATGGGAGAAATTAGGTAAAAGGTGAGGACATAGGTGCGGGATCCATTCCATCGCCCTTATGCGACATAACTTACGTAAAAATGCTTCGATTGCGACAAAACTTTATCATGTTGTTCAGGAGGTATACAGAGGTTTAATATCAGCGAAATGGGGTCAAAGAAAACGACATAGGAGCGAGATTTATTCCACGGCCATTATCCTCATAACTTGAGTAATGATTTCTGGTATGTTGAAAAGCGTATCATATTCAATGCATTGCATCATTTTATTAACTTGTTCATAGCTGCTGGTGTGACGTCATCTCGTTCAAATCATTCGGACACGAAGTCAGAGATGCTTTACATCACACGATTAAAATCGTTTCAGCAACTCTTTAGAAACAGGAAAATGTTATGCAGGAATTTTGGTTCTATTATGTCTTTCATAAACGGCATAGTGAATTTTTCATTTAGAACACTATTGTGTGAAATTTAATTTTAAGATTCCCCTTGCGGACCTAAAATGACTATTTTAGATTGTCAAACAAGATTCTTTTTTCATTAAAGTCTAAAAATTGAGAGTTCCACTACAGTAGGTAACAGTGTGTTATTATTATTTCACGCGTATCCTGATAAAACATCATTTGGAAATTTTCTTTTTCCTTAAACCACGAAATTTTCAGAATATAACTAATTTGTTTTCACGCAAAATATAACCAGGCATTCTTTATTTATATTTGTAGAAGAAATGAAAAAGAAAAGAAAAGTAAAACTGCTGTTTGTTCATCTGCGCATCAACTACAATAACATTTTAACATTTGCAACTGCGCAATTCTAAGTTTACGAACAAAAAGAAAATACCTGGTAATCAAAAACTTACTCTACATTTATTATTTTCCCCCGTGATTGTTAACGGGATTTCACTAGGGAGAGTGTAATTACGTACTTTTTTCTCTAAGGACGTGCTTTTAAAAATAAAGTTGATCGTTTTATGGTAACGAAATCTGTGATAGCCATTGAGTTTACATTGAATAGTAGCTGAAATCAAAACTTAAACTCCTTTAATCGTTATGAAAAACTGAGGCCTGTAGTTACCATTCAAAACTGTGACGACGAATCACGTTTTTATTCTTTCGTTTTTGACCCATTTTGATGAATTAATCATTTACAACTGCAAAAGCTGAAAGATATTTGGTTTCGGTGTTTAAGGATCACGAGCAACTCTTAGGACTATAAGCAGTAGCTGGTTCCTAATTTAGGGACACTGGTTCCTGCGAAAGAGGAGAGCCGCCGTAGCTAAACAAATATACCACGCATGCCTTGTTCGGGCGTTCCGGTGGTACAGTGGTCTAAGCGCTGGTTTATGATCATTCGCCCGAAATAGGTCCGGGTTCGGATCTCTGTGAGGTATGAATGCTGCCTTACGGAGCTGGCTCTCTCCCTTCCCTGGGGCCAGCGACCCTAAACTAAGAACGGAAGATTAATGCTACGGGTGACTACTGCCCATCGTGTTGCTCACGGTTGTAGTTATACCTTGAAAAAAAAAATATATGACTCTTTCGAGAATCGAACCCGACCCGAACTTTGGTGACTAATCAATAACCAGCGCCTCTGGCCATTCAGCTTCTGATGTAGTAAAGGGAGTGACTTCTTGAATGCGATTGAACGATAAGGTGAAGATATGAGCAGTATAATACATCGTGATTCATTATTATTGTTGGGGTTTCCGTGGCCTGGCATGGTCAAACCATAACCGACCAGCCGCCCCGGTGGCGCAGTGGTCTAAGGCATTGGCCTCTGATCATTCGTCCGTAAGGGGTCCGGGTTCGAATCCCGGTCAGGCATGGATGTTGTGTTTGTCTTACGGCACTGGCTCTCTCCCTTCCCTGGAACCAGTGACCCTAAATTAGGGACGGGCGACTGCTTATAGCCCATTGAGTTGCTCACGGTGGTCGTTAAACCTCCAATCAAAAAAAAAAAAAATAACCGACCAAATAAAACTGTCTATAAACAAGCTCGCCGTGGAAAGTTTTATGTGGCAACACGGCACATGCTGAATTGACGTCATACTTCAAAATGGCGACTGTTCAAGAAAAAGCAATGTGCGTACTCTGGTGCTTTGAAACAGTTATCACAAAGCAACGTCGTCACAGAAGTTTCAAAAGACTGGTAGTGGGCTGCATCAAAAAGCAGCTGGAAGACCGAGCACTTCGCAGGACGATGTTGATCGCGACCAGGAAGCCTTTTCTCGAAGCCCTCAGAAGTCAACGAGACGAGCTGCGTCGTAGTTAGGTATGCCACAAACGACTGTTTGGAGGGTTCTCCATAACCGCCTGCAACTCCGTGCGTACAAACTACATTCACAGCGGGAAAATAAACCCTGCCATTTCCAATTTGCCCATGACATTTTGTCTAAAGTCGAAGCTGATTAACATTACCTAAGGACATGAATATTTAGTGATGAAGCAACGTTTTTCGTCTCAGGGATGGCACATCGGCATAACTTCAGAATATCGGGCTCCGAAAACCCTCACGTCATTCGAGAAGTCGAAGAACATAGTCAAAAGGGGAACGTTTGGTGCACTTTGTCATGCTCGGAAGTGTTAAGGTGCAGAATATCGGGCACCAAAAACCCTCATGTCATTCGAGAAGTAGAACAACATAGTCAAAAGGGGAACGATTGGTGCACTTTGTCATGCTCGGAAGTGTTAAGGTGCAGAATATCGGGCTCCAAAACCCCTCACGTCATTCGAGAAGTCGAACAACATAGTCAAAAGGGGAACGTTTGGTGCACTTTGTCATGCTCGAAAGTGTTAAGGTGCAGAATATCGGGCTCCGAAAACCCTCACGTCATTCGAGAAGTCGAACAACATGGTCAAAAGGTGAACGTTTGGTGCACTTTGTCATGCACGGAAGTGTTAAGGTGCAGAATATCGGGCTCCGAAAACCCTCTCGTCATTCGAGAAGTCGAACAACATAGTCAAAAGGGGAACGTTTGGTACACCATGCTCGGAAGTGTTAAGGCCCTTTAGCGGTAACCTATTTGGACATGCTACAACTGTAGCTGTTGCCTCAATTGGAAGATCGGCAGCCCAATGTACTGTTCCAGCACGATGGCGCACCTCCGCATTGGGCTGTTATTGTCCGATAATTTCTTAACCTTCATTTTCCTGACCACTGGGTTGGGCGTGGCGGACCCATTCCGTGACCACCGCGCTCACCCGATATCAAGCCACTGGATTTCTTCCTGTGGGGATACCTCAATAACATCGTTTACCAGACCCCTGTGGCCTCCTTCGATGACCTGAAGACCACAATTGGTGCTGAGATAGCAACGGTAACGCCACAAATCCTGACAAACACTGGGTGGGAAATTGATTATTGCTTGGATATCTTACGCGCCACGAAAGAGGCCGCGCATGTTGAAGAGGTTTAGCAATCTGATGTACCGATTCTACAGGTAATAAAACTCTTAGTTGCCATCTGTCATATTCTGTTTGCGGTTTTAGTTTGTTATTTCCGATTATCTGCCACTGAAATCCCGACAATAATTATGAATCACTCTGTATTTTAGATTCGTTTCATGTTCGGGTTACAAGAGCCTGAAGAGAAAGTGGATTTCTCCAGTGAGCACTACAAAAAATTCTTACAATTGTTTAATAAGTCAACTGAAGAAATAATTTAGAGCCTCGGGTACTTACCAGCGAATGGTTGCCTATCATTTTGATTATAAAGCAGGAATTTATTAAAACAGTGTTCGTCCAAGATTCGTCCTTGAACTGTTATATAGAGAGATCTATAGGGAAGAGCAGCGAGTAGCCACCGACATCGAGTAGAGTGGTTGGTATCATAAGCTAAGTACCCCTCGACACCGGACACCACGGCGTTTCCGTCGGAGTTGCAGCCAGAATTGGGAAGAAATTCGTAAGAAATCCTGAAGTGATATGTCCGATAATCATCCCTGGGAGACATGTGGCTTATGGAGAAGTCGAGATCCACCTGGTTGCTCACAGACTCGAAGACAAAATCTCTGCGGCCTGTGGGGAAGTCTAAGACCGTGTTTGTGCACACGCACCCCAGAGGAAAAGACAAGTCTCTCCACCTCTCAGACACGTTCAGTGCCGCAAACCTTAAAATTGGGAATTTAGTGCTGAAGGAGCAATTATAAGTTTGAGTAATGGGATGATATATAGTGGCGCAACTCTCAGCAGGGAAGTTCAGCTTTTCCACGGTGATTCTGATTTTTTCTGCGGTGCTTCCACGGAATTCGTAGTGGCACGTCAGACTTGATGTTCCACCTCTTCCGTAGAGAAAGAGATTGCGTGGGGACTCGAATCCTCCCGCGGCTCCTTCTGAGCTGTGTATGCGAACACGGCATGAATCCGGGCTCAGCGGTTGGTCCATGTCGATGATCTCGTATCTGGCAACGAAGTGAGGAGCCTCCCCCAAAATTGAGGTGGCGCGAAAAGTCAAGAATCGAAGGACAAGCTCTGGTCCCGTGGAAATGTAGCTCTCGGTTTGGAGACAACATGGTCTGGAGGGAACGAGATCTGGAAAGTCAGACGCATGGCCGCATTGCAACGGGGACGTCTTCTCGCAGAAAGTTCCGACAACGTGGTCGGAGATGGGAATGCCGGAAGTTGAGTGATGGTGTTGGTGACGTATTTTGGGCTTGGGGTAGATGATCTCCAATTTGGCTACGTCGCACTGCTCTTCGGGAGTCCATAGATGCAGATCCGGTACGTGGTATGCTGCGAAGTACAGCCACACCTTATCCGTGGGTCTGCGCCCCACAATGCGGAAGGAGCATGTTGTGTTCGCTGGTACAGAGCTGGATGGAAGGCGAACAACTCCGTAGGGATTGCGAGATCCGTCTAAGGTAATAGAGCAGCTATCCTGGGGGAAAAAAAGAAAGAAAATAGATATTAACCAAATTGCTTGATATTAATGGTGTATTTTTCTAGTCATAACCTTTTAAAAGAAACACATACAATTGAAATACAGTAGAAGCCGCTAATAAAGAGGAGCTCGGAACCGAACAGAAACCCTCGTTAATTCCAGGAGCTCGCTATATTAATTTTTGGGTGAAAATTGCCGCTGCGTAAAAATATGCGTAATATGTTGTATGGATATGCACTTATATCGCATATCTGTAATAATTGGACATACTGCGACGTACTACAGAGGTGAAGCACATGTCAAGAAGGTAAATTTGCAACGATAAAGTCCGTCGGTTTAACTTAATGGGGAAGGCATTCGGATTCGGAGCAGAAGGATGCGGTTTCGAGCGCCGCTACCGGTAAGAATGTGTCTTCACATTGGCGCTCGGTTGAGGAAATTAATCTACTGACCGTTAGGTTCTTTGAAGAATGTGTTGCGAGAACAAAAGTTTGTCCGCGACAGGTATCAAAACGGTATCCCCGCACTCCCAACTGATCTACGAGGACTAAATACCTTGCTGCAGATTTGCCGTCTTGATACATGTTTTCTCCTCAGTAGTACGTCACATCATCGTCCTCTTATATATACCCTGAAGAGCAATTGAATTAGAGATACCTGTCTAGTAACGTGTAGCACCACCTTTCGCCCTGATGACGGCGGGTATTCGTCTCGGCATGGACTCGATAAGACACCGGAAGCGTTGGGAAGCCATACGGATCCACGACCCCTGAACAAGCTCCCACAGTTCACGAAGATTTGATGGAGGGGGTTCACAGCCTCGAACATCTCTCTCGATGGTATCCCAGATGTGCTCGATGGGATTGAGGTCAGGTGACCTAGCTGGCCAAGGAAGCAAAGTCACGTCGGTGGAGTGTTCATCCAACCATTCGGATACAATTTGGGAGCGATGGCACGGTGCATTGTCTTGTTGCAGAATGAGGTACCCAGTGGGATGTTGAAGATGCACAAACGGGAGCAAATGGTCGTCCAGGATATCCCGGTAACATTGACCTATAAGGGACGATGTCCCTCGTACCAGGGGTCCCATTTCAGCCCACGTAAACAGTCCCAAGACGAGAATGCCACCCCCACCAGCTTGCCGAGTGATTTCTTGCATTGTGGCCCGTCTATCCGCTGTTACAATGCGAGCTAGCCGACGATGACCCCGCTCATCCACACGCTGTTGACCACAGCAGTTGGCCCTTGCAGAGATAGTTTTACCGGATTCGATGTACTCACGGTGCACCCGTGACACAGTGGCTCGTAAAAATTCCAGTGCCCGCACGACTTCCGAGATGGAGTGACCCATTCGTCGGGCCCCGACAATTTTCCCTCGATTAAATGCGCTTAGATCCTTCGTCTTACCCTTACTGCGTCCGACTCTTACTGATTCCCGTCGCATCACTCCTTATATTGTCGGATCGCTGCATACGTCATGTCGTTTCCATTTACAGGGCCGGCCACAGCGCCACATTTGCGTAACGCCAGCTGTCTCCAATTCAATTGCTCTTCAGTGTATATTTGTCTTTGAAGCGAAGTAGGAATTTTTTCATTAATTCCAGACAATGTGTAGAACAAACGTCATACATTTTATGAAGAACCCAACGGCCAGTGAATACGTTTTCCACAATGGGGACCCAATGTGAAAACACAAGTTTGTTCGCGACGGTCATAGAAACCGTGTCCCTTTACTCCCAACTGAGCTACGCGCACTCAATGTCTCGCTGCAGATTTGTAGTCTTGGTTTTCACCTCTGTTATATGTCCCAGTGTGATGTTTCTTCTACATATCGTCTGGAATTAATGAGAATTCCTTCTTCAACGCTTCAAAAAATATGTAATGCTTCTTCCACACATCGTGCGGAATTAATCAGAATTCCTGATTTTTCCGTGAGCTGATTTAAGCATGGTTTGCCGGCTGACCCGGAAACTAATGATTCTTTTTTTTTTTTTTTTGATTGGAGGTTTAACGACCACCGTGAGCAACTCAATGGGCTATAAGCAGTCGCCCGTCCCTAGTTTAGGGTCACTGGTTCCAGGGAAGGGAGAGATCCAGTGCCGTAAGACAAACACAACATCCATGCCCGACCGGGATTCAAACCCGGAACCCTTACGGACGAATGATCAGAGGCCAGCGCCTTAGACCACTGCGCCACCGGGGCGGCTACTAATGATTCCGTTCCAGCCCTTTCTCAAGAGAGGGGGGGTATATGTGGCATACTACAGAGGTGGATTTGGATTTGATTTGATTGGAGGTTTAACGACCACCGTGAGCAACTCAATGGGCTATAAGCAGTTGCCCGTCCCTAATTTAGGGTCACTGGTTCCAGGGAAGGGAAAGAGCCAGTGCCGTAAGACAAACACAACATCCATGCTTCACCGGGATTCGAACCCGGACCCCTTACGGACGAAGGATCAGAGGCCATCGCTTAGACCACGGCGCCACCGGGGCGGCACTACAGAGGTGAAGCACATGTCAAGAAGGCAAGGCTGCAGTGATAGATTAAGTCGGTGTAGCTAAGTTGGAAAAGCATTCGGCTCCAAGTAGAAGGATGCGGATCGACCTCCACAAAAAGGGTGTTTTCACAATACTTGAAATATTTAATTAATTAACTACGTTAGTACTATAGTTAATTAACGAAACATTTCAAATGCAGCCAACTTGACGGCCATGTGAGACCGACCGCCGATTTAACTACACAACACTCATGAAGCAAAAGCATCACCGATCTGCCTCGAACGGTAAAAGGGGAAAATGGACACAATTCCAGGAATTGCTGCTTCCTGTTTTCTAGCTGGCGCTATCCCCATTTAATCACTCACCTATCCCCCTCTGAAATAGCCGCCCAAAAATACACTTGCATGTCTGTGAACCTCCACCCATTTTCCTTTTGCCTAGGAGTAGGTGGCGAATTTTTAATTTTGCTGCTGCGATACACTGAAGCCAAAGGATCTTAGACTGGATGGGAGGGAGAGTTTCTTGCACTGCTGGCTTGTTGAGGATTTGATGTATTCCTTCCCAATCGCATTTTCTATCAACATCCTTCCACTAGCACATCCAGTATTATTTTGCGGTTTTACAATTTCGTTCTGGATGCCGCCATTTCTATTCCTCCATTCGAGGACAGTATGCAGCAGATTTCCTCTGCCTCGTCAAATGTGGAATTTCATTAACATTTGTAACTTTATACAACTTGAAGTATTTATTCGGTATTGAATGGTGTGACAATTTATAAAACATACAACGACTAAGTGCCGAGCTTTCACACTCCGAACGGGAGGCTTTTTCAAGGTCAGTGAACAAAAGAATAATTTCGGGAACGAAGATAATTTGAAATCTTGGAGGGTGAAAGCTCGGCACTTAGTCGACGTATCTACTACGCCTCTAGGTGATATTGCGTCTCGCGGAAGGTGGTGTCTCGGGATCTACCTTTCAAGCATTCTCTCTCATTTCCCCCTTAATATTCAATGTCAGTAGGATCTTCCACGCAGCCGAGAGTTCTGGGGAAGGGCTTTCGTTGCAAGGGTTGGGATGCATGGATATTTCGTTGCTTTCCCTAGTCAGTGTTCCTTTGTAGTCAGTGAATCGCTCCATGCACTGATCGCTCCATACTCTAACTACAAAGGAACATTGACTAGGGAAAGCATCGAAATATCCATGCATCCCAACACTTGCAACGAGAGCCCTTCCTCGAACTCTCGGCTGCGTGGCAGATCCTACTGACATAGAATATTAAGGGGAAAATGAGAGAGAATGCAAATTTTGAAGATGACAATCCGATTTTTGGCGTAAATGTGACAAGGATGGTAAGTCAGATAATATCCGAAATCTTGAAAATTTTCATCGTCCTGGAGTGGGACTCGAACCCGCGTCTCCCAGAAAACGCCCGGGTATGCTAGCCACTACACCATCCAGAACGACCAAGTTTCAAGTTTCCGATCAATTTGAATATAACCATCACAGGATTCGCTAGCCGAAGCAACCGGCATTCATATTTATCGAATCTGGAGGTTAAGAATCTAATCCCGTGTTTGCCCGGAGAAGCAGAAAAAATCGGATTGTCATCTTCAAAATGTGTATTATATGGCGTAATCCCGTATTTCTTTCATGATTTATCTGCTTCTTCGGGCAAACACGGGATAAGATTCTTTATCTCCAGATTCGCTAAACATGAATGCCGGTTGCTTCTACTAGCGAATCCTGTGATGGTTATATTCAAAATGATCGGAAACTTGAAACTTGGTCGTTCTGGGTGGTGTAGTGGTTAGCATACCCGGACGTTTTCTGGGAGACGCGGGTTCGAGTCCCGCTCCAGAACGATGAAAATTTTCAAGTTTTCGGATATTATCTGACTTACCATCCTTGTCACATTTACGACAAAAATCGGATTGTCATCTTCAAAATTTGTATTATATGGCGTAAACCCGTATTTCTTTAATGAGAGAGAATGTTTGAAAGGGAGGTCGCGAGACGCAATAACACCTAGACACGTAGTGCATACGCGCTCCAAGTTTTCAAATTATCGTCGTTCCCGAAATTATTCTTTTGTTCACTGGCCTTGAAAAAGCCTCCCGTTTGTAGTGTGAAAGCTCGGCACTTAGTCGTTGCATGTTTTATAAATTGTTGCACCATTTAATACGGAAAAAATACTTCAAGTTGTGTAATACTAAGGTGTAAGTTCCATTATTGCAATTTGTAACTTTGCTTGTAATAAGTGATAATCTCAGTTTCTCTCCGTCGTTCAATCCTTGGGACTTCGTTAAATTTTGTTCTTTAAAAAAGCTCAAATTTGCTTTGAATGTATATTAAACTAAACAAAAGTTCCCGTACAGATTTGGAAGATGTGAATCCGTTTATTGGTGTAAATATAACATGGATGGTAAGTCAGATAATATCCGGGAACTTGAAAATTTCGTCGTCCCGGAGGGGGAATTGGACCCGCGTCTCCCAGATAGCGTCCGAGTATGACATATTATCTGACGTAACATCCATGTCATATTTACATCAATAAACGGATTCACATCTTCAAAATTTGTATTGTACAATGGTGTAATCCCGCATTTACTTCATTGAGAAGTTCCAATTTTTCTCGTTAATCCAAGATGTCGCTAAATACGGGCTCGTCATAAGCGGGTTGTACTGTACATCACATAAATTCATGTATTATTACTTCTGTATCAATGTTCCTTAAGAAAATTATGAATATAAAGCATACTTGAACTGAAACTGTGAATTACGGGCTCGATTCTCTATAGCTTTTAACTTTTGATTAACTGTATTTTAAATACTTAGCTGAGTAGCTAGCTAAGAGAAGTTCGTTGAGCAGATATTCACACAAGTTGAATGATTAAGTAAATACTACGGCCAGGTGGATTGAATCAGTGAAGTGACTTGAGCATAATGACTTCTTTTATTGTTCCGCTGTGGAATTTCGGAGGATCCTGAATATAATCCACTGCCACAATGTAATCTCGCTGTTATCAACATCAATCTGAACCATCGGGCATTAACATTTTTTCGTCGACCACATATCGGTTGTTAATAAATAAGTATCCCTATTCTCGGGTGTCTAGAAAAATGGAGATATCGCGACGAAACTTGGTAGGTAGGTTATTGAGAGCATGGGGAAACAATTCAGCAGGGGAAAAAATTAGTACGAAATTGTTCCGATGGGAGACAGTGGCGCTGCAGGCGCAAGTACACACACACGTGCATGAATTTACTGTGCATTGAGAGCACAAATGTTTCAGGACAAACTTTGCTCAATATGCTGACCATCACCAAAGTTGACATGTTGCAAATAAAGAACGGCACGCAACACTGCTGCTTGCAGAATGTTGCGGTCGATGTAGGTAGTCATTTCCCGTCCGATGCTCTCTTTCACATCCGAGAGAGAGAGAGAGAGAGAGAGAGAGAGAGAGAGAGAATGTGTGTGTGTGTATGCAGTTCCTATAAACTTTTTCTTTCAAGTATCTCCAAAGCCAGAAATCACAAGGAGTAACGTCTAGACATGGAAAGGGGTCAACGAGTTGACTATTTCTTGCGGTCAAGTGGGTCGGGTCAAGTCGTTTCTGACCCATGTTCGACCCAGTTTTATTTCCGTTTAATTTTTGAAAGAAATAAAATATTTCAAAAAAAAAAAAAAAAAGAATGCGTACTGTGGAATTTTGTGTTCAATACTAGTGTTAGAGAAGTGAAAAATGATTTGCCATGCAAATCTATTTTTGTCTCTGAAAGCAACGAAGATTTCCACCTCCCGACGATACCATATTGTAAAACAATACTTCCTTTGCGTTTGTTTTAAGTGCGATTGTCCGAAGCACGATACAGGACAACGCCTGTCGCCTGCTTTTCTGGTGATTCACTCTCTCACACCCCACGTGTCACATTGTAAGACTGAGAGTCACTTTTCACATCGCATCTTTAGCATTGAGCATTCAGAGGTTTTAGTTTGGCGTGTAAACATCCAGTTCCATTGCATGTCGAGTCGGAATTAACGCCTTATTCGTCAATATGGATGAATTTAATAGTAAGGAGACTGAAAAAGGTGTCCAGGCTAACAAATACGAGCTTGCTGAAAACAAAAAGGGGAAGAGTGAATGCTGGAATCGATTCGCTTCATTAAGAAACCAGAATATGTTTCACAGCAGCAACAATTTTCACAAGCTTGTGATCCATTGAAGGTTTTCAAAATGTCAATGTTGATTTCATGAATGTTCTTTCCTTCTGAAGAGTAATGACAAAATCAACATCCTCATTTTGGAAATTTTCAACTCACCAGAAGCTGGTGAAAATTAGTGCTGCTGTGAAACATATTCAGAAAACTTGATATGTTATCAAGAAAACAGCAAAAACTGAAATTAAACATACAACAAGCTACTTAATTCAAAAATTTGTGACTACAGCACCATCAAAATTAAGTGGAACAGCCTAACAATACTGCGGAGGGGCTTTTTGATTATGGGGAAGAGTTTGCAAACATTATATATGTTGAAAAAAGTTTCGAATTTAAAGTTCAAAGCAGATTTGTCCGGGTCAGGTCTGGGTCGGGTCCAATTATGTGACTTCCGGGTCCGGGTCTTGTCCAATTATGTGACTTCCGCGTCCGGGTGGGGTCCAATTATGTGACTTCCGAGTCCGGGTGGTGTTCACCTAGGTAGCACAGCCTTGCAGTTTAACGTAATCCTAACACTGAGCCACCGTCTTTTAAGAAAAGAAGACGGTGGCTCAGTATTGGGCGTACGTTAAATTCCAAGACTGTGCTACCTGGGCAGTCATGTGACTTCCGGGTCAGGGTTGGGCCTGGGTTCACAACTTTTGACCCGTTTCCAAATCTGGTAAGGTCCAGTGAACGGACTAGCCAGGACTGTGGTAACCTTCGAGAAATTATGCCTATAATGAATATGCTTTCACTAGCTAATTATCGTGAATATAGCTTTCACTAATATTATAATGAATTCAATGCTTGTACTAAGCTAACGCTTCTTCTAATGGTTGTTGTGTTATTAATTATGAATAAACTTTCCTGCTAGTAGTGTAGTAATAATAATAATCAAGCTTATAACTGGTAGTAATGTTGTAGTAGTAATTAAGATGAATAAAGTCTTATGCTGGTTGTTACTAATAACACTAAATGAAATAAACCTAACAGCCAGACAGAGGTCTGACAGCAACTATGGACTGAGAAAAACGTACTTACAACAAATTCTTTATTATTGAGACTTCTCGCTATCACATAAACGAACTCTCTTTATACAGCACCAGCTTTCTGACACATAAACCACAGCTCACTTCGTACAACAACAAACGCTCTCTCTATACAACAACAAACGCTCTCCTTCACATAAACCAACGCTCTCCCTATACAACAACAAACGCTCCCCTTGGTATCGTTGAACGCGCCTATTTATACTGGCTACCACCACGTCATGACTTACACTCATTGCCAGATCTCATTCAGCGGGAGAAATAACATCTCGTTCAGTAAGAAGATAATTTACATAGTAAAATAAAATAACCAGAGATAGTAAAAAATCAAAAGGAAAGTGAATCTAGAGTATACGTTACATGCCTTTATTGCCGAATGCTTGACTGAACAATTGCTCTGGCACTACTGTGTGAGAGTGCGTTCCGGCTTGTCCTGTTGGCAAACTGCAACATTATCTATGACATTTTGGGAAACTGGTGGACGTCCTGTTTGCTACTCTATATCCAGTTCTGTAATGCCTTCGAAATTCCGTATCATTCTCCTCAACGTAGTCGGTGTAAGGAGTCATCTCCATGATCCTTTGATTCGTCCATACTGGCGTAGTGCACTGTTGGCATTGCTCCGATTTTGATAATAAAATTTTGCCAGTAGCACGCATTCCTTCTTTGCAAGAGCAAGATGGCCGCTTTTATCTTGCAAGAAGCGGTATGCCAAATTTGCATGTGAACTGTTGTATACGAAACATTCCATGCGAACTATCTGCTATTTCTTGGATTTCCTGCGTTTGCAGCGCAATATTTTCTCTAGAGGAGCGAGTTTGAACTATTTTTTTCCAGCAAAAGCGATTTTCCATGTCCAGATAAGTTACTCACCAAGTTTTGTCACGATATCTTCATTTCTCGCTTTTTTTAAAGACCCCCAAATCGGGATATTTATTTTTTAAACAACTGATATACATCAAACGGGTTTCAATATCTTTCGCAATACCAGCGCATCACAATCTTCTTGCAATCTCTCTACATATCCGCAAACCTCTACTCTATCTCACCTCTTTTCCTCATATATTCAACGTCGTGGTACTTTCACGACTGCATAAATACATAAGGCCGAAAAAGAACACGTCGATCTGTCCGAAGACATCTCGTTAAAAACGAATTTCAAAGTAAAAAATTTACGCAGTTCTGGCTGCCTGTTCAACAAACGTGTCCAATTCTTTCTACGGAAGGCTTGAAGGTGTTTCTCCCTTTCAAATCTTCGTACGTTTGTGAAGTTGGATTTTGCGCAATGGTAGGGATTAAAACCAAATTTCGGAACAATATGCAATTATTGAATTCTTTGTGCCTAAAAGGGTCTCGTATCAACATAAGCAGGGTCAATGCCGTCATCAACAGAAATTGAAAGCAAGCATATCCTTCGCATACGCCTCATTATGAGTAACAGATCAGGTTTTGTAAAATTATTTCAATAATTAAGTTAAAACAGTAGTAAAAATATTAATTATATTTTTAACATAATATATTTAATATTATATTAAATAATATTAATCTCCCCTTCATATCCATAAAATATAGGTGGGTTGCGAAACTTTTTCGTTCTATAAATTAGGTTGCGGTTCTAAAGACTTTCGAAACCACTGTTCCAGATTGTTAGATTTTCTTTGGGAAAATCCGTGTTTAACTACCAAACTTCTTATTTCCTGGTGGAATTTTATAACTCCAGTAATTGTAAAACAAACTTATAGCGTAATATATACTTGCGCTTAGTTAGATAACACGCTTCTACGGTATTACAACCTAACTACCCGAAGGTGTAAAAAAAACGAATCCTGGGGAACAGAAAAGACAATATCAGTACTTGTAATATTAATATCTCCTAGTCGTTTTATATTTTGTATATCTCCTAGTCGTTATTATCATGTTGTTGCTATTATCATAGTTTTATATCTTGTGATCGTTATATAATATCATGTTGTCACTATTATCATAGATTTATGTCTCTTAATCGTTATTACCATATTGTCAGTATTATCATAGTTTTACATCACCTAGTCTTCATTTTCATAATTTTCCAATATATCCTAGTAGTTATTATCATAGTTTACAGCCTACATACCCAATGCTGTTGGGACGTGCCTGCGCCGCAGGAGGCACATCAGATACATGTAAAGGCAGATAGCAATGAGAGCATATGTCCGCATAGCTCCGTTGGGAGAGCAACTTACTCCGGAGTGAGGGAACCCGGTTCGATGCCCGGCGTGAACAAACCTGTGTTTTCACATTGGCGCCCGAACTTCGAAGATGATCTGGTCGTTACGTTTTGTCGCAATAGTGTGAGGTTCTTTCCACACCGTGAGACCAGGAAAAATGAGAATATCTTCTTTAGTTCTTCGAAAAAATAAATGGGTGTGATGTTCCGTTCCACACACCAAATTGTCTGGGATTTCTCAAATGCACGTTCTTCATGGGATGACTGCCTACAGCGACACATGGTCCCGACTGACCCATGGACCATGCCCCCGGCCCTCTTTCGGGGGAAGGGGGTGGGGGAGATATGATGTGCCTGCGTCACAGGACGCAAATGAGATAAAGGCAGATAGCAATGAGAGCCCATGCCCGCGTAGCTCCGTTGCGAGAGCGACTTATTCTGGCGTGGATGAACCTGTGTTTTCACACTGTACAAAAGGAATTCTGGGAAAAAGAAAGGTAACACCAGTATTTCTAATATCTGTGCTTGTAGCATCAATATCTCCTAGTTGTTATTATAATATTTTTTTATATCTCCTAGTCCTTATTTTAATTGTTTTGAAATATCTTCTAGTAGCTACTGTTATGGTTCTTAATGTATCTTAGTCGTATAATCATATTTTTCAATATCTCTTATTCATTATTATCATATTGTCGTTATTGTGATAGTTTTATATCTCCCAGTCGTTAATATCATAATTTTTCAATATCTCATAGACGTTAATAGTTTTTAATAACACCTAGTCGCTATTAAGATAGTTTACAACCTAACATACCCGAAGTTGTACAAAAGAAATCCCGGGGAACAGAAAAAACAATAGCAGTGCTTGTAACATAAATATCTCTTAGTCGTTGTTATCATAGTTTTTAGTTTCTCTGACTTCAGAAATAAAACAAGAAGTGCAGTTTCAAACATAAAGATCTCACTAGTAGTGGACTTTGTGAACTTGAAACAGCCGAATCCCTCGCTAATGAAACAAGGTTTCGAAACGACTACCAACTTTTAAGGCACATTTTACTTGTAATTAAATGGAATCCAGAATCTAGAATGCGCAATTTAAATTAAACAATCGCGAAGTCAGTAGTTTTGAAATGGTGGAATAAGACGAGCAGCTGGTTGCTGCAACTTTCTCGACGTTCATGATTGATTGCCGAGGTCACCTCGCTAAGAATAACTTTGAAGACACCCTAAGCAATGATGAATGTTTGTACCAAAATGAAGTCCAATTATTTACGGAATTTACTCCTTGCAAAAACATTAGTGCGGCTGACGGAAAATTACGCCATCGCATTATGTGCATTTCTTCTTGTAGTAGGGTAAATCATAGAGTTTGTTAACATTTTATATTTGATATATTCAGTGATTTCTTTCTTGAGAAAAAAGGTATATATATATATATACACTGAAGTGCCAGAAAAACTGGTACAGACGAGCTTATGCAAAATACTTAGCAACGTCACCTATGCGCGTACTCGGTTGCATCCGCCAGAGCGTATATAAAGCGATAGACATCCTTTCCAGCTGTCGGAGCTGTTGTCGGCATGAGAATGATAAGTAATAACGATTTAAGCGATTTTCAACGCGGTGTCATAGTTGGCGCTCGTGAGATGGGCCATAGTATTTCGGAGGTAGAAACGAAATCCCGATTTTAACGGACGACCATTTGCAAGGGTGTACCATGACTACAAGAATTCCGGAGGAACCTCCAACCTACGATACCAGTGTGGCCGTAAAAAGACATTGGGTGAACGTGACCATCGTCGGCTGTCAAGAATCGTTTCACGCGATAGGCGTGCAACACTCTCGCAGGTATAATCGGAAATCAATGCTGGAGCCTCAACAAGCAACAGCGTCCGGACTGTGCAACGTACCCTGCACGATATAGGCTTTGGCAGCCGACGCCCAACTGTAGTAACATTGATGGGTGCACGACACAGAGCTACGCGCCTCGCCTGGGCACGGCAACACCGCCACTGGACGCTTGATGACTGGAAACAAGTAGCCTGGTCAGACGAGTCGCGTTTCCAACTGTGTCGGGCAGATGGAAGGATTCGTGAGTGGCGCAAATCTCATGAAGCCATGGATCTCGCCTGTCAACAGGGAACTGTACCGGCTGGTAGGGGGTCCGTAATGGTATGGGGTGTGTTTAGCTGGACTTCACGGGGACCCCTGGTAGGTCTACAAACGTCTGTGACCGGCCAACGCTATGTGCGCATACTTTCTGACGAGGTACACCCGTTCATATCCTGTATTCATGCTGGTGGGTTGGGCCTGTACCAACAGTATAATGAATATAGCTTCCTTCCAATTATAATGAATTCAACTTCTTCTAATGCTTGTTGTTTGTTAATTATATCATCAATAAACGTTCCTGCTAGTAGTGTAGTAATAACAATGAACAAGCTTTTAACTGCTAGTAATGTTGTAGTAGTAATTAAGATGAATAAAGTCTTAATGCTGGTTGTTAATAATAATCAACTAATGAAATAAACCTAACAGCCAGACAGAGGTCTGACAAAACTATGAACTGAGAAAAACGTACTAAGACAATCTTTTATTTGGTAAACTTCTATTATTTATCCATACTCACTTCATCGGTCACACAACTACTCGATATCTGGCTCTCACATAAACGAAGATCTCTTTACACACGAAACAAAGCTCTCACCATACAACAACAGCTCTTCCTACGCACATCAACAAAAAGTTCTCTGACACATAAACAACAGCTCTCTCTGGTATCGTTGAACGCGCCTATTTATACTGGCTACCACCACGTCATGACTTACACTCATTGCCAGATCTCATTCAGCGGGTGAAATAACATCTCGTTTAGTAAGAAGATAATTTACATAGGAAAATAAAATAACCAGAGATAGTAAAAATCAAAAGGAAAGTGAATGTAGAGCATACGTTACAACAGGACAACGCACCTTCACACAAGTCTCGGGACGCCACATTATGGTTAGAAGAGCATTCTTCTGAGTGTGGGATGTTGCCATTCCTCCCAAGTTCCCATATCTGAACGTGATAGAACACATTTGGGATGCCATGCAACACGCTATCGAACACAGGAATTCGAGACCTCGGAATACACCAGAATCGTGGAACGGTCTGCAGGAAGCATTGCCTACAGCATATTTCCAGAAGCTAGTGGAGTTTATGACCCGTCGTATTTCTGCAGTGCTGTGCTCCCGTGGGGGACGTACCAAGTATTAGACTGGTGTATCAGTTTCATGCGATAGGCGAGCAACACTCTCGCAGGTATCGTCGGAATTCAGTGCAGGAGCCTCAACAAGCATCAGCGTCCGGACTGTGCAACGTCATAATATATATGTACTGTTTATATTATTTATAAATAAGAAATACGAAATTAAAAAATCAGTCCTTCTAAATTACACACGAACACTACCTCGAACCGGGAAAAAGGCGTAAGAGGAAACTTCCAAAAGAACAAAAGGCCGAAAACTATATGTCAAGTAGAAATGCTGCTCACAGAATAGCATGGCAATATACTGTAAATAAATAAAATGAAGCAGACAATTCACGAAGCACCAACACAAAGAAGGCATAAAAATCATTTACCTCTGTTGTTTCGTCAGGAGAACTCAAACTAAATGTATAATTTAAGACTACACACATGTGATGCTGAGATGGAATAAATTATCAACGTATTTATTCACAATTAAATGTTTTATTAACTTCGACTATAGTCTCGCAGAGGGTTTGGTTCGGCATCGTCTTCTTGATGCCAAGCAAAACGCTCTGCGAGACTATAGTCGAATTTAATAAAACATTTAATTGTGAATAAACGTTGATAATTTATTCTATCAAACTTAATGGATGGGAACTTTTTGACAAGGTAGAGATTATTTCTAAGATTAGTCGACAGTTATATCACGGATTTTTGCATCAACCAAAATCTTATTTCTATGAGTAACTGCATATGTATAAGCAGATTACGGGTATTCCAAAGGGAACTTCATCTTCCAGCACGCTGGCTAATATCTATTTACAGTTTCATGAGATCAGGTTCAGAGAGAGCACCCTTCTAGAATACGGGCATGTCTTACGTTATGTAGTTGGCGTCTTTGTTTTCAATAATCCAGATTTCCGGACACATGCTAAGGATATTTATCCACCGGAACTGACTTTAGATAAAACTGATCTACACGATAAAAGAATACATTTCCTCAATGTTGACATCAACTTTAGTAATTCAGAAAATTTTGTTACACGCATCTATAACAAAAAAAGTAATTTTAGTTTCAGGATTATTTATTTCATGCATTGGACGTCTAACATCTCCATTTCGCTGCACAGAAACTTAATAATTTCACGATTCCGTAGAATTCGCAGGATTTGTAATGACGCTACAGCTTCACAAAAAATCTTAAATCTTTTTTTAGATTACTTGTGGGTAACCGTTATCCTCCTCGTTTAATTCGCAAATACTTTCGTCAGCTCCTGGCAAGTTAAAATTTTAAAGTGAACTTTACAGATATTATTAATCAATGACCCTACAATTTCAAATGTTAGGACTTAAAAATGCTATTTGGTGTGTCACTAACAGCTGCCTTTTACTATTTACAACAAAACCTACATATTAGTTACTCAACAATCTACAGTCCTCATGATTCTTTACACGAAGCTACAGGTCTTCGATAACCGCGACATCTGACCCTCTATTCTAATCAGTTTGTGCATAGTGAGTAATTCTAATTGTATTTCCGGCTTCTTGCAACTTCCTTCAAAATGTTTTCGCGTGTTGCCTTGGATTGTCTACTCGTTTGGATTCCGTGGCTTTGTGTTGTAGTTTGGTGGCTTCTCAAGAACTACAGGCCAATCAGCCTCCTATCAGTGGTTTATAAAATCTTCACTAAGGTTCTTTCACATTGCTTGAAGGTAACACTGGATATGGCTCAACCAGAGAAAACAATCTGGATTTAGGAGTGGCTACAGTACTATACATCATATCCATGTGCTGAGAGAACTAACTGAAAGAACGAGGAAATACGAACTCCCATTATGCATGGCTTTTATCGATTATGAAAAAGTCTTTGATTCCGTGAAACCATCAGCAGTTACAATGGCTTTGAAATCCTGCGGAATTGAAGATACGTACATTAGTATCATTAGTAACATCTATGAAAATGCAAGTGCGAAGGTTCGGTTATTTGAGGATAGCAATAAAAATTGGAAAGGGAGTGACGCAAAGGTGACACCATATCTCCCAAACTCTTTAATACCACATTACAAAATGTCTTTCAATCATTGAACTGGGAAAACGAAGGGACAAAGATTAATGGAGATTATTTAACTCCTTCGTTTTGCTGATAACGTAGTCATTTTTGCAACTAGAGCTGCAGAGCATGATCCAGAAACTTGCTGACAAGACCAAAGAAGTGGGATTAAAAAGAAACTTTCAGAAGACAAAACTGATGTACAATACTTTTACAAGAAATAAAGATTTATCGATTGATGGGAAAAAGCTGGAGATAACCGATACCTACATTTACCTTGGACAACAGATATCAAACAAAGGTGACATTGATGAAGAAATTATTCTACGAATGAAGCTTGGTAGGAGAGAATTTTGAAGAAACAGTACAATTTTCAAGAGATATGCCATTATGTCTTAAAAGAAAAGTGTTTAAGTTACCTTAGAATATTGAAAATCAAAGAATATAAAATTGAGTTTCCTTATATGTTTGCAATACCAAAATTTCATAAAGATCCAGTGGGATTTAGATTTATCACATGTGGTTCTTCTGGGTATAATATCAAAGCAGGAAAGATCTTCCAAAGATTATTGCAAGTATTTTATGATAATATTTTACAGAATACTTGGATTGTTACAAATAATAATAAGATTTTACTGCTTATAAAAAATAATAGACAATTCACAGGAGATATTAATATATATATGACTTTCAGAACCTTTCACTTCTATGGAATTTGAGGACCTTAACAGAGTGCTTTTGAAATATTTTGAAGAATTTGGACATATAATGGAGGTTTCCAGAGAATATTGGTGTACTTTATGTAATTTTTGTGTCTTTCAAAATTACATTTATGATCAGAGGAATCTTTTAATCCAGAGCCGGGGTATCCCCATGGGGATACGCCGGCTCTGTTGGTGGACGTAATGTTTACAATATTGCTCAAAATTACGTTGGTGGACGTAATTTTGAGCAATTATTGTAAACATTACTGTAAAGAAGCACTTGCCAACGATGCTGTAAGTACACAATTTGTGTTTCCTTTCATGTCTATTTCTTGTGTTTGTGCCTCAACGCGTCACTTGCACCCATACATTCCGAAACAAAAAATGTTTGTTGCAGTGTGCTCTACCACCCCTTAAAGTTTGTCCCATGAGTTCTGAATCATCCGATATACAGGGTGCGTAGGAAAGTCCCCTTAGCCTGAAATAACTTGCGAAAGAAGAGAGGTACAGTTATGTAAGTCAGATAACGGTATAGTAAAGCGACTATGCCCAATTGAATACAGACGATAGCAGTGCCCCTAGCAGAAATAAGGAAGTTAGCCATTGCAGATCGAAAACGGAAAGAGATAGAGCAAAATTTCGAATTACAAAGCTGTAGAGCATCAATTAATTAGTACAAAACGACATTTGATTTACACGGATAAGATAAATTGTCGCCTGAATACCCTAAAATGTCCGAAATCGATGCGCGACGATTCGAATCTGCATATTCACATTTCGCAAATGTAGCCGTATGCAAATGCAGATTGTGAGGTTGTACCGTACTTACCATATAAAAACCAGTAGCAGGATGTTCCCTGATCAGAAGTTCAGGTCTACATACGCTGTTTGTGAATGGCGAGCTTCACTGACACCCAATATTGCGAGATGGTGCTTATTTACGGCGAATATATTGCAAGCATCGTGTTTCAGATGCTTGCAATAGTGTGACACCTTCCATGATGAGGAATGCGCATGTAGAGTTACTTTCACAAATACAAATCTGTATCGTGGGAAATGGCGAAGTCTTCGAACATACTAGACATTAACTTTTTATCACTGTGCGCCAGTTTGCGTTTTTTGTTTTGGTTTTGTCTGACGTCATCAAACTGTATTGACATAAGTACGGATTTATGCAATAAATTGTGTGCATTTGCGCATACCTATTATGCCTGTGTCCTTCAAACTTTCACACAAACGGTCGCGCATCGATTTCGGACATTTTAGGGTATTTAGGCGACAATTATCTTATCCATGTAAAACAAATGTCGTTTTGTACTAATTAATTGATGCTCTAAAATTTTGTAATTAGGAAATTTTGCTCTATCTCTTTTCGTTTTCGATTTGCAATGGCTAACTTGCGTATTTCGGCACTAGGGGCACTGCTATCGGTTGCATTCAATCGGGCTTAGTTGCTTTACTATACTGTTATCTCACTTGCATAACTGTACCTCTCTCCGTTCGCAAGTTATATATATATATTATATATACACTGACGGGAAAAAAATCCCAACACAAGGGGTTGTGTTATATAAACGACAGTTGGTAGGCGGTGAGAGTACATCTGTAAGATGACGTCTATGCAAATTTCGCGCTCGGCGCATACGCGTGGCGCTAGTAGCGCCCCTCGGAACATGCAAAGCAGGTTTGCTGTAAATACGCGCTGTAACGTTCGTGAGCGTTAGTTATCGTTGAGATTCGACGTCGGGTGTTGATGTTAGTCAAAAATGCCTTTAAGAAGACGAAGAAGCCATTATCAACAGCTCACGGAGTTTGAACGAGGTCGTGTAATAAAGCTACGAGAAGGTGGATTTTCTTTCCGCAATATTGCAGAACGACTTGGCAGGAATGTAGCCACTGTGCGTGATTGTTGGCAGCGTGGTCAAGGGAAGGTACTGCCTCAAGAAGACAGGGTTCCGGCCGGCCACGTGACACTACTGAGAGGGAAGACCGCCGTGTACGGCGTATGGCAGTGGCGCATCGTACCACGTCTGCGGCAGCAATTCGAGCTGCAGTTGCCACCACAGTGACACAACGAACTGTTATAAATCGGTTACTTGAAGGACAGCTCCGAGCCAGACGCCCTGCAGCGTGCATTCCACTTAATCCAAACCACTGCCGTTTGCGACGTCAGTGTTGTCAAGCTAGAGCTCATTGGAGGACGGAGTGGAGATCTGTTGTGTTTTCTGATGAAAGCCGGTTCTGCCTGGGTGACAGTGATGGCCGCGTGTTGGTTAGAAGGAGGCCAGATGAGCGCCTCCAACCAACCTGTCTGCGGCCGAGACACACTGGACCTACACCTGGAGTTATGGTCTGGGGAGCAATATCCTATGACAGCAGGAGCACTCTCGTGGTTATCCCATGCTCCCTGACGGCACAGTTGTACGTCGGTCTGGTGATTCAACCTGTTGTGCTGCCATTCATGAACAGCATTCCAGGGGGTATTTTCCAACAGGATAACGCTCTCCCGCATACCGCTGTTGTAACCCAACATGCTCTACAGAGTGTCGACATGTTGCCGTGGCCTACTAGATCACCAGATCTTTCACCAATCGAGCACGTATGGGACATCATTGGACGACAACTACAGCGTCACCCCCAACCAGCATTAACCGTCCCTGTATTGACCGACCGATTGCAACAGGCATGAAACTCCATCCCACAAACTGACATCCAGCACCTGTACATCACAATGCATGAATGTTTGCGCGCTTGCATTCGACATTCTGGCGGTTACACCAGTTATTAATGTACCAGCACTTCACATTTAAAATGGCTCTTCTTGCGCTTACAATAAGCTGTGGTCTTGGAACCTTAATCGATTAAATATGTTACCTATACAAATGTATTGCCGCCATTTCATTCCTCTACAACTATTTTTTCGTGGTGTTCGGATTTTTTTCCGTCAGTTTATATATACGCTATCTACCAACAAGTAATTGGACACCTGTGATAGCAAAGGAAAACGAAGTTTATTCACCTTCAATAGTTGGTGGAGATTCCACGAGCGGCGATTACAGCTGCCACCCTCCGGGGCATACTCTCAACCAGGCGTTGTACGACGGCTAGCGGTATTTTCTTCCACTGGGCTTGGAGAAAACAGGTCAGTTCCTTTTCCGACTTCGGACAGTGGGGACACCCCTTAAGTCGACGCTCCAACTCGTTCCGGAGCTGCTCGATAGGTTTAAGGTCCGGGCTCTGCGCAGGCCAGTCCATTCGATTAACCCCATTGTCACCGTACCAAGCCATGGTGGACCTCGCAACATGACAGGTGGCATTGTCATCCCGAAAGTAACATGGGTCCACTCCGTAAAACTGCCACAACGTAGGAAGCACATAGGCATCCAAAATGGTGCAGTAGGTCTCGGCGGTGAGTCTACCAGGAATTGCGACCAAGGGTCCCGTGCCATACCAGGAGAAACACCCCCATAGCATAAATCCACCGTCGCCGAACTTCACAGTTGGCACAATACATTCCGGCAGGAGGCGTTCTCCAGGCAGACGCCAAAACCCAGGCCCTGCCATCCGAACGGTAGAGGGTTGAACCTTGGTTCGTCGCTCCAGAGAACCTGTTTCCACGCTTCAACGGTCCACTGTCGACGTTCTTTGCACCACGTTAGCCGAGCAGCGCTATTGGACTTGGTGATCAAAGGCTTGTGGGCGGCAGCACGTCCTTGATAACCAAGCAGATGGGCTTCCTTACGTATGGTATAAATCTAAAGAACACCCCTGGATGCCTGTTGAAACTCCTCGCGGATGTGGCCCATCGATTTGGTGCGGTTCTTCCGAATTTCTGTGGCCAGCACCCGTCGGTCTCTAACTCACAGTTTTGTGGGTCTGCCGGGTCGGGGCACATTCCGACAGTCATCCTCATCTTCCTCTTGCCAATCACGTAGAATACTGTCGATTTTGGGTACTTCAACTCGCTGGATATGTCACGTATGGATCGGTCATTTCTGTGATACCCGACGATTACACCTTTCTCGAAATCAGAGAGCTCCGAACTACGTGGCATCTTTCATGCGACTAGTTGCGTTGTTGTTTCCCACACGATATTTAACGGCGGCGGCCGTGACGTGTATCAGGACCGCAGATATCGTCGATTGCAGGAGTGTCCATTTACTTGTTGGTAGATAGTGTATGTACACTGGCGTGCAAAAATTAAGGACGAGACGGTTTTTCGAATGTAACGTGGTGCAGAAGTGCTCCACATCGACTCAAATCATACCATAAGATCCCCAAGATGTAAGTATATTGGGCAAGTGAGCAAAACCGTCCAAACAAGGGATACAAAGGCACTTTATTGAAAAGGTAGCTTCGAGCACAACTGGACAGAAGACAGAAACGTCCATGTGACAGGCTGCTGCCAAGAAAAATCCAGTCTTTAGTAGGGGATATGATCACCCTAACTGCGTTGCAGGATTTACAACGTCTGTCCATGCTGAGGACGAGGTTTTTAAGGAGATGTTGAGGCATCGTGGCCCATTCCTCTTGTAGCGCCAATCGCAGCTGCGGAATCGTTGCTGTCGGCTGGTGACGTGATGCCAAGCGTCTCCCGAGAAGGTCGCACACGTGTTCGATTGGATTTAGGTCCGGGGACTTAGCGGGCCACCCCATGCGTTGAATACCTTCACTCTCCAACAGCTCTGCTACAGCCATTGTACGATGAGGTGTAGCGTTATCGTCCATGAAGAGGAACTCAGGACCCACAGCACCTCTAAACAGACGCACGTGAGGCAGGAGAACCTCGGTACAATAGCGGACACCAGTGACTGAACCTTCTTGGAAGATGTGGAGGTCAGTACGGCTACCAAGCATGATACCGCCCCAAACGAGAACTCCGGACCGGTCCCGTTCGTTGTTGTTGGAGGTGCGATTGCGTGTTCCCTGTTCTCTCCAGATGTGTATACGTCCAGAATCGCCCGTCAGACTAAATCGGCTCTCATCCGTAAAGAGAACTCGACCCCATTGCTGATGTGTCCAGTTCTTGTGTTTTTGGCTCCACAGAAACCGTCGTCTCCGATGAGCAGGCGTTAATAGCACACACCGTACTGGTCGTCGTGCAAATAGACCACCTTTGTGCAGCCTCCTAGCCACGGTAAAACGCGATAACGGACATCTAGTTGTCGTTGCATGTGCTTGCGATTTCTCCCGCTGTCTGCCGTCTGTCTCTTTTCGCCTGTAGGACAATATATCGGTCATCCGCCGCCGTGGTTGCTCGTGGACGACCACTCCTAAACTCTCGGACAGCTGTTCCTGTCGTTTGAAATGCTCTCCAAGCTCGTGAAACAATGCTGTGAGCGATCCCGAACTCCTCGGTCTTACTAGTCACACTTCGACCTTCTTCAAACTTCGCAATGACGCGACCTCGGGTAAAATCATCCATATGTCGTCTACTGGATTGCCTGTTGGCCATATCACACGGTGGCAGCAACTCGACGTCGTTCAAACCGATGTACACCGTGCAATAGCTTTCACCGAATTGCTGAGTGTACACCGCCCGTGTGCTTTATACCCTTCCGACACTCACCCCGCTACGTCATGCTGAATATATGCGCATGCCCTACCGTACTGGACCCTAGTCTATCTCCTGAGTGGTCTTTCGGTCCGTTCTGCCTGGCTCATTCCGCTGTTATGCTAATTTCCCCTCTTCGTCCTTAATTTTTGCACACCAGTGTATATATACATGTATATATTTATATAAAGTAATCGTAAATCATTGAAAATCATACAAAACAGAACAAGAAGCCTGGAAAGGCATGTACATTCTATCGGTGTAGAATGCTTAATCCAAGATGAAATAAAAAGGAAATAGGTAAATAATACAATAAGTATAAGGAATGAATTATAGGGCCAATCTCTTCAGGTGGACACTGGCCCTGGTGACCTTTATATAATATTATACGAAATTATTACTTTAAAAAATTAACATTCCGTAACAGCTTTTTAATACATACCAATTGCTGAAATGAAACTCTTTGCCAAGCTTATCCAAATATGAGAGTTACGTTTATCCTAGTGTTTACGTTACACTGAGGAACAGACAGAAACTGCATTTTGATCATAAAACACAGCACAAATTTTATTCAATTTTTGAGATATTTCCAGCGTTCTCGTCCTTTCTTTGCTTTTCGTATCCAACGCCGAACAGTGTCCTTAAGTCAGCCATGATAGGACGTTTTTTTGTAGGATCAAAATGAATTAGCGGATGCCCAACAATTTTTAACAATACGTTGGTTGGTTGGTTGATTTTTATGGCGCAAGGGCCATGTTTGGCCAAAGAATTACCAATAAGCAATGAGGTTCTTGCTGTGATTGAAGGCAAAGACCTAACTCGGGTGAATTTTAAAATTCGTCTCAGAAAATCCCCTTTCACATCCACTAAAAGATAAGGTTGCAAAGTTGACTTCAGCTGTAAAAGTTGCTTAGGTTTACCTTTTCCTTTAGTTGCGGGTATTCTCTAAAATCACAAATCATGTTTCTTTTGTTAAGTTGAAACCTCTTAGATAACTACCTGATTTCTTGTTCACGGTATAGTACATTTCCCTTTATTATGTATCGCTCTACAAATGTTGTACAGCGATACATTTATAGGAAAGAAACTTTTCTGAGTACAGCTTGAAAAAATAACCAAACGCAAGGGGTTAACTCCTTCCATTGATGTCCTTCACATGTTACGGCATTTTTAATTCCTTCCAAAACTTAAAACCAAACATTTTGAGTAAAATATGGTGCTAGAACGCCGTTCTGAAACCAGGAATTATTTTACCGTAGCTTTGGTAAAACCTGGCCGCCATTGAACATATCTGTTTGGGAAGCGACAAAAATGTTGAGCGCCAGTCGGTTCTGTCCGGTGATTTTTCAAGATAATGCTCTGAGCATACACTTCAGGTAGCATTGCAGAATATCCCCGCTTGTGTGTGTTTCTATTCAGATGATCTTCTAAGATTTTGATATCAGGATTTGTGTTCAGGTGGTCTTACAAGACATTGTGACGTCAGCTTCTCTCCAGCTATTGCAAGGTGTTTAATAAATTAAAAAATGCTTCTATTTAGGAACTGTAATAAGTTGCGACTTGGATTGTCTGTTCTCATGCTGATTCGAAACCTTACCTCTCTGGCATGTTTTTAGGACCGTATTCTACGATACTTTTGTCTGATTTTCAATTCAGATGCTGCAGTAAGGTGCTAGAAGTTGAGCTTCCTTTCTGGCGCACTTGGTTTCCATTTCAGGATGCTATGTGGGAATTTAGTGCTTGGGATTCTTCTGTTCACATGGGGTTTGGAGGTATCTACCTGAGCATCGGCTCACGCTGTGTCCTAATCATCTTATAAAATATTGTAGATTTCTAATTGCTTTGAGTGTGCGAATTCCTATGCATTCCAATTTGTTTTTACGATGAAACTTATGCAGATCTTGGATTTCTATATTCTGCTGAGTTATTCAGGAATATGATGAGTCCCTTGAAGACATTCTAATAAAACAACCATGATGATCGTCAGGGCATTATGCAAGCGCAGTGTACGATCTCCAATGTTATGGATGAATGGGAAGAACGAAGTCGTTCAATGATGATGACTTAATGCCTGCCGGTTTCAGAGGCCAATATCTGTCGGAGGGATATACCTCTGACATTTACGCTGTCAATCAGTATTATTCAACCGTTATCAATCTATTGCAGGATGAATGTCTCCCCAAGTTCCTTCCACAAATTTCTGTCCTCCACCAGCCTCTTCTACGTCACTCCAATACGCTTCCGAAATAGTCCAAACTTCTTCCATATGGTTTTCTTCTAAGCATTTTCCTGTCTTTGGAGTCGAATCTAGAATTTTAGTTGTCCAAGAGTGGTCAGTTCTTCTCGCAATATGTCGAGCTCTTTGCCATTTCAAGAATTTGACCTTGATCATGATTCACCAACTCGGTGATTTTATTGATCCATGATTTCCTCTTTCTATCCTTCCTAGTTATAACAAGCATGCACCTGTCCATGCTCCTTTCAGTAGTCTGCAGAATGTGGATGTCCTATTTAGTTAAGGTTCAAGTCTGTGATCCATAAGTAAGAACCGGAAGGATGTATTGATTACGCTTTTCTTTCAAAAAATATGGTACATTCCTCTTGAAAATTGCACGTTTTTCCCAAATGGTCTCCAGCCAGGGTTTACACGCCGATTAATTTCTTCTCTGATGCGGCGCTCGTTTCATATTTGTCGCCCAAGGTGAATGTAGGCATCAGTTGCTTCTAGAACTGCTTCATTAATCGCAAAACCTTCAGTTCTTGAAAAAGTACTGTACATCAATTTGGTTTTCAGTAACTTCATTTTTAAGCTCATTTCTTTACTCGTGTCAGCAAGTTCCTGACCATACTCCGCGGCTCTAAGGGGTTATTGTAAATATTATTCCATGGCGAGTAAAACGAAGGCCCATTAAATAATCTATATTAATTTTAATCCCCCTGGTTTCTCAGTTTAGTGATTGAAAAACATTCTGCAGTGTGGCTTTGAAGAATATGCAAGATATGCTGCCACCTTGTCTCACTCCCTGATATATGTATACTATATTGACAAATGTCAACGGACACCTAGAAGAGAAACACAGCATAGCATTTATTGACATACATTAGTATGGTGTCGGTCCACCTTCGGCCTTAATGCATGCACTGACCCTTCGAGACATGCTTTAGACAAGGTTTTGGAACACAGCGGTAGGTATATGCGCTTCCATTCAGTACATAATACTGCCAATAGCTGTTGCTTAGTAGTAGGCCTTGGCTCCAAAAGTCTTATGCGGCGCTCTAATTCATCTCATAGGGGCTCTATGGGATTAAGATCAGGGTTCTGTGCTGGCCAGTCCACACACGTTACGGAATTATCGTCAAACTACGCCGTAACAGTCCTTGCTTTATGGCTCGGTGCATTATCTTGCTGGTACCAACAAGGCGTGGTTCCATAGTATTGCCACAGAGTTGGTAGGGAACAATTGTCCCGAATATCGAGGTAGACGTGCTGGTTAACAGGTTTGTCCACGATAACCAATAGGCCGGGAATATACCACGAAAAATACCCCCACACGAGTACACTGCCAGCTTCAAACTTGACCGTAGGGGCAGTACACTGTGGTAAATAACGTTCCCCCGGCTGCCACCATGGCCACATACGGCCATCAGATTGAAGGATCGCGTATCTGGATTTATCAGTCCATAGGACCCGTTTTCATTCATCTACAGTCCACGATAAATGTTCTTTACATCATGCTAAACGACGAGCAGCATTCCGAATGGAGATAAAAGGCTTATGAGCAGCTGCACGACCACGGTAACCCATGGAATGAAGTTCTCTACGAATGGTACTTGTACATACCGAGGTTCCAGCATTTTTACTCACCTGTACACTGAGGTGTTGTGCAGTACTCTGTCGATTAGCTGTAACGACTTTCCTGAAGCTTCGACGTCCTCTATCACTGATTTTCTTTGCTGGTACGTTTTGCTGCTTAAGGTACGCCATGTGTCTTCCACTTATTAAGTACATCAAAAAAGTTGACTTGGGTATGTTTAAACGCCTTTCGATTTCTGTAATGGACAACCCACTAATTTAACACCCAATAATCTTTACTTTTTCAAAGTCCGTTCTCTCCCCCCCCCCGGCGACATTTTCATTCAAATTCACAGTGCGATATCATCGCAGTCAGCTGCACACTTGGTTTTATACCATTTGTTTTTTCCTCAAAAGGACGACCTTTCTAACAATTAACGCAATCCGTGTCATCCACGAAGGTAACCAGATTGTCATTTTCTCGATGTTTGCATATTTTTTTCTTACTTCCAAATCTTAATAAATGAAGCTCTACTTCTTCCGGGGAAGGTTTTGTGTGTGTATGTGCATGAGGAGTGTATTCATCATTTGTTTCACAAGAAGATTTTCATGAACTCCAAAATAAAGAGTTTATTCTAGGTAATCGATTTTCTTTTTTCAGTATATCATGACTGATTCAGCGTGCTGCTCAAATGATCACAAAATGGATAATAATGTTTGCGTTAAAAAAGTCAGCTCTTGTAAACATTTTTTTCATGGTGGTATGCATTTTATAGGGCTATCAGATAATCCTTTTGGTGTGACATCAGGCGAAGCATGCAATTACACGATCAGCAGATTCCTTCCCAAACAGACGACATTTCCATAGAATTCAGAGCGTTTCCTTCTCCTCTAATGCAGTCCATCTCATTTCAGCCTCGTCTTGCATAATAGAAATATCGATAAATAGATCCATTAGCCCCAGAACAGAGAGAGATACATGTCTGTCAAGTCCACGTCGTTTCCATAAATGATGTAATTATCTCCTATGTTTCGCCGGATGAAAGCAAGGGCTTCAGTATCTTCAAGGTTTAAAGGTTACATATACTTCAATCAAACTGATCCATAGGATTTGTTGGGATTTCAGAATTCCACGACATTGGAGAATACAACATTTCTCTAACAAAGCCAATTTTCTTTTTCTTTTGAGAATTCTGTGGTATTCTTCTTTTCGAAGACATTGTTTTTAAGTCTTTTTTTATCATCCAGTAAAGTCTTTTTGGACAGGAAAAATAAGGGACTTTCCGTCTAATTAATGTTTGAACGAATTTCTATTTGTTTGTGTTATTTGACATTACTGCTTGTAAGGCTTTAGAAGAATTAGTTTGTTTTATTTTTTCCGCAAAACAATCCAAACCGTGAATGATGATAACACTGGTGTGCATGGATTTTGATATTTATTATTGTAATAGTGCTTCTAGGCCAATTTTCCCTGCTGGTTTTAGAAATATATATATTCCATTTTTTCCCTATCACGTCAGAATTTTATAATGTGAGTGGTACTTATTTCAGTA
This sequence comes from Macrothele yani, assembly GCA_039090855.1. Classification (NCBI taxonomy): domain Eukaryota; kingdom Metazoa; phylum Arthropoda; class Arachnida; order Araneae; family Macrothelidae; genus Macrothele; species Macrothele yani. Next base: position 66,351,147 of record CM077028.1, on the reverse strand, counting down.
AAGTTATATAGTAAATACGCATTTATGAGGGAGAGACAATGTTTTGGTAATAACTTCGAAATGTATGTGTTTACCGGCAATGTCTGAAATTAGGCATTTTACAGAATGCCTAAAAAATCTGTGAAATGCCGAAAATGCGACGTCAAAGTACAGAACGCTTAATATTTCACACAATTTCTAGGCATTCTATGCAATGCCAAAAGGGAAATCGGCAAAGTATGTATAAAGTACTCCCGCCAGTGACTTTTTTTTTTTCACGTATCGAGGCACGTGACTTTCAATGCTCGCGAAATTGAATCTTAATAGAATATGGAAATACAGGCCAAAAAAATGAAAATGGACTGAAAATAAACATTTCTCCAGCATCTTTGAGGGTCACTGTCCGAGTAGATTCCTGACGTCGATAAGGGACGGGGTGACTCGGGCAGTCTGTTGGCAATTATTATGAGTGTGACAGAAGACGGTTTTTACCGACTTGCAACTACTCGAGGAATTTTGAACCAACTCAATGCCAGGACAGCTCTGACAGCTGGCAAGGATGTCTATCGCTTTATATACGCACTGGCGGACACAACCGAGTACGCACATAGGTAACGTTGCTATATATCTCGCATAAGCTCGTCTGTACCAGTTCTTCTGGCACTTCAGTGTATATAGTGGAATTTCTAATTATATACAAAGTAAAAGACGTTTTTTTATGCCTAAAGTTTTGTATCGTACACTGTAGAACATAAGTGGTGTGAATTCACGGAAAATTTCTGATAATAACGTGCAACAAAGTTGCCGGTAGGTACCCGTGTGTTTCAGAAATTTCCGTTTTTAAAAGTGCCCGTTTATTTTATCTTCCGTATTTTCAGATTTTCTGTAGACAGAAATTCTCTTTATTTCAGAAAAGTCCATTTGAGGCTTTTTCTGCATTTAAACAGAAATTCTGCGAAATCGACGACCATGAACATCACTTACCTACCCCCCCCCCCTTCCTCCCCAAGATAGCCCTTTCTCTGAGGTCAGGGTCGAACACCCGTCGTTAGAGCTAGCTGAACAGTTAACTCACGCCTTTAACAACTGAGTCACAAACGCTCGGCAACCTGACACACGTGCATCGTAAAATGAATCCCGTGACGATGAAATTTTGTTTTTTGTGACTAATGTGAGTGATTTAGTCATTTTATTTTCTGTTGGAGCTTATTATTTTTCTCAATAGGTTTGTAATAGTTTTTTTTCTGTAGGAGGACTTTTCACAAATTAAGCATTTTTAATCCTGATTTTCCGAAGCAACAAAATGCTTTGCAACTTCATTTTTTTAAAATCGACAATGACTTTCAGTTTTCTTTAAAAAAGGTGAAATGTACTTTTTATAATATTATTACACACACACACACACACACAAAACTAAATATAAAACTTACTCTTGATAGCTGTAATAGGTTTTGTGTTGTCCAAAGACTGATACACAGACATCGTATAATCAGCTGTACAATAAGTACCTGGTTTCTTACAGTAACACAATATATGTAATAAATAACTAGTTCACGAAATAAGGGAGAGGAGAAGAAATATCCTGTGCCACCATACACAAAATTCATGCGATATACTGTCCACAATATCCGATCGCGCTACGGAACTTCAAAATTCGACAGACGATTGAAATTGAAACGTTAATCAAACTTCAAGTATTCTCATCAGTCGCTCCTATTACCGTTAATTTCTCGTCATACGGATACAGAAAACGTGAGAACGGAGATTTTCCCTTAATATAGCAAAGGAACTGCGGAAAAGTTTCTGAAAATTCAGAATTTTCCGTTAACACATCTCTAAAACGGTAATTCACCGTCATTATAAAAAAGAAACTACGGAAAGGTTTCTGAAAATTCAGAATCTTCCCGTGATACGAAAAATCCATGAAATTCAGGTTTCTTTCCGTCATTTTACGGAAAAGGTTGTATCAGAAATATGCTTCGTTAATTCCCGAAAGAAATGACTGAAACTTGTCCGTGAATTTCAGAATAATTTTTACAGTGTATGAACATTACATCATATTTTAAATCTTATTTAAAGATTATTTGTTTGCAACACTGATGAACATTACTATAAAATGTGTTAAAATACAATCTTCTATCCCACTTTGGGAAAAATTCTGACGAGGTACAAAAAAGTGATTCGCTTTTTTGACATCAGTGTCAAAATATTATTAAGAATCACCTATTACTTTGAAATTATCAGAAAATTGATTTCAAAATGCAGACCAATGTAATCTAAATATGATTTAATAAAAGAAAAAATGACTTTTCGTATTTAAACATAGTATTAAACATAATGTTCATTGAAATATGCAAAGTAAACATTACAACGCAAAAACCCGGTAATTGGTTTTCTTAAAACTCGCTATTCTGAATAAAGTTCCACCATATCGTTTAGTACCTGCAGTTTTACAAGTATTTTTGGTAAGTAATGCTTTGAATTTTACATATCTAGGCAGCTCCTGCGCGACGCTACAGGTTAAAAACTGGCTCGTCCTTAAGTTTCGCACACCAGTGTATTTCCAAAGTGAAAAAACATGCTAGTTTTACAAGTACGAGAAACAGATTACGATATACTTGAGAGCTTCATTTAGTGTACAAATATTCAATTAAAAAATATCTGTACTTGTATTTCAAGGAAAATTCAGTCGTGATTTTCTTAGTCGTACAGCACCAGTGGAAGCGAAAACTAGAACACCGAGAGTGAACCAAATTTAAAGGAAATCCTTGAAAAATGAAAAGTTGATTGTAGTAATAACTGATTAAGATTTCAAATGACTCCTGTTAGTTTCATTTGATACATCGTTTGCACGTTTCAAAATGAACTTCCTCTTGTTTGAAATAAAGGCTACATTTTCGAGATGTATTTGGTCAAAGTGGGGTCATTTGTCATCCAGCGCCATTCCACACCAATTTCATTTCAGCTTTTTTTTCTTTAGATTGGAGGTTTTTTTTTTAATTATTTATTGGTCCCAGGTAACACATACAACTTGAATTCACACGTTGGTCGTGGTTAACACATACATCTCGAATTCAGACAAACATAGTATTGTGCGTCACAGGGTACAAATATTATGCAATGCATTGAAATCATCAAAGTACAGATCGAACATGTGATACAGCACGGGAGATTTGCAAACAACACAGAGAGCCAGTGCCGAAAGACAAACGCAAACATCCATGCCTTAACCGGGATTTGAACCCAGACCCCTCCGTTGGGCGAAAGATCAGAAGCTATCGCTTAGATCAGTGCACCACCGGGACCGCTGATCGGGAGCTTAATGACCACGTGAATGAGCAACTCAAATGGGCTATAAACAGTCACCCGTCCCTAATTTAGCGCTACTGGTTTCAAAGAAGGGAGAGAACCAGTGCCGTAAGACAAAATCAGCCTCACCGGGATTCGAACCCGCACCCATCACGGCCGAATGATCATAAGCCAGCGGTTAGACCAATACGCAACCGGGGATGCCACTTGAGCTTTAATTTTAGGGAACAAAAATTTGAGCTCAAAGTACTTCCAAAAGTGTTTCAGGCATTTTTAGATTGGAGAGAAATCCGCTGAATGGACAAACCATATTAGTAGATTTTGATCTTGAAAAGCCAACTGTTAGTGCTATGTAGACAGGCATTATTCTGTTAGAAAATCGCATTACCTATATTTAAAAAGACAAACAAACAAAACAAATCAGGTTTATCATTAGATTTGACGTTTAGAGTGTAACAATGGGGCCCCAGAAACACGAGAATTGTTTTCGTGCCATATCCAAAGACTCTCCCAAGCTATTCTCTCTAACTGAGACAAAAACGGCTTTCATCAAAATAGAGTACGGAATTCCAATGCAGCTTTCAATCTACCACTGAATTAGACCACTGAAGAAAATCGTGATTACAGCTAAGAGCTATGTATAACGAAAGACCAGCTTCAAGACATGGTCTTTCGGAACACACACGCGCAGTCGAAGACCTGGTCTATCGAACACAGACGAAGTGTAGCTGCTTCTTTCGTTTCGAGGTTTAACGTCCACTATGCGCAAGCAGTATAAGTAGTTAGCCATCCACAATTTGGGTACATTGTTTCCAGAAAAAAATGACGAACTAGAGCCATAGAACAAATACACCACCCATATATCATCGTGACTCGAACCTGGAGCCACTCTCGGACAATTTTCAGAAACCTACGTCTCTGACCACTCCACCACCGGAACAGTGTAGCTACTTCTCCGCGAATTCTTTGACCAACATCATAAAACAACATTCTTTTTTCTGACAGTCCCGTTACCATACCTCGAAGTTCATTAGTTGAAGACGTGGAGCAATTTGATTTTTTTGTTACATCACTCTGTGCATTGAATAAATTTAAAAAATTAAAATTTTTTATTTGAAACACATAATTTCAGCTACAAAATGCATACACAAACATCATATAGCCTCTAATATTTAATCAAATTCTCTAGCAGCTTTTGGTTGCTTTGGACATCACCAAATTTAATTTAAGTCTGACCTTCCTTTGATGATATTCCAGCTTCTTTTTTTATTGGAGGTTTAACAACCACCGTGAGCAACTCAATAGGCTATAAGCAGTCGCCCGTCCCTAATTTAGGGTCACCGACTCCAGGGAAGGGAGAGAGCCGGTGTCGTAAGAGAAACAAAACAGCCATGCCTCACTGAGATTACAACCCGGACCCCTTTCGGACGAATGAACAGAAGCCACCGGGGAAGCTCTTCCAGCTTCCTCTTCGTTTGTTTATAAAATAATCCAGAGACCACGAACACAGTCAACAGAGCTAACGTGGCAGTTCTCAGCCGTGCAACTAAAATCCATCTTACTAAGAAAATAATACAACCGAGCGACTGAAAGCCATCCCTTTAAGCGAAACACGACATTCGTTACTTATTTCGAGGATGCATTGCAGAAACACGAGCACATTTACGTCCCATGAAATTACATACTAATAACACGGGGGTTTGTCTTCCGTTGGCGCATATTTAGCAACTACAGAACACAGAATATTTACACTTAAAATCGTAGCTTTTAGTTCCCCGGTTACGAAGTTCCTTCTTTCTGATTCACTTTGCCCCTGAGAGTACGTAAACAAGCCGTATTTCATCTCAAAATATCAAGGCAAATTCGACGGAGGTAAAGGTATAGTTGTGTTTATTGTTATGGTTTATTGGTGTGAAAGGTTTTAATGGAAATAAAGGGCAGATACAAAGACCTCGCTGCGCACACGGAATTCTGTTAAAGAGCACAAAGTGCAGGTGCTGGGTTGTATACATTGGCTATAAAAACTTAGCCAATGGGTTGGAGGTCGGTTTTAATTGGCATTTTATTTTTTAAAAGAGTGCTTGCAGTTCAGTTTTAGCTGGCATTTTATTTTTCAAGAGAATTCAATTTTTAAGGCGAACGACAATTTCTACAACTCCATGTACACGTCAGAGATAAGTCATCGCTCTTTCCGCGTTAATAAGTGAGTCAAGGAAAAATTCTCATTGGTCGCCACCGAGAATCGAACCCAGGTCTTCCAGCTACCCGCCGGACATGCTACCACTGCACCACAGCTGCCTCGAATTTTCCAGACTCACATAGGAATAACTGCCAAACCACATGGCAGGTTGTTTCTTGGAGCCCCGGACAATGCTGGGAATTCACCAAAGATGGTAAATAGCAACAGAACAAATAACTAGGAGGCGAATTAATAATTAGTACGCACATTGACGTAGATTAGGAACATCAAAGAGAAGTCATTGCTCTTTCCACGTTTATCTCGATAACTTTCTACAAATTCCATAAGAGAAGTCATCAAATTCTATCAAGAGAAGTCATCAACTTCTATCAAGAGAAGTCATCGCTCTTTCCAGGTTTATCTCGACACAAATCTCGACAATTCTACAATCTGCTCTAAACACTTTATGCACTTTGCTACTTTCAATGCTCTCGTTTTATCTTGCTGTGACCCACTGTCAGCGTTGCCAATTGTAAAAAAGCTCTTCGGGGAAATAATGTATCGTTCAGGGAGAAAACGTTTAATCAAAAAGTAACTAAATTGACACAAGAAAACAGAAACTAAAAAAATGAAGTTCTTTAGAGGTACATACACTGACAGGACAAATTATTACTCACGCCCCGGTGAAAATACGCAAAGAAGCAGGACAGCAGCTAATCGCGGTGTGCAGGAAAACCGGTTGTGGTTATAAATAGAGTGATTTGGTACGCCCAGGAATACATTCCGTCAAGTGCCAGCATGGGTCGAGGACGAGAATTAAGTGAGTTTGATCGAGGTCAAGTCGAAGGAGCCAGGAAGGCCGGATGTTCAATCAGCACAACGGCGAAACTGTTAGGAATTCCGCGACAAACCGTAGCAAGTGTGTGTACCAGGAATACGTGAAATCCGGCAAAACCGCTAACATTCGGATGAAATGTGGCCGTAAAAGTGCATTGGATGATCTAAGGCACCGATAATTGGCCCACATCGTACAGACGAATCGGAAGGCTTGTTTGCAGCAAATCACGTCACAAATTAACGAAGGAGCGTCCACAAGCTTATGCTCAAAGACAATCCGTCGACACATGGCACAACTCGGCTGGGGCAGTCGATGACCACATCGTGTCTCGATGTTAACGGCACAGCGCATGATTCGGCAGCAGTTTGCGAAGGCCCAACGAAACTGGAGCAAGGATAATTAATTGAAAACGCGTCACATGGTCTGACGAATCCCGTTTCACACTGTATCGCGCCAATGGCAGGCAACTTGTGTGGTGAAAACAACAAGAAGCTATGGCCCGTATGCTAAGTTGGGGTACAGGTTGGTGGAGGCGGTGTAACTGTTTGAGCAGCTTTCGCGTGGTCCGGCCTGGGTCTCTTGGTACCTCTTCAGTCTTCTGTCACTGGTTCCAGCTATATACAGCACCTGGCCAACCATCTCCACCCTTTCATTATGTGTCTCTGTCAGAACCAAGTTCCAATCTTTCAACAGGACGACGCTCCACCCCATCGGTCCCGGCTAGTGACCGACTGGCTGCAGGAGCATAGCAGTGAGCTTACCACACTCGTATGGCCTCCTCGCTCACCGAACATCAACCCTATAAAGAATTTGTGGGACATATTGGAACGAGCTGTTCGTGATCAAGCATCCCCACCTACATCTCTGCCTGCTCAACGCCAAGCACTTTTAGATTGTTGGTCAGCGATACCTGAATCTGTATTTCCGAACCTCACTGCGTCCGTGCCACGACGTTTGGATTCTGTCCTGCGTGCAAAAGGTGGTGCCACACGCTATTAGGTGGGTGTATGTAAGGATTTGTCCTTTCAGTGTTCATAGAGTGCTTTATTCCACATCTGAATTTTACTTTTACACAAACGAGAATTTTCTTGAGATGAAGGTTTATTTAAATTAGACCTTCTTTCCTTAAAAGAAGATAAAAGAAATTAACATGCACTTCCTGAAGCTGCAGCCTTATGTACTGGAAATGAAAGCCGCATTATCTACGGCTGCCACTTCATAACTTCCATTATTAGTCGGATATCATTTTTACTGTCAACTGGTCAGACGTGTGGTCTTCTGGCCAACCGTCTCTATTAGGCCTTGGTGCGATTCTCTTATGATTCATGGACGTCGCATTCGTACTCAGGCTGCAGTTCTGCTCCTTTCTCGAAACTAGTGGCCCGGAATAACAGACGGGCGCAATTCTTTATACGTCTTAAATATTCACGAGGGACGTTAGCCCGAAACATGTACAACAAAGAAACAAAATTCTTTTATGGTATTCAACAACATTCTTCTTAACGGCACACTTAGAAATCAGTTGTGTATAGATTTTTTAAGCCAGTCATCAAGAGATATTAGTTAATTTATCATTCCCGTTATTTTTCTGGACTGTGAGACGTATACTCTAATTTGAGGTTCTGTATTCTCATGTAAATTTGGGTTCTTGTTAAACGTTTTCTGACTTAAAGGCACATTATTTTTCCCGACAAGTATTCTAAATTGGCAGCATTGGCAGTGAGTTACAGATCAATATCACTGTGGGAAAGTGCAGTTGTAGGTGTGTAGATGTTAACGATATTAAGAAGTTACAAGAAGATATACGATGGTAAAAGTTTGCGGAAAGACCTGAGATCACCACGATTTGTTAAGCGAGAATAAGCTAACATTTTATTAAAAAGCGTTATCTTTTGCGATAAGAATTGTGTTGTTTGCGTCCTAATGGTGTATTTTACTTCGAATCTTTACGTGTGTGCGTCTGCGCGCAGACTATTTGCATGGATTTTCAAGCTCTCGATTGCAGGGAATGCTGAGACGTCAGCTGGATGTCTGACTTAAGTGAAACCGGGGCTCCCGGGACTGACATCTTTTTTCTTTACGGGCTTGGCCATCGTTTTTGTGACGTCACGCTAAGCGACGGAGTAATACACCGAGAGGGTTACAGCACTGTACGTTTCTGGGCATTCAGTCGTACTTAATGCTTGAAGGAACAGCTTAATAAGGTCTGTATTTTAGTTTTCTGCATATTATTTTATGATATATTACTTTATAATAGTAGTTCTACCGGAATTAAAAAAAAAGAAAAAAAGAGAAAGAAAGAACTCAGAATTAGTTGTCGTGCCCCACTCGAATAATCCAATAATAATGGACACAGAAAGATCTAGTAGATTTTTATCGACACCAAAGATCCAGTAGATTTTAACTTGTACATAATATATTTTAATCCAATAAACCTTTAATCTGATCTTGTTAAATCGGATTTTAAATCGTGCAGTGACGGTGACGTTTATTATTGGTTTATTCCAGAAAGAAAGAAATTTGCGTATGTTTTACCTTTCTCCGGAATTACGCTTTCTCTGTTCTGTATGAGTATAAACGGTTATACCAAAATCCTCTGTTAATGCAGTTTTAAACAGACAACTGAAACGCAATCTATTAGTACGTTGACATACTGTTACATTGCAACTTGCATGTGTTCCGTCAAGTGCCAGCATGGGTCGAGGACGAGAATTAAGTGAGTTTGATCGAGGTCAAGTCGTGGGAGCCAGGAAGGCCGGATGTTCAATCAGCACAACGGCGAAACTGTTAGGAACTACCCCTGACAAAACACGTCTCAGACAAAGATCTGGATCGACTAATCGCAACTTCTGCCACAAATGGCGAAGAAATAACCAAGTTTCCCTGCCACACGCAAGCTGTGGAACGTAGCGTGAAACTGGTGACCGAAGCAGCTGCCTCAGTGTGTAGATTTGAAGCTAGAGATTCGTTCATAAGAGCAAGAATTGCATCACGGCAATTAATGTCACATTTTTCGAGTAAAGCGGATTACCGAACAAGATATACCACGTAGAAATAAAAAATTCTGAGCTGGTCGGAGGGTGGGCGGTACTCGAAGTGTAGCCCTTCCTCCTCAATGGTGAGTTCTGGGTGGTTTTCATATGTGACATTGGAAGCACGCGAAGAGCTACACGCTACACATTGCAAAGTAAACTGAGTGTACTACATATGCACACGCATGGTGCACTCAGAACAGTGCAATTTCCTACGGATTTCTCCTACACCCTATATGCCAGGATGACTCTACCTAGCCTAGGCCTACGAGCCAAATGTGGGAAGAAAATGGTGAATTCGCGTGCAGTGCGGACACATAGCATATTGATCAACTTCAAAACTTTTTTTTTGTCACTGTTATTAGGAACACTAAAGGACACTTTTCCGCACTAGGGGTTGCTCGATTTCAATTAGAAAAAAAATCCATCCCTTTTTGCTTATGGCCCAATACGGTTGGAAAAACGCGAATTTAGAGTGCCGTGCGGAGACGTAAGATATTAGTTGATTTTAAAAACAATTTCTTTTGTTATTCTTGTTGATCCAAATGTCAACATTTCCGCACTAGGCGATATGCAAATTTAAAATAAGTTTTTTCGGCCCATCCTATGACACAGTCCTATTGACAGAGAGCAAAAGTGAGCAGAGTATGTTATTATAGAAGTACAAAGTTCTCAATAAATTCAAATTAAGTATAGGTAAAGAAAAAACTAAAATTATGGTTTTTGAGTGAGCAGCTGTTAGTACTGATTGTAATAGAAGCAGATATAAGTCTAAATGGCAAATGGCACAGACGAAGTAAATGTGTTTGTGTATTTAGGAAGCATGTTTGACAGAGAATAAATTGGATGGTTAAATCAGCAGGCGAGTGAATTCTTCATTGAAAGTCATAGCTGCTTTGGAAGGTTTGCATAGGAATGATGGGTTCTCAAGTGTTCCGCATATCTGTGTATGTGTAATTGTTACTACTCTGATGCATGGCAGTGAAACCTGGTTACTACAGAAGAAATATAGGAGTCGTTTGTGTGCTGGAGAAATGCGTTACTTACGGGGGGTTTGTGGCAAGACACGTTCTGATCGTGTGAGAAATGAAGATGTGTTACAGTTGTGTAATGTGAAGCAAAATGTTGTTAACAAGGTGGAGACTAATATGCTGCGGTGGTTCGGCCATGTTGGAAGAATGAGTGATGAGATGCTTACTAAGACATTTTTTTAACCCAAGTGGAAAGGCAGCGGAAGACTAAGGAAGTCATTGGAGGATCAGAATCAGGAGTGTCTGCATGAGAAAATTTGTGTGCCTTCTAAAAGAAGTCAAATGAGCTTTGTATAAATAAAATCGGACGACTGGGAGCGGAGATATGCAAAATTCATTGTTATGGCGACCATTTTGCAATATGGCGGTCAAACGACCATGATCTGGACCATGTGACCAACTTTTTTAAACACTCCTATAGGTGTGTTATAAGATCCAGCTATAAAACTTAGGGGACATAGATGTGCACACGGGACATGAGCTACCTTTAAGACTAGGACACAGACATTAAAACTCGGTGAAGGAAACTATTTGTATTGAGAAGAAGATTTGGAAATTACGCAGCCCGGAAAGAAATATGTTAAACGCTACGTTTTACTAATAAACAGTTGGGAAACAACTTTTATTTTACAAAACACCGGCTGTAAAACAGCTGGCACCTCGCGCCTCAATGAAAAACTGATATCACCCTACAAAGGCGTAAGTAATTGCAAGAGATATGAGCGTCCTATTTTTAATTTATGGCTGTAAGCTGCCTTTCAAACAAACAATGCCAAAGAAGTTCATTTCAGGAAAAGAGGCAACTCCTCCCTCTCGGGTTTCTGTTTTTATGATATTTTATTTCTTTATTTTCTCACAAGCTTTCCTTTCTATTAGGATCTGAAAATCATTGATCTGAAAATGACTGGCAAGGAAGATTTGGGGTTTGATTCTAATATTCCAGTGTTTGAAGAAATCGAAGGGGACAAAAATCACACAGCCCACTGAGCACGCTGTCTTTCGAAGGCGGAGTAAAAGTCGATAGGAAGAATGAGTTCGAGCCCGATAGCAAGAAAGGAAGATGCTTCCAGTGTGAAATAAGGGCAACATAAGGGAGTTTACTGAGTTTCGAAAGGTTCTTTGAAGTATAGTTGTGAAGAAACAAAAGAAAAAAGATCAAAGGAAGAAAGCTTTTGCTTTTTAGATAATTGTTTACTGAAAGAAGAAAATATGGAAAAGTTCATAATTTAGATAACTCTTCTTAAAAGAAAAGGATACGTTCCATGTACGTGTTTCAAAAGATTTAAACTTGGTGAATGGAATAAAGCAAACAAAAGTAGATTTTCAGTGTTTTAAAATATTTATCAGAAAAGTGCTGCGGAAAAGACAGAGATAAAGGACTCCATTTTTATGAAGAAAACAACATTACTTGAAATATAAAATAATTATCTCTAATATACGAAAACAGTGAACTCAGAGAAGAAACTGTTCAAAAACGGCAATCACGGAAATGATTTTTGAGATGTAGCATATTACTCTCTGATCGTTTAGAGCCGAGAGATAATCAATGACAAACGACTAAATATTTTAAAGATTGAAGAAATCGGTAATTTGTTTACTAGGTACTGATAAAATAGCTACGCAAAATTTGGCTTTTCAGGTTTTCAAACTTCTAATTGTATGAAAGAAATACATGAAAGAAATACGGGATTACACCATATAATACAAATTTCGAAGATGACAATCCGATTGTTGGTGTAAATGCGACAAGGATGGTAAGACAGATAATATCCGAAAACATAAAAATTTCTTTAGCCTGGAGTACGACGATAAAATTTTTAAGTTTTCGGATATTATCTGACTTACCATCCTTGTCACATTTACACCAACAATCGGATTGTCATCTTCGAAATTTGTTCTAATTGTATCGCTGGCTGCATGAAGCTTGTTTATTTAAAATTTAAGTAGTAGCAGTCATATTTAACTAAATGGTGCTATGTCAAAAAAAAAAAAAAAAAAAAAAAAGCGCATACCAGATCAGCTCATAAGACAATCCACAATCAGCTTTCCCTTTTGGTTATACCACTTATATATTTTACAGAAAACACTACATTAAACCTTTAAAAATCGTAGCACAACACTCAGCATGCATCCCAGATATTAGATCCATACAAATGACGCAGTTTCTACACACCTTAGTATTCTCGATATTACGTTAACTTGGGGGGGGGGGGTTGTCCAGAGTGGCTCAAGGTTTTTGGGTTACCAAGACCTTGAGTAACTGCAGTCGCCATTGCCAAACTTGGGGTCCCTGGTTCGAGGGAAGGGACACAGCCACCTCCGTCTGGCAAACACACCATCCACGTCTCACCGGGACTCAAACCTTGGTCCACTCGGTCTAACGGTTACAAGCCAACGCCAAGACCACTGTGCCACCGGGCGAAATGTACCAACTTTTTAAGTTGGCGTACTGTTCAGTTTAAGTTGGCGTACTGTTCAGCTTAAGTTGGCGTTCTGTTCAGCTTCAGTTGGTGTAGCGTTTAGTTGGCATAGTGCTTACCACCCGCATACCATAAGCCACTTTTCTTCGCACCATGTTTGAGCACTCAAAATATCAACGTTCAGGAAGGTAAAAACTCTTCCTAGTTCAGTTGCACTACGTTAACCCAAAACTTCGAACTGCTGTTTCCACGCATTTGTCAACGTTACGTTTTTTAAGTGATACAGTTGATAAAAGTCCTTGTTCCGCACCTAAAAGTGTACATTTCCCCTTAGGGTGATTTTCAGCAGCGTTAGACTTCTTAAATCTCTTTTGTGCAGTTCACAAAAAATACTTACTCCACACCTACAAGCGTACAGTTTCCTTCATGGGGATCACACAGTGTAAGTTGCATAAAATATACACTCAACCCATCATGGTTGTCCCAAATTACAGCATTCCAAATTTTCTATTCACGACAAGTATGAGTAAAAACTTTATGTTCCGTCTCTGCATATTTTCCATGTACCTTCACAACACCTTGTAAAGTGAAGAGCAATTGAATTAGAGATACCTGTCTAGTAACGTGTAGCACCACCTTTCGCCCTGATGACGGCGGCGATTTGACTCGGCGTGGACTCGATAAGACACCGGAAGCGTTGGGAAGCCATACGGATCCACGACCCCTGAACAAGCTCCCACAGTTCACGAAGATTTGATGGAGGGGGGACAGAGCCTCGAACATCTCTCTCGATGGCATCCCAGATGTGCTCGATGGGATTGAGGACCTAGCTGGCCAAGGAAGCGAGGTCACGTCGGGGGAGTGTTCATCCAACCATTCGGATACAATTCGGGAGCCATGACACGGTGCATTGTCTTGTTGCAGGATGAGGTCCGCAGTGGGATGCTGAAGACGCAGAAACGGGAGCAAATGGTCGTCCAGGATATCCCTGTAACGTCTACCTGTGAGGGGCGATGTTACACATACCAGGGGTCCCATTTCAGTCCACATAAACAGTCCCCAGCCCAGACGAGAATTTCACCCCCAATAGCTTGAAGAGTACCCTGCTGGCAAGAAGGATCCATCGCTTCGTATGGTGTGCGCCGTACTCGTATCCTGCCATCCGCATGTACCAACGGGAATCTCGATTCATCAGTCCAGGCAACATTTTCCCACATGTCTAGGGTCCAGTGGCGATGTTCCCACGCCCATGCTAATCTTTGTACCCTGTGAGGTGCGGTCAGCAGCGATACCCTCGTGGGACAATGGCTTCTGTACCCCACAGCGAGGAGATGGGTCTGGATGGTGTGGCTGCTTACACGTTTTTGTGCACCAGCGTTAAATTGCCGAGTGATTTCTTGCATTGTGGCCCGTCTATCCGCTGTTACAATGCGAGCTAGTCGACGATGACCCCGCTCATCCACACGCTGTTGTCCACGGCAGTTGGCCGTTGCAGGGATGGTTTTACCGGATTCGATGTACTCACGGTGCACCCGTGACACAGTGGCTCGTGAAAATCCCAGTGCCTGCACGACTTCCAAGATGGAGTGACCCATTCGTCAGGCCCCGACAATTTGCCCGCGATCAAATGCGCTTAGATCCTTCGTTTTACCCGTACTGCGTCCGACTCTTACTGATTTCCGTCGCATCACTCCTTACATTGTCGGATCGCCACATTTAAATAACGCCAGCTGTCTCTAATTCAATTGCTTTTCAGTGTATGTGACCTTAAAGTAAAACACAAGGCAGCTCACCTTGGTGCACGATGCGTCATTAAAATCCATTCATGGTTTAAAACCTGAGTTGATGAACCATAACTTTAATTATGCTCAAGATACAAATTAAAACCACTTTTCAGATAACCTATTCCACCTATTTCACCTCTGTCACCCCTTCCCCTTCTTCAACCCCTTTTCCCTCAGGTACTTTTTAAATGCTTTTCGTACTTATTCTACCTTCCCTACATGTACCCTCTTCCTTGTGAACCTATTTGTCTCACTTTGATATCAGTTAACGATGTAGACATCCTGGTGGCTGCTAGGGGACCACTGCACATACGTCATTGTCGAGACCTATAAATTAATGTGTGCTACTCTGTCTTATGTTTGCATTTGTATTCCTCATCTAAAGACGGGATCCAGGGTGGACCTGAAAGTTCTTATGAAGTGTTTTTATTATCGTCAGGTTTTAACTTCTATCTTGAGCATAATTAAAATTATGGTTCATCATCTCAGGTTTTAAACCATGGATTGATTTTATTGACGTATTGTGCACCAAGGTAAGCTGCCTTGTGTTTTATTTTAATGGTTTTAGCTGCACGAAAGTTTTTATAGACCATATATGCCATTTTGTCTTGACAACTTCGAATCTAAAATATTTAAGAGAGAGGTAGTCTTTGTAGATAACACTGAACAAAAATGAAATTGCTTCTGACGGGAAAGAGTGCAATTCTGTAAGAAATTAACCCACTGAACACGAATATCGCCATGAAAAACTTTCATTGGCTCTTGTTTTGGAAATACAGCTAATGGAACGTTAAAAATTTGTGATTTTTAGTAAAAAAGTAGGTATAATGAGTAATAATTGTTTTTATGTTGCATATTAATAAATTAATGATAAAAATAATAAATGTTAGTAAATGTATATTAAAATGGTACTGAAATAAAAATATAGTAAGAACATCAGGTTCGTACGGCGTTTTCCGTACTCTTAGGCACCGTTAGACCAGGAAGTATTGCATCATTCGGTGAGAAGTCCGGAGTTCCCGCGACATCCGGTGTGGTATTACCCGATGTGATGCAATCCTTTCAGTTTTAACAGCCCAACGGTAAAGAGCTTAGTCCATTTGTTTCTTTCCCTTCATTGGTGAGTGTAATCTCGTGATAGCAGCCTGTTAAAGGGATCCTTGTATTGTGACATTACGTAGCTATGCCGCGTACATGTGTGAATAAGGCGGATAACGTTTGCTATATATGTGATAAAGAAAAGGTCCATCACACCGGTTATTAAAAAGGCTTATTATTTGCATTTCGGCTGCAGGATAGGCGACGAGGATAAGGACTGGGTTCCACATGTATGTTGCCGTACGTGTGCAACGAATCTGTCACAGTGGCTTAATGGCAAAAGAAAAACGAAGGGTTTTGCTCTTCCCATGATTTGGAGGGAGCCCACAAATCACATAAATGACTTATTTCTGTATGGTGCCACCAGTGGCTGAAGATATCACAAAGAAGAAGTAATGGACTGTAGAATATCCAAATATACCTTCTGCTGTACGACCTGTACCTCATGCTGAAGAACTCCCCATTCCAAAGCCTCCGACAAATTTTGTTATCGATTTAGATTAGGTCCAGGACAACGATTTGTGTAATCCGAAACCGTCAACGTCACGGATTAATGACAGCGATAACGAATACGCATCTTCTGAGTCTATGCCACATACAATTACATCAGAGGAACTTAACGACCTGGTTCGCGAATTAAATTTAACCAAAGTTAAAGCAGAGCTACTAGCGTCAAGGCTTCTTCAATGGAATCTTCTAGAACAAAATGTTCGAGTGAGTTCGTTTCGTATTCGTCACCGACAATTCGAGCAATTCTTCCAAAAATGTGAAAGCTTTGTGTTCTGTTGCAATATTGACGGCCGAATGCAAGGACTAGGAATACAACATGTTACGCAAGAATGGCGTCTATTTATAGACTCCTCCAAGTTGAGTCTTAAGATGGTTTAACTGCATAACGGGAATCGGCTACCGTCCATTCCAGTTGCACATGCGGTGCACATGAAAGAGACCTACAACAACCTTAAACAGCTGTTGGACAGACTTAATTACAAAAATTATGGTTGGTTTATCTGTGCTGACTTGAAGGTAGTGTCTCTGTTGATGGGCCTTCAGCAGGGATACACAAAGCACTGCTGTTTTCTTTGTCACTGGGATAGCCGAGCTACATGTCTGCACTACATCGATAGAGACTGGCCTCCTAGGACGTGTGTGACACCTGGACAAATGAATGTTCAGAACCCACCACTGACAGATCCTCAGAAAATCATACTACCCCCTCTGCACATAAAACTCGGTTTTGTAAAGCAATTGGTTAAAGCCATGGACAAAACTAAACCAGCGTTCAAGTACTTACATGACAAATTTCCTTGACTGAGCGAAGCAAAAATAAAAGAGGGAATTTTTGTGGGTCCGCAGATCAGACAGCTCTTTCAAGATTCGCAGTTTGAGGACATGCTTCAGTGTGATGAAAGAGAAGTGTGGGATGCCTTTTGTCAAGTATCAACAAACTTCCTGGAAAATTCCAGGGCTGAAAATTACGAAGATCTCATTACCGACCTGCTTGCTCTGTATCAAACATTTGGCTGTAATATGTCTTTAAAACTCCACTTCCTGGATTCTCACCTGGATTTCTTCCCGGGTAACTGTGGCAAATTTAGTGATGAGCATAGTAAACGGTTTCATCAAGGTATGGCCGTAATGGAGTAACGATACCAGGGAAAGTGGCCCACTTTGATGCTCGCAGACTACGTTTGGACAAATATATATATATATATATATACACTGTAGTTTCCGAGATCCTCAATGTCACCTTTCTTATGTAGCAGGATCATTGTAGCGGTGTTCCAATCCTCAGGAATCTTTCCTTCATTAAGGCATCGAGTGAAAATTTGGGCGAGTACTGTTTCGATTTCTCCACTTGCTTCTTGTATAATGTCTACAGTAATTCCATCTTCTCCTGGAGCTTTTCCTCGCTTCATGTTCTTGATTGCATGTGCAACTTCTGCTGGAAGGACTGGAGGAACTCTGGTACTGGTATCTTTCATGATGTCTGGAGTGCATATATCATCCCTTTCATATAATTTGGAGTAGAAATCTTTCACTCTTGTCAAAATTTCGCCTCTATTTCTTGTTACAGAACCATCTTCTTTTCTCAGTGCCATAATCTGTTTTCTTCCCTTACTGAGATGTCCCTTTGCTATCTTTAGGCTTTGGTTGTTTTCAATTGCTTTCCTCACTAGTTCACAGTTGAATTTCCTTACGTCTTCAGTGATACTTTTTCTTACTGTCTTGCATAGCTCTATATATTCCACTTTGGAAGTCACATCTTCTTTAGTTGTCCTCATCTCTCTTCTTTTTTGCATCAACATTTTGGTTTTT
Source organism: Macrothele yani (assembly GCA_039090855.1). Classification (NCBI taxonomy): domain Eukaryota; kingdom Metazoa; phylum Arthropoda; class Arachnida; order Araneae; family Macrothelidae; genus Macrothele; species Macrothele yani. The sequence goes on along the minus strand of CM077028.1, from coordinate 66,333,158 downwards.
CCTGATAATTTGTTCACATGCAACTTGTTCTTAGACCCAGCTAATTTTGTTGCTGTTTCCATAAGAGCTTTGGTTACTTTTCTGTTAACTTCAGAGATGTCCACTTCTTCCGATGTTAGGCCTTCTAAAGCAGAGAACCTGTTCTTCAGTTCTAACTTGAAGGTATTATGGTGTTTTTTGAGGTTGGTTATGTCAATAGATTTTGTTTGTCTTATGAGCTTGCCACGTTCAAGTTTAGCGTTGAGGTGCATCTTACATCTCACCAATCTATGGTCACTACCTGTGTTGAACTTGTTTAGCACACTGCAGTCTTCTATGACGAATTTTTTGTTACACATAATAAAATCAATTTCATTTGTCGTCCCATTTGGATGTCTCCATGTCCATTTCCTGTGTGGCTTTTTCTTGAAGAAGGAGTTCAAGATGAAAAACCCTTCTGCCTCTGCAAACTCAACGAGAGTATTTCCACGCTGGTTTCTGTTGCATGGCTCAACCGAGAGAACAAGCTGGATTCAGGAGTGGCTACAGCACAATAGATCATATCCACGTGCTGAGAGAACTAATTGAAAGAGCGAGGGAATATGAACTTCCATTGTGCATGGCTTTTATCGATTATGAAAAAGCCTTTGATTCGGTGAAACCATCAGCAGTTACAATGGCTCTGAAAACCTGCGGTATTGAAGATGCATACATTAATATTATTAATAACATCTATGAAAATGCAAGTGCAAAGATTAGGCTGTTTGAAAATACAACACACGTAAAAATTGGAAAGGGAGTGAGACAAGGTGACACCATATCTCCGAAGCTCTTTAATGCCACATTGGAGGGTGTTTTTCAGTCGCTGAGCTGGGAAAACAAGGGGATAAAGATTAATAGAGATTATCTAACCCACCTTCGTTTTGCTGATGACGTAGTCATTTTTGCAACTACCCCATCAGAGCTGCAGAGTATGATCCAGGAACTTGCTGACAAGAGTAAAGAAGTGGGATTAAAAATGAACTTTCAGAAGACAAAAGTGATGTTCAATGCTTTTACAAGAAATGAAGATTTATCGATTGATGGAGAAAAGCTGGAGATAACAGACACGTACGTTTATCTTGGACAGCAGATATCAAGTGAGGGTCACATTGATGAAGAAATTAATCGGCGTACAAAACTTGCCTGGAGAGCTTTTGGAAGAAACGGCATAATTTTCAAGAGCAATATGCCATTATGTCTTAAAAGAAAAGTGTTTGATCAATGCATCCTTCCAGTGCTTACACGTATGGTGCAGAGACGTGGACCTTAACTAAAAGAGACATACAAAGGCTGCAGACAACTCAAAGAAGCATGGAGAGGTGCATGCTTGGTGTAACCAGGAGAGATAAAAAGAGGAACTCGTGGATCCGAAAAATGACTAGAGTGGAAGACATCATGATCAGAGTTAAATCCCTGAAATGGCAATGGGCTGGACATACTGCCAGAAGGACAGATCATCGATGGACAGCCGAAATTTTAGATTGGATTCCAAGGGACAGGAAAAGACCCAGAAGAAGACCACATGGGAGATGGGTGGATGAAATTCGAAAGTATGCAGGGGTGACATGGAGGAGACTGGCACAAGACAGACCGTTGTGGAGGAAACTTGGGGAGACCTTCGTCCAGCAGTGGATTGATAATGGTTGACAATGATGATGATGATGATATATACACTATCTGCCAACAAGTAATTGGACAACCCTGCCATCGACGATATCTGTGGACCTGATACACGTCACGGCCGCCGCCGTTAAATATCGTGTGGAAACAACACCGCAACCAGTCGCATGCAAGATGCCACGCAGTTCGGAGCTCTCTGATTTCGAGAAAGGTGTAATCGTCGGGTATCACAGAAATGGCCGATCTATACGTAGCATATCCAGCAAGTTGAAGTACCCAAAATCGACAGCGGCCTACGTGATTGGCAAGTGGAAGATGAGAGGCGACTGTCGGAATGTGCCCCGACCCGGCAGACCCACAAAACTGGGAGCTACAGACCGACGGATGCTGGCCAGAGAAATTCGGAAGAACCGCACCAAATCGATGGGCCACATCCGCGAGGAGTTTCAACAGGCATCCGGGAGTGTTCTTTCGATAAATACCATTAGTAAGGAAGCCAATCTGCTCAGATATCATGGACGTGCTGCCGCCCACAAGCCTTTGATCACCAAGTCCAATAGCGCTGCTCGGCTAACGTGGTGCAAAGAACGTCGACAGTGGACCGTTGAACAGTTGAAACAGGTTCTCTGGAGCGAGGAATCAAGGTTTACGCTCTACCGTTCGGATGGCAAGGTCTGGGTTGTCGTCTGCCTGGAGAACACCTCCTGCCGGAATGTATTGTGCCAACTGTGAAGTTTGGCGGCGGTGGAATTATGCCATGGGGGTGTTTCTCCTGGTATGTCACGGGACCCTTGGTCGCAATTCCTGGTAGACTCAACGTCGAGACCTACTGCACCATTTTGGATGACCATGCACATCCTACGTTGTGGCAGTTTTACGGGGTGGATCCATGTTACTTTCAGGATGACAATGCCACCTCTCATGTTGCGAGGTCCACCATGGCTTGGTATGGTGACAATGGAGTTAATCGAATGGACTGGCCTGTGCAGAGCCCGGCCCCTAACCCTATCGAGCACCTCTGGGACGAGTTGGAGCGTCGACTTAAAGGTTGCCCCCACCGTCCGAAATCGGTGAAGGAACTGACCTGTCTACTCCAAGCCGAGTGGAAGAAAATACCGCTAGGCGTCATACAACACCTGGCTGAGAGTATGCCCCGGAGGGTCGCAGCTGTAATCGCCGCTCGTGGAGGTTCCACCAACTATTGAAGGTGAATAAACTTTGTTTTCCTTTGCTATCACAGGTGTTCAATTACTTGTTGGTAGATAGTGCAGTAGCTCACTGTGAAAGTTATGCCCAGACAGAAACAGCATTGTCTTTACCCTTGTGATCCGTGAGATGTCCTGTTGTGTGATCTGATGGTAAAATTCCATTCTTGCAATAATTTGTATATAAAACACAAAACGTCTGTTTGTCTGAAGCAGCAAAAACTCTCGAACGCCGAACTGTAGCATCGTGAAATTTGCATAGCTGATTAATACTGGAATTTCTAGGGCAACGCAAATATTTTAAGATATCTACGTTGTTCCGTTCGCGAGTTATGAATTAACTAATAAACTAATCTATAAAGTCAGCGTCGGTTGCTACGTCGTTGTTATGCTGTTCCAAATCTGAAAGCACGTGACTGCATTCAGCCTCGCGGCACATTCACAAGTGTTTGTATTCTTTGAGAACTGTGCATAAAAAATGCCAAAACGAACTTTGCGAAATCTTAAAGAAAGGGACTCAAATTTTTATCAACACTATTGGTAATAAGAGGTGTCCCTCAAACTTTCCCCGGAATCCGTTCAAAACTTCTTAAAATAGGCATGGAATTTTTAATTCATCGGTTAACAGAAATATATACGCAGAAACGGGTAATAAAATTTTGACAGCTAATGTAAAAAGTTATTTACCGATTCAGGTGAAATTTGGAGGTCATGTTCCTATTAACGATTTATGGTGTTCATTAAAATTTCATCCAGTTTCATAAAATATTCGCAAAGATACGTGTTTAAATTTTTTATCCGAGAGATTCGCCCCTCAAAGACGTCTGAAACTGAAAGCACGTGATGCATTTGATCGTCGACAACAAATTGTTAACGATAATAAACAAGGATTTCGTGCCACATAGACTACTCAGGGTAAGAAACTTGCTGTTAACGCACGATGTACAAACTTGCCGAATGGTTCTAGTTCCATGCAAACTTTAATAACTAAAATCACACACACAAGTTAAAATCTATTTACATGGTTTAAAACAACATAAGTACTTTCGTGCTCGCTACGAGCACATCATCAGATGAAAGACAAGTTGGAGTTCCAGAAAACACATTTATGTATCGGTGCCGTTGCCAATCGTTCACACTGAGGAAAGAAATACAAGAAAGTTCACTTGCTCTAACGTAATGTGAGCAAATAGAGGCATATAGAGTTCTATTAATGATGGTCAGAGTCTGCTATGTTAGAAGAAGAAACAGGAATCGAGGACAGTAAAGTTTTCCAGGCCTAGGAAATATAGCTGGGTACTTCATCGTTGCAACAAGTGCCCACTCGATGCAAAATGTGCAGACTCTCTGTAAAGAGCACTGTTTCCCTCGTAGTAGAGGTAGAAAGAATGGAGACGTCTGTCCAAGATGGGTAATGTGTACCAGCTGAAGAAAGCCTGGCTAAAGCAGTCGATGAAGAGCCATTTTTTACACTATATTGGTGTTCCTTAATTCTTGTTTGCAGTCTCCGTAGGGTTGAGCCGATATATATGAGGTCCTTGTCTTGAGGATCGACAGATTTCATAGAAATGGAATAGATGCCACATTTGTCCAACAATTCAACACAGTCCCGATCATTTTTAATCAGGGAATAAATGTTCGATGTTTTTAACCCAAAACCGACACCGTGACTGTGACAGATGTTCAATAAACTACCGTTCACATGAGGGACGTAAGTCATCGATCCAACATATTTGATATCCTTTCGTTCACGTGTCAGGGTAAAAAATGTTGAACTTTGGATTTTTCGGTAGATTCTATGGACATCTGAATGAGAAAATCCGTGCTGATAAGCAATGGTATATATCTTTTGAAGTTCCTGCTCACGGAAGGCTACAGAAGAGGAGTGGGTAAATGCTCTTCGAATAAGAAAGTATAAGGATGAAACCTTATATCTGGTCGGGTGGGAAGAAACGCGTGGTATCAAGATAGGTATAGAGGAAGGCTTTCTGTAAACCGAATAGCTCAGGTACTGGGAGGTGGGGTTCCTACGAAGTTGGAAGTCTAAAAACGGAAGAGAATAGTCACATTCAACCTCCACAGTGAAGGATATAGAAGGATAAACAGACGACAACGTGGTTGCAAAAGAGAACAAATTTTCAACTGACGAAGGCCAAAAGACCAAGACATCGTCAACATACCGAAGATATAATAAAGGTACAAACTGACAAAAGTCCAAAATGCGATGTTCTATGTCTTGAAGAAGAAGTTCAGCCAACAGAGGGGAGAGGGGGATCCCATGGGGGCTCCCTCAAGTTGGCGATATAAAATGCCATTAAACCTGAAAAAGGAACGTTTCTGAATGAGGCGTAATGCCTGCAGAACGGCTTGAATTTCCTCAGGGGGTACAGACCCCAATTGGGAAAGTTTGCTTTCAATGATATTGTGTACAATAGAAATGGGGACGTTGGGAAACAGAGACACTACGTCTAAAGAAGCCATAAGGAAAGAGGAACCAGGATGATTGAAAGCCTTGATACGTTGCAAGGCTTTTACGGAGCTAGAAATGGAATATTGTGAGGAAGAGATTAGGGGGTAAGATATTTGACAAGTGCTTTCTCCAAAGGCCTGGTGGGATTAGCATACCCAGAAACCAAAGGCCTAATGGGGTGATTTTCCTTATGGGTTTTCAGTTTCCCAAATAATTCTGGGACCCTAGGTCCAAAAGGTGGGTGCATGAAGTTTGAAATGCAAGGGGGTAAGGCCCCATGATTACGGAGTCTGCTTAAAGCAGAAATAGTAGCAGAGGTAGGATCACCTTGAATAATAGAATGGGGGTATTATCAATGGCATTTTCCATTTTCATTACGTAGTCCTGCTTATCGAGAATTACAACCTGGTTGGATTTGTCTGCTGTAATAACCGCGAAATTAGGGTTCGAGCGAAGACCCCGCAGCTGAGTTTTTCTTTACGGAGGGTTTTAGATGCAGGAGAGATATTTGAACTTCTACTGAATTTGATGGCTTTCGCTACCTTATACCTGGTGGGTTCTCGTTCAGGAGTGGGGAGAGAGTTTTTTCTCCGTAAAGAAAAAACTCAGCTGCGGGCTCTTCGCTCGAACCCTAATTTGGCGGTTATTACAGCAGACAAATCCAACCAGGTTGTAATTCTCGATAAGCAGGACTACGTAATGAAAATGGAAAATGCCATTGATAATACCCCCCATTCTATTATTCAAGGTGATCCTACCTCTGCCACTATTTCTGCTTTAAGCAGACTCCGTAATCATGGGGCCTTACCCCTTGCATTTCAAACTTCATGCACCCACCTTTTGGACCTAGGGTCCCAGAATTATTTGGGAAACTGAAAACCCATAAGGAAAATCACCCCATTAGGCCTTTGGTTTCTGGGTATGCTAATCCCACCAGGCCTTTGGAGAAAGCACTTGTCAAATATCTTACCCCCTAATCTCTTCCTCACAATATTCCATTTCTAGCTCCGTAAAAGCCTTGCAACGTATCAAGGCTTTCAACCATCCTGGTTCCTCTTTCCTTATGGCTTCTTTAGACGTAGTGTCTCTGTTTCCCAACGTCCCCATTTCTATTGTACACAATATCATTGAAAGCAAACTTTCCCAATTGGGGTCTGTACCCCCTGAGGAAATTCAAGCCGTTCTGCAGGCATTACGCCTTATTCAGAAACGTTCCTTTTTCAGGTTTAATGGCATTTTATATCGCCAACTTGAGGGAGCCCCCATGGGATCCCCCTCTCCCCTCTGTTGGCTGAACTTCTTCTTCAAGACATAGAACATCGCATTTTGGACTTTTGTCAGTTTGTACCTTTATTATATCTTCGGTATGTTGACGATGTCTTGGTCTTTTGGCCTTCGTCAGTTGAAAATTTGTTCTCTTTTGCAACCACGTTGTCGTCTGTTTATCCTTCTATATCCTTCACTGTGGAGGTTGAATGTGACTATTCTCTTCCGTTTTTAGACTTCCAACTTCGTAGGAACCCCACCTCCCAGTACCTGAGCTATTCGGTTTACAGAAAGCCTTCCTCTATACCTATCTTGATACCACGCGTTTCTTCCCACCCGACCAGATATAAGGTTTCATCCTTATACTTTCTTATTCGAAGAGCATTTACTCACTCCTCTTCTGTAGCCTTCCGTGAGCAGGAACTTCAAAAGATATATACCATTGCTTATCAGCACGGATTTTCTCATTCAGATGTCCATAGAATCTACCGAAAAATCTAAAGTTCAACATTTTTTACCCTGACACGTGAACGAAGGATATCAAATATGTTGGATCGATGACTTACGTCCCTCATGTGAACGGTAGTTTATTGAACATCTGTCACAGTCACGGTGTTGGTTTTGGGTTAAAAACATCGAACATTTATTCCCTGATTAAAAATGATCGGGACTGTGTTGAATTGTTGGACAAATGTGGCATCTATTCCATTTCTATGAAATCTGTCGATCCTCAAGACAAGGACCTCATATATATCGGCTCAACCCTACGGAGACTGCAAACAAGAATTAAGGAACACCAATATAGTGTAAAAAATGGCTCTTCATCGACTGCTTTAGCCAGGCTTTCTTCAGATGGTACACATTACCCATCTTGGACAGACGTCTCCATTCTTTCTACCTCTACTACGAGGGAAACAGTGCTCTTTACAGAGAGTCTGCACATTTTGCATCGAGTGGACACTTGTTGCAACGATGAAGTACCCAGCTATATTTCCTAGGCCTGGAAAACTTTACTGTCCTCGATTCCTGTTTCTTCTTCTAACATAGCAGACTCTGACCATCATTAATAGAACTCTATAGGCCTCTATTTGCTCACATTACGTTAGAGCAAGTGAACTTTCTTGTATTTCTTTCCTCAGTGTGAACGATTGGCAACGGCACCGATACATAAATGTGTTTTCTGGAACTCCAACTTGTCTTTCATCTGATGATGTGAGCAAATAGAGGCCTTTCGTGCTCGTAGCGAGCACGAAAGTACTTATGTTGTTTTAAACCATGTAAATAGATTTTAACTTGTGTGTGTGATTTTAGTTATTAAAGTTTGCATGGAACTAGAACCATTCGGCAAGTTTGTACATCGTGCGTTAACAGCAAGTTTCTTACCCTGAGTAATTGTTAACGAATTTTGTTCAGTCAGAGTTCTAATGCTGTGTCTCCTGGACGCGTGTTAAATAATTCGTAACGCTTTTGGTCTGTTTGATTCTACAGACAGCTGTATGTTGGAATGTCAAGAGCAAAGGATCAAACAAATTTATGTAATGTCGCCGATCAAGGAGAGACCAAAAATGTTGTGTACGGCCAAGTGCTGAAATAATCACAGTATGAATAAATTATTTGTAATGACCGAATTTGTGAAATCGGCTTTTTTCTTTCTAGCAAGCACACATTTTTTTCCCGATTTGTTTAGTGAGACGTAAGTGAATATGAAATTAATAAGCCTAAGTCCCGGGCAAAATCGGGTAGTAAAGCTAGTGATCATGTGAAACACAGTATCCCCTATTTCGAATATATGATCATCTACAACATTTTTTTATCCACTTTCTGCAACCACTTAACTACGATAAGTACCTGAGCGCAGCTAAGCCTAGAAAAACAGTACGTTAGCGCCGCTAAGCCTAGAAAAATAGTACCTTACCGCCTCTAAGCCTAGAAAAATAGTACCTTAGTGCCGCTAGGCCTAGAAAAATAGTGCCTTAGCGCCGACAAGCCAAGAAAAATAGTACCTTAGTGCCGCTAAGCCTAGAAAAATAGTACCTTGGTGCCTCTAAGCCTAGAAAAATAGTGCCTTAGCGCCGCTAAGGCACGGCAAAGCTGTTCTGCATCCCTGTGTGTGTGTGTGTGTGTGTGTGTGTGTGTGTGTGTGTGTGTGTGTGTGCTAGCTATATATAATTCATCGAGACACGCAGTTAAATATTTGTCTGATTATTTTTCATTGCTGTCCAGTTTAAGTGTCTGAATTTCGACTTAAAAACGCCATTTGTGAATTTCGACTTAAAAGTTAAAATTCCCAAATGACGTTTTACTAGAAGCAGAAAAATATATCATGTTTTTCCTACGGAGAGAAGGCAGTTATCAGAGTGGCAACTGAGTAGTGACCTAGAAGCAGCCGACATGCATATGCTACTATTGACAAAAACTTTCCTGTCATGTGTGCATCACCAGTGGAAAACAACTTTCATTATTTGGGCATGGCTATTCCAGCGGTTGTCTCTGTATGGGTGGGGTGGTTGGGTGATATACGTCGCTCTCTGAAGCGTTGCTTTGCTGCTTGTCGCTCACGCATTTCCTTCAGTTGGGCAAACTGATTTCTATGGGTAATTTTGAAACAACTAATTTTCCCCTTTAGATTTACGGCTGTTAATGTAAGCGCTATTCAAGTACAGGTCATTAACATACAGGGTTACAGGGAAAATCCGTGATCAGGCAAATATCTCACGATCTATGGCAGTTAGAGATTTTCTTCTTGTGCAGTTGCATAGGAAACCCCCAATGGCGCACACAACAACACCACGAGGGATTCCCTCGTCCCCCTGTTGAGGGTTGAGGTAGCTATCGTGCCCACCTTTACAGAGAGGGCAAAAAAGTCAATTAAAAACTTGTTCAGCGAGGTAAAAATGGTACATAAATGTTTTTGTCCCATAACAAAAGATGGAAGGGGACCGGGAATGTGGCCCCAAGAAAATCACAACATCCTGAAGCAACGACAGCGTATTTAGACAAGACGTTATTATTTAGAAATTGTCTAAACTGGTAAGTTCAAAGTAAATGAAAGCAAAAAGGAAAGGTTTTCCTACAAAACCATATCAACAGTTCTTGTTCTGAAATAAAACGCAGTTCCTTGACACGTTCAATATCAGACTTTGATGTCTAATACAGTGAAAAATACACTGAGACAAGGAGAAATAGCATAAAGTGGCGAAACACTCATCCAATAGGAAAACTGTATGCACATCTAATTGACTTGCGTACGTGGCAAAGCTTTCGACTTCTCGTCACTGGTTGACGAAGTGTTGATATACAGACGACGCATATCATTTTTGCATTCTGACGACGGACCAGAAATCACATTTGAAATCCATGCAAATATGCTTCGGACACAGTGACTCAGGTAGCTTTCCGTTTTTTTTTTTCATTTGGAGAGTCCCCTTCCACCTTTTGTTACGGGGCAAAAACATTTATGCATTATAGGTGTGCAACTTAATTCTCGGCAACAGGCACGACACGTTGACAGCCAATTATAGCAACTCGAACACTTACCTAATCAAGGAAATAATCCCCGTCGTGTTGGATACATTTGAGCCATCGATCAGGGAGCTGCCGAATGCCACTGCGGAAAAAAGAGGGCTGTTTCAAGTTGATAAAGTCATCAATACTTGTGTGGACCTCCTCGACAGAAGTGAATTGCGTATCACTCAGGTGCTGTTGCAGGGAGCGAAAAAGGTGATAATCCGATGGGGCGAGGTCTGGATAATACGCCGGATGGGACAAAATCTCCCATCCCAGGTACGTGATCGTGTTTAAAGTCGTTTTCGCGGTGTGAGGACGCGCGTTATTCTGAAGCAACAGGACCGACCTTCTGCCCTCCCCGGTGTACGGCCTTTTCGCCTCCAGTGCGTCACTCACAAGAATGCGCTGCTGACAATAACGTTGAGCTCTGACCGTTTCACCAGGTTTGAGCAACTCATAGTGTACGGCACCGCGCTGATCCCACCATATGCACAGCAACGACTTCCTGGCATGGATGTTCGGTTTGGCGGTGCTGGTGGTAGGCTGGCCTGGATAAACCCACGATTTCCGCCGCTTAGGATTATCGTAGAGGATTCACTTCTAAACACAGGTCAAAATCTTGTGGAGAGCAAGAACATAGCAACATCGTAGCGCCTAGACGTGTTCGCATGTCTGAGTTGTGGGGCACCTAAAGGCTCTCCTTGTGAATCCGTCCAAGCTTGTGCAGGCGCTTTGCAATGGCTTGCCGTGTTACTCCGAGTTCTTGGACGAGCTTTGACTGTGTGCAACAAGGGTCCGCGTCCAGCAGTTGTTTCATTTCCTCATCGTCAACTTTCTGTGGCTGTCCCGGACGCTCTGCATCACGGAGATCGAAATTCCCCTGTTTAAACCGCTCGAACCACTTCTTACACCTACCGTAGGACACAGACGCCTCACGCAAAGCAGCACATATCATTTGTTGGGCTTCCGCAGCACTTTTGTTTCAGCTGAAACGCGAACAGGAGGCAGTGCCTCAAATGTTGCTTCTCGAACGACATTGCTTTCACCGTCAACTTTCATTCCTTCTGTCATTACAGCTGTGAGCTGTTACGGTTGCTTGGAAAGCTCTTGGATGGCGCTGCAATCAGCCATTATCGCACACATCTATTTGCATTTGCTGACGTTTCATGATCGCTTGCGGATAGGGGCCGAGAATTAAGTTGCACACCTAATACTACTTTTGCCTCGCTGAACAAGTTTGTAACTGACTTTTTTGCATTATCTGCAAAGGCACGATAGCCCCGTCAACCCCCCAAAAGGGAGCTAGGGGATCCTTCTTGGTGTTATTGTGTGTGTCATAGGAGGTTTCCTATACAACTGCACAAAACGTAAATCGCTAACTGCCCTAGTTCGTGAGATATTGGCCTGATCACGGACTTTCCTTGTAACATTGTAAACATAGCGGACACTGAATTAGAATATTTTATTCAGCACCGGGTTGGGTCTTTTTTTAGCCCAGATTATAGCACGTATGCGATTTGGCAGTACATCTAGGTGTACAGCATACCAGGCGTTCGTTCTCCAGACAGTCCTTCAAGTGACATAAATTTGACGAACCGGTCTTTGCTGCTGGATCTGTTTTTCTGATTTGCCACATGCACTCTCAATGGGTTCCAGATCCGGGCTTTGAGGTGGCGAGGGAAGATAGGGGAAGTCGCTGTCATGCTCTCTGAACCACTGCTGAGCACATCGTGCGCTATGGACGGTAGCACTGATGCCCATGAAACAGCCGTCACCTTCTGGATAAAAGTCAGCACTGCAGGATGGATTTGATCCGCAAGAATGCTTCCAGCAATGTCAGGGTACCCGTCCCGTACCAACGAAACGGGCCACACACAATGACATCTCTTCCGGAATCTTGAGTTGTGTTTGCGAAACAAGATGGGTCGATTGCTTCATAAGGCTCCTGCCAAACGTTATACCTATCGTGGGTACAGAACATGGTGTACCGCGACTCGCCGAACCATATGATGTTTTTCCAGTCTTCCAGTGTTGAGTCACGGCGTTCCTGACAACATTGTAGACGAACGTTTCTGTTGTTTTGAAGAAATCAATTGTCTCCGTATAAGCATGCGTCTGCCAATACTGGTCCTTTTAAATTCATTGAGAATAGTTTCATGAGATATGGGTGAGGAAAAGCCTTCATTGATTGCTTCGGTCAATTGCTGTTCACACGAAGTCTTGTTTCTCCGTACAAGCCTTCTCAGACGACCGCAATCTCGTTTCTTGCAGTTTCATCGCGTCAGTTACGTATCTTAGGCAAGAAATGAGGAGTATTTTTTCTACTGCTTAAATGCCAGGGGTATCAATAGAAATAAAAGCCGTTTTACGCACGATTAAAATCTTTAATGGTTAAAAACAAATTGGCTAAAAACTTGATATATATACATGAGATCTTTCGAGGCAGCAACTAACTCGTCTTCAGATGTATTTACATTTGACGACTGGACAAGAACCAAATGATATAAATACAAACACTTAAGCATTACTTGATAGTAGGCGATTAATGAAAGACATGAAGTTCACAAAACACTAAAACTGTAATATTAGGTGAGTGTCTTTTGACAATTTTAGGACGACCTGCACAAGATTTTAATACCAGGGATAGCTCACCTTTTGAGAAACCAGTCAGCTCTGGTGTTTACAAAATTGTTGCTCCAGCCATACGAGCACTCGTAATGAGTTCTTTACCAAACTCCGAAAGATCATTTGTTTCCCCTTTTGTGATCAACACTACTGACGATTTCTGACGAGCAGTAGTATTAAATAGTTGCCTAGATAAAGTGGTGACGCACATGATTTTGCACATAGTGACGTTTAAGGTTGTTTTTTTATATAGGTTTCTAATTAAGGTGGTGTGTGAAGAATTTAGACTAATTTTCATTATATTCGTCATAAAATTCCAAGTCTCTCAAAAAAGACATAAGTGGAAAGAAAGAGGAAATTCATGTCTGCCACCAGAATTATAGGAACAGAAGGACTTCGAAAGGCAAAGAAAAATGATTTAGCACCTGATGGAAGAACGATTAACGTAGTTTAAAAAGTACAGCTGGAGAAGCTTTTGCAGATAAGGCGATGAAACAGTGGACACTGGGTTTGCGGAATTTTATTTTTCAGGAAGATAAATCGCCATGTCATCGGTCAAAGTTGTTCCACGAGTGGTTTAATCGAAAAGTTATAAGAAAACTTCAGTGGCCGGCACAGTCACCAGATCTTAATCCCATAGCGAATCTGTGGGTGAGGTTGAAGCAAAAGATCCATCAACAAGGACCAACATCTAAAAGAACATTAATTGAGTGTGTAAGGGCCGTATGGCACGGTGTTGTCACCAATGGATAACTAGAGAAGCTCATTAGTGCCATACCAAGAAGGTGCATTTTGTCACTAAGAAACCGTGGTTATCCAATTAAATATTAAAGCGAATTTTGCTTGTTGGTAAGTTATTTCAAGTGTCCTGCAAGTTTCAATAATGTACTGTTTAGTAATTTTACGTTAAATGCATTGTACACGATTTTCACAAATTCCACTATTTTTTTTTTTGCTTTTTATGACTAGACGGTGTACTTTTGCTTGTAACTTCACTTCTATTACTGATAATAACATTCTGTAAAAGTATTTGAATTCAGCATGAAATGTCGTTTAAAATGATGTATAATATGTATTCCTGCACTTTTACATTACGCTGAATGTGTTGACTGCAAACATCAAAAATTGACTTTCGGTGTACTGGTGCAGGACTGTTTGGCCATGATTGTACAGAAAACATAAACTTGCAAGCACGCGCTTTCAGGGTGTGCTGAGGTTTTGTTACGAGTCGCCATTCAACAATAACGTAAAAGTACTTACATCACACAGATTTTTGCAGATTCGTAGCCATAACGTTCCTTAAAAGAGAAAGAGCGGAGCACAGCTACGTATCAAAAGCGTGCAGATGACGTGTCCGACACATACACTGAACCGAGCTATCTGCTATACAGAAGAAGCAATAATACCGTTAGCTTGACGTTACCTTTGTAAACAGACGCGTTTTGTGCTATGCGAGTGACATACACTGATGAGCCATTGCATTATGACCACCCCAGCCTAGAGAAATGAGCGCCTGGAGATCGAACGGTGGTGCAGGAGAAGATCACAGAGCAGTATATATAAACCCGAAGACCGGTTTTCGGTTCAGAGTCAGAATGGGAAAACCTGCCGATTTATCGGAGTTTGATAAAGGGCAAATTGTGATGTCACGGCGCATCGGAACTAGGATCCCGGAAACGGAGCCGCCTGTCGGTTGTTCACGTACCGCTGTAGTGAGTGCGTATCAGAAATGCTGCGCAGACGGCCAAACGACGAATCGTCGTTTGGCCGTGTGTCGTCCGCAGCTCACTGATGCCAAAGAGTAGGGCAGACTGTTGCACATTGTTCACAGCGACCGCAAGTCCACAGTGATACAAATCACCCGCTGCTACAACAGTGGTGATCAGGGCAATGTATCACAGCACAAAGTTCATCGCAGCCTTCCGCGCATGACCCTGCGTAACCGAAGACCCAGCTGGGTCCCCATGCTCACTGCACGTCATCGCTTACAACGCATGAAATGGACTCAAGATTATCGAGATTGGACCGTGAATGATTGGGAGGAAGTGGTCTGGTCTGACGAACCAAGATTCCTGGTGCATCACGTAGACGGCCGAGGGCAGATTCGTTGATTATCAACGGAGGGTATGGCACCTGGATGCACTGTTGGACGGAAACAGGCCGGCGGCAGCGGTGTTATGTTGTACAGATGTTTTATTGGAACACTTTGGGCCCCATTACCCCAACAGCACAATCCCCGACAGCTGTCAGGTATCTGAACATCGTTGCGGGCCAAGTTCACCCATTAATTGAACTGTGTTCCCTGCTGGCGATGGCCATTACCAACAGAATAATGCGCCATGCCACACTGCCAGAATCGTCAAGTTCGAGGAAATTGGTGGTGACTTTCTGTTATTGCTATGGCCTCCAACTTCACCTGACATAAACCCAATCGAACATTTATGGTGTTCGACTTGGAAAAGCTGGATCGCGCTAAATCACCACCACCCCGAAATGTACGGGAACTGGAGGACTTGCTGTTGACATTATTGTACCAGATACCCCAGGATACTTATCGCCACCTCATCGGATTGATGCCTCAACGAGTTGCTGCTGTTTTGCGGGCTAAATAGGGCCCTACAGCTTATTAGGTAGGTGGTCATAATGTAATGACTCATCAGTGTATATTCGATAAAACAACAGCCACTCAGAAAATAGTATAACTGTAGTAGTAAATCAGTTTCCAAGCTTTCGCACATCAGCCAGATGGCTTTCCTACGACAATAAGTTGGGATTACTACAAGCATTATAGTCATACTACACTGCCGGACAATTGCTAAGGACGAATGACAATAGCAACGATAGCAACCATAAAATGGAAGGCAGGAAAATGTGGAAATTAGCATAAGTGCGGGATACAGTAAGACGTGTTGTGCGTATGCAAATTTTGGATTGCCGAACTTGTTCGTGACGTCATAGCGCTGATAAGAGATATAAAGGATTTGACGCGTATTGACCGTTGTTGTTCAAACGCAAAGTTGAAAGGGAAAGAATCAATTGACGAACTTGCAATTTTCAGTATGTCTTCCCGACATCACCTAGATGATTTTACGCGTAGCCGTATTATTGGCAAGATTGAAGAAGGGCGAAAAATAACAGATGTTGCCAGGGAGTTCGACGTCAGCCACAGTGTTGTTTCAAGGCTTTGGAAATAATTTCAAACAAATGGAGAGTGTAGCAAACGTCACGGGGGAGGTCGTGTTCGCAGTACGACACCTGCAGAAGATCGGTACATAGTGCTGTCAACAAAAAGACACCGGCGCAGCACAGCTAGTGAGGTAGCAAATCAGCTTATAGCTGCTACTGGCAAGCGGATCTCCCGAAAAACTGTCGCCAGACGTTTGCGGGAAGGAGGACTATACGCCCGCCGTCCTGTTGTGTGCATCCCATTGTCCAGACGTCACCGTACCGCCCGTTTGCAATGGTGCCATCAACATCGCAATTGGACTGATAACGACTGGTCTGCTGTCCTCTTCTCAGATGAGAGTAGATACAGTCTATCGTCTTATTGTCGACGACAACTGATCTGGCGTGATAGTGGTACTGCATATTGTCCAGCAAACAAACAGGAAAGGGACCGATATCCGACATGTAGTGTCATGGTATGGGCTGGCATCATGATCAATGGCCGTACGTCCCTCTATGTGCTTCCAACTGGGACTATGACTGGCCAACGATACATTAATGATGTTCTGCTACCTCATGTTTTGTGGTGCTGTCGGTGATAGATTCATTTTCATGGACGACAACGCAACACGTCATCCAACAGTCGCTGTCCAGGAGTGTCTTGAGAGCGAGGATATTCAACGCCTCGTATGGCCAGCACGTTCTCCAGATCTGAATCCCATTGAAAATGTGTTGGATGCTTTGGGGAGGAGTCTTGCTGGTCGCCAATGCCCTCCAATAAACAAGGACACCCTCATCCGTGCACTGACAGAGGAATGGGATAAATTACCACAACAGCTGCTTGATAATGTTGTGCAAAGCATGACACGACGTGTGGAATCTTGCATCACCCTCCATGGTGGCCATATCCTGTATTGACATCTTACGCCGGAACGCCTGCGGACGGTAATTGCATTTTTTTCACGTTTACGTATTCTGCACAAAATGGCCTGTTTGTCCCTTGAACACGTTCCAAAGCCTTCTGGATTTCAGAGCACAATAAATTGTCTTTCTTGTAATGTCCTGGCATTCTGACATTATTTTATTTCACTTGGCATCCAAGCACACTTACTTTTTTATGCGCTATATAGCCGTTTATGATCCGTCCTTAGCAATTGTCCAGCAGTGTATTTCCTACATAGTTGGTGTATAGTCCCTCGTTATTAACAGCCACTCAATTTTTCCTGATACATCATGCCTCTGTTACGTAACCGATTCTTTTGATTCTTTTATATTTTTACCTTTAGCAGTGTTAGTGAATGGTTATTAAATTAATTTGAAATGATACGGTGAGGAAATCGTTGTATTTATAGATTTAGAGCCGCTTTTCGTTTTCAGAATATTAGACTGCATTCGTTTCACTGTAGACGTTTAATGTACGTTATTATAACCAACAGTTTCAACACTGAATTTCTAAACTTCTAGATTTTTAGGAGATTTTCTTCATTCTAAAATTTTAAATATTGTAAACGGGTCAAAAACGTTTAAAAAATAATAGCAGGATTACACTCCGTGCGTTTCTCTAATCCTTTCTATTATTTTTAAAACGTTTTTGATTCGTTTACTTTGCAAAAAAAAAAAAAAAGAAAGGAAAGGTGTGCGCTTATTGTGTACACTATACCCCATGACATTATTTACTTTTTGATTTCGAAAGTTTAAGGAGCGCATGAAAATTTAAGGTGTTTTCAGGTTTCTTCAGCCTCGTTTTGGTCAAATATGCAAATACATGTTCATATTTTTCGTGCATATAAACCGATTAGGAAAATGTTCTTGTTTACACCACTTGGACAAAACCATATCAGCCGCCCCGGTGGCGTAGTGGTCTAAGCGATGGCCTCTGATCATTCGTCCGAACGGGGTCCTGGTTCGAATCCCGGTGAGGTATGGATGTTGTGTTTGTCTTACGGCACTGGCTCTCTCCCTTCCCTGGAACCAGTGACATTATATTAGGGACGGGCGACTGCTTATAGTCCATTGAGTTGCTCACGGTGGTCGTTAAACCTCCAACCACAAAAAAAAAAAAAAAAAAAAAAAAAAAAGACATATCAAACGAGAAGACTGCACACAGAAGGAGCCAGTAAAAGGTATGCTTCTTTGTAAAACATTTTAATAAGTAACCGTTCACATTTTGATAGGGTGTAAAGGATAAGTTTCTTTGTAA
The DNA here is from genome assembly GCA_039090855.1 of Macrothele yani. Classification (NCBI taxonomy): domain Eukaryota; kingdom Metazoa; phylum Arthropoda; class Arachnida; order Araneae; family Macrothelidae; genus Macrothele; species Macrothele yani. The sequence continues at coordinate 66,315,079 of CM077028.1, read as the reverse complement.
AACACTTTAATAAATAATCATTAACATTTTGAGAGGGTGTAGTTTTATTAAAAGAGCAATTGTTTCTTATGTGGTGCACTGGTGTGTTGTACTAATGCATCGGCAGCATTGTTTCTCGATGTCAACAGATTAGGATGCACTAGGAAGCGTACAGATTAACAGTTTCAAAGACTTCTGGAATACAAGATAAAGTTACCGCCAAAGAAAGCGTTGGAAAACATAACTTTTTTTGACAATGGGTATGAGCTCATATATGTGTTGACGCTTGGAGTGGAGAGACCGTGACCAAGGTAGAGTACAATTAGTGCTGACCAGCGAATTATTTGCTGGCGGTCATAGACGGAGGAACTACAGGAAAGAGTTGCTCGAGATGCGGGATTGCATCGTTCGAGCCCCCAAGCCGACGCGGGTCATGGACGTTAAGAAATTAACGAGACCACAGCGATAGTAGGATGTTTGTTACTTTAATAGCTGACTGGCGGAAAGGTAAACACAAAAACCGAACTACCACGTATTCCTTTGTGTAACAATTAAATTGTTTAGTTAAGTACTAAAAGTAGACTTAGGGTATTATTAGAAACTGGTTCTGTGTCGTGTACTCTTGGTCGGTTTCTCAGATACGTTAAAAATGGCGAACTTGTTTTCCAACGCTTTCTTTGGCGGTAACTTTATCTTGTATTCCGGAAGTCTTTGAAACTGTTAATCTGTACGCTTCCTAGTGCATCCTAATCTGTTGACATCGAGAAACAATGCTGCCGATGCATTAGTACAACACACCAGTGCACCACATTAGAAACAATTGCTCTTTTAATAAAACTACACCCTGTCAAAATGTGAATGATTATTTATTAAAGTGTTTTACAAAGAAACTTTTCCTTTACACCCTATCAAAATGTGAACGGTTACTTATTAAAATGTTTTACAAAGAAGCATACCAAATACTGACTCCTTCTGTGTGCAGTCTTCTCGTTTGACATGGTTTTGACCAAGTGGTGTAAACAAGAAAATTTTCGTACTCGGTTTATATGCACGAAAAATATGAACATGTATTTGTATATTTGACCAAAACGAGGCCAGAGAAACCTGAAAACACCTTAAATTTTCATGCACTCCTTCAACTTTCGAAATAAAAAAGTAAATAATGTCATGGGGTATAGTGTACACAATAAGCGCACACCTTTCCTTTCTTTTTTTCTTTTTTTTGTAAGTAAACGAGTCAAAAACGTTTTAAAAATAATAGAAAGGATTAGAGAAACGCACGGAGTGTAATCGTGCTATAATTTTTTAAACGTTTTTGACGCGTTTACAATATTTAAAATTTAGTACTATATAACCATCTTTTATATGTGGTTACTCTTGTGTAATTCCAAAGATGACTCGGCCTTACGTTCAACAACATTAGATTTTTTCTTTGTACCTATTTTAGAGCAGCTGGTTTATGATATGAGAGAAACGCAGTGCCGAAAGTAATAAACACATATGAGATATAACCACTTAAAACAGCGATACTGATTTTCGTCAGGTCGGACCCACACCAAGCAGCATGAGAAGTCAGAAGCCGGCGCCCGATACGACTACACTATTAGGCAATGTGACAGCATTACAGGCAATGAATTATTTTACAAGATATTAGAATTTACTTATTGTACAAAATTCAACGTGACACACTTACCATACGCAAGGTAGGCGTAGGTACAAAATGCACTCGCACGTCCAGTTCGAATCTGGAGGTCATCAGCGGTTGAAAGGGAGTGCTGGTCAGCTGGATGAGCATATCCGGTCCGCTGGATAGCACTCGGGGCAAGGAGCCTTCCCCACAGAACTCTGCCAGCAGGGGAGACGAAGTAGTCCTTCCGTCAAACACTCGAATGACATCTCCCACGCAGTCCGATGTCAGAGTGCCCGGCTTGTAGCGGTCATTACTCATATGACCACTTAACACATTGATCTTGAACTCGTTGTTCTGCGAAACTTCCACTTGGGCGATACGTCCATGGGGCGTAACCTTCTGTCTCACCATGTAATGGCAAGTGATGTTTCTCAGGTAGAACCCTGGGAAGTTTGGCGAACGAACCACACATGATTTATAGTGACAATCCGTGAGTTCCACGTCGCACTTAGTTCCGGGCACGCTCCTTGGAAAAGCTTGTTGGGAAGTTGGCAAACGTGTCGGAGACGTATCACGCTTGAGGAATCTGTAAGTGAGGAACAGCTGAGGCACGGAGGGCTGTCCGGACACAAGTGAAGGTAGAACCACAGTGACAGTGACATTGTTGCCAACACTGTAAAACGTTGATGATTTTCCAATCATAGGACCGCAGAAAGATCCTATAGCACTGGCCTTGTTGTGCAAGAGGACGACTTTCGGTTTAAACTTCCTTCCTCTGAATCCTTTGTTCCTTGGTGGGGAATGTATCAGGGACCGCTTTTGGTAAGAGCGACGTTGACTGGAGTCTTCTATCACCATGTAACCTTTATCACACGAGTAACTGAAGAAATGAAACAATATATCAGTATATGGAGGAGATACATATCAGCTACACAGAAGATGCATACATTAGGATTATTAATAACATCTATGAAAAGGATGTGAAAATGTTCGGTTATTTGAGGATACAGCAGCAATAAAACTTGGAAAGGGAGTGAGACAAAACGACACCATATCTACTAAACTCACATTGCAAAATGTCTTTACTCAACTCGGAAAACAAGGAATAAAGATTAATGGAAATGATTAAACTCACCTTCGTTTTGGTAGCCATTGTTATAACTACCCCTTCAGAGCTGCAGATTTTAATGCCAAAACTTGCTAACAAGAAGTGGGATTAAAAAATGAACTATTAGGAAATAAAATTGATGTATAGGTGTACAAATAAGTTTCAAAGCTTTTTAAGACAACGCAACACGTAATTTGAGAGAAAACAACAATACCTTTACGAATCAAAATATGTACCGTCACTATCTATCACCTTCCGCCGTCGGTCGGGCAGCTGACGGATTCCAGCCATGAAGAATAACTTCGTCGTGTGATGCGATGAAGTCGTCAACCCATTTTTGCACTTCGTCACATGTCCGGAATTGTACAGCAGACAAAACCATGTTGCATCGATCGGAACAAATGATAATCTGAAGGGGCTATGTCGGGACTACATGCCGAGTGCTCCACAACTTTTCAGACAAGCGTCAATAACGTTTCCTTGACCGATTTTGCGAAGTGCGGCCTAGGGTTGTCATGCAGTAATTTCACGGGACGCACTCCTTTGCCTGTGAATGGACGTTTTCGACAGATTTCCTGGATTAATCACAGCAATTATTGCTTGTAGCGATCAAGAGTAAGAGTTTCACCTTATTCCAATAGTTCATAACAGAACACACCCTTCGTATCCCACCAGATGCAAGGGTGAACTTTCTTGGAGTGAATATTGCGTTTCAGTGTCGAAGCCGTTGCTTCACCGGGGTCTACCCAGTGTTTTTTGCGTTTGGAATTGTCGTACCATTTCCACTTTTCATCACCCGTAACGATTTTCCACAGGAAAGACTTTCTGTCTTGTTTTATTCAACAGATTCCAACACTTCATGACACGCTCATCCTTGTTCCTCTGGCTTAGGTCATGTGGCACCCATTTTTCTTTCTTCTGAATCTTTCCTATTGTGCGTAAACAATTGGAAATGGTTTGTTGAATTATCCCCAGTTATTCTACTAGTTCCTTTTGTCTTTGAAACGAATCTTCCTCCAGCAATGCTTGCAGTTCCTCATGTGCAATTTTCAGCGGGGCGCCGCAACGTTCTCGATCGCTAACATCAACAAGTTAGTAAAACCATGCAATGCATTGATTATGATGCGCTTTCCAACATACCAGAAATTACTACTCAAGTTATGAAGATAATGGCTGTGGAATAAATCTCGTTCCTGTGCCCTGACCTTTGACCTCATTTCGATGATATTCAACAGAACCGGTTCAGTAAACCTCAAGAATAACATACTAAAGTTTTGTCGCAATAGAGGCAGTTTTACGCAAGTTATGAGAATAATGGCTGTGGAATAAATCTTGCTTTTGTGCAATGCAATGACCTTTGACCCCATTTCGTTGATATTCAACAGAACCGGTTGACTATACCTCCGGAACAACATGATAACGTTTTGTCGCAATCGAAACATTTTTTGGTAAGTTATGAAGCACAAAGGCAATGGAATGGATCCCACTCCAGTGTCCTTACCTTTGACCCCATTTCGCCCATTTTCAATAGGGTTTTCGTCCACAGTGGCTCCCTACCACATACTAAAATTTCATCGAAATCGAACCATTTTTACGCAAGTTATGACGCATAAGGGCAATGGAACGAATCGCGCTCTTATGTCCTCCCTGACCTTTGACCCCATTTCGCCCATTTTCAATAGGTTTCGTGCCCAGGTAGTTCCCTACCACATACTAAAATTTCATCGAAATCGAACCATATTTACACATATTATGACGCATAAAGGCAATGGAATGGATTCCACTTTTATGCCCTGACCTTTGACCCAATTTCGCCCATTTTCAATAGGGTTCGTCCCCAGTTGGTTCTTTACCAAATACTAAAATTTCATCGAAATCGAACCATTTTTACGCAAGTTATGACGCATAAGGGCAATGGAATAAATACCACTCTTATGCCCTGCCTAACCTTTGACCCCATTCGCCCATTTTCAATAGGGTTCGTGCCCAGCGGTTCCCTACCACATACTAAAATTTCATCGAAGTCAAACCATATTTACGCATGTTATGACGCATAAAGGCAATGAAATGGATCCCGCTCTTATGGCGTGACTTTTGACCCGACTTCACCCATTTTAAATACGTTCATCCGCTGGTGGTCCCCTACCACATACTAAAATTTCATCGAAATCAAACCATATTTACGCACGTTATGACGCATAAGGGCAATTGAATGGATCCTGCTCTTATGGCGTGACCTTTGACCCCACTTCACCCATTTTCAATAGGGTTCGTCCCCTGGTGGTCCCCTACCACATACTAAAATTTCATCGAAATCGAACCATTTTTACGGGCGTATCGTGCCGACAGACAGACGGACGGAAAAGCTGGAGCATATACGCTTTTTCAACCTACGGTTAGAAAGCGTAAAAAATACCTGAGTAAAACCATCTAAACCGAAACTCACACGTGGTTTTCGGTACAATATTCTCTCCCAGGACAGAGCAGATTGATGCACATGATTTTGCAGCACTTTTTCTTTGATGAAATTCGTAACGAATGCAGTGTCGAATAAACGCAGTATCGCTTGCCATCTTTTACCTGCCGGTATACAAGTGCGTTTTACTGTTGGGCAAACTTCTGTGTTAGATTATATACTCCGGACTAGTTACGGTCACATGACAACAATGCAGGGGAATGTCGTATATGTAAATTAACGGTATACGTCACACAAAAACGCCTTAAAACTTATTTGTATACCTAATACACTGCTATTACGAGAGATGAAGATTTATCTATTGATGGGGGAAATCTAGAGATTATCGATACTTTACATTTACCTTGGGCAATAAATATCAAGCGAGGGTCACATTGACGGAGAAATTAATCAGCGTATAAAACTTGGTTGGAGAGATTTTGGAATGAACAATACAATATTCAATAGCAATATGCCATTATGTTTAAAAAAATATGTTTAATCAATGTATCCTTTTAGTTCTTACGTACGGAGCAGAGATGTAGCCCTTAACCCAAAAATAACGACATACAAATGCTGCAGACAACTGAAAGAAGCATGCAGTGATGCATAGTTGGTGTAACTAGGGAAGATAAAAAGAGAAACTCGTAAATCAGGAGAATGACAAGAGTGAAAGATATCATGATCAGAGAAAAATCCCTGATATGGAAATGGGCTGGACATTTTACCAGACATTTACCACTGATGTACAACCCAACCAAAATTTTGGACTAGACACCAAGGGAAATGCAAGAACCCAGCAGAAGACTACGTGAGATATGGGTGAATGGAAGTCGAAAGCATATCGAAGTGAAATGAAGGAAACTGGCTCAAGATAAACCTTTGTGGAAGAAACTTGGGGAGACCTTCACCCAGCAGTGATGATATAGAGAGACCTTCACCCAGCAGTGATGATATAGAGAGACCTTCACCCAGCAGTGATGATATAGAGAGACCTTCACCCAGCAGTGATGATATAGAAGTGTAGAAATAGTACTTAATCTGTGAAAAACAAACTGATTCAATTTACCAGGGTAAAACAAAAAGTAAAGGCATCTTCTTTGTACTTAAAAAAACAAAAACAAGGTGAAACTTGCATAACTGAAGCATTATTTTCATTTGTAATCTTCCTGCAGTTTTGCACTTCTTGTAATGCCCCAGAACCTCCTTGATTTTATCGGAGGAGAGAGTATTCGGTTGTCACTGAAGCTACGTAGGATCGCTTCTCACTTCTCTTACCTCTTCATCACTACCAGCCGCCCCGGTGGCGCAGTGGTCTAAGGCGTTGGCCTCTGATCATTCGTCCGTAAGGGGTCCGGGTTCGAATCCCGGTCAGGCATGGATGTTGTGTTTGTCTTACGGCACTGGCTCTCTCCCTTCCCTGAAACCAGTGACCCTAAATTAGGGACGGGCGACTGCTTATAGCCCATTTGAGTTGCTCACGGTGGTCGTTAAACCTCCAATCAAAAAAAAAAAAAAAAAATCATCACTACCAAACCGCCAACCACATACTTCTTTAAACAGACCCAAGACATAAAGCTCGCTTGATGCGAGATCCAGCTTGCCAGTCGGAGGCAGAGAACCTCAGACTTGATGTTTTGAAATGTTCCCATCGTTACAGCCGCTACACGGAGGCGAGCATTATCCCGGCGCAAAAGAAAACATTTTGATAACAATGCTCTTTTTTCTTACCAATTTCAGTTTTTAAGCAGCCCATAGGTCTGAACCAAATAGTGCCCAAAATGTTCAGCGCTTCTCAAATGGAAGTATTCACACAGAGGCCGGGTTTTAAGAAAGCTATAACAAAATAATTCCTTTCAATCGCACCAAACAGAAGTCATCGCTCTTTCGACGTTAATAAGTGAGTCACGGAACGATTCTCATCGGCCGCCACCGGGAATCGAACCCAAGGTCTTCCAGTTACGCGCCGAACATGCTACCACTGCACCACAGCGAACTCGAGTTCTTCAGACTCACATGTGATTAACTTCCAAACCACATGGGAGGTTGCTTCATGGAGCCCCGCACAATGCTGGGGTCCACGAAGCAACCTGCCATGTGATTGGGCAGTTAATCAGATGTGAGTCTGGAGGAATTCGAGGCCGCTGTGTGATGCAGTGGTAGCATGTCCGGCGCGTAACTGGAAGATCCTGGGTTCGATTTCCGGTCGGCCGATGATAATATTTTTGTGACTCACTTATTAACGCGGAAAGAGCGATGACTTCTGTTTGGTGTTCCTGATCCACGTCAAGTGCATGAATTAATTTACTTATTCCTTTCATCCTCTCATCTCGGCAGTATCGACCATAAGTGGTTAAAGCTGGTTTCTAGTTCTCTGCTCTGTGACCCAAGGAATCATAGGGAAGGGCTAGTCTCCCTGGCATGGGCACCATACCACTGGGCTGAAGCATGTGATTCAAACACATCTCTCCTTCCTTAAGTTCGATTACTCTGTTGTTATCTTTTAGAAGGTATTATAATCTGCCTTTCCATTTCCAAAATGTCCTGGTGAAATTTGTTTCTTTGCGCCACGCTTAATCCTAGGTATGCGGGAAACAATCAAGTGACCTCATTCGTTCCAGTCGCATTCGCTCCACTTTTTCGACAAGAAATACACTATATTGACAAAAGTCACCGCACACTCCTTCAAAAGCAAATGAACGGATCCTCTGCGTTGTTAAGATGCGCGGTACAGCTGCAAACGGTATAAAAACTACCCTGCAGCTGACCGCGTTCATATCGCACTGTGAGGTTGAGTGAAGATGCCGATGCGGAAGAGAACTGACTCTGAGAAATGAACGAATGTTGGGTGTTTTATTAGTGACTTGTACATAAGAGAAACCGAGAGGTGTTTAAACATACCCAAGTCAACTGTTTCGGATGTACTGAATATGTCGAAGACACATAGCGTGCCTAAAGTAGCAAAACGTATCGGCAGACCAAAGTAAATCAGTGATAGAGGACGTCAAAGCCTCGGGATAGTCCTTACAGTTAATTGACGGAGTACTGCACAAGACCTCAGTGTACAGGTGAGTAAAATTGCTGGAACCTCGGTATGTACACGTAACATTCGCAGAAAACTTCATTCCATGGGTTGCCGTGGTCGTGCGGCTGCTCATAAGACTTTCATCTCCATTTGGAATATAACTCGTCGTTTAGCATGCTGTAAAGAACATTTATCGTGCGCCGTAGATCAATGGAAACGGGTTCTATGGACTGATGAATCCAAATACACGATCCATCAGTCTCATGGCCGCGCGTGGGTATGGCTGTAGCCGGGGGAAGGCTATTTACCACAGTTCCTACGGTCAAGTTTGAAGCTGGCAGTGTACTCGTGTGTGGATGTTTTTCGTGGTATAGTCCCGGCCAATCGGGTATCGTGGAGAAACCTGTTAACCAGTACGTCTTGCTTAATATGCTGGAGAATCAATTATGCCCTACAAACTCTGTGGCAATACTATTGAACCGAGCTTTGTTGTTACCAGCATGATAATGCACCGAGCAATAAAGGAAAGACTGTTACGGCGTAGTTTGACGATAATTCCGTATCGTGTGTAGACTGGCCAGCACAGATCCCTGATCTTAATCCCATAAAGCACATCTGGCATGAATTAGAGCGCCGCATAAGAAGTTTGGAACCAAGGCCTACTACTAAGCAACAGTTAGGGGCAGCATTATGTACTGAATGGAAGAGCATACCTATCGCTGTGTTCCAAAATCTTGTCTCGAAGAGTCAGCGCATGCATTGAGGCCAAAGCTGAACCGACACCGTGCTAATGTATGTCAATAAATGCTATGTTGTGTTTCTCTTCTAGGTGTCCGGTGACTTTTGTCAATATAGTGTATATTCTTTCGAGCTGATCTCACCACATTTTGCAAACACGGAGTTAATTCCTTCCAGCCAGTTAAATGGTTAATCTTGTAATCTGCTTCTTGTTTGTGCTCCAAATCCTGATTTCATTAGTTAAAGCTACTGCTAATATGTTATTGATAGTTAAGTTAATAAAGGACCGAGTTGTTCTCATAAAAAGCAGAATGTTCGCCGTCAATAACTCTCCAGTTTTACGTATCCCTTCCATCAAACATCAAGGATCAAGCCTTGTGTGACTGTTTAAGCTACTGGTGTCCGTGCCTGAGGTTTCTGAATTGAGTGAGATTGCGTTTGCAACCTTTTTTTTCTAACTTACATTGAGTTCGACAAATACCTTCTGTGCCGTCACGCGGTGCAGGTGATAGTCATCATATTAATCTTGTATTTAAGCATTACTGAGCATGTCTCGCTGTCAACAGTTTGTCCGCGTTTTTGATAATGCCCCAAAATAGAACCATGCGTATCCCAAAACAAGGTTAGCAAAATATTGTTTTACAGACGGGACAGTTTTAGAGTTCTTTTGGGTGGAGATGAAGAGGGTTGCCACGCCCTACCACATTTGGAAACGGGTCAAATATTTCGGACCCGGACCCGTAACTGACCCGGGCAAATCTACTTTAAACTACATAAATTCGAAACTCAATTTATATACACACATATATATATACATATAAACGCAATATATATATATTCATCCCAATAACTGCTTGATATTTAATAACTGAAATCCTTTTTTAATAATAAAATTTGGTTACTTGCTAAATTTTAGTGCCATTTTTAGTGCCACTATTTTGCGTAATCGAGAAGTAATGGCTGACTATAACAGCGACCATGGAGTATATTACAAATGGGAATCAGTATTTACGATTACACAAATGTATTTTATTTAGATTGTTCACTCTTTCCACGATTTGATGGAGGTGCGCATACTTTCATATGGTCCGTTAGATTTTTGGTTCCATAATCTTTTATTACACCGTCGACATCTTTCTTTGTAATTATACACTTTCCACATTTTGAACAACAAGCAAGACCAAACAAAACAGAATTATTCACCGGTTCCTTAATGAGACGAAACAATTTCCAACATTCACTCTTCCTCTTGTGGTTTTCAACAAACACGTATTTGTTGGCCTCGACGCCTTTCTCAACCTCCTTAATATTAAATCCATCCATATTAACAAATAAGGAGTTAATTTCGACATGACATGTCATGGGAACGGAATGTTAGCACATCAATCGAAAACCTCTGAATGCTCAAGGTAAAAGATGCGATGTGAAAAGTAATTCTTAATCATACAGTGAAATTTGCACGGCGAGAGTGAATCAGTTGAGAAGCAGGCGAATGGCGTTCTCCTGTTCCTTGCCCTGGACAACCGCACTGTAAAAGAACGCAAAGGAAAGAAATCTTCGCTGCTTTAAGAAAGAGACGACAATATTTTTGCAGGGCAAAGCATTATTCACTCCGTGGGCACCAGTATCGACTACAGAATTCCACCACGCGCATTTTTCTTTGGAATACATTTTTCTCATTTCAAAAATAAAACGGGAATAAAACCAGGTCAAAATCGGGTGAGGAACATATTGACCTGACTCGTTGGACCCGCAAAGAATTGTCGATCCTTTGACTCGTTGACCAGTGACCCGTTTCCATCTCTGCTCCATACTCTGTGTCTTGCTCTCAGAATCAAAATGGCACCTAGCGCGCACACACACACACACATCCCGGTATGCTGAGTAGACATGCACGATTGCATAAGCAGAACAATAACTTTTGTCTTACATATTAGCATACAAAGTAATTCGTCGGTTTTCTTGAGTGAGAGTTCACTCGGTCGACAAGGTCTTAAGTTCGCAACACTGATGGCGCTCTGATCAAGCTTCGTCAGTCTCACTTCTGCCAGATTTTAACCTGCCTACCCATTTGTAAACTTTTATCTAGCCCAAACACTATACTACTCTTCTTCTGTAAATTTGAGCGGGATTGATCCCCTTCCATTTCTACCTAAAGAAACCATATTATGGCACGCTGTTCAGAAGCGATGCATTTGAAAAAAAGGAGTTTTCCATACTTCCCCACCGCCGGAGCCAGACTGACGTGTATCAGTGTACCATAGCTCGACGCAGGTGCCATCATTTCTAACAACCGTTATGATGTGTTAACGCTGGTCGGCTGCTGTCGCTTGCGGTAGCAGTTTCATTCACAAATTGTCTTTACTTTTGAATTTACCCTCCTACTAAATGGGGCATCGCAACGACAATGACCTCCGTTTCTTTGGAAAAGTTTATATGACTGAAATGTAATATATGATTTTAAATACCTTCGTTGTTCTGATTGCAAACATTTCAGCAGCTTTTTTTCACCATGTGGCGTAGATTTATTATACAAATTAGAGAAGAAAACAAAACAGAAATAAAAGCAGGTGGGGATTTACTGTATAACAAATAATATATTTATAAGTTAATAGACGCAAAATAGTTACATTTTACTACTATAGAGATAGGTAAAAAATAAACGTACGTAGTTGTCCATAAATTTATATACTCCTACGTAAGAGATGATTTTAAGATGGATGAAAATATCCATTTTGTGATTTCCGTGCGTAACATCTCTCTAGAACTTTGGAACTGTCCTTCTTCATCATGTAATACGAATCTGCCATTAGATTAGCATTCCACCTTCTATGATACCTCTTTTCTATTTCCATAATATGCTGGGGAAATTTGTTTCTTTGCATTTCGCTTATTCCTAGGTTTGCGGGAAGCAATCAAAGTGCTATTGTAAGAAGTGCATTTTTACACTCAACTTGCACTCCTAGTTTCTCAAGTTGTTTAACACACCATGCGCTACTTCATTTTAATTTCGGATTCATTGCGCTTTCTAAGTTTCTCACAATGTTTTTGAAGTACAAACGTGCTACTTATTTTCTGTTAAGAATAATGGTTTACTCAAACTGAGGACCAATCACTAACTTTTAGATCTGAAGCCCAGTAAAAACTCCTGCTTTTAGCTGTTCGTGTGTGAGAGGATGTAAGTTTTTTACAAATATACACTGGCGGAAAGTGAAAAAAGAACACCAAGAAGGAGACGTCTGATACCAACGAAATTTATACAGCATAACAACGGAACACAGGGGATAACGTGATCAAAACAATATGGCAAATTACAGCTGTATTTTCTGGTAAACTGAAAAATAACATTTCCATGTAACATGCTTAGTACGAGGTTGAACCGCCATGAACTGCGTCACACTGTGCAATTCTGGCATGGAGTCTGTCGTACAGATGTTGGATGTAAGTTTGGGGTATTGAGTTCCAAGCATCCTCAACCTGGACGCGTAAATAGGGGATGGTCGTGGCTGGCCGTAGAGACCGGATAAGTCCCACAAAATCCCACACGTGCTCAATGGGGGACATATCCGGTGAACGTGCAGGCCATGGAAGTTGTCTCACCCCCTGAAATGCATGTTGCGTTGCACGTGCCGTGTGTGGGCGTGCGTTATCTTGCTGGAAAACACCACGATGTACCGACCTTACAAATGGCATAACAACGGACTGAATGATGTTGTTGATGTAGGAGGTGCTGTTTAACGTACCCGGTACAAACACTAGTTGTGTACGAGAGTGATAGCTGATCGCTCCCCACACCAGGAGACCAGGTGAAGGCCCTGTGTGTCGCTGGCGGATGCAAGAAGGGTGGAGACGCTCCCCTGTGCGTCTGCGAACACGCATACGGCCGTCGAAGGCTCCCAAGCAGAATCTGTTTTCATCGTTGAACACGACATATCGCCATTGCGTTCTCCGAGTGCAGACGTCGGCGACACCACTGCAGCCGTTCCTGACGGTGGGCTGGAGGCAGAGGTACATATGCCAGAGGCACACGTGCACGTAGTCCTGCATCCAGCAGGCTCGGATTTGCGTCGCAGTAGATGTTCTGCTTGACAACACCGCTCTTCTTATGCGTCGATCAGTCCGCTCATCAGTCCGTCTGTGACTCCCGGTTCCACGTCTTCTCGTGTGAGAATGTTGCTCGGACCATCTACGCCACCATCGTACCACCACCGATACTTCCCGTCCAATTCGCTCCGCAATACGACGATACGACCATCCGGCCTCGCGGAGTCCGACTGGACGACCTCGCTCAAAGTCCAATAACTGCTGAAATCGTACACGTCTTCCAGTCCAGGCATTGCAGCTTCTTCAGGGTCTTTGCACGTGTCCGTACGCCGACGACGGATTATATTCACTTCGCCGTACTCCTTAAATACCACCGACGATAATTTGCATATTATGCCGTGCTGTGGCGTAAGCGCTCACCGGTTGGTCCTGAAATTAACATCACACCTACGTAAACTCGTCCCCCATTAACATATGTAAATTTCATGATCGTCCGCCAATTCCTTCTTGGTGTTCTTTTTTCACTTTCCGCCAGTGTATTTAAGACTTAGGAGGAAATAAAGCTTTCGAAGGAGGAGCCTGACGAGTTAAGTGAAAAGTAACGTGCACACTTCTGTGAGATACCAGAACATGAAAGCACAAATATGATTCTGAAGCAAAAGCAGATGATGCGATAGAAATACACTGCTGGCACCCAAAATGCAACACCAAGAAGGACACGAGATAGCAAAGCCAGATTTACTGTACACATAACAACACATACAAAGATGAAACGATTGAGCTTACAGGCCCGTGCGACTTGCGGAACATGCAGACATCAATAGTTCGTGTGGCCCCCATGGCTGGCAATAACGACCGCTACACGCCGCGGCATCGACCGAAAGAGGCTTTGGATGCGGGTTTGGGGTATGTCGGTCCAGGCTGCTTCCACACGTAGCCACAGTTCATCAGGCGTAGCTGCGGGTGGTGCTTGCCGGGCCACTCGGTTGCCGATCAGCGACCAGACGTGTTCGGCGGGCCACGGCAGCAGTGACACCTGGTGGGCCGTGAAGAATTCTTAGCACGATGCGTGCCACGTGCGGGCGCGCATTGTCCTGTTGAAACGTGGCCGCTGGCAGGTCCTGCAGGTAAGGGAGGACTACAGGCTCCAAAACGTCGGAGATGGTGCGGTGGCTGTTGAATGTACTGGCAATGCGTACCAGAGTGGTGTGCGTGTCATATCCAATTGCGCTCCAAACCATAACGCCAGGCGACGGACCGGTATGGCGATGCATAATGCAGGCGTCATACAGTCTCTCGCTGCGGTGCCGCCACAAGCGGATCTGACCATCGTGGTGTTGTAGGCAGAAGCGGGATTTGTCGGAGAAGACAATGCCGTGACATTCCGCAGTCCCGGCGCAGCGTTCAACGATCTACTGCCGCCGCACTCGCCAGTGTTGTAACGTTAATGGTAATCGGAGCAATGGGCGCCGTGCGACAAGTCCCCGCTCCTGCAGACCACGTCGAACGGTACGTGCTGACACAGGTTGTTGCGCAACACACCTTAATTCCTGCGCTAACGTTCGTGATGTGGCCGTGCGAGCCATCAATGCCCGCCGCACAACATGCTGGTCCTTTCGTTCGGTGGTGTGTCGCGGCTGCGGCAATCGCTTACGTCGGTCCGTCCGTCCCTCCTGCACGCACCGAATCCATACTCGTTTCACTGTGGCTGGATGTCGTCCCACACGGGTGCCGATTTCTCGGTACGATAAACCGCTGTCGCGATAAGCCACTATTCGTCCTCTGTCGAACTCCGAAACGTGCTATAATGACTGTCGTATTCTGTGACGAGGCATCAGGAAGCTTCCCACGCACAGTTCCGGCAGCACAGCACACTTCCACTATTTACACCTCGCCTTCTGTGCACCCTTCTTATAGTGCTTCTCGGTGGCGTGCCGGGGGACCTTGCTGGCCAATTCATGCGTGGGTGGCCAGCAGTGTAGAAGAAGACGCAGCAAAAATCTCAAGGGAAAACATTTTTTATTCTATACTATCTCCACCCTAGGAGAAGTTAGCATAACAATTGAGATATTAAAGAGGGTGTTCAGAAAATAACGCCTCGATATTTACAAATTTGCACTCTATTGACAAAAGTTACCAGACACTTCTTCAAAGGCAAATGAAGGGATATGCTGCGTTGTTAAGATGCGCGGTACAGCTGCAAACGGTATAAAAACAAGCCTGTAGCTAACCGCGATCATATTGTACTGCGAAGTTGAGTGAAGATGCCGTTGAGGGAAGAACTGACTTTGACAAAGGTAAGATTTTTGGGTGTTATATTAGTGGATTGTCCATAAGAGAAAACGAGACGCATTTAAACATACTGAAGTCAACTGTTTTGGATTTACTGAATAAATGGAAGTCACGTGGCGTGCCTGAAGCAGCAAAAAGTGCCAGCCTACCAAAGAAAATCAGTGATAGAGGACGTCGAAGCCTCAGGAGAGTCGTTATAGCTAATTGATGGAGTACTGCACAAGACCTCAGTGTACAGGTGAGTAAAAATGTTGGAACCTCAGTATGTACACATACCATTCGCAGAGAACTTCATTCCATGGATTACCGTGGTCGTGCGACTGCTCATAAAAATGCTACTCGTCGTTTAGCATGGTGTAAAGAACATTTATCGTGGACCGTATATCAATGGGAACGGATCCTATTGACTGATGAATCCAGATACACGATTCATCAGACTGATGGCCTTGTGTGGGTATGGCGGCAGACGGGGGAACGCTATTTACCACAGTTTACTGTTCCTACGGTCACATTTGGAGCTGGCAGTGCACTCGTGTGGGGATGTTTTTCGTGGTATGATCCCAGCCCATTAGCTATCGTGGACAAACTTGTTAGCCAAAACGTCTAGCTAGATATTCAGGACAATTATGTCCTACCAAATCTGTGGCAATACTATGGAACCAAATCTTGTTGGTACTAGCAGGATAATGCACCGAGCCTTAAAACAAGGCCTTTACGGCGTGATTTGACGATAATTCCATTCCTTGTGTGTACTGAGCAGCACAGAGCCTTGATCTTAATCCCATAGAGCACACCTGGGATGAATTAGAGCGCCGCATAAGAAGTTTTGAACCAAGGCCTTTTACTAAGCAACAGTTAGCGGCAGCCTTATGTACTGAATGGAAGCGCATACGTATCGCTGTGTTCCAAAACCTTGTCGAAAGCATGTCCCGAAAGGTCAGGACATTCATTAAGGCCAACGGTGGTTTCAAAATATCTTTATTCAAGGTAGAAATCAGGAGACGAACTAATAAGGACGTCTAAATACAAATATAATACGATCAAAGATCGTTAAACCACTAAAATCTATATACAAATATATAGCATTGTGCACAAGTTGAAAAATAGAGCAAACTCACAGCTCGTGATAAATGATCAGCGACAAGCATGTCTGGGCATCTCCAAACACAACAGAACCAAATTAGAAAGGATTTTAACAAAACCTTATTGCTCATAAGTGCATTGCTGTGCGATTAACAAACTTGTTCAAGAAAATATTGAGAGCTTCATGAAACAACATTTCTCTTGCAAAAAAAGTACAATAGGACAGTAAGTTTTAACACACCATAGTTACAAGAATGTACAGTACAAAGCAATTGACAAACTGATCATAAGACAAATCAATGAAATGATGAATATCAGGAGAAGAACAAACTTGGACTTCCTGGTGTAAACAGAATATATTACCTGTTCGGCAATATTCAGAAACAATGCACAAATATTTAGCACAGTGTCAACATGTTACAAATCAAAATAGGACCATATACAGAAATGTAACACTATTCATTTGACCAGATAGAAAATGTAAGTAGAATAAGAAAACACACGATAAATAAAGCTTTAACGTATTCTCACTATCCATATTTAGTAATAGAAGAATGATAGTACCAAGCATCACCTCACACAAAAGAACAAAATAGGTAAAATGTTTTTCAAAATATATTACTCATGAGTACAACACCATGCAATTGACTAACTTGTGCAAAAATAAATACAGTAAGAATCATTAGTCAACATGTCTCTTGAAAGAAGGTACGATATGACAGTGAGTTTTAACACAACATATGTACAAGGTTGTACAGTACTATGCAATTGAAAAACTGATTATCAGACAAATCAATGGAATGTTGAATAACAGGATATAACTAAACTTGGACATCCTGATGCAAATAAGATGGATAACTTGTTCCGCAATATTTTTAAAACTATGTACAATTATACAGCACAGTGCAAACATGTTCGGGAAACAAAATAGAACAAAATTACAAAAAAACAACACCACTATGCTAATGACTAACTGCAATATTTATACTCAAAATGTAATCGAAAGACGAACTAACTTGAACGTCAATGTAAGAAAAAAATACAAGATGAGTGTCACAAAAAACAATTTACTGTGTAAACACGTACAGCCCTTTATAAAAAACCAGTACGGTAAATTCCCAAGCTGCGCAAAGATCTTGAAAACAGATTGTTGAGATTACATATGCATTTCTGATTCAAAAAGGTCCAATACCAAATCGGCCGACCGTCAGGTACAATGACGCTGGCGAGCTGGTAAACCATGAGGCAGCCGGTGACCAGGTGGCAAGGAACTGGCTCTCCCGACGCTGAGTAACTGCAACAGAAAACTCTAGCCGAAATCGAGATGTCAGGCGGTCGCGGAAGTGTCATAATAATGCCGTAGAAGCTTCATGCACAGTCAGAGGAGTAGTCAAATATCTGCAGCGTTGATGAAACACGTAGATTACATGCTTCGCTAAAATAAAAATATAGGCACAGACTGATGGAAGCTTGACTGGGGAGAGTTCTGTAGCAGAAGAGTCCGATATGCATCAAATGTAAAATCTGCTGTAATGCAACATTGGGCGATAGTAAATGCGAAGTTCAGCATAGGGAGTGATATAACAGAGTGTTGATAGACATGGGAGACATCAGCCTCCCGAGCACAGAAAGGGCAAAGAGGGGAATCGAGAAGAGACATTCGGAAAAGAACGGAGGGAACAGGAAGGCGGCGATGGAGGAAAAGCCAATGGGTATTAATTTCTAGAGGAGCAGAAAGAGGAGACAGGGCGGCTGACCACACCGTAGCAGTGGCAGCAGGGGGAACATCAGGAATGGGGAGAGGAGGATAAGAATGGGACATAGAGAGGAACCGATAAAGAGCTGACACCGAGAGAGAGGAAATGGGATGAGCTGAGCCAGAAGTAAGCAAGAAAAGAGGAAATGGGAGAGAAGCAGAAGGAACAAAGGAAAGCCCTGAGTGGGAAGCAAGATGAGGAAATTGAGAAATGATAGATGAAAGAATAGAATCGTAGATGTCACGAGAGGAGAAGGAGAGGGGAATAGAATCGTAGATGTCACGAGAGGAGGAGGAGAGGAGAAGAGAGGGAGGGAGGCTGGCGAAGGGTCGCCAGTAAAGGTAAGGGTTAGTGAGATCTTTAACTGTTAAGCACCTGCTCGGAGCCAGGTAGGATAGGCAAAATACGGAAGATGAGAGGGGTGAAGAATCGAAGAATAAAAGAGGGGTTCAGCAAGGAGCTCGGTTGTGGAATCAGGTGGAGAACGAGAGAGGGGGAGGGAACGAAGCAAAGTTAGAGCTTCACGGTAAACAGGGGGAAGTCGAATGAGGGTGAGGGGTCGGTGGTCCATGAGTAGTAAGGAGAGAAAGGAAAAGCTAGGGTTGCTCGGGGAGGCGATGACGTCCCTAGCTAAAACGGCGTCTGGTACTGGCGACGTGAAGAGACGGAGAAATGTAGTAATTCTGACGGCCTTGTAGTACTCCTGTGTATCAATGAGTCCGATGCCGCCGTGATCCGGAGGTAGGCAAAGCTTTGTGGCACTGACCCAGTGGTGGCAGGTCCATATCGGAGAAGTAAGACATCGGGTAATTTCATGAAGGCGGAGTTGTAGAGACTTGACACCAAGCCAGGAGTGTGTGCACAAGGAGATTAGGTAAGTTCGAGAGAGGCGAGCTCTCTGGAAGAATGATGAGCAGAACTGAGCTCTCCTCCAGGAGGCAGTTGACCTGAGCAAGCGTGGGTGAATAGCATTCCACGTGTAGAGGGGGGCAGCTTGCAAGGAACCAAGATGAACTCCAAGGAAGCGCTGTGAGATGGACGACCAGCTTGCTCCCCAAGGGGTGTCTACACGATGTGCCCATGAGCCGCACCATAAACCAGTGCTTTTAGATGAGTTGAGCATTGCACCGGAGCATGAGGCATAAGCTGCGAATAGACGTTGGAGACACGGAAACTGTGAGTCATGACGGATGCAGATGGTGACATCATCTGCGTATGCAACAGAGGTAGTGGCATGATGTCTTGTGCAGGCAGAGAGTGGTGGCAGAACTGCTTTAAAGGATTGGTGTACAGAGCGGAAAAATGGTTCAATTGCGATTGCAAAGAGTTGTCCGGAGAGTGGGCAACCCTGCCGCCCTCCCCGGCGGAAGGGAATGGGCACTGTAAGAAAGGTGGGAAGCTTGACCTGGAGAACGGCGTCTTGATAGAGTGAGAAAAGAAGAGAGACGAAGGAAGGAGGAAAACCGAAGTGAAGGAGTGTAGCCGATAGATAGGAATGTGAGATATTATCAAAAGCGGATTGTTGGTCAAGAGAGAGAAGGGCGAGGGGTTCAGAGCGAGATCGGGCAAGATGGATTACATCATTAAGTAGATGGATATTATGAGAAAGTGAACGGCCGGGAACTGTGTAAGTTTGATTTGGGGAGAGAATGTGAGTGAGAATGGGGTTAAGGCGTTGGGAAAGAAGTTTAGTATAAAGTTTATAATCTAGCTTTAAGAGGGAGATAGGGCGGCCATTCCCCAGGTCAAGGAGATCACCTTTCTTAGGGAATAGGACAACATATGCTACTGTGAATCGCCTTGGTAGAGGGGAGTGATTGAAAGCAGCAGAAAGTGTAGAAAAGAGAAATGGTAGAAGGAGAGGTAGAAAGGTTTTAGAGAAGAGGAAACTGAGGCCGTCCGGACCCGGTGAGGCACTAGAGTTTAAAGAAGAAAACGCAGAGGATAGTTCAGAGAACGTGGGAGGAAGGAGGAGGGAAGAGGCAAGATAGGGAGGAACTTGTGGTAGGTTAGAAAGAAGTGATGCCAAAGCTGAAGAGGATGGCGGAGGAGATTCACAGAACTTCTCTGTATAGAATTTTCGGACCTGGGAACATATAGCGAGTGGATCATCAGACACCTCTTCAGATGGGAGGCGAAGGTGCCGAAGTGAATTCGATGCTGTTCGTGTTTTTTCCATGGATGTAAGGCAATCGTAATTGGATGCGTCTGGCGATAGATGTTGTAGCCGGAGACGTCGTAGAGCTTGTTGAGCCAGAGGAAGGAGTATTGATCGGAGTTCTTCTTGATAGTGGCAGAAGAGAGGATCACTTAGGCTTAGGATGGAGAGCATGGAGCGGACATGGTTGAGACGCATGTTTTGAAGCGTTTTTGCTTTAAAAGAAAGTTTGCGAACGTGGAGAACGAGTTGCTGTTTAATTTCCAACCAAAAAGTCAGACCACAAGGAGCTGATTGAAGTTGAGGTCGTTTGTCCTCAAGGAAGGAGCGTGCTGAAGTACAGAAGTCTGGATCTGTAAGAAGAGTGTCGTCAAGAGTCCATGGACGAATTGTACGGGGTTGTGCTGGAACTGCTTGAACAATAAGAACGATGGCGCAATGGTCAGAAGAAGCTGGAGGAGGGATAATAGATTCTGTCACAGCTGTTAGCAGAGTAGATGAGGGGTAGTATCGGTCAAGGCGAGCTGTGTACGTATTTTGATTATGTTGCGAGCGCCAAGTATGTACAGTCGATGAAGGATGGAAGTGACGGTGAACATCAATGAATGAGTTGTCGGAGACCACTGACTGAAGAAGATTCACCAAGTTAACACGGCGTTCTCTGGTGGAAGGAGATCGGTCCAGGGTAGGATTCAGAGTGCAATTGAAATCCCTCCAATTAAAACATGAGCTATGGGAGGAATGCGAGACAAGGCACGACGAAGGCGAGTAAAAAGTATTGTCAAGTGGGTTGAAGAGCTTGGAATATAAATATTAAATATATGATAAGATGTGGAAGCTATGGTGAATGATGCACACTGTAATAGGTCTCGATATAAGTTTCGAACCGAAAAAGAGGTGATAATGGAGTTGAAAGTATGGCGGATACCTATAGCTAGACCACTATGGGGTGATAGTTGGTAGACATGGTGAAATGTGTAGTTCCACTGGAGCCATCGTGAGAATATCGTAGTAGATTGGCAATTTGTCTCTTGTAGTAAGAGAAGATCAGCTCCTAACGGAGTGAGGTCTTCATGTACCAAGGCATTAGAAAATGGGGATGCAAATCCCCTGCAATTAAGAGATACAATCTTGAAGACTTTTTCCATTAATGCTTGCTGAAGAACCTTCACAACAGGAGGAAATGATTTGAGTCGATTAAAATAGGTTTTAGCCCACGGATGCTCCTTGCGAAGGCGGGAGAGGCATTGATTAAGGACTTGGATCTGATCAAGCACTAGAGGGAGAAACGATGCGTACTTTGAGAGTAAAGCATGCGTTGTGGAGTGGTCTGTCTTATGTGAGAGGTATTGATGTAAATCTTTATATGAAATTGGCCCAGTAGGAACCGAGCCATCCTTAAGGTATTCGACAAGATCCTCAAATTTGAGAGGAGGCTCTTCGTCGACCTGGACAGAAGAGGTAGCAGCCTTTGATGGTGAATTCTTTCGAGAGACACTACCAGTACGGGGAGAGGTACGGCGTGATGCGGCAGTCGGCTTCTTCGGTGGGCGTCTTCGAGAAGAACCACGACGTTTCAGCGAAGGCTCAGTCGAGCTCTCATCAACTCGAGATTTGTGGCCAGAAAATCCGTCATCAGCAGATTTAGAAGTATCGATGATAAGGGCAGTGGAGAAACCCCCTGAAGGGGACTCCGCTACAGAATGACGACGCATGGGAAGCGAACAATTGAGGGAAAATCCAGTTGCTGGTCGAAGGAAGAAGGGTCCGTAGACATGCGTTGACCAACTCCTGCAGTCGACTTTTGTGAAAGTTTCGATTCTGAAGCTTTCTGTGCAGTGCAAGAAGATGTTGCTCGGCCCAGAAGAGAGCCAGAAGTTGTAGGAGAATTATTAGGAGCCTGTGATGCTAGATGTGGGCAATGCACACGTAAATGATTCTCTCCGTGGCAAAAAGTGCAGTGGAGGGTGGTAGTCACTTCAATTCTCCTACGTTGCTGTCCACAACGAACGTTGAGCTCCTTTGGGCAGGCGAGCAAATGTTCATCAGACAGCAAGATCACTCTTGCACTTCGACGAAATCCTCCAATGGATTTATCGTCTGGATCTCTAGGCGCGGCTGAAAGAGTAGTAACGAGCCCAACAACTCGGCCGAACTTACTGAGTACAGTGCACAGCGCAACGTCTGATACCTCAGGTGGGACCGGATGAAATGTAACCTGGATGGGACGCTGAGAGACAGGTTCTGGTAGAAGATGGACGTCTTTGAGGGACAAACCTTCTGTCAAGACAAGATCCGCATGCTCTTTAAGAGCAAAGTACACCAACACAGCTCGAGGTTTTCGAGCCATGTGAGTAATACTGGCCCCAGCTGGAAGTATCTGCTTGAGAGCCATACTATATTCTTTCAACTTTGTGTCTGGGAGCGCATCAAAACACACTCCGAAGTGCATTGTAGAATAGAATTGTTTTCCCGCTGGGGAATCTTCGGGAATATCTATGGTGGCAGTAGTGCCATCAACACTGACGTACGAATCTGGTAAGACTTCTGCAACATACTTGGAAGGAGCTTTTGTTCCAGTAAGAGCGGCAGAGTATGCCCTAGGAGCAGGACTCGAGCGTGAGGGCTGCAACGCAACCGGCTGTTTGAACTGAGTTGAAGTAGAGGGTAAATTAGCAGCGCTGTCAGACACATCCATGTCTTCACTTAAAGCAACAGAGGGTTGCGCTGTACTGACGTCACTGGTCGAAGCAGGGCAAGAAGCTTGAGCTGTAGTAGAGGAGTCACTTTCCACTTCTAGTGGTTGGGTGACGTCACCTGCAAGCATGGGAGGAGATTGGTCTCGTATCGAGGAGGAGGAGGAGGAGGCAGGAAATGCCTCGCTGATATGGGCGTGGACATCGCTCTTGTCAGCAGCCGCCAGTTGTTAATGGCGAGGGCTACCTGAGAAATCGACCAGCTCAGTCGACAATTCAAATGATGATAACAGAAAAAATAAACTACTCACCAACTTGGGAGATGTATCAAAACAAAGCACTAAACTTCAGCTTGAAGGAACACGAAAGGAAAATGACGAACCACACGATAAAACACACTAAATAGGCACACAACACGGAGCTCAGAAAAGCGTGACTGAGGCCAAAGGTGGACCGACACCGTACTAATTTGTTCCAATAAATGCCACGTTGTGTTTCTCTTTTAGGTGTTCGGTGAGGTTTGTCAGTATAGTGTATGTGCGCATGTATGCGTGCGTGCGTGAGGCCAAAATAGTTAGTATACGCATATGTTTAGGAAATTCTCGTTTGTGCTGATTGCTGTATGCTGATGACACGGTGCTGTTAGCGGAGAGCAAAGGTGAATTACAGACTATGTTCTACCGGATATCAGAAGTTTCTATGAAGTTCAAACATAGCATATATAAGGGGAAAACCAGAGCGATACTGATAGCCTCAGGAACCCCTACATTTCTCACGGCTGAGAAGGCCCTTAGCCTCCGTAAAAAGATTTTGAATATTTTTTGGCAGAAACTTCATATCAAACTTCACTGGTATGCAAAAATTATGAACGAAGAGGAGAAATTAGCATAACAGCGGAACGAGCAGGCAGAACGGACCGAAAGACCACTCAGGAGATGGACTAGGGTCCGGTCCAGTACGGTAGAGAATGCGCATATATGCAGCATGACGTAGAGGGGGAGGGGAGTGTTGGAAAGGTATAAAGAACACGGGCGGTGTACGCTAGCAATTCGGTGAAAGATATTGCACGGTGTACATCGGTTTGAACGACGTCGAGTTGCTACCACCGTGTGATATGGCCAACAGGCAATCCAGTAGACCACATCTGGATGACTTTACCCGAGGTCGCGTCATTAGGAAGTTGGAAGAAGGTCGAAGTGTAACTAGTGTGACCGAAGAGTTCGGGATCGCTCACATCATCGTTTCACGAGCTTGAAGAGCATTTCAAACGACAGGAACAGCTGTCCGAGAGTTTAGCAGTGGCCGTCTACGAGAAACCACGGCGGCGGATGACCGGTATATTGTCCTACAGGTGAGAAGAGACAGACGGCAGACAGCGGGAGAAATCGCAAGGCACACGCAACAGACAACTGGACGTCCGTTATCGCGTTTTACCGTGGCCACTAGGCTGCACAAAGCTGGTCTTTTTGCACGACGACCAGTACGGTCTGTGCCATTAACGCCTGCTTATCGGAGACGGCGATTTCTGTGGTGCCAGGAACACAAGAACTGGACACATCAGCAATGGGGTCGAGTTCTCTTTACGGATGAGAGCCGATTTAGTCTGACGAGCGATTCTGGACGTATACACATCTGGAGAGAGCAGGAAACACGCAATCACACCTCCAACATCATCGAAAGGAACCGGTTTGGAGGTGGCGGAGTTCTCGTTTGGGACGGTATCGTGATTGGCAGCCCTACTGGCCTCCACAGCTTCCAAGGAGGTTCAGTCACTGGTGTCCGCTATTGTACCGAGGTTCTCCTGCCTCACGTGCGTTTGTTTAGAGGTGCTGTGGGTCCTGAGTTCCTCTTCATGGACGAAAACGCTGCATCTCATCGTACAGTTGTTGTCGCAGAGTTGTTGAAGAGTGAAGATATTGAACGCATGGATTGGACCGCAAGGTACCCGGACCTAAATCCAATCGAACACGTGTGGGACTTTCTCGGGAAACGCTTGGCAGCACGTCACCAGCCGCTAGCAGCGATTCCACAGCTGTGATTGGCGCTACAAGAGGAATGGGCCGCGATGCCTCAACAGCTCCTTGACAACCTCGTCCTCAGCATGGACAGACGTTGTAAACCCTGCAACGCAGTCAGGGGTGATCATATTGTCTACTAAAGACTGGATTTCTCTTGGCAGTCGCCTGTCTCATGGATGTTTCTGTCTTCTGTCCAGTTGTGCTCGAAGCTACCTTTTCAATAAAGTGCCTTTGTATCCTTTGGATTCCTTGTTTGGACGGTTTTACTCACTTGTCCCATATTCTTACATCTTGGGGATCTTATGGTATGATTTGAGTCGATGTGGAGCACTTCTGCACGACGTTACATTCAAAAAACCGTCTGGTCCTTAATTTTTGCACGCCAGTGTAGTTAAAGAAATCGCCATGAATCCCTGACGGCAGCTTTGAATTAAGCATTTAAAAGAAAAGAAATAATTTTCGCAGTATTAGAGTTTATAAAATCTGTATGATCAGAAAACAGCTATTCCAGAGAACTTAAGGCTTCTTTCACAGCCGTAGCTTTAGTTCCAATACAGTGCATGTATATTCACGGACAATGAAATTTGTGCTCGTAGAAGAAAACATGCTACAACAGCGAAACTTTGCAAATAGCTAAAGTGCGTGCTAGTATGAAAATGATCCACGTTTGGTGCGAGTGCGCATGACCGCACACCCTTTGATGGAACTGCAAAAATGAACCAACAGCCTCATAAGCCGGCGTGTAGTCGATGCCCCATGAAAGCGAAATGCACAGGCCGACGTAATCAAGAGTACAGAGTGACAATAATGCCGGGTAAATACCAGAGACGTCGATGTACGCAACTTACGGACTTCGAGAGAGTCTGATCAACGGGCTGAAAACCGCAGGGTGGTCGGCGCGGCGTATAGCCCGTCACGTGAATCGTTCTGACCATACCGTCTGACTTTGTTGGGAGCAGTGGACAAGTGACGGCACTGCCACACGGAGGAGCGGCTCCGGACGGACCAGGAGGACCACCGGTAGAGAGGATCGACTGATCGTGCGCCAGGCACGAACGGATCCCATGGAGACCCGGTCCACAATACAGGATGTTGTAGCGGCTCCTGTGTGCCCACAAACCAGTTTCCGACGCCTCGCGAAAGCGAACCTGCGATCCCAGCACCCTTTAGGTGTTATTCCATTAACACCGGAACATCGCTGGCTCTGTGTGCAGTTGTCCCAAACCAGAGCGATGTGGAACGCTACAGACTGGCGACGTGTGGTGTTTAGCGATAAGTTCCGCTTCGTTTTGAGGAAATATGATCATCGTATCCGGGTGGAGGTCCACAGGTCAACGGCACAATCCCAACCTTGCTGCCGAGCGCCGCATCTCGCCCACTGCAGGCATTATGGTCTGGGGAGCCATTGCCTACGATAGCCGATCAGTTCTGGTAGTGGTACGTGGATCATTGACGAGCCAGAGGTATGTAGGTATGGCTTCATGTGCTCCCATTCCTGGCCGGGATTCCAGGGGCGCTATACCAGCAGGATAATGCCCGATCGCACACGACTCGGGGTGCACAGGTCTGCCTACGTTATGTCCAGACACTTCTATGGCCTTCCCGCGACCTGGACATGTCCCCTACCGAGCATAAGTGGGACCAGTTGAAACGCCGGCTGCCGCCTTGCCGCACTATCCGTGATTTGGAGAACACCTTTCAACACGTGTGGGCCAGTATGCCGCAGGACAACATCAGGCGTCTGTTCGCCTCCATGCCGGACCGTATTTCAGCATGTATCGCTGAACGAGGCGGTGCGACGCGCTATTGAAGATGACCGGACTGCGTGCCACAGATCCCTCTGTAATTGTCCTGCAGCTCTGTGTTTGCCATCATGTGTATCATTTATCTGCATCATTACGTCCAAGAAATTTCAATTCATTCCGATGCTTTTTCTTGGTGCGCAAATTTCGTTGTTCGTGAGTAACAAGAGAATGTGAAAGAAACATCAGTTCATTGAATAACATTTTTATACCAGTGAAGATAAGACGTTATGTGTTATAGTTGTTTCCTACGCATCTTTCAGAATATAGAGTTAAAATGTGTGTGTGGACCAAGGAACAGAGACCTGTGTCATTTTGTTATAATAGAATCAAGAGAAAACAATATTGCTGTGTGCAAAACATTATGGTATTGTGTAAAGCGTGCTTTTTACATTCAAGAATAAATAATTTAAATAGTTTTACGTTCTTTGTGCCAAAATTCTTAACTTTTACTTATTTATTTGTTTGCTTATGTGCTGTATTTTCGCATAAATCGGAAAAGGTCATTAGACACTGTCAGACAGCAGTTACATGTTTTATGCGTGTGATCGTGAGGCATTTCCAAAAAGCTAGCCTTAGTTCTCCAATGAATAAAATGTGCATAATATGATCAACGTCGGCGTAAGTACTTGTAGTATTTTGCATTGGTGTAAAACTAAGACAATAATTTAAATTACAATGTGCTCATTTGTGTTACTTGCCATAAAGCATAACAATTTCGATTTTACAGAAAATACCTGCAGGTTCTAAATAATTTTAAATAATAAAACGCCCATAAAAGCTAGTTAAGAGCCTAATATGGAATTTAAAATTATCAGTAACTGAAAGTTAATAGATCTTTGAAAAACATCCTACAAGACATATTTTACTAGGAGGCCCGAGTTTTCCCGATACGCCACTTGGAGAAATCCAAAATTATTTTTATTTGGTAATTTATTTCGGACGCATGCAATCCGTTTATTTTAATTTAAAAATGACCCGCAATATTTAAAGGGTTGCTCACTCTTACTGTGGACCTTCAATCTTCGAAAGTCAAAGTTAAAACTGAAAAAACGAACAAAATTAAATACCATAAGAAAAGTGAAAAAGCTAGAAAACAAATAAAAGTGAAACAACTATCAAAGCTAAAACTGAATGATCCATGTACAAGGTTAAAAAAAAACGAACAAAATTAAATACCATAAGAAAAGTGAAAAAGCTAGAAAGCAAATAAAAGTGAAACAACTATCAAAGCTAAAACTGAATGATCCATGTACAAGGTTAAAAAAAACGAACAAAATTAAATACCATAAGAAAAGTGAAAAAGCTAGAAAACAAATAAAAGTGAAACAACTATCAAAGCTAAAACTGAATGATCCATGTACAAGGTTAAAAAAACGAACAAAATTAAATACCATAAGAAAAGTGAAAAAGCTAGAAAACAAATAAAAGTGAAACAACTATCAAAGCTAAAACTGAATGATCCATGTACAAGGTTAAAAAAAACGAACAAAATTAAATACCATAAGAAAAGTGAAAAAGCTAGAAAACAAATAAAAGTGAAACAACTATCAAAGCTAAAACTGAATGATCCATGTACAAGGTTAAAAAAAAACGAACAAAATTAAATACCATAAGAAAAGTGAAAAAGCTAGAAAACAAATAAAAGTGAAACAACTATCAAAGCTAAAACTGAATGATCCATGTACAAGGTTAAAAAAAACGAACAAAATTAAATACCATAAGAAAAGTGAAAAAGCTAGAAAACAAATAAAAGTGAAACAACTATCAAAGCTAAAACTGAATGATCCATGTACAAGGTTAAAAAAAACGAACAAAATTAAATACCATAAGAAAAGTGAAAAAGCTAGAAAACAAATAAAAGTGAAACAACTATCAAAGCTAAAACTGAATGATCCATGTACAAGGTTAAAAAAACGAACAAAATTAAATACCATAAGAAAAGTGAAAAAGCTAGAAAACAAATAAAAGTGAAACAACTATCAAAGCTAAAACTGAATGATCCATGTACAAGGTTAAAAAAAACGAACAAAATTAAATACCATAAGAAAAGTGAAAAAGCTAGAAAACAAATAAAAGTGAAACAACTATCAAAGCTAAAACTGAATGATCCATGTACAAGGTTAAAAAAAACGAACAAAATTAAATACCATAAGAAAAGTGAAAAAGCTAGAAAACAAATAAAAGTGAAACAACTATCAAAGCTAAAACTGAATGATCCATGTACAAGGTTAAAAAAAACGAACAAAATTAAATACCATAAGAAAAGTGAATAAAACAGAAAAAACTGGCAAAGATGACACCGAATTCTCGTGTGCAGGGGAAACGTCTCTTGAATCCCGTCCGACACCGGAAATAATTTTTCAAAACACATTTTCGAAAAAAGAATATCACCGAAAAGAAAAATGCATTGACTTTCCCAAGTGGAAAAAGTAGCCACATCGGTGGCGCAATGGTCTAAGCGCAGGCATCTGACCATTCGTCTAAGATGGGCTCGGGTTCGAATCCTGGGTCAGGCACGGATGGTGTATTAGCCTTATGGCACTGGCTCTCTCCCTTTACCTGGAACCAGAATCCCCGAATTAGGGGCAGGAGACCCGTTATAGTCAACGAAGTGGCTCGTGGTGATCGTTAAACCCCGAAATAATAAGAAAAAAAGTGCTCATTATTTAAAATGCTGCTCAGTGAATGGAATGAGTTGCAATTTTTTTTTTATTTCAGTCGTGTTTCCATTAACCTTTTGAGTGACAGCGACGAGTCCAGCGCGTGTTAACGTTTCTTGAATTCAGTATCATGGACGACGTGTCAGCATTGTCCATGACTCTGAATTGCAGGGATTGCTCGCGCTAAACGCGACGCTGGGTAAAGGAAAGTCTTGCACGCACTTGACGTATCTGTGACACTTAAAGGGTTAGCGCCCTCTAGCAGCAAAAATGTCTATTACGAAAAACCACGTATTATACGCAAAATGTTTCCCATAGTGGAAGGTACTTGAGGCAACAGCAATTTTTCAAATCGAACAATTAAGAGAACAGATATACGGAGAAGGATTCAAAAGTTCCCGGACTCAGCGTGTACGGGCACGTACGTGCATCGTACACCCTCAGGGATTATTGGATTATGTTACGACATTCCCTTCTCACAGAGAATTTGGTTTCGTCCATCTACGTGACGTGCTCAATCCGGTACATCCGGGTGTTGTGAGCAACTTACACAGTGTTCGGCGATTGACGAAAAATGGCGTTTTTTTTGAGCACCGCGTTAACACTAAGTTTTGGGTTCGTTTGGGCACGAGTCCAACAGAAACGTTGAAGCAAGTTTATGGCTAAAACACCCTGTCGCGTTCAGGAACATTCGACTGACATCAGCGCTTCAGAGAAGGCAAAGAGGAGGTCGAAGACGACGAACGAAGCCGGCGGCAAGTGACAACCCGCACGGGTGAAAACATTTCGAAGGTTGCGGCCATCGTACGCGCCATCAGACAACAGACGATCGAGAAAATAGCAGAGGATGCTGGGATATCTGAGACTACGTGTCAACGGATAGTAACAGATGATATGAAGATGCACCGGGTATGTCAACACATCGTACTACGCATGTTAACAGAATATCAATTGGCCATACGGATGGAAATGGCGGCGATCTCGTAACCGTCGTCAACCAAGATCCACAGTTTCTCAGAAGAATCATAACGTGGGTTGAAAAATGGTGCTTCCTCTTCGATCCACCGCCTAAGCGGGCATCGTCTCCACGCAAGCAGAAATTCTACCGAGTTCGCAGCAAAGGCAAGATCATGCTAGAGACACCGAGAGTAATGTTCATCTTGAATTGATCTCTGGGTATTGATCATCCTGAATTGCTCTCTGAAGGACACACTATCAACAAGGAGCTCTATCTGGTCATCATGCGACGTCTACGCGAGTCGATCCGCAAGAAGAGGCCTCAACTGTGGAGGCGATCAATCATGGGTGCTGTTGCACGACAATGCGCCGGCACGCAGGACACTCATCTTTCGTGAGTTTCTCGGCAAAACAAGAACTGTTGTCCTCTCACACCCACCGTACTCACTTGATCTCGCCCCCCTGTGACTTCCAGCTCTTCCTTGAGCTGAGACGTTGACTTCAGGGTCGTCAGAATTTCGAGCGCAGAAGTGCAAAACGCATCCCTGGTTGCATTAAAGGACATTGCAAAGAATGGGTTCCAGAAGTGCTTCGATGAACTCTACAGACGGTGGCAGAAGTGTGTTGTTTTTTTGCAGGAGGATGTGTGCTTCAGCTTTGTAACTCTAACAATCTATTGGAACTTTTGAATCCTTAGTTATCCAGTCCGGGAACTTTTGGATCCTATCTCGTATTACCGAAGTTGCATCCGTCAGACCGGATGTAACTTTACTTCCCCATGGCTGCTTCATTAACGTTGTAATACGTGCGCCACGGAAGAAGAATTTTCCAAACACGAGATTTTTAGTAGCAGAGGTAGCAACAAATGAGTTTACATATACACTCCATAGCAGGAAAATATGCGCATTATTTAAAAGGTACCATTTTTACTACTCTTACCACAGGAAAAGGCACACGGTACGAAAAACAGTCTTCTTCAATATGACTCGTAGGAGCAGGGATACAATTCGAAACAGAAACACAAGTTAACGCCACCTAGCGTTAGAATCTTTGTACGGCAAAAATTCCAATAAAACATTTAAACTGTTCCCCGACGTGAATGGCATCAAGTTTCAACCCTTTAACTACCATAACGCCTAAGACGCTCGTACATACAAACGGCCATAGCCGCCTGAAACGCCTGTCCAGAGTGAGTAAGATTTCCTACCCTTACCTGTTCTTCACGTTTTCTCGACCTATGGGGTATCAACACGAGTCACCTCAGTCACTATTGTTGTTATTAAACAAAGAAGTGAACCAACAGACAGTTTCGGGCGCTATAGTATTTGGAGTGATAAACGATTTTTGGGTCATGGTCGTTAAAGGGTTAACGGATATTTCAAATCGGACGTTTAAAAGTAGAGAGCGCAGGTACGGATACATATATATCAAAACCAGGTATGTGCTTTTACGCACGCCCCGTAATAGCAAAATTGTGAGCAACGAAATATTAGAAATATAATTTAAAACATTTTGCATTAGCAATCTATCCGACGCAGAACTAAATTTTTTGAACCTGACTTTTAGAAACAGAGCTAACGCGTGAAATGTGATATGGTTTTACATCCAACAGACTAAAAATTGTGCATTACTTGAAGAATTAACTAAAATGATGCTCATTGTAAAAAGGTATTCATGAAAAGAAAGAAAGACTTTCCTCATTCAGAATTTCAGAAGTAATGATGGAGAAGTTATTGAGAGTTTGGGTGATTCTGAGTTTAATTCAAGATAATTCTTAACCTTTTTGCCATTTATTTTTGTTTATTCAGTTTTTGTTGGAAAGCATTCGTATGTGAATTTGTTCTTTGGAATTATTATTCTTCGAATTGGATGCTGAATAATTGTTGTTTATGTGAATTTTGTAAAATTATTTGTAATTTAATTGTATATTCATATAATCGTTGTCGCAACGGGCAACAGTCTTAAACTTAGTTAGCCTCAATTGTTTTGAATTGCCAACACTATTACCATGTGGTTACTGTTAGAATCGAGATTCTAAAGAACTTTACTGTGATTTAATTTTAATATTTCAAATAATCGTAAGATGTTAATTATTATTTTGATATTTTCGTAAAATCTTGCTTAGCTGTACAATAGGGGTATTTGAAAAAAAATTGGTATAAATTCGCGTGCTGTTGGATAGGGTGTAAATAGTGTTCTGTATTTTTTGGAATATTCATTTTTTGTATCTTAAGAATGATGCTTTGTAATCTGTTAGTTTTTTAAACTTGTTTGAATCATACACTGAAAAGCTGAAGAGCAACAGCTGGCGTTATGCAAATGTGCCGCTGTGGGCGGTCCTGTAAACGGAAACGACATGGCGTATGCAGCGATCCGACAATATAAGGAAAGATGCGACGGGAATTAGAAAGAGTCGGATGCAGTATGGGTAAGACGAAGGATCTAAGCGCATTTGATCGTGGGCAAATTGTCGGGGCCCGACGAATGGATCACCCCATCTCGGAGTCGTACAGGCACTGGGATTTTCACGTGCCACTGTGTCACGGGTGCACCGTGACTACATCGAATCCGGTAAAACCATCCCTGAAAGGGCCAACTGCCGTGTTCAAGAGCGTGTGGATGAGCGGGATCATCGTCGGCTAGCTCGCATTGTAACAGCGGATAAACGGGTCACAGTGCAAGAAATCACTGGGCAATTTAACGCTGGTGCACAAAAACGTGTAATCAGCCACACCATCCAGAATCATCTCCTCGCTATGGGGTACAGAAGCTATCGTTCTACGAGAGTTAAGCTGCTGACCGCACATCACAGGATGCAAAGATTAGCATGGGCGCGCGAACATCGCCACTGGACCCTAGACATGTGGGAAAATGCTGCGTGGACTGATGAGTCGAGATTCACGTTGGTACATGCGGATGGCAAGATACGAGTACGGCGCAAACCACATGAAGCGATGGATCCTTCTTGCCAGCAGGGTACTCTGCAAGCTGGTGGTGGGTGGCATTCTCGTCTGGGGACTGTTTACGTGGACTGAAATGGGACCCCTGGTAAGTGTGAGATCGCCCCTCACAGGTCAACGTTACCGAGATATCCTGGACGACCATTTGCTCTCGTTTGTGCGTCTTCAACATCCCACTGGGGACCTCATCCTGCAACAAGGCAATGCAGCTCCCGAATTGTATTCGAATGGTTGCATGAACACTTCACCGACATGACCTCGCTTCCTTGGCCATCTAGGTCACCTGACCTCAATCCCATCGAGAACATCTGGGATGCCATCGAGAGAGATGTTCGAGGCTCTGACACCCCCCTCCATCAAATCTTCGTGAACTGTGGGAGCTTGTTCAGGGGTCGTGGATCCGTATGGCTTCCCAACGCTTCCGGTGTCTTGTCGAGTCCATGCCGAGACGAATCGCCGCCGCCATCAGGGCGAAAGGTGGTGCTACACGTTACTAGATAGTTATCTCTAATTCAATTGCTCTTCAGTGTATTTGGAAGTTGTAAATATTCGTAGGGATTTATCATTGTTGATCAGCCTCAAAAATGTCTCAACTTTACAGTGAAGCGCCTTCTTTTGCCGGGTGAAGTGGAGCAACTCGACGTGACATCGATTCCACAAGTGGCCGGAAGACTTCTGGAGAGATGTTGAGCCAGGCCGTCTGAACAGCCGACCGCAGTTCTCTGGTATTTCTATGGTGTAGGATTGTGGGTGCTAATGGACCTTTCATCACGTGCCATGAGTGCCCTACTGAGGTCATGTCGGGCGAAAGTGGTGGCCACACCATACGTCGAAACTGTCCAGAATGCTCCTCGAACAAATTTTTGACAACTTGGACCCGATGACATGGTGAATTGTCCACCTCGAAAATCCAATCGTTGCTGGGGTGCATGAAGTCCACGAAGAGCTGCAAATAGTCACCCAGTGGAGCAACAAAGCTATCACCGGTTAGTGACGTACTCATGAGGAGCAGAGGACCCAAATCGCGCCACATAAATATTTTTCACACATGTATGGAACAACCACCAGCTTGCACAGTGCCTTGCTGATAGCTTGGGTCCATGGCCTCATGGGATTTGAGAGTCACCTGAACCCTACCATCAGCTCGTAACAACTGGTAGCTTGACTCATCGGACCATTCCACGTGTTGCCACTCTTTCCGGGTCCAATTACCATGTTCACGAGCCCATGTGAGGTGCTGTGCCAAATGTCGTGGTGTTAGTAAAGGCACTCTTCTGATCCCATACCCCATGGATGCTGAATTACGCTGCACTGACCTAAAGGATATGTATCTGGTACCTCCTGCATTGAATGTGGATATTATTTGATCCAGTGTCACTTGTCTGTTAGCATGAACAATCCAGCTTGGACTGCGCTGGTTACGGGCATTCAGCACCGGTCGTCGGTCACTGCGCTGCCCAGAATGGTTGGTAATGCCTTCCATGAAGTATTCTTGGTACACACGTGACACCGTGGGTCGAAGGATGTTGAATGTTCGCACAACGTCGGAAACTGAATGTACCATCCGTCTGGATCCCACTACCACGCCTCGTTCAAATTCCGATAATTCACGTTGGCTTGCCATAATCCTACTGGCGGTTGTTCAACCTGACTCAGGAGATTATATCTCGCAAATCATAAAAAAACGTGGCGTGCGTCGAAGCCTTTTTACGACGACAGCACCAGTTAAAAATTTGCATACTGCTATCCAATTACTTTTGGTACCAGTATATTTCTCTTTAATGACGTGCTAAAAACTAGTGGTTTGCGCTTTAACTAAGAATTACTACTCACGCCATTGCTTTTGAACCGCGAATGAATTTGCGAGTCCGCCTGGAAAAAGGGAGCGTAATCTGAAACTAGAAATTTATTAACGGCCTTTGGGGAATGTTTTCGAATTCCTTTGTGACACATCTTCCCACAGTTGCTAGGCAGAGACAGAGAAAGAGAGAGGGGGACAGCGACAAATTCCTCTGCAATATTTAAAAGGAATTTTTTTTTGAGCTGAGATGATACGTATTCCGCAGTTAAGCAGTAAGCTAACGAAAAGGGATTCTTTATTTAAAAATAAAATTAAAAATCCGCTGTTTTGAAGACCCCCCTCACTCTTCCCAACGAATTTTCTGCATGATTTTGGCATCATCAACAAAAACAACAAGTGAGAGTTTTCCCTATTTCAGATAGGGTAATTTCCTATGTTGAGAAAACGAAGTGTAAGTTTTAATGATATCTAATAAAATAAAATGGTATCAGAACATCTTCGGAATGTCCGAACAAACCAACATTTAGCTTCATCTTGCACTAAGGGGGGATTTGTTCATGGATAGGAAGGACGCTAAAGACATCGCATTCGAAACGCGAAACTTTAATTAGGTTATCTGAAGCTTTCGGTACTTATTAAGTACCAACATAAACTACGATGACCCTATGCCGGAATCTCCCATTGCCTTGGAAATTAGTTTGCAATCAAGATTAACGTTACTTAATATTGTTATTGTGTTCCACTTCTGAACGCTGAAACATAACGATAAGCGTAATGGAATTACAAATATCCTCTTCTTAGAAAGGCGTTAGGAGTTTGCAGTTCGCACTTTGCCAGAACAGATTTCTATCATGAAGGGGAAACAATTATTCTCTCGCAGATAAAAGTGCAAGAAACTATTAGAAAAAGTCACATTTAATGAACTAAACACTAAACAGGAGGAATTAACAAATTCGTGTGCATGACATACCAATACGGACGAGCGAGATGTTTTCCTTACAATTAGAGAACTGCTAATGCTATCTCGGGACCAAAGACCTTTAGTAAGTCCTGATGAATCAACGCAGGCCGCCCCGGTGGCGCAGTGTTCTAAGCGATGGCCTCAGATCATTCGTCCAAAAGGGTTCCGGGTTCGAATCTCGGTGTGGCATGGATGTTGTGTTTGTCTTACGGCACTGGTTCTCTCCCTTCCCTGGAACCAGTGACCCTAAATTAGGGACGGGCGCCTGCTTATAGACGATTGAGTTGCTCATGGTGGTCGTTAAACCTCCAATCAAAAAAAAAGAATCAACGCTGTGCGAAATACAGTAAAAATAACGAAAGTGAATTGCATCAATGAATGAAATATCAGATTACACCATTGTACAATACAGATTTTGAAGTTATGGATCCGTTTATTGATGTAAATATGATATGAATGGCAAGTCAGATAATATCTGAAAACTTCGGCACAAGCCGTGAGATGTGGATTCTGTTTCCGCTCCAGAACGACGAAATTTTTAAGTTTTCGGATATTATCTGACTTACCATTCATGTCATATTTACACCAATAACCGGATTCACAACTTAAAAATTTGTATTGTTGATTGTATTAGGTATACAAATAAGTTTTAAAGCGTTTTAAGATAAGGCAACATGTAATTTGTGAGAAAACAACAATATTTTTACGAAAAAAAAATATGCGCCGTCATTATCATCAAATATAAGTCATCGCTTTTTCCACGTTTATAAGTGAGTCACGGAAAAATTATCATCGGCCTCCACCGGGAATCGAACCCAGTTCTTCCAGTCACGCGCCGGACATGCTTCCACTGCACCACAGCGGCCTCGAAATTCTCCAAACTCACATACGACAAAACGGCCAAGCTACCTGGCAAGTTGCTTTCTTTGGAGCCCCGCACAATGCTGGGGGATTCACCAAAGATGAACAGTAGCAACTGAACAAATAACTCACACGTGTTTTTCGATACATCTATCACCTTCCGCCATTGGTCGGGCAGCTGACGGATTCCAGCCATGAAGAATAACTTCATCGTGTGACGTGATGAAATCGTCGACCCATTTTTGCACTTCGTCACATGTCCGGAACCGTACAGCAGACAAACCATGTTGCATCGATCGGAACAAATGATAGTCTGAAGGGGCTATGTCGGGACTATACGCCGGGTGCTCCAAAACTTTCCAGCCAAGCGTCAATAACGTTTCCTTGACCGATTTCGCGACATGCGGTCTAGCGTTGTCATGCAGTAATTTCACGGGACGCAATCCTTTGCCTGTGAATGGGCGTTTCATACAGATTTTCTGGTACAATTTCAGCAATTGTTGCTTGTAGCGATCAGCAGTAACAGTTTGACCCTGCACCAATAGTTCATGATAGAGCACACCCTTCATATCCCACCCAGATGCACAGCAGAACTTTCTTGGAGTGAATATTGCGTTTCGGTGTCGAAGTCGTTGCTTCACCGGGGTCTACCCAGTGTTTTGTGCGTTTGGGATTGTCGTACCATATCCACTTTTTATCACCCGTAACGATGTTCTACAAGAAAGGCTTTCTGTGTTGTTTATTCAACAGATTCAAACACTTCATGACATGCTCATCCTTGTTCCTCTGGCTCAGGTCATGTGGCACCAAATTTTCTTCCTTCTGAATCTTTCCTATTGTGCGTAAACAATTGGAAATGGTTTGTTGAATTACCCCAGTTATTCAGCTAGTTCCTTTTGTGTTTGAGACGAATCTTCATCCAGCAGTGCTTGAAGTTCCTCGTGTGCAACCTTCTGCGGGGCGCCGCTACATTCTCGATCGCTAACATCAAAATCACCAGCTTTACAGCATTTAAACCAAAACTCAAACGTGCTTTTCGATACAATATTCTCCCCCAGAACAGAACAGATCGATGCACATGCTTTTGCAGCACTTTTTCCTTGATGAATTTCGTAACGAATGCAGTATCGCTTGCCATCTTTCACCTACCGATGTGCAAGTGCGTTTGACTGTTGGGCAAACCTCTGTGTCATATTTTATACTCTGATCAGTTACGGGCATATGCCAACAACGCGGGGGAACGTCGGACATGTAAATTAGCGATATATGTCACACAAAAAAACTCTTCAAAACTTATTTGTACACCTAATATGTTTATCCATTGACTTTTAAAAACTGGTGCAAGATCCATATTTGGCTAAGGTTAAGGAAAATCTGTCATGGAGCAGGCTCAGGCTTTGAGGCCTCCAACCGTAAACTATTTCATCGAAAGTAGTAAATTTACTACAACTTTTGACAGAAAAGTAATAAAGTCAGCAGAAAGTAGTAAACTCAGTAAACTCTTTCGTCGGAAGTAACTGTGCTCTCAGTTTCTCTATTTGTGAACATACCGCCATATTATCCTACAATAGCTGTCCCTAAGCTTCAAACTTTCTTTCTTGCGTACTACTGTTAAAATCCATTAATACTGTATAAATACACACATTTATTAGGTAGGAATAATTAATTATATCTATGCAAAGTTATAGTAAAACCTGATGTATTAAAAGTACATTACTTTTGCTATAAAAAGTAAGACATCAGCAGTTATTATTTACTGTTAGCAAAGCAAAAAAAAAAAAAAATGAAATGAATGCTAAATGTGAAGGTTGAGCTTTTTAATGTTCGCCCAATTTTCGGCTCAGTGTCTCAAAATGTATTTTAAGCCAAGATCTGGTTCAAAGTTTAACTTGGTTTTAAATTTATTCTAAATCAACGGCGAATCTAAAAATCCTGTTTCACGGAGGTAAGTGGTGGGAATAACAATAATAAAAATATCATAGCTTTGAATTTCTAAAGAGGGATACTCCTATAGTCTGTTCGACCAAAATTCTCCACGTTCACACTCTTTGAATTCCATTTGCTGTGTTCCATCAAAAGACAAAGCAGCCGCCCTATGGCGCAGTGGTTTAAGCACTGGTTTGTAACCAATCGTCCTCGCAGGCCTAGTTTCGAAGCTTGAATGACGCATAGGGGATGTGTTTGTTTCACGACAATGGGGCTCTTTCCCTTCCGAGGAACCAGTAGACTCAAATTATAGACGAACAGCAGTTTATAGCCCTTAGAGGTGGTCACTGCAATAGCGGATCCAAAGTAGGACAACTGGACTGATCTTCCCCCTAAAACAGACTTTTCCTTTTTAAATGGCTTAGGTCGTAAATAAGTAATGCATTTATTTTTGTGAAATTATAGTAATAAATGCGCAGATTTCTGTAAAAGTTAAGGTGGTTCCACCTAAAATCTCTGCCTTATGTTTCCAATGGTAAAACTTCTTTACATATTTTCTTCGCAATTAATGTATTCTCAAGGATGAAATTTTGCACATCGAAAAAACAAACTTTAAGTTATGGCATGGGATCCTTAATACTTACTAAAACATAACCATAATTAAGCAATTAAACATTTGCTTGTCTACGGCGTCATCAATGTACAGGTAGCGCCATCTATTAGCAGGTCTGAACAATACTCAAAGAAAAATGATTGATTTTTAATATAATTATGGTTATGTTTTAGCAAATATTAAGCATCTCATGCTATAACTTAAAGTTTTTATCGATGTGCAAATTGTCATCATTGGAAATACATTAATTGCGAAGAAAATATGTAAAGAAATTTTACCATTGGAAACATAAGGCAGAGATTTTAGGTAGAACCACCAAAATTTGCTGATAATTTAGAGATTAAATGTTCTGTTATAGCTCCAGAAGAGAGAGAGAGAGAGAGAGAGAGAGAGAGAGAGAGAGAGAGAGAGAGAGAGAGAGAGCGAATAGACAACAACAACAACTATATATAGTTTCAGAAACAGAGGAAGCTGAGAGCGGTAGGAAAATAGATTTTGGCTGTTCATGAAAGCCAATGAATGTGATTCGTTTAATGTAATACTGTATTTCCACAAGCTCCCGAGAGAATATCACCAATAAGACAATGAATGGCTTGATGAAGGGAAGTAAATAGAAGCTCCTTTCAACAGAGGTGGGAAACATGCCTTGGAAAGAATAAATTAATATTTTGATGAGGAATTACCCGTCATATTACTTACAGGAGTTGGACAGATTAATGTGATCACCTAGGAAAAGAAGGCTTTACTTACCTAATGGGTTGTGGGGCCACCTTTTGGCATTCAAAACAACCTGAATCCTCCTTGGAATGAAAGCATACAAATCCTGGAAGGTGGTTAGTGGGATGTTAAACCATTCTTCATGCAGAAACGGCACCAGGTCATCCACAGATTATAACGGGTTCTTACTCTGCTTTCAAACACAGAGTACAGTGGCTCGATGATGTTTAATTCTGGCGATTGGGGAAACCAAGGAAGGTGTGAAGTTTCGTCCTCATGTTCCTCAAACCTAGATTGGACATTCCGAGCTCTCTGAATTGGGGTTTCTTTATCTTGATAGATGGCATGCCCTGCAGGAAACGATGCCTGAGCCATTGGATGAACTTGGTCTGCCAAAATGGTTCCATACGCCCTGCGAGTCATCCGTCCTTTAATGGTGATCAGGGAACCTGCTGAAATCCATTATATGACAGCCCAGAGCAGGACAGAACCACAACCATGCTGCACTGTAGCGAGCATAGTCTGGGTTGTACGCTTCTGGCGGTATTCTCCACACGTAAACACGTCCTGCGGTGGGAAATAGTGTGAATGTGGATTCATCGGACCACATTAAACGCTTGCTTGCATCAGCAGTCCACGTTGTATGCTTCTGGCACCAGTGCCGTCGCCGTTGTGCATTCACTCGCGTCACCATAGGTTTTTGCAATAGCAGCTTTGCATGAGTATCTTCTTTATACAGTTCCCTTCGCTCTGTTTTCGCTAACACCTGGGTCTGGAGATGCAGATTGAGCTCCGTACCCATTTTCGGCGACGTGGTCTTCTTGTTACGGGTAACAATCTTCTTAAACGCACTCCTGTCACTATTGGTTAGGTCCTTTTTGTACGGTCGCTCTTGTGTTTCGCTGACGATGTTTCATCACGAACACAGTATGCTGTCATGACGCTAGACACAGTAGCTCTCAATACCCCACTACTCTAGCGACTGTTGCCACTGAGGCAACAACTAGCCGGCCACCAGCAATTAGCCCTCTTTTGAAGTCCGTTAGGTCGCTCATTTCCTCGTCACCCGGAAAGAAACTTTGTAACAAGGCACTTTAAATGCACTGAAACAGGACCTTGAGGTTCTAAACAAAGCTATTACAACCAAACAGTGGTGGATACAATTTTTGTTTATTGGGATGTACTCCAGAGATTTTTTCTTTTTTTGATTGGAGGTTTAACGACCACCGTGAGCAACTCAATGGGCTATAAGCAGTCGCCCGTCCCTAATTTAGGGTCACTGGTTCCAGGGAAGGGAGAGAGCCAGTGCCGCAAGACAAACACAACATCCATGCCAGACCGGGATTCGAACCCGGACCCCTTACGGACGAATGATCAGAGGCCAGTACTCCAGAGATGGAAAACGGGTCACGGGTCACGGGTCGACGGGTCGACGGGTCGACAATTTCTTAAGAGTCCAACGGGTCGGGTCAAGGTGTTCCTGACCCAATTTTGACCCGGTTTTTGAAAAGAGAAATATATGTTAAAAAAAAAGTGCGCGTTGTGGAATTCTGTAGTCGATACTGGTACCCACCAAGTGAATAATGTTTTGCCATGTAAACATATTGTCGTCTGTTTCTTAAAGAAACGACGATTTTCATAGATCGACTTCAGACACACCGACACTATATCGTAAAAAGATGGTTCCTTTGCGTTCTTTTACAGTGCGATTGTCCAGAGCAAGGTACAGGCAAACGCCACTCGCCTGCTTCTAAGCTGATTCACTCTCTCCGTGCGAAGTTCACTGTATGACTAAGAGTTAATTTTCACATCGCATCTTTCACAATGAGCATTCAGAGGTTTCCGATTGATGTGCTAACATCCCGTTCCCATGACATGTCATGTCGAAATTACCTCCTTATTTGTTAATATAGATGGATTTAATATTAAGGAAGTTAAGAAAGGCGTCGAGGCCAAAGAATACGTGCTTGTTGAAAACCACAAGGGGAAGAGTGAATGCTGGAAATTGTTTCGTCTCATTAAGGAACTGGTGAATAATTCTGTGTTGTTTGGTCATGTTTGTTGTTCAAAATGTGAGAAGTGTATAATAATTACAAAGAAAGATGTCGACGGTGCAATAAAAGATTATGGAAACAAAAAATCTAACGGACCATATGAAAGTATGCGCACCTTCATCATAACGTTGAAAGAGTGAACAATCAAAATACATTTAGAAAAATACATTTGTGTAATCGTAAATAATGATTTTCATTTGTAATATACTCCATGGTGAGGGTCATAGTCAGCCATTACTTCCGGATTACGCAAAACAGTGTCACTAAAAATGGCAATAAAATTTAGCAAGTAACCAAATTTTATTATTAAACAAGTTTGTAAAATCATGCAATGCATTGATTATATTAGGCTTTCCAACATACCAGAAATCATTACTCAAGTTATCACTCAAGTTATGAAAATAATGGCTGTGAAATAAATCTCGGTCCTGTGCCCTGACCCTTGATCCTATATCGATGATATGCAACAGAACAGGTTCGGTATACCTCCGAAATAACATGATAAAGTTTTGTCGCAATCGAAGCATTTTTCGTAAGTTATGATGCATAAAGGCTATGGAATAAATCCCGCTCCTGTGTCCTAATTTTTGACCCCATTTCGCCCATTTTCAATAGAATTCGTCCCCAGGCAGGCCCCTACAACATACTAACATTTC
Organism: Macrothele yani; assembly: GCA_039090855.1. Taxonomy (NCBI): domain Eukaryota; kingdom Metazoa; phylum Arthropoda; class Arachnida; order Araneae; family Macrothelidae; genus Macrothele; species Macrothele yani. The sequence goes on along the minus strand of CM077028.1, from coordinate 66,272,125 downwards.
ATCCAAATCGAAGCATTTTTACGTACGTTATGACGCATAATGGCGATGGAAGTGATTCCGCTCATATGTCCTGACCTTTGACCCCATTTCGCCCATTTTCAATAGGGTTTGTGGCCTGGTGGTCACCTACCACATACTAAAACTTCATCAAAATCGAACCTTTTTTGCATTAGGTATGACGCATAAAATCAGTGGAATGGATCCCACTCCTATGTACTGACCTTTCACCCCATTTCGTTTACTTTAAATAAGGTTCCTTCCCAGGTGATACCCTACCAGATACTAAAATTTCATCGAAATCGAACGATTGTTACGCGAATTATCGTGCGGACGGACATACGCACACAACGCGTGACGTAATGAAGCAGATGGGAATCGCGACCATCTGCTCGCAAGAGTATGACGTCATGAAACTTTAATAGGATCCAAACACAACGCGTGACGTCATGAGACAGATGGCGTGAGCGCGCGCCAACATTCTCAAACGCGAGATTGTGACGTCATAAGATTTCTAAGCAGTGGAAGCATTAATGGAACGACGACATGACACTAAAAACGTTATAATTCGGGGTGGTTATTTAAATCACTAAACGAATTCTCCTAAAGTCGAGATCAAGCTAAATCGATTTTTAGTACCAGAAAACGGCAGGTTAACGACTTTCATCAAAATTCTTAGAGCCATTTTCAAAATAAAATGTACATACATACATACAAGAATTGCTACTTTAAGGTGGACCTCAAGTACTTTTGCTTCCTATATTTCCAATGGAAAAATTTCTGTACACATTTTCTTCACAATAAATGAGTTCCCAAGAATGAAAATTTGAACATCGATTAAAATAGCTTCATTTAATAACTTGGAATACTTAATATTTTCTAAACCATAACCGTAATAATATTTTCTAAACCATAGCCGTAATTATGCAATCCATCATTTTTTTGTCCACTGACGTCATCAAAGTACAGGTCACGCCATCTTTTTTCTGGTTTCAACACCACCAAAGGAAACGTTATTGTTTTTTAATATAATTATGCTTATGTTTTAGAAAATGTTAAGTATTCCAAGTTATAGTATGAAGTTATTTTAATCGATGTTCAAATTTCCATCCTTGGGAACACACTAATTGTGAAGGAAATGTGTACAAAAGGTTTTCCATTGGAAATATAGGAAGCAAAATTACTTGACGTCCACATTAATAGTGTGCGATAAGGGCGATGGAATGGATCCCGATTCTATGTCCTGACCTTTGACTCCATTTGTCCCATTTTCAATAGGGTTCCTCTCCAGGTGGTCTCCTACCACATACTGAAATTTCATCGAAATCGAACCATTTTTACGCACCTTATGACGCATAAGGGCATTGGAATGCATCCCGCTTCTATGTCCTGACATTTAACTCCCCCCATTTTTAATAGGGTTCATCCCCAGGTGGTCCCCTACCACATACAAAAATTTCATTGAAATCGAACCATATTTACGCAAGTTATGACGCATAAGGGCAATTGAATGGATCCCGCTCTTATGGCGTGACCTTTGACCCCACTTCACCCATTTTCAATATGGTTCGTTCCCTGGTGGTCCGCTACCACATACTAAAATTTCATCGATATCGAACTATTTGTACGTGAGTTATCGTGCCGACAGACGGACGGAGGGAAAAAGCTGGAGCATATAGGCATCTTCAACCTAACGTTGGAAAGCGTAAAAAAGGGTTTCAGTTATTAAATATCAAGCAGTTACTGGATGAATATATATTACGTTTATATGTATATATATATATAAATTGAGTTTCGAATTTATAAATCAACGCAGATTTCAGTTACATTTCTGGATCGGGTCCGGGTCGGGTACAGTTATGGGACGTTCGGGTATCATCACGCATTGGTTTTAAGAGTTAAAAGAACCCCAAACGAATATCCAAACGTACTTTTACGACTATTTCAAAAGTAAGGTCTCTGGTCTTAAAAGAAAATCCATCTACCCAAAAAGCAACCGCAAATTCGTTAAAAATCTCTGTATCAACTGAAAACAAGGTAATAAACAAAGATATGACTCTGAAAGAAACAAAAAAACATAATATTCACTGCTTTTTGCCTAGGTACGTGGGCGAGCGCAGAACGCAGTTTACACTTCTTCATGAAAATCACTTAGCCGGAGACATATGGAAATTCATAGTGATTATTGAAGAAGCTTGGATCTACCTAAACGACTGTAACAAAAAGGTCGATTTACTATGCAAAATAGCAGCAAAAAGTTTGGTTCCAAGAATCCAAACAAGGTTTCAGTAAAGGATCCTTGATTATTACTGGTTTCTCGTACAACAGATAATTAAAGTTAAGAAAAGTTGAAAAAATATTAAAATCAATTCTACATATTACCAAAATAATGTTTTAATTCCTATATTTAAAGAGGAAATATTATTCCTTTATGCACACAGCTTTGAAAGAGTAAGACTTCATTAGGATAAGACTACCAGTCATACACTGAAGAGCAATTGAATTAGAGATACCTGTCTAGTAACGTGAGGCACCACCTTTCGCCCTGATGACGGCAGCGATTCGTCTCGGCATGAACTCGACAAGACACCGGAAGCGTTGGGAAGCCATACGGATCCACGACCCCTGAACAAGCTCCCACAGTTCACGAAGATTTGATGGAGAGGGTTAGAGCCTCGAACATCTCTCTCGATGGCATCTCAGATGTTCTCGATGGGATTGAGGTCAGGGGACCTAGCTAGCCAAGGAAGCGAGGTCACATCGGTAGGGTGTTCATCCAATCATTCAGACACAATTCGGGAGCTGCATTGTCTTGTTGCAGGATGAGGTTCCCAGTGGGATGTTGAAGATGCACAAACCGGAGCAAATGGTCGTCCAGGATATCCCGGTAACGTTGACCTGTGAGGGACGATGTGACACCTACCAGGGGTCCCATTTCAGTCCACGTAAACAGTCCCCAGACGAGAATGCCACCCCCACCAGCTTGAACAGTACCCTGCTGGCAAGAAGGATCCATCGCTTCATGTGGTTTGCGCCGTACTCGTATCCTGCCATCCACATGTACCAACGTGAATCTCGACTCATCAGTCCAGGCAACATTTTGCCACATGTCTAGGGTCCAGTGGCGATGTTCCCGCACCCATTGTAATCTTTGCACCCTTCGATGTGCGGTCAGCAGCGGTACCCTCGTGGGACGATGGCTTCTGTACCCCATAGCGAGGAAATGGTTCTGGATGGTGTGGCTGCTTGCACGTTTTTGGCAACCAGCGTTAAGTTGCCAAGTGATTTTTTGCCCTGTGGCCCGTCTATCCGCTGTTACAATACGAGCTAGCCAACGATGACCCCACTCATCCTCACGCTGTTGTCCACGGCAGTTGGCCCTTGCAGGGATGGTTTTATCGGATTTGATGTACTCACTGTGCACCCGTGACACAGTGGCTCGTGAAAATCCCAGTATCTGCATTACTTCCGAGATGGAGTGACCCATTCGTCGGGCCCAGACAATTTGCCCACGATCAAATGCGGTTAGATCTTTCGTCTTACCCATACTGCGTCCAACTCCTACTGATTCCCGTCGCATCTCTCCTTATATTGTCAGATCGCTGCATACGTCATGTCGTTTCCGTTTACAGGGCCGCCTACAGCGCCACATTTGCACAACGCCAGCTGTCTCTAATTCAATTGCTCTTCAGTGTACATCCAAATCTACCAATCTGTTCCTTGAAAAGTTGAAAAAAGGGACGAGTATCAAGTCTATCCCTTTTGCTCATATTCCTTCAAAGTCCCCTGATGAGTCACCAATGAGTCACCTTCGGCCTGCTAAAAAGAGCGCTTTCTAAACGCAGACCTCAAACAATGATTGGACTTTGGAAAGAAGTGGAAGAGGAGAGGAGTGGAATGAAATACCATTACCAATTTTAAGAAATCCCTTGCTATCTTGGATATCTAGGAGTAAGTTCATAGTCCAGAGAAATGCATATCAGATAAAACACTTAAGAAAGAAATAATTTTATTTTAAACATTGCATTTCTGGAAAATTATTTCCAAAAATGTCTGAACATCCTCCCTAAAGGTCTTTTAAAGTCCCTTTTTTTTATGCCGGTGCTCACCACCTAGAAACCTTCGTATCACAGTGTCGGAACACTTGATGCAGATTACGGGCTCTGCTTTGTAATAATACCCTGTAGTTTCCTTTTGCTACTCTATCATTTCGAAAGGTCAGTAAAATCTATGCCAAATCTTTAATTTTGATTTTTTAATCTTCCATCCATCAGTTCAAAGGGTTTTACCTGCATTTCCAACGAATATTTGATATTTTATAACGTAACTGCGACGCGGAGAGTAGAAAGCGAGAAAGTGTTTTTCGATATTTAAATTTCCTTCTCCGTACCATGCTTCATTACCATAAATCATGAACGTTCTTAGGCAACTGTGGAAATTCCAATGTATGTATTGTCATTTGTTACAGAGAAAAGCCATTACTGAAATTTGTACCACAAGAACTTATAAAGGAAATCAATATTATTCCTAAAACGAAGCAGAACTTTAGGAAACATTTTTATCTCGGATATAAGTTATATTCTGATGAACGGTTAGCTGATATTAACAAACACGAATCCACAAACAAAACCTATTACTGGCCACAGAGATAATTTCTCGTCCACCCTATTTAAAGATCACAAGTCATCTCCATTAACAGCAATGCACATCAACGAATATTATGTACTGCTGTACACAAAGGCTAGGATTCGGGTCGTTAAATGTTTGAAAAATTTCACGAAGTCTGAGGAAATTTCCGTTATCAGGTCAACCGTTCATCCGAAGAATCGTATGCATTTCCACAAAGTAGCAACCATATGCTAGCTATCATAAGTTAATTTCGTTTTAAATATGTTGCTATTGAAATAATCAAGATGAAACCTACGGAATTTTTTTTTTTTTTTGAGGTTTAACGACCATCGTGAGCAACTCAATGGGCTATAAGCAGTCGCCCGTCCCTAATTTAGGGTCACTGGTTCTAGGGAAGGGAGAGAGCCAGTGCCGTAAGACAAACACAACATCCATGCCTGACCGGGATTCGAACCCGGACCTCTTACGGACGAATGATCAGAGGCCAACGCCTTAGACCACTGCGCCACCGGGGCGGCTACGGAATTCGAAAAGCATGGGGAAATAGCACCAGTATGCAAAAACAGTTTGTAGACTCGTATTTCTCAAAGTGTCTTTCTCGTATGATAGAAAGATAGGGCCTTTTTTTATGTATACCAAGGACCAGAGCATAGCTGCTGGTTCGGCGGTTGTTGTAAAAATTCAATCTAAAGATCGCAGAAGCTTCTTTTTTACTCCGCTGTATTTGCATCAGGATTTTTTTATGATTACTTTATTGTTACGTAAATCTCTTCCACCATCAAGTGGGAAATGTGAACGACATTTTTCGAGGTACGTTCTGGTAGCTGAGCCCGTGCGGATAGAAGCTCTGGCGCACATAGGAGATGGATCGATCTCAACTGTAAAAGAAACTGCGTAGTTGTTGTGTCCTATGCGAGGAAGAAGGAAGCCTCCTCTGTGTGTGTGTGTGTGTGTGTGTGTGTGTGTGTGTGTGTGTGTGTGTAATTTCTAAGAATTTGCGTCTGAGATTGGACGCTGGACTTGTAAACTCCGATTGTGTAAACGCCTTAGTATATGCGAGTCATACGAACGATGAATCTTGTGATAGCTGCACAGTGGATTCATCTAAGTACTTTTTTTATTCGTTTCGAGATTTAACATGAGCAGCTCAAAGAGCTATAAGCAGTTACCCGCCCTAAGTTTAGGCCATTGGTTCCAGGGAAGGGGCAGACCCAACGCCATTAGACAAGCACACTAAACATTCCACATCCTGGACTCGCAGCTGGATCCATCTGGGATGAATGGTCAGAAGCCAGAACCTCATACCACTCGGTCACCGGCCAGGCATTTAGGTGTTTAATCTGGCCATCCTGGCGATAAGGACGTGTTCCTAAGTTATCTCAAAAGCTTGCACCTAAACCTTCGGTTCTCACTTCACATCCTGGCGATAAGGACATGTTCCTAAGTTATCTCAAAAGCTTTCACCTAAACCTTCGGTTCTCACTTCCTATCCTGGCGATAAAGATATGTTCCTACGTTATCTCAAGAGCTTGCACCTAAATCTTTGGTGCTTATTGGCCCACCCGGTGGTTCGGATATGTTCCACTCCAACGCGGTGTTAGTGAAAAAGTCACAGCCTTATGTCCCAGGTTGATACACTCTCAGTAGAGCTCCAAAACCACGGTGTATGTAATCCTCTTTTAATAAATTCCCATCCACAAGATGTGTGGCCTTTACTTCTTCATGAGAAGGTTGACAGACGTGTTCTGACTTCCAAAGGGACAGCTCAGGTATCTGTGTCATTTAAGGAAGAGGCTTCAGGTCGTTCCGTTCGTCAGAGAAGGACTTGGGCTCGAGTTTCGAATTAGGCATGAACATGTGTGTTTGCCCAAAGACTCTGACTTTCTCCCTTCCATAGAACCAGTGGTCGCAAATTACGGACGGACGTGGGGGCTTATACCCCTTAGAGTTACTCATGATGGTCGTTAAAACCTTGAAACACTGCAGCTCAGGAAGATTTAAGACTACGGCTCAGGAAGATTTAAGACTAAGGCTCAGGAAGATTTAAGACTACGGCTCAGGAAGATTTAGGACTAAGGCTCAAGAAGATTTAAGACTACGGCTCAGGAAGATTTAGGACTACGGCTAAGGAAGATTTAAGACTCCGATTCCGGAAGATTTAAGACTCCGGCTCAGGAAGACTTTCCTTTACAATCAGCCCTGCGATTTACGCCCAGACTTCATAGCATTGTAAATGTCATACTCATGTATTACCACAGAAAGGATTTTAATGTAAACGATCTGCAGGTCTTCATCGTATGGGAAGGATACATCAACGAATAGTACAAGACATAAGCTTGCAGCAGTTGGTCAACGAACTTCTGATGCACGAAGGGGAAAGTAATTCCCTTTTTACGTTATTGTTGCCTGAATGGCCTTATATCCATATACAACCTCAGTAGAGGCCCTCTAGCTAGATAAACTAGGGAAATGCCAGACACGAACAGATCTCGGTCACGGATGCGCTACCATTCTGGGCAGTGAATCCAAAAAATAAAAAAGTGCCCTTAGAATTTCATAGCCAACGCAACTTTAAGTCGGATTTGGGAAATTATTTTTTTCCATCGGATAACTATAATCATGACCAAAGTTATCCATGTATTTTCCGTATCACCTTACACGCACATTTCGCGTTATGTGGTATAAGCGTACTTCAGGCAATATATAATCCACAGGAGGCATAAAAATATCACTAGAAAATCTGGAATTTTTAGAAAATAATTAATAACGCGGATTAAATAATATTTTTAAAGATAAAGTCAGACTTTTTGTTGTCAAGAAGGATATTCTTTACGTCAAGAATTCAGAAACATGCTTCCGGCTTATTTCGTCGGAAATATTTCTTGGAAGTAAAGAAAAATCGCTGCCCGAATATTAAAATTTGATGCAGCACGTAGTACGAAAAGATGAAACCTTGAAAAAAGTATGTTTCGTTGAAAGAACTGTATGTATGGAAGAATGTCCTCGACAAAGAGCATAAATCTGCTGGTGCAGTAGACTGCTGTGAAGCAGAAAATGGACTTTCGTTCGAATTTCGGTTGAAGTAAATATGTTTCCTAATCTTCTGCGATTTTATTCCGAAAGATAAGATTGAGGCTTGAAAGAAGCACGCATCAATATCTAGTGATGTTCGAAAACTGAGACTTCGTTCATTCAAATCTTCAGACAGAACAATATCTTTTATATTGAGAAAATAAAGGGAATGGTGTTTCTATAAGCTTTGTGGAATTTGCACATCTATACGTTTAACCGTAATCCTGCACTGAATGTAATAGGTTTCTTAAATCTGGGCTGTATCATATCATTTCCGGGTTGTTTGGCACATTTTAGCATCGAATACATATTTAAGAAAATGTTCAAAATTAAAAAAAATGTTTCAAAGGTGTGTTTGAATTTGTTTTTGCATTTTTGGTGTTTATAAATGGACGGTATTTTGATCACAATTGTAATACTTATGACGGGATGAGTTTTAGTAGCCGGATAATTTCGGCGAAGCATGGTGCTAACGAAGTCTGTTAACCTATGGGATACACCACTTTGGCAGGTGGTGGATCATGAGGTGGTGGTGGATCACATCTTCCGCCATATTGGATGATTGCGTGGGGCTGATGACATCATGGGGGGGGGGGGGCTGTTGGGGTCTTGGAGATGAGACTGTACCGCCTTAATATGCGGATGGCTGACATCATGTGGATATGGAGTTGGCGTTATGATTAAATTAGCATTTCTCTATGCTATTTCGGTATGCAGGGTGGATGACGTTACAAATGTTTCATGTTGTTGTTTATTTTTGTTTTTTTATCCAACCCATATTTGTGGAAACATTTGTTTCAATCACTCGTCTTGCGAATTTTTCTTTCTATTTCCTTCGGAAAATTTTTTAAATTTTGAACAGTTTTTTTTTCAAAGAATTTGTTTTACTCGTGGATTTTTAATATTCTTTACAATTCCTCGATAAATAGTTATGTATGTTCTGGTGTTGGACGACATCACTGTTATGGTGAATGACATCATGTTTCCCCCGCCAATGTTAGGTTTTCTTTTCAAAAATCCCCAGGATCAAAATTACTTCACCGAAACAAGTAACTCCTATTCAAAGCATTCCCTGCCTCTTTTCATGTCAAATTCTATACTTGAACGCCTAAGATACTTTTATGTATACATATATTTTTTCTATAACTTTAGAGGATAATTTCTCAAAATGTGTGCACATATCGCGATAATAATATGTACATCTTACAACAACTCATGGTCAATACACAACATTTCACACTGTCTTATGGAAATGCTTTCATTTCTCATAACAGAAAAATGTTCTTTTTCTCCCCATTCACTTCAACGTCTCGAGATCAACTTAACAGAGACCTTTGAGAAAACATTTCTAAGAAAAGCAGAAATTTCCTGAAAATGTCAGTTTTCTTAAAAAAGAAGCCCACAGAATAAGAAATATTTCACTGAAACAAGTTTCCCCTATTCAAAACATTCAGTGCCTGTTTTCACACCAAATTCTGTATTTCCTCATGCAAGCTTTTATTCTGACTTTATTTTTCTATTTCATTTCTTCAATCGTTTTTTCAATATTATTTCTTTTCCTCTATGTAACTAAAAACTCCTTTTCTTACTTGCTTTTAATGTATGGTATAATCTATTTTTCTATCTCGCTTTTTCATGTTGCACAAGAAATATAATCAGATCCATAGCAGTTATGCATACTATTCAACTGTAACAGTATTCATTTCAAAAAACGTTTCTTCATTACTATTTGTTTACAAAATGTAGCAAAACTTCTATGTTTGTGTCACCGTTAAACTTCTCGATGTATCGACTACTTTATTCCGATTCTTTTCAGTTCATTCCAACAAACGCTTCTTCATTATTATTTATTTTTTCAAGATGTAGCAGAACTTCAGAGTTTTATTTTTTCCCTCTAAAACTATTTTTCTTACTTTCTTTTGCTGTATAACTTAATCTATTTTTCCAGCTCGCTTTTTCATGTGTGTACAAGAAATATACGGATTATACAGTTTTGTAGCAGTTATTCATAAAATTCGATTGTTACAATATTTTCCTACTTTTTACTTTACTTTTACATTCCTTTCTAATAAACGTTTTCTTCACAATTTTCTCTATGAAACTTAAACAAAATACTATTCCATGTTTACGTATTTGCAAATGCTTGTGATATAGCAACATTATTTTTTCAAACTTTGCAAACTGTCAGCATTATTCCCCATTTATTCTGACTTTATTTTTCCGTTTCGTTCCACCAAATGTTTTCTTTGTTTCCCCCTATTTAACTTAAACAAAATAGTATTCTATGCTTAAGTATTCTTCAAACTTTGCTTTATTTCGACTGCTCTTATTCTTACTTTATTTTTCCGATTCGAACCAACATACCCTTCTCAACGACTAGATATTGCAAGATGTACCAAAATTTCAGAATTTTTGTTTCCCTAGATAGCATATTATATATTTTCTAACTTGCCTTTAAGTGTCCCTAATCGCTTGCATGTATGTGAAATACGCATATTATTTTTATTCTATCTTAGTTTGCTGTACTTTTTTATTCATTGACACAGATGAAAACCCATTCGCTCTCAAGACACACATTCTAAAAAGTTCATACTTAAGCTAAAATTCGTATTCTTTGCAATATATTTTCTGTATATATTTTTTCTAACTCGACAGAAAAACTTCATTCACAAGACATTCCACCTAAAAATTCCGTACTTTCACTAAACACTATATTATTAACAATATTGTTTCTTTCTGCATAGCATTTTGCTAATCACCAGAAAAGCAGTTATTCCCAACATGTAGCTAAAATATCGTATTTTCCCAAACAAAAGTATAATCTTTTAAGAAAGACTTACTTCTTTTCTCTGTAAAACGACTTAATCTATTTTTCGAAATGCTGTTCTGTTTACGTATCTGTTTAACTTTGCTTTGTAACTGCTTTTTACTGTAATTCTGTTTTTTTCTTTTCATTGTATTTTTTCCCTGTTTCATTCGAACAAACCTTTTTCTTCTCGACTTGATTGCTCTTACTTTTCCGTACAAATTTTCCTAACATCGGAAACGTAACAAAAACTTACGATGTTTTGTAGTCTATCCAACATTTATTCTCATGTCATATCAACTTTTATCAAAAATCATATTCTTGACGAATTATTTTTATTTTTTGTTTCATGAATTACCAAATATTTATTGCTAACTCACCTCGCCAAAGTCAGTATGAACACACTAAACCACATTCTTTTTCCTCATTTATTTCGCTTTACATCGAGATGCGTCAGAACGTGTATATTTCATTCACTCAATGACCAGTTCTAACGTGTCAGATATTACATTACATGCGAAACCTCTGTGTTTGCTATATTTTCCTTTAGGTGTTAACTTTCGTTTCCCCTTACTTTCGTTTTAATTATGTTTTCTCTATCGCATCTGTTTTTCTGAACACACCTAATTTATTTAATTACTTTAAGAACATGTTGTCTTGAACATAGAGAACAGTCAATCGCATTCTAAGTATGTTTCCTCTTGATTCTCATAAAGGAACAGATAGCAAGAAGTCTCCCAAACTGAAACAAACAGCATCAATTCGTTGCTTTCATGCCTTTTCCACATCTAATTCTAGTTCCACATCTATGATATTCTTAACTCTTCACCTTGTATATAGAGTGTTCTTCTCTGTTCATAGAAGTTGTTTCCCCAAAGCAATAACTAAACCTCTTACAGCAATCCAGTAAACAATGTACATCACTTCATGCAATCTTAACAAAATGCGTTTATGCATACATATGTTATTTTTGCTTCCATTCACTTCGACGTTAAGTGATCAAGTTAACAGAAGTCTTTCAGAAAGCATTTACGAAGTTATTTGACTTGTTTTTCATATAACCCAATATTTGAAACGTTCATATTTCTAAGAGTCAAGATTTGAAACGTTTATTTTTCATAAAGTTCGTTTTTGAATCGCATAAATTTTTAGAGGGCGGTTTTTTCGTTTTTTCTTAAAAGCGCAAAAATCCCATAAAATAACATGGGAAATGCCATCCAACTAAAAGTCAATATTTGAAAAATGAACGATTCAAATATTGAATTTTAGAAAAAATAAAGGAAACTTTATATTATACAGGCTTTACAGCAGGACGATAAAATTCGCTGTTTCCAATTTGCCCAAGACATTTTGTCCAAAATCGAAGCTGATGAGCATTACCTGAGGATGGACATTTAGTGATGAAGCAACGATTTTCGTCTCATGGAGGGTACACCGGCATAACTGCAGACTATGGGGCTTCGAAAACCCTTACGCCATTATGAAAAGTCTTACGAGATAGTCAAAAGGTGAACGTCTGGTGCGCTTTGTCATGTTCGGAAATGTTGGAATCCTTTTTTCTTTGTGGAGAAACAGCGACAGCGGTGACCGACCTGAACATGCACCAGATGTATCTGTTGCCTCAGTTTGAATATCAGCAGTCCAATGTGATATTCCAACACGATGACGCCCCACCGCATTGGGCTGTTATTGCCTGATAATTTATTGACCTGCATTTTCCTGGGCGCTGGGTTGGGTGTGGTGCACTCATTCCGTGGCATCCGCGCTCACCCGATGTTACGCCACTGGATTTCTTCCTGTGGGGATACGTGAAAAACATTGTTTATCAGACCCCTGTGATCTTACTCGATGACGTGAAGACCAGAATTGGTGCTGCGATAGCAACAGTATTGCCTCAAATGCTGGTGAACACTTGGCGGGAAATTGATTATCGCTTGGATATCTTACGTGCCACGAAAGGCGCGCATATCGAAATTATTTAGCAATCTGATGTATCGATTCTACAGGTAATAAAACCTTCAGTTGTCATCTGTCATATTCTGTTTGCGTTTTAGTTTGTTTCCCGTTTTCCGATTATATGCCACTGAAACCCCGACACTAATTATGAATCACCCTATACTTTCAGAATTTTCTGCAGTCCTGGAGCTCCTTATGAGCCTAGGGAAGCTCCCTGGAGTTATTACACTAAAGCAACCTACTCTCAGAACACAAAATTATCCTTTTATAACAACTTCTCTTAACAAGACGCTACGCAAGATTCCTTCCGAAAGAAGTAAAACAACCGCAAAGTTTTGTAAATCTCCAAATTTATGCAAATATGTAATGTCTTAATTGTTCAAAGTTTCGTATTCAACAAAATTCTGTTTGGGATTTACTCAAAAAGGCACGTGCATCTTCATGAAATCGCATTTAAATAACAGCAGTTTTATGACTTTCCGTGAAAGTCCGTGTTTTTGTTTTTCACATTTCTAAGCTTGAATATTCCGCCTGTCTTACTTCTCACTGAGTGAACTTTGATATTTATGAAGTTTTCCTTTAAATTAGAATTTTCTAATTATTTATGCTGGCCGAAAAGTTTCAAGTGTTGGGGGTATAAAGTTTAGGTGACTTTCGTGGTAACGATAAAGATAAGAAAAATATCTTGGTACTAGGACTGCAAATTTAATTTATGTTTCCGCAAAGTTCGACTATGCTTTTAACACGTAAGGAAGTTACGCCGAAAACAAAATATGAAGTGGTCAGCCATGTTTTATCGATGGACAAATAAAAGTGCCGATGTTGCTAACGCAGTTATCGATCCAGAGAAGAGATATGGATTTTGCTGAAGGCAAGTTCGTTTGCATGACACTATTTACTTCATTCATCAGGGGAGGAAAAAGAAGAGGAATATGAAATTAGATTATGCCGAAAGCAATAAGATGGCAAATAAGCTTAAAGAGTGCAAGTCTTACGGGGAACAATTCTGCTTTAAAAATCAATCTCAGAAAACGCAAAAAGTCGTCAACTTTTCATATTTCTACTTCTCTGGTACTTTGATGGAACGGTTATAAGTATTATTCTCACAATTAACGATTGCGTTTTTTTCCTTAATCAAAATAATACTGCTAGTTTCTTTTCCTCTATAGCAACCCTTCTTCTTCATTGCAGGTAAATAATGGATTTCAAGGAGAAGCAACGTGCCGCCATTGAATTCTTGATGAAGGAAGGGTGTACGCTGTCCGACATCCACAAAAGACTACAGAATGTTTACGGAGATGACACCATTGACAAGAGCAATGTGCACAGTAGAGTAACTCTTTCTCTATGCAAAGGTACTGCTCAACATAGTCTCCATCATAAACGATGCTTTGCGCCATCTTTCAAACCAACTCTCGAATATGCTTTGAAAAAATTCAGGTGTGCATTGTTGCACCCACTTCTTCACAGCCACTTTCACCTCTTCTATGTCATCAAATCGTTGTCCCAGAAGACTGTCCTTCATTGGACCGAACAGGTGGAAGTCGGAGGGCGCCAGATCTGGGCTTGTAATGTGGTTGGCGTACCATCTACCGGCCTAATTTGCTGATCGCCTCATTTGTTGCAAGAGATGCGTGTGGTCTCACATTGTCATGGCGAATGTGGATCCATTTTAAATTATTGTTTGGTCTCTTCCTCCTTATGGATTTTCTACGCTTCTTGAGCGTCTCAATATACCACTCGCTGATCACGGCACGGCCACGTTCCGCAAAATCGAGAAGAATGATACCCCTGTCATCCCACACACACACACGCACACACACACGCACACACACACACACACACACACACACACACACACACACACACACACACACACACAAAAAAAAAACAGTCACCATGACTCTCTGTGCTGATCACTGGCTCTTGAACTTCTTAGGCCTTGGTGAAGAGGTGTAACGACATTCCATGGATTGATTCTTCGTTTTCGGATCGTAAAGATACGCACACATTTCATTCACTGTCAGCAGATCGGTAAAAAACGTGTCTTCATTGTCTTCAAATGCTTCCAGCAGATCAGAGCAGACTTCTACCCTACTCTCCTTAAAATCGGGTGTCAACTGCCAAGGTACCCAATTTGCACACATTTTCGGATACCCTGATTCTTCCACCATCTTCTGTATGGCATTCTGACCACAGTCCAGTTGTGCAACAAGTTCACGGATTGTGACTCGTCTCTCCGCGCGCTTCAGTTCATCCGCTCGCTGACGATTCATGTCAGTGGTCGCAGATAATAGTCTCCCACTGGGTAGTTTGTCTTCACACAACGCTGGTTTCCTCCTCTTAAAACTTATTTATCTATCTGTGCACATTACTCTTGCCAACGGTGTCCACTCCGTAAACATTCTGTAGCCACCTTTTCATGTCGGACAGCCTGCACCCTTCGTTCGTCAAGAACTCAATGACGGCACGTTGCTTATGCTTGGAATCTATTGTTTGCCTGCAATGAAGAAGAAGGGTTACTATAGGGGAAGCGTTATTCTACCAATATGTGCAATTTGAACGACTTCTGATTCTTAATAAAATGGTTATGCCCACTTTTGCATTACTTTCGGTAGTACGACCCTTGTACATTATTTAAATAATGACGTATACTCTACCGTTTCCAGTTGTTGAGAACAATAAAGAAATATTTACGATCTGCAGCAATGTCCATGATTTCAACGCCTCTCTCTTTCTCTCTTATTTTACTTTATTTAATTATTTTTTGTATCGCAACCTTCAGTGATGTGCAAAATTAGTGTGTTTCCATATGTACAGCAACTGATGTAGACGCTGTTATTTAAACGAACAGGCGAGTGAAATTCCGTGTCACTCTTTTGGTCTAGTAGACTGTCGTAGAAGAGACGTGACACGGTGTGGGAAAATGTACCAGTAAACGCAGTGATTTATCTGTCTCAGATGAAGTGAATCTTTTTGAATTACAGATTGTGACACGAGGTCTCTAAAACTCCAAAGCATATTCTTCCATGTGAAAAAAATGATGATATCGTGATCAGCATGAACTATCCTTGGTCCACTTCTGGGTAAAAGGGTAAAAGCCTCCCAAAGCCTCTTCCACAACTCACTACCATACATGCTTTCGAATTTCTTCTACGATGGGGCTCATGCTTGATGTCAGTTGTCCAGCGTAGATGTAGGAATCAATTGCTTTTAAATTTGTAAATGTTTTAGTTTTTGTAAAATCATTGTAGATCAATTTCATTTCTGTAAGAGTTTATCTTTAACTCCACTTCTTTGTTGTTGTCAGAAAATTCCTGGATCAAACTCTGCAGGGATGCAAATATCTATGTCGTCAATAAAACGAAGGCGGATTAAGTAATATCCATTAATCTTCATCCCCTTGTTTTAACATTTCAAGTACACTGGTGTGCAAAAATTAAGGACGAAGAGGAAAAATTAGCATAACAGCGGAACGATCAGGCAGAACGGACCGAAATACCACTCACGAGATAGACTAGGGTCCGGTATGGTAGGGCATGGGCATATATGCAGCATAACGTAGGGGGGTGAGTTTCCTAAGAGTATAAAGCACACGGGCGGTGTACGCTTAGCAATTCGGTGAAAGCTATTGCACAGGTGTACCTCGGTTTGAACGAAGTCGAGTTGCTGCCACCGTCTGATATGGCCAACCGGCAATCCAGTAGACGACATCTGGATGACTTTACCAGAGGTCGCGTCATTGGGAAGTTGGAAGAAGGTCGAAGTGTGACTAGTGTGGCCGAGGAGTCCGGGATCTCTCACAGCATTGTTTCACGAGCTTGGAGAGCATTTCAAACGACAGGAACAGCTGTCCGAGAGTTTAGCAGTGGTCATCCACAAGCAACCACAGAGGCGGACGACCGGTATATTGTCCTACAGGCGAGAAGAGACAAACGTCAGACAGCGGGAGAAATTGCAAGGCACATACAACAGACAACTAGACGTACGTTATCACGTTTTACCGTGGTCAAGAGGCTGCACAAAGGTGGTCTATTTGCACAACGACCAGTACGGTGTATGCCATTAATGCTTGCTCATCGGAGACGGCGATTTCTGTGGTGCCAGGAACACAAGAACTCTACACATCAGCAATCGGGTCGAGTTCTCTTTAGGGATGAGAGGCGATTTAGTCTGACGAGCGATTCTGCAGGGAACACGAAATCATACCTCCACCATCATCGAAAGAGACCGGTTTGGAGTTGGCGGTGTTCTCGTTTGGGGTGGTATCATGCTTGGTAGCCGTACTGACCTCGACATCTTCCAAGGAGGTTCAGTAACTGGTGTCCGCTATTGTACAGAGGTTCTCTGCCTCACGTGCGTCTGTTTAGAGGTGCTGTGGGTCCTGAGTTCTTCTTCATAAACGACAACGCTACACCTCATCGTACATTGGCTGTCGCAGAGCTGTTGGAGAGTGAAGATATTCAACGCATGGATTGGCCCGCAAGCTCCTCGGACCTAAATCCAATCGAACACGTGTGGGACCTTCTCGGGAGACGCTTGGCAGCACGTCACCAGCCGCCAGCAACGATTCCACAGCTGCAATTGGCGCTACAAGAGGAATAGGCCGCGATGCTTCAACAGCTCCTTGACAACCTCGTCCTCAGCATGGAAAGACGTTGTTGTAAATCCTGCAACGCAGTCAGGGGTGATCATATCCCCTACTAAAGACTGGATTTTTCTTGGCAGCCGCCTGTCACATGGACGTTTCTGTCCAGTTGTGCTCGAAGCTACCTTTTCAATAAAGTGTCTTTCTATTCTTTGGATTCCTTGCTTGGATGGTTTTGCTCACTTGTTCCATATTCTTACATCTTGGGGATCTTATGGTATGATTTCAGTCGATATGGAGCTCTTCTGCACGATGTTACATTCGAAAAACCGTTTCGTCCTTAATTTTTTCACGCCAGTGAACATCCTGTGAAACAGAAATTTCACCTTATGTATCATCATATCTCTCTCACGTCCGCCCATGGTGGATTCAATTCCTCAAAGATGACCACGCGCCCTTGAGGATTACTCGCAAATTAATGCAGCCGGCTTGCCATTTCTCTGCTGCATACGAGGAAATGCTGAAAAGTTCTCGGCCTAACCCACTTTCTGTAGTGGTGGCATTATTTTGTCACTGCAGCTCGAAAGAGTTTTCTTTTGTACTGTAAAGTGCCAATTTACAGATTAATAGCTCATTTGTTTTGCAGATGTTTGGACTGCATCATGTGAATGCAAAGTGTTGAATTTTCGAATGTGGAACTCCGGGCTGTTGTGAAATTTCTGTTCCTGCAGAAGAAACCTGCAAAGGAAATCTATGAGTGTACGACGCAAACATTAAGTGACAAGTGCTCTTCACGTTCACAGTGAAGAAATGGCACGCCAATTTTCAGCGTGGAGACTTTGAAACCGAAGGTACAACAAGATCTGAGAGACCTTCAACAGTGATAACACCCGAAATTGTTGATCGTGTTCATGACTTGATTTTGTCAGATCGGCGAATCCCCGCTAAAATAATAGCGGAATCTCCGCTAAAACAATAGCGGAGACACTGGAGATATCCATGGTATGTTCTGGGTTCAAAATTATGAGCAACTGGACATGCAGAAGATGTTAGCGTTGTGTGGTATCGCATTGTCATGGTGAATATGAATCCTTTTCAGATTCTTCTTCGGTCTCTTCGTATTTATGGCTCTTCTAAGCTTTTTGAGTGTCTCAATATATCGCTCGTTGGTAACGGTTCTGCCACGTTCCTGGAAATCAAGGAGAATGACACCCCTGTCATCCCGAAAAAGGAAATCACCACGACACTCTGTGTTGATAGCTGGCTCCTGGACTTCTTAAGCCTTGGAGAAGAGGCCTGGTGCCATTCCATGTATTGATTCTTCGTTTCCGGATTGTAAAGATGGGCACATCTTTAAAACACGTGTCTTCATTGGCTTCAAATGCTTCCAGCAGATCTTCCACTTTTCTCTCCTTCAAATCGCGTGTCAACTACAACGGTATGCACTTTGCATTTACTTTCCGATACCCTAGGTCTTCCACCATCTTCTGTATGGCATTGCGACCGCAGTCCAATTGTACAACAAGCTCACGGATTGTGACTCGTCTCTCCGCGCGAGTCAATTCATCCACTAGCTCACGATTCGTGTCAGTGGTCGCAGATGATGGTCTTGCACTGTGTGGTTTGTCTTCTGTGCTTGTTTATCCTTCTTTAAAGTTATTCATCGATATGTGCACATTTCTCTTGTCAATGGTGTCATCTCCGTAAACATTCTGTAGCCTTCTGTGGATGTCAGATACCCTACACTTTTCCTTCGTCCAGTACTCAATGACGGCCCGTTGTTTCTACTTGGAGTCCCTTATTCGCCTGCAATAAATAATACGGTTTACTATAGAGGAAAAATTACTGTACCCACATGTACAATTTGAACGACCTCTGTCAGTTAATAAAACCATTATGCTCACTTTTTGTTTTACTTTCAGTACAACCCTCGTACTTCTGCAAAGAAATTGTGGCCGAGCAGGCCGTCGGTTTACACTAAACGTGCTGAGTGATTTCGTGATCTCCGTTTTTCTCAAGAGCGGGATGATGTGACGTATAGTCAAATAGAAATGAATGAAGCAGCCAAAAGCCAGCTAGCATGCTTCGATTGGGAGAACAGGTGCTCCGGAATTCGAAGATGTTTACTCGAATCCCACTGTCGGCAAATTAGAGGTTATAATTAGTGGGTTGGTCATCCATTCAGCCTGTCCCACGGGCTCCTACATACAATGCTGTCCACCCAAAATACAACACCAAGAAGGAAGCATCCGATTGGCCTGAAATTCGCAGCATGCGTCGCCCGCGAGAGGACATGCAAACGATTAGCATTGCAGGGCATATGCAAATCATGTGCACCCACCACGCCACCAAGAAGCACTATAAGCAGGGTGCACAGAAGGTGGGGTGTAGGTAGTGGAAGTGTCTTGTGCTGCCGGATCTGTGCGTGGAAAGCTTCCTGATGCCTCGTCGCAGAATACGGCAGTCATTACAGCACGTTTCGGAGCTCGACAGAGGACGAATAGTGGCATATCGCGACAGCGGTTTATCGTACCGAACCATCGGTGCCCGTGTAGGACCACATCCAGTCACAATAAGTAGATATGGATTCGGTGGGTGCACGAGGGACGGACTGACCGACGTGAGTGATTGCCGCAGCCGCGGCACACCACCGAGCAAAAGGACCGGCATGTTGTGCGGCGGGCATTGACGGCTCACACCGCCAAATCACGAACGTTAGCGCAGGAATTAGGGTGTGTTGCGCAACAACCTGTGTCAGCACATACCGGTTGACTACGTCTGCAGGAGCGGGGACTTGTCGCACTGCGCCCATTGCTCCGATTAATATTAATGTTACACCACCGGCGAGTGCGGCGGCAGTGGGCTGTTGAACGCCGCACCTGGACTACGGAATGGCACGACATTGTCTTCTCCGACGAATCCCGCTTCTGCATGCAACACTACGATGGTCGGATCCGCGTGTGGCGGCACCGCGGCGCGAGACTGTATGACACCTGCATTATACATCGCCATACCAGTCCGTTTCCTGGCGTTATGGTTTGGGGCGTAATTGGGTATGCCACCCGCACCCTCTGGTACGCATCGCCGGTACACTCAACAGCCACCGCTACATCTCCGTCGTTTTGGATCCTGTAGTCCTCCCTTACCTGCAGAATCTGCCAGCGGCCACGTTTCAACTGGACAATGCGCGCCCGCTCGTGGCACGCTTCGTGCAGCAATTGTTCACGGCCCCCAGGTGTCACTGCTGCCGTGGCTCGACTGTTCTCCCGATATATCGCCCATCGAACACGTCTGGTCGCTGATCGGCAACTGAGTGACCCGGCAAGCACCACCCGCTGCTACGTCTGATGAACTGTGGCAACGTGTGGAAGCAGCCTGGACCGACATACCCCAAGCCCACATCCAAAGCCTCTTTCGTTCGATGCCGCGGCGTGTAGCGGCCGTTATTGCCAGCCATGGGGGCCACACGAACTATTGATGTCTGCGTGTTCCGCAAGTCGCACGGGCCTGTAAGCTCAATCGTTTCATCTTTGTATCTGTTGTTATGTGTCCAGTAAATCTGGCTTTGCTATCTCGTGTTCTTCTTGGTGTTGCATTTTGGGTGGCCAGCAGTGTAAATTGCTCCAGCTGCTAGTTCAATGGGAATTTCTGCCACTTCCAAATCCAGCTCTATCACCTGTTCCAAAAAATGAAAACCTCTCAAGGTAAAGAAGGCTGTTCCTGGACCACCATAAATATCATCTTCAAATCCCTCCACCTCTTCTGGACCAAGGTAAACTCCATCTGACAAACTTTCCAGCTCCAAAATCAAGGCATATCCTACAACATCAACCAAGACCCCCTTCTTCTGAAAAAAAAAGTCTCTTCGTAGGACATCCCAGCCATCACAGAACATTTTTCAGTTTTTACTCGGAGAGCTTTCTCTTCCTGTTTCATAAGACGAATGTCTCAATTCCAATCGAGCTCAGGGAATCTCCTGCAGAAGGGCATTCCGTATGCGCCACCCCATTGACCGGAACCTCACGGGGTTTCCATGTCGGTTGTAAACACACCCCTAAGATTTCTCAAATTTCAGAGTTTCTCGGTTATACCGAGTCAATTCGGAGATTTGTCTAAGATTCTAGGAAACTTGTATAAACGTGCGTGAATTTCTCGACTTCACTGGAATTTCGTTATATAAAATGAATTTTTTGTTAAATTTAGTAGTTTGCTCTGAGGGAAAATGGAGTGAGTCCTCTGAACGAATTTCTAAGAGAGAAGTAGAAGCACACCATTTTTGTAATTAATAGAGATGTTCCTCGTCAGGTTACGAGCTAAAATTCTTAAACAGCCTTGCGAAAGAAAAAAGAAGAAAAAAGTCTTAAATAAGCTAAAATTGCGAAGAAATAGTAACTTGCCCTAGAGACTCGCATCCATGTCTACCATTCTACATGCATTGAATAAATACTACGTACAGTATTCAATTGAAACGTTTTTTTTTCGTTTTTTTTTTCGCTGGGATAACATTACCAACGTCGGTAAAATGCACATGAATGGAATTTTTTGGCAAACATTTCAAAATGTGTGCCCCCCATCATGCTTAGCTCCCTAATAGCCCACCCAGTAATGAACGGCTGGCGTCACCATTGGTGGGGAGTGGTACTTGGTACTTGGAAGGCCATTAGTGGATTTCTGCGGAGAGGAAAAGCTTCTTCAAGAACTATAGATATTAGGAAGCATACAGAACGCCGACAAAATAAATGCGTCCCCCTATTTGAACGCGGCAGCTCCTTGTTAATTCTATTGAACAACGTACTCACATTGAAGCGCCGCCCGATATTTCCGGAATCTCACAGCCCGAAGCTTTTTAGGAAGAAACGAATGGTCAAAGAAATCAAGCGTCTACACTATAGAAACAGACAGAGGTCCCTCTCCCAGTCCCCAGTTGAAAAGGACTTCGATTAATTGTAGGAGGAAGAGAGTGGAAGCCTAGAACAGACGATTTTTTATTAATGACCAAACAGATTAGTAATAATTTTGGAGCTCGTTCGGGTCGGGCTCTATCTTGCAATATAAAATTCGGGCTTGGGCTCTTAAAAGTGAGCCCGAACTCAGCACTGATGGGGAACCATTCCATGGCGCCTGAAGGAGAAACCAAGCTAATGAAGGTGACAAACTATAGTGGATTGGGAGGACGCCAATTCCGCTGCCAATTTTTGTGTACTGGTACCTGGGTTCACCTAGAGGAGAAACCTAGCTGGTGAGGGGGACAAACTATGGTGAATTAGGAGGACCCCATCTCAGTTGCCAATTGTTGTACATTGGTACCGGGTTCACCTGAAGGAGAAATCAAGCTGGTGAAGGTGACAAACTATGCAGCTGAGGTTGGGAGGGCCCCACCTCAGCTGCACATTGTTGTGTACTGGTACCGAGTTCGCCTGGAGGAGAAACCAAGCTGGTGAAGGGGACAAACTATGGTGAATTGGAAGGAACCCACCTCAGCTGCCAATTGTTGTGTACTGGTTCCGGGTTGGCCTGGAGGAGAAACAAAGCTGGTGAAGGTGACAAACTATGATGAATTGGGAGGACCCCATCTCAGTTGCCAATTGTACTGCACTGGTACCGGGTTCACCTGGAGGACAAACCAAGCTGGTGAAGGTGACCAACTATGGTGGATTGGGAGGACCCCAACTCAGCTGCCAATTGTTGTGTACTGGTTCCGGGTTGGCCTGGAGGAGAAACCCATCTCAGTTGCCAATTGTACTGCACTGGTACCGGGTTCACTTGCAGGAGAAAAAAGCCGGTGAAGGTGGCAAGCTATAGTGGATTGTGAGTACCATATCTCAGTTGCCAATTGTTGTGTACTGGTCCCGGGTTCACTTGCAGGAGAAAAAAAGCCGGTGAAGGTGGCAAGCTATAGTGGATTGTGAGTACCACATCTCAGTTGCCAATTGTTGTGTACTGGTACCGGGTTCTCCTGGAGGAGAAAACAAGCTGATGAAGGTGACAAACTATGATAGATTGGGAGTCCCCACACCTCAGCCGCCAACTGTTGTGGACTGGTACAGGGTTTGCATGGAGGAGAAACCAAGCTGGTGAAGGTAATAAACTACAGTGGTTAGGGAGGACCCCACCTCAGCTGCCTATTGTTGTGTACTGGTACCAGGTTCGCCTGAAGGAGAAACCAAACTGGTGAAGGTGACAAAATGCGGTGGATTGGAAGAACCCCACCTCAGCTGCCAATTGCTGTGCACTGGTGCTCGCTATCACAACTTCGACCAAGGTGTTAGTGTTTGCCATGGTTGGACGTCCTGTCGTCGGCTTTTCTTCGAGACTGGTGACCCCAGCTTTGATACTTCGGAATCATTTTGGAGCAGTGCTGCTGTCCACTCTTTCCTCGCCTTCAAAGTGCACACACTTCTACCCCTTCTGCTGCCGTGTTTAACCTATTTTTCTAATAGTGGCATAGGAGCACTCAAACAGCACGTTTATCGACCTCCATCCTCAGCTCACCTGATAACGCAGTGTGACTCCGTGCCAAATGCACGTCATCGCTGTTTCCAGTCGACTCTGGTACACGTTTCGCACAAGACCAACAGTTCAAAACTGAGCGAACTTCAACTGACTTTAGTTTCTAAATAAAGTTGGAAATCATCGCCGATTTCTGTGGTCCCAACTAATCTGGTTAACATGTTCCAATTTTTTCATTTATCATACCGTGGAATAAGATGAAGTTGGAGACCGTGTCACGTACTACAGAGGTGACAACATGTATCAAGGCGACAAATCTGCAGCGAGATATTCTGTCCGCGTAGCTCAGTTGGGAGAGCGATTTACTCCGGAGTGAGGGGACACGGTTTCGATTCCGTCGCGGACAAACGTGTTTTCACATTGGCGTCCAATTGTGGAAAATGGATCTACTGCCCGTTGGGTTCTTCGAAAAATCTGTGGTTTGTTCTGCACACTGTTTGAAATTAATGAAAAATTCCTACTTCGCTTCAAAAAAAAAAAATTAAAAATGAGATGATGTGACGTACTATAGAGGTGAAAACTTGTGTCAAGACGACAAATCTGCAGGGAGACATTCTGCCCGCGTAGCTCAGTTGGGAGAACGACTTACTCGGGAGTGAGGGGACGCGAATTCAATGTCCATCGCGGGCAAACTTGTGTTTTCACAACCGTTACGGAAGCGTATGTCCGAATTCGGCAAACCTTTATTCCAAACCTAGTACGGCAAAGTTATTTGTTTTCATAAGAAAATGTCTTTAAACTTTGTTTCAATGCATTTACAGTTATTGAAAACCACGCACACACATTCACCAATGATCCAATTTTGGAGCTTGCCGCCCCGGAAGAAGGTAGCACGGTTTTCGCATTCGGTCCCAACAGGATTTTATAACTACGCATTTCTGTCTTTCAGGTGTACTACATGTATTCTTCCTTACTGTTGTAGCTTCTGTCATCCTTCTTTAATGATATTCGCGATCATAAAGCCGAACACCCACACACTTCCGCGCACAAACATAAACATCGCAGCACGCGCTTTCGAGAGTCCGAGGCTACGAATTTAATCGTAACCCTTTTGTGTACAAGTCGTAAAATAAACAGTTCTCTAAAATCTCATTTCATAATTTGAAACTTCAGCACACAATCTCTAATTATGAAACGCGATTTTGAGAACTGTTTATCTTACCACTGTGACAAAATCATCAAATTTTTCACACACTGAATGAATACATACTTCAGCTTACTTAATCTATTAATATTCAAGGATTTAAATTAATATCTTAATCTTGTTCTCGGGCGACTTTCGCACGGTAAACACTTTTGAAAATGATTCATGCACAACCTTTGAGATAGTTTAGTGAAAAGGTACTTTTGAAGTTTTGGAATAACGTGTGCTAATAAGCCTCCGATAGAAAACTGTAAGACCAAGTAGAATAAATACAACGTATCCAAAGTTCTTAGCAAAATTTGAAGAGAATGGATGTTACAGAGTCTGCATCATTGTACACTTTGTATATTCTGCATCTGCTGAATATTTATGCGATGAAGCCAGTTGGTGTGAATAATAAATCTTCTATAACCTTACATTCTGATATTTATTTTATACGGAATTAATGGTCTTTCAAAAGATTTTAGCAAGCTCTGAAGTAGTCTTTCAGTGAACTATTCTTTTCATTGACATGATTTCCGAAACTTTAACAGGTGGATAATTAGTTACCTAATTATTTCTTAGCACGCAAGGCGAACTTAAGAGATCTAGGCTGATTTGTTAATTAAACTAATTGCGCTTGTAAGACAGCTTACTGGTTTCAGTAAGAGATTAACGTAGAGGACAGACAGTTTTTTTGGGAGTAAATATGCCCATTTATAACCTAAATAATGAGAGAAACAGCTTCAGGAGGCTGTTATCTTTCGAAATGACACCGACAAGGGTTATTTCCAAAGATAACAAACATCGTCTGAGGAGAAGACGTTTTTCCGGCTGTTCTTAGCAGGAAAAAAATATTTAAAATTATCTTGACACAGCAAAATTGATTTCATTTAAAAACAAGATAAGATTTCTCTCTTGAGCGGGAAAGATGTTTTGCATATTTTTTACCTACACACGTCGTCTGTGTATGTAGGTAAAAATAATGCAAAACATCTTTCTAAGATAATAAGTTTTGGAGTTGGTATAACCATCCATACCAACTCCAAAAATTGTTATCTTACGACGACGTACAGTAGATTCTGGTTAATTGGAACACATTGGGCCTAAACAGTTTTGCCCAATTAAGCGGCTGTCCCAATTATGCGAAGCTTTTATCTCGAAGAGCAAATGTGGGATGCTCAAGAATTCTCTCAACTAAATGGCTGACCAGTTAACCGATGGCCCAATTAACAGGAATCTACTGTAAATATAAGTTCGTCTTATCCATACCTTACCTTTGGTATTTCTTCCTATTAGGTTCTATTTTTTTTTTTTTTTTTTTTTGATTGGAGGTTTAACGACCACCGTGAGCAACACAATGGGCTATAAGTAGTCGCCCGTCCCTAATTTAGGGTCACTGGTTCCAGGGAAGGAGAGAGCCAGTGCCGTAAGACAAACACAACATCCATGCCTGACCGGGATTCGAACCCGGACCCCTTACGGACGAATGATCAGAGGCCAACGCCTTAGACCACTGCGCCACCGGGGCGGCCTATTAGGTTTCCAAAAAGGCTATACTCAGAATTCATACGAAACTGAAAGTTCCCCAAACCCGTTCAGCGGTGTAGCCGCAAAGCGCACCTTGTAACACTGAAATTTTAATACTCTGAAGGAATTATCGGTAGCACATGAAATTCTGTTGGTCTCTAAGTTGAGCAAAGATATGCAGGTTCTTAAAATATGGGACAGGTATAATTGCAGCGTTTGCCGATATAAGCGAGAACGCCTCTTATGTAACGCCACACCAAAGAATGGTTTCTTCGTGAGAATAATCTTTCCATTTGGTGCTGTGATATCCAGAAGGAAGCAAACCTCTTATATTAGAATGCCGTTGTACCGAATTCGCCGAGCTGAATGCGTTTGAGAGGGGACAGATAATTGGTCTCCGAGAGGGTTGATGGTTGAATTGCTGTATCGCACAGCAGTTTGGCCTTGACAGCGCAACATTGCATCGATGCTGGCAGCAGATGTAATGTTACTAGAGATGTGCAGCTGGAACACTAGAGATGTGCGACTGTCGTAATTAGGTCTCCCCTTTATCTCCATACGTAAATCCGGAGATCATCTGATACCAAACAAAAGCGAGATTGCTCAGCAGTTATCAGCCAGTTCTTAGAGCTACAATCTGATTTGTAACGGGGTGATTTAAAGTAACATTTTCGACTCCTCTCATGAGAGAGAGAGAGAGAGAGAGAGAAGCTGTAGGTAAGGTGGAAGATTGTCGCAGAATATCACGGTCTTCGCATGGTATGATCGTCCTGCATGCTGTAGTTGCAAACCAATGAGAGATCTTACCTTTTGTCAAAAAACGCTTGCTCCTATTTAATGATCATCGTCTCCAGCGTCTAGACAAATGTCGTGCTCGAGCAAACATGGCTGATAAATGCTGAGAAATCTCGCTTTTGTTTGGGATCAGATGATCTCCGGATTTACGTATTCAGACAAAGGAGAAACCTAATTACGACAGCAGCACATCTTTAGTGTTCCTTACAGGCAGTTTGACAGCTCCAAGGTATTTTGAGAACATCTTGGATACCGTTACTATTTTCTTTCGTAAGGAGGTCATTTACGAGCATGTTTGAGCAAAATAATGACCTTCCGCATACTGCAAATGTCTCCCGGGAGCGCTCACACCCTGGTAATTTCCTGTGCTTAGTAGAACATTTATAGGACATTGTTGGACTGCATCTCAAAGCGTACCTGTAACTTCCCGTAACCAGATCGGCGGCCCTGCGTAACCAGATTCAGGAAGCATAGTGCACAGTGCATAAGGAGACTATTAGGCATCACTACAATTAAATGCCAACAGAGGCGGATGCTTCACGCCATTATAAATTAAAAAACCTGAAACGCGTTAACCAGACTATTTAGGACCACAGATATATATTGACAAAAGTCACCGGACAACTAGAAGAGAAACACAACATAGCATTTATTGTCGGTCCACCTTTGGCCTTAATGCATGCACTGACCCTTCAAGACATGCTTTCGACAAGGTTTTGGAACACAGCGATATGTATGCGCTTCCATTCAGTACATAATTCTGCCGCTAACTGTTGGTTCCAAACTTCTTATGCGGCGCTCTAATTCATACCATAGGTGCACTATGAGATTAAGATCAGGGCTCTGTGCTGGCTAGTCCACACATGATACAGAATTATCGTCAAACCAGGCTATAACAGTCCTTGTTATACGGCTCTGTGCATTATCCTGCTGGTACCAACAAGGCTTGGTTCTATAGTATTGCCACAGAGTTGGTAATGCATAATTGTCCAGAATATCAAGGCAGACGTGCTGGTTAACAGGTTTGTCCACGATAACTAATGGGCGAGCACCATACCACTAAAAACACCCCCACACGAGTACACAGCCAGCTCCAAACCTGACCGTAGGAACTGAGCACTGTGGTAAATTGCGTTCTCCCGGCTGCCGCCATACCCACACACGGTCATTAGACTGATGGATCGCGTATCTGGATTCATCTGTCCATAGGACTTGTTTCCATTGGTCTATGGTCCACGATAAATGTTCTTTACACCACGCTAAACGACGAGTAGCACTCCGAGTGGAGATGAAAGAATTATGAGCAACCGCACGACCACGGCGACCCATGGAATGAAGTTTTCTGCGAATGGTACGAGTACATACCAAGGTTCCAGAATTTTTACTCACCTGTACACTGAGATCTTGTACGGTAGTACTCCGGCGATTAGCCCTAACGACTCTCCTGAGGTTTCGACGTCTTCTATCACTGATTGTTTTTGGTCTGCCGGTAGGTTTTGCTGTTTCAGGCACGCCATGTGTTTTCCACTTATTCAGTATATCCAAAACCGTTGACTTGGGTATATAAACAAATACATTGCTCTTTCCACATTTTACCAACACACAGCAACCGAAAAATTGTTATTCGGTCACCGTCGGGGAAATGAACTCGGAATCTCTTGATATGTAGCCGAGCGCGTCGGCCTCACACTACGGTGGCCTACAATCCACGGCGCTATGTGTGCTTTTCAGTCAGCTTCTGACATCAGAAATCCGTAAGATGGGCTCAGCTACTGAGACGCATCCATCTTGTGGGCATTAACGGCACTGGCTATATATTAATTATAGCAGTTAAATCCAAAGTGAAAATCCTCCAAATACGGAGCGTCAGTGAATAAACAAATACATCGCTCTTTCCACGTTTTACCAACACACAGCAACCGAAAAATTTTTATTCTGTCCCCGTCGAGGAAGTGTATGGCTAACGCGCTCGGCTAGATATCGAGAGATTCGGGATTCATTTACCCAACGGTGACCGAAAAACAATTTTTCTGTTGTTGCGTGTTGGTAAAAAGTCGAAAGAGCGATGTATTTGTTTATTCACTGACGCCACGTATTTGGAGGGTTTTGACTTGGGTATGTTTAAACGCCTCTCGGTTTCTCTTATTTACAACCCACTAATATAACACCCAACAATCTTTCCTTTCTCAAAGTCGGTTATCTCCCGCCGCGTCATTTTCACTCAACCTCACAGTGTGATATGATCGCGGTCAGCTGCAGGCTTGTTTTTATAACGTTTGCATCTTAACAACGCTGCGTATTCGTTCATTTGCTTTTGAACGGGTGTCCGGTGACTTTTTATCAATATAGTGTATACTAAGCTGTGTCAGAGACAGAAAGCATTTTTTTCAATTCGGTTTCGAGAAATGGAGATATTCTTTCTGCACACACAGAAACAAACAGTCACACTGAGAGATAAACGGAAGGAGACATACGTTAAAAATCACAAGATCCATATGCAACTAAGAGTGGGAAAGTCATCAAACTAAAGTAACAAATTGATTTAGGTGATAAATTATTCTGCGATGAAGTGGTATAGAGAATGAACTAGTGCGACGCAGCAGATAAGAGCACGACAACAGTTTTCTGTGTCTTTTAAGTTTATTAACACACATATTTCCTAAATCAGCTGTTACAATTTCCCCTGCGTCTAGAACGTTTCGTCGTATTACACAAGGTGTTTCTAAAATGTTTGCCTAAACTTTCAGAATTTGTTTGTTCTGCCGCCGATACAGATGAAAAAAATGTCATAAAAAAACCCCAGAAAACGCTTTCGTACAGAGAGAACGGAGACGGCGCAGTAGGCATCTTGCTGTGGAAATGAACGCCATTTGCACGTCATTCGGCTTTGGGCGTGAATACAAATATGTGACGCAATCGCGCAACTCCAATGTGGGATAAGCCTACTTATGAGCGTGAAGTCATTACGCTAAACACTCGTATTAATTGACGTTAACTGCAAGTGAAAAAATATCACTACTATCTGCCTTTATCTCACGTGACGTGCCTGCTCCGCAAGACGCACATGAGATAAAGGCAGATAGCAGTGAGAGCACATGCCAGTGTAGTATAGTTGATATCACTCGGAGCTACGGAGCCGAGAGTTGCAGGTTCCATTCATTTCCCTGGCATAAAAATGATGGAGACATTTACTTTGTCTTAAGTACAAGAAACATATCAGGGCCAATCATTTATTGCTTCCATGACATAGACACATATAATATGTAGGAATTAAAGTGAGTCTAAATTTATTCTACTATATAATGTCTTTCAGTAGCTGAGCTGGGAAAGCAAGGTGATAAAGATTAATGGAGATTATCCCCACCTTCGTTTTGCTGATGTCGTAGTCATTTTTGCAACTACCCCATCAGAACTGCAGAGTATGATCCAGGAAGTTGCTGACAAGAATAAAGAAGTGGGATTAAAAATGAACTTTCAGAAGACAAAAGTGATGTTCAATGCTTTTACAAGAAATGAAGATTTATCGATTGATGGGGAAAAGCTGGAGATAACAGATACGTACGTTTATCTTGGGCAGCAGATATCAAGTGAGGGTCACATTGATGAAAAAATTAATCGGTGTACAAAACTTGCCTGGAGAGCTTTTGGAAGAAACCGCCTACTTTTCAAGAGCAATATGCCATTATGTCTTAAAAGAAAAGTGTTTGATCAATGCATCCTTCCAGTGCTTACGTATGGTGCAGAGACGTGGACCTTAACTAAAAGAGACATACAAAGGCTGCAGACAACTCTAAGAGGAATGGGGAGGTGCATGCTTGGTGTAACCAGGAGAGATAAAAAGAGGAACTCGTGGTTCCTAAAAATGACAAGAGTGGAAGACATCATGATCAGAGTAAAATCCCTGAAATGGCAATGGGCTGGACATACTGCCAGAAGGACAGACCATCGATGGACAGCCGAAATTTTAGATTGAATTCCAAGGGACAGGAAAAGACCCAGAAGACCACATGCGAGATGGGTGAATAAAATTCGAAAGCATGCAGGAGTGACATGGAGGACACTGGGACAAGACAGTCCGTTGAGGAGGAAACTTGGGGAGACCTTCGTCAAGCAGTGGATTGATATTGGTTGACAATGATGGTGATGATGATACTACCCATGAAACTCACATTTCCCTGTGGTGGGACTATAACCAACATCCTTTAATTCCGGAGACGAATACTTTCCCAATAAAACTACGCCGGCAGCAGCTTATTACAGCTATTTTCTGTTTTGACATGCTCGTCACCTCTGTTGTACGTCACATATACGCCCCCCTTCCTTGAGAAAGGCCGTGGCACGTTTCGGGTCATCCGCAAATCATGCTTCAAGTGACTCTCTGTAGAAGAAGGAATTCTCACAAATTCCAGGCGATGTGTGGAACAAACATCACACATTTTTCGAAGCGAAGAAATAATTTTGATTAATTCCCGACGATGTGTGGAAAGAACATCACACACTTTTCAAATAACACAACAGCCAATATATCCAGTTTTACATTCGGGCGCCGATGTGAAACCCAAGTTTGTAGATGGAGGACCACGAATTCACATCCTTCTTCTCCGGAGACGAACGATTTGCCAATTAAGCTACGCCGGCAAGATCTTATCACTACTAGTTGCCGTCGTGACATGTGCGTCACCTTTGTAGTACGTCACTCAGCGTATCACTCTATTTGGAATTCATGGCGTCTTTAATGTTACTATCTGCCATTCCTTTTGCAACTAATCTGCAACAAGCTTGTGTTAGATAACGAGTGCAACTACTGTGTAATGGTAATTAGATTTGAATGATTGTTGTAGTTATAAAAAAAAATAGTAGTTCTAAGCTTTGTGAAAACAGAAGTTTGTTCGCGACGTGCATCGAATCCGTGTCCCGCTCACTCCTGAGTAAGTGGCTGTCCAAATGAGCTGCGCGGACAGAATGTCTCTGTGAAGTTTCATCGTGTCTTGTCACATGTTTTCACCTCTGTAGTACATCACATAATCTCCTTTTTCATTTTTTTTTCTTTGGAGCGAAGTGGGAATTCTTCATTAATTCCAACCAGTGTGTGGAACAAACATAACACATTTTTCGAAGAACCCAACGGGAAGTGGATCGACTTTCCACAATCAGGCACCAATGTGAAAAAAAGGTTGTCCACTAAGGGCATCGAAGCCGTGTCCCCTCACTCCGGAGTAAATCGCTCTCACAACTGAGTTACTCGGAGAGAATATCTCGCTGCAGATTTGTCGTCTGGACACAGGTTTTCTTCTCTGAAGTACGTCACAGATTGTAGCTGTAGGATTTAACTTTAAGGTTTACATTGCTTAAACTACGAAATTTGAACTCGTGAGCATAAATATCATGCACTAGAAAATAACAGAAATCTGTAACCTGGAATCACAGATTTATCAACACTAGACTTAATCTTAATAACCATTTTAAATATCTTGTAAGTAAAAAATAATTTTTCTTTGGGTTAGTGTTTCAGGAGAATGTGAAGACGGTCCTATTTTCTCCTGTTTTCTGCCAGTCGCGTTAATGAAACAGGGCATTCTCTTTCGTATTTTAACACTATTACTCTCCGATCCGAGAGAATCGCGGAGTTCAATGATCTTTTTGTATGGAACGTATCAAGCGCATAGTTGTTCAAACATCCACAGATCTTAAAGGAGCAAATTTTCACGGTAAATCGAAAGCCTTGACGAAGGAGCGATAATGAGCGAAACAGGCGCTGGACAAGCGGTGTAAAGTTAGAGTTCACGTAAAATGACCGAGAAAGAACACAATAAAAGTAACTCGTCTGCTTTCTGAGAAGAAGAACAA
Source organism: Macrothele yani (assembly GCA_039090855.1). Taxonomy (NCBI): domain Eukaryota; kingdom Metazoa; phylum Arthropoda; class Arachnida; order Araneae; family Macrothelidae; genus Macrothele; species Macrothele yani. The sequence continues at coordinate 66,239,272 of CM077028.1, read as the reverse complement.
TAAACACCGGGGGTGGGGTTGGGGAATCTGGATCTACAAGGGAAGCCAAAAGTTACCTAACGGTGCACATGACGAACTGTGATCTTCTTCATGGTTTCTCAGTCCAAGGACTGATTGTTCAGTAAATGTACTCTGTCTTTCCATTCCTCTCTATTCTTTGCCTCTCTTGAAGCCATAGTATGACATGGTATTAGTGTCTTGGAGTATAGCTGTGACACAAAATTATTCCTTGGTCACCCTCTTGCCTTGAATTGTTTCTTATCCAACATTCTTGAATTGTTTCCGCTCTCTTGAAGTCATACTATGTCATGGTATTAGTGTCTTGGAGTATAGCTGTGCCACAAAATTATTATTTGATCGCCCTCTTCCTCTCTTGCCTTGAATTGTTTCTTATCCAACATTCTTGAATTGTTTCCGCTCTCTTGAAGTCATAGTATGTCATGGTATTAGTGTCTTGGAGTATAGCTGTGACACAAAATTATTCCTTGGTCACCCTCTTGCCTTGAATTGTTTCTTATCCAACATTCTTGAATTGTTTCCGCTCTCTTGAAGTCATACTATGTCATGGTATTAGTGTCTTGGAGTATAGCTGTGACAAAATTATTCCTTGGTCACCCTCTTGCCTTGAATTGTTTCTTATCCAACATTCCTGAATTGCTTCCGCTCTCTTGAAGTCATAGTATGTCATGGTATTAGTGTCTTGGAGTATAGCTGTGCCACAAAATTATTATTTGATCGCCCTCTTCCTCTCTTGCCTTGAATTGTTTCTTATCCAACATTCTTGAATTGTTTCCGCTCTCTTGAAGTCATAGTATGTCATGGTATTAGTGTCTTGGAGTATAGCTGTGACACCAAAATTATTCCTTGGTCACCCTCTTGCCTTGAATTGTTTCTTATCCAACATTCTTGAATTGTTTCCGCTCTCTTGAAATCATAGTATGTCATGGTATTAGTGTCTTGGAGTATAGCTGTGACACAAAATTATTCCTTGGTCACCCTCTTGCCTTGAATTGTTTCTTATCCAACATTCTTGAATTGTTTCCGCTCTCTTGAAGTCATACTATGTCATGGTATTAGTGTCTTGGAGTATAGCTGTGCCACAAAACTATTCCTTGATCGCCCTCTTCCTCTCTTGCCTTGAATTGTTTCTTATCCAACATTCTTGAATTGTTTTCGCTCTCTTGAAGTCATAGTATGTCATGGTATTAGTGTCTTGGAGTATAGCTGTGACACAAAATTATTCCTTGGTCACCCTCTTGCCTTGAATTGTTTCTTATCCAACATTCTTGAATTGTTTCCGCTCTCTTGAAGTCATAGTATGTCATGGTATTAGTGTCTTGGAGTATAGCTGTGCCACAAAATTATTATTTGATCGCATTCTTCCTCTCTTGCCTTGAATTGTTTCTTATCCAACATTCTTGAATTGTTTCCGCTCTCTTGAAGTCATAGTATGTCATGGTATTAGTGTCTTGGAGTATAGCTGTGACACAAAATTATTCCTTGGTCACCCTCTTGCCTTGAATTGTTTCTTATCCAACATACTTGAATTGCTTCCGCTCTCTTGAAGTCATAGTATGTCATGGTATTAGTGTCTTGGAGTATAGCTGTGACACAAAATTATTCCTTGATCGCCCACTTCCTCTCTTGCCTTGAGTTGTTTCTTATCCAACATTCTTGAATTGTTTCCGCTCTCTCGAAGTCATAATATGTCATGGTATTAGTGTCTTGGAGTATAGCTGTGCCACAAAATTATTCCTTGATCGCCCTCTTCCTCTCTTGCCTTGAGTTGTTTCTTATCCAACATTCTTGAATTGTTTCCGCTCTCTTGAAGTCATAGTATGTCATGGTATTAGTGTTCTGGAGTATAGCTGTGCCACAAAATTATTTCTTGATCGCCCTGTTCCTCTCTTGCCTTGAATTGTTTCCGCTCTCTTGAAGTCATAGTATGTCATGGTATTAGTGTTCTGGAGTATAGCTGTGCCACAAAATTATTCCTTGATCGCCCTGTTCCTCTCTTGCCTTGAATTGTTTCCGCTCTCTTGAAGTCATAGTATGTCATGGTATTAGTGTTCTGGAGTATAGCTGTGCCACAAAATTATTTCTTGATCGCCCTGTTCCTCTCTTGTCTTGAATTGTTTCTCATTCAACATTCTTGAATCGTTTCCGCTCTCTTGAAGTCATAGTATGTCATGGTATTAGTGTCTTGGAGTATAGCTGTGCCACAAAATTATTCTTTGGTCGCCCTCCTCCTCTCTTGCCTCGAATTGTTTCTTATCCAACATTCTTGAATTGTTTCCGTTCTCTTGAAGTAATAGTATGTCATGGTATTAGTGTCTTGGAGTATAGCTGTGCCACAAAATTATTCCTTGATCGCTCTCTTCCTCTCTTGCCTTGAATTGTTTCTTATCCAACATTCTTGAATTGTTTCCGCTCTCTTGAAGTCATACTATGTCATGGTATTAGTGTCTTGGAGTATAGCTGTGCCACAAAATTATTATTTGATCGCCCTCTTCCTCTCTTGCCTTGAATTGTTTCTTATCCAACATTCTTGAATTGTTTCCGCTCTCTTGAAGTCATAGTATGTCATGGTATTAGTGTCTTGGAGTATAGCTGTGACACAAAATTATTCCTTGGTCACCCTCTTGCCTTGAATTGTTTCTTATCCAACATTCTTGAATTGTTTCCGCTCTCTTGAAGTCATACTATGTCATGGTATTAGTGTCTTGGAGTATAGCTGTGACAAAATTATTCCTTGGTCACCCTCTTGCCTTGAATTGTTTCTTATCCAACATTCTTGAATTGCTTCCGCTCTCTTGAAGTCATAGTATGTCATGGTATTAGTGTCTTGGAGTATAGCTGTGCCACAAAATTATTATTTGATCGCCCTCTTCCTCTCTTGCCTTGAATTGTTTCTTATCCAACATTCTTGAATTGTTTCCGCTCTCTTGAAGTCATAGTATGTCATGGTATTAGTGTCTTGGAGTATAGCTGTGACACAAAATTATTCCTTGGTCACCCTCTTGCCTTGAATTGTTTCTTATCCAACATTCTTGAATTGTTTCTGCCTCTTGAAATCATAGTATGTCATGGTATTAGTGTCTTGGAGTATAGCTGTGACACAAAATTATTCCTTGGTCACCCTCTTGCCTTGAATTGTTTCTTATCCAACATTCTTGAATTGTTTCCGCTCTCTTGAAGTCATACTATGTCATGGTATTAGTGTCTTGGAGTATAGCTGTGCCACAAAACTATTCCTTGATCGCCCTCTTCCTCTCTTGCCTTGAATTGTTTCTTATCCAACATTCTTGAATTGTTTTCGCTCTCTTGAAGTCATAGTATGTCATGGTATTAGTGTCTTGGAGTATAGCTGTGACACAAAATTATTCCTTGGTCACCCTCTTGCCTTGAATTGTTTCTTATCCAACATTCTTGAATTGTTTCCGCTCTCTTGAAGTCATAGTATGTCATGGTATTAGTGTCTTGGAGTATAGCTGTGCCACAAAATTATTATTTGATCGCATTCTTCCTCTCTTGCCTTGAATTGTTTCTTATCCAACATTCTTGAATTGTTTCCGCTCTCTTGAAGTCATAGTATGTCATGGTATTAGTGTCTTGGAGTATAGCTGTGACACAAAATTATTCCTTGGTCACCCTCTTGCCTTGAATTGTTTCTTATCCAACATTCTTGAATTGTTTCCGCTCTCTTGAAATCATAGTATGTCATGGTATTAGTGTCTTGGAGTATAGCTGTGACACAAAATTATTCCTTGGTCACCCTCTTGCCTTGAATTGTTTCTTATCCAACATTCTTGAATTGTTTCCGCTCTCTTGAAGTCATACTATGTCATGGTATTAGTGTCTTGGAGTATAGCTGTGCCACAAAACTATTCCTTGATCGCCCTCTTCCTCTCTTGCCTTGAATTGTTTCTTATCCAACATTCTTGAATTGTTTTCGCTCTCTTGAAGTCATAGTATGTCATGGTATTAGTGTCTTGGAGTATAGCTGTGACACAAAATTATTCCTTGGTCACCCTCTTGCCTTGAATTGTTTCTTATCCAACATTCTTGAATTGTTTCCGCTCTCTTGAAGTCATAGTATGTCATGGTATTAGTGTCTTGGAGTATAGCTGTGCCACAAAATTATTATTTGATCGCATTCTTCCTCTCTTGCCTTGAATTGTTTCTTATCCAACATTCTTGAATTGTTTCCGCTCTCTTGAAGTCATAGTATGTCATGGTATTAGTGTCTTGGAGTATAGCTGTGACACAAAATTATTCCTTGGTCACCCTCTTGCCTTGAATTGTTTCTTATCCAACATACTTGAATTGCTTCCGCTCTCTTGAAGTCATAGTATGTCATGGTATTAGTGTCTTGGAGTATAGCTGTGACACAAAATTATTCCTTGATCGCCCACTTCCTCTCTTGCCTTGAGTTGTTTCTTATCCAACATTCTTGAATTGTTTCCGCTCTCTCGAAGTCATAATATGTCATGGTATTAGTGTCTTGGAGTATAGCTGTGCCAAAAAATTATTCCTTGATCGCCCTCTTCCTCTCTTGCCTTGAGTTGTTTCTTATCCAACATTCTTGAATTGTTTCCGCTCTCTTGAAGTCATAGTATGTCATGGTATTAGTGTTCTGGAGTATAGCTGTGCCACAAAATTATTTCTTGATCGCCCTGTTCCTCTCTTGCCTTGAATTGTTTCCGCTCTCTTGAAGTCATAGTATGTCATGGTATTAGTGTTCTGGAGTATAGCTGTGCCACAAAATTATTCCTTGATCGCCCTGTTCCTCTCTTGCCTTGAATTGTTTCCGCTCTCTTGAAGTCATAGTATGTCATGGTATTAGTGTTCTGGAGTATAGCTGTGCCACAAAATTATTTCTTGATCGCCCTGTTCCTCTCTTGTCTTAAATTGTTTCTCATTCAACATTCTTGAATCGTTTCCGCTCTCTTGAAGTCATAGTATGTCATGGTATTAGTGTCTTGGAGTATAGCTGTGCCACAAAATTATTCTTTGGTCGCCCTCCTCCTCTCTTGCCTCGAATTGTTTCTTATCCAACATTCTTGAATTGTTTCCGTTCTCTTGAAGTAATAGTATGTCATGGTATTAGTGTCTTGGAGTATAGCTGTGCCACAAAATTATTCCTTGATCGCTCTCTTCCTCTCTTGCCTTGAATTGTTTCTTATCCAACATTCTTGAATTGTTTCCGCTCTCTTGAAGTCATACTATGTCATGGTATTAGTGTCTTGGAGTATAGCTGTGCCACAAAATTATTATTTGATCGCCCTCTTCCTCTCTTGCCTTGAATTGTTTCTTATCCAACATTCTTGAATTGTTTCCGCTCTCTTGAAGTCATAGTATGTCATGGTATTAGTGTCTTGGAGTATAGCTGTGACACAAAATTATTCCTTGGTCACCCTCTTGCCTTGAATTGTTTCTTATCCAACATTCTTGAATTGTTTCCGCTCTCTTGAAGTCATACTATGTCATGGTATTAGTGTCTTGGAGTATAGCTGTGACAAAATTATTCCTTGGTCACCCTCTTGCCTTGAATTGTTTCTTATCCAACATTCTTGAATTGCTTCCGCTCTCTTGAAGTCATAGTATGTCATGGTATTAGTGTCTTGGAGTATAGCTGTGCCACAAAATTATTATTTGATCGCCCTCTTCCTCTCTTGCCTTGAATTGTTTCTTATCCAACATTCTTGAATTGTTTCCGCTCTCTTGAAGTCATAGTATGTCATGGTATTAGTGTCTTGGAGTATAGCTGTGACACAAAATTATTCCTTGGTCACCCTCTTGCCTTGAATTGTTTCTTATCCAACATTCTTGAATTGTTTCCGCTCTCTTGAAATCATAGTATGTCATGGTATTAGTGTCTTGGAGTATAGCTGTGACACAAAATTATTCCTTGGTCACCCTCTTGCCTTGAATTGTTTCTTATCCAACATTCTTGAATTGTTTCCGCTCTCTTGAAGTCATACTATGTCATGGTATTAGTGTCTTGGAGTATAGCTGTGCCACAAAACTATTCCTTGATCGCCCTCTTCCTCTCTTGCCTTGAATTGTTTCTTATCCAACATTCTTGAATTGTTTTCGCTCTCTTGAAGTCATAGTATGTCATGGTATTAGTGTCTTGGAGTATAGCTGTGACACAAAATTATTCCTTGGTCACCCTCTTGCCTTGAATTGTTTCTTATCCAACATTCTTGAATTGTTTCCGCTCTCTTGAAGTCATAGTATGTCATGGTATTAGTGTCTTGGAGTATAGCTGTGCCACAAAATTATTATTTGATCGCATTCTTCCTCTCTTGCCTTGAATTGTTTCTTATCCAACATTCTTGAATTGTTTCCGCTCTCTTGAAGTCATAGTATGTCATGGTATTAGTGTCTTGGAGTATAGCTGTGACACAAAATTATTCCTTGGTCACCCTCTTGCCTTGAATTGTTTCTTATCCAACATACTTGAATTGCTTCCGCTCTCTTGAAGTCATAGTATGTCATGGTATTAGTGTCTTGGAGTATAGCTGTGACACAAAATTATTCCTTGATCGCCCACTTCCTCTCTTGCCTTGAGTTGTTTCTTATCCAACATTCTTGAATTGTTTCCGCTCTCTCGAAGTCATAATATGTCATGGTATTAGTGTCTTGGAGTATAGCTGTGCCACAAAATTATTCCTTGATCGCCCTCTTCCTCTCTTGCCTTGAGTTGTTTCTTATCCAACATTCTTGAATTGTTTCCGCTCTCTTGAAGTCATAGTATGTCATGGTATTAGTGTTCTGGAGTATAGCTGTGCCACAAAATTATTTCTTGATCGCCCTGTTCCTCTCTTGCCTTGAATTGTTTCCGCTCTCTTGAAGTCATAGTATGTCATGGTATTAGTGTTCTGGAGTATAGCTGTGCCACAAAATTATTCCTTGATCGCCCTGGTCCTCTCTTGCCTTGAATTGTTTCCGCTCTCTTGAAGTCATAGTATGTCATGGTATTAGTGTTCTGGAGTATAGCTGTGCCACAAAATTATTTCTTGATCGCCCTGTTCCTCTCTTGCCTTGAATTGTTTCTCATTCAACATTCTTGAATCGTTTCCGCTCTCTTGAAGTCATAGTATGTCATGGTATTAGTGTCTTGGAGTATAGCTGTGTCAAAAAATTATTCTTTGGTCGCCCTCCTCCTCTCTTGCCTCGAATTGTTTCTTATCCAACATTCTTGAATTGTTTCCGTTCTCTTGAAGTAATAGTATGTCATGGTATTAGTGTCTTGGAGTATAGCTGTGCCACAAAATTATTCCTTGATCGCTCTCTTCCTCTCTTGCCTCGAATTGTTTCTTATCCAACATTCTTGAATTGTTTCCGCTCTCTTGAAGTAATAATATGTCATGGTATTAGTGTCTTGGAGTATGGCTGTGCCACAAAATTATTCCTTGATCGCCCTTTTCCTCTCTTGCCTTGAATTGTTTCTCATTCAACATTCTTGAATTGTTTCCGCTCTCTTGAAGTCATAGTATGTCATGGTATTAGTGTCTTGGAGTATAGCTGTGCCACAAAATTATTCTTTGATCGCCCTCTTCCTCTCTTGCCTTGAATTGTTTCTTATCCAACATTCTTGAATTGTTTCCGCTGTCTTGAAGTCATAGTATGTCATGGTATTAGTGTCTTGGAGTATAGCTGTGCCACAAAATTATTCCTTGGTCACCCTCTTCCTCTCTTGCCTTGAATTGTTTCTTCCAAAACTTTCAGAATCGAGCCTCCATTGCGCAATATGTGTCCCATCCACAGCATTCTTCTTCTCCTTAACATGTTGGTCGGATTCCTGGGTTCTTCTACTCTCTTCAGGGCCTCCTCATTAGTCTTTCTATCGAGCCAATTTATTTTCTCCATTCTTCCATAACTCCACATCTGAAATGCATCCAGCCCTTTCACTTCCTTCTTGGTCAATGTCCATGTCTCAGAGCCGTAGAGAGCTACTGGCTGAACATATGCCTTTAAAATTATCTTCCTCAATTGTAGATCTATATTTCTGGCAGTCAGTATTCTTTGATTCTCTCTAAAGGCCGTTTTCCTATCCCCAGTCTCATTCTAATTTCTTTTTCACATCTCGCATCTTCAGTAATAATTTGACCCAATTAGCAAAATGATTTAGTTTGTTCGATAAACTGTCCTTCAATTTTAAAAAATGCCTTTTCTGGATCCTTCCCTATTACCATTAGTTTTGTCGTATTTTTATTTATCTTCGTTCCATAGATAGTCGGAATTTCGTGTATTTTTGACATTATGCGCTGTAATAAACTTGAGAGCCTTCATTCTCTCTCTATTAACCGAAACTCCTTCATTGCTGTGCCCCAAGGCCTGTTCTATCATTATTTCGACATAATCAATGCTTCCTGATTTCTACAGAGATATTTGGTATGCTGGATACTGTTATAATCTATACTGAACCTTCTGTGATAAAAAAACCTATAAAATGTAGTATAACGAAGTAAATTTCTCCTTCATTTTTGTCCACGCCGGGCATCGAACCCTGGTCCCCGCATTCCGGATTAAGTCGCTCTCCCAACTGAGCTACGCGGACGTATGCTCTCGCTGCTATCTGCCTTGATCTCATGTACGTTCCTGTGGTGCAGGGCACGTCACAGTAGTTACCGCGCACGTACCCAATTATGTGAATGAAGAATGTTCATCTCTTTGGAGCGGGGGTTACGCGCATCCTGCGGTCTGACTTTGAACGACGCAGCATGTAGTTACGGCGTCAGGGCATGATTGAATCTGTCGGTAGTGAGGCGTCACAGTGGCCGGTTGAACGTGGTGTTTTTGCTTGAAGGTCGAGTGTTTGTGATTGAAAATGTGTTCTGTAGTGGAGGTGAATATACGAACAAAACGAAACGTAAGTACGGAGGATAATTTCCCGATACTGAAGCACCCTATCGCAATGCAGTGAGGCCGTTAATTGAAAAGTTTGGATCAGTGAGAGATGCTCCGAGAAGCGGTAGGCCGCGAGTGTTAACAGCAAAAGAGGTGAAGGGTATTTCCGTTGGTATCACTAAAAGCCCAAAGATATCGTTTCGAAAATTGGCACAACAAGCAGGTGTGTCGTATAGCAGCACCCGCAGGGCACTGAGGACGAGAATGCAGCTCTATCCGTGCAGAATCAGAACATCGCACGAACTGAAACACAGAGACTATGAAAATCGTGTGGAATATTGCAGATGGTGACAATGACAACGGGGAGGATATTCTGGGTGTCACGTGTTTCTCAGATAAGGCGCTGTTTCACTTATCGGGGTATGCGAACTCATGTTGTCAGACGAATCCACATATCCTCACTTATCGGAATCCGTGGATTCATCTAACTACACGTTCCAGCACCATTCTGCAAACGTCCAGTTTTTATGTTCCCAGCACCAGGTGAGACGTAATTTCCAAGACCAGCGGTCAGCAGTGACACACGTGGGGCTTCGGCTCGCTCGCTGACACTGCTTGGGACGCCGACATTTAACATGGATGTCATTTGTGCCGCAGTTGCCAACCGGTCGGTTTATATTAGCCTGGATAGTCTGCGTGGATCCCGGTCGTCAATGGCATGTGATCAATCAACCACCGCTTGTTTCCTGGGCGCTGGTACGTTCGTCTCACGGTACACCTTTGATACGGTTGTCCTCTTACCACATGAACGACAGAATGACCTATCTGTCTTGCGCCGAGAATGCGTCTAGGACGAAAGTCGCTCAGATCACCACGTTTACTAATGTTCGTCGATTGCGGTACATATTTGAGAAGCCCAGCTGTCCGCTTATTTATGACCTGCGTTTGGGTTAGGTCTGTTCTACTCGGCGCGGGGGATGCCCATGTCACGCGCCCATCATCCGTGCCTTTCATGTTTTGCCTACTGAGTGTGTCTACATGAATACTTTGTTTGCTACCTTAAGTCTATGTTTATTTTGACTTTCATGTTATTTCTTTATTGAAATTTCATTATTAAAATTAAGTTAAGAAATTATGTACGATTTCATATGTATTTTCAATATCATCATAATCATTGTCAACCACTATGAATCCACTGCTGGACGAAGGCCTCCCCAAGTTTCTTCCATAACAGTGCCAGTCTCCTCCATGTTACTCCCGCATACTTTCGAATTTCATCCGCCCATCTCCAATGTGGTCTTCTTCTGGGTTTTTGAATCCAGTCTAAAATTTCGGCTGTCCATCGATGGTCTGTCCTTCTGGCAGTATGTCCAGCCCATTGCCATTTCAGGGATTTAACACTGATCATGATGTCTTCCACTCTTGTCATTTTTCGGATCCACGAGTTCCTCTTCTTATCTCTCCTGGTTACACCAAGCATGCATCTCTCCATGCTGCTTTCAATTGTTCGCAGTTTTTGTATGTCTCTTTTAGTTAAGGTCCACGTCTCTGCACCATATGTAAGCACTGAAAGGATGCATTGATCAAACACTTTTCTTTTAACACATAATGGCATATTGCTCTTGAAAATTATGCTGTTTCTTCCAAAAGCTCTCCAGGCAAGTTTTATACGCCGATTTATCTCTACAGCAATGTGGTCCTCACTTGATATCTGCTGTCCAAGATAAATGTAGATATTGGTTATCTCCAGCTTTCCCCATGAATCGATAAATCTTCATTTCTTGTAAAAGCATTGTACATAACTTTTGTCTTCTGAAAGTTCATTTTTAATCCCACTTCCTTACTCTTCTCAGCAAGTTCCTGGATCATACTCTGCAGCTCTGATGGGGTAGTTGCAAAAATGACTACGTCATCAGCAAAACGAAGGTGAGTTAGATAATCTGCATTCATCTTTATCCCTTTGTTTTCCCAGTTCAGTGATTGAAAGACATTTTCCAATGTGGCATTAAAGAGTTTGGGAGATATAGTGTCACCTCGTCTCACTCCCTTTCCCATTTTCATGCTGGTGTAATCTCAATCTTTGAAATACTAGGTAGTAAATCTGAATACGATTTTGTTTTGTATTCAATACTCCTGTTACACACTCTTTTCTTATAATAATCACTCTTTTCAAAGCAATTTGTGTACTAGTTGATTTAGGATTAGCGCCGAGTAAAATATTCATTAATCTTTGCTTTTTTTTGAAATTTCTTGAATTCAAAGAAAGTAGAGAACTGCGTACATTATTTATCATGTTTTGACGTAGGACTACGTCTAACTTCGCGGATAGTATGGGGCGACTTACGGTCGACCGCCTTGGACAAAAATAAGTCCCAATTGATATCATTATAGCGTTAAAAATACGTGCCGCACACTAATCGTGTTAGCATATTCGTAAACAGCATGGAGCCCAATTTGCGTACTGCGCAATACATGGTGCGCGCGACGCTCCCCTCGTTTCCTGTGCGCGGATGATCAAATATTTCTGGGGGTGCCGCAGCGTTTGACTCAGTCTATCTCGACAACCGTGAGCGCAACACGACTGGGCGTGGTATCGGTTTAATGCTATCGACTAGATCTATTCAAATATATGAAGAACATTTCGCAGTGGTTTGAACTGAACATTTAAAAAAATGTTTTCTTGTGAACCGGTGAACACTTTTGACAATATCACGGTTTATCTGGCCAACCGTGAGCGCAAACCAACTGTGCGTGGTATCCTTTTAAAGCTGTCAACGAGATCTATTCAAATATATAAAGAACATATCGCAGTGGCTTAAAGTAAAATCTTTCAAAATTGTTTTTTTGTGAACGGGTTAACATTGTCGACAATGCCGCCGAATTTCGCAGAATGAACGCAAGCAAAAGTGTAGAAAATCAGAACGAAAGGCAAAAAGCAAGCGGTGAGGAATTTAAGAAGTCCAAGAAGACAACAGCACAACGAACTAGAGAGTATCGAGAACGCCTGAAAGCAGCCGCCGCCAAACAAATATCCAACACACCAGTCGAACCCGTACCCGGCCCGTCTCAAACTCTACTTCGTGCTCGCAATGTATCCGGCGTTATTTGTAAAAATTATGTAAGCTACTTTTCATATCATAGACTTGTGTTAGCTATAACAAATAAAATAAACGCTTTGAAACCGTACTCGACTAGCTAGCTCATTTCAACACTGCTGTCTTCAAGTCGTAATCCTACGTTCCAAACTGACGGCTCAATCAGAACGGAGACTACCTGTATTTTTAGTTGCATTACCTGTTTCCTGGGTTCTCTCAAATCTGTAACATACCAGGCTACGAATATAAGAATCACAGAAACGTGGCCGCGCAGTGGTCTACGCGATGGCCTCTGATCATTCGTTCGAAAGGGGTCCGGGTTCGAATTCCGGTGAGGCATGGATGCTGTGTTTGTCTTACAGCACTGGCTCTCTCCCTTCCCTGGAACTAGTGACCCTAAATTAGGGACGGGCGACTGCTTATAGTCCATTGAGTTGCTCACGGTGGTCGTTAAACCTCCAGTCAAAAAAAAAAAAAAAAAAAGTAGAGACGTGTATTTTTGATAACCAGAAATTCAAAATTAACGCAGAAAAAAGCGTATGAATAAATTACGTACAACAAAATTATATATAGCAAAATATTAAGGACAGATATTTATAGCAAAATATCAAGGATAGAGCAGAATTACATATAAAAGTGAAAAACAAATAACTGAGGTTCCACTCTAAGTGTGTGTGTGTGTTATACACCTTCAAATGTAAAGGTGTTGAGATTTTTAATGGTTAATGGAGGGTGGGGGTCTGTGGAAGTTTGGTGGAGTGTTGGAGGAGTGTAATGGGGAGATATTTATCCCTGCTGAGAAGTCTCAACATTCACAGTAACAACTGATACTATATTATTCACCCTTTTTCCTCTGACGAGTATGTCACTTACTTGGTATCATAATTTTAAAACCAAATTTAACCGTTGGAAACCGCCCATTTCACTGTGAAAGATGGTGTACAAAGAGAGAGAGAGAGAGAGAGAGAGAAAAGAAATGTATTATTACGGAATGTCGGAGAAATTCATTTTAAGGGAGACTGATGTAACCCAGGTAACGGAAATGAAAAGAAACGGCAGAGGAGATCGAACAAAAAATCTGTTATAGTCTGTGTAACCAAAGGCAACTGTATCTAATCTTCTTTTTGGAGATCTAAGCAACTGACAGTAGCAAAAATAGAAAGCCGATTAATTAATCCAAGTGAAGAATGCGTGTGAATTCGTTACCACGTAGTACCGACGTGCGTGTTGTTTTTGAGTTCCTCGTTCAGGAGCGTGTGCATGATCTGATAAGATTAAGTAACAAAAGTATCTCAACTCAAAAACGATTTCCATGAAATTTGATGGGCTTGAGGTACAAAAAGTTCTCATTTTATGAAATATATGAAAGAAACATATGTTGGATCACCTCCAGGTGTGCCGAACTCCCACGAATGGATTTTTTGTCTGCTAAGAAAAAATGCAAGGAAAAGAAATGAATCCTGCTCTGAGGAAAGGCAAATGACAGACTTTGACAGTTTAAGCTATGCATGATGATGATCAATTCGCAAACAACCATGTATCTCAAAGTAAAGGACGTTTCATTAGGAAAGGCGCCCGATTTCCTCGGATATTTATTCGACGTAATAAAAATCCCATTTTAAACTTACCGTCGATTTTCAGAGAAACCCCGATATGTCCAATATATTGTGACTCGAAAGTGCAAGTCAAACTTATCAAGCCGAAGAAAGCTTTCAGTTTATTGACAATCCGATTTTAGCTCGTCTATATCGCGAAAAAATTGGTCCTGTCAGAAAAGTTTTTTGATCGTTATGGATGGAGCAATTTAAAGGCTTGGCCGGAGGAGCAAATATTGGAAATTCGACAATCCATGGGGTTGGAAGTTTTCCGGTGGTTACTTCAAAGGGTAAATTTGAGACAGCTAGCAGGAAGAAATGTATAAAAATGGGTGCAGTAATATGTCGATAGCTGCACAAAAAAATAAATGAGTCAGAGAAAAGGAGAAAACGTGGAAGCTAATGATGTTTTGGAATCGTTTAATAATTTAATCATTTATCAATAACGTTACTAAGCACATAAATTCCAATTTTTCTAGTGATTTCTCAAAACTGTGCTCAGCACGTTATGTTGAATCAGCTGTTTCATATTTCTTTCTGCCATCTTACGAACGACACACACACCAAATCTTTCAAGAAAGGGAGAAGACCGGATAATAATATTTGTACTTCACGTACTGGGTGGTAATACTGAGACATAAATATCATGTTTTCTTTCCATTATATAGTTAAATTAATATTTTAATCCTTGCTAGTTTTATCTACAGCAGCGTCTCTCAAAATTTGGCCCGCGGACGCCTGAGGGTCCTAGAGAGCTTTTAGGGGTCCGTGAGTTCAAAACAACGCATTTTTTCATAATAATATCGAGATGTTATTTCCCTTTTCAACTCTCACTTACACTGAAGAGCAATTGAATTAGAGACAGCTGGCGTTATGCAAATGTGGCGTTGTGGGTGGCCCTGTAAAGAGAAACGATATGACGTATGCAGCGATCCGACAATATAAGGAGTGATGCCACCGGAATCAGTAAGAGTTGGACACAGTATGGGTAAGACGAAGGATCTAAGCGCATTTGATCGTGGGAAAACTGTCGGGGCCCGACGAATATGTCACTCCATCTCGGAAGTCGTGCAGGCACTGGGAGTTTCACGAGCCACTGCGTCACGGGTGCACCGTGAGCACATCGAATCCGGTAAAACTATCCCTGCAAGGGCCAACTGCCGTGGACAACAGCGTGTGGATGAGCGGGGTCATCGTTGGCTAGCTCGCAGTGTAACAGTGGATAGACGGGCCACAGGGCAAGAAATCCCTCGGCAATTTAACGCTGGTGTACAAAAATGTGTAAGTAGCCACACCATCCAGAACCATCTCCTCGCTATATGGGTACAGAAGCCATCGTCCCACGAGGGTACCGCTGCTGACCGCACATCACAGGGTGCAAAGATTAGCATGGGCGCGGGAACATCGTCACTGGACCCTTGACATGTGGAAAAATGTTACCTCGACTGATGAGTCGAGATTCACGTTGGTGCTTGCAGATGGCAGGATACGAGTACGGCGCAAACCACATGAAACGATGGATCCTTCTTGCCAGCAGGGTACTGTTCAAGCTGGTGGGGGTGGCATTCTCGTTTGGGGACTGTTTACGTGGACTGAAATGGGACCCCTGTTACGTGTGACATCGTCCCTCACAGGTCAACGTTACCGGGATATCCTGGACGACCCTTTGCTCCCGTTTGTGCGTCTTCAACATCCCACTGGTGACCTCATCCTGCAACAAGACAATGCACCGTGCCATCGCTCCCGATTTGTATCCGAATGGTTGGATGAACACCCCACCGACGTGACCTCACTTCCTTGGCCAGCTAGGTCACCTGACCTCAGTCCCATTGAGCACATCTGGGATGCCATCGAGAGAGATGTTCGTGGCTCTGATCTTCCTCCATCAAATCTTCGTGAACAGTGGGAGTTTGTTCAGGGGTCGTGGACTCGTATGGCTTTCCAACGCTTCCGGTCTCTTGTCGAGTCCATGCCGAGACGAATCGCCGCCGTCATCAGGACGAAAGGTGGTGCTACACGTTACTAGACAGGCATCTCCTATTCAATTGCTCTTCAGTGTATATACCGGAGTTTTCCAAATGCCACATGATATTTGATAACGCCATCTCTCTGACGGTTAATGGAGTATGTTCTTTTACACTTTCGCTGTTTTCTAGAATATTCTAAAGTTGTGGTTTAGGGTATGTCTAAATGTCTACGTGAGGCTCTTTAGAATACACATACAAGCCATGAAATTAGGAACGCCGCCCCGATGGCGCAGTGGTCTAAGCGATGGCTTCTAATCATTAGTCCGAAATAGGTCCGGGTTCGAATCACGGTGAGGTATGGATGTTGTGTTTGTCTTACGGCGCTGGCTCTGTCCCTTCCCTGGAGCCAGTGGCCCTACATTACGGACGGATGACTATTTATAGCCCCACTGGGTTGCTAACGGTGGTCGTTAAACCTCCAATAAAAAGAAATGGACACTTTTATTCAATAGCAGGTCCGACCTCCTTTAGCCCGAATTACAGCATGCATGCGGTTTTGCCTTGATTCCACAAGGTGTTGGAGTGTATCTACCTCTACAATATAACAGACGTTCACCAGAAAATCATTTAACTGGCTCAGATTTGACGGAATAGGACTTTGCTCCCGGATCTGTTTTTCTAACATGTCCCATACATTCTCAAAGGGGTTCATATCCGGGCTTTGTGGTGGCCAGGAAATATGGTAGAAGTCGCTTTCATGCTCGTTGAACTGAGCACATCTTACGCAATGGGCAGCAGTATTGTCGTCCATGAAACAGCCGACACTTGCTGGACAAAAAACTTGCACGATGGACTTGGTCAGCCACAGTGTTCAGATCATCCTTTCAGCAACATCATGGGACCTGTTCCTTACCAACATAACGTGCCCCACAGTATGACACCACCTCCAAAATCTTGAGTTGTGTACGCAACCTGCGTCCATTGTTTCATGGGGCTTCCGAAAAACTATCTGCCTGCCGTCGGTACAGAACAAGGTATACCGTGACTCGCCGGACCACATTACTGTCTTCCAGTCTTTCATTGTCCAAGCCTTATTCTGGCCACTGTGAATCTACATTACCAAGTTACGTTATAAGAGAAGCAAGCGCTCTCCTCGAACGTCAACTGCGATTTTATGACCACACTTCCCCAGGAGGTTGACAATTTTTCTGGTTTTGATGTAATACTTATATACATGCGTAACGGACGCGCGTGAAGTTCCAAACTCTTTGCAGTTGCGGAGATGGAGCACTTCATCTTCCTCGTACCGACTATCTGCCCACTATCGAAATCGCTCAGATTCCCGTGTTTACTCATTACAAACCGTAATTGATTTGGTCTGGCCCCCATTATTGTAGTACGCTCGTAGGTGTGCATGAGAATGTGTATAAGAATTGTGCTTTCAGTGTAAAATATAATCATCTTCGAACATGTATTGTCATAAAATGTCGAATAATATTGTATGCCAGGGGCGGGATTCGATCCCACAACTCTCGGCTCCGGAGCTGCGACTGCTATCTACTATACTACACTGGCATTTGCTCCGAATGCTATCTGCCTTTATCTCATGTGCATCCTGAGGTGCAGGCACGTCACACATCTCCGCTCCTCCCCCCGCCCGAAAGAGGGCCGAGAACATGGCCCACGAGTCAGGCGGGACCATGTGTCGTTGTAGGCAGTCACCCGATGAAGAGCGTGTATTTGAGAAATCCCAGACAGTTTGGTTTGTGGAACATAACATCACACTGACTTATTTTTTTCGAAGCACTGAACAAGGGATTGTCATTTTTTTCTGTCTCGCTGTGTGGAAAGAACATCCCACCATTGCGAGAAACCTAACAGCCAGACCATCCTGGACGTTCGGGCGCCAATGCGACGAAGTATAAATTTCTTCATCCCATGGAACGGATCCGAACCTGCAGCTTCCGTAGCTCCGAGTGCTATCCACTATACTATACTGGCATTTGCTCTCACAGCTATTTGCCTTTATCTCGTGTGTGTCCTGTGAGGCAGGCACGTCACAAGTGTTAGTCATAAGAAATGCAGTTGCGATGAAACCAATGAAAAAAGAACTTTTGAAAACCGTCTTTGGAAGAAGAGAAAGGGTTTCAAAGAAAAATATCAATTTGCGTTTGAGCTGGAAAACTGAACTACTGTAGAAAATGTTATTTAATAAAATGTATCCGTATGAAGAAAAAAAAAAGATCTGTGGTCCAAAATAGAAACATACACTTGCTCCCCCAGTGTTAAAGCTGGAAACCCTTAGAAGCAGGGAACTTGCGCAAATGTTTACCATAACGCATGATATAAAACTAATGAGACATTCTTTTTAATTGATATTCCAAGAGCGAAGACATGTCTTGAAATACAATTCTTTTTAATCGATAGTTCAAGAGAGAAACCATGACTTTAAATGCAATTCGTTGTAATCCTTACTTTTTTTTTTTTTTTCATTTGAGGTTTAACGACCGCCGTCAGCAACTCAATGTGCTATAAGCAGTCGCTCATCCCTAATTTAGGGCCACTGACTCTAGGGAAGAGAGAGAGCCCTGTGCCGTAAGGCAAACACAAAATCCATGCCTCACAGGGATTCGAACCCTGACCCATCTCGGACAAATGACCAGTAGCCATCGCTTAGACCACTGCACCACCGGCGCAGCTAATCGTTACTTCAAGAGAAAAGCTATGAATCTAAATTCAATTATTTTTAATTGATATTAATAAATGAACGAAACTATGACTTCAAATGATATTCCTTTTACAGTTAATGCAAAAATTTCTTTTATTTTTAATGAGAGAATCTATAATTTCAAATCCGTTTTTGTATTTCCGCTCCTTAAGCAGCAGAATTATTCATTATGGAAAAATAAAAAAACAACAACTTTTTTTTTACTAAACCTTTTTCATAATAGAAGCTATTATGAAAAAAAACTTTATAAACGCTAAACCTCTTTCATAATAGAAGCTATGCAACAGGAAAAAAATTGAAATCAGATTTTTAAGTCGAGAAAATCAGCAAATATGAATTTATGCGCCAAACGGCGAGACTGCGAATTATTTAAAATACAAAATTGGCACTGTGTTTTTGTTAGTGAGGGGAATCCGGTACAGACAATTTTTTAACACTATTCTTAGAAGCGATGAAACTGTGGATTACGAAGTATTTAGAAAATACGCGCAAGCTTTTCTTCATAGAAGAAGTTTTCACATGCCGAAATCGGCGTTTTAGAAAGAGATTTCGAGGGAAACATATAACTTTACTTCCCTAGCCGGAAGCGCGACGTTTTGTATTATTTGAAGAAAACGCGATTTTTTTTCTTTATATCCATCTGAAACAGAATTTATTTCATTGAATTTTAGGAGTAAGAGATACACTAGCAAATATAAACTCACATATATGCCACCTTGAAGCACAGCTACCCATTATTGCACACATGGTAAATATGTGTAAAACTTTTCTCGTGTTGCCACATACCTGTTACCAAGAATTCGGAACCAGTGGAGTTCGCGAGGGAAATAAAATATAGATTTATGTTCTCAAACGGTTAACTACGCATTATTTTGATCAGATAATATACACAAAATAATTTCCTTAGTAACTGGCATCTGACCGAATTTTTGTTTTCAAATGAAATTAGTAGAAACGGACATACAGTTGCATGTAAAAATATAAGTTTGCCCTACTGAGTCAAGAGGTGAACCACATTTCAAGACGGCAAAGTTACAGCGATAAATTCCGTCGTGTAGCTTAGTTGGGAAAGCATTCGGCTCCGGAGCAGAAGGTGGCGAAATCGATCTCTGTCACCGGCAGATGTGTGTTTTTACAGTGGCGCCCGAACATAATAATGGATTTACAGGCCGTTGGTTTCTCCGAAAAATGCCTTTCCATACTTCATCTGGAATTACTGAAAAATGTCTCCTTCACTTCGAAAAATATGTGCTGCTGCTTCCACACATCCTCTAGAATTAATCAGAATTCCTTCTTCATGGAGCAATTTCAAGCATGGTTTGCCGGCTTTCCCGGAAACCAATGATCCGCCCTAGCCCTTTCATAAAGGGAGAAAATATGTGACGTACTATAGTCGTGAAGCACATGTCGGCAAATTTTCAGCGATAAATTTCGTCTGTGTAGCTTAACTGGGAACGTATTTGGCTCCGGAGCAGAAAGACGCAGCTTCGATCTCCGTTATCGGCAAATTTGTGTTTTTACGTTGTCTGTTTCCTGAAAACACAGACTGAATTATGAATGGGTGACCCCAACACGCTTAGGTGGTCTGTTGTTGGGTGTATCCCACCTCCAGAAAGGCTGTTCGGTTGTGATCCCACCTCCGAAAAAAAATTGGATTCGTTGAATCACAGCAAGAGGTGTCGATTGTCTCACGAAATGACGTCTCATACTTTGAGTTTAGGAACAAATTTCAATGGTTTTTTGAACGACTAAATTGTACAAAAATTGTTTTCTTAATTAATTAATTTAGAAAAGAAAAATATTCTACAAAATGGTAATTTACCCATCTCCAAAAGAAAATACTAAGAGTAACAATTTGTTGAATCTGACGGATACGTGTTCTGTCTTATTCGTTGTCATGATTAACTGCATCTTAAAGGGGAGGAAAGGTTTTAAAATTTTACCTACCTCCAGAACAATGCCATGTTTTATCATTCCGTGAACTCGATCAAGAAAAAAGTGAAATTAAATAAAAAGAGAACAAATAAAGCACAGACATTTGGGTAATTACTATACCGTTTTCGGCTTGCTACGAATTAAGTATTAAAATATATGAGTCAAACCGAAATCTTGGAATATTAACAGCTTCTTTTTAAAATGCAATCGACGAGTGAATTCTCATGGGTAATGACAAAACACTGCTGTTAAAAATTATTTTGGATTTCAGGGAAAAATTAAGTTACAAATCAAACTTTCAACTTTTACAGGCTGAAAGAAGAATAATGCGGAGTGTTACAAGTAATAAAAACTCAGAATTGCAAAGCCTTATCTAATGTGACTGTTCCTATGCCAAAAAACTAAATAAACAAATAAAAAGCTGACTTTAGGTAACATAAATGCCACCTTTCGGAAACTCCGCTTCTTCTACAATCAACAGACAACAATGACATAAGAACCTCGAACGCACAGTTACATGTCATCATCAATAACAACTATTTACGCATTTTCGCACTGATGTAGAATAACGTTTCTTCAAATGTGTCATGTTCAGTTATGAAGAAATGCTCCAGATGTTACTCTTTCACCGGGATTCAGTTCGTGTTTATTCGATGATTTAGTTTGAATATATATTTCACTGCGAAAAATCAAATGAAACCACTGCGGAACAAATAGAATATAATAACAACGTTTTCTAATCCAATAATGAAAATGCCACAGGAAGAGAGGACGTGGGGGAAGGGTGGGGGAGCAAAAAATATTTCGGGAGCTGCGAATTTCTAATTAATCATTCACTAACTGCTTCGGACTTCGGCAATGTTAAATATTCAAAGACCTACCAAGCTGTACGGCACCAACAAGATCCAGACGCAAAGGGATAAAGTGCAGTTTTTATTAATTCGCATTCGCCGTCAAGTCTTGCCACACTTATGAAACTTCTCTGGAGCCCATTTGTAAGAAGCAGAATAATTTTCATCAGTTTTACGTTATGTTTAAAAAAGTGCTTAACCAGAACATGTTTGCAGTTCTTACTTATGACTCAGAGGCATGGACCTTAACTTACAATAACATACCGCGACTGTAGACAACTCATAGAATAATGAAGAGATGTGTGTTTGGAGTAACTATGGAAGACACGAAACGGAATTCATGGACGGGAAATTTTCCAGGGTTCATGATTAATAACAAGGAACTATACACCAACTATACTTAAAATAGCATAACTATAATAATCCGAATTTCTTGGCGTACAATGGAAATCAAAGTTTACAAGCTTTCGCACATCAACCAGAGGATTTTTCAAGGAAGGTAGACAGCCAACTGACAGCAATTTGCTGTCTGTCTTCCTCAAAAAAGTCATCTGGTTGATGTGTGAAGGCTTCAAAACTGATTTCTATTCTACCCCAAGAAATTCAGATTACTAGTATAGTTATATTATTTTAAGTAAGGTTGATGATATGGACATGCGCCGAAGAGCCTAGACATTATGACCAGCGCGTGTTTATGCAAATCGAAGCAGCTACAGGTAAACGACGAGGCATATGAAGGTCGTGAAACGATATAAATAATACCTGTACTGAGCTCTCACTGAACAACAATGGGTTTGCTACAAAGAAAATTCTAA
Organism: Macrothele yani; assembly: GCA_039090855.1. NCBI lineage: Eukaryota > Metazoa > Arthropoda > Arachnida > Araneae > Macrothelidae > Macrothele > Macrothele yani. Next base: position 66,217,427 of record CM077028.1, on the reverse strand, counting down.
CGGTTTTGTATGTATTTATGGATGCTGAAACCAAATACGAAGTCACAATTGCTCCACTGGGCTTCAATTTCTTGTAATGAAGCTCTCTATTGTGGTGAATGTCGTGTTACTTAAAGGAAGTTCCCTATGTTTCCCAACGGAAACATGTCTGCAATCAGGATAACTGTGTCTCTGAGGTAGAGATACTGGCTCTATTACTTCCTGTTGTGCAATTCCTTCTGGGAAGGAAGAATAAAGCAGAATTTTTGTCTTTTGAATGCATTTAATCGGTATTGAAGGACGTGCATTTTTTCGTGGTTTTAAAAAGTAGTATGGATTGTGCAAAGTGTACGTTAAATAATGCCTCGTACTTGTGTGAACCATCCTAACAGTTCCTGCTACATTTGTGGACAATTTACTTTATTAAAGTCCCAAAGGCGACATTTTACACTGTTGATTAGAAATCTATGAACTTTATTTCCAGTGAAAAATGGGTGATGAAAATAAATCTTAGGCATTGTTTTAATTCATGTGTAAATTTCTTGACTGGCTGGTTGAAGAGATCACGTCAAATGCCATTAGCGGTACATATGGTTTGCAGAGAACCGAAAGACCACTCAAGAGACTATTACTTCTGCATCACTAAGGTATCTGGAATTACTGCTAAGACCAAAGGCTCGATTCAGTATCTCAGTATTCCTTCGGCCATAAGACCTGTTCCTCATTGTCCAAATCTTTCTGTTCCTGTACCAAAACAGTCATAGAGTTTAGATGATAGTGATACCGATGAAATAAATCCTCACTGCAAAAAAGATATTGAAGTACAACAAGACCTTGATTTCTCGGAAGATTCTGAGTCTCACATTTTAAGTCAGGAAGATTTAATTGATCTGGTTCGTGTACTAAAACGTGTACTACACCAGCGCTTCCTGCATATGCTGCATACATGAAAGAAACATATGCAAATATGAAATTGTTGCTTCAAAGTATAGTATACAAAAAACACTCATGGAATATTTGTGGCGATCTTAAAGTGATAGTTTTACTCCTTGGTCTACAACTTTGATACACAAGATACTGCTGCTTTCTCTGTGAATGGAACAGTAGGGACAGAAATTCTCATTACATTAAAAAGACCTGGCCTAAAATAGTGTTCTCAATTCCAGGTAATGAAAATGTTGTTGCTGAGCCTTTTGTAAGTCCTCGGAACCTTTCCTTACCACCGCTTCATATCAAACTGGGTTTGATGAAAATTGTGGTAAAGGCATTAAATAAAGATCAAGAAGCCTTTCGTTTTCCAAAGAACAAGTTCCCCAAAATATCTGAAGCCAAAATTAAACAAGGCATTTTTATTGGTTCACAAATAAGGGAACTTATGCGTGATCTTGCATTTGAAATCACTTTGATTGAGATTGAAGCTGCTGCCCGGAAGTCCTTTAAAGATGTTGTACTGAACTTTTTTGATAACCGGAAGGCATAAAATTATAAAGAACTTGTTACTGAGTTTCTAGAAAACTATTGGGCCACGGGATGCAATATGTCCCTTAAAATACATTTCCTTCACTCACACCTGGATCTTTTACTACAGAACTTACGAGCTGTACGCGATGAGCACGGAGAACGTTTCCCTCAGGACATATGAACCATGGAAAACCGCTATAAAGGAAAATGGAGCATTAAAATGCTAGCTGATTACTGTTGCGTTCTGAAAAAGGATGTCATCATCATCATCATCATCATTGTCAACCATTATTGCTAGACGAAAGTCTCTACAAGCCTCTTCCACAACGGTCTGTCTTGTGCCAGTCTCTTCCATGTTACTCCCGCATACTTTCGAATTTTATCCACCCATCTCCCATGTGGTCTTCTTCTGGGTCTTTTCCTGTCCCTTCGAATCCAATCTAAATTCTCGGCTAGCCATCTATGGTCTGTCCTTCTGGCAGTATGTCCAGCCCATTGCCATTTCAGGGATTTAACTCTGATCATGATGTCTTCCACTCGGGTCATTTTTTGGATTCACGAGTTCCTCCTCTTATCTCTCCTGGTTACACCAAGCATGCACCTCTCCATGCTGCTTTGACTTGTTTGCAGCCTTTGTATGTCTTTTTTAGTTAAGGTCCACGTCTTTGCACCATACGTAAGCACTGGAAGGATGCATTGAACAAACACTTTTCTTTTAAGACATAATGGCATATTGCTCTTGAAAATTATGCTGTTTCTTCCAAAAGCTCTCCAGGCCAGTTTTATCCGCCGATTTATTTCTTCATCAATGTGACCCTCACTTGATATCTCCTGTCCAAGATAAACCAAACGTACGTATATGTTATATCCATCTTTTCTCCATCAATCGATAAATCTTTATTTCTTCTAAAAGCATTGTACATCACTTTTGTCTTTTGAAAGTTCATTTTTAATCCCACTTCTTTACTCTTGTCAGCAAGTTCCTGGATCATACTCTGCAGCTCTGATGGGGTAGTTGCAAAAATGACTACGTCATTAGCAAAACGAAGTTGAGTTAGATAATCTCCATTAATCTTTATCTCTTTGTTTTCCCAATTCAGTGATTGAAAGACATTTTCCAAAGTGGCATTAAAGAGCTTGGGAGATATGGTGTCACCATGTCTCACTTCCTTTCCAATTTTTATGTGTGTTGTATTTTCAAACTGCCGAATCTTTGCACTTGTATTTTCATAGATGTTATTAATAATAACAATGAATGCATCTTCAATACTGCAGGATTTCAAAGCCATTGTAACTGCTGATGGTTTCACCGAATCAAAGGCCTTTTCATAATCAATAAAAGCCACGCACAATGGACGTTCATATTCTCTCGCTCTTCCAATTAGTTCTCCCAGTACGTGGATATGATCTATAGTGCTGTAGCCACTCCTGAATCCAGCTTGTTCTCTCGGTTTAGCCATGTCCAGTGTTACCTTCAAGCGGTGTGAAAGAACTTTAGTGAAGATTTTATAAACCACTGATAGAAGGCTGATAGATCTGTAGTTCCTGAGATCCTCAATGTCACCTTTTTTGTGTAGCAGGATCATTGTAGCGTTGTTCCAATCCTCAGGAATATTTCCTTCATTAAGGCATCGAGTGAAAATTAAATTTTGGGCGAGTACTGTTTCGATTTCTCTACTTGCTTCTTGTATGATGTCTACAGTAATTCCACCTTCTCCTGGAGCTTTTAAAATCCCGCTTCATGTTCTTGATTGCATGTGCAACCTCTGCTTGGAGGACTGGAAGAACTCTGGTACTGGTACCTTTCATGATGTCTGGAGTACATGTATCATCCCTTTCATATAATTTGGAGTAGAAATCTTTCACTCTTGTCAAAATTTCGCCTCTATTTCTTGTTACAGAACCATCTTCTTTTCTCAGTGCCATAATCTGTTTTCTTCCCTTACTGAGATGTCCCTTTGCTATCTTTAGGCTTTGGTTGTTTTCAATTGCTTTCCTCACTAGTTCACAGTTGAATTTCCTTACGTCTTTAGTGATATTTTTTCGTACTGTCTTGCATAGCTCAATATATTCCACTTCGGAAGTCACATCTTCTTTAGCTGTCCTCGTCTCTCTTCTTTTTTACATCAACATTTTGGTTTTTCCTGATAATTTGTTCACATGCAATTTGTTCTTAGACCAAGCTAATTTTGTTGCTGTTTCCATAAGAGCTTTGGTTACTTTTATATTAATTTCAGAAATGTGCACCTCTTCCAATGTTAGGCCTTCTAAAGCAGAGAATCTGTTCTTCAGTACCAACTTGAAGGTATTATGGTGTTTTTAAGGTTGGTTTTGTCAATACATTTTGTTTGTCTTATGAGCTTGCCACGTTCGAGTTTAGTGTTGAGTTGCATCTTACATCTCACCAATCTATGGTCACTACCTGTGTTGAACTTGTTTAGCACACTGCAGTGTTCGATGACGAATTTTTTTTTACACATAATAAAATCAATTTCACTTGTCCCATTTGGATGTCTCCATGTCCATTTCCTGTGTGGCTTTTTCTTAAAAAAGGATTTAATGATGAAAAACCCTTCTGCCTTTGCAAACTCTACAATAGTTTTTCCACTCTGGTTTCTGTTGCCGTGACCGAATTTACCTGAAGTTTTACTGAAGTTTTATTTTGTTGCTGTTGCCCTATTTTTGCATTGAAATCTCCCATAATTATCTTCAAGTGCTGCTTGCCTTTATTATTTAGATGACGAATTTCTTCATTAAATTCTTCAATTTCTTCTTCAGTATGACTTGTGGTGGGCGCATAAGTTTGAATTAATCTGAGCCTGGTATCTTCTAGAGAGTTGGATAACGAGTCGTGCAGCTCTGTCAGAGGAACTTTCCACTTCTACAACTTTATCCTTCAGTTTCGTGTTTATTATAATTCCAACACCACTAGTTCTGCCAGTATCTGTCCCACGATAGTAGAAGAGATGTCCACTTTTCAGTTCAATGAGATCTCCTTTTCTCCTTACCTCAATTAGCCCAACGATGTCCCACTTAATCCTTTGTAGTTCCTCTTCCAATTCAAGAAGCCTTGAAACGGAAGATAGGGAGCGTCCATTGTAAGTAGCCAAGGTCAGCATCAAATAACAGCCCAGTCCGGTTCTCCGGTGATTCTTAGCACCTTCTGTTTTCATGTCGCACTGGTCGCTGCCTTGGCCAGGTACATTCCAGTTGCCGGAGACTGAGGGCCAAGATGTAAGTTGTGGAGTCATTTTGGAGGGGTTTCGGCCATAACTCATCACACTGGTCAAGCGGGTTGGTGAGTGTGGGATAGCATTTCCTATAATCCCGATGGTATAGTTATACCGTTATTGGCGGTCGTCAGAGCCTCTTTAGTGGGAACAGGATGCACCACAAGAAGGTGGGGTTGACATTTGTCAAAGGAGAGGCTGTGATGTTGCGCATCACCTGAACTTGCAAAAGGGATGTAGTACAGAAGAAAATCTTAAATAACCAAAGTACAGAAGAAAATCTAAAATAACTACTTTTTAAGGTAAGTGTAATTAATTGTTTGTAGCGAAATATACATGCCAAAATGAAGGCTTATTGTACACTGAAACAACAGGTTACTCAAGAACTATACCTGATAGCACAATTTAGCACGCAGGTTTGTAATCAGCATGACGAATATTGTATAATATACAGTCTTTGTAACAAACTAAAAAGTTTATTTTTTATTGTTCAGTGATCAATGTTATTCTTATTTTACAGATGGGAAAGGCAGCAAGTTTGATAAAGGCGAAATTGTAATGAGCAGGCTGAGTCACATCATTCCAAGACGGCAACGTTTGTAAGGTACTTCCTATCAGCCGTGGTTAGTACCTTCAAAGAGTGGTCCGAAGAGGTAAAAAACCACAAACGCCGGCTAGGCATAGGACGAATACGGCGCATCGATGCTAGCTAGATGTGAGCGAAGACTATCCGATATGGAACGAGCTAACAGTAGAGACACTGTGGAGGAACTCACCGGATAATTTGAATGCTGGTGACGGGTGTTATGTGTCATAAAACATCTAGTGTCCATTCATGTGCAGGAAACTACGACATCTACCGCATACTTAAACGTATTTACAGACCAGGTACCTCATTTCATGGCACGGTATTTCCACTCTAGTATTGCCTTATTTCAGCAGGATAATTAGTCATGCCACGCTGCTCGGATTGCTCAAGAATGGTTGGCGGAGCATGAGGAAGACTTTCAGGTATTGCGCTGTCCTCCAAATTCTTCATATTGCAATTAAATCGAGCGTTTGTGGTTTGTGTTGAAACAGGAAATCCGAACTACGGCGGCGCAACCACGTAACTTACAAGAGTTAAAGGGATCGGCTGGTAACGTGTTGGTACCAGACACCACAAGACATCTTTAGAAATCTTGCAGCGTCCGTGTCTCGCCGGGTAAGAGCTGTTTTGGTGGCACGTGGAGGATCAACATCATATCAAGCAGGTGGCCATAATCTTTTTGCTCTTCGGTGTAGAACTGAAAACTGTTTCTTGTTATTTCATATAAAAAAAAACAACACTATAACGTACAAGTTTGTTCCGCGCCGGAAATCGAATTTAGGTCCCCTCACTCAGGAGTAAGCCTCTCTCCCAACAGAGCTACGCGGACATGTGCTCTCACTGCTATCGGCCTTTATCTCATGTGCGTCCTGCGTTGCAGGCACGTCACAACACATTTAAGTATTCATTGTACTAAAAGTTATTATTCTTTTTAATCTGATTCTTAACAATGAATGAATAGCGATTGAAGCGTAATAAGATCTTATTGCGGAAACGTAACTTCAGTTAACGTAAATTTGAAGGTCAAAATTTAGTTTCCAAAAGTAAGATTGAGACTGAAAGGAAATCCTCTGCAGCTGAGTGCACCGGATGTTTCTGCGCATTGATACAAGCGAATAGATAACTAGCAGTTTATCTAACAAGTACGAAATCTACTTACAAACAGATATTTGAAGCTCATAGAAAGGAAAGGGGAAATAAGATAACGTGAAGGGACATCAATCATACTCCGCTCTCTCTCTTTCCTTGTAGCCTCTACATATGCAGGCTGACAGAAAAATAAAAGCACAATGTGTTTTTTACGTACATTGCTCCACAGAGCTTAATTTCTGTCGGATCTAGCCAGATCTGAGATACGGAACTCCTTTCACGTTCCAGTTTCTCCTCCGCTGGGTTCTTCATTAATGCTCGTGGATCGCAGACGAACGAAAACAATTCTTTTACCGACTCTTTTCCCCTTTCACACGAGTAACTCCAGAAACGGTTGAATAAACACTAGTAATGACGGATATTTTGCAATTAATGTGCATCCGAAAAATCATCTATCCAAATAAAGGAATTGCAATGACGTATAAATCAGCGTCAGACCAAGCTATGGCAATAAATATCACAACAGAGTAATCACAAGAAATCGTACATAAAATCACCCAAAGTACGAAACGCCAACGACGTTTTGGAAGACGATTTGCTTACAGATAATATAAAGCAATAGCAAATACATCGATTAGCCATTACATTATGACCACCTACCTAATAAGTTGTAGGTCTCCCCTTTAGGCAGCAAAACAGCGGCCACTTGGCGAGGCATCGATTCGATGAGGTAGCGATAGGTATCTTGGGGTATCTGGTACCATAATGTCACAGCAGGTCCTCCAGTTCCAGTAAATTTCGAGTGGTGGTGGTGATTTAGCGCGAACCGGCTTTTCCAAGTCGAACCACAAATGCTCAGTTGCGTTATGTGAGGTGAATGTGGAGGCCAGGGCAGTAAAAGAAAATCACCAGCATGATACTTGCACTCCTTGACGATTCTGGCAGTGTGGCATAGCGCATTATCCTGTTGGTAATAGCGATCACCAGTAGGGAACACAGTTGCCATGAATGGGGGAACTTGGTTTGCAGCAATTTTCAAATACCTGACAGCTGACAGGGATGGTGCTGTTGTGATAATGGGGCCTAAAGTGTCCCAAGAAAATATCGCCCACAGCATGACATCGCCACCACCGGCTGGTTTCTGCCCAATAGTGCGTCTAGGTGCCATAGTCCCCGTTGATAATCGGCGTATCCGCGCTCGGATATCTACGTGATGCACCAGGAATCTTGATTCGTTAGACCAGGCCACTCTTTTCCAATCATCCACGGTCCAATTCCGATAATCTGGGGCCCATTTCATGCGTTGTTGGCAATGACGTGCAGTGAGCATGGGGACCCGACTGGGTCTTGGGCCATGTGCAGAAGGCTGCGATGAACTGTGTGCTGTGACACATTCCCCTGATCACCACTGTTGTAGCGGCGGGTGATTTGTCGTGCTGTGACCCTGCTGTCGCTGTGAACAATGCGCGACAGTCTCCGCTCCCCTCTGGCCTCAGCGAGCTACAGACAACACATGGCTGGACGATGGTTCGTCGTTTGGCCATCTGTGAACCAATTTTGATACTCACTAACTACAGCGGCACGTGAACAACCCACAAGCCGCGCCGTTTCCGAAATCGTACTTCCGAGCCGATGTGTCGTCACAATTTGTCCTTTATCAAACTCCGATGAATCGGCGACTTTTCCCATTCAGACTCCGAACACTCTACTAACCGAAAGCCGGTCCTCGGGTTGTATACACCGAAGTTCCAGAAAAAACTAGTACAGACGAGCTTATGTAAAATACATAGCAACGTCACGTATGCGCATACTCGGTTGCGTCCGCCTGTGCGTATATAAAGCGATAGACAGCCTTGCCAGCTGTCAGAGCTGCTTTCAGCATGAGAATGACAAGAAATAACGATTTAAGCGATTTTCAACGCCGTGTCATAGTTGGCGCTCTTGAGATGGGCCATAGTATTTCGGAGGCAGAAACGAAGTTCGGATTTTCACGGACGACCAATGCAAGGGTGTATCATGACTACAAGAATCCAGGCAAAACCTCCAACCTACGATACCAGTGTGACTGTAACAAAACATTGGGTGAACGTGACCATCGTCGGCTGTCAAGAATCGTTTCACGCAACATTCTCGCAGGTATCATCGGAATTCAATGCTGGAGCCTCAACAAGCATCAGCGTCCGGACTGTGCAACGTACCCTTGTACGGTATGAGCTTTGGGAGCCGACGCCCACTCGAGTCTCCTTGATGGGTGTACAACACAGAGCTATGCGCCTCGATTAGGCACGGCAACACCGCCACTGGACAATTGATGACTGGAAACAAGTAGCCTGGTCTGACGAGTCGCGTTTTTCAACTGTATCGGGACAGATGGAAGGATTCGTGTGAGCGCAAACCCCATGAAGCCATGGATCCCGCCTGTCAACAGGGAACTGTACCGGCTGGTCGAGGGTCCGTAATGGTATGGGGTCTGTTTAGCTGAAATTCACTGGGACCCCTGGTACGTCTACAAACGTCTGTGACCAGCCAACGCTATGTGCGCATCCTTTCTGACGAGGTACGCCAGTTCATGTCCTGCATTCATGCTGATGGGTTGGGCATATTCCAACAGAACAATGCACCTCCACACAAGTGTCGGGACGCCTCATTATGATTAGAGAAGCATTCCTCTGAGATTGGGGTGTTGCCATTCCCCCCCAAGTCCCCTAATCTGAACGTGATAGAACACATTTGGGATGCCATACAACGCGCTACGGAACACAAGAAGAGGGACCTCGGAATACACCCGAATTGTGGAACGCTCTGCAGGACGTATGGTGTGCATTGCCTACAGCATATTTCCAGAAGCTAGTGGAGTCCATGCCTCGTCGTATTTCTGCAGTCCTGCGCTTCCGTTGGGGACCTACCAAGTATTAGACTGGTGTACCAGTTTTTCTGGCACTTCAGTGTATATACTGCTCTGTAAACTTCACCTGCGCCACCGTTTGGTCCCCAGGCGCGCTCATTTCTCTAGGCTGAGGATTTTCATGATGTAATGACTCATCAGTATATTCTTGTCAAGATTTTTTTTTATTGAATGTTACATCACTCTTTTCAAAAGCTCTCACAAAATACGGCGAGCCTCCCCGATGGACGAGTGGCCTGAGGCAATGACTTCTTGATGATGATCCGTCCGAGCTGGGCTAGGGTACGATTCCCTGTGAGGCCGGGGTGGTGTGCTTGACGAAGCAGTCGCTTTTGCGACCAGTGTCGAAAACCGTAGCTTTTGCAGCCACTGGTACTTTGTCTCACATTTTTGGGATAGAACAAACTCTGTGCTCTTTCCTACTGAATGATTTTTCACGAGCAGTTAAAGTGGAAGTCTAGTGGTTTTGCTCCCTATACTTCCATTGGAAAAAATTTGGATCCTCTTTCCTCAGCGAAGAAATATTTCCCTTACATCAAAATTGGCCCACTGATAAAGAAAACATCCTAACTTACATTGCACAATCGGCGTTTTTTGCAAAAAAACTTTCCGGAACTGTATTAAAAATTAATGAGTTTACTTCGATGTAGTTATGTTACTTGCTTACAGATGGAGCCACTCTTCCCTTACTTGCTTACAGATGGAGCCACTCTTTCCAACTGTATTAAAAATTAATGAGTTTACTTCGATGTAGTTATGTTACTTGCTTATAGATGGAGCCACTGTTCCTACTACATCGAAGTAAAATTACTGATTCCTAATATAGTTCAAGAAAGTTTTTCTTTTGCAAAAAACACTGATAGTACAATCTAAGTTAGGATGCTTTTTATTAGGAGTGGAACATTCGAATCCTCGAAACCCTCGAATCTTAAACAAATTAGTAAAATCATGCAATGCATTGATTATGATACGCTTTCCAACATGCCGGAAATCATTACTCAAGTTATGAGGATAGTGGCTGTGAAATAAATATCGCTCCTGTGCCCTGACCTTTGACCCCATTTCGATGATATTATACAGAACCGATTCATTATACATTCGGAACAACATGATAAAGTTTTGTCGCAATTGAAGCATGTTTAGTCAAGTTATGAGGATAATGGTTGTGGAATAAATCTCGGTCCTGTGTCCTGACCTTCGACCCCATTTCGATGATATTCAGCAGAACCTGTTCAGTGTACCTCTGGAACAACATGATACATATTTGTTGCAATCGAAGCATGTTTATGCAAGTTATGACGCATAAGGGCAATGGAATGGATCCCGCTCCTATGTCCTGATCTTTGACCCTATTTCGTCCATTTTCAATAAAATTTGATCCTAGGTGGTTCTTTTCCACATACTAAAATTTCATCGAAATCGAACATTTTTAAGCAAGTTATGACGCATGAGGGCAATGGAATGGATCCCACTCCTATGTCCTGACCTTCGACCCCATTTCCTCCATTTTTAATAGAATTCATTCCACGGTGGTCCCGTACCACATGCGAAAATTTAATCGAAATCGAAACATTTTTACGTAAGTTATGAACTATAAGGGCAATGGAATGGATTCCGCTCCTATGTCGTGACCTCTGACTCCATTTCGTCCATTTTCAATATGGTACGTTCCCAGGTGGTGTTCTACCACATACTAAAATTTCATTGAAATCGCAGCATTTTTTGCGGAAGTTATGACGCATAAGGACAATTTAATGGATCTCACTCCTATGCCATGACCTTTCCCTACCACATACTAAAATTTCATCGAAATCAAACAATTTTTACGCGAATTATCGTGCGGACGGACAGACGGACAAAGCTGGAGCATATACGCTTTTTCAAGCTACGGTTGGAAAGCGTAGAAAAGATTCGAGTTTCGAAAACTCGAATCTTCGCGATTTTTTCGTCATTCGAATCTTTCGAATCTTAACCTAAAAACTTGGCGTTTCGTGCTTGTTGTAGAGGGATATTTGTTTGAATTTTTGTCAGCATGATGAATTTTTGTTAGCATGACGAATATTTGTCAGCATGAAATCTCCATTAAAGGTTTCTGATTTTTTTACATTGCCCTGAAAGAGTTCAGTGTTTTTATTACCTCTTAAAACAAACATGTTTTTGATTTTTCTTAATTTTCTGGAAAGAATTTACTCAATTTAATTTTCTATGTTCAGTGTTTATCTACATTAACTCTTGAAATAATCTTCCCACTTCTGCGCTTGCTTTGATTTAAAAAGGTTTTGGAACTTTTGAAAGAAAAATGTCCAAAATGTGAATTGTTGCTCAAATATTTTTTTTTTTTTTTTTTGTCAAATTATGTTGAGAAAATGGAAATGAACCTCAAGACTCAAATTTTATGTATTTTATATAGGTAATGTAAATTATAAATTTTATTTGTATGTTCTTAATAAGCATGGGCATATTATTTGAAAACTGTATTCTTGAATTTGTTTTTCATTAAACACAGACTTCAAATTTTGCTTCAATTAAAAACAATAATATTAAAATATTAAGTAGAAATCTTTTCTTTCCCTTTTTTCCTATAATTATTCTTATATGAAGGTTTCGAGAGATTCGTGAAAACTTTGGATTTGTCCCATCTCTACTTTTTATCAGTGTACCAATTTTGATGTATGGAAAATCTTTCTTCACTGAGGAAATGGGTTTCCGAAAATTTTCAATTGGAAGTATAGGAAGAAAAATAATTAGACGTCCACCTTAAAGATCCAAATGTTCGTGCCTTTTGTGCTGCTCCCACAACACCGATTGTCCGAGGAAGGCAGGGCCTTGTATCGTGTAAAACTTGCCCGTCTGACAGGACACTTAGTGTGATTTCATTAGAATTCCTTTTGAGTGCACATAATTTCGCATGGTTAGCAATGGAATCATTTGAAATCATTGAAACATCAAAAAATGAACCGCGTTTTTTATACAGTATAATTGGCCATTGATATAGGAGTAAAAAATCAGAATAGCTCAATAATATGGAATTGCTCCAAAGAACAGTGAAGAGTTGTAACGTACCAGGAGATGTGACGTACCTGCCCGAAGGACGCACACGACATAAAAGCAGATAGGAATCAGAATAAAACGTTCGCGTAGCTCAATTGGTAGAGTGACTTATTCCGGAATGAGGGGATCCGGGTTCGAATCCTGGCGTGGACAGAAATGACGGAGAAATTTACTTCGTTATAATGGCGCCCGAACTATCCGGATGACCCGACCGTTCAAAATCTCGCATTGGTGTGATGTTATTTCCACACCTCGAGATAGGAAAAATAAGAGAATCCTTTCTCCAGCACTTCGAAAAAAAAATAATAAGGGGGAGATGATGTAACGTACCAGGAGATGTGACGTACCTGCCCGAAGGACGCACACGACATAAAGGCAGATAGGAATCAGAATAAAACGTCCGCGTAGCTCAATTGGTAGAGTGACTTATTCCGGAATGAGGGGACCCGGGTTCGAATCCTGGCGTGGACAGAAATGACGGAGAAATTTACTTCGTTATAGAGTGCAACGGTCTAATGTCTTCAACGGATAAGATTGTTTTACCAGTAAGAGATCATACTTGTAAACCAGATATAATAGAGGATGACGATATAATATTATCTGCCTTTATGTCGTGTGCGTCCCAGAAGGACACACACGGCATAAAGGCAGATAGCAGCGATAACGAACGTCCGCGTAACTCAATTGGTAGAGCGACTTACTCCGGAATGAGGGGACACGGGTTCGAGCCCCGGCTTGGACAAAAAATGACGGAGAAGTTTACTTCGTTATACATGCCTCAAGAAGCTATGACGTATGGCATAAGTTTCAGTAAGAATAAAAGTGTAGTAGCATAAAAATATTAAATATTCACGGAATTCTTAAGAGCTGAGTAAAAAATAAAAATACACACCACATCAAAAATATATAAAAAATAAAAATAAACAAACGAGAAAATTTAACCTGTAAATACGCACGCACTTTCTTATGAGTGAAACGCTGCCACCCTGAGTTAAGTATGAAAAAAAGTTAACAATTTTGGAGCTTCTATCTTTAAGATAAAACAAAACTTGTCTGCCCCAACTACATATATGTACACCAGTTCTCATATTGCAATAAGCAGAGCGGTTGCGTTTCGGCACTCTCTGTAGCGTTGTTGACGACTGCAGCATTTCGCAACCCTTGTTAGACCAAGTGGTCCGAGCTAATGATACATCACATCTTGCATGTCCAATCAGGCATATACAAGGTGATTCAGCTAAGCGTGTACAAACTTCTGTGAGGCGTGGTTGCACAAAGACAAATCGGAATCACATAGCAATGCAGGGTCGGAAACGCCATCTTCATGCGGTAGATGGCGTCGTTCGGCCGCGAGACTGCTCATACGTTCTTTCAGAATACCGTCATTTGTAAACCGCCCACAGAAGAAGTAGGATGGCTGAGTTCACGAACGCGGAAATGGCTGATATGCACCTCGCATACGGAGCAGCGGACTGCAGCGGACGGCCCGCCGTGCGACTGTACCAAGAACGGCACCCGATGAGACGAATGCCAAACCACCAAGTGTTTGCACGATGGCAACAGAGGTTATGCGGCACTGGTTCTTTCCAGGAGGCATGCCAGGTGTCGCGAACGATGGGTACGCACGCAGCAGACACTACAAGTTCCAGCACACGAGCAATTGCCCATCGGCTCGGTCTATTACAATCCACCGAGGGTTCTGCACGAAGACGAATTGCCTCCATATCATGTTCAGCGAGTTCAGACACTAAGCCCTGAGGATTACCCTCAGCGCATTGCGATTGCGCAATGGTACCTGTCACCATTGTTGAAAGTGATGAGGACCTTGTAGCACACATCTATGTAGCTGCTTCGAAAGTCCGAGACACGCCAGGAATTTTCCAAAATGTACGTGATTCTATATGCCGACGATGTCAAGCGTGTGTTATAGCTCATGGTCGCAACTTTGAACACCTTCTGTAACCTCAATGCATTTCGCAGATGTCTTGTGAGTAAGAAGTAAGAAAAAGCATTTTGTTCTCTTACGTTCTGCTCTTTCATTTCTCGTCCTCTCTGTACACTAGCACATGAAGATGGCGTTTCCGATCCTGCATTGCTATGTGATTTCGATTTGTCTTTGTGCAACCTACTCCTCCCAGAAGTTTAGACACGCTTAGCTGAATCACCCTGTATAACTTTTTTACCGTGGATTTTGAACTTTGGTTTTGATGTCGTTGGCTAGCCGGGATCAACCTATGACCTTTTGTAGGCAGGTTGCTACAGTAAACCCATTTTACATCATCAGTAATAATTTTCCTTAGGAAGTCCTTTTCCCGATGTCTGGCAAGCAATGAAACAAAAGTTTTCAGTTTCTGACCAATATTGCGTTCGATTAGTTCATGTGGGTCCCACTTTCTGAAGCCTTAAATTAGAGTCGGGCAACTGCTTATGGCCCTAGGATTTGCTCACGGTGGTCGTTCAAACCCCTGAAACCAAACAGAAAATAAAAGAATGCAGCGGAAATTGAAGCGACGCCAATGATTTATTTTGGCCAAGAAATAAATAAACACAAACAACATGAAGAGTCATCCTGTTGGAAACCCGTAATGTTACAGGAATATCTTCGACGCAGATGGTGAGAATTTCAGTCACAATGACCAGACAGTCCGTGGAATAAGACAAGCATTAATTACGTTTATGCATAAGTTTTCAGCGTTTTATGGTCGAATCGACGTCGTACGTACACAAGCAGGCTGCATTTACTCGTCATCGAGGTATACGCAATCGTAAGCTAAAATATTGCGACATCTATCCGTTAGCTGGCGACTACAGTCGTGAAAGAACAACGGAAGTTTCTATGCGATTAAGTTATCGATGCATTTTTCGAGATCCTTAAGTTTGAAGAACCACTGAGCGGCCAAGAAGTGTTGCATCGAGGGAAAAAGGTACAAGTCCGACGGGGAGTACTTTGGAGTGTAAGAAGAATGAAGCAAGATCTCCCACACCGCAGCTGCATATGACTTCCTGGGTCTCTTCAGTGGCATAAGATCGTGCTTCATTATGCACCTTCCAAACATCAAGCCCCGAAAATGGCCGTTTCCGCAGCAGTTCACAAGCAATAGTTGACGACTATAGCGTTCTGCAGCCACTGTTAGACCAAGATGCCTGAGCTCGCGATGTATCACACTTTCCATGTCCCATCAAGTAGAAATTTTTTTTATCGTGGTTTTGGTTTTAATGTCGTTGGCCGGTCGGGATCAAACCATGAACTTTGCATTGCAGGTTGTCATAGTAAACCCATTTTCCAGCATCCGCAGTAGTTTTCTTCAGGAAGCGCTTTTTCCGATATCTGGCAAGAAATGAAACCGGACACAACATTGGTCAGAAGTCTTCAGCTTCTGACCAATGTTGTGTCCAGTGAGTTCGTGTGGGTACCACATTCCCATTTTTTGGATCTTTCCTACGGTGTGAAACCGTTGAACCAAGGTCGACTGATTCACACCTAACTGTATTACCAGTTCTATGGTCGACTGTGCAGCATCTTTTGTACAGAACAGCTTGCCAATCTGTGCTCTGCAACTCCTTCGGGCGCCCATTACGCTACTTGTCATCCACGCTGCAATCACTACTTTTTGAACTTCACAGAAACTCACGACAGGAGCTTGCACGGACAGCGTTCTCGCAGTATGCCGAACAAATCCACTCTGCTGAAGTTTTCCCGAGATTAAACACGAACAAAAAAGTGGCCAATATGCACCTAGTCATCGCCATGTCCTAGCTCAACTAACCGCACGTGTGAGATGTCCTCCAACAAGTGTCGTTCGACGTAGTGTGGCCAAGCACTAAATGTTAACAAAATTTCAACCTCTTCGCTTCTACAGTCCGCTGAAAACTTATACATAGACATAACAAAACATGGTTTTCCGGCGTTACAGAAATGGTTTAATTTCAAATTTTAAGCAGCCATCATGCGACTGATTTTACACTCTGGTGTCCAAAATTTTATTCCGGAGGGCATTCGCAGGGCTAAAAAGGAAAACACATAACAGCAAGTAGAAACACTTTGCATGAAGACAGACACAATCATAAAGATAATAAACATTTTGTACTAACAGAATGTGTACACATATTGCATATACACTCATTCATAAAAAATCCGCGCACCAAGAAGGAGGCGTCGAATTGATATCAGATTTTAACAGTGAGATGGTACATACCAAGGACAGAAGTGATTACAATACCACAGAAGCAGGACGATTTCCGACTGACATACGGTACACATTCCTGTTAGAGTTGGTACCGCGTCGGACCGCCTCGTGTTCGGATACATGCGGTGATACGGTCTGGCATGGAGTCAAAGAGACGCCGCATGTTATCCTGGGGCAGATGGACCCACACTTCTTGCAAATGACACTCTAAATAACCAACACTGGGAGGACATGGAGAAAGCTGGCCTCCCATCTGGTCCCACACGTGCTCGATGGGGGTGATATCAGGCGATCTGACAGGCAACGGAAGCGTCGAAATATGACGCAGACAGCCCTGGGAAACCCAAGCTGTGTGCGGACGAGCGTTATCTTGTTGGAAAATGGCTCCGGGTCACCCTGCCAGGAAAGGCAAGACATGGGGCCGCAGGATCTTTTGTACGTAGCCCTGGGCTGTCAGCGTCCCTCGGACACTGCGAGGGAAGTCTGGTTGTCATACGCAATGGCGCTCCAGATCATTCCACCTGCAGTTCGGGATGTGTGCCGCTGTAGAGTAAGGTTGCGATTGTAGCGCTTTCTTGCGGTCCTCCACACTCTGACACGGTGGTCGTCCGTTCCCATACAGAAGCGGAATTCGTCGGTGGACACTATACGTAGCCAGTCATTAGCATTCCACGTTGCTCGCTGCTGACAGCACTGCAATCAAGGCTGACGATGGTCAGTTGTTATTGAAAAAATTGTAAGGGACGTAGAGAGTGCATATTCGCCTCTACCAGGTGTCTGGAAATAGGCGGACACAGGATTCCTCTGTACAGCCGCCAAATGTCTCTGGATATTGAACAAGATCCCACGGTCCTCTCTGCTGGTGGTGTGTCTGGGTCGTCCAGAATCAGTCCACCGTGTCTTGGTGCCTTCCCGTGTCCATTGTCCCCAACATGATCGCGCCGTACTGTCCTACCGACCCAAATGGAGGCCGATTCGGCGCTCCGGCCACCCTGTCTCTCCCATCCCGTCGATAAGGCTTCGTTCAAGTTCTGTCAGTTGCCCGTACGCTCATTACGGCTGCTTCTTGGCATGTCTATGGCTCAGGGCACTCACCTGACTCTTACCGTGCACTTCGGCACGAATGCAGTGTCACGTGCGCGGAGAGTTATGAGCCACAAGGGCTGCCATTTCAGGGCCAGCCTTGGACGCGCGGGCATGCGAAATCGCACGAAACTTTAATCATTTGCATGTCTGCTCTGCCCGTAGCTATGCGTCGCGCTTTCGCGTTAATCGCACGGTTTTTTCTTGGTGCGCTGATTTTTTTGACAATGAGTGTACAAGGTCACATTCGCAAAATGTCACCACGATGAGATGCAAGAATTTAACCTGAGAATGTCTTAAGGAATATGATCATTTCTTACGAACAGACAACTCTCATGACGGTGATACATACTTATCCCCGAGTTCTTGTTGAACTCTGGAGCCAAAAAATTTCATTCCTGGAGAAGGGTAATGCGTATCTCGAGAACTGATCTGGGAAGGGACTGATGAGCTGCCATGTGTCGTCCCAGAGCATTCCAGACATGCTCAATCGGGTTCAGATCCGCAGAGCTGGCAGGCCTGTCCATACGCGGAATATCCTCGCTTTGCAGGAATTCATTGACAAGCTAAACCCTTGTGCGAGCGAGAGTTATCATCCGTTAGAAAGACCTGAGGGCCAACAGCTTCCTGAAAAAGTTTAACATAAAGCTGTAGGATCTCGTCTCTATAGTGTGCAGCATTCGCATTGCTTCCTGTGAAAACGTGAAGTGGTGTGCTGCCGTTGAACATAATGCCACACCACGCAAGGAGACCATTGTTTCCGAAGTAGCGAAGGAGTCTTGTTCGTGGACAGGAATATCCGTTTGTAGACTGAATCTCGACTCGTCTGTGAAAAGGACACCGGCCAATTCGTCTGGGCTCCAGTAACAACGTTGCATGCACCGGCTCAAGCGAGCTCTCCTGTGAATTGCTAACGAGGCACAAACCATAGGTCTCCTGGCATAAAGACCCATCGCATTAATCCTTCGATATATATCATTTGCCTTTAGTCTTTTATGACCTGCAGTAATATCAGTTAAAGCCAACACGGTACTACTAAGTTAATCTACTGTTTGTCGCCCCTGTGACACAGTGGTCTAAGCGATGGCTTCTGATCATTCGTCCGCGATGGGTCCGGGTTCAAATCTCGGCGAGGCATGGATGTGGTGTTTGTCTTAAGGCATTGGCTCTCTCCGTTCCTTGGAAGCAGTGGCCCTAAATTAGGGATGGACGAGTGCTGATAGTCCACTGAGTTGCTCACAGTGTTCTTCAATCCCCAATAAAAAAAAAGTTCAAAGGTCATGTTTAATAAGTGGTCCTAGAACCGTGAGTTGAAAAAGTGTGTACTTCATGCAGGGAGTGGAACAAAAAGTGGTCGTTCAGAAGAAACTGCAGGTTCGCTTTCAGTTTCTAGTACGCGAGTACTTGTGCTGTTAGACGTAAAGTCTTAAGTGTGAATTATTTAACTAAAATGCCAGAAAATACACTCATACACACAATCACTCAAACAAGGTGGTTTCAGTTGGAAGTTTTTCAATCTTTAGATTTTCTACAAAAGCATTTTTAATTAAAAAGTGTTTCTACACATCTATAGTCACAGAAATAATTCTGCGGCTTCGCGCATCTACACTGCTGGCCACCCAAAATGCAACACCAAGAAGGACACGAGATAGTCAAAGCCAGATTTACTGGACACATAACAACAGATACAAAAATGAAACGATTGAGCTTACAGGCCCGTGTGACTTGCGGAACACGCAGACATCAATAGTTCGTGTGTCCCCCATGGCTGGCAATGACGGCCGCTACACGCCGCGGCATCGAACGAAAGAGGCTTTGTATATGGGCTTCGGGTATGTCGGTCCAGGCTGCTTTCACACGTTGCCACAGTTCATCAGGCGTAGCCGCGGGTGGTGCTTGCCGGGCCACTCGGACCAGACGTGTTCGATGGGCGACATATCGGGAAAACAGGCGGGCCACGGCAGCAGTGACACCTGGTGGGTGGTGAAGAATTGTTGCAGAATGCGTGCCACGTGCGTGCGCGCATTGTCCTGTTGAAACGTGGCCGCTGGCCGGTCCTGCAGGTAAGGGAGGGCTACAGGCTGCAAAACATCGGAGATGCAGCGGTGGCTGTTGAGTGTACCGGCGATGCGTACCAGAGGGGTGTGGGCGTCATATCGAATCGCGCCCCAAACCGTAACGCCAGGCGACGGACCGGTATGGCGATGCATAATGCAGGCGTCATACACTCTCTCGCCGCGGTGGAGCCACACCCTGATCCGACCATCGTGGTGTTGCAGGGAGAAGCGGCATTCGTCGGAGAAGACAATGTCGTGTCATTCCGTAGTCCAGGTACGGCGTTCAACTATCCACTGCCGCCGCACTCGCCGGTGGTGTAACGTCAATGGTAATCGGAACAATGGGCTTCGTGCGACAAGTCACCGCTCCTGCAGACGACGCCGAACGGTACGTGCTGACACAGGTTGTTGCGCAACACACCCTAATTCCTGCGCTAACGTTCGTGATGTGGCGGTGCGAGCCGTCAATGCCCGCCACACAACATGCCGGTCCTCTCGTTCGGTGGTGTGCTCCGGCTGCGGCAATCGCTCACGTCGGTCCGTCCGTTCCTCGTGCACCCACCGAGTCCATACTCGCCTCACTGTGGCTGGATGTCGTCCCACACGGGCGCCGATGTCTCGGTACGATAAACCGCTGTCGCGATAAGCCACTATTCATCCTCTGTCGAACTCCGAAACGTGCTGGAATGACTGCCGTATTCTGCGACGAGGAATCAGGAAGCTTCCCACGCACTGGTCCGTCCGCACAACACACGTCCACTACTTACACCCCGTCTTTTGTGCACCCTTCTTATAGTGCTTCTCGTTGGCGTGCCGGGCGCACAAGATTTGCATATGCCCTGCAATGCTAATCGTTTGCATGTCCTCTCGCGGGCGACGCATGCTGCGAATTTCAGGCCAATCGGATGCTTCCTCCTCGGTGTTGCATTTTGGGTGGCCAACAGTGTATATTGACTTGCCCTACGCTGGAACTGATATTGAAAGGATAGCGAGAGGATCTCCGTGACGGTAATAAAACACTACGTACAAAAACAAAAATCACGCAGGAATTAATTACTTCAACTTGAGGAGACCGGCGAGAAGAAGGAACTGATGTGTAGAGTGGATATTCTTATCGCGTGTCACATCAGGAGAGGAAGAGTGCAATGTCACAAGACATTTTCCCGCTGCCTGATGAACGTTCTCTTCGGCGCAAGTGCGAATAACAGAAGTTAATAATTTTCTACTATTTTCGGCCTCTTAGTCGAAAGATATGAATACGTGTAGAACTTTGACGTTAAGTGAAACACTTACAATATTGCTTGATCTCGTAAATACGTAACAGTGGCTAACGTCAAACTGGATCCTCCCTCATGTTTGGTGGAACCTCTGGCATCGCCGACGGCATTTCTATTTCACCGAAATGTCACATACCATGAGTCACCATTTAGGCAATATGTGTTCATGATATATGAAGCCACTTAATCCGCTCTCTCCTCTATGCATAATAATCATTGCATCCCCTACGGCTACATGAATAACATAACATTAGGATCATTCCTGGCTTCTGTATATACATTTTAGCGCTCGTAGGTAAAGCAGATAATGAATTCACACTGAAGTACAGCCGCATGGTTGTAATATCAAACCGTTGCAATATCAATCATTCACTTATTTCATGTAAAGTATCTGATCGTTATACTATTGACGAATTTCATCATATTTTATTGAGGAATAAGATATTAGTTCCAGTGGCGGCTCGTGGTAACTGAAACCGGTGGGGCCAGTAGCCGAAGTCAAACAATGAAATAAAAAAACTGTCATTATTAGGCCAACTATTCAGACTCCACACCAAGATTCCTTTACTCTGCCTGTGTTTAACCCCCTTGACTCACAATAATGCCCAAATAAGGTAGGAATATGTCAACTATTGTATCGCACAAGAAAAACATTTCCTCCGAATAAAATGCATAACTATTAACAGAAAAATGTTAAAACTCCTTAAATAAAATTTTTACCTTAAAACATATGAGCATTAATTTATGTTAGTTGTGCTTTGTGTTTCTTCAGATTTCTCAATTGAGGAATAAACACAGGATTCACAGGATAAAAAAATGTAGTGAAAAAATAATAACTCCAAATATATGCAGGGAGGGAACGTTTCATGAATTTCGTCCCATATAGAATGAGTAACATACTACCATTTGCATTATTTGAAAGGTTTAACCTTTTTTTTAAAGAACTTGTGAAACCTAAAAACATATATGTACTCATGCGCAAATTATGCTTACATGTTTTCTCATTTATTTATTTATTTTTAACATAGAAAATCATCTTAGTTAAAACTGAAATTAGTTCTGCAAAGCGTTTGTAAACTTCATACTCTTGGAAACTCAAATTCTTGGGCTGATATAAGCACAGAGGTTTTTAAGTGAAGCTTTTCGACTCAAATTCTTGGGCTGATGAGCACTGTGTTTTTTAAAGTGAAGCTCAAATTAACATTCTTGGGATGATAAGCACTGAGTTTTTTTAAGTGAAGCTTTTTTTCCAGATTTAAAGCCAAGAACGGAGATTTTAACAAAATATCCACTCCATTCATTGTACTCGACAAGCAAAAAAGTCACGACAGGAAGGAACAACACATCACCGAGAGAGACACACACAGAAAAAACAACTAACTGAACTTTGCTACGACATTTAAAACCCTCCCGCCACCTTTGAGCTTGGTCGGGGTAAGCTTCTCTGTCAACCCACGGCGTTAAGGAAATGGATACACTCCCGGCCAATCAAATTAGCGCGGGGCCAGATATTTTTTTTACACACGTGGTTAAGACAGTGTTGTATGTAGGTTTTCATACTGAATGAGACGGGGAAGAAATCGTCTCCTCTTCGCTTGCGTAGTGATGTTATTGGGGCCTGTTGGAGCTGGCCCCAATAACCTCACACTCTGAACGTGATCTTTTTCCTCAGGGAATAGTTTTTCGTTTTTGAAGGAAACTTTTCCCTTAGGTAATGGTTTTTGAAAGGAAAGGTTTATCACCATGTAGTTAAAAGAAAGAATAAGAATCAGGGCAAAAAAAATATTTTTAGAAATAGAAATTTTTAGGTGGGGCCCGGCCCCTCTGGGCCCTAATGACGAACCGCCCCTGATTAGTTCATTGTCCAAAATAATCCAGTTACTAGTGCACTGCACATTTTACACTAATTTCGTATTAAGCATTTCAGTTTTGCGCACTCGATGTCCTTCCACCATTCTTTTAACTGACATATATACCACTAGCGAAATACCCGTCCTTCGAACGTGATGATGTTAAAATTATTTCTATAATTCAGGATTTCATACCATACCATAATACAATTTATACCATAAATTAATATACTAATAATACACTTGATCCTTTTGTTCTATAACTTTATAACTTCAAGCCTACACGAAACAAATCAAACTACGTGGTTACTCTTCACTTTCATCGTTACAATACTAATACACAACAGAACAAAATAATAATAGAAAACAGAACAAAATAATAATAGAAAACAGAACAAAATACGTTGTTACTTTCAGCATAAATGTACAAAGAAACTTGCTTGTAAACAACAATTTCGTTCGAAACTGTACATTTAAAAGCTAGGTAGTCAGATGTTTTTGGAAGCGTGAGCAAAATTGTGTTGTCATCGCTAAATATCTCAAGAGGGAAACTGTTTTTTTTTTTTTTTAATTTCAATTACTATGAAAATCTACCCGCATATTTATATTTATTGCAGTCACCTGACCACTTATAGCCCACTGGAAAGAAGAGGCCCTGAAACGATTTAGTCATGTGCCCAAGGTCTCAACTTCTATGCTCTGAACTGCAGGTGAAGCCCATTAGTCCGCTAGTATGTTGCTGTGAAGTTGTTTATATTTTATTATTTTTATTTATTATTGGGATTTTCTTTCCAAAGAAAAACAAAGTAACACTCGTAATAACTATTAACGTTCATTTACCACTACAACAAGAAAATGTTAGAGCGTTAAAAAAAAAAAAAAAAAAAAGAAAGGATTATTTACTTCTACTTGCTGGTTCCTTCTGTTACTGATATACAAATAAGATTCCTTTTCTGTCTTAACCCCTTAACCGGCTGGAACGAATTAACTCGGGGTTAGCAAAATGGGCTGAAATAAGCTCGAATGAATGAATTAGCTGTCTTAGAAGTGGACCGAAAGAGGTTAAAACGAGTGATTTTACCCATCAGAGAGAATCGCATATTTGAATTACATGTTTCTGTCCAATGACATGATGTCCGTGCCAGAGAAACTAGCCGGTCCTCATCGGGACTTCAGTCATGAAGCAGGAAATAAGGTACTAGAACAGAGAGGGAGACAGAGAGATAGCGAAAGAGAGAGAGAGAGGTAGGAGACAGAGTGAGAGAGAATCAGAGAGAGATAGATCAGATCAGATCATATGTAGAGGATTTTAGGAAGGGAGTGTCTAACCCCAGGTCTGAAACAACCCTTAGAAATAGGAAGCTATATAGGAGATTTGGGCTAGAGTGCCCGATAGGAAATACACGGAAGCGAGGTAGAAAGGGGGAGGAAGACGCTCTTATTTATTACCGGGGAGGGCAGTACCCGGCCAGAGAGAGATAGAGTGAGAGACAGAGATATAAAGACAGAGAGAGCCGCCCCGCACTGGTGGCGCAGTGGTCTAATCGCTGGCTTATGATTATTCGTCCGTGAAGGTTCCGGGTTCGAATCCCGGTGAGGCATGGATGCTGTGTGTGTGTCTTACAGCACTGGCTTTCTCCTTTTCCTGGAACCAGTGACCCTAAATTATGGACGGGCGACTGCTTATAGCCCATTGAGTTGCACGAGGTGGTCGTTGAACCTTCAATCAAAAAAAGAGAGATAAAGAGAGAGAGAGAGAGACAGAGAAACAAGAGAGAGAGAAAGAGAGAGATGGAGATATGCAAAAAAAGAGAAACCAGAGAGAGAGAAACGGAGAGATGCAAAGACAGAGAGAGGCAGAGGGGAAAAGATGGAGAGACCTCTAGAGAGAGCGAATTTACGATCAGTGACAGTTTTGTGGTTGGTACTTCTCAGCTGAAAAGATGAAAGAAATCGTCTTGCCGTAGCTTTTTAAATACAGACCTCTATCAGAACACATAGGTTTGCGAAGCGCAGAAAAGTGTGGGCAGCATTTGGTCCAGATACATCGGCCGCTTAAAGGGTTAAGTAATATAACGTGCAAAGTTTAGTTATTTTTATACACATTGAAAAAAGGATTTGTTACTCATAGGTTTTGTTGGTAAAGCCAACAAAACGGTTTAGCATTTTGGTAAGATGTATACACCTTACGGAAACGACGTTTTTTGCACTGCTTTTGTTTTCCTTAGTGGTCGATTTACTATGTGCTATAAGTTCAAACGACAAAAGTCCGCCTTTCCAAAAAATAACGACAGTAAAAAAAACTGAAAATTTGTTCACGTCAAGCAAAAGAAATACAAAAAGTACTTAAGTTTTCTTCCTTGAGCAATCCATGAATAGAGAACACACTGACACCGCACACCGGTAATTTTAACATTACAGGTATAGACCGAAACCAAATATACTGCCACAGGAACTTCGGCAATGGCGGCGGAGCAAAGTCCTTTAATAAAAAATAGAAGGAAATTGAAAAAAGTTCCGCAAATATTCAACAAGAAGTTCGCCATGAACGAAACAAAAATTGTAAACAAGCCGCCATTTTGGAATCGATGCAGACATATGCCATTAAAAACATTAAAATATTTGCATTTCGTGCCACAATGTTTTAAGTAATTTGTTAACAAAACAACAGTAGATTTCATTTATTTTGTGCGGAAAATTTCGAAGTTCCCATCAGCTGGAATTCTAAGCGAAAACTTCGATAATATTTTGTCAGTTTCGTTAAAACATTAGCATTTCTTTCATTTTGTGAACTAAATATTAGCACATTTTATACATATTGCAACACAATCTTCGAAGTTTCCATGAGCTCACGTTTTATAAAGTTCTTCCGCTATTCTGCCAGCCCATCAGCACATTACTGATAGCTGAGACGACGCACACACGGTATGGAGACTAAGATCTGGGACTAAGTTGGTCACGTGACCTCTGTGGCAGCCGTTCGTTTCAGGGCCTCTTGTTTCCAGTGGGCTATGCTTACCACTTATACACTGACGGAAAAAAAATTTCCAACACCACGAAACATTAGTTGTAGTGAAATGAAATGGCGGCAATACATTTGTATAGGTAACATATTTAATCGATTAAGGTTTCAAGATCACAGCTTATTGTAAGCGCGAGAAGAACCATTTTAAATGTGAAATGCTGGTACATTAATAACCGGTGTAACCGCCAGAATGTTGAATGCAAGCACGCAAACGTTCATGCATTGTGTCGTACAGGTGCTGGATGTCAGTTTGTGGGATGCAGTTCTATGCCTGTTGCACTTGGTCGGTCAATACAGGGACGGTTAATGCTGCTTGGGGGTGACGCTGGAGTTGTCGTCCAATGATATCCCATACGTGCTCGATTGGTGAAAGATCTGGTGATCTAGTAGGCCACGGCAACATGTCGACACTCTGTAGAGCATGTTGGGTTACAACAGCGGTATGCGGGCGAGCGTTATCCTGTTGGAAAACACCCCTGGAATGCTGTTCATGAATGGCAGCACAACAGGTTGAATCACCAGACCGACGTACAACTGTGCCGTCAGGGAGCATGGGATAACCACGAGAGTGCTCCTGCTGTCATAGGAAATTGCTCCCCAGACCATAACTCCATATGTAGGTCCAGTGTGTCTCGGCCGCAGACAGGTTGGTTGGAGGCGCTCATCTGGCCTCCTTCTAACCAACACGCGGCCATCACTGTCACCCAGGCAGAACCGGCTTTCATCAGAAAACACAACAGATCTCCACTCCGTCCTCCAATGAGCTCTAGCTTGACACCCCTGACGTCGCAAACGGCAGTGGTTTGGATTAAGTAGAATGCACGCTACAGGGCGTCTGGCTCGGAGCTGTACTTCAAGTAACCGATTTGTAACAGTTCGTTGTGTCACTGTGGTGGCAACTGCAGCTCGAATTGCTGCCGCAGACGCGGTACGATGCGACACGGCGGTCTTCCCTCTCAGTAGTGCCACGTGGCCGGCCGGAACCCGGTCTTTTTGAGGCAGGACCTTCCCGTGACCACCGCTGCCAACAATCATGCACATTGGCTACATTCCTGCCAAGTCGTTCTGTAATATTGCGGAAAGAAAATCCACCTTCTCGTAGCCCTATTACACGAATTCGTTCAAACTCCGTGAGCTGTTGATAATGTCTTCTTCGTCTTCTAAAAGGCATTCTTGACTAACATCAACACCCTACGTCGAATTTCAACGATAACTAACGCTCACGAACGTATCAGCGCGTATTTACAGCAAACCTGCTTTGCATGTTCCGAGGGGCGCTACTAGCGACACACGTATGCGCCGAGCGCGAAATTTGCATAGACGTCATCTTACAGATGTACTCTCACCGCCTACCAACTGTCGTTCATCTAATACAACCTCTTCTTGGTGTTGGGATTTTTTTCCGTCAGTGTATGACGTCACCGTTGCTTCGGTGAAAACAAATGTTGGTAATTTGATTTTGACTCAAGAAACCTTAACATTCAAAATGTAAAACGATAATACAAATGTTTAAATGTAAAGCATATTATTATATAGCGCTTTTTACGTGATATTTTTAAAGATTTTTTTTTGTTAGATAAATTTAGAACAAATCAAAAAACTTTGACATTCAATATGTCAAACGATAATAAATGTTTAAATGCAAAGCATATCATGATATATCGTTTTTACGTGATTTTTAAAATTTTTTGTTAAATAAATTCAGAATAAAATATATAATGAGCTGGTCAACTCAAGTCATTCATAACTGAGGGCGGGGCTTCAGTTGTTGGGCAACAATGGCTCGATCACTGCAAAACGTCCTAGCGTTTTCAAAGCTGGGTTATTTAAAAACCCGATTCGACCCACTCACATTTATCGTAGGAAAAAATCCTTTCATAGTGTGCCTCTATGTTGTAAAAGGAATTTTCCTGCCAAATATGAAAGTTCGTATTGGAAATGGGTTGAGTGTTGAAAATGGGGCATGTGTTTCTAGGGCGTTTATAATAATTACAGTAATGGGCCACACTACACTTGCAGTCCCTCATTTCGAACAGTGTCCCGCTTGTCGATGTCAGTGCTATAAATGTTCAATTCTTGATTGTTGAAAGAAACAGACGAGTGAAAACAATTTTAGTAGAAGTTCAATCTATACATACATACACCTGAACACCAAATTACGTGGGAGATAGGCAATGTATATTAGGACAAGGTCCTCTATAATACTGTTACACACGTAGTATATGAGTTAGTAAAATCATGCAATGCATTGATTATGATACGCTTTCCAACATATCAGAAATCATTACCCAAGTTATTACTCAAATTATGAGGATAATGGCTGTGGAATAAATCTCCTCCTGTGCCCTGACCTTTGACCTCATTCCGATGATATTCAACATAATGGGTTCAGCATACCTCAGGAACAGCATACTAAAGTTCTGTTGCAATAGAATAATTTTTAGTCAAGTTATTAGGATAATGGCTGTGGATTAAATCTCGTTTCTGTGCCCTGACCTTTGACCCCATTTCAATGATATATCAGTATTCCGCCGGAACAACATACTAAAGATTTGTCGCAATCGAAGCATTTTTACGTAAGTTATGACGCATAAGAGCAGTGAAATAGATTCCGTTTCTATGTCCTGACCTTTAGCCACATTTCGTCCATTTTCAATAAGTTTCGTCCCCATGTGGTCCCCTACCACATACTAAAATTCCATTGAAATCGAACACTTTTAACGCTAGTTACGACGCATAAAGGCAATGGAATGGATCCCGCTCCTATGGTCCTGATCTTTGACCCCATTTCGTCCATTTTCAATAGGGTTCGTCCCCAAGTGGTTCCCTACCACATAATAAAATTTCATCGAAATCGAACCATTTTTACGCGAGGTATCGTGCGGATGGACAGCCAGACAGACGGACAAAGCTAGGGAATATACGCTTCTTCAACTAACGGTTGGAAAGCGTAAATAAAAATTAACACTCTGACAGTTTGCTACACTTCAGGTATTTCTCTCAGTACGTAGACACAGGAGTAATACCGCGCTTAGAATGATACAACAATTATTGCAATACTTCCGCCTTTAGCAGTGTAAACACACTGAAGATTCATATTTGCATCGATAGCTCCTCTTGTTGGTAAGAATATGAAACACTTAATGAAAAGCTTTGGTACCAAATTTTTTTTAACTTACGTTCTTATCAAGACTAACAATAAAAACACAGATTATCATTTCTATTAAATTAACAAGGAATTGAAAATAAATGAAAGAACAGGGAGTAAAGTCAAACTGAAAAGCAGCATTTAAATTTCCTTCATAGCGTCAGTACAGAGTGAGTAATTATTTGGGTTACGTGGGAGGATTGCCCCACTCCATTAGAGAGGGAGCGACGAGAGGAGAGGGAGGGGGGAGGAGAGCGGTAATCACTCCGGGCCTACATTTTACGCAGGGGCAGAGAAGGCTGGAATGATACTGTTGCTAATGTTGAAAATGTATCACAGCAAGTGTAATTTTGTAGTACGAAAACATATACACTGGCGTGCAAAACTTAAGGACGAGACGGTTTTTCGAATGTAACGTCGAGCAGAAGTGCCCCACATCGGCTCAAATCATACCATAAGATCCCCAAGATGCAAGAATATGGGACAAGTGAGCAAAACTGTCCAAACAAGGAATCCAAAGGACACAAAGGCACTTTATTGAAAAGTTAGCTTCGAGCACAACTGGACAGAAGACAGAAACGTCCATGTAACAGGCGGCTGCCAAGAAAAATCCAGCCTTTAGTAGGAGATATGTTCACCCCTGACTGCGTTGCAGGATTTACAACGTCTGTCTATGCTGAGGACGATGTTGTCAAGGAGCTGTTAAGGCATCGCGGCCCATTCCTCTTGTAGCGCCAATCGCAGCTGCGGAATCGTTGCTTGCGGCTGGTGACGTGCTGCCAAGCGTCTCCCGAGAAGGTCCCACACGTGTTCGATTGGATTTAGATCCGGGGACCTTGCGGGCCAATCCATGCGTTGAATATCTTCACTCTCCAACAGCTCTGCGACAGCCACTGTACGATGTGGTGTAGCGTTGTCGTCCATGAAGAGGAACTCAGGACCCATAGATCCTCTAAACAGACGCACGTTAGGCAGGACAACCTCGGTACAATAGCGGACACCAGTGACTGAACCTCCTTGGAAGATGCGGTGGTCAGTACGGCTGCCAAGCATGATACCTCCCGAAACGAGAACTCCGCCACCTCCAAACCGGTCCCTGTCGATGATGGTGGTGTAATTGCGTGTTCCCTGTTCACTCCAGATGTGTATATGTCCAGAATCACTCGTGAGACTAAATCGGCTCTCATCCGTAAAGTGAACTCGACCCCATTGCTGATGTGTCCAGTTCTTGAGTTCCTGGCACCACAGAAACCACCGTCTCCGATGAGCAGGCGTTAATGGCACACACCGTACTGGTCGTCGTGCAAATAGACTACCTTTGTGCAGCCTCCTGGCCACATTAAAACGCGATAACGGACGCCCAGTGTTCTGTTGCATGTGCCTTGCGATTTCTCCAGCTGTCTTCCGTCAGTCTCTTCTCGCCTGTAGGTCAATATACCGGTCGTCCGCCGCCGTGGTTGCTCGTGGACGACCACTCCTAAACTCTCGAACAGCTGTTCCTGTCGTTTGAAATGCTCTCCAAGCTCGTAAAACGATGCTGTGACCGATCCCGAACTCCTCGGCCACTCTAGTCACACTTCAACCTTCTTTCAACTTCCCAATGATGCGACCTCGGGTAAAGTCATCCAGATGTCGTCTACTGGATTGCCTGTTGGCCATATCACACGGTGGCAGCAACTCGACGTGGTTCAAACCGATATACACCGTGCAATAGCTTTCACCGAATTGGTGAGCGTACACCACTCGTGTGCTTTATTCCCTTCCGACACTCCCTCAACCCCCCCCCCTACGTCATGCTGCATATATGCGCATGTCCTACCGTACCGGACCCTAGTCTATCTCCTGAGCGGTCTTTCGGTCCGTTGTGCCTGCTCGATCCGCTGTTATGCTAATTTCTCCTCTTCGTCCTTAATTTTTGCACACCAGTGTAGTACACTCCCCATCTTTGAATGATTGGTGTTGGGAAACGATTTTTTGTGAACAGTCAGTTGAGGTTAGGTGACCTTGTCCCGAAATACAAATAGTACCGTCGGCAGATATTTTTCAGTGGGTAGGTGATTGATGGGATATAATCCAACGAGGTTATATAACGTGAGGCACGATTAGTTATTGGTTGTAGTGTTGTGGCCAAGCTGGAACGGACCCTTGAGTGTAACCTGTTAGATAAGTGTGAGGGATATCCATAGCGGTTAGCAAGCGCTGAAGTCCATTTTATTTCTGCAAGGCGAGCAGCACGAGTGGAAGAGTGAGTATATGCTCTACGAAAGTAGAACCTAAGAGACGCAATTTTCTGAGAAAATGGATGACTTGATTCAAAAGGAATAATGGCATGAGTACTAGAAGGCATGAGTACTGTCCTAGGGCTGAATTTCTCCATGATGACGCGAGACCCTACTAATCCAGAAACCTCACATTATCTACCATATTCACCTAATCAGTCTCCTACAGACTACTACTTCTTCAAGAATCTAGACACCTTTCTATAAGATAAATCGTTTCCCAACCAAAAATAAGTTGAAACGGGATTCCAATGAGTTTTTGCATTTCGATAATCAATACTTTTTAACGACTCCATGCAGAAGCTCGTATCTCCATGGCAAAAGCGTGCTTGACTAAGTGGTCTAAGCGGTGGATTATGACCAAGATAGGTCCAGGTTCAAATCCCGGTGGGGTGTTGTGTCTATCTTAAGGTACTTTTTCTCTCCCTTCTGAGGAACCAGTGGCACTAATTTAAGGACGGGCGACCGCTTATAGCTCACTACTGAGCTACTAACGGATGTCGTTACACCCCCAACCTTCCCCCCCCCCAAAGTATGTTGCTGCTGGAGGTGATTATTTTAAGTAATAAAATTTATTTTTTCACTGTATTTTGGGCTCTTGAAGTTTTCATAATTGAAAATTCAAACTACCAAAAAAAAAAAACTGCTCGTGACGAAAAGATTTTGAGAAATCCAGCTAATTCTTCTCCAAGGTAGAAAAAGAAAACTGTTTCTTTTCTTGATAGTTGCATCTGATGCTTTTAGTCGTGAAGACGTTTGTTTAAAAACTTGCGATTAAACCTTATGTCTAAAAACTTCTGTCTCATAGTACAGAAAGACGAATTGTTTCAGAGCTTGCTTCTGTATTCTCTTAGAAGAACATAGCGAACCAAAGTTCCTCAAAAATCAATAGATTTGTCTCATAGTCTCCTTAAATGGACCTAATCCTACTCCAGTCGCCAATTAGCGTTGAAAAAGTAACTGCGTCATGTATGGCTTTTCTTTTATTTAGTTTGTGAACGTACAGTATTTCTACGCCATTGCGAAAGATCGACCGCATCGAATGCGTCTTGTTAAAAGAAGTCGGTCGAATACTGTTCTCTCCCTTCGACTTGTGTGCGAACTTCTCTCTCATTATATCATCTTCCCGTCACCTTCATTTTTGTTTCCTTCCTTCTTTCAACACCATTTTGGAACATAACCATTGAAAGTGCAGGACCCAGAAGTACACACTCTTGCTAACTACTGTGCAACAACTGTTATTTCACAGTTCAATATTATCGATTTCTATGATTCGTTAATCTAAGTCACGTGCCAGGTATTGCAACAGAAGCTGACTTCAAGCTGTTAATATGAATTTCATTGATAAACAAGACACAAGGCAGTAACATAGCTTCGTGATTCGTGTTCGAGCCTCGAAGTATTATGAAGACTTTAAGAATTCCACCACTGAACAGAGCATATATTAAATTAAGCACTCAACATTAACAATACATCATCAGTAGATTAACACACACATATAAAAATTAATGAAGATTTCTCAAGTAATCTATTGTGCGAATTTTACGTGGAGAAAATTTTTTTGGCACGACGTTAACTAAATGTTTAGAGGAAATCCGCAAAACCAGGTGTAACTTCAATAAAATTTACCTGAGTTATGCTAAATAACTTTCTCAAAAATTCTAATATCAAATACGTAATTTTATTGATTTAATATATACACTATATTGACAAAAGTCACCGGACACTTCTTCAAAAGCAAATGAACGGATCCGCTGCGGTGAACAGCTGCAAAAGGTATAAAAACAAGCCTGCAGCTGACCGCGATCATATCGCACTGTGAGGTTCAGTGAAAATGTCACGGCGGGAGAGAACTGAATTTGAGAAAGGAAAAATTGTTGGGTTATATATCTGTGAGTTGTCCATAACAGAAATCGAAAGGCGTTTAAACATACCCAAGTCGACTGTTTTGGATGTACTGAATAAGTGCAAGACACATGGCGTGCCTGAAGCAGTAAAACGTACGGTCAGACCAAAGAAAATCAGTGATAGAGGTCGTCGAAGCCTCAGGAAAGTCGTTAGAGCTAATCGACGGGGTACTGCACAAGATCTAAGTGTACAGGTGAATAAAAATGCTGGAACATCGGTATGTACACATACCATTCGCAGAGAACTTCAGTCCATGGGTTACCGTGGTCATGCGGCTGCTCACGAGCCTTTCATCTACATTCGGAGTGCTACTGGTCGTTTAGCATGGTGCAAAGAACACCTATCGTGTACCGTAGATCAATAAAAACGGGTCCTATGGACTGATGAATCAAGATACACGATCCATCAGTCTGATGGCCGTGTGTGGGTATGGCGGCAGCTGGGGGAAAGCTATTTACCACAGTGTACTGTTCCTACGGTCACGTTTGGAGCTGGCAGTGTGCTTGTGTGGAGGTGATTTTCGTGGTATTGTCCCGGCCCATTGGTTATCGTGGACAAACCTGTTAACCAGTACGTCTACCTTGATATTCCGAACATTTATGCCCTACCAACTCTGTAGCAACCAGCGGCATAATGAACCGAGCCATAAAAAAAGGACTTGTACGGCGTGGTTTGACGATTATTCTGTATCGTGTGTGGAC
The DNA here is from genome assembly GCA_039090855.1 of Macrothele yani. Lineage (NCBI taxonomy): Eukaryota > Metazoa > Arthropoda > Arachnida > Araneae > Macrothelidae > Macrothele > Macrothele yani. Next base: position 66,183,608 of record CM077028.1, on the reverse strand, counting down.
TGGCCAGCATAGAGACCTTATCTTAATCCCATAGTGCACCTATGGGATGAATTAGACTGCCGCATAAGAAGTGTGGAACCAAATCCTACTACGGTACATTATGTACTGAATGGAAGCGCATACCTATCGCTGTGTTCCAAAACTTTGTCGAAAGCATGTCTCAAAGGGTCAGGTATGCATTAAGGTCAAAGATGGATCGACACCGTACTAATGTAGGTCAATAAATGCTATGTTGTGATGTCAGGTGACTTTTGTCAATATAGTGTACATTCGAACTCTACTTGTATTTGCCTAAGCGGTATCGGTGATATTAAAACAACTGGCCTATAGCCCGTCCTAGGACGGTTGTTTTTAAGCTGTAAATAAATATTAATATATAGGGGATGTTTCCCGTCCTAAGACGGTGAAATTGTTAATTGAAGCAAATTGAAAACGAATCAAACAGACGCCGCCGGCTTTTTTGTGAAGAAATACAGTTAAAACGTGTATAGTAAAAACTCATTCATGTTAGGACTGAAATTGTATGCTATTTATTTCCGTTTTTCAAAAATATTCGTAATAAGTAAACATTATGTGCGAAATATTGTTGTTAAACAATTTTCCTTGTAGTTCAGTTGTTTCCGTGTAAAGTTACCTTAATAACTTTTGCTTCGGTTTTTCGCGTTAAATTACGTTTTCTCCGGCACACATATTTTTCTGTTCACGGCTTGTTTTAGACTGTATTATTCAAAGTTTAGTTTGAAACTTCATACCGAAGCTTTTTCTACAAAATAATGATACATCTGGCATTGCAAATCGAAACTATCTAAATTATCGACAATGTGCTATTGGGGAGACATCTGTTTTTAGATGCAATTTTGCTTTCTTGGACATCTCAAGATTTCAGTTTTTATTGTAGGTCAGAGCGTTTAGATAGATCGATTTGTTTTTCAAAATGCATAATATAATCAGCACTAAACTCGGAAAATTAGTTAAATTAAAAAGGGAAAAATAATTAAAGCGCACAAATTTAATATTCGAATTGTGCTAAATTAAATTAATATACAAACACAACTTCCCGCGATATTAAGATTTTAATTCAAATTTTGCAGATAGGATAAATAGAAATCGAGTCACTGATAATCCAATGTTTTTAAATTAGAACGCGATCACTTTGACATCTGAAAGTGATCTCGTGATATTATATAGCAGTTAATCATTTTGACATAGCGAGAGCACACACGAACTGATCGATAGGTGATGACGCAACAATGCAGACGTTGGTGTGACGTCAAGCGTTCCAGAGAGACGGATCTGGGTGTTTATTACTGATTCGAACCAGATACATTAGGACTACAACTTGAAATTGGCGCTGATGCAGACATGTTCTTTCAGAGACCAACTTTGCTCTCAACAGGGACTTGAAAACTTGCTTCCGAATTTCAGTTCCGTATGTTTCTCATAAAAGTCCTCTGTGACGAACCCGATCTCGCATCTTTAGGGCATCACTACTTTTCGTGTGGGAAGCCTGTCTTCGTATTCTATATGGAGTTTATGATTCTCGACTGTTTCTCTCGTAGACTCTAAATAGTGTGATATTAAGTTCGCGTCTTCTACTTTCGTTAGGTGAGTTAGCTTTGCATTAGGAACACGTAACACCTTGATCCACTTTTCTATGCAGTCACGGCTCGCAGATGCCTAAGAACAGACTCTACAAGGTTTTAAACATTCTTCAAGCGTAACCGGACCTCATGTCCGCTGCAGCACCTCAGCCATTTCGCGTTCATTCTGCGGAGGAGGAGTTCTTTTTTTTTTTCTTTCAATTGGAGGCTTAACGTGAGCAACTCAATGGGCTATAAGCAGTAGTCCGTCTCTAATTTAGGGCCACTGGTTCCAGGGAAGGGAGAGAGCCAGTGCTGTAAGACAAATACAACATCCATGACTCACCGGGATTCGAACCCGGACCCCTGCCGGACGAATGATCAGAAACCAGTGCTTAGACTACTGCGCCACCGGGACGGCATGGAGGAGTTCTCACACCTAGTTCTGGAAAATCCCACAAATGTTTAATTGGGTTGCAATCAGGGGAGTTTGGGGACTAAGGGGATATGCATTGTCCTGTTGAAATATGGTACTGTGTTCCGGATAAAACTTCTACAGATATGGATGGAGATGGTCGGCTAACAGGCCCCTGTATTGTTCATCATTCAGTGTTTGTAGGATGATAACCAGTGCACCTAGAGCTTGCCAGGAAAAAGCTCCATAGACCAGAGCACCACATCCACCAGCCTGTTGGACCTCAACTGTGCAACCAGAGGATAGGGTTTAATGCTGTTTACGCTATATGCAAACCCTCGGATCAGCATAGCACAGCAGTAAACAGAACTCATCACTCTCGATGACTTTCTTCCATTTGTCGAGAGCCGACGTACCTTGACCCATGCCTGGCGTTGTTTGCGATAACTGGCCGTTATCATGGGTACCCTCTTCGGTCTTCGTCTGTGGAACCCCAGGTGAAACAAGGTACAGTGCATGGCTCATGTGGAAATAGGTCGAACTGCACCGCTGTTGTTCCGGTGAGTGAGCTGAGTGACTGTTGCACGTCGTTGCTTACATACTAGTCGTAATACTCGATGTCCACCTCTAGGACCAAACGCACCTGAGCCCTTCTGCTGGATGGCTGTTTCCTGGTACATACACCCTTGCTGCAGTAGTACAAGAGTAGCTAACTAGTGCGGGTGTTTCCAAAATACTTACACCATCTCTCCGAGTTCCAAATCTGGTGGCGGTCAAAATGGCTTAAGTCGTTATGTTTCCCCATTACTGGCCAATGTTTGCAGATTACGTTCGGAGGATAAGTGCGCACCATTTATAGCAGCCACACGTGACGTCGATATCACGGGGCACTTTGCTGTCGTTTCGAATATGTAAAACGGCGGTGTTCTTAATGCTAAGCTAACTCAGCGTAGAGCCAACTATCACTCTTTTCGCACGTTTTCCTTAAGGGAAAGTACAGTCAACCCTATTTAAACAGCTCCTTCTCAAACCGTTACCCTCGCTTTTCGCCGGCTGTTTCCCTGGATCAGATATTCCTGAATATGTACAACCGTGGCCAAAGGTCCTGCACCAGTAGACCAAAAGTCAAATTTTTGATGTTTGAAGTCAACTTATACAGCACACGGTGGCAGTAACTCGACGTCGTTCAAACCGATGTACACCGAGCAATAACTTTCACCGAATTGCTAAGCGTACACCGCCCGTGTGCTTTATACCCTTCCGACACCCCCCCGCCATTACGTCATGCTGCGTACATGCGCATGCCCTACCGTACCGGACCCTAGTCTATCTCCTGAGTGGTCTTTCGGTCCATTCTGCCTGCTCGTTCCGCTGTTATGCTAATTTTTCCTCTTCGTCCTTAATTTTTCCACACCAGTGTATATTCCTGACTTAATGGTAAAGTCAGGAATATACACTGGTGTGGCAAAATTAGGGACGAAGAGGAAAAATTAGCATAACAGCGGAACGAGTCAGGAATATACACTGGTGTGGAAAAATTAAGGACGAAGAGGAAAAATTAGCATAACAGCAAAACGAGCAGGCACAACGGACCGAAAGACCACTCAGGAGATAGACTAGGGTCCGGTACGGTAGGGCATGCGCATGTACGCAGCATGACGTAGGGGAGGGGGGTGTCGGAAGGGTATAAAGCACACGGGCGGTGTACGCTTAGCAATTCGGTGAAAGCTATTGCACGGTGTACATCGGTTTGAACGACGTCGAGTTACTGCCACCGTGTGATATGGCCAACAGGCAATCCAGTAGACTACATCTGGATGACTTTACCCGAGGTCGCGTCATTGGGAAGTTGGAAGAAGGTCGAAGTGTGACTGGGGGCCGAGGAGTTTGGGATCGCTCACAGCATCGTTTCGCGAGCTTGGAGAGCATTTCAAACGACAGGAACAACTGTCCGAGAGTTTAGCAGAGGTCGTCTACAAGCAACCACGGCGGTGGACAACCGGTATATTGTCCTACAGGCGAGATGCAACAGACAACTGGACGTCCGTTATCGGGTTTTGCCGTGGCCAGGAGGCTGCACAAAGGTGGTCTATTTGCACGACGACCAGTACGGTGTGTACCATTAACGCCTGGTCATCGGAGACGGCAGTTTCTGTGGTGCCAGGAACACAAGAACTGTACACATCAGCAATGGGGTCGAGTTCTCTTTACGGATAAGAGCCGATTTAGTCTGACGAACGATTCTGGACGTATACACATCTGGAGAGAGCAGGGAACACGCAATCACACTTTCAACATCATCGAAAGGGACCGGTTTGGAGGCGGCGGAGTTCTCGTTTGGGGCTGTGTCATGCTTGGTAGCCGTACTGACCTCCACATCTTCGGTTGGTTGGTTGGTTGGTTGTTGGATTTTATTGGCGCAAGGGCCAGGTTTGGCCAAAGAGCGCCAGACCAAGAACTATCAGCCACAGATTTTTAAAAAACGTGGAAAATGATTAAGAGCAGACAGGCTTGGTAAAAGTTGAAAAAAGAGTATGATGAAAGCTGTGAAGACAAGGTAGTTAATTAGGTTTATATAAAAATTTATTAATTGACTATTATAATTATAATTTTTTTTTTTTTTTTTTTTTTTTTTTTTTTTTTTTTAAACAGAACTACACAAAGGATGAGTCACTCTCCTCCCCCACACTCCCCTGCAATGCTGGCAGAGGGCGGGGACGAACTGTCACTCTCTTCTCCCCCATGTTCCTCTGCAATGTTGTTTGAGGCTGGGGACGAACTGTCACTCTCCTCCCCCCTATGTTCCTCTATAATGTTGGTTGAGGGTGGGGACCTCGCTGAGGCCGAGACAGTTGGATGGACACTGCACACCTTTGCGGATTGAGGGCCGGGTCGTCCGCACGTGCAGGCTTTCTGCTTTAAACTGGAAGAGAGGGTCGGCTGCAAAAGAGAAGGCCCAGAATCAGGTAGGCGAAAAATCGCGAGCTCGGGGAAAAACACCTGTGTCGCTTGGTCAGCTGTAGATCGCTTGGCAAGCGCTGCGAGAGCTACAGGGCGCGGAACAAAGGGCTGCACGGGTTGTGGCTGAGACTGAACAACTGCGGCAAAAGTACGCTGTCGGTTGTTGGGAATACCCAACTTGGCCTTGGCAGCAGGGTACGAGAGGCCCTCCAGGGTCTTGAGGCGCTGGATCGCCTTCTCGTCGTTCCACTTCGAACAGGACCTGGCATAAGCAGCGTGGGAGTCACCACAGTTTACACAGCAGGGCTCTGAAGTGCATCCAGTCCCTTCGTGGTCGCGGGAACCACAATTGGCGCACCTCGCAACACTGTTACAGGACCGCTGGGAATGTCCATACCTCTGGCACTTAAAACAGCGTAGAGGATTTGGTATATAAGGACGAACTGCACATAACAAGTAACCAGCCTTGATTTCAGTAGGTACCTTCGGGCTGTTAAAAGTCAAAATAACATTTCGTGATTTGATCAGCGCTCCATCGCGCCTGAAAGTCATGCGTCTGGCAGCTATGACACCCTGATCAGCAAGTTCACACACAAGTTCATCTTCATCGCAGACCAACAAGTCGGGCTCAGAAATGACTCCCTTGGAGGTGTTGAGATACGGATGTGCCGTCACTTGAACTGGAATATCCTGAAGTCTGGTCAACTGCAGAAGAGATTTGCTCTGAGAGAGAGTGCAAGTTTCCACAAGCAGGTCTCCAGAGCGTAGCTTCTTCACTGACTTCAAAGAGCCAGCAACACCCGCAAGTGCCTTCGAGATGAAAAAAGGAGACTTTGAGGAAAGTTTCAACATCTGGTCAGTAGAAGAAATGACGAGAAAAGTAGCTTGAGGTATCGAATCTGCAAGTGTAATGCGACGTTTCTGAGCTGACGGCTCAACACCTGGATCTAAAGATACGTCGCGGTGATGTCGTTTTTCAACGAAAGTTCTCTTCAGTGTGTTATGTGTAGGAGGTGGTTGAGGCAAATTTGGCGCCTGATCAATCACCATATCCTGTTGCTTTTTAAATTTTGAGGAGGGTTTATGTTTCCCCATGGGAGTAAGAAAGAATTCATCTGCAACGTACTCCGCCCACAATCGAGCCCAACAGGGGAGAACCGGAGGTCCGCAAGCCAAACATATGACGCAAGACACAGTTCTAGAGCTTAGTTGCAAATATAGTCCGTTGGCTGTGATCACACGCACTCGGCGGACACTTCGGCCTCCGGGTACCGTCATGCCAACGCCTTTGGCATGATCCCACAGCCCCCGGGCTCACCCTGCCGTGCAATACGACAAAAAGCCGCTAAAGCCCTGCACACAACTTGGTACAAGACTTCTGACCAGAGGTGGGTTAGGCTCTAGCCTCCCGTTTACAGCGAAGCCGGGGTCGAAGAAGGAGTGTTGGTACACAGGAGGCACTTAACCGGTCTCCTGCGACCTCAGCCGCCAGACATCCCATTTCCGCCTCACGGGTCTCCGCACGCGGCAAACATGCAGGTAGGTCTAGCACCCAAACCAGCTAAAAGGAAAAACAGAAATCCAAAGAAGACAAATCCTGGCAGGGAACCTTAACGGAATCTCAGCAACCTACGAACTGAGCGGTTAATATAAATCAGTTAGTGGTGGAGGGTAACAAAACCACAAGACCGGGGTGTTAGTACATAACGTGGTAGAGATTAGGTAGAGAACACAACACGGGCAACTAGCCAGTGGAGAAAATAAACAAAAACGAAAAAGCGAGACACAAGACCAGCTCGGGATCGTGGGGCCGCGACTCCCCAACAGCTGGATGAACAGCTGTCCCTGCAAACACCAAAATAAAAAAGTAGCGGTGGCGTGACATCAGATGGTGACCAGTCACAAGGTCAGCTCGGGCCGTGGGGGCGCCGCTCCCCAAATAACTGGAAAACCAGTTATCCCCGTGCGGGGACCTCCACATCTTCCAAGGAGGTTCAGTCACTAGTGTCCGCTATTATACCGAGGTTCTTCTGCCTCACGTGCGTCTGTTTAGAGGAGCTGTGGGTCCTGAGTTCCTCTTCATGGACGACAACGCTACACCACATCGTTCAGTGGCTGTAGCAGAGCTGTTGGAGAGTGAAGATATTCAACGCATGGATTGGCCCGCAGGGTCCCTGGACCTAAATCCAATCGAACACGTGTGAGATCTTCTCGGGAGACGCTTGGCAGCCCATGACCAGCCGCCAGCAACGATTCCGTAGCTGCGATTGGCGCTACAAGAGGAATGGGCCGCGATGCCTCAACAGCTCCTTGACAACCTCGTCCTCAGCATAGACAGACGTTGTAAATCCTGCAACGCAGTCAGGGGTGATCATATCCTCTACTAAAGACTGGATTTTTCTTGGCAGCCGCCTGTCACACGGACGTTTCTGTCTTCTCTCCAGTTGTGCTCGAAGCTAACTTTTCAATAAAGTGCCTTTGTATCCTTTGGATTCTTTGTTTGGAAGGATTTGCTCACTTGTCCCATATTCCTATATCTTGGGGATCTTATGGTATGATTTGAGTCGATGTGGAGCACTTCTGCACGACGTTACATTCATAAAACAGTCTCGTCCTTAATTTTTGCACGTCAGTATATATTATACATCATTTTAAAGAAACTTTTATGCTGAATTCGAATATTTTTAAAGAATGTTATTACCAGTAATAAAAGTGAAGTTACAAGCAAAGGTACAGCGTCTAGTCATAAAAAGCAAAAAAATAGTGGAATTTGTGAAATTAGTGTACAATGCATTTAACGTAAAATTACTGTACAGTACATTATTGAAACTTGCAGGACACTAAAAACAACTGACCAACAAGCAAAATACGCTTTAATATTTAATTGGATAACCACGGCTACTTAGTAACAAAGTTCACTTTTGGCATAGAACTTCTTTACGTGTCCATTGGTAATAAGACGGTGCCATACGGCCCTTACAGACTCAATTAAAGACTTTACTTGAGTGTGTAAGGGCCGCATGGCACCGTGTTACCACCAATGGACAACTATAGAAGTTCATTAGTTCCCATGCCAAGAAGGTGCACTTTGTTACTTTGCTACGCTGGTTATCCAATTAAATATTTAAGCGGTTGTTTTTTTTACTTTCAGTATACTGGTTCAGGACTTTTGGCCACCATTGTACATATTGAACATTCCCTCGATGAACCGCCACTCGCTGTCACTAACCGACGATACAATAAAGCACTAAATGTTTCCAAAGCGTGATAAACGCCCTTTTTTAAACAACCATTTGCAACAAGAAGAATTAAAGAATATTATCACATGCTCCTCTTATTTGCCATTCAACGAGTATCAGTCCAATTCTTTTTATTCTTGTTCATCAAATTCCCTACGAAACTGGGCCACAGGTGTTCTGTCACTCATTCCCTCTTACGCTTGTATTAATTCGTTCTTCATTTTGTTCGCATGATTTCATAACTGAATTGAAAGCATATTGACAAAAGTCACCGAACACTAGAAGAGAAACACAACATAGCATTTATTGACATACAATAGTATGATGTTGGTCCTGCTTTGGGTTTAATGCATGCACTGACCCTTCAAGACATGCTTTCGACAAGGTTTTAGAACACAGCGATAGGTATACGCTTCTATTCAGTACATAATGCTGCCGCTAACTGTTGTTTAGTAGTAAGCCTTAGTTCAAACTTCTTATGCGGCGCTCTAATTCATCCCATAGGTGCTGTATGGGATTAAGATCAGAGATCTGTGCTGGCCAGTCCACACACGATACGGAATTATCGTCAAACCACGCCGCAACAGTCCTTGCTTTATGGCTCGGTGCGTTATCCTACTGGTACCAACAAGGCTCAGTTCCATAGTATTGCCAAAGAGTTGGTAAGGCATAATTGTCCAGAATATCGAAGGAGACGTTATGGTTAACATGTTTGTCCACGATAACCAATGGGCCGGGACAATACCACGAAAAACACTCCCACGCGAGTACACTGCCAGCTCCGAACTTGACCGTAGGAACAGTACACTGCGGTAAATAGCGTTGCCCCGGATGCCAAAAAACATAGAGCACAAATGTTTCCTTTTTAGGAAGCAGCCATTTTTTCCCTCAAACTTCAGGATCTAGCATTTTAGACATGTGACTTTACTGGCTGAAACCACTAACACAGCAGCTGAGGAAGGGAGAGTAATTGGAAGATTTCTAAAAATCATGTCTTACATTTGTCACACCATTTTAACAAATGAACGTCGTACATAACAGAAACCCATCTTTCAGTGACTGATATATTATATATAAAGATAAAAGTCACGGGACAACCCTTCAGAAAAGGAAGCTCCTGCTCTCACAGAATGTGTACGCGACGGCAGGATGCCAACACCTCAATTCACGGAATTTGAGACAGTTATAATTGTAGGGTGCCATGGCGTTTCAATAAGAGAGATAGAAAAATCAGTTAAGCATTCTTAAGTTAACCGTGCTGGATGGAGTTCATCGGTGGCACAGCGAAGGCGAGGCGCACCCCACCCGTCGATACGTACCGGCACACTAAAAAAATTGACCGACAGAGACTGTCGGAAACTAAAACTATGGGTGAAAAGTGCTCGATGATGAACTGAAGATTATCTGCGTTTGGGTGCCAAATGAGCTTCTGGTAATCCCGTTTCTTCGAGAACCATTCGAAGAAAGCTCCGCGCAATGCGGTTTGGTGGTCTTTGGATGCCGAAAGGGCTCCCGGTTTGCACGAGAATAATTCGCAAGTAGCTCCACGCAATAGGTTTTAATGGTCTTTTGATGACAAAAAGGCTTCTCGTTTTCCCGTTTGCACGATAATCATTCGCACGTAGCTCCACGCAATCCGTTTTAATGGTCTTTGGATGACAAAAAGGCTTCTCGTTTTCACGTTTGCACGAGAACCATTCGCAACGAACTCCATGCAATGGGTTTTGATGGTCTTTGGATGCCAAAAGAGTTTCCCGTTTTCACAGAATCATTCGCATGGAGCTCCAGACAATGGGTTTTGATGGTCTTTGGATGACAAAAGGGATTCTCGTTCCCCCTTTTCACGAAAACCATTCGCAGGAAGCTCTAGGCAATGGGATTTGGTGGTCTTTAGATGCCAAAAGGGCTTCTCGTCTCCTCGTTTGTACGAGAACCATTCGGAGGGAGCTCCACGAAATGGATTTTCATGGTCTTTGGATGCCAAAAGAGCTTCACGTTTCCCCATTTGCACGGGAACCATTCGCAGGGAGCTTCACGAAATAAGTTTTGGTGGTCTCTGGGTACCACGAGGATTTTTGGTATTCCCGTTTGAAGGTGAACCATTCTGATGGAGTTCCACACAAGAGTTTTCATGGTCGTGCTTCCAGCCTTTGATTGCTGTACACTACACCACGCAATTCTTTAACGTAAGCTGCTCAAAAGCGACACCAATCAGTCCTGAAGACAGAAGGTAGGGGTCATTAGTTGGCTAAGCGACGGACGATGTGCTAGTAAGCCTACTTCCCGTAGACAGTTTGAAATGGTGTGTGCAGTGTGATCGTGTGACTGATGCATTGCATCACCCTTTTACCATGACTGAGAGCAAGCTGTAGGTTCTGTAAGGGCCTGTAGCGAGATAAAACGGCCTCCTCCTGTAAAAGCTCTAAGCAAAGCAGAAACCGACGGTTGTGCAGACTCACATTCATACATCGTGTTCAGCAACAACATACTGTGGTATTGTGGTAGCCAACATGTGTTGCAAAACGACGAGTCCGCTAGTCGGCTTTATGGAGGCCTACAATGCTTCCTCTTTTAAAGTTCGTTAACTGATGATAATCACGGCGCTGTCGTGTTCTCGGCATTCTACCTATCATAGTTTTCCTCCTGGAGTAACATTTCAAGAATTTATGGCAATGTTTCACCAAAAGGCACGTCGATATCAAATAGCAGCTTCAGAGTTCACAGTTTGGGTTCGAGAGTGGAAGAATTTGAATATATGTATGTTAGAATTTTGCCTGCTAATACGCATGCAAATCTTATCGCCACTTCTTTGGTATTGCAATTTTTGTTATTTTGACCGAGTGTATTTGAGAGTGATATAAATAACAAAACCTTTCAATCTGAGTAAATGCATACGTTGATTACAAGGAACAGTACACCACATATTGAGGCACATATTGAGGAAACTAATTGCATTCCTTCAATTTTGTTTCATTTTTTTCGCAAAACTTCAAACAAAATTCGACAAGTTCCAGTAGCACGCAATAACGCATGGATTTTGAGTATATTTTCCATTGTTATATCATTCTTTAGAGATACAAAAAAAAAAAAAAAGATTATAACTAGGTATTAACCAACTATATTACTTTAATATTGGAAAGAAGGTTAATTCACACATTTGCATGATGTCAGTGTGTGAATTAATCTTAATTCAGGCGAATTAAGATTAATTCACACACTGACATCATACAAATTGTACCACAGATTCACTCACATGACACACTCACTAAATCACATATTCGGCCCATTCATCCGAAAACGGAGATTATGAAGCTAAGTATAAATTACATTGGCCCACACTACTGGAACTCAATATTGATGGAACTGACTTTTTTAAGTAGCTTTAATCTTTTTTAAAAAATTAAAAAATCTTCATAATGAATTGCGGTAGAGTTTATCATCTTTTTGTTATAATAAGATGATTTATATATGTTTTAACTTTTATTATTTTTGATGATAAACACTAGAGCAATTCATTATAAAGCATTATTATTACTTCATAATGAATTGCTGTAGTGTTTATCATCTTTTATTATCATTACCCTTTTTTTGTTGTCTCTAAAACACTGACTTGTTTGTAACTTCAACTGGTGACCTCAGTGTAAAATTTGTCTAGGGAGCCTGGGACCCTGTCAGGTCTTGCTGGCCTCTTCCACCTGCTACCTTGCTGTGCTTTGTTTCAGTTGATTTTTTTGTAATACTGGTTTTTGGCTCAGCAAAATAAATGAATTGAATTGAATTGCTGGCAGTTTCTGAAATTCAAAAAGTTAATTTACTACCGCGACTTATAATGTAGGGGGAAAATAGAAGTGCGAAGCACCACTCAAATTTTTTAACTGAAGAAAAAAAAATATTGAGCTGACCAGCCGTGGCAATTGTACGATTAGGATCTACAACCTAGAATTTAGATTTACCAGAATGTAGAGCAGAAGTTTCAGGATTTGAAGGACTGTGTAAATAATACCTATTTGGGACCATGAAGATATCCAAAAAGCCTCAAACGCATAGCTTGCGAGATATGGTAAAAACTTTTACAAACAACCAATGCCTAACGGAGCTAGTATAAATATGCGCTTATTGTACAGGGTGTACGTAAAGGGTTACCATGATTACAGTTTGATGTAATATTTAATGATGAGCCTTTCATGGGTTTTCCTTTTACAGATGACCTCGTACATGCGTAGAGCTTCTACTCTGGTGTGTTTTGTCTACTGCATCTTCCACTAGGAGCGCTGTAACAGCTATGCAATTAAGATGGCGTCTGTGACAGAGAAGGAAAAATGTGTTGCATAGCTGCCAGAAACAAAAACTCCCATCACGGTTCAGCGAATGTTCAGGACAAAGTATAGAAAGAAGCCACTTATTGTGAAGTTAATTAAGTCGTAGATGACAAACTTCTTGGAAACAGGAAGAGTTGGTAGACCATCAGTTTGCGATGTGAAACAGGGAAACATTCAAACTGTTTTTACGCTGTCACTCACCACGGAAATCGCTAAGATAGACTTAACGTCAACGTATAACAGCTAATGTTCAGGTCAAATTACAGAAAGAAGTCACCTATTGTGAAGTTAATTAAGTCGTAGATGAAAAAATTCTGGGAAACAGGAAGAGTTGGTAGGCCATCAGTTTCCGATGTGAAACAGCGAAACATTCAAACGCCGCCCCGGTGGCGCTGTGGTCTAAGGCGCTGGCCTCTGATCATTCGTCCGTAAGGGGTCTGGGTTCGAATCCCGGTCAGGCAGGGGTGTTGTGTTTGTCTTACGGCACTGGCTCTCTCTCTCTTCCCTGGAACCAGTGAGCCTAAATTAGGGACGGGCGACTGCTTATAGCCCATTGAGTTGCTCACGGTGGTCGTTAAACCTCCAATCAAAAAAAAAAAAAAAAAAAAAGAAACATTCAAACTGTTTTACGCTGTCACCAAGGAAATCGCTAAGATAGACTTGACGTGAACGTATAACTTTTGTGCAGGTAGTGGGATTCGAACCTACATCTTGCTACTCAGGAGCAGCTGTTCCCCCAATCGAACTTCGCCGGCAAGGGTAGCTATGCTTCATTGCCCATTTTATCATGCAATACGACAGATCATCCCCCTTTCCCCGAGAAAGGCAGGGAAACAAAATCGCTCAGCACGTTTCTGGTCAACCGACAACACCCGAAGGATCTTTACCTTTTCATTGCAGAAGAATACATTTTTATTATTAACGTTCACTGTGGGGAAGAATCACCACACAATTTTTTCATTCGGCACAGCCAGATAATCCTTATTCATTCAGGCGCTGTAGTATTACCTATATTACCATTCAGGTGCTGTAGTATTACTTTTATGTAGTATTAGAACACAGTTCTTCCTACTTTGGAGCGGCTATTCTCCCGACTGAACTATACCGGCAGGGTCATCGCTGCTTCGCTGACCATTTGACTTATGTGCCACATCATGTAGCACGTCACAAATTACAGATACTGAAGTCTACGATGCACAAGGTGTTACGTAATCGCTTGGAGTTACAATAATCACATGGAACCTTATTAACGAGGATAGTGTTCTGGCCACGTATTAGCTTTTCAGATGAGGCTACGTTCAGTCATAAGTGTACAGTTAATAGATAGAATGTACCCGCCCATTGTGCGCATATTATTCGTGAAACTCTCAACACAACGTTTCCAAATCGACGGTTTGGAAGGGGCGGACCAATCTCATGGTCCCCATGATCACAAGATCTCACCCGTGATATTTCTTTCTGTTACAAAGGACGTTGCACAAAAACTGAGAATACTTTTTTTGAGTTGACAACAGTGCGAGGGGGGGGGGGATAACCACGCAGACGACCAGCTTAATTAAGGAAGTATTTGTGGCAAACGTTATTAGCCGTGGCAGACGATTCTGGTTTTGTTATTGTTCAGTTGTTTAAGGTATGTCTGCATTTCACCATACAGCTATGGAGGTGAGTGATTCAGAGTTTGGAAGTGAAATGTGTTGTACGACAAAATGTTGCAATCGTTTGGGTAAAACGTCTCCAGAAACAGTTGATTTAGTGAAAAAATCTTACAAAGATACATGTGTGGGTGGCCCAACGATTTTTAGAGGGCACCATGATATTAAAGAAGTTAGTAAAATTATAAAATGCATTGAATATGATACGCTTTCCAACATACCAGAAATTATTACTCAAGTTATGTGGATAATGGCTGTGGAATAAATCTCGCTCCTGTGTCCTGACCTTTGACTCCATTTCGATGATATTCTAAAATTTTGTCGTAATAGAAGCAGTTTTACGCAAGTTATGAGAATAATGGCTGTGGAATAAATCTTGCCTTTGGGCAATGACCTTTGACCCCATTTCGTTGATATTCAACAGAACCGGGTCACTATACCTCCGGAACAACATGATAACGTTTTGCCGCAATCGAAGCAATTTTAGGTAAATTATGATGCACAAGGGAAATGGAATGGATCCCACTCCAGTGTCCTGACCTTTGACCCCATTCCGCCCATTTTCAATAGGATTCGTCCCCAGGTGGTTCTTTACCATATACTAAAATTTCATCGAAATCGAACCATTTGTACGCAAGTTATGATGCATAAAGGAAATGGAATAGATCCCGCTCCTATGTCCTGACCTTTGACCCCATTTCATTTATTTTCAATAGGGATCGTACCCAGATGGTTCCCTACCACATACTAAAATTTCAACGAAATCGAACCATTTTTTCGCAAGTTATGTCGCATAAGGGTAATGGAATAAATCCCACTCTTATGTCCTGCCTGACATTTGACCCCATTTCGCCCATTTTCAATATGGCTTGTGCCCAGGTTGTTCCCTACCACATGCTAAAATTTCATCGAAATTGAACCATTTCTACGCAAGTTATGACGCATAAAGGCAGTGCAATGGATCCAGCTCCTATGTCCTAACCTTTGACCCTATTTCACCCATTTTCGATAGGGTTCGTCCCCAGGTAGTTCTGTACCGTATACTAGAATTTCATCGAAATTGAACCATTTTTACGCAAGTTATGACGCATAAGAGCAATGGAATGGATCCCGCTCCTATGTCCTGACCTTTGACCCTGTTTCGCCTATTTTCAATAGGGTTCGTCCCCACGTGGTTCCCTACCACATACTAAAATTTCGTCAAAATCGAACCATTTTTACGTGAGTTATCGTGCGGACGGACGGACAAAGCTGGAGCATATACGCTTCTTCAACCTACACTTGGAAAGCGTAAAAAAGGGTGTTTGCCGACAGAGTTCGTGCCTAGGCAGGGTCGACCTGAAAGTGCTGTTACGGAACGTATTGTTAACACTGTTTGGGCAATCCTGCAAAAAGATCGACGAATTACGTACGAAAACATAGTGGCGTCAACTAATATTTCAAAAACGTCAGCATTCCGCATTCTACACGGCAAATTACTGCTGCATCGTGTGTGTTCCAGATGGGTACCTAATCATCTGACGAGAGAACAATTGTTAGCCAGAGTTCAGGTGCATCATGAGCGGAAACAAATGATTGCAAAGCATCCAGACTTTCTAAACACAGTAATAACTGCCGATGAAACATGGGTCCACTATTTCGACCCCCTCACAAAGCGCGTAACGAGTGTCTGTAAACACGCAGGCTCGCCTCCACCGAAAAAAGTCCGCCAAACCAAATCAGCAGGGAAAGTGATGATAATTGTCTTTGATCATAAAGGTGTAGTCTGCCAGCATGCCGTTCCTCCACAAATTACTGTCAATGCTGAGTATTAGATTTCAGTTTTGAAGCGTCTGCGAGGACACATATCGATTAAGCGACCGGAACTGGTGGGCAAGTGGACCCTAAACCATGATAACACCCACCCCACATGTGGCTGCTTGTGTTCAACCGTTTCTAACGAAATGCAGTATTGAAATCATGCCGCAGCCTAACTACAGTCCTGATCTCGCCCTGTGCGATTTCTGGTTGTTCCCAACAATGAAAGAGAAGTTCCGTGGCGCAACATTCAACACAGATGATGGCGTTATTCAAGCTGTAGAGGGGTCGCTAAAGCAGCTTCTACAAAATGTCTTTGCCACATGCTTTGAAAAGTAGACTGAACAATGGGACCGTTTCATATCATCCGAGGGAAAATACTTTGAGAAAGAACAACATATATATTGCTGTACCTATATTTCTTCATTTTGTGTGATTTTACTCTTATTTTTAAGGAACAGCCGTTGTGTTTTAAAGACGTTGTTCACGCAACAGTTATTTTAGATATCAGGAGTTTGCGAGAACATATTGGCAATAGAAAGAGCTACCCAAAAATGTTGGTAAATGTGTATGTCAGTGTGAATATCGTCTCGATGTTTTACGAGTTATAAACTTCCACATGCTCATGTGGGGCGTTACCTATGTATCACAACTTTGTACGCTACTGCGTTTAATTACCAGCGTTATTTATAACACGCGTAAGTCAGGGTAAAAATTTGTGGATACCTTGTACCTACCAGATAAATCACATAGAGAAGAAATGGCACGATAGTTTCAGAAATATAATGATCAAATATACACTCACGGACAATGAAATTTGCACACCTAGAAGAAAACATGCTACAACCGTAAAACTTTGCAAATTGCTATAGTGTGTTGCTGGTATGCAAATGATCCACGTTTGGTGTGAGTGCGCATGATCGCACAACCTGTGGTGGCGCTGCAAGCACGAACCGGCAGCCTTATATACTGGCGTGTAGTCGATGCCCCATGAAAGTGAAAAGCACCGGCAGACTCAAGCAAGAGTACAGAGTGACAAGAATGCCGGGTAGATGCCAGAGACGTCAATTTATGCAAATTACCGACTTTGAGAAAGGCCCGACCATCGGGCTGAAAACCACAGAGTGGCTGGCGCGCGTTATAGCCCACTACGTGGATCTTTCTGACCATACCGTCCAACTGTGTTGGAAGCAGTGGACACGTGATGAAACTGCCACACGGCGGACTGGCTCCAGACGGACCAGGAGGGCCACCGGTAGAGAGGATCGACGGATCGTGCGGCAGGCACGAACAGATCCCACGGGGACCCGGTCCACTATACAGGAAGATGTAGCGGCTCCTGTGTGACCGAGAACCATTCCCCGACGCCTCGCGGAAGCGAATCTGCTATTCCAGCGTCCTTTACGTGTGCTGCTATTAACACCGAAAAATCGCCGGCGGCGTGTGTAGTGGTCCCAGGCAAGAGCGACGTGGAACGCCATAGACTAGCGACGTGGAACGCCATAGACTAGCGACGTGTGGTATTTAGCGATGGGTGCCGCTTCGCGTTGGGGACAGATGACCATCGTGTCCGGGTGTAGAGGTCCCCCGGCTCAACGGCACAATCCCAACCAACCTCGCAATCGAGCGCCATACCTCCCCCACTGCAGACGTTATGGTATGGGGAGCCATTGTCTACGATAGCCTATCAGCTCTAGTAGTGGTACGTGGATCATTGACTGGCCAGAGGTATGTGGATGAGATTCTATGGCCCCATGTGCTCCTATCCGTGGGCGAGATTCCAGGTGCGCTATACCAGCAGGATACTGCCCGCCCGCACACGGCTCGGTTTGCCTAGGACGGCCTACGTCATGTCCAGATACTTCCATGGCCTGCCCACTCTCCGAACATGTCCCCTATCGAGCATGTGTGGGACCAGTTGAAACGCCAGCTGCCGCCGTGCCGCACTATCCGGGATTTGGAGCACACCGTCCAACACGCGTTGGTCAGTCTGCCGCAGGACAACATCAGGCGTCTGTTCGCCTCCATGCCGGACTGTATTGCAGCATGTATCGCCGCACAAGACGGTGCGACGCCTTATTGAAGATGACTGGACTGCGTGCCACAGATCCCTCTGTAATTGTCCTGCAGCTCGATTTTTGCCATTATGGGTATCATTCATCTGTATCATTACGTCCATAAAATTTCAGTTCAATCCGATGCTTCCTTCTTGGTGCGCAAATTTCATTGTCCGTGAGTGTATCATGTTTAGAATGTATTAAGCGCAGGGATGAAAATATGATCTTCTTAAAAATTTCAGCGCTTTCCGCTCACAAACGTTACTAAACAAAACACGAAAAACAAAATTAATCACATTTTATTGCGATTAACAAACTATTTCATTTGCAAGTAGAATATTGTTTGTTGCAGAACGGTGTAACTTTTTTATCGCTGTTATACTGATTTCTATGGGAAATTACTTAGGCATTATACGAATTCTTTTGAGGATAAAGCATTCTTTTAAGATTACAACAATGACAGTTTTAATTATTTTCAGAGATTTTAAAAATAGATATATAGTTAGTAAATTTTTTTCCACATTCTTGAGATGTTTGGCTCCAGCTAAAGTCATCCGGAGAATAGTTTCTATCTCCGTTCAAAGCACTAAACAAAATTCTTCTCTTCTAGTTAATAGGTAATTTGAATTCCTACCTTCAATAAAAGAAATAGCTGACGTAAAATTTTTCATTTACGGAAAGTACTTCGACATTCTTAGTATCTGTACATTATGAATCAAATATGAGCTCACTGCGTAATAAATAATTTTTTTGTGTAATGATCTAACGGAACAGAATTGGGCTCATATGAATTATGTAAATAAGTCGCGCGAATTAGAGTTGATAATACTGAAAGCGTAGAAATATCTTCTCGGTAGCATCTAATAAGAACGAAAATACATTTTGTCGCTGAAGCTAGGATGCCAGTAATAAGTTGTGTGACTTGAGTCTACCTTTAAAATTATTTAAGGTAAACCCTTCAGACTGTGTTCTTACCATCTTCCATTTATGCAGAAACCATCCCTCCTAGCTTCCTCTGCCTCACTTGCCTGTGAATAGAAGTGAATACTTATGTGCTTCCAATGATTTAATGTCTCAGAAATAAAGTTTCGATGTTTAAGCATTAAAACCCTACAAAACAAGCATGTGTTTATGCAAAAAAAAAAAAAAAAATGAAGAAATATGCTCTAAAATGGAAGAAATATGCATTAAAGTTTTACTGTAGGATTTACGTATTTAGGTGCTGTATATTAAAACGGTCGTATCAGAATCATATGACCACCCCAGGAATCACAGTGTACCCGCCCAGGCACGTCACAGGGTGCACATGACAAGGTCGACCACACGGAGATATAAGCGGCCGGCCAGGACAGATGAGCGATAGTGCGTTACGTGAGTACAATGGGCACAAGTAGTGATTTGACGTACGTTAAAAAAGGAATGATCATCGGCTACCGCGCTAAGGGCGGAAGCACCTCAGAAACAGCAGAATTCGTGGGCTGTTCGCGAGGTGCTGTAGTAAGGGTGTACCAAGAATGGGCCGCTGGTACACCGAGTACCTCGTGACGTCATAACTGTGGAGCCCCTAAAGGCCATCGATCCCAGAGGAGAACGTCGCCTCCGTTGACTGGTAAAGGGTAATCGATGCGCAACAGTGCAGCAGTTGGCCATGCAAATGAACGCTGAGGCACACAGGTACGTGTCCCCGATAACAGTAGAGCGAACCCTGTTACGCATGGGTCTCCGGAGTCGACGCTGCATCAAGGCGCCCATGTTAACCCAGGTTCAGCAAGAAAAAAACAACTGCGGTTCGCATGGGTTTATCGTCATTGGATAGTGGAAGAGTTGTGACGTGCGTGCCCCGTAGGACGCAAATGATATAAAAGGGGATAGCAGTGAGAGCACATGCCAGTGTAGTATAGTGGATAGCACTTGGAGCTCCGGAGCCGAGAGTTGTGGGTTCGAATCTCGCCCCTGGCATAAAAATGATGGAGAAATTTACTTCGTCATAGAGTGGGAAAAGTTTGCTTTCTCCGACGAATCGAGGTTTCTAGTCCACAGAAGTGACAGACGGTGGCGGATATGACGTCACACACACGAGAACCAACACCCGGACACGCTTGTCGGTCACGTACAGGTCGCCGGTGGCAGTGCGCATGTCTGGGGGATGTTTTCCTGGTATGACCCGGGACCGCTGGTAACACTGAATGGGTCCCCGAACGCTAATGGCTACCTGTCCACTCCTTCATGTTGGAAGTTTACTCTGGTGGTGATGGTGTCTACCAATAGGAAAATATGCCCTGCCACGTCGCTAAGGGTGTGAGTGACTGGTTTCAGGAACACGACAGCAATGTCTCTGTTCTTCCTTGGCCGGCGAAATGGGTCGACCTCAACCCTATAGAGCACTTCTGGGACTATTTGGATCGACATGTTCAACGTGCCGATCCACAACAACGTCATCTCTGGTGCCTCCGTGCTCTTCTGCAGTCCGAATGGGCATGTGTGCTTCGGGCAACCTTCCAGGGCCTCATTGCGTTCATACCATACCGTCTCGCCGCTGTCTTCCGGGTCAAGGGTAGTTATTCCCATTATTCGGTAGGTGGTTATATTATTCTGATACTACTGTGTACGTACATGTTAGTTATCTTTGTATATATTATTAAATTCCTTTTTATATCTTCGAATAAATAAAACACGCCATGTCAGTTAAAAAAAACTACTTATTTTTAGAACAAGTCCTTTCCTCATCCACAAAAATTAAACAAAAATTATCGGCGTGTGTTTAAAGCACGCAATATAAGGGGAAATCATACTTTCACAATCAACATCTTCTCCTTGAAGAAATTTTATACTTTTGTTTTCGATTTTTTACAAACAAGGGTTACCATGGAGTATTTTATTTGTATAGTTTACTCATAAGCATGTGCATCCATTGGGAGGGCCTCTAGGCTAAGACGTCAGAGTGGGCTTCAGAAAAACTGATAATGAAAATTATTTTCATGTTCAGCAAGATATCAAACTCCTGAAAATATGTATTGGATTTGCCATAATTAATACGTTGTGCATTTTTTAACTAGTAAATTACACTGCCGGAAAGTGAAAAAAGAACAAACACCAAGAAGGAATTGGCGGACGATCATGAAATTTACATATGTTAATAGGGTCGAGTTTACGTAGATGTGATGTTAATTTTCGGACCAACCGGTGAGCGCTTACGCCACAGCACGGACGGCATAATATGCAAATTATCACCGGTGGTATTTAAGGAGTACGGCGAAATGAATGTAATCAGTCATCGGCGTACGCACAAGTGCGAAGACCCTGAAGAAGCTGCAATGCCTGGACATGGAAGACGTGTACGATTTCAGCAGTTATCGGACTTTGAGCGAAGTCGTCTAGTCGGACTCCGTGAGGCTGGGTGGTCGTGTAGTCGTATTGCAGGGCGAATTGGACGGGAAGTATCGGTGGTGGTACGATGGTGGCGTAGATGGTCCGAGGAACATTCCCACACGAGAAGACGTAGAACCGGGAGTCACAGACGGACTGATGAGCGGACCGATCGACGCATAAGAAGAGCGGCGTTGTCAAACAGAACATCCACTGCGACGCAAATCCGAGCTGCCGTTGCACCTGAGGTGACTGTGTGAACAATCCGCAACCGTCTACTGGATGCAAGACTACGTGCACATGTGCCTCTGGCTTGTGTACCTCTGACTCTAGCCCACCGTCAGGAACGGCTGCAGTGGTGTCGCCAACGTCTGCACTGGAGAACGCAATGGCGATCTGTCGTGTTCAGCGATGAAAGCAGATTCTGCTTGGGAGCCTCCGATGGCCGTATACGAGTTCGCAGACGCACAGGGGAGCGTCTCCACCCTTCTTGCATCCACAAGCGACACACAGGGCCTACACCTGGTCTCCTGATGTGGGGAGCGATCAGCTATCACTCCCGTACACAACTAGTGTTCGTACCGGGTAAGTTAAACAGCACCTCCTACATCAACAACATCATTCAGCCCGTTGTTGTGCCATTTGTAAGGTCGGTCCATCGTGGTGCTTTCCAGCAAGATAACGCACGCCCACACACGGCACGTGCAACGCAACATGCACTTAAGGGTGTGAGACAACTTCCATGGCCTGCACGTTCACCGGATTCGTCCCCCATTGAGCACGTGTGGGATTTTATGGGACAACGACTTATCCGGTCTCCACGGCCAGCCACGACCATCCCCGATTTACTCGTCTAGGTTGAGGATGCTTGGAACTCAATACTCCAAACTTACATCCAACATCTGTACGACAGACTCCATGCCAGAATTGCACAGTGTGACGCAGTTCATGGCGGTTCAACCTCGTACTAACCATGGTACATGGAAATGTTATTTTTCAGTTTGCCAGCAGATACAGCTGTATTTTGCCATAATGTTTTGATCACGTTGTCCTCTGTATTCCGTTATTATGCTGCATAAATTTCGTTGGTATCAGACGTCTCCTTCTTGGTGTTCTTTTTTCACTTTCCGCCAGTGTACATACAGTAGTTTCCACACCAGCAAGCCACTGTATTCTTTACTGGTCTCTTGAGAAAGTCAGTTAAAAGCATAATACAGTATTTCCATACTTAGTCTTGGACATTGTAGTGATTTAATATCATGTACTTAGCGCATTTTTTTTTTTTTGCAAATTACGAACATTTTTGCTGCCAATTTTTGTTTCAATTACATGTGATCATTCAAACCTAAAATAATGACAAATTATTTGAGTATGACGTGGGAAATAGAACTCATTTACAAGAACACGGATGAACCATTACATTATGACCATCCCCAACCTAGAGAAATGAGCGCCCCAGGATATCGAACACCTTGGAGACAGTGTTCAGAGTCCGAATGGGAAAAGCTGCCGATTTATCGGAGTTTGATAAAGGACAAATCGTGATGACATGGCTCCTCGGAACTGCGATCTGGGAAACAGCGCTGCTTGTGGGTTGTTCATGCGAACCTGTAGTGAGTACGTATCAAAGGTGGAGCACAGATGGACAAAAGACGAACCGTCGCCCAGCCGCGTGTTGTCTTCATCTCATTGATGCCAGAGAGGAGCGGAGACTGTCTCGCATTGTTCACAGCGACCGCAGGGCCACAGTGTGACAAATTACTCGCATCTACAAAAGTGCTGATCAGGGCAATGTGTCACAGCACACAGTTCATCGCAGCGTTCTGCGCATGTGCCTGCATAGCTGAAGACCCAGTCGGGTCTCCATGCTTACTACACGTCATCGTCAACAACGCATGAAATGGGCCCAAGATCATCGAGATTGGACCGGGGATGATTGGAAGAAAGTGGTATAACGAAGTAAATTTCTCCGTCATTTCTTTCCACGCCAGGATTCGAACCCGGATCCCCTCATTCCGGAATAAGTCACTCTACCAATTGAGCTACGCGGACGTTTTATTCTGATTCCTATCTGCCTTTATGTCGTGTGCTTCCTTCTGGCAGGTACGTCACATCTCCTGGTACGTTACAGTGGCCTGGTCTGACGAATCAAGATGAATCAAGTAGACGTCAGAGCGCAGATACCCGATTACCAACGGACGCTATGGCACCTGGATGCACTGTTGGGTGGAGGCAGGCCGGCGGCGGCGGTGCCATGCTGTGGGCAATGTTTACTTGGGTTAATTTAGGCCCCATTATCCCAATTGCACAATCTCTGACAGCAGTCAGGTATCTGAACATCGTTGCGGACCAAGTTCACCCATTCATGGCTACTGTGTTCCTTGCTGGTGATGGCCAATACCAACAGATAATGCGCCATGGCACACTGCCAGAATAGTTAAGGAGTGATTCGAGGAACATGCTGGCGACTTTCTGTTAATGCCCTGGCCTTCAAATCCACCTGACGTGAACCCAATCGAACATTTGTGGTTCGACTTGGAAAAGCGGTTTCGTGCTAAATCCCCACTACCCCGAAATGCACGGGAACTGGAGGACCTACTGTTGACAGCATGGTACCAGATACCCCAATCGCCACCTCATCGAATCGATGCCTCGCCGAGTGGCCGCTGTTTTGTGGGCTAAAGGGAGTCCTACAGCTTAATAGGTAGGTAGTCATAACGCAATGGCTTATCGGTGTATAACAATAAGAACATATCCGTTCAGTCAAACTCAAAAAGGTATTTTACTTTATTTCCTTTCTGCAAAATAGTACGTTAAGTCAAAGATGTCCATTGATCTCATTAAATCGCATTCAATGACCATTCAAACACCTATGAGCAAACACATGACCAATCACTTTCAATGATTGTTTCATTGCAGGCACTTTCCTTTCTTGATATCTACTTCTCTGTTTGGCACGTGAAGACATACTTGTTTTGCGGCAGGCAAGTATTGTCGTTCAAAATACCAGTTAGGCATGATTAAACGCAATTAGACACAGTAAAAATTACTGATGAGTGACAGTAATAGATTTTAACAAGACTCTCGAACTGTATAGAATAAATCCAAGTGCTTCGCAATAAGAAATTTGAAACCTTCTCTCCAGCGCTACTGTAGCTACATAAAACGTTCGCTTTCACTGAGGCAGTATACCTCGAAAGGTGTTTGTTTTGTAGCTTGTGTTTGTGATCGAGTGCAAAGCATAATAGACAAAAGTCAAGGACACTGACTGCAGGACAATGTAATCCACAAAACTTGTACATAAAACACAAAACGTCTGTTTGTGTGAAGCAGCAAAAACTCTCGAACGCCGAAATGTGGCATCGTGAAATTTGCATAGCTTATTAATACTGGAATTTCTAGGTCAACGCAACTATTTTAGGATCTCTAAGCAGTTCCGTTCACGGGTTATGAATTGATTAATAAGCTAATCAATAAAGTCATCGTCGTTTGCTACGTCATTATTATCCTCTCAAAATCTGAAAGCACGTGACTGCATTCATCGCCGCGGCACATTCACATGTGTTTCTGTTTTTTGAGAACTGTGCACAAAAAAATGCAAAAACGAACTTTGCGAAATCTTAACGAAACGAGCTGAAATTTTTATCAACACCAGGAATTGGTAATAAGAGGGGTCCCTCAAATTTAACCGGTATCCGGTCAAAACTTTTTAAAATAGGCATGGAATTTTTAATTCATCGGTAAACAGAAATATATACGCAGAAACGGTTAATAAAATTTTGACGGCTAATTTAAAAAATCATTTACCGATTTGGGCGAAATTTTGAGGTCATCTTCCTATTAACGATTTATGCTGTTTATTAAAATTTCAGCCAGTTTCATAAAATATTCGCAAGGAATCACTTTTAGCGTTTTTATCCCAGAGATTCGCCCCTCAAAGAGGTCTGAAACTGAAAGCACGTGATGCATTTGATCGTCGATAAAAAATTGTTAACCAATTTTGTTCAGTCAGTGTTCTAATTCTGTGTCTCCTGGAAGCGTGTTAAATAATTCGTAACGCTTTTGGTCCGTTTGATTCTACAGATTCCATACATTTTATACATTTCGTTGCTTTAATTCTCGACAAATATTTGTGACAGCAATGTACGGCCAAGTGCTGAAATAATCACACTATGAATAAATAATTTGTAATGACCGAATTTGTGAAATCAGCTTTTTTCTTTTTTGCAAGCATCAATTTCTTCCCCGATTATTTCAGTGAAATATAAAGGAATATAAAATTGATAAGCCTAAATCCCGGGCAAAGCCGGGTAATAAAGCTAGTATCAAATAAAATCGGAAAACTTCGAAGGAGAATGATGCATAAACTGTGTACTATTGGGTGTCTGCATGCCCCTTGGGCTCTTAGTAATGATAGACCTCTAGGCTATATAGCCCCGTTAGCCCCTGCTTAATCCGACCCTGTCCATTGGCATGTTAGTACGCCTACACTGGCATGTTAGTGCTAGAACCTGTACGCGTAGGACCAGACGACTATCTTCCAATCTTCGAAAGTTCAACAGCAGTTCTCCGCTATTGGATTATTACCGAAGACGGATCAACTCTTGCTAATAATCGTCATCGACGCCCACAACAGGTAGACCGTCGATGACGTTTGTTCAACATAGACAGATGACTGGATAGCCGCCTCTTTAGGAGCGTCTTCAAAAACGTCCCTTAGATTCAATAAGATAATTTCGCGCTAGGAGTACTAACGAAATGAATTTACCGTCTTACGCCCGATAGGTTAAAACCTTTAATTTAAATATTAACAGGTTAAAGTACTTCATTATATTACTAATTAAAAGCACTCTCTCAGTTAAAAACGCGACGTTAGACCTTTCAGGCCTACTTTATTCTCTTCTTCAGAAGTTCACATAAATGCTACAATCTTTATATGCACAGGGCATTACAATGATTTAGGTTTACGCATGTGTTAAAATTTTTTGTGAAGACCAATAGGAACCATGGAAACGGTTGGATAATGAAGGACCACTTGCTTAATTCTCCAACAACCGTTTCCATGGTTCCGCAATAACGCACGGGTAGTTCTTATTACAGGTTTAATGTCGTAACTCGTATATACACATACTTTCACTTAATAATAAGTTTGATTTCCTTCTATGTGTATTAAGAATAGTCACATCATCCTACTGAGTTGAGTACTCACCTTATAAACATAGTCTTGACATTGCTGTAGACCCCGAAGCTATCCGGAGGGTATATTTATGTTCTGCCAATCGACATTTAAGAACCCTGGAATGTTGAACCGACATAGATTTTATTTTGTTGGCCTAACCCATCAGTTTTTAAGGGTATTGAATATAACTTCGTGTTTATCGCCAGGATCCACAGTATCTGTATCGTTCTTAATCTTGGATGATATATTTCAAGATTTTACACCAAATCCCAAACCATATTTTCGCCACACTATTCGTAATGGTGTGACGTACCTGCCAGCAGGACGCACACGACACAAAGGCAGATAGGAATCAGAATAAAACGTCTGCGTAGCTCAGTTGGTAGAGCGACTTGTTCCGGAATGAGCGGCCTCGGGTTCGAATCCCGGCGTAGACCAAAAATGACGGAGAAATTTACTTCGTTATAATGGCGCCCGAACTATCCGGATGACCCGGCCGTTCAAAATCTCGCATTGGTGTGATGTTATTTCCACACCGCGAGACAGGAAAAATCAGAGAATTCCTTCTCCAGCGCTTCGAAAAATAAAAATGTGTGATGTTGCATTCCACACAGCAGATTATCTGGGAGTTCTCAAGTGCACGTTCTACAGTGGATGGCTGCCTGCAACGATTCATGGTCACGGCTGACCCGTGGGCCATGCCCCCGGCCCTCTTTCGGGTGGTGGGGGGGGGAGATGTGACGTACCTGCCAGCAGGACGCACACGACATAAAGGCAGATAGGAATCAGAATAAAACGTCTGCGTAGCTCAGTTGGTAGAGCGACTTGTTCCGGAATAAGCGGCCTCGGGTTCGAATCCCGGCGTAGACCAAAAATGACGGAGAAATTTACTTCGTTATAATGGGTTCACAATTTTTGGTATGTATCGGAGAGAACCAACATGCGTTATATTTCTTCTTTCACGAACCAGAGCGGAAGATTGCGTCGAATTAATACGTGTCAACACTTTCTTTACTAAATTTTCGGGATATCCACATTCAAATGCTAGATCTTTTATATAAGAACGTCCAGTTTTCCTGGCTGTTGAACTGGGGGAATGGGAGTACGCCCGTCGTAGTAAAAAATGTAACGATGACAATTTTTGAAACATGGTTGGAATTAGATGGAATTAAAAAAATGTTATTAGAACCTGGCTTTCGAAAACAGAATGAGTTACTTTATTGATAGAAGGGTCCCGTTTAAGTAAGAAATCTAAAAATGGTAACGTTTGGTCGTTCTCAGTTTCCAGCGTGAAAGTAATGATTTGATACTTGGTTGACATGTATTGGGAAAACTGTTCCAATGATGCCAAAGAGGCAGTCTAGAAAACAAGGACATCGTCCACATATCTAATACTGTATAAAGATGTGGTTTTACCGGGGCCATTGGTAGCAACTCAGTTTCTAGTGATTGTAGAGCGATTTCTGCTAAGACTCCAGACAGGGAGGACCCTAAAGGTGAATATTTCTACTGTTGAGTCACAAATTGAAGCCGTGATTGGTGCCCTTCCAGCTCCAATAAGAGACCAGACACGCTACCAAATATCAAACTTAATTACCAACCATAATAAATCAGCAACCAGTGATCTTCAGCTTCAACATAACAATGAAGAAAAAGAACAATTACAGAGTAATAATACGCTGGAAATTGTCAATACTGATAAAACACATCAAATGATCATTTTGAATCGTGCTGACTACATTGAGAAAATGTAACAGGCAATCAGTAATTTTCCACATGTCATCTGTGACAAAGACACGACCTAAGCGACAATTAGAGCTTTACAGCGATTAAAATCTGTTCCTTCATATTACCTATTGCTTCAGTGGACAACCCAAAACCACCTTTACGACCACGAAATTTTTGGAAAATTGAAATTTGATGAACCCGGTAACCCGGTTCGTTCTTCGATCTCAGCATATTGTAGTCCCACCCGCTCCTTGGAATGCGCATTGGCGAGATTTCTAAAGCCCATTATTAATAATTCACCATATTCCCTTTCTAGCTCTCTAGAAGCACTAGAGAAATTTAACTCATTGACTTCGATATCTTCTCCCGTCCTTATGGCCTCTCTTGATGTTGTACCATTGTTTCCAAGTGTACCTGTAACAACTGTGCATACTGTTATTGAAGCAAAGTTGAACAACGAAAGTGAGTACTCAACTGTTAAAATCCAAGCGATTATGTGTGCACTTCGGCTTGTCCAAAAGCGAACTTACTTTCGCTTAGAGGGGAAGATATACCGCCAAACCGGCGGGGTACCAATAGGGTTCACCCTGTTTGGAGTCTTAGCAGAAATCCTTCTACAATAACTAGAAACTGAGTTGTTACCACTGGCCCCGGTGAAATCACATCTTTATTTACGCTTTCCATTCATAGGTTGAAGAAGCATATATGCTCCAGCTTTGTCCGTCTGTCCGCACGATAACTCACATAAAAATGGTTCGATTTCGATGAAATTTTAGTATGTGGTAGGGCTCCAACTGGGGACGAACCCTATTGGAAATAGACGAAATATGGTCAAAGGTTACGACATAGGAGCGGGACCCATTCCATTGCCCTAATGCGTCATACCTTGCGTAAATATGGTTCGATTTTAATGAAAGTTTAGTATCTGGTAGGGAACTACCTGGGGACGAACCCTATTGAAAATTGAAATGGGGTCAAAGGTCAGGTCATAGGATCGGGATTCATTCCATCGCTTTATGCGTTATAACTTACGTAAAAATGCTTCGATTGAGACAAAACTTTATCATGTTGTTCCGGAAGTATACTTTGCCGGTTCTGCTGAATAGCATCGAAATGGGATCAAACGTCAGGTCATAGGAGCGAGATTTATTCTACAGCCATTATCCTCATAACTTGAGTAATGGTTTCTGGTATGTCGGAAAGCGTATCATAATCAATGCATTGCATGATTTTACTAACTTGTATTTGATAAGTGGACGACATCCTTGTTCTCTTTACTGCCTCTTTGGAATCATTGGAACAGTTTTCCCAATACATGTCAACCAAGTATCAAAGCATCACCTTAACGCTGGAAACTGAGAGTGACCAAACGTTACCATTTTTAGATTTCTTACTTAAATGGGACCCTTCTACCAATAATATAACTCATTCTGTTTTTCGAAAGCCAGGTTCTAATAACACTTTAATTCCATTTAATTCCAAACATGTTTTCTGTCAAAAAATTGTCATCGTTCCATTTTTTACTACGACGGACGTACTCCTATTCCTCCAGTTCAACAGCCAGGAAAACTGAACTTTCTTATATAAAAGATCTAGCATTTGAATATGAATATCCCGAAAATTTAGCAAAGAAAGTGTTGCGACGTATTAATTCGGCGCAACCTTCCGCTCTGGTTCATGAAAGAAGAAATGTAACGTACGTTGGTTCTCTCCGATACATACCAAAAATTGTGAACCCATTACGAACAGTGTGGCGAAAATATGATTTGGGATTTGGTGTAAAATCTTGAAATATATCATCCAAGATTAGGAACGATGCAGATACTGTGGATCCTGGCGATAAACACGGAGTATATTCAATACCCTTAAAAACTGCTGGGGAAGGCCAACAAAATAAAATCTATGTCGGCCCAATATCCAGGGTTCTTAAATGCCGATTGGCAGAACATAGATATACCCTCCGAATAGCTTCGGGGTCTACTGCAATGTCAATACTATGTTTATAAGGTGAGTACTCAACTCAGTGGGATGATGTGACTATTCTTAATACACATAGAAGGAAATCAAACTTATTATTAAGTGAAAGTATGTATATATACAAGTTACGACATCAAACCTGTAATGAGAAGTACCCATGCGTTATTGCGGAACCATGGAGACGGTTGTTGGACAATTAAGCAAGTGTTCCTTCATTGTCCAACCGTTTCCATGGTTTCTATTGGTCTTCACAAAAAATGTTAACACATGCGCAAATGCGTAAACCTAAATCATTGTAATGCCCTGTGCATATAAAGATTGTAGCATTTATGTGAACTTCTGAAGAAGAGAATAAAGTAGGCCTGAAAGGTCTAACGTCGCGTTTTTAACTGAGAGAGTGCTTTTAATTAATATTGTAATGAAGTACTTTTAGCCTGTAAATATTTTAATTAAAGTTTTTGACGTATCGTGCGTAAGACGGTAAATTTATTTCCTTAGTCCCTTAGATTATATTACTGGAAACGTCTCTGGATGAGCCGTGGCTGTAGTTCAATGTTAACTGAGAAATGTTAAGCTGTATGTTGTCCGGGGAAGCATGTTAACTGACACTCACCTCAACTTTTAACCAATTGTGGTCTCCCCATTCCTTTAATTTGTGTGGTGCCACTTCGGACTAGAGTTGGGCAAAATCGTATTTGAATTAATTGGTAATGCATTATAGCGTAATGGTAATGGGGACAAGAACTTAGCTTTACCATTACATAGTAATGGTGAACTGGTCCTTTGAATTAAATGGTAATTGCAATGACACGTAGAGTTTACTAATTATAATCGTAATGATCAATGGTTAACTATATGTTAGTAATTAACCAATAACTTATGAGTAACAATACAACGTGAATAGACCAGCAACCAGTACACCCTTACACGTTGTGTTGGTTATTTGACAGTTGTTCCACTCCTCGGACATCAAATGCGTGTATGTAGGTGTTGGAGAATTGTACGCGTATGACATGAGTAGTTGCTCCATTTTCGCCGCAAGTAAAGTGATTTGAACGAAATAATACATATGAAGTAAGTACGAATTGGATTTTTATTTTGGTTAGAGAATAGAACAAAACTGAAAGAAAGATCAATGCCGTTGCGTGTGATCTTAGTCTTCAACAAAGAACAATTCACTACTGTTCTCTGTCTGGTATGTTACATGGCCGACGTTTCTAGGCATAGCGTCTGGAACACGTATGGATCAATGCCGGTTTTATAATTCCATTGCATTTGAATGGCATTATTGAATAATTGAATTATATCCTCTTCATTGTAACGCATTACAGATTAATACCATTACCTTGTGCAAACCATACTTGGGATTACCTTGTAATGCATTACACGTTAATTGTAATCTGTACTTCCATTACTTTGTAATGCATTCCTGCCCAACTCTGCTTCGGACCAATCTCAACACACCTTCACTACTGCAGCCCTCGGACATTCAATAATATCTGCGAGTATGGGTGCAAGTAGTGTCAAAATGGGGTTTCTGCATATTGACACAGCTGGCGTAGAGTTTTGTAAATCTCGGGGCATTCGAAAAAATTGGAAAAAATGGCGTTCGGAAACTACTTTTCTTTAAAACTAATAAGTAATTAAATAAAAATGTTATTATTGATCGTTATCCAGTAGCAAACTTTTGACACTTTCGAAATTATGCCCATTTTTAATTTAATGCTCATGTTTGTGAATAAATTTAATACGTTACGGACAGAAATCTTCTTTTTTCCCTTAACATTTAGTAACTAAATATTTTAATAACTGCCTCATGTTTCAATAGATTTGAAATAATTTTGTTGCGTTGAATTTATCTTAAAATTCAAACTATTATAACATACTACAGAATATATTTATACTAAAATAATATACTCAGCACACACCATTTCGAAAGTGTGTGCTGAATATATTAATTTTGTTTTTAATAATCTTTTTCTGATCTTAAACTGTAAGAAACAACTTATTCGATATGTTTTAATTACAGTGTATAGACAATTACGAAAAGATTATTTAGGTTTCCTCCACAGAAATCAGGGCAGTCCTGATTTCTGTGCCGTAAGACAAAAACGACATCCATGCCTCACAGGGATTCGAATCCAGACCAAACTCTCCAGAACGGTCAGAAGCCAGCGCTTGGACCACTCCGCCACTGGGTCGGTGACTCCACTTCTATCGATTGTTTTTTCCTCCTATTCCAATTGGTCTATAAGTGAATTATTTAATGGACCAATAAAAATTAGACCGCTCCGCCACCGGGTCGGGACTCCACTTCTGTCGATTGTTTTTGCCACCTATTCGAATTAGTCTATAGGTGAATTTTTTAATGGACCAATAAAAATTGGACCACTCCGCCACTGGGTCAGCGACTCCACTTCTGTCGATTGTTTTTGCCTCCTATTCGAATTGGTTTATAAGTGAATTTTTTAATGGACCAATAAAAATTGGACCACTCCGCCACCGGGTCGGCGACTCCACTTCTGTCGATTGTTTTTGCCTCCTATTCGAATTGGTCTATAAGTGAATTTTTTAATGGACCAATAAAAATTGGACCACTCCACCACCGGGTCGGCGACTCCACTGCTATCGATTGTTTTTGCCACCTATTCGAATTAGTCTATAAATGAATTTTTTAAAAGACCAATAAATATTGGACCACTCTGCCACCGGGTCGGCGACTACACTTCTGTCGATTGTTTTTGCCTCCTATTCGAATTAGTGTATAAGTGAATTTTTTAATGGACCAATAAAAATTTGACCACTCCGCCACCGGGTCGGCGACTCCACTTCTGTCGATTGTTTTTGCCTCCTATTCGAATTGGTCTATAAGTGAATTTTTTGATGGACCAATAAAAATTGGACCACTCCGCCACTGGGTCGGCAACTCCACTTCTGTCGATTGTTTTTGCCTCCTATTCGAATTGGTCTATAAGTGAATTTTTTAATAGACCAATAAAAATTGGACCACTCCACCACCGGGTCGGCGACTCCACTGCTATCGATTGTTTTTGCCTCCTATTCGAATTGGTTGATAAGTGAATTTTTTTATTCTGTATGAATCACTTAATTTCATTTTTGAGGCATTTTTAGGATGTTTCTTCATGTCTCATAAAGCTTTAAAATTTTATAATGGAAGTTTCTATGCTGCCTCTTTATGCTGAAAACGGAACGACTGATGAGATGACCTAACGCCTCCTATCTTCTAAGAAAAAAACTTAAAAGAATTCTAATTTAAAAAAATATAAATATTGAATGACTGATTTCGAGTTCTGTTTACTAAACCAACGGAAACATTTTCTGTCGTTATTTTGCAAAAGAAACTCTGCAGGTGAAAATTTCATCATACACAAAATGGAAGTTTCCTTATTTCTTCCCTCATCTTCTCTGCTTTCTCAAATCAAACCTCATGCGTAGAATAATAATCACTACTCAGCGTTCGCGTCCTCGTGATTTCCTTGAAGTTGGCGAATGGCAGGCTGTATTCAAAATTCAATCTTACTTGCACTGAGGGTTGCTACCGATGAAGCTACAGGGACACTTTGCATGACGAATACTTCAAAAGGCCTCACGTGAATCGAATCGATACTTTGCGTCCTGAATTCAAATCTTTAATACCTGCATAATTTATACTGCAAAGGGTAGTTCACCATCAAAAGACATTTCCTTACGACAAAAGGGTGCAACAGAAGGAGCTAGCTATTCCTTGATGTTAATCACTGAAAGGAGACGGCAGCAATTCTGTCAGGGTATGACGCAGTTCTCTCCATATCACGTGACGTCCCAGAAGGATATATGAAATTATACATGTGTTGACCACATCTCCTCGCCATATAATGTTCCTTACGCCTCTCATAAGTAATTTTGTTCCACTCTATTTCAGCTCGCACCACATTTGCTCCTCTTTTGGGAGAAATTACTCGTGCCCAAAAGTCACTCCCACACTGAGAAAACTTGGTAGTGACTAATACCATGTTAGAGTAGCATCACTGTAAAATGATAACTTTCTTGACTTCGTTAAAGCTTTAATGTTCGCGAATAATGCTTGAATTTTAAATGAGGACGTTTCCAGTGCAGCTGAAGGGTAAATTTAGTCTTTCAGCTTCAGGCGCAGATAAGCAACTTTATTAATCCAACTCTGAACTTCGGTTATAATACTTAAACGCTACTGCGTAGTTCATGTGATGTGGAAACGGAAGAATATTTGCAACTAATCGAATTACTGAATTCTTCAACACGGGAAGGATTACAAGTGCTTACTGTAGAATAAAAACGCTGCATTTGTGGTTTTGCCAAATTGGATGAAGCAAACAGCAAACTTCATACATAAAACGTATTTTTTTAACTCTTTTCTGCCTGCAGTGTCATTTTTCTTACTCATTTATTTTAATGCTTCATGATTTCACTGCAGTTTGTGCTTAAAACCTAAAATTTCGCACTCACACACTGATCCCACAACCTGAGCTGACCGTACGTCTAAACATCCGGGTATTTTTTGTTTTCTCTTGAATTAGACCGCACATGCTTCGAGTCTTATAAAAGTGATCTATTGCCTAGTAACGTTTATTTTATTTCCGATATGTTTCGGGTGTGTCGCTCTATATCCACATTTAAATTTGCAATCAAAGCGCATAACTTTTTTTAACTCTCAGAATCATAAAATATATAAATAATCAGACTTTTACAGATTATTATTTATACAGTTTATGATTACGAGAATGAATGAATCATAAACTATAGCAACATCAGTTTATTAGGCGAACTTTTGTTCTCACCAATGAAACAATTCTGGCTTTTACTAATACGTATGTTCATGTATCAGAGAAACATAACTCTGCTTAAATTATTACTCAAAGAACAATTTTAAAATTCCTTTACATTATTTTTCTTATTAGCCCAGTCAAGTATACCACTGGACAAACGCCTCCTTCTGCTCTGCAAAATGTCTGTACCATAGGTTCTCATTCTCTTTCTACAGTCCTCTTAACTCGCTTAAATGGATCTCTCGCAACCACAATTTATCGGAAGCCTTTCGCTATTTTTTCACCTCCACATGCCAAGTCCAATCACTCTTATCAACAAAACCTCAGCGCCTTTTACACTTGCGTATATCGCGCGATACATATATGTTCAGATAAAGGCAGTTTGGAAAAAGAACTTTATTTCCTTAAACGTGTTGCAGTACAGCGAGGATACAACTCTTCCATTATATACAAGGCTCTGACAAAATTCCGAAAACCGAAGTTCATCTCCACATTAACTCCTGTGATGCGCCCATTGCGAGATTAGTTTGCCATTATTCCATTTTCCCGTGACATTGCCTTCAAAATTACAAAAACTCTCAAAACCTTTAATTTTAAGGTAATTTTTAAACCCATAAACAAAATGAGATTTTTAGAATCAAAGGACTATGTTGAAGACAAAAACTCGTGGGGAATTTATCAAATTCCGTGTGAATGTGGCGCTTCGTATACAAGACAGACCCTTAGAGCTTTGCATTTTCGATTGAAGGAGCACAAGACCTACATTCGGAATTGTGACCTAAAGAAGTCATCGATGGCTAAACACTGTTACGAAAAGGACCACAAAGTTCTCTTTGAAGAGGCAAAACTTATTGACAAACCAGATTCAACCACCAAACCTGATATTTTTGAAACTTTCCATATATATCAGAAGTCTTTTCAACTTGTTAATGACATGGCATCCACGCCAATTCTATCAAGCACGTGGAAGCATCTAACCAAAACACGTGACTGTAAACACCATTTATGATGTCCTATACAATTTGAATATTTACGTGCCATTCGTCCTGATGAAGCTAGGTCAATACCTAGCGAAACCATGGTCGGCTTGAAAAAATAAATAATTGTGACAAACTACGTTGTATTACCTTAATATACTGAGTGTCACAAGACTTTATGTAGTCTTTGAGATCAAGCATCAAACTATGGGGTTTTCTCTTTTCTGGTGTTCAAATTCGGGGTCCATACAGTTTTTCTAGACGATTTTCTATCTTCGATTTGGTAGGCGACATGCCTACTTCTGTTTCGTTAGTTTGAAATATATTAGCGAACTTTCTGCTTTAGTTTCTTGTTTTACCCAAATATTACTTCTTCTATTACAATATTCTTCGAAGTTATACCGATAAAAAAAATAATCGTTCTCTCCACCTCTCTCTGTATAACTTGTATTCTTTCGGAACATGTTGCATTTGGTATTTGTGTATTTCTAGGATATTTTAAGTTATACGTATTCATGGTTTCAAAGCCTTCCATTTGAGAGAAATTATAATGTTTTTCTTGAATATATCACCTAATGTTTCAGAGGGAATTCGAAATGCGAATGTGTTGTTCTTGAATATACAGTGGTGCCGCATTTTACGCGGATTGAATTATACGCGGTGAGCCCCACTGCTAGATTCATATCACACGGGAAATGGAGCTACGAAAGAATCAATCAATGCGTGCTGGCGGCCCCCTATGGTATGACTGTGCCTATGATTTTAAAGGGTTTCCTCCCATTATCGAGGAAGCAAAACATATCACTCAGATGGCCAAGCAGATTGGGGGGTGAAGGCTTCGTCAATATTCCGGAGGAAGAAATAACAGATTTGATTGACGGACATCAAGAACCGTTGACAAATGAAAAGTTATAAGAACTTGTGAAAACTTCTTCGGACGAAGATGACAATGACGACGCCGACGAACAAGATGAAACTGCCGGAGGTAATCCGCACAAGTTTGCCGAAATTTTCCAAGCAGCAAAGCACTTGAAAGATTTAATTTCTAACTATGATCCCTCTATGGAACGTAGCCTTAAAATAAACCGAAGTATCGCGGACTCTTGCATGCCGTATTATGAGATTTTCCAGCAGCTAAAGACGCAGCGGCAACACTTGCCAATAACGATGTTTTTCCAGAAAGAAACTCTTTTACTGGCTCCCCATTACACCGCACAGAGTCCCGAACTACTGCACCTAATGCATCAGCTTTGGACCTCAGCCTTGATGACCCCGCAGTGGTGTTACGTAGTGAAAGCAACGATTAGATAGGTATGCATAAAGATTTGCATCATGCTATCTCATATTTTAACTGTAACCGTGAAGTACGTATACACATAGTTCTTTGTAAAATATACATTATACTGAAATAGATACATGTAAGCGAATACTACCGTAAATACACTGAAGAGCAATTGAATTAGAGATACCTGTCTAATAACGTGTAGCACCACCTTTCGCCCTGATGACGGCGGCGATTCGTCTCGGTATGGAATCGACAAGACACCGGAAGCGTTGGGAAGCCATACGGATCCACGACCCCTGAACAAGCTCCCACAATTCACGAAGATTTGATGGAGGGAGGTCAGAGCCTAGAACATCTCTCTCGATGGCATCCCAGATGTGCTCGATGGGATTGAGGTCAGCTAACCTAGCTGGCCTAGGAAGCGAGGTCACGTCGGTGGAGTGTTCATCCAACCATTCGAATTCAATTCGGGAGCTGCATTGTCTTGTTGCAGGATGAGGTCCCCAGTGGGATGTTGAAGACGCACAAACGGGAGCAAATGGTCGTCCAGGATATCCCGGTAACGTTGACCTGTGAGGGACGATGTCACACGTACCAGGGCTCTCATTTCAGTCCACGTAAACAGTCCCCAGACGACATTGCCACCCCCACCAGCTTGAAGAGCACCCTGCTGGCAAGAAGGATCCATCGCTTCGTGTGGTTTGCGCCGTACTCGTATCCTGCCAACCGCATGTACCAACGTGAATCTCGACTCATCAATCCAGGCAACATTTTTCCACATGTCTAGGGTCCAGTGGCGATGTTCCCGCGCCCATGCTAATCTTTGCACCGTGTGACGTGCGGTCAGCTAAGGTACCTTCGTGGAACGATGGCTTCTGTACCCCATAGCGAGGAGATGGTTCTGGATAGTGTGGCTGGAAAGACAAAAACTCACGTGCTTTGATTGCAGCATCCACGTCCCATTCACCAGAATTCTCCAAACTGTGTTCAAATAGTCAATAAGTTGATTTCTGTAACACTTTGCAATGTTCGTTAACACGGGAAGTAAAGTTTCACCTGGTTGGTACGACGGACGGATTTTATTTAGCAACAAAATCTTTCAAATCATATATTCTTTTTGATGATTTAGAAAAGTATGCTGCTAATCCACTCATAGTTTAAAAAAATGCCCGACATTCTTTGATATTCGAGAGGCTTTGCTTCAGAACTAAATTCAAAGCATGGGAGTAGCAATGCGTAAATATTGCTAAAGGGTAGGCCCCAATAACTTTTCTCTGCAACCCATTAATACGTCCACTCACTACACAGGCACCATCAGAAGTTTGGCCGACCAACTTGTCCTTAATATTAAATTCCTGAACTGTATTTACAACATGTTTAAAAGGACCACTAGCAGTTCTGTCATCACTTACGTCGGAAAAACCGATGAAGCTTTCGTGTATTTGCCTTTTATGAGCAAAACGTAAAATAGTTGATGGCGGGGATTTTTCCATGACCTCGAAATTTTCATCCAGGAGAATGGCCACAAATGTGGTTGAAGTAATTTCTCTCTTTATAGCATCTTTAACCACATTGGATATAGCGTTAATGATATCATTCTGTACAGGGGAAGACGTTCCTCGAAATACAGTCGATGATTTTAAATGATTGTCTAAAAGAGGGTCATACTCACAGAGAACATTTAAAAATTCGATATAATTGCCCCGATTACATTAATCTTCAGACTTGTCATGACCTCTGAAAGGAAGTTCGTGCTTAGCCAGATAGCATACATCATCAATTATTCCTTTCAAGATGCCTCTATTTTTCTTCACTTCTTCATTATGACGGGTTATTTCAATTTATCTCTGCTTGTCAATGAGGGTGTCAATTCTTTGTTTTCCAAATACCTTGAGATTTAGAAAAGACTGCACGTGTGACTGGGAGCGCTCATGTTTTTGAATTGCTGTGGCTAAATGATTAAGATCGGAATAACCGTTCTTATTCCAAACACTCTTCTCTTTGAAGAACAGTACGCAAGGCCAACAAAAAAGTCTTGAGTGCACTTCACATCCAGTTAACCATTATACTGTATAGTATTGTGGAAGAGGAGGACGAGACTTACCTTCCTTAACTATATTTAAACAATCTGGAAAATCTCTGGCCGAAAATGGGACACTCAGTACATCGTCAACACTGTTCCCCATCCTATGTGGATAACGAAAATTTAAATTCTATTTTTAAATCTGCGCTCATCAACACATGGATTCACACTGCGACGAAAAGACAGAAAAACAATTGACAGTAGAACGTAGGACTGTATGATGACTCTACGCGATTCCGAAGGGAAACAAAAGTGACCACTGCCCAGTGGTGCTTTTTTAGGCGCGCACACCCTGAGAAGTTTTTAGCCGTGTGTTGAAACCACGAGAAAATAAAAACGTGACCTGCAACGCCATCTGGAGAGCACAGCTGCTTTAGGTACCTAGGTGTCCGCTGATTACATAGCACACGCGCAGATATGAATATTACTTACTATGTTTTGTTTACTCAACAAAGCAATGAACCTTCTCCTCTTTATGAAAGCATTGTATAAGGGAATTAAGTTTAGCTACAACGCGAAGCTTTAGGACAAATTTTGGCGAGTTTTTTTATCCAAAAATATAATATAACAGCAACTCGCATCAACGCTGAACTGCGTTACGCCATGGGATTGCACGCGATGCTTTTTTTGGCAAGCACACCCTGAGAGATCAGCTGTAATGCTTGGGAAATAAAAACGTGACACGTAGCGCCATCCAGGGGGCTCTTGCACCACAGTTGCTTGAGCATCGTTCGATTGCAAGTGGTGCTCCTTTCGCCCAGCACACCCTGAGAGATAAGCTGTAATGTTTGAACCACAGGGAAATAAAAACATGACATGCAGCGCCATCTGCGGAGAGATTGTATCACAGTTGCTTGACGGTCAGACGTGCGCTCGGTAAATAGCACACACGAAGATCTTAGCGCGAATGAGATATGCATACTGAACGAACCTTCTCCACTTGATAAAAACATTATATGGGGGAAATTTAATTTTAACTACCACTCGACGCCTTAGGGAAAATTCTTGCGATTTCTTTTAGAAATAAATCCGAAAAAAATAATATCGATAATGTAGATTAAATTGCGACTCTGCGTAGGTGTGCGCCGCACACTTAATACCCCCGAATATTCGCCCCTGATATTCGCTTTGAGTTTCTGTTTTCTTACGTAAATGTCTTTTACTTGTCGTCAAAGATTTTGTCACTGAACAGCATATTACTTCCCCGAACAGCTTTTACAATTTGGCAACATTAACAGTGAGTCAGAGTAAATCAAAAGACGATGTTGAATGGGGAGTTAGTGGATCCGCAGATATTGCTAGTAGATTGTTAAATGTTAATATTGCGAAAGAACTAAAATCCATTCGAAACATATGTGATCGGCGAATAAGTGTCATGGTTATAAGATTGATTTCTGTGTTGATGCCAGCAACATTATATTCTGGCAGTGAATTAATCGATCTCCTGAAGTTTGTTTTCGTGTCTGGGTTCCATCGAGTTGTGTTTGACTCTTGGTGACTGTGCGAACAGAAGCCCGCCATCTTGATCTGTTCTCAGCAAGATTTCGCAACTCTTCCATGGTCATTCCACAAGCACCTTGATTCCATCCAACCATCTTGTTCTCTGTCTTCCCCTCCTTCTGCTTCCCCCAGTCTTGCCAAGCATGATCATTTTTCAAAAAACACTATTAACAGGCATCTCATTTCCTGAAGTACCTGAGCTTAATGAATAAATAATTGGAATTACGTAAGTCAGTAGCTGATTCTTCCTACATGGTACGTCTGGTTATTTGTTTCTAAAGTGCGATTTACACAGTCGAGTTACATTATTCCTCCAACTTTTGACGTCAACAGCACGTACCCAATTGAAAGAAGGCACGTGTCGTGAGCTGGCTTGGAGGGTATATAAAGTGTGCTGTACGCATTCTGAAAACATACCACTCGTCTCTCTCATGGTAAAAGGAGCGATTTATCAAATTTGCAAAAAGGGATTATTATCGGCTTTTGGGGCAAGGGTGGCAGTATTTCTGAAACATGGCAGTTTGTGAACTGTTTGCTTGCTGCTGTGGTTAAAGTGTATCATGATTGGAGAAATGGCACCATTACGAATAAGAGACGTGGAAACTGCGGAGCACCACGTGCCGTTGGTGTGAGAGTTGAACGTCGGCTGCGAAGGTGCGTGAGGGCCAATCCAAACGCTACATTGGAGCAACTCACTGGCCGAATGAACCACGGGAGCTACAGGAAGTGTGTCTGAAACGACAGTTCAGCGAACCCTGCTGATTATAGGGCTCCGATGCAGACGGATGATCACTGCACCTATGCTAACGAAGGTGCATCCGCAGAAAATGCTTATATTTGCACGGCAGTATCGGAATTTGACTTCCGTTGGTTGGCTAAGTATTGCCTTCTCCGATGAGTCGCGTTTTCTGCTTCATCGAACGGATGGACATAAGACGAAAAACATCGGAGAGCATACACTCTTCAACCATTGCTGGAAGAACACAAGCTGGTGGGGGCAGCGTTATGGTATGGGGAATGTTTTTGTGGAATTCTCTGGGTCCACTCATACCTGTGGAAGGCACTATGGACCGAATTCCTTATGAATCAATCCGTCTTCCCCTGGGGCGGATGGGATCTTCCAGTACGACAATGTAACGTGTTACACAGCTAGAAATGTCCGAGAGTGGTTAGAAGAGCACAATGAAGACTTCAAAGCATTTCTCTGGCCCCCTAGGTCCCCAGATTTAAACCCAATTGAGGATCTGTGGGTCTACTTCCATCGTGTTTTTCGCTCTATGGATCGTCCATCACGCCTCCTCCAGCAGCTGTCAGATGCACTGCAGTCACCATGGCTCCACATACCTGTGAACACCTTCC
This sequence comes from Macrothele yani, assembly GCA_039090855.1. Taxonomy (NCBI): domain Eukaryota; kingdom Metazoa; phylum Arthropoda; class Arachnida; order Araneae; family Macrothelidae; genus Macrothele; species Macrothele yani. Next base: position 66,141,332 of record CM077028.1, on the reverse strand, counting down.
GGCACCTCATCGAGCCACTCCCAGCCCGTCTAGCTGCTGTCCGCGCTGCACACGGCAGTTATTCTGCATATTAGCTGGTAGTCACAATAATGTTACTTGATCATGTATATGCTCGAAGCTATCCACGAAAATGAAGAGCATTAGCTAGTTAGCTACCTTAGCCATTTAAAAACACAACTATCATAAGCCTAAAATTTTACAGATAACAGCACACAAAAAAAGCATTCGCAACTGCTACCTCTAAAATTTTTATCAAATGTCCTACGTTTTTTTCACAACAGACGGATATTTTTTATCGCTAATGCTTTTACCAAGGCACGTTTATTAATCTTCAGTATGCTGCTTGGAATATATAAAAATTTTCTTGCTAATAAATACCTGAAATGTCGCAGACATCGTCCCTAAAAACTCTTACCAAAACGAAAAGAAAATTTTTATCAGAAAAGATTCTGTTTCAGTTAAATTACTAATGACGCCAAAAATGCGATTAACTTTAAAACATGCGCTCTTAAAATAACATAAAAGCGACAGCATCGGTGGTTGGATAAAATTCGGAATAAAGAAAACGGTAAAATTGTTAGCATAAAAAAGAAGAAAGATGGTTGCGGTGAAGTTATTAAAAAACCCCAAAGTTGCTCAAATCGTAGGCATCATTTTTAATTATTATAATCCGTTCTTCGAAAACATGCGTCGTAGCATAAATGTCTTGCCAAAAATGAACTGTCTTACGTTTAGCTAAACGTCGGTTTTATACTTTAATTGAAACACTAATTAATCGGATTTTTTTCCTGAGAATAAGGTTTGATTCTTTTGAGCAATATGTATAGTTTCATTTCGCCTTCCAAATGAAGAAAGAATTTAAATAGTTTTAATAAATATATATTTGAGTTGCTCATTTTTTGCGGTATTTCCGCTGTATTAATTTCACAAAAATGTCTTTCAAATGTTTTCAGATATGAAGAAAAAAACTAACATAGACTTCAATCATTTTAGACTTCAGAGTGTAACGAAGTTTTTCTTTCACTGTCGGGAACAAAGGAGGGTAGGCAGTAGTTATACAACTCTGAAGAATGTGCTAAATGTGTAGTTTAGCTCAATTTGTTTACACTAAAAGTGTTTAAATCTTAATGATCATGAAGCTGTTGACATTCATGTGGCAGGAAATTTACTGAGTTTGATATCTTTATACAAAATCGAACTCTGTATTCTGCTTTTCATAATCATTCCTTCGATCTTACATCACATTAGTTATTATTGCATCATAGCTATACTTGAAGAAAAGTCTATCAGACCTCTGAGATACGCTTCCCATATTTCTTTGGGAATTTCAATAAGACTTTTGTATTAAGTTTTTCTTTAGTTTTTCAGCAGTTTAAAACGATGACCCAGGCTTTAATAGCTATATTTTTACACTGAATGTTGCACTTTGCATGGTCTGCGATGAGAGATTAACCATTTTGCTGCCGATTTTAATTAGCATATAACGGATGCTTCTTTTTTTTTTTTTTTGATTTGAGGTTTAACGACCACCGTGAGCAACTCAATGGGCTGTAAGCCGTCCTACGTCCCTAATTTAGGGTCACTGGTTCCAGGGAAAGGAGTGAGCCAGTGACGTAAGACAAACACAACATCCATGCCTCATCGGGATTCGAGCCCGGACCCCTTTCGGACGAATGATCAGAGGCCATCGCTTAGACCACTGCGCCACCGGGGCGGCCCGGATGTTTCACTGAGTAGTGACAAAGAAAGACACAATAAAGTTAACTTACTTTATTGGAAGAAGAAAAAGACGTTTACAGGAGTAAGAGTAGGCAAAAGGTAATCAATGGATGACATGTTTCACATGATGACCATTCGCTGTCACGACGTGGCGAATATGTGCTTCGAAGTGCTGCAATACCGACGGGAAGATGTTCGACGGGATCCGTGCAATTTCCTGTTGGATGGCACATCGGAGGTCAGGCAGTGTTCGCGGGTTGTCCTGGTACACCCGATCTTTCAGATAGCCCCACAAGAAGAAGTCGAGCGGCGTTAAATCGGGGCTGTACGGAGGCCAAGAGAGACCAGCTGAAAACGTTGTGGGAATCGTCTAGCGATGACACGTGGGCCATACTGCTGGTGAAGCAAATCAAAAATAGCATTTTTGGAGTGTGGTGGTGCTCCGTCCTGTTGAAACGTGCGGCTTCGATGTTTTCCGCCGCCCGCGCTGTTCTTCTCTTCTTCGCCATGCTTACCACGTCGTCTGTGACACTGCCGGTTCGTTCGAATTCCGCTACCAATTTCGTTAGGTGCGCACGGGATGGCTTACGACGATTCTTAAACAATGTACTCCACTTTCGTAGCACCTTCATGGGGTTTCCGCCGTCCGCACACCAATTTTTCACCAAGAAAACTCTTTCTCCCGTGGTATATCGCTGCATGTCGGAAATCGCGTGTCCACCGTCTCACTACTTCCTCAAGAATGCCTGTCGCCTGCTGATTGACGTCTCGGACTTACCGCGCCATCTCGTTATCCTTTAACGATTTATTCCACAAGAATGTTGTTACTACCCAGTGAAACACCAGGTGAATGTACATTTAAAAAATATTGATTTGCTTTTGAACGGGATTCTAAATAAAAATATTTTATGGGATATGTCACTTATATTTTCTAGTAGAAACATTAAAATCTGCCTTGCCATTTAGGCAACCATCCATTTCCCTGTTCCCTTCGAACTCAAACTTTAAACAGTAAATTGTTATTGAACTTCTGGTTTTACTGTGCGATGTTCCTTACTGTTGATCTTAGTTACCCTCAAAGTGGTATAGGGGTGACGAAGATTACTGGGTAAATCGGAAGGCATAGAAACTCATCAGGAATATGGCGTCTTCCTTAATTCATCTAAGGGTTATCTAAGGGGAACCAGGCTGTCTCTGTACGATGTGCAAAACTCACTATGTTCAAATCGCAAAGTTAAAAACTTTTGTTGGCTCACAGCTTCTTGAATATTTCCCGAGCAGTCGATTACGGAATTTGATACGATGGGCTGTCTGTTTGTTATGTGTTTTGTAAAACCTTTAGTCCCTATTTCGTCAACACTTCCTTGTACACAACATTTTTCGTATACACTGACTGTGAACCTTGTATCAATTTCCCTTGTTCTTTTCCTTGAACTATTTTTATCTTGACGTCGTCAGATCGTCGTACTCCTGACGTTGGCACATACAGATGGCTAAACACCGGTTCAGGTAGTGAACCAAAATTCCTGTTGTAAAGTTTTCGTAGCCGCCCCGGTGGCGCAGTGGTCTAAGCGATGGTCTCTGATCATTCATCCGAAAGGGGTCGGGGTTCGAATCCCGGTAAGGCATGGATGTTGTGTTTGTCTTACGACCCTGGCTCTCTCCCTTCCCTGAAACCAGTGACCCTTATAGCCCACTAAGTTGCTCACGGTGGTCGTTAAACCTCCAACCAAACGTAACGCATCTCTGATGTCATGTGAGAATGATTTGGATTAGATGACGTCACATCAGCAGCTGTGTTCTTTGTTGCTATGACAACAAAACAAAGTGGTATACGCGTGGACTGTGCGCGTGCAGGTGATGACGTCATCTACACGAAAACACGAAAGGCTAAGCGTGACGTCACAAACATTTGTTTCTCGGTTGTTGCTATGACGACTGAAAAAGTGGCACGGAGGAGGAGAAGTGCTCTAGCAAATTATATATTAAGATTATAAACGCAAGTCAATTAAAATACCGCAAGCAAGATCTTTCAAGGCCGCAGTGTCCCTTATTATTAGGCTTAGTACCACAGTCACCGAGCAAGCATGCAATACGTACAATGTAATAGTCCCATGATGCAACAGTCATCAAAAATCGCTGTTGCCAAACGTGAACGTCCAAAATCATGTAGAAGATGGCAAGGAACGCATATCATCCGTTGTAGGAAACATAGATTCCATTAGTGTTTTCCACGGGCGGGAAATGAAACTAGCCATCTCAGTATTACAGCTGGTTACCAAATTTAGAAATATGCAAACTTTCTGACAGAAGTAATGTACATTTGTTACACGGTGATGGAAGAATACTGATATTTTACAATCGGGCGGACAATCTCCTTGATTCACAGTTTTTGTCAGGGCTGTGAGTGTAGAACAAGTCCTAAGAGCATATTTATGTTCTGCTACGCGAACACCAAGGGTCGAAGCTTGGAGCCTATTTAGAATTTCTCAGTTATTGCATGCTTCCTCAGTGACTGTAGCACTAAGCCCGATGATGGGGCCGCTGCGGCCTTCTTGAAAGATCTTACCTGCGGTATTTATTTTTAACTGACTTGTGTCTTTAATTGTAAATAAAAATTTTAACTTTGCAATTTGAACATAGTGAGTTTTTCACATCGTACAGAGACAGCCTGGTTCACCCTTAGAGTACTTTTTGTACGAAATACACTCACGAACAATGAAATTTGCGCACCTAGAAGAAATCATGCTACAACCGCGAAACTTTGCAAATAGCTAAAGTACGTGCTGGTATGCAGATGATCCACGTTTGGTCCGCTTTCGCTAGACTACACACCCTGTGGTGGCACTGCAAGCACGAACCCGCAGCCTTATGAACCGGCGTGTAGTCGATGCCCCACGAAAGCGAAAAGCGCCGGCAGACGCAAACAAGGGTACAGAGTGAAAAGAATGCCGGCTAGACGCCAGAGACGTCGATTTACGCAACTTACGGACTTTGAGAGAAGCCTGATCATCGGGCTGAAAACCGCAGGGTGGTCGGCGCGCCATATAGCCCGCCTCGTGGATCGTTCTGACCATACCGTCCGACTGTGTTGGGAGCAGTGGACACGTGACGACACTGCCACACGGCGGAGCGGCTCCGTACTGGCCAGGAGGACCACCAGTAGAGAGGATCGACGGAACGTGCTCCAGGGACAAGCGAATCCCAAAGGGATCCGGTACACTATACAGTACAGGCAGATGTAGTGGCTCCTGTGTGCCCACGAACCATAAGCGAATCTGCGATCGGAGCTCCTGTACCCCCATGAACCGTAAGCGAATCTGCGATCCCAGCGCCCCTTATGTGTGCTGCCATAAACGCCTTAACATTGCCGGCTTCGTGTGCAGTGGTGCCAGGCCGGAGCAACGTGGAACGCCACCGACTGGCGACGTGTGGTGTTTAGCGACGAGTGCCGCTTCGTTATGGGATCAGATGATCGTGTCCGGGTGTGGAGGTCCCCGGACACACAGCACAATCCCAACCTCGCTATCGAACGTCACACCTCTCCCACTTCATGCATTATGGTCTGGGGAGCCATTGCCTATGATAGCCGATTAGCTCTAGTACTGTTACGTCGATCATTGGCGGGATAGCGGTAAGTGGATGAGATCCTACGACCCCATGTGCTCCCATTCCTGTACGGGATTCCAGGTGCGCTATACCAGCAGGATAATGCGCGCTCGCACACGGCTCGCGTTGCCCAGGACTGCCTACATCATGCCCAGACACTTCCACGTCCTGCCCGCTCCCCGGACATGTCACCTGTCGAGCATGTATGGAACCAGTTCAAATGACAGCTACCGCCGTGCCGCACTATGCGGGATTTGGAACACACCGTCCAACACGTGTAAGCCAGTCTTCCGCAGGACAACATCAGGGGTCTGTTCGCCTCCATGCGGGACCATATTGCAGTATCTATCGCAGCACAAGGCGGTGCGAAGCACTATTGAAGATGACTTGACTGCGTGCCACAGGTCCCCCTGTAATTGTCTTGCAGCTCTGTTTTTGCCATCATGTATGTCCTTTATCTTTATCATTACGTCCATAAAATTTCAATTCAATTCAATACGATGCTTCCTTCTTGGTGCGGAAATTTCATTGTCCGTGAGTGTACTTAGACTGTTCGTCCTCCTTAATTATTGTTCATAACGACATAGCATACAGGGTTACGCAGGATTTTCTGGGGATAAAGCATTCCTTTCTTCCATATACACTGAAAAACGTCTACTCAAAATCCTTAATTATTTTGTTAGTTTCCTTGACAATAAGCTGAAAGATTGGTACTCTGTAGGCTATAGTTAAGGTTCAGGAAAATAATAACCCGAAGAAAGAAATATTTCAAAGGTACAGGACGGTAGCGTATTCGTTTTTGCTTTGAGAAAAATAATGAAGACACAGCTGTTGCCAACAATTTCGAAACTACGAATATATAAACCATAATCTAGGCATTGGTCTATTTATGGATATTAACAAAAGAAGACGGAAAACATACTAATTACAGTCGAAAATCTTCTTCTGGGCGAATTTATGGGCTAGTGAGAAAATTGAGGAATGCAGAAGAAAAAATACAGAACTCAGATAATTATTTACACAGTTTGATAAAAGGAGAAGGTTGTTATATGGTATGGCCTGTGACGTGTCTGCCCAGCAGGACGCACACGACATAAAGGCAGATAGCAGTCAGAAGGAACGTCCGCGTAGGTCAATTAGTAGAGTGACTTATTCCGGAATGAGGAGACCCGGGTTCGAGCCCCGGCGTGGACAAAAATGACGGAGAAATTTACTTCGTTATAATGGCGCCCGAACTTTCCGGATGACCCGGCCGTTCAAAATCTCGCAATGGTGTGATGTTCTTTCGACACCGCGAGAGAGGAAAAATCAGAGAATCCCTTCTCCAGCGCTTCAAAAAATAAATGTGTGTGACGTTGCATTCCACACACCAGATTGACTGGGAGTTCTCAGGTGTACGTTCTACAGCTGATGGCTGCCTGCAACGACTCATGGTCACGGGGCTGACCCGTGGGCCATGCCCCCCGGCCCTCTTTCGGGGGGGGGGAGATGTGACGTGCCTGCCTAGCAGGACGCACACGACATAAAGACAATAGCAGTCAGAACGAACGTCCGCGTAGCTCAATTGGTAGAGTGACTTATTCCGGAATGAGGGGACCCGGGTTCGAGCCCGGCGTGGACAAAAATGACGGAGAAATTTACTTCGTTATAAGTCACTTAATGAGGAGGAAGGATAAGTTAAACACATCATAGAGTCAAGAGTCATTGGAAACGAGTGGAAGACCAAAGTTTTGATGCCTGGGCAATATAGAGCGACCTCTGGGTAAGGCTTAATTGAGGATAAATTTGACTTTAGAGCTTACGAGGTTAGTCCAAGAGGGAGACAACTTGTTGGTGAGGAAATGAATCCGCTTCTGTTCGTAAGACCAGTGGAGTAACTAACTAATAAGCTAAAAATCTGAGACGGGTCGGGGTATAAGCTTAATAGTCTGAAACATGCTGTGCTGTATGTATATGCAAATATGAAAGGTACCAAGTGAGGCTTTCATAATAAAATTATGCAGATCTAGGACAACTCCCTTCCGACCAGATGAGCACTGGAGGTTGAGTTGCTCTGAACCACTGAATACACACCGTGCGTCGGATGGTCACGTTAAGCCGTCGGCACGGGGGTATTTGACCCTGCATCACAAATAAGATTATCTGTTCTTTTACTCCGCCTTTGTTCGCTCTCACTAGAAGTGCTCATTTGGACGTCATAGTCTGGCACTCCTAGCTATGTCGGCGTCATTGTCTGGCACTTCTACTTCTCTGACCTCTTTCCTTCTGTCGTATCTGAGCCTCTAGGTTTCATCGAATGTAACTCCGTTGTTGATACGGAGCACAGAATTCCTATGGGGCATAGGTAGTTTCGTCTAAACTTTCCCTGTGGGTTTAAACCCTGCGGAAAACTGCTGGATGCGGTAAGCTAACGTAAATATTGGATAATAACAAGTTGCTTTAGGCGACAGAAGGACGGTACTTGAAACATCCTGCATTTTAATCAATTGTAATAATATCTGGATTATTACAATTGATTTAAATCAATTGTAATAATATCTGGGATTATTACAATTGATTTAAATCAATTGTAATAATATCTGGGATTAAAACAATTGATTTAAAAATTTATTTCTCAGACTCACTTATTAACGTGGAAAGAGCGATGATTACTATTTGATGTTCCTGATCCACGTCGAGTGTTTAAATTAATTATCCATTCGCCTCCTAGTTATTTGTTCAGTTGCTTCTTGCTGCTTTCCATCTTTGGTGAATCCTCAATATTGTGGGGGGGGGGGCGAGGGAGGAGGGGGAGAGGGGGCTCCACGAATCAACCTGCCATGTAGTTTGACAGTTAATCACACGTGAGTCTGGGGTCGAAAATTCGAGGCCGCTGTAGTGCAGTGGTAGCATGTCCGGCGCGTAACTGGGAGACCATGGGTTCGATTCCCGGTGGCGTCCGATGCGAATTTTTCCGAGACTCACTTATTAACGTGGAAAGAGCGATAATTTCTGTTTAATATTGATTTAAAGTGTAGATTGCGCTGCCATCTATTGGCAAGACTCACAAAAAACTAGTAGGCATACGAAAAAACACATGAAACACTGCCTGTTTGAGCTGTTTTCCTCCAACGGGTCTCCCAACAATTAAAAAGAAATAAAATACTCAGAATCCAAGCTCTACAGTCGATTAATTCATAATGTGAAATTAAGATCAACAATACTTGAGTTTGTTAAGGCATTTGTAACGATTTTGCAAGATATAGGACTTTGAACATTTTCTTCGTTGCCATCTACTTAAAAACCCTGAGTTATTTCATTATTTCCCCCGCGTATTCTTAGAATTATGTCTTAATCCATTATTTTTCAATTTATCAAGCCTAATATGGAGTAATTACCTGAAAGCATTCTTAACTCGTTCAGAATATATTTGATGAGCAGATGGTACTAAAAAGTGATCAGTGCGTATCTCAGACTAGAGAAAGCCATAGCACGATTAACAAGGTTTCCTAACGAACCTTCCGTTTATGACATAGTCGATTAAGATTTTAGTGTTTCAGGACTCACCACGGCCAAATGAATTTATGAATGCCTTTGTGCCTGAAAACGGCTTCTCTAATTATGAGTTCATTGCCTAAGAATAAGTCGATCAATCTTGCGTTCAGATTTTGCTGTGTACCTCTGGCTAGTATTACCTTCGTCGTACTTTTAACGCCCAAAGGCAGAGTAAATCATAAATATTAAGTAGGGAAACGTAAGTGAAAACTTTAAACAAAGATTAAGCTCTGCTAAATCACTGTCAGAATTAAGTCAATTTAGACAGAAGCGTTGCTATTAACAAAACATGTCGCACCCGCCTCAAACGCAAAGCCACAACCACTTTGGAGGTTAAAATAATCTAAGCTCTTGGTGCATTGTTTTATTGCGTGTGATCCAATCAGGTCACACTACTGGGGTTGAAAACAAAAACAGATATAGGAAATAGATAACGTCATATTATTTCAACTCTACTATGTGCGAATAGAAAGTGTTGCTGGACAGTGATTTTTGCTAATCTAATCAATATTTGGATATACACTATCTACCAACAAGTAATTGGACACTCCTGCAATCGACGATATCTGCGGTCCTGATACACGTCATGGCCGTCACCGTTAAATATCGTGTGGGAAACAACAACGCAACCAGTCGCATGCAAGATGCCACGCAGTTCGGAGCTCTCTGATTTCGAGTAAGGTGTAATCGTCGGGTATCACAGAAATGGCCGATCCATACGTGACATATCCAGCAAGTTGAAGTACCCAAAATCGACAGTGGCTTACGTGATTGGCAAGTGGAAGAGGAGAGGTGACTGTCGGAATGTGCCCCGATCCGGCAGACCCACAAAACTAGGAGTTAGAGAACGACGGGTGCTGGCCAGAGAAATTCGGAAGAACCGCACCAAATCGATGGGCTACATCCGCGAGGAGTTTCAACAGGCATCCGGGAGTGTTCTTTCGATGAATACCATCCGTAAGGAAGCCCATCTGCTCGGTTATCATGGATGTGCTGCCGCCCACAAGCCTTTGATCACCAAGTCCAATAGCGCTGCTCGGCTAACGTGGTGCAAATAACGTCGACAGTGGACCGTTGAAGAGTGGAAACAGGTTCTCTGTAGCGACGACTCAAGGTTCACCCTCTACCGTTCGGATGGCAAGGTCTGGGTTTGGTGACTGCCTGGAGAACGCCCCCTGCCCGAATATATTGTCCCAACTGTGAAGTTCGGCGGCGGTGGAATTATGCTATGGGGTGTTTCTCCTGGTATGGCACGGGACCCTTGGTCGCAATTCCTTGTAGACTCAACGCCGAGACCTACTGCACCATTTTGGATGACCATGCGCTTCCTACGTTGTGGAAGTTTTACGGGGTGGACCCATGTTACTTTCAGGATGACAATGCTACCTGTCATGTTGCGAGGTCCACCATGGCTTGGTATGGTGACAATGGGACTAATCGAACGGGCTCGCCTGCGCAGAGACCGGACCTTAACCCTATCGAGCATCTCTGGGACGAGTTGGAGCGTCGAATTAAGGGGTGCCCTCACCGTCCAAAATCGGTGAAGGAACTGACCTGTCTTCTCCAAGCCGAATGGAAGAAAATACCGCTAGCCGTCGTACAACGCCTGGTTGAGAGGGTCGCAGCTGTAATCGCCGCTCGTGGAAGCTCCACCAACTATTGAAGGTGAATAAACTTCGTTTTCGTTTGCTATCACAGGTGTCCAATTACTTGTTGGTAGATAGTGTGTCCAATTACTTGTTGGTAGATAGTGTATTTATCATTGCGCAATAGAGGGTTACAGGGAAAGTCCTTGATCAGACCAATATCTCACGAACTATGGCAGTTAGCGATTTACTTCTTGTGCAGTTGTATAGGAAACCCGCTATAGCGCACACAATAACACTAGGTGGGATCTCCTCGCCCCCTTTTTGGGGGTTGATGGGGCTGTAGCGCCCCCTTTGCAGATAGCGCAAAAAAGGCCAATTACAAACTTGTTCAGTGAGGCAAAAATAGTACAAAAATGTTTTTTGCCATAACAAAGGGTGGAAGGGAACTTTCCAAATGCGAAAAAAGCGGAATGCTACCTGAGTCGCTGTGACTGCAGCATATTTGCATGGATTTCAAATGTGCTTTCTGTTCCGTCGCCAGAATACAAAAATGATATGCGTGGTCGGTATGCCAACACTTCGTGAACCAGTGACGGGAAGTCGAAAGCTTTGCCACGTACGCAAGTCAGTTAGATAAGCATAAAGTTTTCCTATTGGATGAGTGTTTCGCCACTTTATGTCTTTTCCTCTTGTCTCAGTGTATTTTTTATTGTATTGGACATCAAAATCGATATTGAATACCCAGCAAAAACAGTATTGCTGGCCCAGCACTATGTTGCCGCTGCCGAACCGTCAATAAAATGTCCGGGCGGCCAACAGAAGGGCCAGCAGTTCAGGCCAACAGCTGGCCAACAGTTGTTCACCCCATCAGTTGTCATTTGCCACAACAGGGCCATCAGTGGTCCATCACAGGCAGTAGCTGCCACAAGTGGCCCTTCAGTGGCCCTGCAAGTACTTTGCCAGAAAAGATGGCTAGCCTAATGTGGTCCGCTAGTGGGCCGTTAGTGGCAGCCAGCAACCACGTGACGTGACTGGTGGCTTGCCGAATCTTGTCCGCCAATTTCCCAGTAGTAGCCATAATAATAATAAAAAAAAGAAAGCAAGGATAACCGCAGTTTCCTAAAGCTACAATTTTTTTTTCTACCCTTACGAAGCTTGTGAATTAACGCACTGCGCTGGGGAAATTTTCTCAACAGACCGGAAAAACACCCGTTTGTATCTGACTAGATTTGATCCCGGGCCGTTTCCGTTGAAGCCGCGCTCGCTAGCGACTGGACTAATTCACTACGCTCGGACACGTGCTGGAAGCTATCTGTTTGGTATGCAATTTGTAATCGAATGCTTCCCTCTTTCATTTTACAATATTGCGAGGTATTTTTCATAAAAGTCAGTTTCATATAATTGTTAAATTAATTTTTTCAACGTAACGATAGTTTTTTTTTTTTTTTTACCTTAAGGGAACTTCACTCATTTTCAAGGCGTGTACATACTTAGAATCGTTTTCCAAAGTTTTGTACTGTCCTTGCCGTCTTGAAAAGAGATTGTTGAATAAATATATATTTACCCGGGTTCATGTCACATTCTGTTACATTTTTAACGTTGTGTCTTTCCTTTCTGTTGTCCGAAGCTACATTTGTTTTAAAGAGTAAAAGATATTTTTTTACTTCTCGTTATTTTTAGAAGCGAATTCCTCCCAGTCTTGTGTATTCAACCCATGGATGAGTACACCACATAGCGTAGCTTTTTTTTTCTTTCAAATAATTAATAAATTTTGTACGCGTATAGTTCTTTTTTTCCCCCAACAAACGCTGTTTTAATGGTTTTCCAGGATATGTGTTTCAAGCGGTTTCAAATTTTTTCTTGTTATTCATGGGAATGGAGTGGGTGTATTTCATGGCTGTAATCTAGTATTTCACGGCTTAATCTGATATCTTCGTCGACGTAAAATTTCATTAGGAAATTAATTCGCCTCTCCACATATGGATTTTTATCTTAACATCCACTAAAATAACACGATGGCGATAGCGTCGTCTTCAACTAACTGGTACCATGAGAGACACAGCAAGGGTTACTTCTGCGCATGCGCAGTCCCGTTGCTTCCACCTGCTGTTGGGGGTTGCATTGGTTGCCAGCAACGGGCTACTAGTGGCACTTGCTTGGAGGCCAACAATTCACGGCGATGCTGCAGGGCCATCAATGGCTCGCCAACTGATAGCGCTGCCACCAACGGACCACTACCGGGCCGTGAGCGGCAGATTTCAGCCAGAAGTGACCCATCACTGCCAGCTGGTGGCCAGCAGTTTCCCAGCACTTGTGTTTTGCTGGGTATGTCAAGGAAATGCGTTTTATTTCAGAACAAGAGCTGTTGATAAGGTTTGTAGAAATTTTTTTCCTTTGTGCTTTCATTTACTTAGAACTTACCACTTTATATCAGTTCTAAGTAATAAGTTCTTGTCTAAATACTCTGTCGTTGCTTCAGGATGTTGTGATTTTCTTGGTGCCACATTCCGGTCTCCTTCCATTTTTTTGTTATGGGACAAAAACATTTATGTACTATTTTTGCCTCGCTGAACAAGTTTGTAATTGACTTCTTTGCCCTATCTGCAAAGAGGGCACGATAGCCCCCTCACCCCCCAAAAAGAGGGCGATGGGATCCCTCCTAGTGTTATTGTGTGCGCCATAGGGGTTTTCCTATACAACTGCACAAGAAGTAAATCGCTAACTGCCATAGTTCGTGAGATTTTGGCCTGATCAAGAACTTTTCTTGTAACCCTGTATATAAGTTCATAGTTATACACTGACGGAAAAAAAATCCCAACACCACGAAAAAATAGTTGTAGAGGAATGAAATGGCGGCAATACATTTGTATACGTGACATATTTAATCGATTAAGGTTTCAAGATCACAGCTTATTGTAAGCGCGAGAAGAGCCATTTTAAATGTGAAATGCTGGTACAATAATAACCGGTGTAACCGCCAGAATGTTGAATGCAAGCACGCAAACGTTCATGCATTGTGTCGTACAGGTGCTGGATGTCAGTTTGTGGGATGCAGTACCATGCCTGTTGCACTTGGTCGGTCAATACAGGGACGGTTAATGCTAGTTGGGGGTGACGCTGTAGTTGTCGTCCAATGATGTCCCATACGTGCTCGATTGGTGAAAGATCTGGTGATCTAGCAGGCCTCGGCAACATGTCGACACTCTGTAGAGCATGTTGAGTTACAACAGCGATATGTGGGCGAGCGTTATCCTGTTGGAAAACACCCCCTGGAATGCTGTTGATGAATGGCAGCACAACAGGTTGAATCACCACACCGACGTACAACTGTGCCGTCAGGGTGCGTGGGATAACCACGAGAGTGCTCCTGCTGTCATAGGAAATTGCTCCCCAGACCATAACTCCAGGTGTGGGTCCAGTGTGTCTCGGCCGCAGACAGGTTGGTTGCAGGCGCTCACCTGGCCTCCTTCTAACCAACACACGGCCATCACTGGCACCCGGGCAGAACCGGCTTTCATCGGAAAACACAACAGATCTCCACTCTGTCCTCCAGTGAGCTCTAGTTTGACACCACTGACGTCGCAAACAGCAGTGGTTTGGAGTAAGTGGAATGCACGCTACAGGGCGTCTGGCTCGGAGGTGTCCTTCAAGTAACCGATTTGTAACAGTTCGTTGTGTCACTGTGGTGGCAACTGCAGCTCGAATTGCTGCCGCAGACACAGTACGATGTGCCACTGCCATACGCCGTACACGGCGGTCTTCCCTCTCAGTGGTGCCACGTGGCCGGCCGGAACCCGGTCTTCTTGAGGCAGTACCTTCCCTTGACCACTGCTGCCAACAATCATGCACGGTGGCTACATTCCTGCTAAGTCGTTCTGCAATATTGCGGAAAGAAAATCCACCTTCTCGTAGCCCTATTACACGACCTCGTTCAAACTCTGTGAGCTGTTGATAATGGCTTCTTCGTCTTCTTAAAGTCATTCTTGACTAACATCAACACACTACGTTGAATCTCAACGATAACTAACGCTCACGAACGTTACAGCGGGCATTTACAGCAAACCAGCTTTGCATGTTCCGAGGCGCTACTAGCGCCACACGTATGCGCCGAGCGCGAAATTTGCATAGACGTCATCTTACAGATGTACTCTCACCGCCTACCAACTGTCGTTTATCTAACACAACCCCTTCTTGGTGTTGGGATTTTTTTTCCGTCAGTGTATTTATCATTTTAGCAAATCGAACAGTTAGAAGAAGAAATATATAATATAGAATGGAGCATGCATGATATAGCTCTATACCCTCTCGCTGAAGAATTTTGCATAATGAAAAAGTTGAAAATAGGCGAATATTCTTCATGGCAAAAAATATGCTAAGGAACTTTTTCACAAATACGTCTCCGGGAAGCAGAAATAGCGAGAAAAAGTTTTGAACTTTATGCCCCCTAGTGGAAAAGCTGCGCATTATTTAAAGAGGAAAATGCTCCCCCATCTTTATGGAAGCGAATGTCATACAGTGAAAAAAATGCAATTTCTCAGTAGGGTTCTTAGAAGCGGACATACAGCAAACAGAAGTACAGAAGCACCACCTAGCGACAGAACTGTGGACTATAAAACTTCTCAAATACAAACCTCAAGCATTCCACAAGGTAAATGGTATCAGGTGTTAAAATAATTTTTGAAATCGCACATTTAGAAGCAGAGATATTGAGAAAAAAATATTAAATATTTGCGCCCTCTGGCGACGGAAATTGTGCATTATTTTGGGAAGTAAACGCACACAGAGAGTTTTCGTAGTTAGCAGCATCTGACAGAAAAAGAAGTTTTTCAGGCAGGTTCTTAGTCCAGCAGATACTGCTGTAAACGGAAATGTGAGCTTACGCCCTCGAGTGGCAGACTTGTGAGTAAAGACACATTTTTTATTTTGTGAGAAACACTTCGCAGCGGAAACGCTCTGCAGCAAAGAACGTATTTTTCAAATTGAACAATCAGAAACAGACATATCGACAAAAATAAGATATACATCGACGTTCCCTGGAGGAAAAAATATTCACGATTTTAAGCATTAGGTACTCTCAGAAGGTATTCCGAAGTGAGCGGTAACGGTCCATGAGAGAAATTTTTTTAATCTTGTATTCAGAAACTCAGATTTTGCAGAATATTTATCAGAATTAGAAATAAACACTTACGCCTCCTCGTGGTCTAAATTTGCTTTACTAAAAATAAAAAAAATAAAAAAACATTTCCCATCAGGATCCGTTTCCGATGCAGGGAAAATTCTTCAAATCGATCTTTTAGAAGCAGAAGTATCGAGAAAAACGCAATTTAACTTTACGCCCCTACCGGAAAACCTGTGCATTACTTAACAAGAAAGCTAACACCGAATTTTTTCGGGTGTAGTAAGCACATCTTTTAAATCCGTTCTGACGCAAATTTAAATTTATCAAAGCTATTCAAAGTCAATGGAACCACTTTGGAAAGCAATAATATCTGACGGATGAAAGAAGTTTTTCAAGCGGGTTTTTAATACCTCAGATATTGCTGTAAACGGAATCGTGAGCTTACGCCCTCTGGTTGCAGACTTGTGCGTTAAGAAAAACATGAATTTATATGAGAAACATTTCGCACCGGAAACGCTCTCCAACACAGAAAGAATATTTCAAATCGGACTCTTAGAAACAGATATCGACAAAAATAAGATGTGGCTTTACGTCCCCTGGTGAGAAAACTATGCATTATTCTCAAAAGGATTTTCCATATGGGCAGTATCGGTCCAAGAAAAAAAAACTTAGTCGAGTTTTCAGGAGCCCAGATTTTGCTACAAATACTTCAGAAGCAGAAATTAACACTTATGACCCCTGGAGGCTAAACCATTCTTTACCAAACATTAGAAATTATGTGAAAAATATTTTCCATCAGGTCTTGTATGTGATACACGAAGAATTTTTCAAATCGGAGTTTTAGAAGATGAAATAACTCAGAAAACGCAGTTCACCCTTGTGCCCCCTAGCGGAAAGTCTATGATTTACTTGTAAATTTTGAATTTATAGAAAAAACATTTCGCATCGGAAACACTATCCAACAAAGAAGGAATTTTTCAAATCGGACTTCTAGAAGTAGAGATATTGACAAAAATTAGATATACATCTACGCCCCCTGGCGTAGAAACCATGCATTATTTTAAGAAGAAAATGTTTCTAAAACGTTTGTCGACAGGAGTAGTATCGGTCCACAAACGACGTTTTCTTCAATCGAGATTTTAGAAGCTTATATTTTGCTGTAAATACATCAGAAGCGGAATTTATGATTTACGCCCCTGGTGGTACAAACCTTTTTTTTTTTACAAAAATTAGAAAATATGTGCAAACGATTTCGCATCAGAAGCTGTATCCGGTGCTGAAAGAATTTTTCCAATCGGAGATTTAGGAGCAGAAATATAGGGGTAAACGCAATTTACTTCTACGCCCCCTAGCGGAAAGTCCATGAGATACTTGAAAATTTTGAAATTATATGAAAAACATGTCACACTGAAAACACTATCCAACAAAGAAGAAATTTTTCGAATCGGACTCCTAGAAGTATCGATATTGACGAAAATAAGATATTTATCTACGCCCCTGGCAGAGAAACTCGAATATTTTAAGAAGAAAATTTTCAGAAAATGTTTATCGATGAGAGTGGCATCAGTCCACTAAAGAAGTTTTTAATCGATATTTTAGAAGTTCAGATTTTATGGCAAATACATCAGAAGCAAAAAATAACACTTACGCCCTCTGGAGGCCAAAGTATGCTTTACCAAAAATTTTAAATTATATGCCAAAGATTTTCCATCAGGAGGTGTATTCGCTAAAGAAAAACTTTTAAAATCGGAGTTTTAGAAGAAGAATTATCGAGAAAAATTTTAATTTACTTTTACGCCTCCTAGCGGAAAGTCTATGCGTAATTTCCAAAAAGTAACTATATCTAAAATACGCTTCGACATAAATGGAATAGAATGATAAAATAATTTTTTTCAATCGGATGTTTAGAAGCAAATATGTGGAATACAACGTATTTCTGAATTCGACATCATCTGCATTTACGCGCTCTAGCGACGAAATTGGGTATCGTAACAAAAACGAAATAAAGGATCATCATTTGCATATTTTAAGCTTCCCAATACAAAAAGAATTTTTGAAATCGGACCAACATTTGCAGAGTGGGTACAGACGGACGGACAAACCGTTAACATAAGCACGATCTTTTTTACGCTTTCCAACCGTAGGTTGAAGAAGCGTATATATGGTCCAGCTTTGTCCTTGCGTCTGTCCGTTCGTCCGTCCGTCCGTCTGTCCGCACGATAACTGGTGTAAAAATGGTTCAATTTCGATGAAATTTTAGTATGTGGTAGGGGACCACCTGGGGACGACCCCTATTGAAAATGGGACAAATGGGGTCAAACGTCACGACGTAGGAGTGTGATCCATTCCATTGCACTTATACGTCATAACTTGCGTACATATAGTTCGATTTCAATGAAATTTGACTATGTGGTAAGGGACCACCTGGAAACGAACCCTATTCGAAATGGGGTGAATTGGGGTCAAAGGTCAGGACATAAGAGCGGGATGCATTACATTGCCTTTATGCGTCATAACGTGCGTAAAAACGGTTCGATTTCGATGAAATTTCAGTATGTGGTAAAGGACCACCTGGGGACGAACCCTATTGAAAATGGACGAAATGGGGTCAAAGGTCAGAACATAGGATTGCGATCCATTCCATCGCCCTTACCCCATATTATTAAGGTGGACGTCAAGTAATTTTCCTTCCTATACTTCCAATGGAAAAACTTTTGTACACATTTCCTTCACAATTAATGTGTCCCAAAGTATGAAAATTTGAACATCGATTAAAATAACTTCTTATTATCACCTGGAATTCTTAATGTTTTCTAAAACATAATCATAATTATATTAAAAATCAATAACTTTTCCTTTGGTGGTGTTGAAACCAGAAAAAGGATGGCGCAACCTGTACTTTGATGACGTCAGTAAACAAACAAATGTTGGATTGCAAAATTATGGTTATGTTTTAGAAAATATTAGGAATTTTAAGTTATAAAATGAAGATATTTTAATCGATGTTCAAATTTTCATCCTTGGGAATGCATTAATTGGGAAGAAAATGTGTACAGAAATGTTTCCATTCGAACTACAGAAAGCAAAATTACTTGACGTTCACCTTAAAGGAGCAATTCTTGTATGTGTGTGAATTTTATTTCGAAAACTGCTCTAAGGATTTTGATGAAAGTCGTTAACCTACCGTTTTCTGGTACTAGAAATCGATTTAGCTTGATCTCGACTTTAGGAAAATTCGTTTAGTGGGTTAATAACCACCCCGAATTACCACGTTTTTAGTGTAATATCATGGCGTCGTCCGATTAGATGTTGGTGCGCGGTCACGCCATCTGTCTCCTTACGTCACGCGTTGTGTACGGATCCTATTAAAGTTTTATGACGTCACAGTCTTGCGAGCAGATGGTCGCGATTCCCATCTGCCTCATTACGTCACGCGTTGTGTGCGTATGGTCGTCCGCACGATAACTCGCGTAACAATCGTTCGACTTCGATGAAATTTTAGTATGTGGTAGGGGACTACCTGTGAAGGAACCCTATTGAAAGTGAACGAAATGGGGTCAAAGGTCAGGACATAGGAGCGGGATCCATTCCACTGCTCTTATGCGTCATAACTAACGTAAAAAAGGTTCGATTTCCATTAAATTTTAGTATGTGGTAAGGGATCACCTGGGGACAAACCCTATTGAAAATGGGCAAAATGGGGATCACAGGTCACGACATAGTAGCGGAATCACTTCAATCGCCACTATGCGTCATAACTTACGTAAAAATGTTTCGATTTGGATAAAATGTTAGTATGTGGTAAGGACCTGCCTGGGGACGAATCCTATTGAAAATGGGTGAAATGGGTCAAAGGTTAGGACACAGAAGAGAGATCTGTTCCATAGCCCTTATTCATCATAACTTACGTAAAATTGCTTCGATTGCGACAAAACTTTAGTATGTTACTTCGGAGGTATACTGAACAAGTTCTGTTGAATATCATCGAAATGGGATCAAAGATAAGGGCACAGGAGTGAGATTTATTCCACAGCCATTTTCCTCATAACTTGAGTAATTAACTTGAGTAATGATTTCTAGTATGTTGGAAAGGGTATCATAATCAATGCATTGCATGATTTTACTAACTTGTTTACAAAAGACGTGCTAAAAAAACATACTGTACTTATTATAGCCTTCGATATAAATGGCATCAAAGGAAAAATGATTGTTTCAATCGGCTATTTACATAGAAGCTACTATATGGAATAAAATGTATTTTAAATTGGATATCGTCTGCATTTACGTCCTCTAGCAGCGAACTTTATATTCATCGGAAAAAAATCCAACTAAAATGCCAGGTTCATCCATTCTCACATTGCAAGCTTCGTAATGCAAAAATATTTTTTTTGTTCAAATTGGACTAATAAATTGTAGTGATATGGTGTCCACAGACAAACGGTCAGACGGTCGGACAAAGTGATAACAAAAACATGATCTTTTTACGCTTTCCAACAGTAGGTTGAAGAAGCGCATATGCATCAGCTTTGTCCGTCTGTCTGTCCGTCCACACGATAACTCGGGTAAACATCTTTCGATTTCAATGAAATTTTAGTATGTGGTAGGGGACCACCGGGGGACGAAACCTATTGAAAATGGGCGAAATGATGTCAGAGCTCAGGACATAGGAGCAGGTTCCATTCCATTGCCCTTATGCGCCATAACGTGCGGGAAAATGGTTCGATTTCGATGAAATTTTAGTATGCGGTAGGGGTCTACCTGGGGATATACTCTTTTGAAAATTGACAAAATGGGGTCAAAGGCAAGGACAAAGGAGCGGGATCCATTCCATTGCTCTTATGCGCCATAACTTGCCTAAAAATGGGTCGATTTCAATGAAATTTTAGCATGTGGTAGGGAACTACCTGAGGACGACGAACCGTGTTGAAAATGGGCGAAACGGGATTAAAAGTCAGGACATAGGAGCAAGATGCCTTCTATTGCCCTTATGCGTCATAACTTGAATAAAGATAGTTTGATTTCAATGACGTTTTAATATGTTTTAGGGAATCACCTGGGAACGAGCCCTATTGAAAATGGGCGAAATGGGGTCAAAGGTCAGGACATAGGAACGGGATCCATTCCATTGCCATTATGCGTTATAACTTACGTAAAAATGATTCGATTGAGACAAAACTTTATCATGCTGTTGCGGAAGTTTACTTAACCGGTTCTGTTGAATATCATCGAAATGGGGTAAACGGTCAGGGCATATGAGCGAGGTTTATTCTACAGCCATTTTCCTCATAATTTAGCAATAACTTGAGTAATGATTTCTGGTATGTTGGAAAGCGTATCTTAATCAATGTATTGCATGAG
Source organism: Macrothele yani (assembly GCA_039090855.1). NCBI lineage: Eukaryota > Metazoa > Arthropoda > Arachnida > Araneae > Macrothelidae > Macrothele > Macrothele yani. The sequence goes on along the minus strand of CM077028.1, from coordinate 66,120,404 downwards.
TTTACTAACTTGTTTGCAAAAGACGTACTAAACACGTTTAAGAAACAATTCTGTGTGAACAATTAAGAAGGATTTTTAATGAAATAGCATAAATGTGTTGAAGTATAAGCATTGCTGTTGCAAGACCACCACTAAAAACTCGCTCTGCAGAAACAACTGCAAATTTTCTTTCCTTTCATATTTATGCTTCCAGGATTCGTAATACTATTATTTTCTCTGCATGACCTTCTTCAAGTGCTTCAATAGCTTTCTGCTGTCTTTCGGAATTGGAAAAATATTTCAATAGCTTTCTGCCTTCCTTTGAAATTAGAAAAATGTTTCAATAGCTTTTTGTCCTCTTGTAATAACATAAGAAAATTACTTCAACAGTTTTCTGTTTTCTTATAAAATTAGAAAAAAATTTAAGTAATTTTTCTGTTGTTTTAAAAAATTAGAAATACGTTTTAGTAGCTTTCTGTCCTTTCATTAAATTCGAAAAAAATACTTCGATAGCTTTCTGTCCTATGACAGAACGAGTAATTTGTTTCAATATCTTTGTGTCTTTTCACAAAATTGGAAAGATGTTTTATAGGCTTTCACTCGTCTTATAGAATTAGAAAAAAATAGTTCAATATCATTTTGTGCTCATACAGAAATAGAAAATTATTTAAAAAGCTTTCTGTACTAGTGCAGAATTAGAATAATATTTCAGTAGCTTCCTGTCCTTTTATGAAATTAGTAAACTGTTTCAATAGCTTTGTCTCCTCTGATAAAATTAGAAAAATAATTCAATAGCTTTCTGTTCTCTTACAAAATTAGAAAACTGTATAAACAGTTTTCTGTCAACTTTTAAATTTAGGAAAGTGTTTCAACAGCTTTCTGTCCTTTTGCAGAACTAGAAAATGGGTTCAATAGCTTTTTGCCCTTTCATAAAGTTTAAAAAATACTTCAACAGCTTTCTGTGCAAAAGCAGAATTAGAAACATTTTATCAGTAGCTTTCTGTCCTTTCTCTCCTCTGATAAAATTAGAAAAAAAAACATTTCGATAGCTTTCTCTCCTCTGATAAAATTAGAAAAACCTTTTTATGGCTTTCTGTGCTCTTACAGAACTAGAAAATCAGTTGTCTCTGTAGTTTTCTGTCTTCTTATAAAATTTGAAGAAAATATTTCAGTTGCTTTCTCTCGTCTCCTGTCATTATAAAAACAAAGCAAAACAAATTCTTTATACGTTTGAAGAAGGATGTTTTTGTAATCGTTTACAGCTAAATTATACAGCTTAGTAAATGAAATAGCTGAACAACAACAGCATATTCTCTTCTAATTTCCAGTTACGCTGGTCAAACATTGTACACATCAATGACTTCTGAAGTTATTTCTGCTTTGTAAATATTTTTTAACTCTGCAAAGAAATAGCTGATCAGAAAATTTCTCTAAAACTGATGTTCTTGTGTTTGGAAATTGATCAATGATTTTCTCGATGTTTTTAGAAAAAAATAGCTTTGCCTTACAATGCGTTTTATGGCAGAATGAATTAACGTATTAAAAAAAGCTGAGACTGAAATTTGTATGTTAGTCAAGGTTCAAGACTGGTCAAAAACCAAGCGCACGGCATGAACTTTCGGATAGTGTTATCAAAATCCTACTGTGGGAAGTATGTGAAGAAACGCATAATCACAAACAGCCATTAAAATTATATTTTGTTATCGTGCTAGCTTTTTTTTCTCCCAATTCTTTTTAATTCACTGAAACGAAGAATCTTCTCTCTTGAAATTTTTTATGTTGATTCTATCTCTGGGATTTTATTCCTTCTTTCTTTTTTTTAGTCTGCTTCTTGAGCACAAATCCCCATTCTGAATATTTTTCTCGAACGCTGTGCTCAAACAATGTTTTTTTCAAAGTGAACTAAATTAGCTAAAGAATTACTAACTTCAGAAGGTATTTCATGACGAAGCTGTAAGATTCTGAAAGTGTGTAAATTGTGCACATGATTTTTCTAGAGAAAATAAACATACGGCGTGCAGTAAAGTCTGTCGTTTTCGCAACCACAAAGCCGCAGATAATCAGAATACCAAGAATCCTGAAAACTAGCGGGCTATATTTTTAGATTTTTCAATGCTTTTAGCGAAAAAAGTGGGGTCTGCTTTTTTTCAGTTATTCCCACCTTTTTGTTTCAATTATTTAAATTATTGACCATAGTTTCTGACAGAACACTGTAAATTCCTCAAATTCGTAATCCCATACAGGCAGATGCAGTTGCAACCGTAATATTCCAAGGATTCGACCTTGATGCTGCAGTTTTGTTTATTCTGATTCTTTGAAACAGAGCTGGACAATAGAAATAAGTAAAAACAATCCGCTAAGTAATAACACAACATTTGTTCACATGCGGTAGATAGCTCATGAAAAAAATGGTTCACAACTTAAAAAAATATGTGTATCTAAACGCTGTACTGGAAACAACCAGACATGCATCGTGGGATACAGCAGCTCATGTTCACGGTTTTCTTTCTGCTTTGTGCGCAGGCGCACACCACAGCACTCTTAGTGTTTTGTCACCAGTGCAAGAAGTGGGAACGCGCGGCTTCACCAATGAAACGGTTATGTGCTCCTTCATGGAGCAGATCAGTGCGCGATATTTTTTCACAGCCAATGTGGAATCATCGATTTCATTCGTAACTTGCATTTTCTTACTGTTCCCTATCTGAATAGATTATAATTATTTATAATTATTTATTTAATACTGTTTGCAGTGGCAACAATGCATACTAGCACTATGAAATAATAGTTGGCCATGTGTGAGCTCAACGAGCTGTTTTTTTCAGTAGTAATTAAGCCGAACAAATTTGATGATTTTGGGAAACACAAAAGGAGTTATCTTTTACATTGATAACGCAACTTTCCCATTGGAAAATGGAACGAGTTAATTTGATCGTTTGCAGCAGAAGTAAGAAAGCACGTGAAAGACTATTATTGTTCATAATTGCTAGTATTATTGCAGCTAGAGTTCTCCATGAGTACTTAAGTCCAGATGGAATCGTCCATTCCTAATTTTGTGCTGCTAGTTTAAATGACCACCGGCATAGCACAGTTGGTTAAGTCGCTGCGCACTGCGTGGGAGGCGGTCGTTTTTGATGGGTGTTCAAATCCTAGTTGTGCTGGTCAGCAGACTCCCCGTGTTAGGGGACACGAATGTGTGGACGGTTCCCTGGCAAGTCGGTCCCGGACACACTTTGTACTTGGGCCCTCTTCCCTAGGCTGTCTGGGTTTACAAGATGAGTGTTGATGCGTTGGTAGTTAAACAATACAAAACGATTGTAATCTGATGCCTCATGGTACCGGACACCTACGGGAATCTTTCCATGGCTATTGATGATGAATTCTAATGAAAGAAGAAAATCAGGGATGCAAGAGTGAACACAACATCCATGGCTTACTAGCGATTTGAGACCAGAGTCAGCAGTGCAGAAGCCTCTTGATTACTTGAACACTGGAGAGTCTCTAACGAAGTATTACACTGAAACTTGGTTCCTCATGAAGTCCAAAAATCGGGATGTGACACAGAATTCAACTGAATGCCTCGCTTTAGAGCAGTAATTCTTAACATTTCCGCTATTTTTTTTATTTGAGAGCTTAACGACCACCGTAAGCAACTCAGAGGACTATAACGAAGCAAATTTCTCCGTAATTTTTGTCCACGCCAGGGATCGAACCTGAGTCCACTTATTCCGGAAAAAGTCGCTCTACCAACTGAGCTACGCAGACGTTCGTTCTCCCTGCTATCTGTCTTTATGTCGTGTGCGTCCTGCGGGGCAGGCACGCCACATCTCCCCCCCCCGAAAGATGGCCGGGGGCATAGCCCATGGGTCAGCCGTGAGCATTAATTGCCGTAGGCAGACATCCGCTGTAGAACGTGCACTTGAAAACTCCAAGTCAATCTAGTGTGTGGAATGCAACTTCACACACATTTATTTTTCAAAGCGATGAAGAAGGGATTCCCTTATTTTTCCTATCTCGCGGTGTGGAAAGAACATCACACCACTGCGAGATCTTTAACGGCCGGGTCATCCTGGAAGTTCGGGCGCCATTATAACGAAGTAAATTTCTCCGTCTTTTTGGTCCACGCCGGGGATCGAACCCGAGTCCACTTATTCCGGAATAAGTCGCTCTACCAACTGAGCTACGCAGACGTTCGTTCTCGCTGCTATCTGCCTTTATGTCATGTGCGTCCTGCGGGGCAGGCACGTCACAGGACATAAACAAAGTCCCCGTCCCTAATTTAGTGTCACTGATTCCAAGGAAGGTATAGAGCCAGTGCCGTAAGAAAAACACACCATCATTGCCTCACCGGGATTCGAACACGGACGCATCTCGGATGAATGGTCAGAAGCCATCGTTTAGACCACTGTGCCACCTGGGAGGCAATCCTCTGCGATTCTCTTTTCTCTCTTATAGTGTACCACGCGACCCAATGTAATCATAATAAAAACAATATTCTGTTTAAATATAACGCAATGAAACATAATTTATACAAAGGCCGTTCCACAAAAACTGAGAATAATTTGTTTGAGTTGGCAACAGTGCGAAGGGGGAAAATAACCATGCAGACGACTAACTGAATTAAGGAAGTATCTGTGGCAACAGTTATTTGCCGTGGCTGGCGATTCTGGTTTTGTTATTGCGTATTTGTTTAAGGTACATCTGCATTTCGCCACACAGCTATGGAGGTGAGTGATTCAGAGTTAAGAAGTGAAATGCATTCTGCGACAAAATTTTGCTATCATTTGTGTAAAAATGTACCAGAAACAGTTGATTTAGCGAAAAAAGCTTACAAAGATAAATGTTTGGGTGAGTCAACGATTTTGAGATGGCACCATGATTTCAAAAAAGGGCGTTTGTGGGCAGAACTCGCTCCTAGGTCTGCTCGACCTGAAAGTGTTGTTACGTAGAGTATTGTCAACAATGTTTGCGCAATTCTGCAAGAAGATGGACGAACGATGTGTGAAAACATAGTGGCGTCAACTAATATTTCAAGAACGTCAGCATTCCGCATTCTACGCGGCAAATTATTGCTGCATCCTGTGTCTTACGGATGGGTACCTCATCATCTGACGAGAGAACAATTATTAGCCAGAGTTCAGGTGTGTCATGAGCGGAAACAAATGATTGCAAAGGATCGAAACTTTCTCAACACAGTACTAACTACCGTTGAAACATGGGTCCATTATTTCGACCCCCTCACGAAGTGCGCAACAAGTGTATGGAAACACACAGGCTTCCCTACTCCGAAAAAAATCCGCCAAACCAAATCAGCTGGGAAGGTGATGATGATAATTTTCTTTGTTCATAAAGATGTAGTCTACCACCATGTCGTTCCTCCACAAATTACTATGAATGCTAAGAATTACATTTTAGTCTTGAAGAGTCTGCAACGACACATACCGATTAAGCTACTGAAACTGGTGGTTAAGTGGACCCTACACCATGATAACCCCCGCAAACGGTGTTGTTGCTTGTGTTCAACAGTTTCGAGCGAAATGCAGTATTAAAATCATGCCACAGCCTGCCTACAGACCCGACCTCGCCCCGTGCGATTTCTGGTTGTTTCCAGCAGTGAAAGAGAAGTTCCGTGCCGCAACATTCAACACAGATGCCGATGCTATTCAAGCTGCACAGGGGTCGCTAAAGCAGCTTCCACAAAACGCAAGAAAAGTGGACTGAACGATGGGAATGTTGCATATCGTCCGAGGGAAAATACTTTGAGAAAGAATAACATATGCTTTGCTGTACCTATATTTCTTCATTTTGTATGATTTTAATTTCAGTTATTACGGAACGGCCGTTGTATTTACTTTAAATTAGATTTACACGCCGTTTAGAAATTGTTGTATGTAGTTATGATCAGTTTTTTTTCCTTGTTTTTACGTTTTAGTAACTTGCGTTATACACTGCTGGCCACACAAAATGCAACACCAAGAAGGAAGCATCCGATTGTCCGGAAATTCGCAGCATGCGTCGCCCGCGAGAGGACCTGCAAACGATTACCACTGCAGGGCGTATGCAAATCATGTGCGCTCAGCACGCCACCGAGAAGCACTATAAGAAGGGTGCACAGAAGGCGGGGTGTAAGTAGTGGAAGTGTGTGAAGGACCTGTGCGTGGGAAGCTTCTTGATGCCTCGTCGCAGAATACGGCAGTCATTCCAGCACGTTTCGGAGTTCGACACAGGACGAATAGTGACTTATCGCGACAGCGGTTTATCGTACCGAGACATCGGTGCCCGTGTGGGGTGACATCCAGCCACAGTGAGGCGAGTATGGATCCGGTGGGTGCAGGAGGGACGGACGGACCGATGTGAGTGATTGCCGCAGCCGTGGTACACCACCGAACGAGAGGACCGGCATATTATGCAGCAGGCATTGACGGCTCGCACCGCCACATCACGAACGTTAGCGCAAGAATTAGGGTGTGTTGCGCAACAACCTCAGTCAGAACGTACCGTTCGATGTCATCTGCAGGAGCGGGGACTTGTCGCACGGTGCCAATTGCTCCGATTACCATTGACGTTACACCACCGGCGAGTGCGGCAGCAGTGGGCCGTTGAACGCCGCACCTGGACTACGGAATGGCACGACATTGTCTTCTCCGACGAATCCCGCTTTTGCCTGCAACACCACGATAGCCGGATCCGCGTGTGGCGGCACCGCGGTGAGAGACTGTATGACGCCTGCATTATGCATCGCCATAACGGTCCGTCGCCTGCATTATGTATCGCCATACCGGTCCGTCGCCTGGCGTTATGGTTTGGGGCGCAATTGGATATGACACCTGCACCCCTCTGGTACGCATCACCGGTACACTCAACAACCACCGCTACATCTCCGACGTTTTGGAGCCTGTAGTCCTCCTTTACCTGCAGGACTTGCCAGCGGCCACGTTTCAACCGGACAATGCGCGCCCACACGTGGCACGCATCGTGCAACAATTCTTCACGGCCCACCAGGTTTCACTGCTGCCGTGGCCAGCCTGTTATCCCGATATGTCGCCCATCGAACACGTCTGGTTGCTGATCGGCAACCGAGTAGCCCGGCAAGCACCACCTGCGGCTACCCCTGATGACCTGTGGCAACGTGTGGAAGCAGCCTGGACTGCCATAACCTCAGCCCACATCCAAAGCCTCCTTCGTTCGATGCCGCGGCGTGTAGCGGCCGTTGTTGGCAGCCATGGGGGCCACACGAACTATTGATGTCTGCGTGTTCCGCAAGTCGCACGGGCGTGTAAGCTCAATCGTTTTAATTTTGTATCTGTTGTTATGTGTACAGTAAATCTGGCTTTGCTATCTTGTGTCGTTCTTGGTGTTGCATTTTGAGTGGTTAGCAGTGTATTAATATTCGCAGAGATAAGATGGCTACCCATTCGTTCGAAATATTTCTGCGACTCAATTTTGGGCAGTGACCTATAGGTTGAGAACCACAGTTTCAGAACGATATAAATCAATTTCAGGTTGGTGCACGTGTACTTGTGTGTGTGTGTGTCTGTGTGTGTGTGTGTGTGTGTGTGTGTGTGTGTGTGCGCGCGCGCGGATGTGTGTGACAGACTGAGCATTTTGTCTGAAATGCTCTTAAAGTGCAAAGTTTCTACTACACTGGTTACGCAGTGGTCTAAGCGCTGGCTTCTGGCTTGTGCGAGATGGTTTCAGTTTCGAATTCCGATGCATCATAGGTGGTATGTTTGCATTATGGCAAGACTCTTTCACGTCCTTGGAAGCATGGTTCCCAAATTAGGGACGGCGACTGTTTATGTCCCACAGAGTTATTATTCACGGTGGTAGTTCAGCCCCGAAATAAAGAAAGGGCAATATTTTGAAAAACCGAGAAAATTTCGGGTTTTGAATATCTTATGTTAAAATGATATAAAATATGTGTTCCTTTTAATGCATCTTTCACTTTACGAATGCTCTACCATTATTTCACCCATTGTTTTAATAGAAACTCTTCATATTTCCAGTGCCGCACCAGTGGCGCAATGGTCGAAGCGATGGCCTCTGATCATTCGTCCGGAAGGGGTCTGGGTTCGAATCCCGGTGAGGCATGGATGTTTTGTTTGTCTTACGGGGAGGCATGGCTCTCTCCCTTCCCTGGAACCAATGAGCCTAAATTAGGGACGGGCGTCTCCAATAAAAAAAAATATATATCTCCAGTAGTGGATTCACTTTAAAAGCATAAAACCAAGTGCTTATTTTTTTGTTCAGTGCTGTGTCTTTTAATTTAATTTCAGAGATTCGATTTAATTAAAAGAATTAAGCCTCATCCTTTTGTTTTCCTGAATCAAATGCAGTAGTGGCTGACATCTACGTTGTAGGCAGTCAGTTTTGAGAAGCACGACGATCTTTTTCTTTTTTTTTTTCTTCAGCAGCTCACCATTTCCAGTAACTAACAATGACTTATAATGTCTTTTCTCCACAGAATCTTCCACTATCTCCTAGATGAATGACGAGCTTTCCCAGACTGCCTACCGTTTTCCTTTGAATTCTCGGCCGCAAGGTTTACAGTCGTCTAAAGTCTAAAGAGCTCTGAATGCATATATATATATATATATATATATATGAAGACTGCAGTGTGCTAAACAAGTTCAACACAGGTAGTGACCATAGATTGGTGAGATGTAAGATGCACCTCAACACTAAACTTGAACGTGGCAAGCTCATAAGACAAACAAAATCTATTGACATAACCAACCTTAAAAAACACCATAATACCTTCAAGTTAGAACTGAAGAACAGGTTCTCTGCTTTAGAAGGCATAACATCGGAAGAAGTGGACATCTCTGAAGTTAACAGAAAAGTAACCAAAGCTCTTATGGAAACAGCAACAAAATTAGCTGGGTCTAAGAACAAGTTGCATGTGAACAAATTATCAGGAAAAACCAAAATGTTGATGCAAAAAAGAAGAGAGATGAGGACAACTAAAGAAGATGTTACTTCCAAAGTGGAATATATAGAGCTATGCAAGACAGTAAGAAAAAGTATCACTGAAGACGTAAGGAAATTCAACTGTGAACTAGTGAGGAAAGCAATTGAAAACAACCAAAGCCTAAAGATAGCAAAGGGACATCTCAGTAAGGAAAGAAAACAGATTATGGCACTGAGAAAAGAAGATGGTTCTGTAACAAGAAATAGAGGCGAAATTTTGACAAGAGTGAAAGATTTCTACTCCAAATTATATGAAAGGGATGATATATGCACTCCAGACATCATGAAAGATACCAGTACGAGAGTTCCTCCAGTCCTTCCAGCAGAAGTTGCACATGCAATCAAGAACATGAAGCGAGGAAAAGCTCCAGGAGAAGATGCAGTTACTGTAGACATCATACAAGAAGCAAGTGGAGAAATCGAAACAGTACTCGCCCAAATTTTCACTCGATGCCTTAATGAAGGAAAGATTCCTGAGGATTGGAACACCGCTACAATGATCCTGCTACATAAGAAAGGTGACATTGAGGATCTCGGAAACTACAGACCTATCAGCCTCCTATCAGTAGTTTATAAAATCTTCACTAAAGTTCTTTCACACCGCTTGAAGGTAACACTGGACATGGCTCAACCGAGAGAACAAGCTGGATTCAGGAGTGGCTACAGCACAATAGATCATATCCACGTGCTGAGAGAACTAATTGAAAGAGCGAGGGAATATGAACTTCCATTGTGCATGGCTTTTATCGATTATGAAAAAGCCTTTGATTCGGTGAAACCATCAGCAGTTACAATGGCTCTGAAAACCTGAGGTATTGAAGATGCATACATTAATATTATTAATAACATCTATGAAAATGCAAGTGCAAAGATTAGGCTGTTTGAAAATACAACACACGAAAAATTGGAAAGAGAGTGAGACAAGGTGACACCATATCTCCGAAGCTCTTTAATGCCACATTGGAGGGTGTTTTTCAGTCGCTGAGCTGGGAAAACAAGGGGATAAAGATTAATGGAGATTATCTAACCCACCTTCGTTTTGCTGATGAAGTAGTCATTTTTGCAACTACCCCATCAGAGCTGCAGAGTATGATCCAGGAACTTGCTGACAAGAGTAAAGAAGTGGGATTAAAAATGAACTTTCAGAAGACAAAAGTGATGTTCAATGCTTTTACAAAAAATGAAGATTTATCGATTGATGGAGAAAAGCTGGAGATAACAGACACGTATGTTTATCTTGGACAGCAGATATCAAGTGAGGGTCACATTGATGAAGAAATTAATCGGCGTACAAAACTTGCCTGGAGAGCTTTTGGAAGAAACAGCATAATTTTCAAGAGCAATATGCCATTATGTCTTAAAAGAAAAGTGTTTGATCAATGCATCCTTCCAGTGCTTACGTATGGTGCAGAGACGTGGACCTTAACTAAAAGAGACATACAAAGGCTGCAGACAACTCAAACAAGCATGGAGAGGTGCATGCTTGGTGTAACCAGGAGAGATAAGAAGAGGAACTCGTGGATCCGAAAAATGACAAGAGTGGAAGACATCATGATCAGAGTTAAATCCCTGAAATGGCAATGGGCTGGACATACTGCCAGAAGGACAGATCATCGATGGACAGCCGAAATTTTAGATTGGATTCCAAGGGACAGGAAAAGACCCAGAAGAAGACCACATGGGAGATGGGTGGATGAAATTCGAAAGTATGCAGGGGTGACATGGAGGAGACTGGCACAAGACAGACCGTTGTGGAGGAAACTTGGGGAGACCTTCGTCCAGCAGTGGATTGATAATGGTTGACAATGATGATGATGATGATGATATATATATATATATATATATATATATATATAACAAAATCATACAAAGGAGAGTTAGCAAAATCCAAGAACAAATTTTTTGAAATTCCAATGTATAGAAGAATAGAATTCCCTGCATTCTTCTGTTCGTTAATTTTTCCATCACCTGCTTAGGGTGGTTGGACATTGGTGATTGTTGTTCTTCTGCTCGTACCCAGAATGTTTTGTTTATATATATATATATGCACATGGGAGATGGGTGGATGAAATTCGAAAGTATGCGGGAGTGACATGGAGGAGACTGGCACAAGACAGACCGTTGTGGAGGAAACTTGAGGAGACCTTCGTTCTGCAGTGGATTGATAATGGCTGACAATGATGATGATGTATATATAAATAAAGAACACAGTTTGTAAAGAAATTATAAATACCACGACGTTTTTCGATCTCCGAATAGAAGGGTCGTTACTACAACAAAAAAGAACAGCACAGGCTTTCTTTACTTTAATTAGAAAACGAGTATTCAATAACAGAAAGCAAATAAGGATAAAAAATCTACTTCATTTTTAAAAATAGAAAATTCTGTCCTGAGTCAATGTGCAACAATTATACATACAATTCAGAAAACAGCGTTAAAGAACGGCATATGCAAATTTTGCTTACATAGCTTACATTACTTACACTACGCAGATCCTCTACAATCCTTTTGTTGCTAGTAAAACACTCTTCTACTACATTCTGCGTTAACAAGCCAAGGGGTACGGAGTTACGTGAGGAGGTTTTAAAAGTGTTATTTTATCTTGGCCAAAACAAATCTTTATCGAGAAATTGCCAAGTTAATCGGAAGATCTTTATGAGCCATGCACAATTTTGCAAGGAATAAGGGTAAACCCAGTAAAACGACAAATACAGGACCGAAGCCATCACTGAGTGCAAGAGGTAAACCACAAGACAAACGCATATTGAATTATACTGAATTCGTTCTCTGTTTTAAAACTCTGTAAGTTCTACTAAAATAAAACAAATGCGACAAAGTCGTAGTATCCGTTAAATGTAAGCGTGCATCGACATGTTTGTGGAGATTTATTCGAAATGAAGCGAAAAGCATCTGTCAAGCAGAAATTGTGGGTCCAACGTCTTTACTCTTATACTGATGAGAAGTAGTTCGAAAATCATGATACACGTTATGCCAATTTCTTTCTAGCGAAACTACTATACAATATGTTATAGTGTTATTAGTGTTCCTTCCCACAGACATAATGCGGGGTAGTCGTAATAAAGTGCCAAGTGATTAGTTCCTTTAATGACACATTGGTGCATTTCTTTCGGTCGGTAAACAGCAAGACAGATGTTTCAGTAAGAAAAACTCAAAACTGATGCCACACTGCACTACACATTGTGATTATTAAGAAATGAGACAGAATTTAAAAAAGTAGAAGAGAAGGAAAACTTACGTGAATGTATTTTACTCGAAGATAATTCCACCTGCTTTTATGTTATGTTTACAAATAAGTTTTAAAATATTTTAAGACAACGCAACATGCAAAGTGAGAGAAAACAACAATACCTTTACGAATCAAATAATGAGCCGTCATTATCTATCACCTTCCACCATCGGTCGGGCAGTTGACGGATTCCAGATATGAAGAATACTTCGTCGTGTGACGCGATGGAGTCGTCAGCCCATTTTTGCACTTTGTCACGTGTCTGGAATCATACAGCAGACAGCCCATGATGCATCGATCGGAACAAATGATAGTCTGAAGGGGCTATGTTGGGACTATACGACGGGTGCCACACAGCTTCCCAGCCAAGCATCAATAACGTTTCCTTGACCGATTTCGCGACATGCGGCTTAGCACTGTCATGCGGTAATTTCACAGGACGCAATCCTTTGCCTGTGAATGGAGGTTTACGACAGATTTCCTGGATCAATCGCAGCAATTGTTACTTGTAGCGATCAGCAGTAACAGTTTGACCCGGTTCCAATAGTTCACAATAGAGCACACTCTTTATATCCCACCAGATGCACAGCAGAACTTTCTTGGGGTGAATATTGCGTTTCGGTGTCGAAGTCGTTGCTTCACCGGGTTCTACCCAGTGTTTTTTGCGTTTGGGATTGTCGTACCATATTCACTTTTCAGCACCCGAAACGATTTTACACAGGAAAGACTTTTTGTGTTGTTTATTCAACAGATTCAAACACTTGATGACACGCTCATCCTTGTTCCTCTGGCTCAGGTCATGTGGCACCCATTTTGCCTTTCTTCTGAACCTTTCCCATTCCGCGTAAACGATTGGAAATGGTTTTTTGAGTTACCCACAATTGTTCAGCTAGTTGGTTTCTAAGTTTGAGGCTAATCTTCATCCTGCAATGCTTGCAGTTCCTTATGTGCAACCTTCCGTTACGTTCTCGATCGCTAACATGAAAATCACCTGCTTTAAACCGTCTAAAACCAAAACTCACACGTGTTTTTCGATACAATATTCTCCCCTAGAACAGAACAGGATCGATGCACATGCTTTTGCAGCACTTTTTCCTTGATGAAAATCGTGACGAACGCAGTGTCGAATAAATGCAGTATCGCTTGCCATCTTTCACCTACCGATGCGCAAGAGCGTTTGACAGTTGGGCAAACTTCTGTGTCATATTTTATACTCGGGACCAGTTACGGTGACATGAAAATAACGCGGGAGAATGTCGGATATGCAAATTAGCGGTATACGTCCCACAAAAAACGCTTTAAAAGTTATCTGTACACCTAATACAAGAAATAGCACAATCAACCAATGAAAGGAAGGCCTTCTTCTGGTACGGAGGGAAGAACTGATGTCACAGTTTCTTGTATGACTCTTCACCGTCTGGAAAAAACTGTTGCTTTTAAAGGCAGCTTTAATTTTGGGAATAGAAAGTAGCCACGTGGTGACAAATCTCGAGAAAATGAGGGATGGTTGAGTACTTACACTTGTTTTCGTACTAGAAATTTGCTGTACACTGACTGGTCAGTGTGCGGGTGCGTTATCGTGAAAAAGGGACCAACGCCCGTTTTTGTACTCAAGCATGACACGAAGAATCCTCTACCACAATCGTTTCAAAATGGACGTGTAAGCATTTCCAGTGAGTTGTACTTTCAGAAATGAAATCGTGTTGCAGAATTCCCTTTCTGTCGTAAAAGCACACAAGCATTGCCTTGATTTGAGAATTCTGTAATTTTATCTTGTTTTCTTTTAAGTGACTGTGGCGAATTCCGCGGAGAACTCCGACGTTTTGTTTCAGGATCATAACAAAAACACCATGTCTCGTCAACTGCCACAGTACTTTGGAGAAAATTTTACATTGTTTCTGCAGTCGATGTCTCTTGCGTACTCTACTCGCGCATGTTTCTGGTCATCTAGCAAAGCATGCGGAACAAAACGAGCACAAACACTGCCCTCCCCCACAAATCTTGCACTGAAATTTGACGAATCGTCTCCTGATTAACACCGAACTCACATTCCGGCATCCTCAAGGTCATACAACGATCACCTTTTTGCGCTTTCCAACCGTAGGTTGAAGAAGCGTAAAATATGCTTCAGGTGTGTCCGTCTGCCTTTCAGCACGATAACTCGCGTAAAACTGGTTCGAATTTCGATGAAATTTTAGTATGTGGTATACGGGACAACCTGGGAAGAAACCTTACAGAAAATGGGTCAAAGGTCAGGACATAGGACGGGATCCATTCCATTGTCCTTATACGTCATAACTTACGTAAAAATGCTTCGATTGCGACAAAAAATTAATCATGTTGTTCCGGAAATTTACTGAACAGGTTCTGTTTAATATCATGGAAATGGGGTCAAAGGTCAGGACACAGAAGCAAGATTTATTCCACAGCCATTATCCTCATAACTTGACTAAAAACGCCTCTATTCCAACAAAACTTTAGTATGTTGCTCCTGCGATATAATGAACCGGTTCTATTGAATATAATCAAAATGGGGTCATAGGCCAGGGCATAGGAGTGATATTTATACCACAGCCATTATCTTGATAACTTGAGTAATAACTTCAGTAATGATTTCTGGTATGTTGGAAAGAGTATCATAATCAATGCATTGCATGATTTTATTAATTTGTTATCCTTTCGCTAACTTTCTCATTGACTTCAGACGTACGCACTGAAATCAGGCGTCCGGGACTTTCGACACTTTCCAAATATTTCCACCTTTCCTTGAAACGTGCATACCATCGAAATATTTATGCACGAGATAGGCAATTAGTTCCTACACAGTACACAACAATTCAACTGTCTCAAATGTAGTTTTAACGATTTTCAAACAGAAGCGGATATTTGTTCTCTGCTCTATGACAGAGTTTGACAATATCTTTCACCGAATGACGTCATGCACAGTGTAAATCATCATTTGCGCAATCCTCACGCAAACGCTGTTGCCACCGCATAGCTGATAAATGAGTTATAAAACAAAACGTGCCTTCCTACCAGTGTGCTTTACCGGGATTTAAAAAAATCAGTCTCATTACATAATTGTCGCACTGTGAGTTCTATTGGGTTGGTCAAGTAATTGCTTTTCTTTCCTGGGTAAAAGAAAAGCGAATTTTGAATGAGAAACAAAACAGCATATTATCCATTTTGTTCGATAATCTCTTGCCATCTCGCAGGCAAGTTCATGATTCCGCGCTCAAAAACGTTTATGTTTTTTCCGGCAAAAAACAGTTCCAAAAACGATTTAATAGCCTCATCAGCAGTGAAGGTTTTACCATTCAAGGCGTTTTGCAACGAATGAAACAAATAGTAGTCTGATGGCACCAGGTCTGGCGAATATGGTGGATGTGGTAACACATCCCATCCAAGCTGCAACAATTTTTGGCGAGTAAACCAAACTTGTATGAGGTCTTGCGTTATCAATGTGAAACACAACACCTTTGCGATTCACCAATTCTGGACACTTCTGTTTGAGTGCAGCACGTAATTTATCCAGTTGACGACAGCACACATCGTAATTAATGGTTTGGTTTCTTGGAAACAATTCAAAACACACAATACCTTTGAAATCCCACTAGACTGACAGCACAACCTTCCTTTGGTGCATATCTGCTTTTGAAGTGCTTTGAGCAGGTTCATTACGGCTCCTTCACAATGCTTTTCGTTCGACGTTGTTTTAGACGATCCATTTTTCATCGCCTGTTATCATAACTTTCAAAAATGGATCGCTTTCTTCACGTTTCAACAGCGAATCGCATATGTCAACGCGAGCTCATATGGAACCCACATATCGTGCTTATTAACGTATCCCAGTTGCTTTAAATGGTTTTCAACGCTCGATTTCGATATGTTCAGATTCTCAGCAATCTCTCGTGCCGCTAAACGCCGATTGGATTTGATCAATGTCTTTATTTTGTCCTCATCAACTTCGATTGGCCTTCCTGAACGTGGTGCACTTTTCACATAAAAATATCCAGACCGAAATTTCGCAAACTAATTCTGATACTGCCGTAATTTTAAGGTATCTTCACCATACACATTACCTAACGTTTTATGAGCTTGCACAGCGTTTTTTTTTTCGGAAGTAATGCAGCAAAACATGACGAAAATGTTTCTTTTTTATTGTCCATTTTGAAATCGACGTCAAACGAACACTTGTTAACGAAATCGTGCACTTTCTGTTTCTAAAAAAATTGCTTGAACTATCAGCTGTCACTTTACATAATGAACTTGCGGTCTTAAATGACGTTAGTTACATTTCAAGATATGTTTTGCCATGGCATTTTAGCCAACCCAATATTTTTTCACGCAAGATTGAACAACTGAGCACTAGGAGTAAAAAAACAGCTTCTTTTTTAGTATGCTTATAAAATAATTTAATAAAACATTAGTTTCCACAATTTAATGCTTTCCCCTTTAAATAATGAATATATTTTGGCTTACTTGAAATCATTTCAGTTTATAAAGCTCGGGCGATGGAGTTTTAAGTAATTATTTTCTTTAAGTGGAACGTCGTCTCTGCTCTTGGCGACGGAAAAGCCAGACTTTGATTGACATTCACCACGCCGATGACTAAATCACCGCAAATTAATAATGGCACTAGGATTTTCAGAAAAGACACCTTCATCCTTGATTAATCAAGAGGAGGATGGCGTTGGTTGACGGATTTCAGTTTTCTGAAAGTTAGTACAACGTTTAAGTGGTCCCACGGCACGAGAGATCACTTAAAGCAATAATCTTTCATTTCCCGTTCGAAACGACGAACATGTCCACATTTCTTTAAGAGGCACCAGTTAGGTATTAGGAACACTGAAAGAGGCGAAGGAAGTAACAACAGAAACTCCTCCGTGGAAAGAGCAATTTCCAGCGTTTGATCAGTGTCATTGTCGTACAAAGTGACCAATAAATCTGAATCGGCTCGGTTACTTGGCTTTTGTACAGCGACTTTGACAGGTACACGGCTACAAACTTCTCCCACGCCACAAAAGATGTAATCGAAAGTTCTGGAATCCTGTCACATTCTAAGCTCGCCACAGAGGAAGAATAAAGTGGAGCTTTTGCTGGTGTATTGGGGGTAGGTACGGGGGAGAGAATGTGATATATAAGAAAGGGAAAGAAATAAAAGCGAGAAGTGGAAGTAAGGATTTCAAACTGTCAGTCAACTTACCTCTCTAACTGAAAAGTTCCGATCTGGAAGGAGAGGAAAGTGAGCTCAACGACGTCTCCGTAGTTGCCACCGGCAGCTGCAAACCTCCACCAGCAGACGAAGCTGTGCTGATGCCGACGCTGAGCGGGGTCACTCAAACGCAGGGGGTATTTGACACCTAAGACTCCATAATAGGTCCTATTGCAATCTGTCAAGAAAGAGAAAAGATTGGTTTGAGTCACTCGCTTCCGAATGTTTTATTTTTGTGAGCAGAATCTCATAGTGTGAATGTCTCAGAAACGATACATCTTTTGAAGCTCTTATAGTGAACACATCAAAGTCATGACATTCCGTGGCGCTTTCGTCCCCCCTACCCCAGTGTTGGCCCAAAAGCGCCATGTTTCAATCGACGCTGAATATTACAGAAACGAGACACGTCTCGCAGATCCGAAAGCGTATCAGCAATGCCGCTTCTAATTTTAGAAAGCTGATATCTTTTGTCAGTGAGAATCAGTGCTGTAGCATAGCCAGAAGAAATTTGCAATAAATTAAAGCAGGGAAGAAGTATGAGTTAGTGATAAAAATTACCAATTAAGGCGACAGAGTAAACGTTTACATAGTGATAAAAGAAAAAAAAAACAATCGGAGAAGGGAAGAAGAGACGTTCACTAATAAAAAAAGCAATTAAATCAGGAAAGATATAGGGTTAGCTGGTGATAAAATGTAAACACTTAGAGAAGACAAGAGGAAATTCTAGATATTATAAATAACTCATCCACACGCTGTTGTCCACGGCAGTTGGCTTTTGCAATGATGGTTTTACCGGATTCGATGTACTCACGGTGCACCAGTGACACAGTGGCTCGTGAAAGCCCAGTGCCTGCACGACTTCCGAGATGGAGTGACCCATTCGTCGGGACCCGACAATTTGCCCACGATCAAATGCGCTTAGATCCTTCGTCTTACCCATACTGCGTCCGACTCTTACTGATTCCCGTCGCATCACTCCTTATATTGTCGGATCGCTGCATGTGTCATGTCGTTTCCGTTTACAGGGCCGCCCACAGCGCCAAATTTGCATAACGCCAGCTGTCTCTAATTCAATTGCTCTTCAGTGTATACGGAATAAACAATTAGGGCAAGGAAAAGAAAACGTTACCTGGTAACCAATTTGAACAGAAGAGAAGCTGGTAGCGAAAAACAGACAATTAGGAAAGGGGGAAAACTCTTGATCAGAATAGACAATTAGGACAGAGAAAAGAGTAGTTCAGTAAGTGATAATTTTCTTTAACGAGTGTTAAAATTAATGGCACGCGAGAATCTGACAGACAATTAAGGTAGGAGAGAAGCTGGTGGTGAGAAACAGACAGTTAGGGTAGGAGAGAATTTGGTGGCGAGAGAGAGAGAGAGAGAGAGAGAGAGAGAGAGAGAGAGAGAGATAAGTAGTTAGAGGGTAGGACTGAAGCTGGTGGTGCGAAACAGACAATTAGATGAAGGGAGAATCTGGTCGTGAGAAACACAATTAGACAGGAGAGGAGCTGGTAGTGCGAAAAAGAGACAATTAAGACACAGAACAGGGAACGCCAGCAAGTGATATAAATAGCAGCTATTTTTAGTTAGTGATAAAATTAATGGCATGGACTGATAGTGGAAATAGGAAGAGAGGAGGAAAACGCCAGTTTGTGAAAAAACAAACAAAAAAAAAAAAAAACGAAAAATAGCCGGTGAAAAAGTTAAGGGTAATGACAGTGATTTATACTGCCACTACGATTAGCATTTACTTCTGATTATCATATCAATTTTTCCCAAATTTCAGAAATATTTTTTATACTTTTGGTTAGTAATTTTTAAAGTATATACACATTATATAATACATTTTGTAAGATTTCTTCTTTTTAACCGGGAAGTCCATAGAATGCCGTAGAAGAAAACCATCTCAGTGTGTATTTTTTCCGAGGGAAAAATTTGTTTAAAGTTAATGTTGCCACGATCTACATTACACACTTGGAGCTGTTAAGTACGCTTTTTATAAAATAAATAGGGATGGGACATTCGAGTCCTCGAATCCCGCGAATCTTGAAAAAGATTCTAGATTCGAAAACTGGAATCTTCGCGCTTTTTCCGTCATTCGAATCTTTCGAATCTTAACCTAAAACTCTTGGCGTTTGGTGCTTCTACTAGAGCGATATTTGCTCGAATGTTTGCAAGCATGACGAGTTCTGACATAAGAAAGCAATCAAAGAAGATCGACTACACAGTGTACACAGCTATTTTTTAAATAGCTCGTTACTTCCAAACCGGATGCAACAGTGAAGGAATTGTTCAGCCAAACACAGAGAGCAACCACCAAAGCGACTTCCCTCTGAGAGCAACCACCAAAGCGACTTCACTCTGAGAGCAACCGCCTATCGGACAGTACCTTAGCCACCATACCTCAAGTATAGTAGGAAAAGTGACTTAGCCATATTTTATTTCTATCCCGACAGCCATTACTGTGGTAACGAGCGTGAGAACGGAGGGCAGAGTGTGACCTCGAGCCGCGTCACGCACATGATTCAAGTTACTCTGTCTACAGCTCAGCGTTTCTAGTTCTACTCAACGCTCCGCAGCGTGTCACTTGCAGAGTATTAACGGCCTTTTGACATATCTGGTTATTCTTTACAAAATGGATTGTACCGTGCTGAGGGAACATTTAGGCTTGATGAGCAAACTAGCGATTTAGGTACCACAAACACTAACCACGAAACAGAAGGAATACTGCAACCAAATTGCATGGAGTAACCTTGCGTGGTATTCTCGCGTATAGTAGAGTGTTCAAAGGTTACTTTGCTTAGGTGGAATTTAAACATGCTTGTTTAAATTCCACCTAACCGGTACTTCTGAATGATAACGTACTTGTGACTGATAACGTTGCCTGCATGCATTCAACGTTGTCAGTCACGGTCGTGGGTTGAACCCGGTACTTCTGGGGCGTCTTTACCCCGTGCATAGTTGCATGAGAGTAAAATCTTATTGGTCGTTGGTATCGATGTTCAGTGCAAGACTTTTTGAAAGATATATGAGGAGAACATCCCCATGTCATCCAATCGGTAGAAGTCATTCTCGAACCATGCATGAACAGTGCGACATCATGTACAGCAACCTGTTTTCGTACATGACAACGCACGGTCGTATAAGGCCCGGATTATTCGTTTTTTCATTGAACAAAACGCGTTTGGGTGGAGCTGCTCCAAACAATCGTATTCACCAGATACGAACCCATGTGATTTCAATTGTTTCAACCATTTGAAAAGAGAGGTGTCGGGTACTGCCTAAAACAACAAACGGGATTTGGATCTTCGAATCACATACACTTTCTACCGACTTAATAACACTGGTACTTTTTATGGTGTTCGTGAACTGCCCACAGTTTGGAAACAAAAGGAAGTACAAGCAATTACGCTGAAATATTGTGATAATTGTTTTGCTGCTACAAGGATCGTGGTAATTCGAAAGTGTTCACTTATGTCCTGAGCAATCTGGTATAAAATATAAAGTTAATCTGAATTTGTGGTTTCGCACGTTACTATAAGATTCACAGTTTACAAAGTATACGAATTTCCTAATGATCTTCACGTGCTACCTACCATATCTGCAGCAGATTCTGTTTAACATGATAATGCTTGAACGCACTGGAAAGAAATGGCTTTCATGGATAGTTACCATGGCAATCTTCAGTACAAGGGGTATTCAGCCTCTAAGGTGTGACTTTTTCATGAGAACATATTAACCCTTTAACGACCATAACGCCCGAAACGCTCTTACATCCAAACTACCATCACCGCCAGTCTAGAGTGAGTAGGATTTCCTAACTCCACCAGTTCTTTGAACTTACACTGCCACTACGGGATTAGCAGAAGTCACACTCAGTCACTATTGTTGTCTCTAAACAAGCAAGTAAAGCAAGCGTTGGCATCTCCCTAGGTGATATTATTTCCCTCTTGACACCACATGCCTTATCCATTGAAGAATGCAGTGATAGCCCCTGAAAAACGTCTGAAGCTCAGTGTACATCAAGACTACAGATCGGAAGTTCCGTATAGTGACCGGGTACTAATCCTGCGTTTGCTAACTTGTAAAGAGGAGGGGGGAATTCTGAAAGGAGAAACAGACAGTTTTGGGCGTTATGGTATTTTGAGCAACAAATGATTTTAGGGACCTGGTCGTTAAAGGGTTAATGAATATCTTCAACACTGCATTTAGCCGTCCCGGTGGCGCAGTGGTCTAAGCGCTGGCTAATGACCATTCGTCCGAGACGTGTCCGTGTTCGAATCCCGACCAGGCACGGATGTTGTGTTTGTATTAAGGCAATGGCCCCTTCCCTTTTCTCTGGAACCAGTTGCCCTAAATAATAGACGGGCGACTGCTTATAGCCCATTGAGGTGCCCACAGTGGTCACTAATCCTCTAAACAAAGAAACAAAAACAAGTAATTCATTTTTGGTAGTTCATTTATCATTCACGCAGAAGAATCATTCACAAATGCTCATTCAAATGAATGGTCATTCACTTTGAATCCACTTTCGGCCGGTTGTCTCACCACAACCACTAAAACATTCTTAGCTCCAAACTGAGTGCGAGCCCTAGCGGAATTTGAAAAAACTGCCGAAATGGGTAGAATTCCACGGTTCTCCGTTCACGGTAAATAATTCGCAGAACAAGCGCATTCAGAGCCCTTTTTGGGAAACTGCCTAGAAGAACAAAAACTTGGGTGATCCATTTATTCATTAATGAACGAATCTCCGCTCGTGGCGAACGATTCGGGTACTGTATTCACATACCATTCCCATTCGTAAGTTACACCATTATTTCTTAACTGATTGCTGACTTACATTGCGGTTGACACTTATTTAATATTCGACATTACATTTCATATTGGAAATTTGTTTTCTACCTCATCGGGGGCGGAAGGAAATTAATGTGCTGCGACTTCAGGGTGCGCCGCAGTAATGGATTGAATTATCAGTCAAGCGGTGAGAGCTAAGCATTCATCATTCACGGTGAAAAGTCATTCGTTGTAAGCATATCGTTCACGAATTTTTAATCACTGGAGCCAAAAATCTACAAATGCATAGAATATATGAGATTGATTATACACGTTTAATCATTTAACCGGCTGCAACGAATTAACTCGGGGTTAGCAAAATGGGATGAAATAATCTCGAACGAATATATGCGTTGTTTAAGAAGTGAGCCAAACGCGGCTCGAACGAGTAAACCTGAGCATCAGAAAACGTCGGTTTTTCTTTAGCTTTTTTTATTCAAAGTTGTCATTTAGGAGGATGACTGACACTAATCCTTTTCGAGTGATTACCCACTGAAAGTGCTGTTAAAATAGCGACGAACCTAAGAAAGGAACGTGATGCTTTTTGAGTCATTTGTTTCTACCCAGTGGCATGATGTGTGTGCCAGGGGGACTAATATTTCCATCATGCCTAGAGTCGTGGAGGTAGAGCAAAAAGGACTATAGAAGGGAGCGCTTCTTACCCGTGACAGGTTTATGGTCGGGACTGATGAGATGACGGGGGGAAATTGTTTTGTGTTGCTGGCCTCGGCTTTTGCAAAACTCAGCTACTATGTGTACATTCTGTTTGGGGAGAACAGAAATTATTTGGCTAGATCTGGTTCGGGTTTGTCGGCTGCTTAAAGGGTTAAATTCCCAAAGCAGTTACTAAATTTGACAGGCTGTAAGCCAGGATCCAGTGATAGCAGTCAATACCTTGTGTAACCATGTTGTGCATTGCAGTCCGATACGCAGAGTACCATGGATTGACACTGCCCTCTACTGGCGTCCTGGTGTATCTGAGACCATGCAACCTTCTTTTTTTTTTTTTTTTTTTTTTTTTTTGATTGGAGGTTTAACGACCACCGTGAGCAACTCAATGGGCTATAAGCAGTCGCCCGTCCCTAATTTAGGGTCACTGGTTCCAGGGAAGGGAGAGAGCCAGTGCCGTAAGACAAACACAACATCCATGCCTCACCGGGATTCGAACCCGGACCACTTACGGACGAATGATCAGAGGCCAGCGCCTTAGACCACTGCGCCACCGGGGCGGCCATGCAACCTTCAGATGATTCCATAATTAAGCGGCATTATTGGAGAGACCGAAGAGAGGCTTGCAAGCTTCGTCCAATGAGATTCATAAGTGCTCGGAGAACTCGCTGGACATGGAAGCATAAGGATCCCTAGTGGGCAAGCTCGTGAGATGTTAGCGGTGTAACAGCCTCTGCGATACCATTTAGAAATGACAACAACACGGGTTATCCACGTACCACCAGACTATCACAGTGTGCTTTACGAGTGTCAGAAGTGAAAACCAATACGAGGATGCCAGGCGAGCGAGCACTGTGCTGTACGACAACAGCTAGATTTTACCTGTGGCTACACCGTCACCAGACGTAAACCTGATGATCTTCGGCATTAATGCAAAATCGAGACTCATCGCTGAACACAATATGTTACCATTCCGGCCGCCTCACCTCTCAACTACAACATCAGTCCAGTCAAGATCGGCAATGCTCTGCGATCGATAGAACTCAATGCAATCGCTACCTGCTCAGGTTAAGTGTTCTAGTCGTGATGGGGGTGTCCATGGTTGTCGCTACAGTGCTCTCTGCGATAGCTGAGCAATTGTCTGGATACCATTACGTTAATCGATGCATGATAACGTTCGCTTGACTGCACAAGTGCAGCTACGACGACTAATGGTGCTGTCTTGCAACCACTGTTTCTAATAATGTCCAACTATTCTGGTATCTCGATGTACATGAACCGCGCTTCGACGAATCGACCATTCAGCTTCACTCAAGTCTGCGATCTTTCGTCTTGTTCAAACACCTCCATCTTGTGACAGGTTTGGCGACGAGGTCTACGAGGCACCTTCAGTCCTCGGATATTCTACAGCAGCCTCCAACACTACGTTTCTTTCCTTCGTAAGACCTGGAGCACGAGACACGATATGATTTCGATTGCCATGTGTTTGCCTTTTAATCTGTCACACATCTCACGCCATTAGTGGCACACTCGAAGGATTTGCGTATCCTGCTTGCCTGCACATGCCTACCTACTACAATGGAACGTCAGTTATACGTTTTTCACTTTTGTATGTAATTTTAAGCTAGTCCCGATATTTAACTGTAGTTTCTTCAATTCGGTTATACGCAATTCATTTATGCACTTTTGCGATTATACACTCATCGTCAGAAAAATAGTTGCATCCAGAAGGAAGCAACCGACAGGAATGAAACTTGGTGGGTAGGCTTGACATCGTGAGACATACAAATGATTCAAGTATCACGCTAGGCCGCGCATGTGACGCAAGCAAGGAGGGGTCGTACTGCTGTGCCTGATCGGCTATGTAAGGTCGTCCCGTTGCGCGTGCTTGCCATTCTGACTCGTGCTGTTGTGTTGGATGCATCTTTTGCAAGTGAAGTATGCCTCGGAGAAAAGTTCGGAAACAATACGAGCAGTTGGAGGAGTTCGAGAAGGGCAGCATATTCGGGCACGGGGAAGCGGGATGGTCTTATCACGGTATTGTTCGCCATACCGGTAGTGTGGATATCACCATAGCACGCTGTTGGCGGCAGTGGATAGAACAAGGAACACAGCAGCGATAGTAAGGGTCTGCGAGACCTAGACGAACCACGGAGAGAGAGGACCGACGGGTTGTCGGACATGCGCGGAGACCATTGGCAGACGGCTGCACGACGTAGCACTACACGCACGCAGACCGTTACGCCAACTGCCTTTAACACCATTGCATCGTCGCCAAATACTGCAATGGTGTCGTGCGAGACTGTCAAGGAGCCACTCAGAATGGCAGCGGGTCATCTTCAGTGTCGAGTCCCGCTTTTGCTTTGGAGGAGACGACCACCTAATACGTATGTGGAGGCACCGTGGTCAGGGCCAAGATGAACGGTTTGTTGTCGAGCGTCACACGTCTAGTAGGTATGGTGTCATGGTGTTGGGTGCAACTGCCTACGCTACCAAATCACCGTTGGTGTTCATTACAGGCACTTTGACAGCT
Source organism: Macrothele yani (assembly GCA_039090855.1). Lineage (NCBI taxonomy): Eukaryota > Metazoa > Arthropoda > Arachnida > Araneae > Macrothelidae > Macrothele > Macrothele yani. The sequence continues at coordinate 66,094,961 of CM077028.1, read as the reverse complement.
CAAAGGTACGTTAATGAGGTCCTGTAACCAGTGGCCCTGTCTTTTCTGAAAGCTCACTCCGGTGCTATTTTCCTACATAACAACGCTCTTCCGCATACTGCTGCTGTCTCAAGAGCTCGCATTCGAAGCACTGACACTCTACCATGGCCAGCCGCACCGCCAGACCTGTCGCCGATTGAAAATGTGTGGGTTACTATTGGACGCGATATCCATACTCCACCCCCACCGCACAATCTGCGGGAACTGCATGAGAAGATTCAAGCTGCATGGGATGGCTTATCGCAGGACACCATTAGGAACCTGTACAACTCCATGCCGAGACGTATGGCATGCTGTGTGAGGAAACACGGCGGTCCGACGCTATTCTGAGAGACACTACTTATTGGCGTGTATCTCAATAAATAAATATAGCCCATATCAGCCACAATGGTTAATAACCTGTTGTTCCTGGTCACCTTTACCTTTCTCTCGAATAGCATTGCAATCCGACACGTTCTTCTGGGTGCAACTATTTTTTTGACGATGAGTGTATGTTAAATTCTCAATTTCAGATTATCGAAAAATGCTTGGTTCTTTTATTCTTATATAAATAACCCGGTGTGTTGTACCCTTGCGATGCCGCCCCAGGAACGCAGTGGTCTAAGCGCTGGCTTCGAACTGTTCCTACGAGATGGGTCCGGGTTCAAGTCCTGGTGAGGCATGGATGCTGTGTTTGTCTTACAGCACTTGCATTTACCTGAAACCTGTAGCCCCTAATTAGGAACGGGCGACTGCTTATTGTCCATTGATTTGCTCACGGTGGTCGTTAAACCCCCAAATTATAAAGAAGTGAGACAGAGCGCGGTTTTTTCAGCCACGTAATAGCTGGTGCAACTAAATATATGCAAAATAATGTTCAGAGTTCTCTATTTTCTTTGAATTCCAAAAATTTGAAACAAGCAGAGGTTAGTGAATATTTTACTCGCAAGTAATCAGTCAACTACTGGACAAACCGCTTTGAAAAGAGTGACACTTATAAGTACAAAATATGTGATAGGGGTATTGAATGTTAAACAAAGTCATAGTCGAATCTCTTACCTAGTATTTTAAAAGTAAAGTTTCTTTTTGTGTTTACTGTAAAGATGACATGTACGGAATTTTTTAACCTAGTTTTTATAAGGAAATTAGAATATAATAATAATAATAATAACAATAACAATAATAATAATAATAATACAAAACTCAAATAGATATATGTATGTATGTCTTACATTATAAATTAGCGTAATCTAAAATTACGAGTTTCCCCCTCTTTTTCTTTTTGGAGGAATTCAACATTTTGGAATAGTATCTAACATTTTAAAAATTCATTTATTCGCTTTTTATATTAATATCTTTGTTAATGCTATCCCCTAGAAAGACGCATAGCCGAGGTTCAACTGTAATTTGCATTCCGATAAGCCTACTCCGTTTGTGTGGGACGATTTAGATGTTAAGCAATGCATTGTCGTAGTCTGCGTTATTTTTGGAATTCTTCTTTTCTAGCTGTTGAAACTATGTTTCAGTCCTTCACAATTAATTTTCCTAAGAGCAATGTATAAAGATACATTGGCGGAAAGTGAAAAAAGAACACCAAGAAGGAATTGGCGGACGATCATGAAATTTACATATGTTGATGGGATCGAGTTTACGTAGGTGTGATGTTAATTTCGGGACCAACCGGTGAGCGCTAACGCCACAGCACGGCATAATATGTAAATTATCGTCGGTGGTATTTAAGGAGTACGGCGAAGTGAATGTAATCAGTCGTCGGCGTACGGACACGTACGAAGACCCTGAAGAAGCTGCAATGCCTGGACATGGAAGACGTGTACGATTTCAGCAGTTATCGGATTTTGAGCGAGGTCGTCTAGTCGGACTCCGCGAGGCCGGGTGGTTGTATCGTCGTATTGCGGAGCGAATTGGACAGGAAGTATAGGTGGTTGTACGATGGTGGCGTAGATGGTCCGAGGAACATTCCCACACGGGAAGACGAGGAACCGGGAGTCACAGATGGACGGACCGATCGGCGCATAAGAAGAGCGGCGTTGTCAAGCAGAACATCCACTGCGACGCAAATCCGAGCTGCCGTTGCACCTGAGGTGACTGTTCGAACAATCCGCAACCGTCTACTGGATGCAGAACTACGTGCACGTGGGCCTCTGGCATGTGTACCTCTGACTCCAGCCGTTCCTGGCGGTGGTTCAGCAGTTCCTGACACTAGTTGTGTACGGGAGCGATCAGCTGTTGCTCCCGTACACAACTAGTGTTTGTACCGGGTACGTTAAACAGCACCTCCTACATCAACATCATTCAGCCCGTTGTTGTGCCATTTGTAAGGTCGGTCCATCGTGGTGTTTTCCAGGAAGATAACGCACGCCCACACACATGCACCTCAGGGTGTGAGACAACTTCCATGGCCTGCACGTTCACCGGATTTGTCCCCCATTGAGCACGTGTGGGATTTTATGAGACAACGACTTATCCGGTCTCCACGGCCAGCCACGACCATCCCCGATTTACGCGTCCAGGTTGAGGATGCTTGGAACTCAATACCCCAAACTTACATCCAACATCTGTACGACAGACTCCCTGCCAGAATTGCACAGTGTGACGCAGTTCATGGCGGTTCAACCTCGTACTAACCATGTTACATGGAAATGTTATTTTTCAGTTTACCAGCAAATACAGCTGTATTTTGCCATAATGGTTTGGTCACGTTATCCTTTGTATTCCGTTATTATGCTGCATAAATTTCGTTGGTATCAGACGTCTCCTTCTTGGTGTTCTTTTTTCACTTTCCGCCAGTGTATAATAATGTCTGTAGTATATGCTTTGCGTCGATAGGTTTTATATTTACGGATCAATTCAAATTGTATTTATGGAATTCGTTCTAAATTTTCTAAACACAAGAAACGTTCTTCTTTGATTAGTTTGCTTGTCAGAGGAAAAGGTGTTTTTACCACTCGAATGGTATAGTGCTGATGAGTTTAACATCCATTTCAATTCTAATGTGTGTGTACAGAAAACATTCGTGCTGTCGATTACAATCCAGTAGATTTGAATCTTGACATATTCGTCCATGTCCACATAATTCATTAATCTTATTCAGCCGTATCTCTCCTCCCTCCTTTTAAGCCAAACAGGATTAAACGAACCAGTGTCTCTCTCCTTTGATCTTGAAAGAGGATTAACGCCTCTTATTGCGCTGTTTTGAAATTAGTTAACCATAGAATGTTTGTCCTCGGCTTCAGTTTATGCCAGATCGCCTTTCTCGACACCCCCCCCACACACACAGGCAGTCATATATGTGGATGGATGGCCACCCTTCTTGTCGGTTCCATTATTATTATATGTGATTAAGCTCCCCTTGTCACCATTTGGTCAAACATTTCGCTCACAGCATTTATTGACTGCAGAGCCACATTTTGTTACACGTGGATTATTTCCACTAATATATTGAACAACTGAAACCGTGGTTAACTGCAGGAGATATGTAATTTCAATCACATGATTTTGCAACACCGTCGGAAGTTACTTTAACCCTCGGATTACCGTATTCATTTCAGAACAACTCTGAAAACACAAAAGGATTAGAAATTGGAAATCCATTCATCATCCAAACGTTTGTGCTATTCGTGCCAACTAAATACACCAAAAATAACTGAATGCTGTCTAGACACGGTACCAAACAATGGAGATAATTGCAGATTAAAAGATGAACTTTTATTTACAACTTAAAACCATATACACATGCGAGATCTTTCAGACCCACCATGGGTCCATCATCAGGCACCGCAGAGGGGAGGTCCCGGGATTATAAAGTCGGATAAAAACAACCCACAATGCATTGGCATGGAGACGCCGCTCAAGCCCACGCATGCGCACTTGTTATAAATATAAACATGCAAATTTTATAAAAGTACAAGAAACACGATTACGGATTATGATGATATATACAATGATGTAAAATAAAATGTCTCCATGATGAGGGTAATGTCGACGGCATGTCGTCATTACAACACTGGTTAACAAATAGAGTTATGCACATGCTTTCAGTGAATAATAAGCCAGTCTTAGTTGCATCTACGAAGTTACCTAACCACAAAATCCCGCGGTGTACCCGTAGGATTTGTGGTCAGGCAACTTCGTAGATGCCAACGATCCGCCTACACCTCTTTACGAAAAAATGAAGAAACTATTAAATACGTCGGTTCTATCGACTATGTTCCAGAAGTTATATATATTTTAAAAAAAGGCTTTCCACAGACAGAACATAGCCTTTGGCATACAGACGCATAAATTATTCTCCTTGATTAGGAGGGATAGGGACAAGGTTAATACGTTCCAAAGGCACGGTGTCTATTCTATTCCATTAAAAGCTACTGAGCCAGATATACAAGACACCAATTACATAGGATCCACGATTCGGACTGTTGCTACCCGTATTTCTGAACACATGTACAATGTCCGGACTGGATCTGGTACCACTGCCTTATCCCGACTAGTTAAACAAGGCGAACGCATTCCGGACAAGAACAGCACCAAGATCTTAGCAACACCTGCAACTAAGACTGGCTTATCATTCACTGAAAGCATGTACATAACTCTATTTGCTAACCAGTGTTGTAATGACGACATGCCGTCGACATTACCCTCATCATGGAGACATTTTATTTTACATCATTGTATATATCATCATAATCCGTAATCGTGTTTCTTGTACTTTTATAAAATGTGCATGTTTATATTTATAACAAGTGCGCATGCGTGGGCTTGAGCGGCGTCTCCATGCCAATGCATTGTGGGTTGTTTTTATCCGACTTTATAATCCCGGAACCACACCTCTGCGGTGCCTGATGATGGACCCACAGTGGGTCTGAAAGATCTCGCATCTATATATGGTTTTAAGTTGTAAATAAAAGTTCTCTTTTAATCTGCAATTATCTCCATTGTTTAGTACCGTGTCTAGACAGCATTCAGTTATTTTTGGTCCATTCATAATTGGATCATTATAAGGTAGCGGATCATAAAATTCCACATCTGCTACTGACTTCACCTGTTGTGTAATTTTAGCTTGGTTCCTAAAATTTAATTTTTGAAATATTGAACAGCAGTTTTATAGTTTGAGATTTTTTCCCAGTTACGTATTAAGTTAGATTCTTCGATTTCAAAGAAGATGTTCAATTTTGTCTTATTGCGTATAGTTTTCTACATAATGCAAATTTTAAATCAACGGGCTAGGAAAAAAGTTCAGGTTTTTTTAAATGATTGTTTCTGTCTATTTCGGCAGATGTAGTATGTAACAATTATGGACTTGTTTATTTTATTTTTATGGCTACGAAACGGGAAGTGAATGTGCTTCCTCTTGGAAATAAGTTGGAATTTTAAGTCCAAAAAAATTAACTTTGGTGAAAGTAGCTTAAGAAATTGGGGGAGGCATTGTTTATGAAATTAGACAAACAACAATATATGTACTTTTTCATAACTTGAATATTTTATATCACGATTTTGCTCGCTTGTTTCCCTGCCCACACATCCTAACTTCTCTGTAAAATTTCATGTATAGTGTTTACTCCTTCAGCTATAAAGAAACTTCTTAAAAACTAATAGACACATTACGATTTAATTTCAAAAAGTGTTGTCTGCAAAACACAGATTACACCGCCCGTCTCCTTTTCTGATCTGATCAAACCACAAATCGTAATTTCTCGTGGAATATTTATCGCTTTTTAATTCTTCGGACAGGACCAGATTTATTCACGCAAAAGGGTCTCATTTGAAATATTTAGTGCTCTTAATTACAAAGCTGTTTTTAACCTTTTCTCACTGTAGCAGCTTCTTTGTTACAGGCAGCTCTACCACATGTAGTTCTGTTGGCAACTGCTATCATAATTATCTCATCTTCCGTAAGTGAATCTCTTTATATAAAAACCAATCATTAGAGAAATTATTCAAACGATTTCTTAAGTTGTTTGGTGTGTTCATACATTCACAAACTTTTTTCTCTGGAATGTGATCAACCTACAATGGCTCCAAATGCAAAGCTGCCAGAAGCACCCTTCCTTCGGTAAATGTAGCATTCATGAGGTGATTTGATTAGAATTTATACAGGTGGGAAACTAGAGGGGGTGTTGGTGGTTCATAAACTGCAAGGGGATGACGGACAAACCCAACTATCATACGGTACTTAGGATTAGAAAAAAATTCCATTTTGGAGAAAATCAGTTGTCCTAAATACTTTACAGCCTAGTGTCCTAATGTTTAGGGCATGCAACGTAGGAAACGAGGGTTCCAAACAATCCCCGTGATTTGGAGATCACATTAAACTACACTATCTACCAACAAGTAATTGGATACCTGCGATAGCAAAGGAAAACAAAGTTTATTCACCTTCAATAGTTGGTGGAGCTTCCACGAGCGGCGATTACAGCTGCGACCCTCCGGGATATACTCTCAACTAAGCGGGTTAGCGGTACTTCCTTCCACTCGGCTTAGAGAAGACAGGTCAGTTCCTTCACCGATTTCGGACGGTGGGGGCACCCCTTAAGTCGACGCTACAGCTCGTCCCAGAGGTGCTCGATAGGGTTAAGGTCCGGGCTCTGCGCAGGCCAGTCCATTCGATTAACTCCATTGTCACCATGCCAAGCCATGGTGGACTTCGCAACATGACAGATGACATTGTCACCCTGAAAGTAGCATGGGTCCACCCCGTAAAACTGCCGCAACGTAGGAAGCGCATGGTCATCCAAAATGGTGCAGTAGGTCTCGGCGTTGAGTCTAACAGGAATTGCGACCAAGGGTCCCGTGCCATACCAGGAGAAACACCCCCATATGATAATTCCGCCGCCGCCGAACTTCACAGTTGGCACAATACATTCCAGCAAGAAACGTTCACCAGGCAGACGCCAAACCCAGACCCTGCCATCCGAACGGTAGAGAGAAAACCTTGATTTGTCGTTCCAGAGAACCTGTTTCCACTGTTCAACGGTTCACTGTCGACGTTCTTTGCACCACGTTAGCCGAGCAGCGCTATTGGACTTGGTGATCAAAGGCTTGTGGGAGGCAGCACGTCCATGATAACCAAGCAGATGGGCTTCCTTACGGATGGTATTCATTGAAAAAACACTCCCGGATGCCTGTTGAAACTCCTTGCGGATATGGCCCATTGATTTGGCGCTGTTCTTCTGAATGTCTCTGGCCAGCACCCGTCGGTCTCTAACTCCCAGTTTTTTGGGTCTGCCGAGTCCCGTCACATTCCTACAGTCACCTCTCATCTTCCACTTGCCAATCACGTAGGCCACTGTCGATTTTGGGTGCTTCAACTCGCTGGATATGTCATGTATGGATCGGCCATTTCTGTGATACCCGACAATTACACCTTTCTCGAAATCAGAGAGCTCCGAACTGCGTGGCATCTTGCATGCGACTGGTTGCGTTGTTGTTTCCCACACGATATTTTACGGCGGCGGCCGTGACGTGTATCAGGACAAGCCTTGAATGGCTGAGTGGTTAACAGTTCAGACTACCAATGCAAAGACCTCAGGTTCGATCCTGAGCTGATCTTACAGAAGTGGTGTGATTTGCTAACAATCACTGAATATTCGCTGTGCATCGGACGAGCACGTTAAGTGACGGCCCCCAGGCTGGACCCACTGGTTAAATGGGTATCCTTTCCTATGCCCCCCTGAAATTCTCTCACCCCTCTATGTGCAACATCGTACTTGCACGGTGGCGCCATCTACTGTACTCTAATTTCACTACAAACTGTTCTGTCAAAGTCGCTAGACTTGGTCTCATTCCTTCCGTTTCTGTGTCCTGCCCAAAAGGCGAACTCGCTGTAGGTGGCTGGGACCTGAAATTTACTCACTTTGGACGGAAGTCCTACAAGAAAATGACTCATGCTTACAGTGGCGTGTATCAGGACCGCAGATATCGTCGATTGCAGGGGTGTCCAATTACTTGTTGGTGGATAGTGTATTTGTCTTGAGATTCAGATCATTGGTGGTAAACCAAGTCTAATGTATATCTCGAAACTCACATTCTTTCTTAGTTGTTGTTCCGGGTTTAAACCATTCCCATCCAGGCTAACTAAGGCTCTAAAAAGCAGTCCGTTCTTAGTGTAAGAATAATAATTCAAGGAGGTTGACAGAACCAGTCATAACGTAACCCTTTTGGTGTGCGAGATTGGTATTATGCTATGTCTAAAACCATGACCAAGGAAATGTTGAACTAAATGAGAATACGATGAAATAGTTGCACGAAACAGCTGTAATTAAATTTTTACGGCCAGACGAAACATATGCAGAAATCAAACTTACGATAACCTTTTATTGGTCCAGCAATAGTTGATGAACTCTACAATATAGCACTATAGGTTGTAAACTTCACATCTATCTTAACAACGATCGAACATCTCCACACAGACACACACACACGCACGCACTGAGCAACTGCTGTATCGTCCTTTTTATGTATCGTTCTTATCACATTCATACGTCACTCTCTCTGACCTCAAAGGTGTTGCCAACCTCATTCATGCGAGAGAGAAGGTATTAAGTTTGGAAAGTGCAAAGAGGACAAACTCAAATTTACATAAGAAAGGGAACTAAAAATGAAAGTTAAATTAGAATATACGTCACACTGTACGGTAGAACAAATGCATTGTAGGAGAAATACGGACCGGCCTTTCACACTTTGCTTTTAAAACTTTCCAATCGGAAGCAGTTTTAAGGTTTTTTGCAGTAAGAGGGCCCATTGAAAACTAAAAGGAAAGAATCAGCTCTTCAAGACTCAACAAGAGGATCTTTTGAAGTCTCAATAAAAGGGTCCTTTCAAGAATTTCCAATAAAATGGTCCATTGAAGAAAAAAATAATAAAAAATGAATCAGAGAGGTTACTTTTAAAACTCAATAACAGGGTCCTTTCAAGATTTTCCGATCAGCGAGTCTTTTCAAACCTCAATAAGAATGTCTTTTCAAGACATTCAGATATTACTATATCAGATATGGCTTTCAAGACTTAGTACTAGAGTTTTTTCAAATCCCAGTAAGAATGTCCTTTCAAGGCTTTCCAATAATGGACTCCTTTCAAGACTTAGTAAGATGGTCTTTTCAAATTAAAATCAGGATGCCCTTTCAAGAATTTCCAATCAGAGGGTCATCTCAAGGCTCAATAACATGGTCTTTTCAAGTCTCAATAAGAATGCCTTATGAAGATCTCCAATCAGAGGGTCATTTCAAAACTATACTTTACAATAAGGGTGTCTTATTTCTAATCTCAATATTTCTGTTTCCTTGATACAAAAATTCCCATGAGATTAAGAAGATAGAATTAAACCTACTCAGCGAATCACTCCCTTCCTTTCGACTGAGTGATGTAGTGTTTTTTACCATCTTTCCTACTCACTTGGAATCAGTGGTGTCAAATTGGAACCCTGTACTCCTTCTTATGGAGTCCATCTATTCCTTTGCTCTGCCAATACCTTTCCTATTCCGTTGCTTTTTCCCACTCACTCAGTGTAGTCTATCCCATTGTTACATTATTTTATGCCTCTTCCATCCATCTAATTGTTCGATGGCCCGATATTTTTTTCTTCGGTTGATTGTTTAACGACCACCGGGAGCAAATCAATGGGATAGCAGCAGTCGCCCGTCCCTGACTAATTTAGAGCCAATGGTTCCAGGGAAGGGAGAGAGTCAGTGCCGTAAGATGAACAAAACATCCATGCCTCACTGGGATTTGAACCCGGATCCACTTGGACGAACAGTCATAAGCCAGAGCTTAGACCACTGCGCCACAGGGGCGACGGCCAGACGTAAATGAGGAGTCACAGAATCACCGAATTGTAATTTACATTCGATTATCGATAAGTCGAATTCGAAAGCAGTAAAAAAATGCCTGAGATATCGAAAATTTGAGTTTTCCGGGAAACATTAATGAGTACATGACATGTGTAGGAAATTTTAATTTTTTCGGCTTATCAAGAATTTGGTTGAATCGAAGTTCGCGTCGACTCTACTATCATTATTTTTATTTCACTACTGTTCAAAACTTTACAGAAACTTTAGCTATATAGCGTAAATTCATTTGCCGGCGGCAAGATTGAAGCTGCATCCTTCAGATGCGGAACCGAATGATTTCCCAATTAAATTACACCGATGGAGTTTGTCGCTGCAACTTTGCCATCTTGACAGGTGAGTCATGGACGGTGGCGCAGTGGTCTAAGTGATGGCTTCTGATCATTCGTCCGAAAGGGGTCCGGAATCGAATCCCGATGGGGCACGGATGTTGAGATTGTCTTACGGCCCTGGCTCTCTCCCTTCCCTGGAACCAGTAGCTCTAAATTAAGGACGGTCGACCACTTATAGTCCATTGAGTTGCTCACTGTGGTCGTTAAACCTCCAATCAAAAAAGAAAAACAGGTGAGTCATGCTACCTCTGAATTTGCTACGTCACAAAAGTTTTGGAACACCAACAATACACTTGTTGAAGTCTCACGTTTTTTGTGTACCGAGATGGTTTCCAAGTTAACCGTGAGCGTTTGGCTTCGGTGTAGTGACGTCATATCCTGCCTCTTACATTACGTATTGTGACGTAAATTGTATTTTAACTTTCATTTTTTGTTCCTTTTCTTATGTAAATTTGGGTTTGTTCTATTTTGCACTTTCCAAATTTAACGTCTTTTTTTTTTTTTTTTTTTTTTTTGATTGGAGGTTTAACGACCACCGTGAGCAACTCAATGGGCTATAAGCAGTCGTCCGTCCCTAATTTAGGGTCACTGGTTCCAGGGAAGGGAGAGAGCCAGTGCCGTAAGACAAACACAACATCCATGCCTGACCGGGATTCGAACCCGGACCCCTTACGGACGAATGATCAGAAGCCAACGCCTTAGACCACTGCGCCACCGGGGCGGCCCTTATCGTCTTCCCTCTCACATGAATGAGGTTCGGTAACACCCTAAGGTCTGTACGTAAGCGACGTATGCATGTCATAAGAACAAGACGAGATATATAATGGCTACGCAGTAGTTGTGAGAAGGGGATTTATTTGGTAAAACGTTAATGCTTCTCTTGGATAAGAGATTGCTTAATTGCCGTTTAAATAATTTGAAGGCTACGTGATCTACTTTAGTAACAGTGTTGTGTTCTTGTGGATATTAACTTAAGTTCCAGAGTTGTGTTTCATAGTTAATCGTTATTGTGGATAGTAATTCACGTTTTGAGATCTAACCTTGTTGAAGTGCAAATGATCAAGTGCCTAATGACAGCAATGTTTTTATCACATACACACGTCACTTACATACTGACCTCAGTCTTGTTCTTATCACACACACACGTCACTTACGTACTGACCTCAGGGTGTTGCCAAACCTCATTCATGTGAGAGAGAAGATATCACGTTAAGTTTGGAAAGTGCAAAAGAGAACAAACTCAAATTTACATAGGAAAAGAAACTAAAAATGAAAGTTAAAATAGAATATGCGTCACAATATATGTCGTTACATCATAGCTTTATATGCAGTCTGTTATTATTAAAGGTAATTATGTGAGATGTTAAACCAGGTAGTTCACTGGCCAGGATCTACTGCATAAAAGCAATATGACAGTTCGTAGTTATAGTACCCAGCGGTGCTGAACTAAAACGAAAAAAGCATTACATGGTCCTTTCCGTGTCAAATATGCATAGCTGTTAACATAATATGTCTGTGCAGTTTTTAATCTCACTTATCTGCTGCTTCATTTTCAAGCGTACATGATTTTTCGAAAACGACGAAATGTCTGAGGTACATTCAAGTTACAATACATCTTACTTGTCCCAATCGCAAAATATTCATAATATATGGCACCTAACTAGCATACCAAATCTGAAATAAATTAAAAAGTGTTTGAGAAATCTTCAGTTATTTTTTCTATTGTTTCCAAATACCTTAGAATAAAATACGCTTAGCATGGTGATTACAACCAATAATTTAATGGAATCAACACATAGCTTTTTAGGAAGAAGATTTCAGTTTCCGTTGTATTGCAACATTATAAATACACCGATAGGTGAAACTTGCGAGGAATGCAAGGGGACAGAGGCCTCTGCAATACTTCTCGCCGTTGCAAATGAAACATTTCAGTTACTTTTCAGTAGTAAACACTTTATAAACTAAATTGAGTCTCAGCTGTGTTTAAAGTTAAAACAGCGGTGAAATTTCAGTGATGAATTGAGAGAAACTAAAACAAAAAGGCAACATTTTTTCTCTATGAAACATTTTATTCATGGAAAACAATTAAGCATTTCTGGTAAACTTTGTTTCGTACTCACCGGGTGTCTCGAAAAAGATTGAAACATGCTTTAATCTCTTCAACGGTTGAGCACAGGTACATACTTTCACTAAAAAAACACAAGTGCATGATTGCACGAGCGGATACTACGTGGCTAAGGAAATGTATCAATAACTGTCATTTACAGTAGCAAAATACTGTTCATCACGTGTTTAACTAACAATTTTAAGCAGAAGTCAACAGGTTCCTGGTAATATTAACTAAAAGCAAACTACAAACAGAATATTCAAAAGGACTTACCCCTACTTTGAAAAGTAGGCCTACATCCATTGTCGTCCGGGCTTCCTCTGCTAGTGAATGTATATCAGCAGTGGAAAAGACAAATATCACAACGAACAGTAAAAACTTCCTCTGCCAGTGAACATATGTCAGCAGTCGAAAGGACATATAACAACGAACGGTAAAAACGAGAAATTGAGTAATACATGAATGAAACGGCACTAAACCGAGTACGAAATTGTGAATTTCAAATGAAATGAGAACATTAAAATAGATTGAAAAGTAAAACTAACAAAGTTAAAAGCTGAAAATGACAAAACCGCGGAAAATATTTACACCCTGCCCATGCTACCAGCATCCAAACATGTTTCGGCAAATATTAAGCCTTCATCAGTGAAAGAGTTCACAAGTGCATTGTCCTCCGTAATCGACTATATGTACATCTATATTACATCTAGTCGATTACGGAGGACAATGCACTTGTGAACTCTTCCACTGATGAAGGCTTAATATTTGCCGAAACATGTTTGGATGCTGGTAGCATGGGCAGGGTGTAATAGGTTCCGCGGTTTTGTCATTTTCAGCTTTTAACTTTGTTAGTTTTACTTTTCAATCTATTTTAATGTTCTCATTTCATTTGAAATTCACAATTTCGTACTCGGTTTAGTGCCGTTTCATTCATGTATTACTCAATTTGTCGTTTTTACCGTTCGTTGTTATATGTCCTTTCGACTGCTGACATATGTTCACTGGCAGAGGAAGTTTTTACTGTTCGTTGTGATATTTGTCTTTTCCACTGCTGATATACATTCACTAGCAGAGGAAGCCCGGACGACAATGGATGTAGGTCTACTTTTCAAAGTTGGGGTAAGTCCTTTTGAATATGGTGTTTGCAGTTTGCTTTTAGTTAATATTACATCTGTGACTTCTGCTTAAAATTGTTAGTTAAACACATGATGAACAGTATTTTGCTACTGTAAATGGTAGTTATTGATACATACTTTCAACTAGAAAAATACCCAAAATGAGGTAAAGAATTACGACATGGCAGTTGGACACCTGTAGGTGAAATTTGCATAAAAATGAAAAAAAAAAGAGGTTTTTATACGATCTTCCTAGATAAAAAAGTCCAGTAAACAAAGTTGCACAATGTCATAATTAGTCGAAAAAATGAACCCCATCATTCTACTTGCAAAAGACACGGAGAAAATCGCAATGACACTTGTAACAAAATTGTATCGTCAGGAACGATAATTTTCTACACCTGCGAGATCTCTTCCCTTACTCGCTTTGAGTGGTGCAAAGCTATGCAAAGAAACAACCTACCGTTCGCCGGTAAATGGGCTTCAGACGATATATATTTTACAATTTTCATTGCAAATATCTCAGCGTGTTGCAAGTAGAACAATAGGGTTTGTTTTTAGAGTAATTAAGATATTGCGCAATTTTTTCATTGAACTTTCTTTCCTGCGAATACTGTTCAAAAAATTATTATTTTTTATTTTTACTCAAATACTGTTCATAGAGGTGCAACTGCCATATCGTAAGTCTTTACGTCAGTTTGAGTATTTTTCTAATTGTGAAGTAAGTTATGTATTTGTGATCAACCCAACACCCAAAAGGAACATTAAAAGACACCATAATTGACGACGAGGACATCCCAACATTGCCGTAGGAAGTGAAGTCGCCCTCCTGAACTCTTTAAGACTCTAACTCTTTGTGCATACGCTTGGATGGCTTTTTAACATCCCCAACCAACAACCGACTGTATACACTGAGTGGACACTTTATTATCAACACCCCTCAATACTTCGTTGGGCCTCCTTTTGCCTTTAATTCTGCGTCGATTCTTCGTGGCATGGACTCCACGAGATGTTGATAGGTGGTTTGTGGAATCTGAGACCATGCTTGATAAATAGCACATTCCAGGAGTGTGAGATTGCAGGGTTGTGGATCCAGCTGTCTGATGGCTCGTTCAACTTCATCCCACAAATTCTCAATGGGGTTGAGATCTGGAGATTGCGGGGGCCACCTAAGCAAAGTAAACTCACCGGCATTTTGCTGAAACTAATCCTGTACAATACGAGCACTATGGCAGGACGCATAATCTTGTTGAAAGTAGCCATCCCCATTGGGATAAACCATCCACATGACAGGATGCACTTGGTCCGCAACGAGGTTTGGTTATCATGCGCCAGTCAGACGTTGATTAACACGAATTAAAGGGCCCAAAGCATGCCAGAAAAACATTCCCCAAACCATAACGTGGCCTCCACCAGCTTGAAGGGTTGTAGCAATGCATTTGGGGTCCATGCTTTCGTGCTGTTTCCGCCAAATTCTCACTCGACCATCGGCATGGTACAACTGAAAACGTGATTCATCGGACCACATAATTTGTTTCCAATTATCGACTTTCCAATCCTTGTGCTTATGTGCGAACTGGAGACGTTTTCTCTTGTTAACTGCAGGCAGTAAAGGTGTCTCTAGAAAGTGTACGGACTGGTAACATACAACAGAAGAGCAACAGGGTAATTTTCTTTCCTGTTGCTCTTCTGTTGTATGTTACCAGTCTGGACACTCTCCGTTCCGCCCGAGCAGTCTCTAGTCGATGACGATCACACGTTGCACGTAAAGACCCAGGTTTTTGGCTGACAGTACAGTCTGTAAACAATTTAACAACAGCTGCTCTGGAACATTTCACGAATGCGGCGGTTTCGGGGATACTCGCTCCATGGCTCCGAGCTCCTACAATCATCCCACGTAGAAAGTCCGTCAAATCGCATTTTTTACCCATCTCGTCACCCAAAAATCACTTGTACTACTGTCGCAAGCACTAATCTTTCCCTTTTATACTAGCCTCGCCCTCTGGTGGCAACAGCGTGAATTATAGATCATTTGCTTAAAACTGTCAGGTGGTCATAATAAAGTGGCCACTCAGTGTATTAGTCCCTGTTGTCTGTATACCTCCCTTACATTTTATCTGAAGATGGGCACGTTTGACGGCGGGAAAGATCTAGTAGATTTTAACTTGTAAATAATATATTTCAATGTAATAAACCTTTAATGTTATCTTGTTATATTGGTTTTTAAATCGTGCAGTGATAGTGTTGATTATTGCTAGATTATTCGAATGGTGCACGACAACTAATTCTGAGTGAATCTGTGATCAGCCGTTGAAGATATAAAGGTTTGTTTCAATCTTTTTCGACACACACCGCATAAACCACATATATTATAGAATTTTTAAATTTTGTGGCCTGTCTAGTCAATAAAAGAATTATTCGTTTGGCGTCTGTGTGTTTGCCAAAACCTGGATGAATCATTTATGGTCTAAATTAAAATAATTGCTTTTCCGATCCTTTTAAATCATTGTGATCTAAACAACTCTGTGAACTAGAAAAATATCCGAATCTTTACAAAGCTCCATTAAATATATTTGGATTAAATTCTCATAAGCAGAATAAAAGGAATGAAATCTTTTCTTATTGTGTATTTTCTCTTGAAAATCCACATCAAGAGATTTTACAGAAAATGGATACGTGCAGTGCCAGAGATGTTCAGAAGAAAAAGAAAGTTAATATAATATGGGTTCATTTTTAATGCGTTCCATTTACATCTTTTGTGTTATAAATATGAGTGCGATTCACAAAGCAAAGCCAGACACTATCCATTATCTCTGCTTTTGTTTCATTATCGTCACAATCCATAACGATGTTTTACATAATTCAAAATTTAAGAATACGAGTGCATTTTTATTGTCTTTTCGTGAAAGAATTGGATTTTCTGGCTCCGCTTCCAGTCGAAACAGTGTTACTTATATTCCATTCAATCAAACTACCACCGGAAACTTAAATTTGAAGATAATTCTGTAAGTTTTATTTCTTCAGTGGTGGTAAGGTTTTTTTGTTATGATGATTTAAAAATAGTTTAATAATCCTCTTACTTCTCGAATGCACATCTCTTTTCTCTGGAGAGTATTTACGGAGCGTTCGAAAAAGAAATGCATCTCTGCGTTAACAAAAAATGATTATCATGCAAGCTTGATTATTTGTAAAGTGGAAAAAGGAACTGCGCATTTAGCAGTTACTCCAATCTGTGTTCACACACATTTCGCATTTTCTTCCAAGGCACTTTTTTCCTATGCAAATTAGTCTAGCTCAAATGTCATTTATGTGTAAGGGATAAGTATAAATTTGGCGACATAGGAATTATTATTTTGTTAAAGAATATTCGTCGCTACTTTGCCAAATTTCTATTACAAGCATTACATATCCGATAACAGCACAAATATACGCATTTAAACTTCCAGAGCTTTATTACTAGACTTAATAGGAAATTGAAAAATGCAGAAAACGCTGATATTATTAATAAATATTGATGAGCGTCAGATGTACGGTCCGTACATATGAATATTGTTATACAAAAGGAAGAATAAATTTAAAAAAGAAATGTTTGGACGGAAGTTTCGAGACTATTTTTAGGAGACAGTCACACAAAATGTGATGACAAAAATTATGTTTGCGGCACGCAGGAAATTAATACAATATTTCGATTTTTTTTTCTACATTTATTTAAAATGGAGTTTCACTTTAAAAGAGTGTATATGCAAAACAAGTACACACAAACACACGAACGCACACACACACACTACAACAAGGAGCCATTACATTATGACCAACCCCAGCTTAGAGAAATTAGCGCACCGGGAGACCGGACGCTGGCCCAGGTGAAGTTCACAAAACAGTATATATACAACCCGAAGACCAGCTTTCGGTAAATATAGTGTTCAAAGTCAGAATGGGAAAAGCTGCCGATTTATCGGAGTGTGATAAAGGACAAATCGTGATGGCACTTCTCCTCGGAACTACGATCTCGGAAACGGAGCGGCTTGTGGGTTGTTTACGTGCCGCTGTAGAGAGTACGTATCAAAAGTGGTGCACAGATGGCCAAACGACGAGTCGTCGTCTAGCCGTGTATCCTCTGCAGCTCATTGATGCCAGATGGGAAGCGGAGACTGTCGCGCATTGTTCACAGCGACAGTAGCGCCACAGTGCGACAAATCACTCGCAGCTACAACAGTGGTGATGCAGGGCAATGTGTCATAGTACCCAGTTCACTGCAGCCATCTGAGCATGGGCCTGCGTAGCCGAAGACCCAGTCGGGTCCCCATACTCACTCCACGTCATCGCCAATAAAGCATGAAACGGAACCAAGATCATCAAGATCGAACCGTGAATGATTGAAAGGAAGTGGCCTGGTCTGACGACTAAAGATTCTTGGTGCATCACGTGGACGGCCGAGCGCGGATACGCGGATTACCAACGGAGGCTATGGCACCTGGATGCACTGTTGGGCATAGACAGGCCGGGGGTCGGCGGTGTTAAGCAGTGGGCGATGTTTTCTTGGGACACTTTAGGCCCCATTATCCCAGTACAACAATCTGTGACAGATGTCAGGTATCTGAACATCGTAGCGGACCAAGTTCAGCCATTCATGGAAACTGTGTTCCCTGCTAGTGATGGCCATTACCAACAAGATAATGCGCCATGCCACACTGCCAGAATCGCCAAGGAGTGGTTTGACAAACAGGCTGGTGAATTTCTGTTAATGCTCTGGCCTCCAGATTCACCCGACATGAACCCAATCGAACATTTGTGGTTAGACTTCGAAAAGCGGGTTCGCGCTAAACCACCACCACCACGAAATGTACGGGAACTGGAGCACCTGCTGTTGACATTATGGTACCAAATACCCCAGGATACCTATCGCCACCTCATCGAATCGATGCCTATCCTAGTGGTCGCTGTTTGGCGAGATAAAGGGGGTCCTGCAGCTTATGAGGTAGGTGGTCATAACGCAATGGCTCTCGGTGTGTTATCCGAGTATATGGTCACCCATTTTGAATAGTTAATTTGCCCATATACGTCACAGATATGACTACAACAGGTATAGAAAGACGCAGATGGCTTAGCAAACATCACAGACAAGCATGAATAGTCTTGCTATGATGTTTGCGGCAGAGTCTATTGATTTTCAAAGTCGCACATTCACAGGATTTCATATTAGCAACAATATCCTACTTCTGTTGATATTATGGTACCAGATACCCGATGATCAACTACAGGTGATGTTATTTTGAAGTGAAAACCTTTAGAAGAAACCACAGCCTAATCACGCCCCGTAAAATAACAGTGCGAGAGCTCCGAGTGCTGAAGCGCGTGGTACGAGAGAATCGTCTGCGCTCATTTACAACACTCACCAGCGACTTCTACACTGGCTCTCGAAGTAATGCCAGCACCATAACGGTTCGTCGAGGGCTGAAGGGAATGGGTTTCTACTGCCGGGTAGCTGCAGAGAAGCATAGCATCAGCAAGAGCCAATCTTCCATTAGAGTGGTGTAAAGCTTGGCGCCCGTGGACTGTGGAGCAGTAGAAACGCATTCTCTGGAGTGATGACTCATGTCTTGCCATCAGGTAGTTTCAGGGTCGAGTCTGGGTGGAGAGGTGAAAGCTACTTGCCTGACCGTGTTGTACCAAATGCAAATTTGGTGGAAGCGGAATCATGCTCTTGAGCTGTTATTCATAGGGTGGGCTGGGATCCCTACTTCAAATGCCCGCGAAGTTTAACGCTGCTGCTTGTAATGGCATTCGCAACAACTCTCTGCCTCCAAAATTATGATAAGGTTCGGTGAAGGACCTTTCATCCCGGTGAGGCATGGATGTTGTGTTAGTCTTACGGCACTGGCACTCTCCCTTCCCTGGAACAAATGACCCTTAATTAAGGACGGGAGACTGCTTATATCCCACTGAGTTGCTCACGGTGGGGTCGTTAAACCTTCAATCAAAAAAAAAAAAAAAAAAAAAAAGGACCTTTCCTTTACCAACACAGAACAATGCTTCCGTCCACAAAACCAGTCCGTGCAGGATAGTTTAATGAGATGGTTGCGGAAGAACCTGACTAGCCTGCGCAGAGCTCGCTCTCAATCGTCTGCCCTCGGTTACAATACTCACACACACACATATATATATGTATCATCATCAACCATTATCAATCCACTGCTAGACGAAAGTCTCCCCAAGTTTCCTCCACAACGGTCTGTCTTGTGCCAGTCTCCTCCATGTCACTCCCGCATACTTTCGAATTTCATCCGCCCATCTCCCATGTGGTCTTCTTCTGGGTCTTTTCCTGTCCCTAGGAATCCAGTCTAAAATTTCAGCTGTCCATCGGTGGTCTGTCCTTCTGGCAATATGTCCAGCCCATTGCCATTTCAGGGATTTTACTCTGGTCATGATGTCTTCCACTCTAGTCATTTTTCTGATCCACGAGTTCCTCTTCTTGTCTCTCCTGGTTACACCAAGCATGCATCTCTCCATGCTTCTCTGAGTTGTCTGCAGCCTTTGTATGTCTCTTTTAGTTAAGGTCCACGTCTCTGCACCATACGTAAGCACTGGAAGGATGCACTGATCAAACACTTTTCTTTAAGACATAATGGCATACTGCTCTTGAAAATTATACTGTTTCTTCCAAACGCTGTCCAGGCACGTTTTATACGCCGATTAATTTCTTCATCAATGTGACCCTCACTTGCTATCTGCTGTCCAAGATAGCCTACATTTATATATATATATATATATATCATCATCATCATCATCATTGTCAACCATTATCAATCCACTGCTGGACGAAGGTCTCCCCAAGTTTCCTCCACAACGGTCTGTCTTGTGCCAGTCTCCTCCATGTCACCCCTGCATACTTTCGAATTTCATCCACCCATCTTCCATGTGGTCTTCTTCTGGGTCTTTTCCTGTCCCTTGGAATCCAATTTAAAATTTCGGTTGTCCATCGATGGTCTGTTCTTCTGGCAGTATGTCCAGCCCATTGCCATTTCAGGGATTTAACTCTGATCATGATGTCTTCCACTCTTGTCATTTTTCGGATCCACAAGTTCCTCTTCTTATCTCTCCTGGTTACACCAAGCATGCACCTCTCCATGCCCCTTTGAGTTGTCTGCAGCCTTTGTATGTTTCTTTTAGCTAAGGTCCACGTCTCTGCACCATACGTAAGCACTGGAAGGATGCATTGATCAAACACTTTTCTTTTAAGACATAATGGCATATTGCTCTTGAAAATTATGCTGTTTCTTCCAAAAGCTCTCCAGGCAAGTTTTGTACGCCGATTAATTTCTTCACCAATGTGACCCTCACTTGATATCTGCTGTCCAAGATAAACGTACGTGTCCGTTATCTCCAGCTTTTCTCCATCAATCGATAAATCTTCATTTCTTGTAAAAGCATTGTACATCACTTTTGTCTTCTGAAAGTTCATTTTTAATCCCACTTCTTTACTCTTGTCAGCAAGTTCCTGGATCATACTCTGTAGCTCTGATGGGGTAGTTGCAAAAATGACTATGTCATCAGCAAAACGAAGGTGGGTTAGATAATCTCCATTAATCTTTATCCCTTTGTTTTCCCAGTTCAGTGATTGAAAGACATTTTCCAATGTGGCATTAAAGAGCTTCGGAGATATGGTGTCACCTTGTCTCACTCCTTTTCCAATTTTTATGTGTGTTGTATTTTCAAACAGCCGAATCTTTGCACTTGCATTTTCATAGATGTTATTAATAATATTAATGTATGCATCTTCAATACCGCAGGACTTCAGAGCCATTGTAACTGCTGATGGTTTCACCGAATCAAAGGCTTTTTCATAATCAATAAAAGCCATGCACAATGGAAGTTCATATTCCCTCGTTCTTTCAATTAGTTCTCTCAGTACGTGGATATGATCTATTGTGCTGTAGCCACTCCTGAATCCAGCTTGTTCTCTCGGTTGAGCCATGTCCAGTGTCACCTTCAAGAGGTGTGAAAGAACTTTAGTGAAGATTTTATAAACCACTGATAGGAGGCTGATAGGTCTGTAGTTTCTGAGATCCTCAATGTCACCTTTCTTATGTAGCAAGATCATTGTAGCGTTGTTCCAATCATCAGGAATCTTTCCTTCATTAAGGCATCGAGTGAAAATTTGGGCGAGTACTGTTTCGATTTCTCCACTTGCTTCTTGTATGATGTCTACAGTAATTCCATCTTCTCCTGGAGCTTTTCCCCGCTTCATGTTCTTGATTGCATGTGCAACTTCTGCTGGAAGGACTGGAGGAACTCTGGTACTGGTATCTTTCATGATGTCTGGAGTGCATGTATCATCCCTTTCATATAATTTGGAGTAGAAATCTTTCACTCTTGTCAAAATTTCGCCTCTATTTCTTGTTACAGAACCATCTTCTTTTCTCAGTGCCATAATCTGTTTTTTCCCCTTACTGAGATGTCCCTTTGCTATCTTTAGGCTTCGGTGGTTTCAATTGCTTTACTCACTAGTTCACAGTTGAATTTCCTTACGTCTTCAGTGATACTTTTTCGTACTGTCTTGCATAGCTCTATATATTCCACTTTGATATATATATATATATATATATATATATATATATATATATATATGGGATGTAAGGTCAGGTGATGCGTAACATCACAGCCTCTCCTTGACAAATGTCAACCCCGCCTTCTCGTGGTGCATCCTGTTCCCACTAAGGGGCTCTGACGACCGCAAATAGCGGTATAACTATACCATCGGGATCAGAGGAAATGCTATCCCACACTCACCAACCCGCTTGGCCAGCGTGGTGAGTTATGGCCAAACACCTCCAAAATGACTCTACAACTTAAATCTTGGCCCTCAGTCTCCGGCAGCTGGAATGTACCTGGCCAAGGCAGCGGCCAGTGCGACATGAAGGCAGAGGGTGCTAAGAATCCCCGGAGGACCGGACTAGGCTGCCATTTGATGCTGACCTTGGCAACGTACAACGGACGCTCTTATCTTCTGATTCAAGGCTTCTTGAATTGGAAGAGGAACTACAAAGGATCAAGTGGGACATCGTCGGGCTGAGTGAGGTAAGGAGAAAAGGAGAAGATCTCATTGAACTGAAAAGTGGACATCTCTTCTATTATCGTGGGACAGATACTGGCAGAACTAGTGGTGTTGGATTTATAATAAACAAGAAACTGAAGGATAAAGTGGTAGAAGTTGAAAGTTCCTCTGACAGAGCTGCACGACTCGTTATCCAACTATCGAGAAGATACCAGGCTCAGATTATTCAAACTTATGCACCCACCACAAGTCATCCTGAAGAAGAAATTGAAGAATTTTATGAGGAAATTCGTCATCTAAATAATAAAGGTAAGCAGCACTTGAAGATAATTATGGGAGATTTCAATGCAAAAATAGGGCACCGGCAACAGAATGAAACTTCAGTAGGTAAATTCGGTCACGGCAACAGAAACCAGCGTGGAAATACTCTCGTTGAGTTTGCAGAGGCAGAAGGATTTTTCATCTTGAATTCCTTTTCAAGAAAAAGCCACACAGGAAATGGACATGGAGACATCCAAATGGGACGACAAGTGAAATTGATTTTATTATGTGTAACAAAAAATTCGTCATAGAAGACTGCAGTGTGCTAAACAAGTTCAACACAGGTAGTGACCATAGATTGGTGAGATGTAAGATGCACCTCAACACTAAACTGGAACGTGGCAAGCTCATAAGACAAACAAAATGTATTGACATAACCAACCTTAAAAAACACCATAATACTTTCAAGTTGGAACTGAAGAACAGATTCTCTGCTTTAGAAGGCCTAACATCGGAAGAAGTGGATATTTCTGAAGTTAACAAAAAAGTAACCAAAGCTCTTATGGAAACAGCAACAAAATTAGCTGGGTCTAAGAACAAGTTGCATGTAAACAAATTATCAGGAAAAACCAAAATGTTGATGCAAAAAAGAAGAGATGAGGACAACTAAAGAAGATGTGACTTCCAAAGTGGAATATATAGAGCTATGCAAGACAGCACGAAAAAGTATCACTGAAGACGTAAGGAAATTCAACTGTGAGCTAGTGAGGAAAGCAATTGAAAACAACCAAAGCCTAAAGATAGCAAAGGGACATCTCACTAAGGGAAGAAAACAGATTATGGCTCTGAGAAAAGAAGATGGTTCTATAACAAGAAATAGAGGCGAAATTTTGACAAGAGTGAAAGATTTCTACTCCAAACTATATGAAAGGGATGATATATGCACTCCAGACATCATGAAAGGTACCAGAGTTCTTCCAGTCCTCCCAGCAGAAGTTGCTCATGCAATCAAGAACATGAAGCGGGGGAAAGCTCCAGGAGAAGATGGAATTACTATAGACATCATACAAGAAGCAAGTGGAGAAATTGAAACAGTACTCGCCCAAATTTTTACTCGATGCCTTAATGAAGGGAAGATTCCTGAGGATTGGAACAATGCTACAATGATCCTGCTACATAAAAAAGGTGACATTGAGGATCTCAGGAACTACAGACCTATCAGCCTCCTATCAGTGGTTTATAAAATCTTCACTAAAGTTCTTTCACACCGCTTGAAGGTAACACTGGACATGGCTCAACCGAGAGAACAAGCTGGATTCAGGAGTGGCTACAGCACAATAGATCATATCCACGTACTGAGAGAACTAATTGAAAGAGCGAGGGAATATGAACTTCCATTGTGCATGGCTTTTATCGATTATGAAAAAGCCTTTGATTCGGTGAAACCATCAGCAGTTACCACGGCTCTGAAATCCTGCGGTATTGAAGATGCATACATTAATATTATTAATAACATCTATGAAAATGCAAGTGCAAAGATTCGGCTGTTTGAAAATACAACACACATAAAAATTGGAAAGGAGTGAGACAAGGTGACACCGTATCTCCGAAGCTTTTTAATGCCACATTGGAAAATGTCTTTCAATCACTGAACTGGGAAAACAAAGGGATAAAGATTAATGGAGATTATCTAACCCACCTTCGTTTTGCTGATGACGTAGTCATTTTTGCAACTACCCCATCAGAGCTGCAGAGTATGATCCAGGAACTTGCTGACAAGAGTAAAGAAGTGGGATTAAAAATGAACTTTCAGAAGACAAAAGTGATGTTCAATGCTTTTACAAGAAATGAAGATTTATCGATTGATGGAGAAAAACTGGAGATAACAGATACGTACGTTTATCTTGGACAGCAGATATCAAGTGAGGGTCACATTGATGAAGAAATTAATCGGCGTACAAAACTTGCCTGGAGAGCTTTTGGAAGAAACAGCATAATTTTCAAGAGCAATATGCCATTATGTCTTAAAAGAAAAGTGTTTGATCAATGCATCCTTCCAGTGCTTACGTATGGTGCAGAGACGTGGACCTTAACTAAAAGAGACATACAAAGGCTGCAGACAACTCAAAGAAGCATGGAGAGGTGCATGCTTGGTATAACCAGGAGAGATAAGAAGAGGAACTCGTGGATCCGAAAAATGACGAGAGTGGAAGACATCATGATCAGAGTTAAATCCCTGAAATGGCAATGGGCTGGACATACTGCCAGAAGGACAGACCATAGATGGACAGCCGAGATTTTAGATTGGATTCCAAGGGACAGGAAAAGACCCAGAAAAGACCACATGGGAGATGGGTGGATGAAATTCGTAAATATGCGGGAGTGACATGGAGGAGACTGGCACAAGACAGACCGTTGTGGAGGAAACTTGGGGAGACCTTCGTCCAGCAGTGGATTGATAATGGTTGACAATGATGATGATGATGATGATATATATATATATATATATATTAAAGAAATTACATCGCAGAAACAATAATAAAATAAAATAGAGTAAAATAAAGTAATGTAAGATGCAAGTAAGGACGCGCCAAGCAGCAAACCAATAACCACATCAATACACATTCAATAAAACCCAAACGAATCACAATAACTCCAAAGTAAGCAAGACTCAAGTATGAACTTAAATGGCAGAAGCCAATAAATATCATAAAAGAGTCCATAAACAGAAATATAATAACATGGAAGACAAAAAGCAAAAGCGAAGAAACAACAAAAACACAGAAGACCACTGATCTGCAACTCCAAGGGGTCAGACGGAATGCCAATCCCCAGAAACTCTAAACTATGACAAAACGACAGAAATGTCGCCTTCATCGGGAGGAACATTTGGAATGGCTTTTCTGGACTCACCACTATGAAGAAGCCTTCGCAGCTAATTTTAAATTTAACAATCAAAAAGTTATGAGATACGTAGATGATGTTTTGATTTGTGACTGGGATGGCTTTGTAGTTTTGGCTAGAGAAATCTATCCGAAGAACCTGACGTTGGAAAAAACCAATGTAACCAGCAGAGAGGTCAACTACCTCGATTTGGAAATACGCCTAACTGACAACAAACCTACTATCAGTATCTACGAAAAAAGAATGGCGTTCGGCTTTGACATCATATTTTATACAAAATGGGAATCCCAACTTTCCAGAGTCCATAGGAACATTATTCTTTCGCAAATTCATAGATGTTTATCTATATGCAATAGTGCGGAAGTATTGGCTAACGCACTGTATGTACTTTTTCTCTCCTCAAGGCAAATAATTATCCCCTGGGCTTCCTGTTATGTATGTTTCGGCAATTTCTAAGCAGCCGCAAATTAATTCACAAATTTCCGCTTCTTGTATCTTTGGATATTAACACTTAGCATATTGAACATACCCTTTGCTTACTATTGGTTTTTGCTAATTTGCTTTATATGGTTTCCGGTTTTTTCTCAAACCGCAGCCTTCTTTTGACCATTTCCGGTTTACTGTACCTTGTTGCTCTTTGATCTTGGGATTTGCCAATTTGGATCCAGCTATTTGTTATACCTTGAAGGTTCTAGCTTCATGTCTTCTACTGGTTTGATGGCTTTGAGAACACCTCCGCAGGTTTTTTGGTGTAACCGATCTTTTTGGAGTCCAGAATAGCCATTCCAAATGTCGGTGTTCTCCCGATGAAGGCGACATTTCTGTCTTTTTGTCATAGTTTAAGGTTTCTGGGGATTGGCGTTCCGTCTCACCCCTTGGAGTTGTAAGTCAGTGGTCTTCTGTGTTTTTGTTGTTTCTTCGTTATTGATTTTGTTTTCCATGTTATTATATTTCTGTTTATGGACACACATTTACATTTACTGGCTTCTGCCATTTTATTTCATACTTGAGTCATGCTTACTTTGGAGTTTTTGTGATTCGTTTGGGTTTCATTGAATATATATATATATATATACATACAGGGTGATTCAGCTAAGCGTGTACAAACTTCTGGATTCAGAGACAGGAAAAGACAAAAAACCCAAAGACAAAAACCCAAAGACAAATCGGAATCGCGTTGCAATGCAGGGTCGCAAACGCCATCTTCGTGCTGTAGATGGCTTTGTTCGGCCGCGAGACTGCTCATACGTTCTTTCAGGATACCGTCATTTGTAAACCGCCCGCAGAGGAAGTAGGATGGCTGAGTTCACGAACGTGGAAATGGCTGATAAGCACCTCGCATACGGAGCTGCTGACTGCGACGGACGAGTCGCCATGCGACTGTACCAGGAACGGTACCCGATCAGACGAGTGCCAAACCACCAAGTGTTTCCGCGGCTGCATCAGAGGTTATGCGACACTGGTTCTTTCCAGGTGCTTGCCAGGTGTCGCCAACATTGGGTAAGCACTCCTGCCATCGAAGAGAATGTGTTAAGTCATGCAGCAGACACTCCAAGTGCCAGCACACGAGCAAATTGCCCATCGGGTCCGTCTTTCCCAATCCACCGTATGGAGGGTTCTGCACGAAGACCAATTGCATCCATATCATGTGCAGCGCGTTCAGACACTAAGTCCTGATGATTACCCTCAGCGCATTGCATTTGCGCAATGATACCTGCAGAAAAGTGCGGCAAAACCCCAATTTCCTGCTTCTGTACTGTTCAAAGACGAAGCGTACTTTACACGGGAAGGTTGCTTCAATGCACATAACGCGCATGTATGTTACAGCTCATAGTCGCAAATTTGAACACCTCCTGTAACCTCAAAGCATTTCGCAAATGTCTTGTGAGTAATGAAAAACATTTTGTTCTCTTACGTGCTGCTCCTTCATTTCTCGTCTTCTCTATACACTCGTACATGAAGATGGCGTTTCTGACTCTGCATTTCTATGAGATTCCGATTTGTCTTTGTGCAACCTACGCCTCCCAGAAGTTTGTACACGCTTAGCTGATTTACCATGTATATATACAGATCAACGGTCTGTTTTGGGCCAGGCTTCCTCATGTCACCCCGCATGCTTTCGAATTTCACCAACACAGTCCTTCTTTTGGGTCTTTTCCTGTCTCTGAATTAAGTCTAAAATTTCGGTTGTCCATTGAAGATCCGCTCTTCTGGCAACATGTCCAGCCCATTGCCATTTCAGGGATTTTACTCTGATCATGATGCCTGTCACTCTTGTCATTTTCCGTATTCATGAGTTACCCTTATCTTTCCTGCTTACACCAAGCATACATCTCTCTCTCTCTCTCTCTCTCTCTCTCTCTCTCTCTCCACTGGCGGAAAGTGAAAAAAGAGCACCAAAAAGGAATTGGTGGACGATCATGAAATTTAGATATGTTAATGGGGTAGAGTTTACGTGGTGTGATGTTAATTTCGGGACCAACCGGTGAGCGCTTACGCCACAGCACGGCATAATATGCAAATTATCGCCGGTGGTATTTAAGGAGTACGGCGAAATGAATGTAATCAGTCATCGGCGTACGCACAAGTGCGAAGACCCTGAAGAAGCTGCAATGCCTGGACATGGAAAACGTGTACGATTTCAGAAGTTATTGGACTTTGGGCGAGGTCGTCTAGTCAGACACCGCGAGGCCGGGTGGTCGTATCGTCGTATTGCGGAGCGAATTGGACGGGAAGTATCGGTGGTGGTACGATGGTGGCGTAGATGGTCCGAGGAACATTCCCACCCGAGAAGAAGTAGAACCGGGGGTCACAGACGGACTGATGAGCGGATCGATCGGCGCACAAGAAGAACATCCACTGCGACGCAAATCCGAGCTGCCGTTACACATGAGGTGACTGTGCGAACAATCCTCAACCGTCTACTGGATGTAGGACTACGTGCACGTGTGCCTCTGGCATGTGTACCTCTGACTACATTCCACCGTCAGGAACGACTGCAGTTGTGTCGCCAACGTCTGCACTGGAGAACGCAATGGCGATCTGTCGTGTTCAGCGATGAAAGCAGATTCTGCTTGGGAGCCTCCGATGGCCGTATGCGTGTTCGCAGACGCACAGGGGAGCGTCTCCACCCTTCTTGCATCCGCCAGCGACGCACAGGGCCTACACATGGTCTCCAGGTGTGGGAAGCGATCAGCTATCACTCCCGTACAAAACTAGTGTTTGTACAGGGTACATTAAACAGCACCTCCTACATCAACAACATCATTCAGCCCGTTGTTGTGCCATTTGTAAGGTCGGTCCATCGTGGTGTTTTCCAGCAAGATAACGCACGCCCACACACGGTACGTTCAACGCAACATGCACTTCAGGGTGTGAGACAACTTCCATGGCCTGCACGTTCACCGGATTTGTCCCCTATTGAGTACGTGTTGGATTTTATGGGACAACGACTTATCCGGTCTCCACGGCCAGCCACGACCATCCCCGATTTACGCGTCCAGGTTGAGGATGCTTGGAACTCAATACCCCAAACTTACATCCAACATCTGTACGACAGACTCCATGCCACAATTGCACAGTGTGGCGCAGTTCATGGCGGTTCAACTTAATAATAACCATGTTATACAGAAATGTTATTTTTTAGTTTACCAGCAAATACAGCTGTATTTTGCCATAACGTTTTGATGACGTTATCCTCGGTATTCCGTTATTATGTTGTATAAATTTCGTTGGTATCAGACGTCTCCTTCTTGGTGTTCTTTTTTCACTTTTCGCCAATGTATATATATACTGTATATATACTGTATATATACACTGCTGGCCACCCAAAATGCAACACCAAGAAGGACAGGAGATATCAAAACCAGGTTTACTGGACACATAACAACAGATACAAAAATGAAACGATTGATCTTACAGGCCCGTGCGACTAGCGGAACACGCGGACATCATAAGTTCGTGTGGCCCCCATGGCTGGCAATAACGGCCGCTACACGCCGCGACATCTAACGAAAGAGGGTTTGGATATGGGCTTGGTGTATGTCGGTCCAGGCTGCTTCCACAGAATTCCACATTTCATCAAGCGTAGCCGCGGGTGGTGCTTGCCGGGCTACTCGGTTGCCGATCAGCGACCAGACGTGTTCGATGGGCGACCTATCGGGAGATCAGGCGGGCCACAGCAGCAGTGACACCTGGTGGGCCATGAAGAATTGTTGCACGATGCGTGCCGCGTGCGAGCGCGCATTGTCCTGTTGAAACGTGGCCGCTGGCAGGTCCTGCAGGTAAGGGAGGACTACAGGCTCCAAAACGTCGGAGATGTAGCGGTGGCTGTTGAGTGTACCGGCGATGCGTACCAGAGGGGTGCGGGTGGTATATCCAATTGCGCCCCAAACCATAACGCCAGGCGACGGACCGGTATCGCGATGCATAATGCAGGCGTCATATAATCTCTCGCCGCGGTGTCGCCACACGCGGATCCGACCATCGTGGTGTTGCAGGTAGAAGCGCGATTCGTCGGAGAAGACAAGGTTGTTCCATTCCGTAGTCCAGGAGCGGCGTTCAACGGCCTACTACCGCCTCACTCGCTGGTGGTGTAACGTCAATGGTAATAGGAGCAATGGGCGCCGTGCGACAAGTCCCCGCTCCTGCAGACGACGTCAAACGGTACGTAATGACACAGGCCCTAATTCTTTCGCTAATGTTCGTGATGTGGCGGTGCGAGCAGTCAATGCCCGCGGCACAACATGCCGGTCCTCTCATTCGGTGGTGTGCCGCGGCTGCGGCAATCACTCACGTCGGGTCGTCCGTCCTTCCTGCACCCACGGAATCCATACTCGCCTCACTGTGGCTCGGTGTCATCCCACACGGGCGTCGATGTCTCGGTACGATAAACCGCTGTCGCGATACGCCACTATTCGTCCTCTGTCGAACTCCGAAACGTGCTGGAATGACTGCCGTATTCTGCGACGAGGCATAAGGAAGCTTCCCATGCACAGGTCCGGCGGCACAACACACTTCCACTACTTACTTCCCGCCTTCTGTGCACCATTCTTATAGTGCTTTTCGGTGCCGTGCCGGACGCACGTGATTTGCATATGCCCTGCAATGCTAATCGTTTGTATGTCCTCTCGCGAGCGACGCATGCTGCGAGTTTCAGGCCAATCGGATGCTTCCTTCTTGGTGTTGCATTGTGGGTGGCCAGCAGTTTATATACACTGAAGTGCCAGAAAAACTGGTAGAGACGAGCAAATACAGAGCAACGTCACCTTTGCGCGTACTCAGTTGCGTCCGCCTGTGCGTATATAAAGCGATAGACATCCTTGCCCGCTGTCAGAGCTGCTTTCAGCATGAGAATGACAAGTAATAACGATTTAAGCGATTTTTAACGGGGTGTCATAGTTGGCGCTCGTGAGATGGGCCATAGTATTTCGTAGGTAGAAACGAAGTTTGGATTTTCACAGACGACCATTGTAAATTTGTACCGTGACTACAAGAATTCCGGCAAATCCTCCAACCTACGATACCAGTGTCGCCGTAAAAAGACATTGGGTGAACGTGACCATCGTCGGCTGTCAAAAATCGTTTCATACGATAGGCATGCAACACTCTCGCAGGCATCATCGGAATTCAATGCTGGAGCCTCAGCAAACATTAGCGTCCGGACTGTGCAACGTACCCTGCACGATATGGGCTTTGGGAGCCGACACCCAACCCGAGTCCCCTTGATGAGTGCACGACACAGAGCTATGCGCCTCGCTTGGGCACGGCAATACCGCCACTGGACACTTGATGACTGGAAACAAGTAGCGTGGTCTGACGAGTCGCGTTTCCAACTGTATCGGGCAGATGGAAAGATTCGTGTGTGGCGCAAACCCCATGAAGCCATGGATCCCGCCTGTCAACAGGGAACTGTACCGGCTGGTAGGCGGTCCGTAATGGTATGGAGTGTGTTCATCTGGACTTCACTGGGGCCCCTGGTACGTCTACAAAGATCTGTGACCGGTCAACGCTATGTGCGCATCCTTTCTAACGAGGTACACGCGATCATGTCGTGCATTCATGCTGATGGGTTGGGCCTGTTCCAACAGGACAATACAAGTGACGGGAGGCAACATTATGGTTAGAGGAACTGAAAGCAGCATGGAGAGATGCATGCTTGGTATAACCAGGAGAGATAAAGAAGAAGAGCTCGTCGATGAGGAAAATGGCAAGGATGAACGACATCATGATCAAAGTAAAATCACTGTAATGTCAATGGGATGAACATGTTTTCATGAGAACGGACCTCCGATGGACAACCGGAATTTTAAGCTGGATTCCAAGAGACATGAGAAGACCCAGAAGAAGCCCATATGGGAGATTGGTTGATGGAATTTGAAAGCATGCGGGAGTGACATGGAGGAGACTGGCACAAGATAAACCCTTTTGGAAGAAACGTAGGGAGACATTCATCCAGTAGTGGATTGATGATAGTTGGTGATGATGATAATGATTGTGTACGCTGAAGAGCAATGGAATTAGAGATACCTGTGCAGTAACATGTAGCACCACCTTTCGTCCTGATGATGGCGGTGATTCGTCTCGGCATGGACTCGACAAGACACGTGAAGCGTTGGGAAGCCATGCGGATCCACGACCCCTGAACAAGCTCCCACAGTTCACCAAGATTTTGATGGAGGGGGGTCAGAGCCTCGAACATCTCTCTCTCGATGGCATCCCATATGTGATCGATTGGATTGAGATCAGGTGAACTAGCTGGCCAAGGAAGCGAGGTCACGTCGGTGGAGTGTTCACCCAACCATTCGGATACAATTCGGGAGCTGCATTGTCTTGTTACAGGATGAGGATGCACCACCCTTCCCCCACCAGCTTGAAGAGTACCCTGCTGGCAAGAAGGATCCATCGCTTCATGTGGTTTGCGTCGTACCCGTATCCTGCCATCCGCATGTACTAACGTGAATCTCGACTCATCAGTCCAAGCAAAAAGTTTCAACATGTATAGGGTCCAGTGGCGATGTTCCCGCGCCCAGGCTAATCTTTGCACCCTGTGATATGCGGTCAGCAGCGGTACCCTCGTGGGACGATAGCTTCTGTACCCCAAAGCGAGGAGATGGTTCTGGATGGTGTGGCTGCTTACACGTTTTTGTGCACCAGCGTTAAATTGCCAAGTGATTTCTTGTTCTGTGGCCCGTCTATCCGCTGTTGCAATGCGAGCTAGACGACGATGATCCCGCTCATCCACACGCTGTTGTCCACGGCAATTGGCCATTGCAGGGATGGTTTTACCGGATTCGATGTACTCACGGTGCACCCGTGACACAGTGGCTCGTGAAAATCCCAGTGCCTGCACGACTTCCGAGATGGAGTGACCCATTCGTCGGGGCCCGACAATTTGCCCACGATCAAATGCGCTTAGATCCTTCGTCTTACCCATACTGCACCCGACTCTTACTGATTCCCGTCGCATCACTCCTTATATTGTCGGATCGCTGCATAAGTCATGTCGTTTCCGTTTACAGGGCCTCCCACAGGGCCACATTTGCATAACGCCAGCTGTCTCTAATTCAATTGCTCTTCAGTGTATATATATATAGAGTATATATATCCAGTAGTGGATTGATAACAATTGGTGATGATGATAATGATATGTGTATATATAGAGCACATCATTTATACCTATTCGTATATATAGAGAGTATATTATTTTGACACAAGCGTCATTCTGCAACTATTAAAAAGTCGAGGATGATAAAATATCTAAAATAGCTCTACAAAAACAAAATGCGCGTACAACTCAAACATCCATGGAGAATTAACAGGAAGTACAGGAAAAAAATTCCTGAATCACAAAAATGACGAGCGTTGATGACAACATGATTTCTGTTTATTTAGATTTTCGTTTATTCTGCAGTTCGGTGTGGCATATCGTTCTAAGAAAAATGCACATAGCGTTCTTAAATTTGAAGAGAACAAGAAATTTTAGAGTTACACTATGTAAAAGTCCTAATATAGCAGTACAGTGGTGTCGGATGAAAGAGGGTACAGGTGCCCCGGTACTTATTCGCTTCCAGGGGCGAAACATCGTATCTGTCTTCCCCCGCCCCCTCCCCATTTTTCTTTCTTTTTACTTTAATTATGCTCGCAACTGGAAATCGGTGAGTTTTTGTAAATCTCTGCCATTTAAAATTCCTTCTGAAAAACTAAATATTATATCCTGAAATTGTAATGCCATTTCTCAGACGCGGGTTCAACTTTTACCCTTGTCCGGTATAAGAAAAAAAAACTATCCCACGAGCTGCCAGCCTTATTAAAAAAAAATTTCTTGAGAGGTATTGTTTTCTTATAAGAGCAGGTTTTCTATCTCATTTAAGGGTGATAAAGTCCCTCTATCTTTGAAGAAAGAAAATGGAAGGGGGAGGGCAGGGAGAGAAAGCAGTGAGGTATCTTCATACGTGTTTTGATATATAAAGCAAGGGCTATGATGGATTTTGTGGAATTTATGCTGATGCGAAGGTGTCCGAATGAATTCAGTTTAACATCGTTTGCAATGTGAGTAAAAATGTTTATATCGAAAATCCTATAATACAAATGTAAAAAACAAGCTTTATTAGTAACAATAAACTGTACACCAACTATCCTCAAAATAGTAAAACTATATCAGTAATCCGACTTTATTGGCGTAAAATAGAAATCAAAGTTTCCTTTGGTGTCTACCTTCCTTGAAAAAGCCTGATGTACGAAAGCTTGGAAACTTTCATTTCTACTTCAGGCCAATAAATCGTATTACTAGTAAAATTTTGCTATTTTGTGTCTCAAGTTTCATATTAATTTAGATTGATAGATGATTTAGATTGGGATTTGATGAGCAGACACCGTGCTGCAGTTTACTACATGATCGGGAGACCTGTGGAGGAGAACTTTCTTTTACTTTAATTGATTTAATAATATCATTGATTATATAATACACTGCCGGGACAACTGCTAAGGACGGATGACAATAGCAACGATAGCAACCATAAAATGGAAGGCAGGAAAATGTGGAAATTACCATAAGTGCGGGAGACAGTAAGACGTGTTGTGCGTATGCAAATTTTGGATTGCCAAACTTGTTCGTGACGTCATAGCGCTGATAAGAGATATAAAGGATTTGACGCGTATTGACCGTTGTTGTTCAAACGCAAAGTTGAAAGGGAAAGAATCAATTGACGAACTTGCAATGTGCAGTATGTCTTCCCGACATCAACTAGATGGTTTTACGCGTGGCCGTATTATTGGCAAGATTGAAGAAAGGGCGAAAAATAACAGATGTTGCCAGAGAGTTCGACGTCAGCCACATTGTTGTTTCAAGGCTTTGGAAATCATTTCAAACAAATGGAGATTGTAGCAAACGTCACGGGGGAGGTCGTGTTCGGAGTACGACACCTGCAGAAGATCGGTACATAGTGCTATCAACAAAAAGACACCGGCGCAGCACAGCTAGTGAGGTAGCAAATCAGTTTATGGCTGCTACTGGTAAGCGGATCTCCCGAAAAACTGTCGCCAGACGTTTGCATGAAGGAGGACTATACGCCCGCCGTCCTGTTGTGTGCATCCCATTGTCCAGACGTCGCCGTACCGCCCGTTTGCAATGGTGTCATCAACATCGCAATTGGACTGATAACGACTGGTCTGCTGTCCTCTTCTCAGATGAGAGTAGATACAGTCTATCGTCTGATTGTCGACGACAACTGATTTGGCGTGATAGTGGTACTGCATATTGTCCAGCAAACATACAGGAAAGGGACAGATATTTGACATGTAGTGTCATGGTATGGGCTGGCATCATGATCAATGGCCGTACGTCTCTCTATGTGCTTCCAACTGGGACTATGACTGGCCAACGATATATTAATGATGTTCTGCTACCTCATGTTCGCATGTTCCGTGGTGCTGTCGGTGATATAATCATTTTCATGGACGACAACGCAACATGTCATCGAACAGTCGCTGTCCAGGAATGTCTTGAGAGCGAGGATATTCAACGCCTCGTATGGCCAGCACGTTCTCCAGATCTGAATCCCATTGAAAATGTGTGGGATGCTTTGGGGAGGAGTCTTGCTGGTCGCCAATGCCCTGCAATAAACAAGGACACCCTCATCCGTGCACTGACAGAGGAATGGGATAAATTACCTCAACAGCCGTTTGATAATGTTGTGCAAAGTATGACACGACGTGTGGAATCTTGCATCGCCCTCCATGGTGGCCATATCCCGTGTTGACATCTTACGCTGGAACGCCTGCGGACGGTAATTGCATTTTTTCACGTTTACGTATTCTGCACAAAATGGCCAGTTT
The DNA here is from genome assembly GCA_039090855.1 of Macrothele yani. NCBI lineage: Eukaryota > Metazoa > Arthropoda > Arachnida > Araneae > Macrothelidae > Macrothele > Macrothele yani. The sequence continues at coordinate 66,058,974 of CM077028.1, read as the reverse complement.
GTCCCTTGAACACGTTCCAAAGCCTTCTGGATTTCAGAGCACAATAAATTGTCTTTCTTGTAATGTCCTGGCATTCTGACATTATTTTATTTCACTTGGCATCCAACCACACTTGCTTTTTTATGTGCTATATAGACGTTTATGATCCGTCCTTAGCAATTTTCCAGCAGTGTATTTTGGGTTTGACTTTTAACTTAATTTATAACATTTGTTGTTATTATTTTTTTCTTATTTGACACACTGTTGAATATTTTCCGCAGAGATTCGCCTATTGGCCTTGATGTTGTAGAGGAGTCAGAGGACGACTGGGAATCTTCATTATTGAGTTGTTTGTTTGTGTTATTTGAAATCATGTTGTAAATTTTAGTGAACTATGTTGTCATTTTTAGTGAATTATATTGTAATTTTTAGTCAATTATGTTGTAATTTTTAGTGAATTATGTTGTAATTTTTAGTGAATTATGTTGTAATTGTTAGTGAAATGGATTACTTAATATGATTTAGTAATTCAATGGTCTACATAAGCTTGGATTCAATGGTGTACATAAGTTTTATTTTAATTTCTTATTGATTTAATAATATCAATGATTATATAATATTTTGCGTTTGACTTTTCAACTTAATATATAACATTTGTTATTATTTTTTTTTCTTATGTGATGCCAGTTGATTTGGGAGTTAGAAAATATTGATATTCAATTATTGGTGTGATTACGTGGAGTTTAGTTTTGTGTGGTTGAATACTTTTTTCGTTTAAAATTCTTCTTTTGAAAGATTGTATTACTATGTATATTTGGATTAGCGGGACTTTCTTCCAGCATGTAATTGGTTCTGCTAATCCCTGTGAAGCCAATTGGCTGTACAGGTTTTATAATAAATTACTATTACTATTTAATTTACATTTTATTGATGAAATACTTTTATCTGCAGAATTTTCTAATGACGTCATAACGTCCTATTTTTTTTTTCTGTTGGAAGTTTAGCGACCACCGTGAGCAACTCAGTGTTCTATAAGCAGATACCCGTCTTTAATTTAAGGCCAGTGGTTGTAGGGAAGGGGAGAGCCAGTGCCGTAAGACAAACACAACGTCCATGCCTAACGGGATTCAAACCTGGATTGATTTTAGATGAATGATCAGAATCCATCACTTTTACGGTTGCGCCATCGGGGTGGCTAGCCTATTTCACAACAGCACAATAAGTTTTGTGATCAAGAAATTAAAGTTCTGATATCTTGCTCTTGTTGTCAAAAATTAGTTCCGGCGCCCGGGTAGCAGCATTAAATATTTGATAGCAATATTGCGGCAACATTAAAAGAAAAGTTCACAATAGAACACTTTAACAAGAAAAAGGCACATGGAATTCTAAGAAAGTTAACACAACGGTGTTCTGTATGTGTTTTAAAGATTCATCAGTAAGGGAGGTTTTTTAGTAAAATCATACATTATGTGGTTGGCATGTAGCGGCAGCTATTCAAGTTTTAATTGCATCTTCAGATTCGGTAAAATACGAATGAAAGATGATTGTCCTACAACTTTCTCGCTTAAGATTATCTGTGCTCAGAGATGGCATACAGCATTCTGATATTTCTGCCAGAATATCCTGGTGGCGATTTGACACAAGTGGCAGGGGCCGCCCTCGCAATTCCAAACATCTGTAGACACTTGCGTGCCGGGAGTACCCGTTGAAGCGTTCTCTGCCAGATGAAGACGTGTATGTGCCGCGTCACCGAGTTGTATCTGCAATGAAACAATGCTAAATATTCGTGCATGACGCGAAAATTTTCGCACATTGAGTCATTATACGAATGAGATTTCCCGGCACCCGGCAGCTGCATCCCCATCAGCAGCTGGGATGGAAGGGAAAGCAGATGAATCGTGAGTTATTATTCAAATTGTTCTCCCTTGTGGAAACAACCATCCCGAACGTAATTGAAGGAACATCGAGGTCGCATGCATTGCTAATGCAAAACAGCTTTTTTGTTAACACTCTCTCTCTCTTCCTGCCGGGGATGAACAAAATGTATTGCGTTAAAACATGCCTGCGTACAACACCATAGCGATAAATCATGGAACCTTAACCTTTTCTAAAAAGAAATACTTTAAGCGCTTATAAATGCTTTGCCAGCAAGAATTTTCCTGTGTCCTACAAAATAAGAGATGGCTAGAATTGTTGTTTGTGGTAGCAGATTTCTGTTGGACGTTCTATTATTTGAAATGCTACTTATCCTTGTCCGTTTGTCACTAGAAAATCGGCGATTATAAAGGGCACTTTAAGAAACTCCTCCAACGTTCAGAATTTTTAATTTCGAATGCACAACCGATAGAAACCGTTTGTTAACTTCCAGGAATTTAGGTAAAATGCAGCTTTTTTTTTTTTTTTTTTTGATAGGAGGTTTAACGACCACCGTGAGCAACTCAATGGGCTATAAGCAGTCGCCCGTCCCTAATTTAGGGTCACTGGTTCCAGGGAAGGGTGAGAGCCAGTGCCGTAAGACGAACACAACATCCATGCCTCACCGGGATTCGAACCCGGACCCCGTTCGGATGAATGGTCAGAGGCCATCGCTTAGACCACTGCGCCACCGGGGCGGCAAAATGCAGCTTTGATACACTGTCTCCCTCATGAAACCTAACCAGCCTTCAGGAAAGAAGAGTGTTGGTATCAGTGATACCACTGGAAATATTTTTAAATAAATAAAAATACTTTATTCAAATATGACCCACAGTAATGGTAAGAAAATTACCTATGATAAGTCGTTCATTCCATACTGAACGTCGAAAGATATCGCGCGCCCGTGTGTCATGTGAGTGACCAGATGGTTTATCTATTAGCAAGGTCAGGCAGGCATTTATGTGAGATCGGAAGTGGAAACACACACGTGTTTCCACTTCCGATTTTGGTTACGAAATACTGCGAGTTTTGTCGACTGTGCATGCGCACGAATCCAAAAAGAATGCATGAGCACTCACGTAATCTCTAACAAACATAGCATACTTTCGCTGTCACCATTCCAGGATTAGGTTATATTGCGCCTTTTTTTATGTTGTTCTTTGATTGAAGGTTTAACACGACCGCTGTGAGCAAATCAATGGGCTATAAGCAGTCGCCCGTCCCTAATTTAGGGCCACTGGTTCCAGGGAAGGAAGAGAACCTGTGCCGTTAGACAAACACAACATCCATGCCTCACCGGAATTCGAACCCGGACCCCGCCGCTGTGATGGCACAATGGTCTAAGCGATGGCTTCTGGTCATTCGCCAGAGATGGGCCCGGGTTCAGATCCCGGTGAAGCATGAATGTTGTGTTTGTCTTACGGCACTGGCTCTCTCTCCTTTCCCTGGAAACAGTGGTCCTAAATTAGGGACGGGCGAGTGCTTATAGCCCATTGAGTTGCTCACGGTGGTCGTTAAACCTCCAATAAGAAACAAAAACCCCGGATCCCCCTTTCCAGACAAATGATCAGAAGTCACCGCTTAGACCACTGCGTTACACCTGCGATTTCAGTCCTTTCTTTCGTTTCATTTTTACTAGCTACCTGTTGCATGATCCGCTTCTGTTTTAGATTAACGTGTGCAGAACTTTTGTTATGACCCTCGTATGTCAGTTAGAGTCTGACCTTCACATGCCGCAATCATTTTCTCGACTGCGTCATCAGCTTCATTTTTAGATTAACGTGTGCAGAACTTTTGTTATGACCCTCGTATGTCAGTTAGAGTGTGACCTTGACATGCCGCAATCATTTTCCCGACTGCGTCATCAGCTTCCTTTTTAGATTAATGTGTGCAGAACTTTTGTTATGACCCTCGTATGTCAGTTAGAGTGTGACCTTGACAAGATGCAATCATTTTCCCGATTGCATCATCCGCTTCCGTTTTAGATTAACGTGTGCGAAACTTTCGTTATGACCCCCGTAAACGTCTCATAACGGGTAAACTGCGATATTTAATTAAGATAATATTCATTATGTGAATAAAATATCATTACATGATATTTAATTCATATAATGTTTACCAGTATGAATGGTATACATTTAAAAAAATTGTTGAACAGGATTTTTAGAAGCGGATATAGAGTTGCAAACAGAAATACATACTAACGTTACTTTGGGTGTCAGAAGTGTGCAGTATAAATATTCAAAAAGTACGTAGTGTGGCAATTAAGTAAAGAGATTGGTTTTTAGAAAAAAATATCTGTAAAACATACTGGTCGGGAAGGCATGGGTTTTTTATAATTCATTTATCAGCTATGCGGTGGCAACAGCGTTTATGTGAGAATTGCGCAGATGATTATTTACGCTGTGCATGACGTCATTCGTTGGAATAACATCGTCACCGTCCTGTCATGGAGCAGCGAGTAAATATCCGGTTGCGCTTGAAAATTGGTACCACTGCATCTGAGACAGTTGAATTGTTGAGTGATGTTGTAAAGGGCTAATTGCCTATCCTGTGCACAAATATTTCACTGTTATACACGTTTAAAAGATGGGCGGGAAGATTTGGAAAATGACGAAAGGCTCGGACGCCCGATTTCAGTGCGCATATCTGAACACATTGAGAAAGTTCGCGAAATGATAAAAAGTGATCGTTGTGCGACCTTGAGGATGCTTGAATGTGAGCGCGGTAGTAATAAGACGATTCTTTTTTTTTTTTTTTGTTTTTTTTTTTGTTTGGAGGTTTAACGACCACCGTGAGCAACTCAATGGGCTATAAGCAGTCGCCCGTCCCTAATTTAGGGTCACTGGTTCCAGGGAAGGGAGAGAGCCAGTGCCGTAAGACAAACACAACATCCATGCCTGACCGGGATTCGAACCCGGACCCCTTACGGACGAAAGATCAGAGGCCAACGCCTTAGACCACTGCGCCACCGAGGCGGCAATAAGACGATTCGTCAAATCGTAGTTCAACCTTTGAAGGGAAAGAAATTGTGCTTGATTTGTACCGAATGTTTTCTCAGACAACCAGAAACATGCATATTATCGAGTACGCGAAAGACATCCTGGAGACTATAGATACAATGTAAACCTTTCTTCAAAGCATTTTGGCAGATGACGGGACATGGTGTTTTCGTTATGATCCTGAAAAGAAGCATCTGAGTTCTCTGAGGAAGTCACCACAGTCACCAAATGGAAAGGATATCAGGTTACAGAAGTCCAATGAAGGCAATGCTTGTGTGGTTTTGCAGGTAGCAAGGGAATTCTGCATCACGAGTTCATTCCTGAAGGTACAGCTGTCACTGCCAGTGCTTACACATCCATTTTGGAACAATTGTGGAAGAGGATTGTTCACATTTCAGGCCTGAGTACAAAAACTGGCAATGATTCCCTCTTCACGATAACGCACCAGCACACAGAGCAGTCAGTGTACAGAAATTTCTCGCAGGAAAACAAGTGTGGGTATCCAGCCATTCCCCATATTCTCCAGATTTGTCACCGTGTGACTACTTTCTATTCCCCTACGTTAAGACAGCCTTTAAAAAGAAAGGCTTTTCAAAACATTGAAGACATGCAAAGAATTGTGACATCAGCTCTTCACTCCATACCAAAGAATGACCTCTGTAAGTCCTACGTTTCATTGGCTCAACGTCCCACACCTTATATTAAAGTAGGAAGTACTTCGAACAAGATACCTTCACGTAGGGTTTCCTATTTTTCCATTGCTTTTTTTAAATTCAGTCTCATTACTTACAATGAGGTCCGATACTAGGCCGATATACAACAAAGTACTTACGTTACTTAAGTTTGGCTATGATCTCCCTCAAAGTAGGCTCCTTGGGCAGCGATACACCACTGCCAGCGTTTTTGCCACTGTTAGAACGCTCCCTGGAAGTCCTGTTCGCGAATCGTGTCAAGCACCGTCTGCGTTTCGCGCTGGATCTCGTTTACGGTTTCAAAACGGCGACCCTTGAGCTTCGGCTTCATCTTCGGGAATAGAAGGAAGTCGATGGGGCCACATCCCGCGAGTAAGGCGGGTGAGGAAGGGTAGTCATGCTGTTGCTAATGCTCTGCGAGCTACTGCATTGTCATGGTGGAGCAGGAAATCGCCCCTGCGCCACATCCCAGGTCGTTTGCGACGAATGTCTTCCCTAAGACGCAGCAGAACATCGCAGTAAAAAAGAGCTTTGAAGTTCTGGCCCTAGGGAACGAATTAACGGTCCACAAACCCACGAACGTCGAAGAACATGATGAGCATGCTTTTGGTTGCGCTCCGGACCTGTCGGGCCTTCTTCGGTCGTGGAGATTCCGGGCTCTTCCACTGCGACGACTGCTGTTTGGCCTTTGGGTCGTAACCGTAGACCCAAGTCTCGTCCCCAGTGATGACCCGCGACAGGAACGTTGGTTCCCGATATGCCGAGTTTGACGCAGAATTTGACGTTCGCTCACTGCTCTAGTTTGAATGGTTATCTGACGATCCTCATGCACCAGTTCCCTAATTTTGTCCACATTTTTAAGGGGTTTGCTCATGGATTGTCGCCCTGACCTTTCGTCGTTTACCAGTGCAGTTCTGCCGCTCTGGAAGCGCGAGTGCCACTCAAAACACTTCGCACGACTCATTGCTTCATTGCCATAAGCCTGCCGCAACATTGCACGTGTCTCCGTTCCCAATTTGCAGAGTTTGATGCAGAATTTGATGTTTGCTCGCTGCTCTAGTTTGCAGTCCGTACCGAAATCGCAATTGTGTTCTGCCCGTGGTCGCCAAATATAGTGTAGCATAGCTCCCGATGTTCACAGAGCGACGCCACTCGGCGCAATGACTCATGAAATTCACTGCCCTCGACCGCTGCTCGCGCATCCGCGTACAGTCATCTGTTGGCGTGCTACGTACCTAGTCTCGGAACTTTCTGATCGCACTACGTATTTGCCGCGCTGTGTACGCAGAATGTTCTACCAAGCAGTTAGTATCTGGTGTTCAAAGAATTTTTCAAGTCGGACTTTTAGAAGCACAGATATAGAGAAAAATAGGATATACACACTTGCGGGTAAATTATGAATTATTTTTGGCAAAAAATCTGCGTAAAATGTTTTCGTAGTGGCCGCATCTGCTGGGACAGGAATTATTGAAATCGGATTTTTAGACGCTTAGGTATGGCTGCAAATATGGTGCAACCGATATATAAAATGCCTTGATTCTGGATCCTATAAGGAACAGCAAAAAGTAAGAAGCGGAAGATGTGAATGAATAAAAATATAAATAGCCTTAATAAATAACATTGTCAGTTTCAGAGTTTCCAAAATAATGATCAAAGCAAGTTGCTTTCATGATAAAAGATGCGTTCCTAAAAACTTGGCGTTGTCAAAACCAGACCAGAGGAAAGTTCCGCGGAAATGCCGTTATGATTCGCAAACTTTGGCAGAAAAAATGTCCGGAAGAAAACAAAAAAGGAAGTTTGTGTTCGTGAAAATATTATCGTGAAATAATTCCCCTTATATGTATATTTAACAGCGCTGAAATGAAAAAACGATCGAACAGTAGAATTCGCTTTAAAATGTTTCTCAGAGAACGTAAAGTTTGCGATATTTCTGGTGAAACAATCATGGAGTTTAAGTTTTAGGTAGAGCTTTAGTTTACCTGATTAATTATGTGCGTCTGCTAGTTAGTGTTCGTGGTTAATTTTGTAGCATATACACTAAAGAGCCAAAAAATAATAACCAGTGCGAGTTTATGCAAACCGACGCAACTGCAAGTAAACGACAGCGCGTGTGAAGGTCATGGAACGGTAAAACTAACACCTCATGCTGAGCTCAGTCAATCAGTGTTATTCTTGTTATTCAGATCGGAGACGCAGCGGACTTGGGCGAGTTCGACAAAAGCCAACTTTTAATGGTCAGGCGACTGGGTCAGAGCATTTCCGAGATGGCAAAGCTTGTGGGATGCTTTTTGACAGTCGTGGTTAGTACCTTCAAATAGTGGTCAGAGAAGGGTTAAACTACATACCCCAGGCAATGTGTGGGCGGATCACGGCTCATAGATGTTAGAAGTGAGCGAATTATATCCCGTATGATACAAGCCAACAGAAGGGATACTGTGGCGCAACTCGCCGGTTGTCTGAATGCTGAGGACGAGAGTAATGTGCCGCAACACACAGTACATTGAACCTGCTGTAAATTCGGCTACATAGCCGCGGGCCGTTCCATTTGCCCATGCTAATGTCGGATCAACGTGGGAAGCGTCTACAATGGACATGTGAGCATCAAAACTGGACCTTGAATGAATGGAAGAAGGTCGTCTGATCCGATGAATCTCGTTTTCTGTTCACCATGTGGACGGCCGGAGAGGTGTACGTCATTTACCTGCGGCTAAGTAGCCGCAGGCCACTTAGACTTTACCGTCTAAAGCGCCTACAATGGGCAAGCGAGCATCAAAACTGGTACTTGAATGATTGGAAGAAGGTCGTCTGATCCGATAAATCTCGTTTCTTGTGGCACCGGGATACATGTGCGTTGTTTACCTGGGGAAGTATTTGCACCAGTGGGAAATTCACATATTTGTCGGTGACGACGATCGAAACTGCTCCTCCTCGCTCCGAATCCAGTTGTTCTAAGCGACTAAACTACACCGACGGAATGTACCGCTGTAGATTTGTACTCTTCACACGTGCTTCACTTTTGCAGTACATCAAATCATGTCTCTCTTAATTTTTTCTTTCTTTCCTCCTTTTTTTTTCTTTTTTTTTTGAAGGGAGTAGGAATTTTTATTAATTCCAGATGATGTGTGGAACAAATATCAAACATTTTTCGGAGAACCCAATTGACACATTAGTCGGTGACAAGGATCGAACCTGCTTCTCTTCGCTCCGGAGCCAGTTGTTCTAACCGACTAAACTACACCGATGGATCGCTGCAGATTTCTTGTATTGGCACATGTTTCAGCTCTGTAGTACATCACACCAGGATGCATCTTCGGAAGATAACAAGCTGATGGAGGAAGTGTAATGGATTGAGCAATGTTCAGCTGGGAAACCTTGGGTCCAGTCATTCACGTGCAGGAAACTATGACGTCTACTACCTAAACTAAACATCGTTGACAACCAGATACATCATTTCGCAGCAACGGTATTTCCCTCTAGTAGTGCTTTCTTTCAAGAGGATAATGCACCCTGCCACAGTGCCCGGATTGTTCGAGAATGGTTAGCGGAACTCAAGGAAAACTTCCGGGTATTACCCTGGCCTCCAAATTCCCCAGATATCAATCCAATCACGTATCTGTGGTTTGTGTTGGAACAGCAAATGAGATCTGTGGCGGAACTTACAAGAATTAAATAAGAATGATGACACCGAATTTTCGGGTGTAATAAGCACGTCTTTTGAATGCGTTCTAACGCAAATTAAATTTGTCAAAGCTATTCAAAGTCAATGAAACCGGTATGGAAAACAATAGTATCTGACGGAATGAAGTAGTTTTTCAGTCGGATTTTTAATCCCTCAGATATTGCTGTAAACATAATCGTGAGCTTACGAACTCTTAGAAACCGAGATATCGACAAAAATAAGATGTTACTTTTGCGTCCCCTGGTGGCAAAACCATGCATTATTTTGGGAAGAAAGTATTCTCAAAAGGTTTATCCATATGAGCGGTATCGGTCCAAGAAAAAAAAATTTTTGTCGAATTTTCAAGAGCCCAGATTCTACTACAAATACTGTACATAAGAAGCAGAAATTAACACTTATGACCCCTGGTGGCCAAACCATTCTTTACCAAACATTAGAAATTATGTGAAAAATATTTTCCATCAGGTCTTGTATGCGATCAGGAAGAATTTTTCAAATCGGAGTTTTGGGAGCAGAAATAACGCAGAAAACGCCATTTATCTTTGTGCCCCCTAGCCGAAAATCTGTGATTTACTTGAAAATTTTGAATTTGTAGGAACAACATTTCGCATCGGAAACACTATACAACAAAGAAGGAATTTTTCAATTCGGACTCTTATAAGTACAGATATTGACAAAAATAAGATATACAGCTACGCCCCCTGGCGTAGAAACCATGTATTATTTCAAGAAGAAAATGTTCCTAAAACGCTTGTCGACATGAGTAGTATCGGTCAACAAACGACTTTTTTTTTCAATCAAGATTTTAGAAGCTCACATTTTGCTGCAAATACATCAGAAGCGGAAATTTAGACTTACGCCACCTGGTGGCGAAACCATTTTTTACAAAAATTAGAAATTATGTGCAAAGGATTTCCCATCAGGAGCTGTATCCTGTGCAGAAAGAATTTTTCAAATCGGAAATTTAGAAACAAAGATATAGTGGGGAACGCAAATTTCCTTTACGCCCCCTAGCGGAAAGTCTATGAATTACTTGAAAATTTTGAAATTATATGAACCACATGTCACACTGAAAACACTATCCAACAAAGAAGGAATTTTTCAAATCGGACTCCTAGAAGTAGAGATATTGACAAAAATAAGATATACATCTACACCCCGTGGCGTAGAAACCATGCAATATTTTAAGAAGAAAATGTTTCTAAAACGTTTGTCGACATGAGTAGTATCGGTCTACAAACGACGTTTTTTTCAATCGAGAATTTAGAAGCTCATATTTTGCTGAAAATACATCAGAAGCGGAAATTAAGATTTACGCCCCTGGTGACCAAACCTTTTTTTTTTACAAAAATTCGAAATTATGTGCAAACGATTTCGCACCAGGAGCTGTATCCGGTGCTGAACGAAATTTTCAAATCGAAGATTTAGAAGCAGAGATATAGGAAGAAACGCAATTTACCTCTACACTCCCCCCCTCCTTCCCCACTAGCGGAAAATCTATAAATTACCTGAATATTTTGAAATTATATGAAAATCATGTCAGACGGAAAACACTATCCAACAAAGAAGGAATTTTTCAAATCGGACCATTAGAAGGAGATATATTTTAAAAAATTAGATATGCATCTACGCCCCCTAGCGGTGAAACTATGCAATATTTTAGGAAGAAAATATTCCGAAAAGGTTTATCGATGTGAGTGGCATCAGCTCACAAAAGAATTTTTTCAATCGATATTTTAGAAGTTCAGATTTTATGGCAAATACATGAGAAGCAAAAATTAAGTCTTACGCCACCTGGTGGCCAAAGTATTCTTTACCAAAAATTTGGAATTATTTTTGGTAAAGAATACTTGAGGATAGCACCAAGTAAACCGTGTATTCTGCAAATGGTTAAGAAGCTGGAGACCCATGGAACATTACAGGATTTGCATGGAGGGGGGCGTCCCGAAATGTCGGAAACAGTAGTGCAGGACGTCCAGCAAAGACTTCTTCCTTCGCACCGGAAAACTTTGCTTAAACGTGCCCATGAAACCGGTAGGTCAAAGAGCACTTCTCATAGAGTAGCAAAGAAGGCTGCAATTTATCCCTACCATGTGTGTCTGCTGTTCACGAACTCAAAGCGCCGGACCAAGATGAAAGAATAAGGTGCTGTCAGTGGTTTCAAGAAATTGCACATTTTGGCTACACCTTATTTTTTCCGACGAAGCATGGACTCACTTATCGGGATACATAAATGTACAAAGCACGCATATTTGGGCAGCAGCAAATGCTCACGTATTTATCTAGAAATCACTTCACGCACCAAAAAACTGGAATGTGGTGCGCACTGTCATGTCGGAGGATCATTGAGCCCATCTGCTTTCAGGATACGGTCAAAACAGCAGTCTACATGTACATTTTTCAGGCATTCGTTAACCAACTGCACCCTTAAAAGCTGACCACCGGATATTTTCAACAAGATGGCGCAACTTGCCATATATCACATGTGAGTATGGCTGAAATTCAGTCATTCTTTGAAGATCGCGTGATTTCTAAAGGAATGTGACCCCACCTCAGTCTCTGGACCAAACACCTCCTGATTTCTTTCTCTGCGGGTATCACAAATTAGTGGTGTTTCAAAACAATCCGGCAACCCTTGAGGCATTGAAGAACAACATGTGCGAGGTAGTGGCTACGATTACGCTGGAGCAGCTGGCGCGAACTTTCCGAAATCGGGAGTCTCGTGTTCAAGCCTGGCTCGATTCACAAGGCTGATATTTTCATCATATCTTATGGTATGGTTCTGTTTTCCATGGATGAACTTACGTTCTTACCAAATATCAATCAATTACTGTAATTATTCACAATGTTATTAATAAAAGCTTTGGTAAAGTAGTGAGTGAGACACCCTGTATGATCTCGCTGGCTACAACACAGACATCAATCTTAAAAGCAAGTCACTTGCTCGTCGATTACATACACTGTATTGACAAAAGTAACCGAAAACCCTTTCAAAAGCAAATTAACGGATCTCCTGCTTTGTTAAGATGCGCGGTACAGCTGCAAACGGTATAAAGACAAGCCTGTCAGCTGTCCGCGATCATATCGCACTGTGAGGTTGAGTGAAAATGTCGCGGCGGGTGAAAACTGACTTTGAGAAAGGAAAGATTGTTGGGTGTTAAATTAGTGGGTTGTCCATAAGAGAAACCGAAGGGCGTTTAAACATACCCACACAACTGCTTTGGATGTACTGAATAAGTAGAAGACACATGGCGTACCTGAAGCAGCAAAACGTACAGGCAAACGAAACAAAAGCAGTGATAGAGGACGTCAAATCTCAGGAGAGTCGTTACAGCTAATCGACGGAGTCCCGCACAAAACCTCAGTGTACAGGTGACTAAAACTGCTGAAACCTCGGTATGTACACTTGCCGTTCGCAGAGAACTTTATTCCATGGGTTACCGTGGTCGTGCGGCTGCTCATAAGCTTTTCATCACCACTCGGAATGCTACTCGTTGTTCAGCATTTTGTAAAGAACAATTATCGTGGACCGTAGATCAATCGAAACTGAACCTATTGACTGATGAAGACACGATCCATCAGTCTGATGGTCGAGTGTGAGTATGGCGGCAGCCGGAGAAACGCTATTTACCACAGCGTACTATTCCTACGGTGAAGTTTTGGAGCTGGCATTGTACTCCTGTGGGGGTGTTTTTCGTGGTATGGTCACGGCCCATTGGTTATCGTGGACAAACCTGTTAACAAGCACGTCTACCTCACTATTCTGGACAATTATGCCCTACCAACTCTGTGACAATACTATGGAACGGGGCCTTCTTGGTACCAGCACGATAATGCACCAAGCCATAAAGCAAGGACTGTTACGGCGTGGTTTGACGATAATTCCGTATCGTGTGTGAACTGACCAGCACAGAGCCCTGATCTGAATCCCATAGAGCACCTATGGGATGAATTAGAGCGTCCCATAAAAAGTTTGGAACCAAGGTCTACAACTACGCAACAGTTAACAGCAGAATTATGCACTCAATGAAAGCGCACACTTATCGCTGTGTTTCAAAACCTTGTCGAAAGCATGTTTCGAAGGGCCAGTGCATGCATTAAGGACAAAGGTGGACCGACACCGTACCAATATATGTCAATAAATACTATGTTGTGTTTCTCTTCTAGGCATCCGGTGACTTTTGTCAATATAGTGTATGAAAACAAAAAACTCAAAAGAAAGGCTGTTTAAAGGTATACATAACACAACGTTCTAAAAATGTTTTTGATAATGGAAACTATTTTTTTATGTACCTACCTAAACTTGATGAAGAACAATTTGTGCCTGATATGCTACTTAGCAGTATCCAGTACTAAAATTACGATAAGCGGAAGCAAATACACTATCTACCAACAAGTAATTGGACACCTGTGATAGCAAAGGAAAATGAAGTTTATTCACCTTCAATAGTTGGTGGAGCCTCCACGAGCAGCGATTACAGCTGCGACCCTCCGGTGCATAATCTCAACCAGGCGTTGTATGACGGCTAGCGGTATTTTATCCCACTCGGCTTAGAGAAGACAGGTCAGTTCCTTCCCCGATTTAGGACGGTGGGGGTACCCTTAAGTCGACGCTCCAACTCGTCCCAGATGTGTTCGATAGGGTTAAGGTCCGGGCTCTGCGCAGGCCAGTCCATTCCATTAACCACATTGTCACCATACGAAGCCATGGTGGACCTCGCAACATGACAGGTGGCATTGTCATCCTGAAAGTAACATGAGTCCACCCTGTAAAACTGCCACAACGTAGGAAGCGCATGGTCATCCAAAATGGTGCAGTAGGTCTCGGCGTTGGGTCTACCAGGAATTGCGATTAAGGGTCCCGTGCCATACCAGGAGAAACACCCCCATAGCATAATGCCACTGCCGCCGAACTTCACAGTCGGCACAATACATTCTGGCAGGAGGCGTTGTCCAAGCAGACGCCAAACACAGACCCTGCCATCCGAACGGCAGAGGGTGAAACTTGATTCGTGGCTCCAGAGAACCTGTTTCCACTGTTCAACGGTCCACTGTCGACGTTATTTGCACCACGTTAGCCGAGCAGCGCTATTGGACTTGGTGATCAAAGGCTTCTGGGCGGCAGCACGTCCATGATAACCAAGCAGATGGGCTTCCTAACGGATGGTATTCATCAAAAGAACACTCCCGCATGCCTGTTGAAACTCCTCGCGGATGTTGCCCACCGATCGGGTGCGGTTCTTCCAAATTTCTCTGGCCAGCACCCGGCGGTCTCTAACTCCCGGTTTTGTGGGTCTGCCGGGTCGGGGCACATTCCGACAGTCACCTCTCATCTTCCACTTGCCAATCACGTAGGCCACTGTCGATTTTGGGTACTTCAACTTGCTAGATATGTCACGTCTGGATCGGCCATTTCTGTGATACCCGACGATTACACCTTTCTCAAAATCAGAGAGCTCCGAACTGCGTGTCATCTTGCATGCGACTAGTTGCGTTGTTGTTTCCCACACGATATTTTACGGCGGCGGCCGTGACGTGTTTCAGGACCGCAGATATCGTCGATTGTAGGGGTGTCCAATGACTTGTTGGTAGATAGTGTAGTATATATGCATTGATATGTGTAAATTGTGAAAGAAAGGGAAGCTTTGGGAAAAGGAAAAATATTGGAAGCATATCAGAGAAGTTGACAAACAAATTCATTCAGATTCTAAAGACCGATGAGAGTTAAATTAAATGCGTAACAAGGTAGAGAGATGGAGATGCTACCCAAATATTTAACATGAAACTGTAGTTCTGTATGCAAGATAAATAGGAAGATTACGAAAATAAGTCAGTACAAAGTTTTGAAACGACGTAAACTGAAGCGTGTCAAATGAAAAAAAAAAAAAAAAGAAGTGGCGCTAATGTTGGAGGAAATTGAGGAAACGGAACTGTTATTAGTATCGTTAAGCCGGGAAGAGGAAAATGTAATGGATTGTTGAGCAATTTTAGAAGATAGAACATTTTAAAGGAAGCAACAGAAAAGAAGAGTAAAAGTAAAAGGCGGAAAGGAACGAAGATGGCTCCGGATGCAGTGATAAATGAAGAGGAACAACCATCCACTTAAAAGGCGAGGACACAAGACAATAATAGTTGGCGAAAGGAATATAATGCATCATTTTAAGACCTCCGAAATCGCGGAAAACTCAACGCAAAAGAATTCTGATTAGATCCCCCCTCCCCATCCTTTTTTTTTCTTCTTTGCCTTTCCTTACTTCCGTTTGTGTGTTGGCTGACATCTTTTAGTTTTTGATCGAAATTCTCAGCGTAGCGAGAGGAGAATTTTAGAACAAATACACGTTCGGGGGATGTTTTTTTTTCACAGAGAACCGTTGATGAAAGGCAGATCCTAAAGTAACATGCCAATATTCTAAAGTATTTATCTTCCATTTAAGTAGCTGAAATTTGTAGTGTTCGTTGAGAGACAATCTCACCTGCCATAGAACATTTAAGTTTTGGCGAGTTAAAAATTGAAAGAGTGAGCAAAGCGAGTTAAATTTTTGTGTTGGCTGTGTCTTCTTCAATGAGAAAAGTAAGTAACGTACAGAAACTTGTGTAGAAAATTGTATACTACAGTGGCGTACAAATTAATTGTGACAAAGTGAAAAAAGTTCGTTTCCTTGAGTTTATCTAGACCTTGCTCGTTATTGACAGAAGTGAGCGTACACAAACTGAGCAGGAATGCGACCGCAACCGTCCGGACGACCTACGAGAAGAGCTGTAAAAAAAGGCAACTCCTGACAGCTTCAATGAAGAAGTATAACGAAGTGAATTTCTCCGTCATTTTTGGTCTACGCCAGGATTCGAACCCGAGTACGCTTATTCCGGAACAAGCAGCTCTACCAACTGAGCTACGCAGACATGTATTCTGATTCCTATCTGCCCTTTATGTCATGTGCGTCCTGCTGGCAGGTACGTCACAGAAGAAACAGCTTGCAATGGGCTAAAAAATATAAACACTGGACTTCTGATAATTGGAAAAAGTGATGTTTAGTGATGAGGTCCATTTTTTTGTCCAAGGACAGCAGAGAAAATCTGTTGTACGACGAAGTAAAGGTGAACCTGTTCGGAAAGCACACTTGCAACAGGAGGTGAAACACCTAGTAAGAAATATGTTTTGCGGGGTGTTTCTCCTTTAAATGGCCTGGAAGCCTTCGTTCTATTTGAGGGAAAGATGAATTCCGATAAATATTGGGAAAAAATACAACGGCCGGTTGCTCCAGAGATGGAGAAATGCTTTAATGGTGCGCTTGACATTTTTCAGCGTGATCTTGCTCCATGCCACACTTTCAAAAAATTGTAGGCAGTGATGAAAGAAAAGAAGATTGACATTCTGGAGAGGCCTGGAAATTCACCTGATCTCAGTCCCATTGAGAATATTGTGAAATCTAGGCTCAAAAAGACTAATTGTTCAACAATGAAAGACCTCACTTCGAATATTATTCATGTGTGGTATCATGACCCGCAACTGAAACTTTTTTGTCAGAAACTAATACATTCAATGCCAAAACGTGTTAAACAGGTTATTGCAACCAAAAGTGGCCACATAAAATACCAGAAAGCTTGTAATCTCATGTATGGAAGGAATGCAATAAATGTTGAAATCTAACCTTGTCCTAATTAATTTGCACAACGCTATATATCCGATGTATGAGATAATCGTTATTGAAATGAGAATCGCTGATCACATGAACGATTATTTTCACATCCAGTTTTATGGCTTGCTTAGTTTAAGAGCATTTACTGTTCACGACAATCTGACGAAGAATATTCCCAAAACGGGGGAGACCGTGAGACTTATATAAAGGTGGGTAACAAACAAAGCCTGGTCGTGGAAGTGTGACTGCTGTGCGAAATTCCATTGCCATTCCCTTTAGGCTGTCTTTCAGTGAGTGTTAGTGTTCATCTTCTACCTTATATCTGCAATGTAAATTCTTTTGTACATATTTTCTCGAAGACTATTACTTTGTAGTGTTTGAAATTTTGAACACAAATAAAAACGGCACATAGCTAATATACGCCACAATTATTATTCCGCAACATCTGTTAGAATTTTGTTTTGAAATTCAATGTATCTGACACGAAAGCATTCCAATTTAGCGCTAGATGGCGCGATAAGTTAGGATAAAAGTGTTTCTGACTGGAAACAACGAAATCACTTATTTCTGCCTGATTTTCCAAATCATCTGAGCCTAAGAGAAATCAATCAATAGGGTCAAAAATGAGATTGGAATCTTGTCTTCTATAGATCATCTTAAATCCCACTGTATGTTCATTTTTAAAGAGAAAATGTGTAAATTAGCAGAGAACCCCTGAGTCTGAGCTATAGAACCCCCAAATAACGTCATTGGTTAAAACATAACAGCGCGTATTTTGTCTTTTCATTGCGGAGCCAACGAGAGCCCGCTTTTATTCTGAATATGGTGAGATCTGCAGTGATTCGCTGACTCCAACTTCTGGGACAGTCACAGAAGACGTAAAAGCAACTCCCTAGGAGTGTTTTTTTCGCCATCTATTGCACAAGATGAAACCTAACACTTATTCTAAGGCCGCCTTAAGGACTAGATCAGAACAGAAATAACAAACCCCGAATTCTTCAGTCAGGGCAGTTTTGAGGTTCACAAAAGTTTTAATAATAGCAATTTTGTATGTAGCTAAGCTTTCAATTTCGTAGGATAAAGCAGTTCACCAGTCCTCTACGGGTCTCTTTGTCCTGGCCATGTTGGGCTGCTGAGTTAGACCTGACTGACATATCATTGGGAGAATAGTTGAATGACCATAAATGATGTGAGGTATAAATGACTTACAGCGTTTAAGCAGTTTGGCTGATGAAATTGTTCCGCTGATTGATAACCATAATTGATGATAAGATGTCTATTGATAACTCCCAAGGCTAATGTCCTTAATGAAAGGAACAAAGAGCATTGCGGCATTTCTCTGTAGTTAGTAGCAAGAAAAAAACAAAAAATATTTCACTTGAGCTGGTGAGGAACAGTATGTGAGTATACGAAAGACAGCAGAGATTCACCGTCTTTCTTTCACAATCTCAGCGTGCATCATCCTCGACTTGGCTGTATTTGATCCCCTACCCAAGCTGAAGCAACATTTGAGGAAACATCACTGGTTGAACGATGAATTTAACACAGAGGTAAAGGGATTCTCTAAATCTGTATCGATCATCTCATAAGCAATTAACGGCTGCAACAGAAATGTCTCGTGCTCACTGCTATCACCTCGCTTGGTGTAGTATGGGCGTTGCAGGTGTTGCTGCAATGGGTTATGCATGGCCATTTGTCGAAGACGGTCACCTCGCTTGGAGTAGTATGGGCGTTGCAGGTGTTGCTGCAATGGGTTATGCATGGCCATTTGTCGAAGACGGTCACCTCGCTTGGAGTAGTATGGGCGTTGCAGGTGTTGCTTCAATGGGTTATGCATGGCCATTTGTCGAAGACGGTCACCTCGCTTGGAGTAGTATGGGCGTTGCAGGTGTTGCTGCAATGGGTTATGCATGGCCATTTGTCGAAGACGGTCACCTCGCTTGGAGTAGTATGGGCGTTGCAGGTGTTGCTGCAATGGGTTATGCATGGCCATTTGTCGAAGACGGTCACCTCGCTTGGAGTAGTATGGGCGTTGCAGGTGTTGCTGCAATGGGTTATGCATGGCCATTTGTCGAAGACGGTCACCTCGCTTGGAGTAGTATGGGCGTTGCAGGTGTTGCTGCAATGGGTTATGCATGGCCATTTGTCGAAGACGGTCACCTCGCTTGGAGTAGTATGGGCGTTGCAGGTGTTGCTGCAATGGGTTATGCATGGCCATTTGTCGAAGACGGTCACCTCGCTTGGAGTAGTATGGGCGTTGCAGGTGTTGCTGCAATGGGTTATGCATGGCCATTTGTCGAAGACGGTCACCTCGCTTGGAGTAGTATGGGCGTTGCAGGTGTTGCTGCAATGGGTTATGCATGGCCATTTGTCGAAGACGGTCACCTCGCTTGGAGTAGTATGGGCGTTGCAGGTGTTGCTGCAATGGGTTATGCATGGCCATTTGTCGAAGACGGTCACCTCGCTTGGAGTAGTATGGGCGTTGCAGGTGTTGCTGCAATGGGTTATGCATGGCCATTTGTCGAAGACGGTCACCTCGCTTGGAGTAGTATGGGCGTTGCAGGTGTTGCTGCAATGGGTTATGCATGGCCATTTGTCGAAGACGGTCACCTCGCTTGGAGTAGTATGGGCGTTGCAGGTGTTGCTGCAATGGGTTATGCATGGCCATTTGTCGAAGACGGTCACCTCGCTTGGAGTAGTATGGGCGTTGCAGGTGTTGCTGCAATGGGTTATGCATGGCCATTTGTCGAAGACGGTCACACACTCTATGCCGAAAAAGAACTGTAGTAGCGAAAATGAAAGTCGAGAAATACAATATTCGGGATATTATTTCGAACAAGTTCATGAAAGTCGAAAAATATTAGGAACGCTCATGAAAATGTCATCGTCGGAAAGTGTTAGGCAGCACTGAGCTAAAAAACTTCGTAACAGGCAAATGCAAAATTACGATCCGGCTCGCCTTTAAATAACTGAAGGACGTGGTATAAGCTAATATTAGGTTATAGTAAAAGAAATGTTCGACATACCCAGATAGGTCCCTTCAACCATCCATCATCATATTTTGGTTATATGAAAGGCGTCTATGTTGAATCGCAGAGTTTCACATAACTTATAGTTTGTGATGTGTACCTGTAACTTAACTTTCCGTATGAGTTCCTGCAAATTTGGTTTCTTCTCGTTAAACATTTTCTGACTTAACGACGCAGAGTTCCGTTCGATGAATTTGATGATGGCAATCTTAACAGTAAGTCAAAGGTGAAAGACGCAGGAGATAAGAGATCGGTCGGCAAAGAGCACGGGCTGTGCAATCGTAAGCGAATACTAATCGTGGAGTATTCTGTGTGTAATTTTAGATGAGCAACACGTGTGTAATGTTAATTGAGTGGTATTAAATATGATTTCAGCGAAATATATTCATGTAGAGCGGTCCCTTCGTTTCAAAGCCGTAAACGTAATGAAACATTTAATTCTCTCAGTGATCACGTGGTGTAGGAAAACGGCTTCCGTCTTTCAGTACTATTGAGGCTGTTTTCCTTTAGTGGGGGAAGACATGGATGTTGTACTGGAACTCTCTCTACTTTGGAAACTGTAACTCTTAATTTAGGATGGACGACTTCTTGTGGCTTTTAATGATTATTGCATCTCCTCCTTGTCGCAGTGGTCTAAGCGTTCGCTTATGATCATTCGTCCGCTTTGGGTCCAGGTTCGAATCCCATGAGGCATGGATGTTGTTTGTTTGCCTTACGGCACTGATTCTCTCTCTTTCTTGGAACCAGTCGCCCTAAATTAGGGAAGGGCCACTGCACATAGCCCATCGAAGTACTCACGGTGTTCGTTAAACCCCCAATAAAAAATGATCACTGCGGACGTTAAAAACCGGTATAACAAATACAAAGGCCTTTTATGTTAACATTTTTACCCTCTGTGAGATATGTGATCTCTGTTTTAACGTCAAGGGTCCGCAGTAGTAGCTTAACGGAAACAATTGAACTGCTGCGCAATCCAGACTTTGCTGCACACACAGGAGGTCATATCATATAGAGCGTTTTGTGAGAACCGTTAGCTCTGAGTATGTAACGCAAAAAAAATATATATGTATGTATGTATGTATGTATGTATGTATCCACAAAAATAAGAAGCATTTTGAACAAGAGCCAAAAGTAGGAGAAAAAAAAAAACTACATTGCGAACAAGCAGAGGAAAGCATGCAAGAATGCAGAAAGTTTTGAAAATGCTGAACTTTGGCTTTATCAAGGACCAGCAAAAACACAGCATTAACTCATCTCTACAAAGACCTAGTTGAATATGGGTTTCTGCGATGTCATATATGCTTTTCGGGTAAATTACCCCACAAATAAAAATAAACATCCTCGTAGCCACGAAAAAGCAAAAATTAAGAATACATTTAGCAATACATATACGACGTACATGGCCTAACCCACAACGACCCATCGTCTACAAATCCAGGAAAACCTAGTACAGAGTCCATGAGCAAAATCAAAAAAATATTTTGATCATAACCGCGAGACACGTTGAGACTTTAGACAAATGAAACGTAATACAAAAACTGGAAAATAACCTTAATAAAAAAAATCCTAAATAAAAAAGACTTAATTAAAAAAGAAAGGTTGCAACATGCTTTATTTGTAAGGACAAACTCCACATAATGTTTCAACCCCTACAAACAAAAGGCAGCAAAGCCACGTGTCTCAACACACGAAGCATGTAACCAGAACAACATTCTAACAAGGAAAGAAGGCTGAAAGCATTTTTAACAAATTTAGAATATTTTTTAAAACTACAAAGAGATTGCTGAAGTTTGGCAAAATCTACCCTGCTAGCTGTCCAAAAAAGCCTCTGTCCTCTTTTACCCCTAGAGCAGACTTGCGGTTCACAAGAAAGAATAGTTCTGTAACGGAAAACCTATGTTGAGCAAGCTTATTTTCAGAGAGAGTGGAATTGAGACCATAAGGATACAGAGACTGACGCATAAATTCTAAGCACACACACACACGCACACACAACAAATGTTCGTCCGCCATTGTTCGCAGCACTGCTGTAAGTTCTCTTCCTTTGGTGATGTCAGAATCTTTTCAGTACCTGGACTTGATCTTATCTATGGTGTCAAATCTTTTAGCTTTCGTCATTGGTTTCCGTTTTGGGAACAACTAGAAATCGCCTAAAGCCAGATCGAGTGAGCATGGTGGGTACGGGAGCAGTGGAATGGACATGTTCGCCAGTGGGATGACGTATTTTTGCGATGGAGGAGCCACCCATTTTTCCATTTATGCGATCTCCGTTTCGATGCTTCTTGCTGTCGTTTCAAAACACTCTCTTAGAAAGTTGTGTTAATAGTTGAACCTTTTGCAAGAAATTTTATGTGTACAGGTTGTTCCTTGTCGTGGAAAGCTAGCAGCATGACCTTCACTTGTGATTTCGACTGCTGTTGCGTCTTTGGTCTGGCTGAGGAGGCTGTTTTCCAGTAGGAACTCTGCACCTTTGTTTCAAGGTCATACCCGTAGACCCATGATATCTCGCCAGTTACTAAGTTGTACAGGAATGATGGGTATACGATGATACGCTCTAACGACACTAAAGAAACGGGCACACGAATTTCCATTTGTTCAGGGGTGAGCAGGAATGTAATGAATTTGGCACTGATATGTTTCATTTCAAAATCTTCAGTTCAAATCTTTCTTCCCCGAATTCTGTAATTGTTAAATGGCTGTTGAACAGAATAGAGAGACTATTTCATCAAGATTATTGCGATTCCGCGCACCTACGATATGACAACCTCTTTCCACATCTTCAAGCTAAAGGTTTCTTTTGCGGTACGTTTAGAACCTGTTTTTAGGATCACAGCATTATCTCCATACACTCTTTAAAGTTTTTCATGTGCGCAAAAGCAACAACATTTCATATTTGCTTTATGACATTTTCTTAAACTGGTCAAAGCCACAAAATACTAGGGGTGTTCAAATGAAAAGGTACGAAACGACACTGTGGGTATAAATGAAGATTTTATTCAAAGTATACACCATAGGCCGTAGCACAACGATCCCATTGATTAACGAGCCGAAGGATTCCTTATTCCCAGAATTCCTGTGGCCGTGACGAGACCCAGTCCTGCACAGCGTCTTTGAGTTCGTCGTCCGAGTGGAAGCGCTTCCCTTTCAGATGTTTTTTCAGGGGACCAAACACATGGAATCCGCAGGGCGACATGTCTGGGCTGTAGGGCGGATGGTCAAGCTGCTTCCACTGGAACTTGGCCAGTTCCGCGTGTGTGACCCTGGAGACGTGTGGACGCTCGTTATCATGGAGCAGAACCACACCCTCCGTGAGCAGCCCCGGTCTTTTGTTCTTGATCGACCTGCGTAGGCTTCGGAGTGTCTCACAGTACACATCGGAGTTAATGGTTCGTCTGTGCTGGAGGAATTCAACAAGTAGTCAATTGGACGGCGCTCCTTATAAGAGCCTCTGCTCTCTCCTGCGCATGCGGGCGCCCGCGCATGCTCCGATCCACGCCGGCGACTCCAATCGCATCCCTAGATGTGTCGCTACGTTCTCCCATAGCGGCATAGGCAAATATGTTAACGGTTACGTTCTTATGACGTTTCGTACCTTTTCATTTGAACACCCCTAGTACGTCTTCACCCAAAGCTGTCTCCTCGAGACTATGGTTCAATGATCTGCTTAATGGTCAAACTAGCAGCGACCGTTCTCAAAACATCCCTACCGTTTGGCATTTGGCAGTGGCGCCCTTATTCACCGAAGTTTTTGATCATACCTACAATATGTTAGCCAGTCGCCAGTAATAGCAGCAGATTTTCTTACACACCCTGAGACCATCTACAACATTTTCATGAAGTTAATGCTGGAATCGCCAGTTAAGTAAACCAGCGCCAGTGTGTCAGTTTTACTAAACAAAGGAAATACGTTTTAAAGGCTAATGAATCTCCCCAAGTGGTTCAACAATCAAAGGTGGGGAGCTCATCTGGCTATTCTTCGTCCGAGTACCGAATAGAACACTGGAGGGCTGTCCTACCGTGCTGTTTCTGTCCCTTTCTTGGATCTGCTGAGCTAAATTTACTGCTTTATTTTATAACCCTAAGTACTCATGGGGGTCGTTCAAAAAAAAAAAAAAAAATCAAGAAAACTGACACGCGTGATGGATTACAAAGTGATTTTTCGGCAGCGCTCTTGCATGTGAGTTTGACATTATTCTGTTAATAATGGGTGAAAACATGCGTCAAGAAGACAAATCTGCAACGAGACATTTTGTCCCTGTAGCTCACTTGGGAGAGCGACTTATTCTGGAATGAGGGGGACACGAACTCGATGCCCGTTGCGGAAAAACTTTTGTTTTCACATTGACGCCCGATTGTGGAGAATGGATCCACTGGCTGTTGGGTTCTTCGAAAAATGTGTGATGTTTGTTCCACAACTTGTTTGGAATTAATGAAAAATACCTACTTCACTTCAAAGAAAAAGAAATTAAGAGGAAGATGAAGTGACGTACTACGGAGGTATAAACACGTGTCAAGACGACAAATCTGAAGTGAGACATTCTGTCCGTGCAGCTCAGTTGGGAGAGCGACTTACTCCGGAGTGAGGAGACACGGACAAACTTGTGTCTTCACACGGATGAAACTTGTATCACTGTTCAGAAACATGGCATCATACTAATTTATTAACTTTCGTTATTTCACATAATAAGCTGATGTAAAAAAACATTACATCCTTGATATCCAAAAACACTAAGTAATCTTCACGCTCAAGACCCAATGCTTATTTTTATCCAAAGTTATTAATTTTTGTATCCCCAACGGTTGACCACCTGCGTGACACATCTGGAAAATTGGCGGCTTCGTGTCCATGTGGTAGGCAATTTACGCAGGTTCTAATCTCGTTCCCGACCATTTTGTTTCTCAATGGTTTGTTATCACCGAGGTGACGCTGCTACATAATTGTCAGCCACGTGCGTGTGTGGCAGGCGACCGTCGAGGGTTTTAATCCCGTTGTCGACCATTTTGTTTTTCAGTGGTTTATCAGCACCGGTGTGGGACAGCAAGCTAATCGTCAGACTAGTGTCTGTCTGATAGGCGACAGTTATGTGCTCTATTCCAGTTGCCGTCCATCCAGTTCGTAAAAGCCCTCCAGTGTATTCTCTGAACGCAAGGTAGATGGATGAATTGGCCCACAAAATCGACCCAGGAAGTGTGAACAGCCTCCGGTGGTCGCTCCTAAGATTTGTACTTTCCTCCAGAATTGAATTAGCCAAACAACCTGGTGTGATCCCAGCCGAAAGTTCTAACTGAGACTTCAGCTGCAAAGGGTCTTGACGATCGTGACATGTGAAGAACGTATCGCAATTATCCCGAAGAACGTAAAGCTAAAGAATACGGGCAGCCCCGGTGGCTCAGTGGTCTAAACGATGGCTTCTGATCATTCTCCCTAGATGGGTCCGGGTTGGAATCCCGGTGAGGCATGGATGTCGTGTATGTCTTACAGCACTGGCGCTCTCCCTTCCCTGGAACCTCCAATAAAAAAAATAAAAGAATACGGAGGGATTATTGTAGTGAAATGTTAAACGATCTGCATTTTGCAAAGCGAGTTATTCACCATTCATCAGTGCTCATCAGTGCTTCAGTGATTATACAAAAACCAGAAACACCGTACAACATTTTATTTACCTTTGGTCTTTTTATTATGTTTTACGTCGTGAAAATTTATCCTTTATTTAATTGCCTTACGCTCATATGAGCCACTTTAACTTCACTACGTTTTTGGCGTTTAAATGCTGAATGAAGTCTGTACTTTGTGACGTGCCTTCCCCGCAGGACGCACATGAGATTTTTTCTTTTTGATTGGAGGTTTAACGACCACCGTGAGAAACTCAATAGGCTATAAGCAGTCGCCCGTCTCTAATTTTGGGTCACTGACTCCAGGGAAAGGAGAGAGCCAGTGCCGTAAGAGAAACACAACATCCATGCCTCACCGGGAATCGGACCAGGACCCCTTCCGGACGAATGATCAGAGGCCATCACTTAGACCACTGCACCACCGGGGCGGGGCACATGACATAAAGGCAAATAGCAGTATAAGATCACATGCTAGTGTAGTACAGTGGACCACACTCGGAGCTCCGGAGCCAAGAGTTGCGGGGCCGCGGGTGGCCTAGTGGGCAACTTTCGTGATTGCCAAGGAAAGGAGCTCAGGTTCGATCCCAGGCAGGTACGAACGCTCGATCCACTAAATATCCGCCGTACGTCGGATGGGCACGTTAAGCCGTCGGACCCCGGATACTGGCCCACCGGTAATAAATAAAAGCGTCATCGTCCCCCTTTCAACTTCGCTTCCGTGTCACTTTCATATCGGGCACTCTAGCCCGAATCTCCCAGCTTACTATTTCTGAGGGTTGTTTAAGATCTGGGGTCAGACACTCCCGTCCTGAAATCCTCTACATATGATCAGCTATGATCAGCCAAGAGTTGAAGGTTCGAATCCTGCCTGCGCCATAAAAATGATGGAGAAATTTAGTTCGTCACAACTTCATTTTCGAATGGGTATTTTTTATTTCTAGTGGATACTTTTGGTTGTGTGCTGTTGCTTTTAATAAAAGATATGACTTTTAAAAATAGCAAAGCCATACGTTGAACATAAAAACGGCATTGCCTCCGTAACGCATGAACCTACTTATTTTGAACGATCTTCACGAATTATTCGGTGTGACTTTTGAAGATGAAAGATGGAGAAAAAGTATTTCTTCCGAAAGAAAAAAAAATGTTTCTTCTCCAGCATCTGCTATTTCTTAAAACTTCTTTTTGTTTGGACATCGCAACTTTGACAGCAGATTTAACGCCCTAGTACGGAAAAAAAAGTATTTCATGGCGATGATCAAATATGTAATTTCTTGTTAAAATTCAACACCGTGCTACCACGCATCGTGAGTCACCAAAAAACGTGAGTCTCTTTATACTGCTGTTGATAGGAGATTTCATTCTGTAATGCCGCCGGATGCGATTTCATGATTGTCAGAAAACATCATGAAAGCGTGTTACTTCCAGAGAGCTGAGTAGCATTGAAATTCGAGTAAGTATGCATCCGAAAAATGTAAAGCCATCTTCCGACGGAAAGAACAGAATACGCACACTTAAAAAAACTAGTGTTAGAAAAAAACAAAAGATAAAAAAATATAATGATTTCTTATTCTATACTGTGCTTCAATGTATCTGAATAAATACTATAAAGCAATTCATGCGTAATATGAGCTCTATATCCTTCACAATGGAGCAAAATGTGATAGCTTATTCCATTGAATTTTCAAGAACGAATCGGTAACTAATAGACTTTCATATTTCATATTCATAGAAAATGCAGTTTTCTGCACTAAGAAGAAATATAAACATGAAAACCAGAGAAGTTGGATAAAAAAATAGATGGTTGGATATCAGTAGATTAAAAACTGAATACATCAGATTCGACAAGGAAAAAAGAATAAAATTAATGACGTCAATACTAAGGAAAAAGGGCTAAAAGTAGAAAGTATGATATAAATGTTTAAACTAAAAAACTGCTGCAGAAAGGTGGCAATGTGAAAGGAGTAGCACGGTGCAGGCAGGATGGAATAACTGGAAGAAAACATAAGTGTACTCTGTGGTGGAAGATTGATAGAGAAACTGGAAGCTCAAGTTTGCAATGCTGGTAAGACTTGCAAAGCTGCACAATTCTAAGCTTCGTCCAGAGGATATAATAATTGAAGAAAATACATTATACGATCAAAAGTATTCAGTCACCCCTCTGGAGAAGTGGATTTGCTCATATGCGTCGTAGACATGTCCTGTACATGTACACAGCCGGGTCACATTATTGTGACCACCTCCTACTTTTGACGTCAACAGCGCGTAGCCAGCGAAAGGAGGCACGTGTCGTGAGCTGGCTTGGAGGGTATATAAGGTGTGCTGTAAGCATTCTGAAAACATATCACTCATTGCTTTCATCGATAAATTTGTCAGATTTGCAAAAAGGGATGATTATCGGCTTTCGGTCCAAGGGTTGCAGTTTTTTTGAAGCAGCGCAGTTTGTGAACTGTTCGCGTGCTGCTGTGGTTAAAGTGTATCGTGATTGGAGAAAACGGACCATTGTGAATAAGCGACGTGAAAACTGCGGAGCACCACGTGCTGTTGATGTGAGAGGTGAACTTCGGTTTCGAAGGTGCGTGAGGGCCGATCGACACGCTACAGTGAAGCAACTCACTGGCCGAAAGTACCTCGGGGCTACCGGAAGTGTGTCTAAAACGACAGTTCAGCGAACCCTGCTGCGTATGGGGATCTGATGCAGACGGGTGGTCACTGCACCTATGCTAACGAAGGTGCATCGGCAGAAAAGGCTTATATTTGCATGGCTGTTTCGGAATTGGACCTCAGTTGATTGGCAAGGATTGCCTTCTCCGATGAGTCACATTTTCTGCTTCATCGAACGGATGGACGTTGTCGTATAAGGCGAGAAACATCGGAAGACAATCACTCTTCAACTATTGCTGGAAGAACGCAAGCTGGTGGGGGCAGCGTTATGGTCTGGGGAATGGTTTCGTGGAATTCCCTGGGTTCACTCATACCTGTGGAAGGCACTATGGATCGAATTCGTTATGAATTCATCCTTACAGACCACGTACAACGATACATGCTGATTGTCTTCCCTGGGGTAGATGGGATCTTCCAGCACGACAATGTGACGTGTCACACAGCTAAAAATGTCCAAGAGTGGTTAGAAGAGCACGATGATGATTTCAAAGTACTTCTCTAGGCCCCTTAATCCCTCAGACGTAAACCCAATTGAGCATCTGTGGGACCATTTCGATCGTGTTGTTCGCTATGTGGATCCTCCACCACGCACCCTCCAGCAGCTGTCAGATGCATTGCAGTCAGCATGGGTCCACATACCTGTGAACGCTTTTCAGTACCTTACTGAGTCACTCCCAGTCCGTCTAGCTGCTGTCCGCGCTGCACACGGCGGTTATTCTGGATATTAGCTGGTGATAACAATAATGTGACTCAACCGTGTAAAAAGACGTACGTCCCCTGGTAAATTTGTTCGGGAAATTTCTGCCCTGTCGCAACTGTCCCGATCAAATATGAGGGATGTTATTGTGAAATAGAAACACATAGCGGCAAGAACAGCGCAATCGCGACTTGATATCACAAGAAACGACAGAGAGGGACAGCCAAGTGGCGAAGCGAGTGGTGCGACGTAATCGCCTGTCCTCGTATGCAGTACTCACCATCCAGTTTCAAACTCCCTCTGAAAACAACAACTCTGGCACCTTAACAGTTTTTCGAGAGCTGAAGAAAATGGATTTCAACTTTCGAGCAGCTCCACACAAGCCTAACATCTGCAAGATGAATTTCAAGCCTCGGTTGGAGCGGTATAAAGCTCATCACTAGTGGACTATGGAGCAGGGGGAACGCGTTCTCTGGAGTGACTAATCGCGCTTCACCATCTCGCATTCTGACGGACAAGTCCCAGTGTGTAGGATGCCTGTTGAACGCTAGCATCCTGACTGTGTTGTGCCAAATGTGAAATTACGTGGAGGAGGCATCGTGCTCTGTAGCTGTTTCTCATCCTGGTGTAAATTTAAAATGCTTCGGAGTTATACAAATGGATTTTATAGCTTAAACTGATCACAAAAGAAAAAGGAGAAATTTACTTGTACAACAAAATCTCGACCACTTCGGTTACCTAGTGGTCAGAGGACCAGTTTCTAAGTAAGCTGTACTGTTTTGCCAGAGTTCGAGTCCTGGAAGAGTGATGAATGGCATAGTGTACGCCAACATGTCGGTCATGCTGGTAATTTATCGGTCACAGGATCGATTTCGGAGTAATTATTACTGTTTCCTTAGAATTTTTTTTTTTTTTTTTAAGTTTTTTTTTTTTTTGTTGTTCATGCTTTTAGAAGAAAAGAAAGAAAAAAATTACAGTTCATAAATGATGAACATAGACTTAACAACAGGGAAGACAAGGGAAAAGGCCAAAATGTCCTGACATAGCCCTATACTCCCCGTAGAAGAAACAAATGAAACAACAGATAGACACATCAAGTCAGACAATCAGAAGACGTTTTATGAATCTTCTTCTTCTTTTTAATTATTGAAGAAGATAGAGTTTGAATTTTTTTTAAATAAATTAAAATTGTTTAAATTAGTCAAGTTGCTAGGTAAAGTATAACGAAGTAAATTTCTCCGTCATTTCTGTCCACGCCAGGATTCGAACCCGGATCCCCTCATTCCGGAATAAGTCACTCTACCTTTTGAGCTACGCGGACGTTTTATTCTGATTCCTATCTGCCTTTATGTCGTGTGCGTCCTTCTGGCAGGTACGTCACATCTCCTGGTACGTTACATAATCTCCCCTTATTTTTTTTTTTTTTCGAAGTGCTGGAGAAGGGATTCTCTTATTTTTCCTATCTCGCGGTGTGGAAATAACATCACACCATTGCGAGATTTTGAACGGTCGGGTCATCCGGATAGTTCGGGCGCCATTATAACGAAGTAAATTTCTCCGTCATTTCTGTCCACGCCAGGATTCGAACCCGGATCCCCTCATTCCGGAATAAGTCACTCTACCTTTTGAGCTACGCGGACGTTTTATTCTGATTCCTATCTGTTTTTATGTCGTGTGCGTCCTTCTGGCAGGTACGTCACATCTCCTGGTACGTTACAAAAGAATAACAGTATTGAAGGCCTCTGTAATTTGGAGTAAGTTCGATTGATTCCGTTTTTGGAAAAATTAGGTTTTAATTGTAGTTTATTCCTTGTTTCATAGGAATGTGCATGTGTATTAAGAAATATGAGATCGGAATATAAATTATATTTAATTCGTTTGAACATAATTTTACCAAGATTAAAATAGTATAGTTGAGTAATAGTACGTATATTATATTTATTAGGATATTCTTTTGTTTTAAAATTTTTTTAAAGGTCGAGTATTAGGATATGATTTGAGATCAATTAGTCTAACGAATTTATTTTGTAGGATTTGTAATTTATTAATATTGTATTGTGTCGTTTGTCCCCATGATAGTATGCAGTAATTGATATGAGTTTGAAATAGTGTGTAATACAATGAGATCAATGTTTTAGTTGTTAGATCAGTCAGGATGTTACTCACTATACAAATATTACTAGATACTTTAATTAAAAGAAAATCAATATGTTTATTCCATCAAACAAAGGTCTTCGTTCTTTCCACGTTTATAAGTAAGTCACGGAAAAATTCTCATTGGCCGCCACCGGGGTCGAACCCAGCGTCTTCCAGTTACTCGCCGGATATGCTTCCGCTGCACCACAGCGGCCTCGAATTCCACCAAACTCACACACGCTAACTGCCAAGCCAAGTTGGCAGGTTGCTTCTTGGAGCCCCTCATAATGCTGGGGATTCACCAAAGTTGGTAAGCAGCAACTGAAGAAAGAATTAGAAGGAGAATTTTTCCGTGACTCACTTATAAACGTGGAAAGAGCGAAGACCTTTGTTTGATGTTCCTGGTTCACGTTAAATGTCTGTATTAATTATTCATTCGCCTTCTAAGTATTTCTTCAGTTGCTGCTTACCATCTTTAGTGAATCCTCAGCATCCTGCGTTGCTCCAAGAAGCAACCTGCCAACTTGGCTTGGCAGTTAGCATGTGTGAGTCTGATGGAATTCCAGGCCGCTGTGGTGTAGCGGAAGCATATCCGGCGCGTAACTGGAAGACCCTGGGTTCGACTCCAGGTGGCGGCCAATGAGAATTTTTCCGTGACTCACTTATAAACGTGGAATAAGCGAAGACCTTTG
This sequence comes from Macrothele yani, assembly GCA_039090855.1. NCBI lineage: Eukaryota > Metazoa > Arthropoda > Arachnida > Araneae > Macrothelidae > Macrothele > Macrothele yani. The sequence continues at coordinate 66,027,243 of CM077028.1, read as the reverse complement.
CTTGGTGTTCCTGGTCCACGTTAAATGTCTGTATTAATGTTTATTCCATTTGAGGTCAAAATTTATTGTAGCTCCCAGGTAGTTGAATGAAGGTACTATCATTCAACTACAGTCCTGGACGAATCATGAATAGTGTATTTGTTCAACGGGGTATATTCCTTCTCTGTAAACGATTTTAGTATGCACTGCAAACAAGAGCCTCATGCCATATTTGCTGAGTGGTCTGCGTCGGTGGACTCTTGTGACTCATTCAACTTGGGCAGGAACTCTGCCACGGATGCAGCATGGGTGGTGCGGTTGGTTATTTGGTATATGCGTGTGACAATATTGCAGTCAGGAGTCGTTTTGAAAAAATTAAAAATTTGTCTCTTCCCTGGAAACAGTGGCCTTACATTAGGGACGGGCAACTGACAGCTTATAGCCCTAAGAGTTGTACTCAGTGGGTGGTGAATCTCCCTTTTCCCCGACAAAAATAAAGATACGTAGTGCGCCAACAGATGGCAGTACGGGGATGCGTGAGCAGCAGTAGAGGGCAGTAACCTTCATGAGCCATTGTGTCGAGTGACGTCGTCACGTAAGCTTAGAAAGCTGTGCTACATGATATTTGGTGACCACGAGCAGAACACAGTCGGTATGTACTGCAAACTAGAGCAGCGAGCGAACATCATCTTCTGCGTCAAACTCGGCAAATCGGGAACGGACACGCATGAAATGTTGTGGCAGACTTATGGCAATAAGCAATGAGTAGTTGGAGGGATTTTCAGTTGCACTCGCGCTTCAAGAGCGGCAGAACGGCACTGGAAGACGACGAGGGGTTAAGGCGACCGAGCGAAACCCCCGAAATGTGGGCGTTCGTGGGGTTGTACACCGTGAATTCGTCCCCAAGCGCCAGACAGTCAACGCCCTTTTATACTGCGATGTTCTGCGGCGTCTTAGTGAGGACATTCGCTGTAAACGACCTGAAATGTAGAGCAGGGGTGGGGGCGATTTCCTGCTCCATCATGACAATGCAGCAGCTCACAGAGCATTAGCAACACGCCAGTTTTGCAGCCGCAACAGCATGACTACCCTTCCTCACCCACCTTACTCGCCGGATTTGGCCTCCTGCGGTTTCTTCGTCTTCCCGAAGATGAGGCTGAAGCTGAAAGATCGCCGTTTAGAAGCCGTGGGCGAGAGCCAGCGCGAATTGCTGACGGTGCTTGACACGAGTCGCGAACAATACTTCCAGGTAGCGTTTCAACAGCGGCAAAAACGCTGGCAAGCGGTGTATCGCTGTCCAAGGAGACTACTTTGAGAGAGATCATAGCCAGACGTAAGTAACATAAGTACTTTGTTGCATATCTGCCTAGTCTCGGAACCTTTTGGTAAAGTCCTATTTAAAAAAACCTTGTTTTGCATCGGATATCTACCAAAGTTTTCGGGAAAGAGGTTCTGTCGCTAGTGGAAGAAACTACTTCTACACAAGTAGTCATTGGCTAATTTGTATGGCGATTCACTTTTTCTGCTAGTATTTTATGAAATAAAAATCATAAAAAAATTATCAAAGGAATGGATGCTTTCCTTATTTGCAATTTAACCAGGAAAGATATTTGTAGCACAGAGGTCATCTCATTTTCTGTAGTTTGTATGACTGAAGACAGGTTGCGTTCATTATATGTATAAACATTCCGAGAATAACTTTATTTAGATATTATGGAGCATATTCTGGGTCTATTTTTATTTGGTTTTGAATTCATGTATTTTCCGAAAAAATGATCTGGTTACGTAATGAAAATGGAGGAACCAAGAAACGCTTTCCAGTTCAAGAAAAAATGAAAGAAATCCAACGGAACTGGTTCGTTTACTTGAGTCATTCAGTGTACAGGCATGTCACTTTAAATGAAAACGGTTTTCTGTTCCGTCAATTTACGCAACTAAGTTGCGTTGAAGCCACGAAAAAGACGTAAAAAAACTCGATGATCGAAATTATTACTAATCTGATTCATAGGAATTAATGCTATCTTAGTATGCCAGCTTTGGCACTAACACGTATTTAAGATATCGACACTAACACTATAATATCGATACACCCCGAAGGCCAGACTACCGAATAAAAATAACTTTATGAATTTAGATGCCAGGATGAGAGGTATTGGCCGATGCCCAGGAAGTGAACATTAGAATTTTTAATACTCATTCGAGAGCTCTTTATCGTCCGAATTTTATTAACTGGTAAAAAGAATTTAGCCAACAACTTAGCCAATCAAAACCAAGAAATTCCTTTGACACTTGTGAATTACTCATTCGACTTCACGGCTGGCACGAGAAAACGGACACTAAATTAATTAAAATAAAACAGATAATGGAGATGATGAAGACGTCTGTATACAAAAGAAGAAAGAGGGGCATCAAATAAACTCGTCCATTTTGTTGTAACTCTAGGGCAGAATTTATCGTTCAAATTCAAGGATTATTCATTGGCATATACACTGAGTGGCCACTTTATTATGACCAGTACTTCGTTGGGCCACCTTTTGCCATTAATACTGCGTCGATTCTTCGCGGCATGGACTCCACGAAATGTTGATAGGTGGTTTGTGGAATCTGAGACCATGCTTGATAAATAGCACTTTCCAGGAATGTGAGATTGCAGGGTTGTGGATCCAGCTGACTGATGGCTCGTTCAACTTCATCCCACAAATTCTCAATAGGGTTCAGATCTGGAGATTGTTGGGGGCCACCTAAGCAAAGTAAACTCATCGGCATGTTCCTGAAACCAATCCTGTACAATACGAGCACTATGGCAGGACGCCAACACGAATTAAAGGGCCCAAAGCATGCCAGGAAAACATTCCCCAAACCATAACGTTGCTTCCACCATTTTTAAGGGTTGTGGCAATGCATTTGGGGTCCATGCTTTCGTGCTGTTTCCGCCAAATTCTCACTCGGCCATCGGCATGGTGCAATTGAAAACGAGATTCATCGGACCACATAATTTGTTTCCAATTATCGACTGTCCAATCCTTGTGCTCCTGTGCGAACTGGAGACGTTTTCTCTTGTTAACTGCAGACAGCAAAGGTGTTCGAACAGGCCTTCGGCTGCCATATCCCATCCGATGCAGTGTACGGTGAACAATGCGTGCAGAGATCATTTGAGTGGATCCTTGATTAAGATGGTCTGTAATTTGCTGCACTGTTGCCCTTCTGTTATCTGTTACCAGTCTGGACACTCTCCGTTCCGCCCGAGCAAGCACTAGTCGATGACGACCACACGTTGCACGTAGAGACCCAGTTTTTTTGGCTGACAGTCCAGTCTTTAAACACTTTAACAGCAGGTGCTCTGGAACATTTCACGAATGCGGCGGTTTCGGTGATACTCGCTCCAAGGCTCCGAGCTCTTACAATCATCCCTACGTAGAAAGTCCGTCAAATCGCATTTTTTAGCCATCTCGTCACCCAAAAATCACTTGTACTTCTGTCGCAAGCACTAAGCTTTCCCTTTTATACTAGCCTCGTCCTCTGGCGGCAACAGCGTGCAGCCATAGCTAATTTGCTTAAAACTTTCAGGTGGTTATAATAAAGTGGCCACTCAGTGTATATATATATATATATATATATATATATATATATATATATATGTACTGTCCGGCTTTAAACAGTTCTCAGCCGATGAAAGTCTGTTGGCTGACAAGAGCTAATTTACTCAGCAACTGAGATGCATAAGAAAATACGGAACTTACAGGTATGTCGCTTTTCCTGTTGGGTATATCCGTGATTGGTGCACTCACTTATATTTGATACACTCATTTATTTTGCTCTGAAGCGCACCTGTGTGACGTGACGCTTATTTCGAAGAGCCCACTATGACCGATGGGGAGAAGTGGAACCCCATCTTCCACTTAAGCACACGTACACTTTGGTTGACGGCAGTCCTTTATTTATATGACATCCCGTACACATCTATGCGCACTAATATCGTTGACTTGCTGAAAACTCCGTGGTTAGACTTTCCAGAACCCCCAGGTAGAGGTGTGCTTCTCCACATCACAAGTTGTCCGTCGTAGCCACTCGGGGCATCATTCCTCCTTCATCTAAATTCCCTAAGGCTGCATTCTGAGAGTTATCTCAGTATCTCTCCATAGCTGATTAAGCGCAATCATGCAGCAGGAAAGAATTCCTCGCCGTGACATCAACCTCTCGGCACACTCTTGCTTCCGGTGGCTGACTTATTTGTGTGGGAAAAAGTTTTTCTCTACCCGCAAAACACCGCGCAGCGTGTTCATCCTGGTCTCACACGAGTCCAGCCCTTTTCCTTCACGGGTTTGTTCAAGACTACCTTTCTTCGATAATTTGCATTTCACCAATAAGCTGCTTTCTCTCTGTCTAGGGGGTCTGATTTAACTTCGTTGTCAATTTTAATCGCTTCCTAAAAGCATTCGGCACGACGCAAGATGTTAAAATTACACAGTTCTGCACTCGGAATAAATATCGTTCATATCGCGTGTAAGTAGGCAAACACATAACTTAGTAGCAGATCTTTGTCCTGCCAAGATACGTCGTCGAGGACGCCATAAACGTTCTGATCGGTCGACACAAACTGCTTCCCATATATCGGCCATCTCACACTTACACGGATTGCCCCAATTCTACAACCCAAACGACCCATGCTTCGTTTTAGATTTCACCCTCTCAAGAGAAAAAGGTCTTATCACTTTTCTTTCGAAATAGCGGACACCACTAGCTGTTAATTCTCAACCAACAATAAACGCAGTATATTCCCCTCGCAAAACCAGCTAATGGAATTATTTACATAACCAAAACGTTTTACAATATTTCGTCAGAGGCAAAATTTTAAGAACATTAGCATGTGAAAGAACGAACTACAGTACGAAGAATTCCCCTTACGGTTGGAGAAGAATGTAAGCAATAATACACTGAAGAGCAACTGAATTAGAGATACCTGTCTAGTAACGTGTAGCACCATTTTCCGCCCTGATGACGGCGGCGATTCGTCTCGGCATGGACTCGACAAGACACCGAAGCGTTGGGAAGCCATACGGATCCACGACCTCTGAAAAAGCTCCCACAGTTCACGAAGATTTGATGGAGGGAGGTCAGAGCCTCGAACATCTCTCTCTCGATGGCATCCCAGATGTACTCGATGGGATTGAGGTCAGGTGACCTAGCTGGCCAAAGAAGTGAGGCCACGTCGGTGGAGTGTTCATCCAACCATTCGGATACAATTAGGGAGCAATGGCATGGTGCATTGTCTTGTTGCAGGATGAGGTCCCCAATGGGATGTTGAAGACGCACAAACGGGAGCAAATGGTCGTCCAGGATATCCCGGTAACGTTGACCTGTGAGGGACGCTGCCACACGTACCAAGGTTCCCATTTCAGTCCACGTAAAAAGTTCCCAGACGAGAATGCCACACCCACCAGCTTGAAGAGTACCCTGCTAGCAAGAAAAATCCATCGCTTCATGTGGCTTGCGCCGTACTCGTATCCTGCCATCCGCATGTACCAACCTGAATCTTGACTCATCAGTCCAGGCAACATTTTTCCACATGTCTAGGGTCCAGTGGCGATGTTCCCGCGCCGATGCTAATCTTTGTACCCTGTGATGTGCGGTCAGCAGCGGTACCCTCGTTTGACGATGGCTTCTGTACCCCATAGCGAGGAGATGGTTCTGGATGGTGTTTTTGTGCACCAGCGTTAAATTGCCGAGTGATTCCTTGCACTGAGGCCCGTGTATTCGCTGTTACGACGCGAGCTAGCCGACGACGACCTAGCTCATCCATACGCTGTTGTCCACGGCAGTTTGCCCTTGTAGGGATGGTTTAACCGGATTCGATTTACTCATGGTGCACCCGTGACACAATGGCTCGTGAAAATCCCAGTGCCTGCAAGAGTTCCGAGATGGAGTGACCCATTCGTCGGGCCCCGACAATTTTCCCTCGATCAAATGCGCTTAGATCCTTCGTCTTACCCATACTGCGTCCGACTCTTACTGATTCCCGTCGCATCTCTCCTTGTATTGTCGGATCGCTGCATACGTCATGTCGTTTCCGTTTACAGGGCCGCCCACAGCGCCACATTTGCATAACGCCAGCTGTCTCTAATTCAATTGCTCTTCAGTGTATAGTGGGTTTTCAACTTCATTTAATGTAAAGAATCCTTTGTACTTTGGACACACTATTCATGATCTGATACCCTCGTTTATATTTTCTCTTTATAAAAACATATGCGACCCACAGTACTGGATGAAACGGATAAAAAGATTGTTTTATAAATTGTAAAGGAGCAGAAAGGAAACTACAGTAAATCTAGAAAGCAGGTTGTTTGTGAGAAGGATTAATATAACGTTCAATCCTGTGCGTGTGCGTTGATATAAAGACTAGAAGTCATGCTTTTTTTCTCTTGGTTGGGGGTTTAACGACCACCGTGAGCAACTCGATGGGCTAAAAGTAGTCGCCCGTCGTCAGTGTGTGTTCTAGGGAAGGGAGAGAGCCAGTGCCGTAAGACAAACACAACATCCATGCCTCACCGAGATTCGAACCCGGACCCATTGTGGACGAATGATCAGAAACCAGCGTTTAGACAACTGCGCCACCGGTGTCAAGTTTTGGTAAAGCGTTCATAAATATTTTAGCGAAAGCGTAGCATTATAAATGCCTGAAACTCGAAAGCTGCAGAGTTGATTTTTCTTTCCTAAATAGATTTCATAGAGAAAAAAGCAAAATTACTTGTTCTGTTCGTAACCGCGTGCAAGAAGATTTCGTTAATTAATTAGTAACTTCATGAAACAGTTTTATTAACAGTATTTAATCAAAATTCTCATCGAAATGAAGTTTATGAATTGGTTAATTTCATTAAAATTCTCTGTGAAATGAAATTCCCAAATTGATTAATTTCATTAACGTTTTTATGAAACACTGCTTTAAAGAATTAATGATTTTGATAACCACTTGTAATATTTTCCGGCAGCTATTCAATCAAATTAAAATGAAATATAAAAGTACAGCATTAATTTGTTATAGCAAGAGTTTACCCTCTGTTTTTCAAAAGACAATGCCTTTCCGGTTTGGAGCTATCGCTATTTGGAATTTCATTTTATTTTTATTTAAATTTGTTTTTCATTTTTGTTTTGGTAAAATGAGATGCAGATGTAATTCATAATCTTTCATATTCCCGTAATTCCATGAGAAAATCGATGTTTTGTAGAACGTTAGATTAATTTTATTGGATTCAACTGTAAGTCGCTGTAAATCATGCCTGAGAGCTACGTTTCAAAAGTTACATGAAAAGTTTCCTACGCCCACTTTCAACGATGTGAATATTAAATCAGTTTTACATCTAAATAAGAGTGTAAAAATAGATATTCCTAAAGAGGAGCACCAGCGCAAGGATTTTGGTGGCAAAATGGGAAAGATACATAGAATAGCCAAAACATTGTGACAAGTACGTCTTTATGCAAATCGAAGCAACTTTAGGTAAACGACTACGTGTGTTTAAGTTCATAAAACGGTATGAACAACACCTCATACTGAGCTCTGTTAATCAGTTTTATTTAGGCTTTCCAACAGTAGGTTGAAGAAGTGCATATGCTCCAGTTTTGTCTGTCTGCCTGTCTCTACGCACGATAACTCGCGCAATAATAGTTGGATTTCGATGAAATATTAACATGTGCTAGGGGATAACGAGGGGACGAACCCTATTGAAAATGGGCAAAATGGAATCGAAGGTCAAGACATAGGAGCGTGATCCATTCCATCGCCCTTATGAGTCCTAACTTAAGTAAAAATGCTTCGATTGCGACAAAACTTTATCATGTTGTTTCGGAGGTACACTGAACCAATTCTGTCTAATGTAATCGAAATGGGGTGAAAGGTCAGGACACAGGAGGTAGATTTATTCCACAGCCATTATCCTCATAACTTGACTAAAAATGCTTCTATTGCGCCAAAACATTAGTATGTTGTTCCGGAGGTATACTGAACAAATTCTGTTTAATATCATCGAAATGGGGTCAAAAGTTAGGGCACAGTAGAGAGATTTATTCCACAGTCATTATCCTCATAACTTGACTAAAAATGCTTCTATTGCGACAAAACTGTAGTATGTTGTTCCGGAGGTATACTGAACAAATGCTGTTTAATATAATTAAAATGGGGTCAGGGCACAGGAGCGAGATTTATTCCACAGCCATTATCCTCATAACTTGATTAAAAATTCTTATATTGCAACAAAACTGTAGTATGTTGTTCCGGAGGTATACTGAACCAATTCTGTTTAATATCATCAAAATGGGGTCAAAGATCAGGGCACAGAAGCGAGATTTATTCCACAGCCATTATCCTCATAACTTGACTAAAAACGCTTCTATTGCGACACAACATTAGTATGTTGTTACGGAGGTATACTGAACCAATTCTGTTGAATATCATCGAAATGGAGGTCACAGGTCAAGGCACAGAAACCAGATTTATTCCACAGCCATCATCCTCATAACTTGACTAAAAACGCTTCTATTGCGACAAAACTGTAGTATGTTGTTCCGGAGGTATACTGAATCAATTCTGTTGAATATAATCGAAATGGAGGTCACAGGTCAGAGCACAAAAGTGAGATTTATTCCACAGCCATTATCCTCATAACTTGACTAAAAATGCTTCTATTGCGACAAAACATTAGTATGTTGTTCCGGAGGTATACTGAACCAATTCTGTTGAATATCATCGAAATGGAGGTCACAGGTCAGGGCACAGAAGCGAGATTTATTCCACAGCCATTATCCTCATAACTTGAGTAGTAACTTGAGTAATGATTTCTGGTATGTTGGAAAACGTATCATAATCAATGCATTGCGTGGTTTTACTAACTTGTTCTTACCCTTCATACAGGGAAGGCAGCAGACTTAAGCGAGTTCGATAAAGGCAAGTCGTAATGGACAAACGCCTGAATCAGAGCATTTCCAAAACGGTAAGGGGTATGGGGTGCTGCTCACGGTCAACCGTGGTTAGCACCTCCAAAAAGTGGTCCGAGGAGTGGTAAATCACGAATCACCGGCAACGTGTGGGCTGACCACGGCTTATCGATGCAGGAGGAAAGCGAAGGCCATCCCGTATGGTACAACCCAATAGAAGGCATACCGTGGGGCAACTCTCCGGTAATTTGAATGCTGGTGACGAGAGTAATGTGTCACGACACGCAGTACATCGAACCCTGCTGAAAATGGAACTGCGCAGCCACAGGCCGCTCCGAGTGTGTCTGCTAACCTCTTGCCACTGCCGGAAAAGCTTACAATGGACCAGCGAGCATCAAAACTAGACCTTGAATGATTGGAAAAGGGTCGTCTGATCCAATACATCAGGTTTCTTGTATCACCATGTGGATGGCACGGAACGTGCGCCTCGTTTGCCTGGCGAAGGGCTGGCACCAGAAGGCACTATGGGACGGAAAAAGCCGGTACACTGTTAAAAAAATCTATTTAAAAATGAGAGCCTGAACCTACTCGTTTCTTTTTAAGTACAATCGTATCGTAAACGAGTGCATGACATGCTCAAACATATGTAACCATTCGTACTTAAAAATAACTGCGTCAATAAATATAAATATAATCTCGTATTACTTTCATTTTAAATATTATAGATTTCAACAGAAATAGTTTAATAAATGTGTAAAGTGACACACATAAATAATTAGTACAACAAAGTCAGTGATTACAAGTAATTTAATTATGCATAAAGTATCTTTGTGTAAGTTTTTACATTAACAATATTTGCGTCAATCTCGTAAATCATATATTGTCCCTTCATCAGTATATTTGTCATAAAATTGTACGGTTCATTTGCCCAGAATGTGACAACGAATATATCTATTATCCCAGATGGGCCATCGAATATATTTCCAGTTGATTCTATGAATAAATATGAGTTTGCATGGAGTACACGTATTCCAAATTTGAAATCGAGCCGCGGATGGCTTAGTGGTTAAAGATTCAGACTACTGATAGAAGGACCCGAGGTTCAAACCTAGCCTGATAGGCGTGAACCTGGGGGCTCTCCATGGTGGTGTGAATGTCGAACAATTGCTGAATATCGGACGAGCTCGTTAAGTGACGGCCTCCGGGTAGAAATCCCCCGGTTACGTACAGAGGTGTTCATTCCTAAGCCCCCCCCCCCAATTTCTCTCGACCTTCTATGTGCAAAATCGTACGCTTGTACGGTGGCGGCATCTAGTGTGCTCTCTCTCACTTACAAACTATCTTGCTAGATTCGCTTTAACTTCCTTCAGTTTCTGTGCCCTGTCCGAAAGTGCACAGAAACTGAAGGAAATTAGAGCACATATATTTAAAATATATGGATGTTTTGAGTACATATATTTGAAATATATGTACTCAAAAATGAGGAGATGAAATTAGAAATACCAGATATACTCACAATTGATTCCCCGTATGCACTCAAAAATGAGTATGTGTCTTTTCCAAAAATGAGGCACAAGTACTCGGAACTATTATAAGCAAAGAATATACTCAAAAATGAGTACATTTTGCTTATTTCTAAGTATCAATTTTTAACAGTGTAGTGAGTGTTATATTTTGGGCAATGTTCTCGTAGGGAATCCCTGGGTCCATCATTTATGTAGAAGAAACTATGACGTCTACAACCTACCTAAACAACGTGGCACACTAGGTGCATCTCTTGATGGCAACGGTATTCACCGACCGCTAGTGGCGTCTTCTTTCAGCTGGATAATGGGTCATACCACACTGCCCGAATTGTTCGGTAATGGTTCGTAGAACATGAGGAAGAGCTACAGGTATTGCTCAGGTCTCCAAATTCCCCAGACATCAATTCAATCGAGCATCTGTGGTTTGTATCTGAAGAGTAAATCCAATCTTCCGCAGCTCAGCCACATAACTTACAAGAGTTAAAGGATCTGCTGATAACGTGTGCACGAGATACCACAAGGCACCATTAGAAATCTTGCCGGTAATTAGTGCTTTGGCGGAACGTGGAAGACCAACATTAGAAATCTTGCCGGTAAATAGTGCTTTGGCGGAACGTGGAAGACCAACCTTTAGAAATTTTGCCGGTAAATAGTGCTTTCGCGGAACGTGTAAGACCAACATTGGAAAACTTGCCGGTAAATAGTGCTTTGGCGGAACGTGGAAGATCAACATTAGAAACTTGCCGGTAAATAGTGCTTTGGCGGAACGTGGAAGATCAACATTAAAAATCTTGCCGGTAAATAGTGCTTTGGCGGAACGTGGAAGACCAACATTAGATACTTGCCGGTATATAGTGCTTGCTTTGGCGGAACGTGGAAGACCAACATTAGAAATCTTGCCGGTAAATAGTGCTTTGGCGGAACGTGGAAGACCAACCTTTAGAAATTTTGCCGGTAAATAGTGCTTTCGCGGAACGTGTAAGACCAACATTGGAAAACTTGCCGGTAAATAGTGCTTTGGCGGAACGTGGAAGACCAACATTAGAAATCTTGCCGGTAAATAGTGCTTTGGCGGAACGTGGAAGACCAACCTTTAAAAATCTTGCCGATAAATAGTGCTTTGGCGGAACGTGGAAGACCAACATTAGATACTTGCCGGTATATAGTGCTTGCTTTGGCGGAACGTGGAAGACCAACATTAGAAATCTTGCCGGTAAATAGTGCTTTGGCAAAACGTGGAAAACCAACATTAGAAATCTTGCCGGTAAATAGTGCTTTGGCGGAACGTGGGAGACCAACATCAGAAATCTTGCCGGTAAATAGTGCTTTGGGGGAACGTGGAAGACCAACATTAGATACTTGCCGGTAAATAGTGCTTGCTCTCGCGGAACGTGGAAGGCCAACATTAGAAACTTGCCGGTAAATAGTGCTTTGGCGGAACGTGGGAGACCAACATTAGAAATCTTGCCGGTAAATAGTGCTTTGGCGGAACGTGGAAGACCAACATTAGAAATCTTGTCGGTAAATAGTACTTTGGCGGAACGTGGAAGAACAACCTTTAGAAATCTTGCCGGTAAATAGTGATTTGGCGGAACGTGGAAGACCAACATTAGAAATATTGCCGGTAAATAGTGCTTTGGCAGAACGTGGAAGACCAACATTATATTAGGCAGGTGATCATAATGGTTTGGCTCTGTGTATCTTTTTTGGTCAGATATAAGACTTACTGTGCGGTGCAAAACAGGACATGATGACGTCATTAGACAGTGCTGTAAATAAAATGACTCTATCAATAAAATTTAAATAAATATAAAATTTGAGTTTCGCATTTATATTATATGGTGTTTTGATATAAAATATTTACATATATTTATAACTGAGGTTACACTACTTCGACTTGGGCACCTCTACATTAGTATAAATTCCACAATGCCTTATCCCTCGCGTTATACACTATCTACCAACAAGTAATTGGACACCTGTGATAGCAAAGGAAAACGATGTTTATTCACCTCCAATAGTTGGTGGAGCCTCCAGGAGCGACGATTACAGCTGCGACCCTCCGGGGCATACTCTCAACCAGGCGTTGTACGACGGCTAGTGGTATTTTCTTCCCCTCGGCTTGGAGAAGACAGGTCAGTTCTTTCACCTATTTCGGACAATGGGGGCACCCCTTTAGTCGACGCTCCAACTCGTCGCAGAGGTGCTCGATATTGTTAAGGTCCGGGCTGTGCGCAAGCCAGTCCATTCGATTAACCCCATTGTCACCATACGAAGCCATGGTGGACCTCGCGACATGACAGGTGGCATCGTCATCCTGAGAGTAACATGGGTCCACCCCGTATAACTGCCACAACGTAGGAAGCGCATGGACATCCAAAATGGTGCAATAGGTCTCGGCGTTAAGTCAACCAGGAATTGCGGCCAAGGGTCCCGTGCCATACCAGGAAAAACACCCCCATAGCATAATTCCACCGCTGCCGAACTTCACAGTTGGCACAATACATTCCGGAAGGAGGCGTTCTCCAGGCAGACGCCAAGCCCAGACCCTGCCATCCGAACAGTAGAGGGTGAACCTTGATTCGTCGCTCCAGAGAACCTGTTTCCACTGTTCAAGGGTCCACTCTCGACGTTCTTTGCACCACGTTAGCCGAGCAGCACTAATGGACTTGGTGATCAAAGGCTTTTGGGCGGCAGCACGTCCATGATAACCGAGCAGATGGGCTTCATCGAATGAACATCGAATGAACACTCCCGGATGCCTGTTTCAACTCCTCGCGGATGTGGCCCATCGATTTGGTGCGGTTCTTCCGAATTTCTCTGGCCAGCACCCGTCGGTCTCTAACTCCCAGTTTTGTGGGTCTGCCGGGTCGGGGCACAGTCCGACAGACACCTCTCATCTTCCACTTGCCAATCACGTAGGCCACTGTTGATTTTCGGTACATCAACTCGCTAGATATGTCACTTATGGATCGGCCATTTCTGTGATACCCGACGATTACACCTTTCTCGAAATTAGAGAGCTCCGAACTGCGTGGCATCTTGCATGCGACTGGTTGCGTTGTTGTTTCCCACACGATATTTAACGGCAGCGGCAGTGACGTGTATCAGGACCGCAGATATGGTCGATTGCAGGGGTGTCTAATTACTTGTTGGTAGATAGTGTACATAAAACAACTTACATATGGTGATAAACCTGCAGCTCCCGTGGCGCAGTGTTCTAAGGGATGGTTTCTGATCATTCGTCCTAGATTAATGCGGGTTCGAATCCTGGTGAGGCATGGATGTTGTGTTTGTCTTATTGTACTGGCCCTCTCCTTTGCCTGGAACTAGTTGGCCTAAATCAGGGGCGGGCAACTGCTTATAGCCCACTGCGTTGCTCACGGTGGTCGTAAAACCGTAAAGAAAAGAAGATATATCTCATTTTTTTCCCCCGTTCCCTACACTTTCTTTTATTTTGTATCTTTCTTTAGAAAGACCGAATTTATTTTACTTAAATGAAATAGAAAACGTTTCTGTTCTTTTTATAAGAGCAATTAAAAAATTCGAGGATAACTGCTCTTTAACATGGCTGGTACGTCGTGAGACTGGTTTTTTTTCCGTAATAACACCTATAAACCTTTTTTACTACTCATATTTGACAAGTCAGGAGAGCTTAACCAGCGTTTCAGAAATAACATTCTAGGTGAAAAATAATTAAAATAGGAAATAATGCTAAGTTTTATCACAAGCAACTTTAAGTGGCAAGAAAGGAAATGCATATACTTATCCGATCTCCAATTGTGATATAATTAAAAAGGAAGCAGAGTTAGGGGGAAATGTGGTGTGTTTTATCCTGCACGTAAATGGATGAGGGAGTATCTACCTCCTCTGTCTCCGCGGTTCCAACGTTATTGTTCCTAAGCTTTTATGTGTGCAAGCAATGTCTACATATGGGACGTCACTCGAAAAACGTAAAGAACGTCACTGGCCAATATGGCGCTGATTGCTAAGCGTTTCTAATGTAACAGACTTATGTATGGCTTGGAGATAGGAAGATTTAAAAAGTTCTCAATTTGACCTTAGTGGGTCTCTTTAAGATATAAGTCTTCATGATGACTTCGTCGTTATCACTTTATAATACGTAATTGACTTCGAAGCGACTAAGCTAGACTTTGGCTTCGAAACTAGATTTCATTACATTATTCGAAGACACTCTTTTTAAGCGTATGACCTATCTCGATCTCAGTGAAGGCTTCATGACTGGCTGCGAAGTCATAATTTCAGATTTTATGACAACTTCTAAGTCATCCTTTTGAGGATTTAAAAACACGATTTCAAAATTTTACTGTAAGTCATATGAGTGGTTTTAAATCCATAATTTTACATTTCTTCATAAACGTCGAAGTCATCATTTTTGTCTTCATAACTGGCTTAGAAATCATTTGTTCACATTTCCCGAAAATGATGTTTTTGGAGCTTCTTAACAAGCACTCGAGAAATAATTATTGCTTGTAACGTAACTCAAAAAGACATCCAGAGGCTGCAAACTACTGAAAGGCGCGTGGAGAGGTGCATGCTTGGTAAAAACCAGGAAGGATAGAAAAAGGAAGTCATGGATCAGGAAAACGACGGAAGTTGATGACTTCACGATCAAGGTAAAATCTCTGAATTGGCAATGGGTTGGATATACAAGGTGCCCAAAAATTCTTTCAAAATTAATATAAAATAATCTATGTAAGTTAAAATAAAATGGTTGGCAACATAATATAGAACCACTCATAAAGCTTTTTATTCTGTTCTTCAGGTGAGAGCAACTGCTGAATAAGAGGAGCATTTCATCGATAATGGCTTCCATGCAAGAAAAACCCGCATGCGTGTTGTGGTTCCATGAGACCAAATCGGCGGTTACTGTCCAGCATCATTTCAGAAAAGAGTACAGACGATCACCACCAAACCAAAAAGCATAAAAGCTTGGTATGAAAGTTTATAGTGACGGGTAGTGTTGGCGATTTCTCCCGAGCGTGCTGACCAGGGGTTACACAAGAGACAGCTGCAGCTGTTCAGGAGACATTTCTTCGAAGCCTCAGAAAATCCATTCGTCGTGCTTCACTAGAAACTAAGGTTCCCGTGCCACGGTTCACAAAATTTTACACAAACGTCTTCATCTGTATACTTATAAGGTACAGATCATTCAAACCTTTCAGCCTGATGACCGTCCTCGCCGTGCTGCATTAGCGAAGGAGATGTTGCAGCGCATAGCTCATTATAGTGAATCTCTGCACCGTGTGTGTTTCTCAAATGAAAACACATTCCACGTTTCTGGTACAATACATAGATGTGTAAATCTGGGGATCAAAAAATCCGCATTATATCATAGAACAACAGAGCGCTAGCCCGAAAGCGAACGTATGATGCGGCCTGATGCATGATGAATCATCGGATCTTTCTTTTACACAGAGCCCAGGGTAACATGTATTTATAACGTGTACCTGGGACATGCTGGAACGTTTTGTAGCACCTCAGCTGTATGCCATCGTTCGGTTATTTTCCAACAAGACGGTGCCGCACCACATAGGTCGATAATGGTTCGTGAGTATCTGAATGCCACATTTCCGGACAAATGGATTGGCCGCGACGGTCCCATGACATGGCCACCTCGATCGCTCGATATAACCCCTCTAGACGTTTTCCTGTGGTTTTGCGGGAAAGACCAAGTTTACTCTAACAGTGTTCTGGATGTCGAGACGTTGGAGAGCAGAACAATGGACGTTATTGGCTCTGTCTCTGCTGAAATGTTAAACAAAACATGGCGTGAAATCGAATATCGCTTCGATGTCCTCCGGGCCATAAATGGCGCCCATGTGGAGGTGTACTGACACTGGAATAAAAACTTTACTTGTGCACTATCATTGTCGTACAATCCCTTCCTTGTACCTGCAAGACATTTTTTATGTTAATTTTTCTAATGTGGGAAATACTTTATGGACACCTTGTATTGTTAAAAGAACTGACCCCCGTAGGACAACTGAAACACTGGACTGGATTCTAAGGGACAGGAAAAGACCCAGACGACTGTATGCGAAATAAGTGGATGAAATTCGAAAGAATATTGAAGTGAAATGGAGAATGGTGGTTTACGATAGAGAGTTGTAGCAGAAATTTGGAGAGGCCTTCATCCAGCAGTGGGATGATAATGTTCGATAATGATGATAACTACGAATCCAATAGAAAAAAATAAACTTAAACTCGTTTTTTGACCATATCTTTTTGGAATATTAATAAAAATATATGGTGTCCGAGAATAAATATCACAAAGCGAAAATTCACTAAAGTACTGTACATTCCTTAATTTAATTTAACTACAGACACGCCCATGAAAGCACAATTCTGGAATTTAACATCGTAATACCATTTTACGTAAAATCCTTCAGTTGCATGAACGACTATTAAACGATAATCGAATTCAATCGACTTATCCTGTATGATATCCAGGTAAGCATGCGAATGAAACTGACAATACTGATAGGTTCTTAATAACAATTCACTGGAAAAGCATAGGCATCAGGGGGCATCGAATTTTAATACTGAAACTGTAACTTCTGAGAAGACGAAAAAATAAAGGTACAATACTAGCTCTCCAGTAGAACTATTATATGGTTGGAAGTACTTAATAAAACAAAGCAAAGATATAAAAATAAAATAATTCGGGCGTTAACACAGAAGAAATTATGCTAAAAACATCTGCCAGATGGAGCAGCGTGTGACACGCTCAATGCAGACAATGACGTTGTGTGATGTCCAATTACTAATAAGAACTTTAATACACTGCCGGACAACTGCTAAGGACGGATGACAATAGCAACGATAGCAACCATAAAATGGAAGGCAGGAAAATGTGGAAATTAGCATAAGTGCGTTATACAGTAAGACGTGTTGTGCGTATGCAAATTTTGGATTGCCGAACTTGCTCGTGACGTCATAGCGCTGAAAAGAGATATAAAGGATTTGACGCGTATTGACGGTTGTTGTTCAAACGCAAAGTTTAAAGGGAAAGAATCAATTGACGAACTTGCAATTTTCGGTATGTCTTCCCGACCTCACCTAGATGATTTTACGCGTGGCTGTATTATTTATTGGCAAGATTAAAGAAGGGCGAAAAATAACAGATGTTGCCAGGGAGTTCGAAGTCAGCCACAGTGTTGTTTCAAGGCTTTGGAAATTATTTAAAACAAATGGAGAGTGTAGCAAACGTCACGGGGTAGGTCGTGTTCGCAGTACGACACCTGCAGACGATCGGTACATAGTGCTATCAACAAAAAGACAGCGGCGCAGCACAGCTAGTGAGGTAGCAAATTAGTTTATGGCTGCTACTGGCAAGCGGATCTACGAAAAACTGTAGCCAGACGTTTTCATAAAGGAGAACTATACGCCCGCCGTCCTGTTGTGTGCATCCCATTGTCCAGACGTCACCATACCGCCCGTTTGCAATGGTGCCATCAACATCGCAATTGGACTGATAACGACTGGTCTGCTGTCCTCTTCTCAGATGACAGTAGATACAGTCTATCGTCTGATTGTCGACGACAACTGATCTGGCGTTATAGTGGTACTGCATATTGTCCAGGAAACATACAGGAAAGGGACCGATATCCGACATGTAGTGTCATGGTATGCGCTGGCATCATGATCAATGGCCGTACGTCCCTCTATGTGCTTCCAGCTGGGACTATGACTGGCCAACGATACATTAATGATGTTCTGCTACCTCATGTTCACATGTTCCGTGGTGCTGTCGGTGATAGATTCATTTTCATGGACGACAACGCAACATGTCATCGAACAGTCGCTGTCCAGGAGTGTCTTGAGAGCAAGGACATTCAACGCCTCGTACGACCAGCACGTTCTCCAGATCTGAATCCCATTGAAAATGTGTGTGATGCTTTGGGGAGGAGTCTTGCTGGTGGCTAATGCCCTCCAATAAACAAGGACACCCTCATCCGTGCACTGACAAAGGAATGGATTAAATTACCCCAACAGCTGGGGTTTTTTTTGATTGGAGGTTTAACGACCACCGTGAGCAACTCAATGGGCTATAAGCAGTCGCCCGTCCCTAATTTTGGGTCACTGGCTACAGGGAAGGGAGAGAGCCAGTGCCGTAAGACAAACACAACATCCATGCCTCACCGGGATTCGAACCCGGACCCCTTTCGGACGAACGATCAGAGGCCATCGCTTAGACCACTGCGCCACCGGGGCGGCCAAACAACAGCTGCTTGATAGTGTTGTGCAAAGCATGACACGACGTGTGGAATCGTGCATCGCCCTCCATGGTGGCCATATCCCGTATTGACATCTTACGCCGGAACGCCTGTGGACGGTAATTGCATTTTTCACGTTTACGTATTCTGTACAAAATGGCCTGTTTGTCCCTTGAACACGTTCCAAAGCCTTCTGGATTTCAGAGCACAATAAATTGTATTTCTTGTAATGTCCTGGCATTCTGACATTATTTTATTTCACTTGGCATCCAACCACACTTACTTTTTTATGTGCTATGTAGCCGTTTATGATCCGTCCTTAGCAATTGTCCAGCAGTGTATTTTCAGTAAGTCCCTTGAAAAAATTTTTCTTCACAGATTTCAATTTGGATCCACTGAAGAACTACCCTATCTGACACAAAAACTGCCACGCCAGGAAGTATTTGTTGGAAAAACATGCAAATCAGCGCGTACGTTTCGACAGTCGGATAATGCATATGATCGCAATTGCAAACCAATCACGTGATAAGTTAGGCAGGTAAAAGGGCAGAACAACTTGTCGCAGATACATTTGGTTGTCCTCACCAGACAGGTTTGATCACCAGATCGGCGGAACCTTGGTGGTGAAAGCACGTGTAAAAAGTGACGATGCCTGGGTTACGTCATCGGAAATGCTGCCATCACACGGGTACTTCAACAACAGACTTCATTATAGGAGCTGGTTTGTTTTTACGTCACGCCAATGCGGAAACGAATCGGGATATTGTAACTGTCTGCCGAATGTGGCGACAGTGGTTGAAGAAAGATATCGTGCGTCACTGTACTAAAACTGATGCACGTAGCTGGACGTCTCAATGCCTCGATGGCCGACAAGCCGTAGCAGCCCCACAATAGACAACTGACGACATTCGATGAGGTATACAGGCCGTTATGTATACACAGTCCTATCAGAATAATATGATCACCTAACTGATAATGGGAATAACCAGCCTTGGTCCAGATGACAGCGGCAAGACGGCGTGGCATGGACGGAATGAGGCCCTGAAAGGTTGACTGAGGCACACGTGCCCATTAGGAATGCAGCAGAGCATGAAGGTCCCGGAGATGACGTGGTTGTGGGTCGGCACGTTGAACCTGCTGTTCCAAATAGTCCCACAACTGCTCTGTGGAATTTAAGTCGGGCGATTTCGCCGGCCAAGGGAGAAATGAGGCATTGCTGTCGTGGTCCTGGAACCAGTCACGTACCTCCTTAGCAACGTGACACTGCGCATTGTCCTGCTGGTAGACACCATCACCACCAAGGTAAACGACAAACATGAACGGATTCATGTGGTCAGCGAGGATGGACATGTAGCCATTGGCGTTCAGAGACCCGTCCAAGTATACCAGCGGTCCCAGGCCATACCAAGAAAACATTCCTCAGACATGCACACTTCCACCGCCGGCCTGTATTTGACCGACAAGCGTGTCCGGGTGTTGGTGTTTCTGTGTCTGACGCCGTATCCGCCACCGCCCGTCACTTCTATGGAGTAGAAACGTCGACTTGTCGAAGAAGGCAAACGTTTACCCCTCTCTTCCACTGTCCAATGACGGTAGTCCGATGCAAACTGTAGGCGATGCTGTCGATGGTCCTGGGTTAACATGGACGCATGGACGCAGCGTCGACGACGGAGACCCATGCATAACAGGGTTTGTTCTACTGTTATCGGCGACACATACCTGGGTGTCCCAGCGTTCATTTGAGTGGTCAATTGCTGCACTATTGAACGTCGATTGCTCTTTTCCAGTCGACGGAGGCGACGTTTTTCTGAGGGGTCGATGGCATTTGGAGCTCCACGGTTATGTCGTCGGGAGGTACTCGGTGTGCCAGCGGTCCATTCTTGATACACTCTTACTACGACACGTCGCGAACAGCCCACGAAGTCTGCTGTTTCTGAGATGCTTTCACCCTTGTCACGGTAGCCGATGATCATTCCTTTTCGACCGTTCTTCAAATCACTACCTCTGCCCATTGTGCTAACGTTACGAACTATGACTCCTCTGTCCTTGCCGACCGCTTATAGCTCCGTGTGGTCGACCATGCGACGTGCACTCTGCGACGCGCCTGGGCAGGTACACCGTGATTCCGGGGTGGCAAATCATTCTTTTACGACCGTGCATATCCGTATCAACGCTGATTGTGAATCGCAGATTGAATGAAGCAGATTTGCACCCTCGCTGGCCATTGAACGACTTCCATTCACCGCGGCACATCGACGCGCTAGGTTGCAATGAGGCGACATGCGTGGCGGGAACCATGTCATATTCAGCAACAAGTATGTCTTCTTTTTCAGTGCCAACGATCGCCAATTAGGTGTCTGGAGACCACGTGGTCGCTGGGATGGCCTTGCTGCCACATAACCAAGCTTTATATCGCTACTTAGCCTCATGTTCCGATTTGAAGCGTTATCAATTTCAACGGTCGTTCACCACTAAGTACGCATGGCGCGTACAATGACAGCACAATGATATGAAGATGATGTGCTGCATCCCGTTTTGCTACCGTAACCCGGTGGTAACCTGGATCCCTAGTTTCAACAAGATAATGCCCCCCTAAAGACTGCCAACATCAGCAGACAATACCTATAAGTGTCTAGGTGAAATTTTGCCAGGGCGATCCCCAGGCTTTTCCCTAATAGAGAACGTGTGTGGGATATCACTGACAAACCACTTAACGCCCTCTCACGCCCCCCCCTAAGATGTCGATGAACTATGGGCGCAGTTCAAAGGCACACGGTCAGCGATACCTCAGGACATCATTCGGGGATTTTCCACTTGATGCCACGCCGTTCAACCGACAGTATACTCCATCATAGCAATCATACGACCTACTGAATCAGGTCACTTCCTAGTGTCTCCTGGACCATAGCATTTACACCGATCAGCCATCACATTATGACCACCTACCTAATAAGCTGTAGGATCCTCTTTAGCCCGCAAAACATTGGCTAATCGGCGAGGCATCGATTCGATGAGGTGGCGATAGGTATCTTGGGGTATCTAGTACCATAATATCAACAGCAGGTCCTCCATTTCACGTACATTCCGGGTGGTGGTGGTGATATAGCGCGAACCCGCTTTTCCGAGTCGAACCACAAATGTTCGATTAGGTTCATTGTCAGGTGAATTTGGAGGCCAGACCATTAAAAGAAAGTCCCCAGCATGTCCCTCAAACCACTCCTTGAATTCTGGCAGTGTGGCATGGCGCATTATCCTGTTGGTAATGGCCATCACCAGTAGGGAACACAGTTGTCATGAACGGGTGAACTTGGTCCACAACGATATTCAAATACCTGACAGTTGTCAGAGATTGTGTCATTGGGATAATGGGGCCTAAACTGTCCCAATAAAACATCGCCCAGAGCTTAACACCGCCGCCGCCGGCCTGTTTCAGCCTAAAAGTGCATCCACGTGCCATAGCCTCTGTTATTAATCGGCGTATCAGCACTCGGCCGTCTATGTGATACACCAGCAATATTGATTCGTCAAGCCAGGCCACTTTCTTCCAATCAACCACGGTCCAATCTCGATAATCTTGGGCCCATTCCATGCGTTGTTGGCGATTACCTGCAGCGAGCATGGGGACAAGGTTGGCTCTTCGGTTACGCAGGCCCATGCGCAGAAGGCTGCGGCGAACTGTGTGCTGTGACACATTGCGCTGACCACCAATGTACTAGCTGCGGGTGATTTGTCGTACTGTGACCCTGCTGTCGCTGTGAACAATGCGCGACAGTCTCCGCTCCCCTCTGGCCTCAGTGAGCTACAGACAACACATGGCTGGAGAACGGTTCGTCGTTTGGCCATCTGTGTACCACTTTTGATACGTACTTACTACAGCGGCACACGAACAACCTACAATCCGCGCCATTTCAGAGATCGTAGTTCCGAATTGCCGTGCCATCGCAATTTTTCCTTTATCAAACTCCGATAAATCGGAAGCTTTTCCCATTCTGACTTCGAACACTCTACTAACCGAAAGCCGGACCTCGGGTTGTATATATACTGCTCTGTGTACTTCATCTGCGCTACCATTCGGTTTCCAGGCGCGCTCATTTTTTTTTTTTGTTTCGTGGTGGTCGTAATGGAATGGTTCATCGGTGTATGCAATCCATCAGAAACTCCATCACTTTTTCCCCTACCTACTTGTTTACATATGTGGTAAGTTTCGTCTCATGTCGTGTATTGTGGGATTTTGGGTGTCGAGCATAGCATATGAAAAACAGTGCATAATTGAAGAAATGAAGGCTGAAGGCTACGCAACTTAAGTGGACCAGACTGTCGATTAGACCACAGGATATGTTCCCTAGACTGGTGTTGGAAGACAGATTTTCTGGCAAGTCGTTGTACCCATTCCGGATGAGGCGCGGATGGAGACACAGGTCATATCCTCCCTGGAACCAGTGGTTCCAAATTAGGGACCAGCGGCTCACGATATTTACCCATGGTGGTTGCTAAATCTCGGGGAGGGAAAAAAGTGGGAACTAAACTTTTTGTATCTTCCCTGGATTCGATTCCGTGAGGCAAAAACCAAAGCGGTTGGATAGATGCTTCACCTGATTAGCCAAAGCCCACACCTGTAACCCACCTGCCATTGGGATACCTTCCCGTTATAGGGGATTCACACCGATATAATGTTCTCATACTTTCGATCCCTCTTTATACACTGCTGGACAATTGCTAAGGACGGATCATAAACGGCTATATAGCGCATAAAAAAGTAAGTGTGGTTGGATGCCAAGTGAAATAAAATAATGTCAGAATGCCAGGACATTACAAGAAAGACAATTTATTGTGCTCTGAAATCCAGAAGGCTTTGGGACGTGTTCAAGGGACAAATAGGCCATTTTGTGCGCAATACGTAAACGTGAAAAAAATGCAATTACCGTCCTCCGGCGTAAGATGTCAATACGGGATATGGCCACCATGGAGGGCGATGCAAGATTCCACACGTCGTGTCATGCTTTGCACAACATTATCAAGCAGCTGTTGGGGTGATTTATCCCATTCCTCTGTCAGTGCACGGATGAGGGTGTCCTTGTTTATTGGAGGGCATTGGCGACCAGCAAGACTCCTCCCCAAAGCATCCCACACATTTTCAATGAGATTCAGATCTGGAGCACGTGCTGGCCATACGAGGCGTTGAATATCCTCGCTCTCAAGACACTCCTGGACAGCGACTGTTCGATGACATGTTGCGTTGTCGTCCATGAAAATGAATCTATCACCGACAGCACCACGAAAAATGCTTACATGAGGTAGCAGAACATCATTAATGTATCGTTGGCCAGTCATAGTCCCAGTTGGAAGCACATAGAGGGACGTACGGCCATTGATCATGATGCCAGCGCATACCATGACACTACATGTCGGATATCGGTCCATTTCCTGTATGTTTGCTGGACAATATGCAGTACCACTATCACGCCAGATCAGTTGTCGTCGACAATCAGACGATAGACTGTATCTACTCTCATCTGAGAAGAGGACGGCAGACCAGTCGTTATCAGTCCAATTGCGATGTTGATGGCATCATTGCAAACGGGCGGTACGGTGACGTCTGGACAATACGATGCGCACAACAGGACGGTGGGCATATACTCCTCCTTCATGCAAACGTCTGGCGACAGTTTTTCGGTAGATCCGCTTGCCAGGAGCAGCCACAACCTGATTTGCTACCTCACTAGCTGTGCTGCGCCGGTGTCTTTTTGTTGATAGCACTATGTACCGATCTTCTGCAGGTGTCGTACTGCGAACACGACCTCCCCCGTGACGTTTGCTACACTCTCCATTTGTTTGAAATAATTTCCAAAGCCTTGAAACAACACTGTGGCTGACGTCGAACTCCCTGGCAACATCTGTTATTTTTCGCTCTTCTTTAATCTTGCCAATAATACGGCCACGCGTAAAATCATCTAGGTGATGTCGGGAAGACATACTGAAAATTGCAAGTTCGTCAATTGATTCTTTCCCTTTCAACTTTGCGTTTGAACAACAACAGTTAATACGCATCAAATCCATTATATCTCTTATCAGTGCTATGACGTCACAAACAAGTTCGGCAATCCAAAATTTGCATACGCACAACACGTCTTACGCTAATTTCCCGCACTTATGCTAATTTCCACATTTTCCTGACTTCCATTTTATGGTTGCTATCGTTGCTATTGTCATCCGTCCTTAGCAATTGTCCGGCAGTGTATTATTTTAAGGTTGGACAACAATACTAGATTTGTCGATTCT
The DNA here is from genome assembly GCA_039090855.1 of Macrothele yani. NCBI lineage: Eukaryota > Metazoa > Arthropoda > Arachnida > Araneae > Macrothelidae > Macrothele > Macrothele yani. The sequence goes on along the minus strand of CM077028.1, from coordinate 66,002,294 downwards.
TACCCTGAATTTTCTCTAAGTTTTAAATTCATCTCCGAGAAAAGATTGTATTAATAGTGGATAAGTTTAATTAAAGAACACTTCGCTAAATCTTGCTTTATTTTTGAATAAACTTCTCGATCAAACGCAGAAATCCAGAGCAATCTAACAAGATCACTTCCCCATCGGCATCAAGCTAAATTCGAAAATTTCATTCCATTTTGCGAAGAAGTTACGGAAGTACTTAGACTAACGATTTATTTAGGGAACTGAATACGCTTCCTGCGAAGTAACTGTTCACCTTAATCTCACTGAAATGCAGGCCGTCATCGCCGGCAAAAAGTCGAAACATTTCCCAAGGTATTAAAAAAAATAGAAAAAAAAAAGAAGGAAAGAAAGAATAAAAGCAATCTATTCGATTGCTTTCTCCGAAAGCGCACAGCAAAACGAATTTCTCAGTAGGTGCCATCATCTTGCAAAAGCATGAAAACCAGCATGCAAAGAAAAGTTATATATTTTGGTATCTGCCAGGAACTAAACCTAACATTCTCATGGGGCATCGGTCCAATCAGGATCGCTTCTGTACATCGGCACATGTGGCAAACTTAGTGACAAAGCAATCAGAAATGGCTTCTTCATTTCTTTTCTGCCATTTTGTTTTTCGATTTTTCTTTGCTTGGATATGCTCTCCAACATTGTAAAGAATTCTCTTGAAGGTGACCATAAAAAAAGTTTATTTCTATTTGCTTCGCAAAAAAAAAAGAAAAAAAAACAGTAAAGTTAAAAAAAAGGCGAAAGGTTGAAGTAAAGTAAATTCTCGCACCAAAGTGAGCAGACTAACTCCGAAATAATTGTTCTTTTATCGCTTGACAGCTTTGCTCTCAGTTTCTGAAGCACGCGCACTTTTTTCGTAAAAACCAAGATTATGTTCTGTACTCACTTCTGGTGTCTTACGACGATTTAGGGTTCGGTATTCAATCATTTATTATGATTCTAACTTTATGACGATTCAGAATACAGTGTCCAATCCTTCATAGATTGAACAACGCACTCTGGAGGATTCAGAGCTCAGTATTCAATCCTTTACGATTCAGTGTTGAATCACTTATGATGATTCAGGGTTCAGTGTTCAATTCTTTATGGTTATTATCCTTTAGGATGACTTAGGATTCAGTATTCAATCATTGATGATTATTCAGGGGTCAATATTTAATTCTTTATAATGATTATCTTTTACGATGATTCATGGTTCACGATTAAAGGCTTTATGATGATTAACTTTTGCGATGATTCAGGGCTCAGTATTTAATCTTTTATGATGATTCAGGGTTCAGTATTTAATCTTTTATGATGATTCATGTTTCAGTATTTAATCCTTTATGATGATTGTCCTTTACGATGATTCAGAGCTCCGTATTATATCCTTTGTGATGAATATTTTTTATGATGATTCAGGATTCAGTTATCAATTCTTTATGACGATTATCTTTTACGTTGATTCAGAGTTAGCATTCGATCTTTTACGATGATTTAGGATTCAGATCACAACATGTAATATTTTTCTTTACAACCAAATCCTGGAAATAACGGATTGATTTAGGGACCTAGTAGAAAGTTTGGCGCCTCTACTCTCCAAGGTGAAACAACACAACATACCACACTGTCATTGAAGTCGTAACAGCGTATAGTAGATCACATTCGTATAGGTAGTAAATCGTAATGTGAGCAAAGGAGCCTACTAAATCAGACCTTTCACATAATAAGAAGTTTTAGAAGGGACCCCAGGTCTAAACTGTCCTTTTAGAAGAAGGAAGTTAGGAGTGTCGATTAAAGGAACCCAACAGCAAAGAAAAATAGAAAGTTTTAGAGAAGGGAAAAAAGTTACACTACTTAAAAAGGTCCATCCAGAAGGACTACGGTACCTGGAGCCAAATTAAGTACTCACAATTTTATTCCAATCTAAAAACACAGAACATATATCTGGTCAAGACGCTTGTCGATTGGTTTGTCTAACATACACCTGGTTATTTCACAAGGATTTACCGTCTGATTCAAATCTTATGGTTCCGGCACAAGATCAGTACCAGTCTCCTCCTCATGTTCTAGAATCTTATGGTCGAGACACAAGATTAGTGTTCAACACTATCACCCTACTCCTGCTCCAGTATCTAATGGTCCAGCATCGGCAGTACAACTCTCCTCATATTCTAGTACCTTATAATCATGACAGTGCACGTCAGCATAATTCTCCTCATGTTACAGTATCTCATAATCAAGTATCAAGGGTACTACTCTCCTCATGTTCCAGTACCTTATAATACTGACACAAGGTCAGTGTCAACGATACCACTTCCTCATGTTCCAGTGTCTTATGGTCCTGATACGAGGTCAGGGATCAACGATACTACTATCCTCATGTTCCAGTACCTTATGATCCCGACACTATCACCCTCCTCCATGTTCCAGTACCTTATGATTTTCAACACTATCACTCTCCTCCTGCTCCAGTATCTCATGGTCCAGCATCGGCAGTACAACTCTCCTCATATTCTAGTACCTTATGATAATGTCAATGCTCGACAGCACAATCCTCCTCATGTTACAGTATCTCATGATCAAGTATCAAGGGTACTACTCTCCTCATGTTCCAGTACCTTATAATCCTGACGCAAGGTCAGTGTCAACGATACCACTTCCTCATGTTCCAGTGTCTTATGGTCCTGATACGAGGTCAGTGCTCAACGATACTACTATCCTCATGTTCCTGTACCTTATGATCCTGACACGAGGTCAATGCTTAACAGTACCATTCTCCTCGTGTACCAGTATCTCATCTCATGGTCCTGACATCAGATCAGTGCTCAACAGTACAACTTACCGTAAGTTCCGGTCGGGGAAGGGGATAGTCACCACAGTCTAGGGTCTGAGACACCTAATGACTATCAAACCATTTAGTGAGTGACGTAGAGGAGTTAAGGGAGTGAGTGTCTGACCCGAGGTCTTAAAAAGCTCTTAAAACTAGGAAATTAGGAGATTTGGGCCCGAGTTCCAGATAGGAATGTAACGTGAAAGCGACGTAGAAGGTCAATAGGAACAGATAGCATTATTTGTGAGGGTGGCCCAATATTCCGAGACCGCTATTAGCTTGCTCTCACATTCACGGCGGCAGATGTTTGATGATTAAATAGTCGAAATGGGATCAAGTCTCCAACCATACCGTTGAGATCCAACTGCTCTAGCCATATGGACATCCGCGGTCCATTAGACGTTTTATTTGCATGGTCCCGTACTTATACTACACTATCTACCAACAAGTAATTGGACACCTGTGATAGCAAAGGAAAACGAAGTTTATTCACCTTCAATAGTTGGTGGAGCCTCCACGAGCAGTGATCACAGCTGCGACCCTCCGGGGCATACTCTCAACCAGGCGTTGTACGACGGCTAGCGGTAATTTTTTCCACTCGGCTGGGAGAAGACAGGTCAGTTCCTTTGCCGATTTTGGACGGTGGAGGCACCCCTTAAGTTGACGCTCCAACTCGTCCCAGAGGTGCTCGATAGGGTTAAGGTCCGGGCTTTGCGTAGGCCAGTCCATTCGATTAACCCCATTGTCACCATACCAAGCCGTGGTGGACCTAGCAATATGACAGGTGGCATTGTCATCCTGAAAGTAACATGGGTCCACCCCGTAAAACTGTCACAACGTAGGAAGCGAATGGTCATCCAAAATGGTGCAGTAGGTCTCGGCGTTGAGTCAACCAGGAATTACGACCAAGGTCCCGTGCCATACCAGGAGAAACAACCCCATAGCATAATTCCAACGCCGCCGAACTTCACAGTTGGCACAATACATTCCGGCGGGAGGCGTTCTCCAGGCAGACGCCAAACCCAGACCCTGCCATCCGAACAGTAGAGGGTGAACCTTGATTCGTCGCTTCATAGAACCTGTTTCCACTGTCTAACGGTCCGCTGTCGACGTTCTTTGCACCACGTTAGCCGAGCAGCACTATTGGACTTGGTGAGCAAAGGCTTGTGGGCGGCAGCACGTCCCTGATAACCGAGCAGATGGGCTACCTTACGAATGATATTCATCGAAAGAACACTCAACGGATGCCTGTTGAAACTCCTCGCGGATGTGGCCCATCGATATTTCAGAATTTCTCTGGCCAGCACCCGTCGATCTCTAACTCCTAGTTTTGGGGGTCTGCCGGGTCGGGGCACATTCCGACAGTCACCTCTCATCTTCCACTTGCCAATCACGTAGGCCACTGTTGATTTTCGGTACATCAACTCGCTAGATATGTCACTTATGGATCGGCCATTTCTGTGATACCCGACGATTACACCTTTCTCGAAATCAGAGAGCTCCGAACTGCGTGGCATCTTGCATGCGACTGGTTGCGTTGTTGTTTCCCACACGATATTTAACGGTGGCGGCCGTGACGTGTATCAGGACCGCAGATATTGTCGATTTCCGGGGGTGTCCAATTACTTGTTGGTAGATAGTGTAGTTAAAAGGATAAAAATCCCATGGGAGTTAGATATAACGTTCAGTATGAATAGCCCAGCAAGAAGCAATAAAAATGTACGTAAATAAAAGATAAAAAAAAAACGTTTTAAAGGCAGTATACGTCACATCTTTTTGCGGAGTGAGGTATAAACATTATACGTCACTCCTTGAAATATTATTATACGTCAGTCCTTTTTCTGCGGGTTTCGATGCTTTTCTTCGCAAAGTGAACAGCACATTTCGATTTACATCCTTCTTTATAGAATTAGATGATATGGTTGGCAGAGCGAAAACAGGTAAATATCAAACAACGAAATATTTAAATAAAAAATTCGCATATACAAGTACTCGTAGAAGACTCGCAAAATATTAGGAGCGAAGACGTAAATGAAAAATGTATCACCGGCATCGTCTGAAGCTGTTTGGACGTATAAGCGGTAGAAACGCAGGAAATAAAAACAGACAAATATCAAACATGTACTGTGTGAAGAAAATAAGGGACACGAACCATCGTCAGCTTTAAGTTCACTCGCGAATTTGTGGGTTAACACTTGATTATTATTTAAGTTAGCATTAATTTTCGAAAAAAAATTCAAAAAACAAATGACAGAAATGAGAAACAAGTATCTGCACAACAAAACGGAGTTTGTGATGAATATTCTAATTAAACTTTTATTTTTAGTTCCTTTTCCTATGTAAATCTGAGTTTGTTCTCTTTTGCACTTTCCAAACTTAACGTGATATCTTCTCTCTCACATGAATGAAGTTGGCAACACTTTTGAGGTCAGAGAGACTGACGTATGAATGTGATAAGAACGATAGATAAAAAGGACGATACTGCAGTTGCTTAGAGTGAGTGCGTGTTTGTGTGGAGATATTCGATCGTTGTTAAGATAGATTACGCGACAGGTAATTAAGGCATTATATGTGAAGTGTAAAACTCGCAGTGCTATATTTTGGATTTCGTCAAATATTGCTGGACCAATAAAAGGTTATCGTAAGTTTGACTTCTGCATATGTTTCGTCTGGCCGTAAACATTTAATTACAGCTGTTTCGTGCAACTATTGCATCGTATTCTCATTTAGTTCAACATTTCCTTAGTCATGGTTTTAGACATAGCGTAACACCAATCTCGCACACGAAAAAGGCTTGCGTTATAAGTTCCATGTGAAGATACTATATTAGGGAATTTGTGCGCAACAAGGCAAAAGTGTCATCATTACTCAGGAGAAAAGTGCTTGTGACGTATATTCTAAATTAACTTTCCTTTTCATTTTATTTTCCTATGTAAATCTTGAGTTTATTCTGTTATATTTCACTCTCAACGTAATATCTTTTCTCTCAAACGAATACGTTTGGCAACACAATTGAGGTTGAATGCACGTGACGTATGCCTGATATTGATAAGAACAAAAGATAAAAACGACGACTAATGTATTGCTTGAGAGCGTTGGATAGTAAACTGATTATTGAAAGGAGCGTTGTGAAAAGAGCGTTGTGTGGTGTGTGGAGAGTTTAGTGCAATATGCTATGCTACGATGTGTTTGCTACATCCTGAATAAAGCATCTTTTTCCGTAAGTGTGACTTCTGTTGTTTGCATGTTTCGTCTGGCCGTTAAGGTTTTCTTTCATTTAGGAAATATTTCTTAGTATGTTGATATTTTAAATTAACTTATTAGTAAGACAAGACTTCTACGCCATATGCTTTAAAAGCCATAAAGAGAAGTAATATTTTGAATTTATGAATTGTTCCTTGAAAGAGGCAGAAGAGATAAAACAGGCAGAACAGATTTCCATTTGCTAACGACATCAAAAGCACACCGGCAAAAGTTTAGCAACGCGCGTGTCAGGTTTGAAGGATCTTTGATTATTCGCTTTCGAATAATCAAAGAGTGAGTAGGTGCACTCTGAAAGTTTTGCTGGCTGTGAGATTTAGTACCCAAGTCTGCCATTTGGAGCGTTGTTGGTGCAGAATCTGAAGACATGGCTCCTACACAAGAAAAGGCTCAGTGCGTCGTGCGGCTGGCAAAGACAAAGTCGGCAAAAATGGTGCAACGATAGTTTCAAACTCGTTACGGAAAACAACCACCAGATGTATTCGTGGATGCGAAAGTTTTTAGAAACAGGTACAGTCGAAAAGGGATAAAGTGTTGGGTGACCCTCTGCATCTGTAGTGACACTTGAAAAAATTCATGTAGCCTTCACTCGATCACGCAAAAATCAGTGCGGCAAGCTGAACGTCAGCTCAAGGTACCGAAGACTACAGTGCACAGAGTGCTACGAAATCGGTTGAAATTGTATGCGTACAAGGTGCAGATTGTTCAGGAACTCAAACCACAGGACTTTGATGCACGTGAGCAGTTTGCTGACACCATGTTCCAGAAATTGGAGTACGATGAACACTTCTTACAGCAGATAGAATTTTCGGACGAAGCGACTTTTCACATTAGCGGTGCCGTTAACAGACATAACGTGCGCATTTGGGGTTCCGAAAACCCACACACCGTCAGGGAGCACACGTGGGACAGTCCCAAGGTTAATGTTGGGTGTGCATTACGGTATGACAGTGTTATTCGGCCTTTCGTTTTTCATGAAAAAACTCTCACCGGTAATGTGTATGCGGATATGCTTGAGATTTATGCAATACCCCAATTGCAGGACATGCAGCCCCGTCCGTTCGTTTTTCCAACAAGACGGAGCACCTTCTCACTGGGCAACATATGTGCGAGACCTCATGCACTATCACTTTCCCAATCGATGGATTGGTAGAGACGGCCCAGTCACATGGCCACAGAGATCACCGGATATTACTCCGTTGGACTTCTTCCTTTGGGGATATGTTAAAAACATTGTGTATGCGACACCAGTTCCAAATGTGCCCATTTTGTGCGAACGAATCAGACTAGCCCTAGAGAGTGTAACTCCCCAAATGCTGAAAAATGTGTCGTGGGGTATAGAGTACAGATTTGACATTTTGCGTGTCACTCGCGGTGCCCATATCGAGTGCACCAAAGAAAACTTGATTATCATGTGCGTTTATGTGCAAAATCTGGTGTTTGTAAATATATTCGCAATAAAGTTAAAAGCAGTTGAAATCAGGGTTATCATTTTGGGGCACCCTTCAGTATCCGACTAGTGGCAAGAAAAAATCCTAAGTAGCCTATTGTGTTGCTGTCTTAGTTCTCTTCGAAGTATCTTCTGACACTGTTCGAGAGGTCTGTCTACTGACTGTAACATTTTCTGAAATCACTTTTAGGGATCCTCAATAGGTGATGACTCGCGTTTTTCTCAATATCTTCTGTTTCTTCAAATATTCTCCCATTCAAAGACATATTAAACTTCGGGAACAGCCAGAAGTCGCAAGGAGCCATGTCTAGAGAATATGGGGCTTGTTTCACTTGTGGGTTCCGGTGTTTAGTCCAAAAGTTCTGAATGACGTGAGATGAACGGGGGAGGCATTACCACTGCACAGTTGCCAGTCACATTGCGCAAGTCTCTTCTGTCGCGCTGCATCTTATAGTAGCGGAGAACTTCCTGGCAGTACTCATTGTGCAGAGTTTGTCCTTCTAAATCGTATTCATGCTGAACCAACCCTTGATGGTAAAAAAATACTGCCAGCATGACTTTGCTGCGGACCTTCCGCGCTTTTCTCGGTCTTAGAGATCCTGGACTCTTTTACTAGGATGGTTAAGCTAATCATTTGAATTGTTTCAGCTGATGTGTGGCCAAGTTTGTGGCACAATTTGCTACAGATTGTCTGCACAACTTTTACTCGTCCATTGCTTCACAAGACAACCATGCTACAGGCACGAAGTCCACAACGCACAATCTTCACTTCCAGCACCTAATGAGCCAACCAGTGCCAAAAATTCCCATTTGATCACTTAGGTCCAAGGTTGTGCTCTGCTGAATCTTAGGGTCGTGCTCTGTTTCGTTTTAGAAAAAACAAAAAATCAAATGTAGTTGAATATTTTTTGGTCAGATCTCGTATTGCCTATTAAACAGGGCCCCGCCCCACCAAAAAGAGAAAATTAGTGAGGAGATTAATTTAAATCTTAATGCTGAAATTAGGACTTTTAGATCGCGACGACAAAGAAGATACTTAAGAAAAAATTTAAAAGGAATGCTGAAAAGTGATGTACGTGAGAATGGTGGTTAGGAGAATAATTCATGGTGAAATATTAGGTGTACAAATAAGTGTTAACGCTTTTTTTGTGGTACGTATACCGCTAATTTACATATCTGGCATTTCCCCGCGTTGTTGTCATGTGACCGTAACTGGTCCGGAGTATAAAATGTGACAGAAATTTGCCCAATGTTCAAACGCACTTGCCCATCGGTAGGTGAGAGATGGCAAACGATATTGCATTTATTCGGCACCGCATTCGTTATAAATTTCATCATGGAAAAAGTGCTGCAAAAGCATGAGCATCGATCTGTTCTGTTCTTGGGGAAAATATTGTATCGAAAAGCACGTGTCAGTTTTGGTTTAAATGGTTTAAAGCTGGTGATTTTGATGTTAGCGATCGAGAACGTAGCGGCGCCCCGCAGAAGGTTGCACATGAGAAACTGCAAGCATTGCTGGGCGAAGATTCGTCTCAAACGCACAAAGAACTAGTTGAGCAACTGGGAGTAACTCAACAAACCATTTCCAATTGTTTACGCGCAATGGGAAAGATTCAGGAGGAAGGAAAATGGGTGCCAGATGACCTGAACCAGAGGAACAAAGATGAGCAGGTCATGAAGTGTTTAAACCTGTTGAATAAACAACACAGAAAGTCTTTCCGGTGGAAAATCGTTACGAGTAATGAAAATTGGATATGGTACGACAATCTCAAACGCAAAAAACACTGGGTAGACCCCGGTGAAGCAACGTCTTCGACACCGAAACGCAATATTCACTCCAAGAAAGTTCTGCTGTGCATCTGGTGGGATATGACGGGTGTGCTCTATTATGAACCACTGGAACAACATCAAACTGTTACTGCTGATCGCTGCAAGTAACAATTGCTGCTATTGAACCAGGAAATCTGTCGGAAACGTCCATTCACAGGCAAAGGATTGCGTCCCGTGAAATTACTGCATGACAACGCTAGGCCGCATGTTGCGAAATCGGTCAAGCAAACGTTATTGACGCTTGGCTGGGAAGTTTTGGAGCACCCGGCTTATAGTCCCGACATAGCCCCTTTCGACTATCATTTGTTCCGATCGATGCAAGATGGTTTGTCTGCTGTACGTCGCCGGACATGTGACGAAATGCAAAAATCGGTTGACGACTTCATCACGTCACACGACGAAGTATTCTTTATGCATGGAATCCGTCAGCTGTCCGACCGATGACGGAAAGTGATAGATAATGACGGCGCCTATTTTGATTCGTTAAGGAATTGTTGTTTTCTCTCAAATTGCATATTGCGTTGTCCTAAAACGCTTTAAAACGTATTTGCACACCTAATAATACGATGGAAGGATTACATATTGTTCGTGAAGGTTTTTTTTTAAGACAACCGACGTTTATTGTCGCCTTTCGAAAGTTTAGATTGCTTGGTCACTCATCTGAATGCATGGAAAGCGCTTTAATACAGGTGAAAACCACAAAACGGGTGGCGAGCGAACAAAGTAATCAGCATTCCTTTTCCATTGCAAACAACAATCAGCATTCGCATCTACAATCAGCATTCCTTAATACTTGTGAAGTAACAATCAACATTCCAGCTACCGGATGTTTTCTTGTCTTTCATCTATTGCCTACACAAAGACACCAAGTCTACCACGGATTGCGTAAATGGTGCCTCCATACTTTATTTGGACGTCCTCGTCATTGAACCGCCTTATGGAACTTTCTTGACGGAAGTTTATTATAAGCCTACATATACCCCAAATTTAATCCTACCCTCACCTTTTGGGCCGGCTACACACAAGTTGGCATTTTTCAGGCATCTTGTTAAGCGAGCGTTTTCCCACTTTTCAAATGACGCTTCCAGGATTGCGGAGATCAATAATATAAAAGTCGTTGGCCTTAGCTGCAGACTATAAAGAGCATGAAATTGATGACATCTTTAAGAGTGCCAAACTTTCGTTTGCTAACCAACCTCGCTTTGTCAAGGAACCCAGTCAGAGGTTCATTGGCTCTTCTCCGTACGTACCGGGACTTACCTATTTCATCCGGAATGCGTTTAAGAAATTAGGGCTTGGAGTTGGAATTTACCAGCCACGGTTCATATCACAATACCTTCTTTCGTCCGGAAGCCGCAGCACCTCGCTTGCTAATGCAGGGGTATATTCCATACAGCTTAAATACCAGGATGGAACTACCAAATTTTATATAGGTATGGCAAAAAGGTCATTTGGAATTCGTTTGACTGAACACAAAGGACACGTCTTGGGGAAAAAAATCATTCACTGTCCTCTCACGGGAGGTAGTAAGATCTTTTGCCGCCCCACGATGGGCCGAATTACAACAGATCGTACCACCAAACGTATAGCCATTAGGGAATCATTAGAGATTTTGTTCGGCAATCATGTTTGCAATGATGAAGTGTCATTGGAGCTATCTTTTGTATGGCACATATTCCTGCGTGCCTTTTGAAAAAGTGTTTGATTATTCTAACTTTCTATTGTTTCAGCACGTGCCATGCTGTCTCGTTTATATATGATTCACATGCATATTTTAAAATTGTGTGTTTATTTATTTAGGTTCCTAATGTTGAATTTAAACAACGTCTAAGCCTGAAGACGGCACCCGTAGGTGCTGAAAGCTTCCAGGCATTTGTTTACTGTTTTTATGACAATAAAACGGATATTGTTATTATTTAATAAGCATTCCTCTTTCGTTTATGCAATCAGCATTCCTTTTGTTCAAAACTGAAAAACAGAACAAAGAACACTGAAATTCATAGTGCTTCACAAATCTGGAATAACATGGCACTTCCAGAAAACTATTTTAATACAAAAGAGGCAACGAGTACACAGTAAAATTTCTTTCTTTATTGTTGTTTTCAACCTCGAAGAGTAAAGCCAAAAAATGTTAAGAGTTTGAAGAAGTTCATTTTACCATTCAGGGTATGGAAATAAACTCAATAATGCTTTATGGAATCAATTTTAGAAAACACCACAAGAGGAAGAGGAATGATGTGTTAGATGTAATAAGCACGTGTTTTGAAAATAAAGCAGGAAAGATGACACCGAATTTGACGGTGTAATAAGCATATAATAAAACAAGAAACATGACACCGAATTTGAGGGGGTAATAAGCATATAATAAAACAAGAAAGATAACACCGGATTTGACGGTGTAATAAGCATATAATAAAACAAGAAACATGACACCGAATTTGAGGGTGTAATAAGCATATAATAAAACAAGAAAGATAACACCGGATTTGAGGGTGTAATAAGCATATAATAAAACAAGAAACATGACACCGAATTTGACGGTGTAATAAGCATATAATAAAACAAGAAACATGACACCGAATTTGAGGGTGTAATAAGCATATAATAAAACAAGAAAGATAACACCGGATTTGAGGGTGTAATAAGCATATAATAAAACAAGAAAGATGACACCGAATTTGACGGTGTAATAAGCATATAATAAAACAAGAAACATGACACCGAATTTGAGGGTGTAATAAGCATATAATAAAACAAGAAAGATAACACCGGATTTGAGGGTGTAATAAGCATATAATAAAACAAGAAGGATGACACCGAATTTGAGGGTGTATATACATATATTGAATCCGTTCTGACGCAAATGAAATGTATCAAAGCTATTCAAAGTCAATGGAACCGGTATGGAAAACAATAGATCTGACGGAAGAAAGAGGTTTTTCAATCGGGGTTTTAATCCCTCAGATATTGCTGTAAACGGAATCATAAGCTTACGAACTCTTAGAAACGGAGATATTGACAAAAAAAAGATGCGACTTTACGTCCTCTGGTGGGAAAACCATGCATTATTTTAGGAAGAAAGTATTCTCAAAAGGTTTTTCCATATGAGCGGTATCGGTCCAAGAAAAAAAAAATTTAGTCAAGTTTTCAGGAGCCCAGATTTTACTACAAATACATCAGAAGCATAAATTAACACTTGTGCCCTATGGTGGCCAAACGATTCTTTACCAAACATTAGAAATTATGTGAAAATTTATTTCCATCAGGTCTTGTATGCGATAGAAGAAGAATTTTTCAAATCGGAGTTTTAGAAGCAGAAATAACGCAGAAAACTCAATTCACCTTTGTGCCCCCTAGCGGAAAGTCTATGATTTACTTGAAAATTTTGAATTTATAGGAAAAACATTTCGCATCGGAAACACTATCCAACAAAGAAGGAATTTTTCAAATCGGACTACTGGAAGTAAAGATATTGACAAAAATAAGATATGTATCTACGCCCCCTGGAATAGAAACCATGCATTTTTCAAGAAGAAAATGTTCCTGAAAGGTTTGTCGACATGAGTAGTATCGCGCAACAAACGATTTTTTTTGCAGTCGAGATTTTAGAAGCTTATATTTTGCTGCAAATACATCAGAAGCGGAAATTAAGACATACGCCACCTGCTGGCCAAATCATTTCTTACAAAAATTAGAAATTTCCCATCAGGAGCTGTATCCAGTGCAGAAAGAATTTTTCAAATCGGAGATTTAGAAGCAGAGATATAGGGGGAAAGCCATTTACCTTAACGCCTTCTAGAGGAAAGTCAGCGAATTACTTGAAAGTTTTGAAATTATATGAAAAACATGTCACACCAGAAACACTATCTAACAAAGAAGGAATTTTTCAAATCGGACTCTTAGAAGTAGAGATATTGATAAATATTAGATATACATCTACGCCCCTGGCGTAGAAACCATGCATTATTTTAAGAAGAAAATGTTTCTAAAAAGTTTGTCGACATGAGTAGCATCGGTCTACGAACGACGTTTTCTATCGGTCTACGAACGACATGAGTAGTATCGGTCTACGAACGAAGTAGAGATATTGATAAATATTAGACATACATCTACGCCCCCTGGCATAGAAACCATGCATTATTTTAAGAAGAAAATGTTTCTAAAAGGTTTGTCGACATGAGTAGTATCGGTCTACGAACGACGTTTTCTTCAATCGAGAATTTAGAAGCTCATATTTTGCTGCAAATACATCAGAAGCGGAAATTAAGATCCCCCCCCCCCCGGTAGCCAAATCATTTTTTTACAAAAATTAGAAATTATGTGGAAACGATTTACCGTTAGGAGCTGTATCCGGTGCAGAAAGACTTTTAAAATCGAAGATTTAGAAGCAAAGATATAGGGGGAAACGCAATTGACCTCTACGCCCCCTAGCAGAAAGTCTAGGAATTACTTGATAATTTTGAAATTATATGAACAACATGTCACACTAAAAACACTATCCAACAAAGAAGGAATTTTTCAAATCGGACTCCTAGAAGTAGAGATATTCACAAAAATAAGAAATATATCTACGCCCTCTGGCGGAGAAACTGTGGAATATTTTAAGAAGAAAATGTTCCGAAAAGGTTTATCGATGTGAGTGGCATCAGTCCACGAAAGATTTTTTTCAATCGATATTTTAGAAGCTCAGATTTTATAGCAAATACATCAGAAACAAAAATGAATGCTTACGCCCCCTTGTGGCCAAAGTATGAGTTACCAAAAATTATAAATTATATGAAAACATTTTCCATCAGGAGGTGTATCCCCTGAAGAATTTTTTTTTCAAATCGGAGTTTTAGAAGAAGAGTTATCGGTAAAAATGTAATTTACTTTTACGCCCCGTAGCGGGAAAGCTATACGTAATTTAAAAATGTAACTATATCTAAAATACTCTTCGACATAAATGGAATCGAAAGATAAATAATTTTTTCAATCGGATGTTTAGAAGTAAATATGTGGAACAAAACGTATTTTTGAATTCGACATCATCTGCATTTACGCCCTCTAGCGGCAAAATTGCACATCGTAAAAAAAAAAAAACAACGAAATAAGGGGTCATCATTCGCATATTTCAAGCTTCCTAATGCAAAAAGAATTTTTCAAATCGGACTAATAGTTGCAGAGATTTCGTGGGTACAGGCGGACGGACAAACCGATAACATAAGCACGATCTTTTTTTACAAAAGACGTGCTAAAAAGAATCTGATATTCAAAGCATTCTACAACCTTTCATAGTTTCCACAAATATTCCAAAACCAAAAAATGCTGTATGATAATTTTCTCAACCACATACGATGCATTACCACATAGATGAAAAAATTCTACTTTAAAAAGGAAAAACAATTGTGAAAGACCTTGGCCACGCCAAGCTTTCTCCGACATAGAAATGCTATTTGCAAACTTCCTTCTGGAATTCAGTGCATCGCGACAAAGAAGAATAAACACTCCATTCAGTGGGGAAGTCGCAAAAGAACAGAAATGCGAGGTCCCGGTCAGAGTGCTATTCGGTTTTTCTAAAAGTTCACAATAACTTACTTCTTGAGAGAAAGCTTTGTTAACTTTCAGTATATGTCCCGACGCAGTTCCTATCGCTTTACCGAAAAAGAGAAGCACTCTACGAATTATATCTTTATCTTCTTGAGTCAATGAAACTCTAACCAAGGTTCTTTTTATCTCCTTGAGCCGCTGAAACTTTACGAAGGGTTTATTTGTCTTTTTCAGCAACTGACTCTCCGAAGGTTTTCTTTATAAATTCTTAAGCCATTGAAACTGTGCAAAGGTTCTTTTACCTTCTCGAACCATTGAAATATTACAGCTTCCAAAGCTGGAACTGATAGGTTTCGAGATGAAATCAGCAAAACTTCGACGGAGTCTAAATCCAGTGAACATAGAGTTGATCCAAGTTTTTAAATTCTAATTATGAACATTTCTGTGGGAACTAGAGCATTGTATATACAATGGGTCATTGTCACGTCTCTGAGATTGGTGAGAATGTGAAGCACTGCTGGCGACAAATGGGTTTCAAATAAGCTGTATCTATACTTCCCACTTGCTGATTTTTCCACTGATACTGAGTTCATCAAACTCAGACTGTGGTACAGTGAACGTTATGTAAGAAGCAAGTTGTCAGAATTCAAGTGCAGGTGGTGCGAAGAAATTCATTTTCCGATATTTTGTTTGGCGCTTCTTCCCTGCGTGAAAAAGGGAAATTCAGACACAGTTGTAATAGAATCATGCCCCAGTCGTCGATAGGCCAACTTTATGGTCAGTGACACATGACAAATATCCATTTCAACCAGTGGCGCACCCATGGGGAGAGCCGATGCCCCCACCCCCCGCCCCTTTGAGCTGACAGAGCGGAAAGTTATGTCGAAGTTTGAAACAAAAAATCACGATACACGATCTACATTTACTTCTTAATCATGTACTGTAGAATTATAACATACAATAATTATAAAGGAGTAAGTATAGTTCTGTTAAATACATTTAGAAAAATTTAAGCAGGAAAAGAATTTTATCTACTTTTCCTTCTAATCATTTATTTAACTTTCTTGCACTGTAACATAACTGGATAAGAATAAATGCCCAAAAGTCAATTTTCTTCTTAATTATTATGGTACCTGACTATTTTTTCCGTGGGGGGGGGGGAACCCCACCTTACGAAAATTCTGTGTGCCACGCCCCCTATGACGTTTCTGGGTGCGCCAATGATTCCAACTGCTTTTTGTTTTTTTTCACCTTTCTCTCTCGCTTGTTCTTTGATTTTGCAGTTTTTGCTGCACCGCTCACCTTCGTAAAGTCCAAATCAAAAGTTTACAGTGTTTATTTTTTTTTCTCTGCTTCTCTCTTTTTCTCTCTTTCTCTCTCTCTCTCTCTCATTCACGTACACCATATACTAAACTAATAGACTCGTTCACTGTCGTTGTTCTCTCACCACCAGTTCTTCCACTTCTTACGCATTTATGCCAAATGCTGCTGGCCAGCCCGGTGGCGCAGTGGTCTAAGCGATGGCCTCTGATCATTCGTCCAAAAAGGGTCACGGTGGTCGTTTAACCTCTGTGACGTACGTGCCAGCAGGACGCACACGACATAAAGGCAGATAGATAGTAGTCAGAACGAACGTCCGCGTAGCTCAATTGGTAGAATGACTTATCCCGGAATGAGGGGACCTGGGTTCGAGCCCCGGCGTGGAAAAAAAAACGGAGTAATTTACTTCGTTATACTTCCAATAAAAAAAAATGCTGCTATTTCTTGTACGCTGAACAAAAGTTGCTTTGGTAGTAGTTTTTACCTACTTTCAGTAACTTCTTTCGCCTCCGAAATCTGCAAAGAGGCAAAGTTTTCCAAACAACTTACAACTAACGAAAATATTGTGATTAACCTGACAAAATGCATACGACAAAACATTCATTACAGTGAAACGGTTTAATTTATTTTCATATGGTGCTAAAAATTCCACTCGCTTTTAGTTACGGGTTTTCCTGTCAGGGAAGAACATTACGGGATCTACGCATGTACCTAGCATATTCTAAATGCTTAATATACGAGGATATATATAAAAAAAAGGTTACAAGCAGCAGCATTGGAAAAGTAATCAGTGTGGAGGGTACATTTGTTGCCCAGAGTGGAGACAGATGGCACTAGTTGTCTGACAGCGGTTGTTTGGGAAATTAGTGCAAGTTCGCAGACGCGTGAGAGCGATTGAAATGGCAAGACGTTTAGAAAAGTGGTTCCGCTTGGAGGTGCGAGCCGTAATTCGGTTCTTATGGGCAAAGAATGTGTCCGCATCTGCAATTCACAGTCAAATAGTGGAAGTTTATGGTGAAAAGCAATCAGCCGACAACATGTAGCGCAATGGTGTCACTCTTTTCAATCGGGCAGACAGGATGTGGAAAACCACAACAGGGCAGCGAGCGGCCGTCCAAGTTCGTCAACGACAGAAATGAACACGGCACGAGTTGACGAAATGATTCAAAATGATCGACGAGTAACTGTGCGTGCAATGGTATCGGAGCTGGGACTCAGCTATGGTACCGTTGAGCGTATCGTTTCTGATGTTTTGGGATATTCCAAGGTTTGTGCCCGCTGGGTACCACGTGCGTTATCCGAGGAGCAGAAAGCCACACGAATGATGTGCAGCCTCACGTTTCTGCAGCGTTACTTTTCGAACGGAATCTTAGCATGCTTGATACGCTTTCCAACTCTTAGGGGAGTTCTCGATTTCTAGTTCTGCAAATAGCAGAACTTAGGGAGTTCTCAATTTCTAGTTCTGCCAAGCCATTTTTACGTTTAATCCACGAAGAGGGAAATGTATAGGCAAGCAATGACAGTCACACTTTTTCTTAATTCTTAATATAAAAGAAATCATAATAACTTATAATCCTAAATGCTCAGTATTATGAAACACATCGATATTCATTCATCTACGGAAGAGGTAACGTATCCTCTGATATAACCTTCCTAATTTAATTCCTGTATCTATGTAAATTTAATTCGCTTTCTTTTAAGCAGTACAGTTTCTAACTTAACGCTGTATTTTCTCTCTCGACTGAATATTTTGTGGCAAACTGCATTAAAGTTCTGAGGTTGAGTGACTGTATATGAACAGCTGAGATAAGAAAGAGGTTTACGATGTATGTTCAGGTTGTCTCTCGTTAGATGTATTCTGCTGTCTTTCGCTAGATGTTCTGGCTAACTCACTTTAATTGAGTTCATTTTCTTGTTAGATATTCGGATAGAGCTTGCAATTGCTTTGGAAAGAGATTTATTGTATGATAATTGATTATATTATGCTTAGATTCTGTTACTCGAGCTTGATTAAAAAGCGTGCACTGAATGGTATGTTTCTTTATTATTTAAATCAAACTATTGCCAATGTGACTTGGATTATGTTGTGTGTTATGAGCATCCGATTACTGAGCTTATTGAAATAACCACTGAAGCGACTACTGGCTTATGGACTTGAATAAACGTTGAAACTGTAAGTAGATTTGACGTATTCTTGAAGTGACATTTTTGTGATTAATTAAATACATTAAATGTTGAGCTATCAAGTATTTCAGATAAAACGAATGAATTACGAAAACTAATCAAGCTAGAAGTCGGAACGGACCTAGCCCGAGCCCAATCCGGCCTCAAAGTTTTGCATGGACCTGAAAAACTTGAGCCCAATCCGGCCTCAAAGTTTTGCATGGACCTGGAAAACTTGAGCCCAATCCTGCCTTGATGCCGGCCGGGCAGGACATTTTTCTTCCAACAATTTTTCTCCTGCATATTGAAACACCTTTTCACCTCACAAAACGAAGACGAGCTAAATAATCAGATGGCTAAGTTCACTCAATAAAATGACAAACCCCTTCCACTGCCGGATGCATTGATTACTTACAGCTGAATCCGACAAGTCGGGCTGTAAGGTGAGAGTCTGAAATGGGACGGTTTATTTCGTTAACCCTTTCCACTCGAATAAATTTTCACCCATACTCACCCAGCACTCGTTATTAATAATTTTTTCTTAGCATTGAAAGTCCAGCTTTGGCTCGCCAGCCCCGACATACGAGCTACAGAGGCATAATCGGCGTGGCGGGTGACACTCGACCTATTCGGCGAAAAAGAAATTCCTCGCGTGCGCCGACATGCGAGCTATAGAGGCATCATCGGCATGGCAGGTGACACCCGACATGCCGATGATATTTCTTTTTCTCTATTCGGTGAAAAAGAAATGTCTCGCGAGCGCCAACATGCGAGCTAAAGAGACTTCATCGGCGTGGCGGGTGACACCTGAACTATTCGGCGAAAAAGAAAGGTCTCCCGAGCGCCGACATGCGAGCTATTCGGCGATTTCGTAATGTCGTTTGTCACTCGACAGTGGAGCGGAAAGTGTTAATGTTTGAAATCGTTGGCAATTGCGACTAAAACGCGGCTTTCTTTCTTTCCGAGAAATGTTTACATGAACAGAGTTTACAGCTACACGAAACCAAAACCAAAACGAATTTCAGGCGCCATTCGTTTTTACAACGGAGACGAAGAAGTTCGAAGCATTTGTTTACATATTTGGGGAACGAGGGCTACTTTGTTTATTACTTACGTGTAGAAGAAGAACAGCGTTTAAATATATAGTCATCCCAGAAGTATCTAGTCATCCATAAATCCCATCTGCCAACGAGAAATGGCACGTCTCTCTGCCTTGCATTCCTTATAGTACTAAGGGAAGCTAGTTAAATATCGGGGAGTTAGTTAAAAAAATTTTTCATCAGAGCAGCAGGTCTTCAGCATTTTCTGAATCACCGACAATGTGACAAAACGGAATAGTACTCACGGACCACATGAAAAGAAACAACACCGAATTTGCGGTTTAAATGAGCACGTCTTTTGAATCCGTTCTAACGTCAATAACATTTATCAAATTCAATACAACCAGTTAGAAAAAAATCCGTCAAATTTCTGCAATCGATAAAACATCCAGAAATAGAAACAGCTACATACTTTCACAAGCGGCTAAAAAGTATATTACGGAAATAAAAAAATGGCGCACAAAACGTTTCTCATAGGAGAAGGAAGGTATTGGAGAAAAACAGATTTTCAAATCGAACAGTTAATTTTCCTTTGGTTACTTTTACCCTGAAAACTTTCTATTGGAAACATAACTTACAGTTTGGAATGTCAGCAACAGCGCACAATAAGCTCTGAATTTGAATTCTTTTGCTCATTATCCTCCCCGACAGTCCCTTTCAAAAGTGGACAATGGAGATTCTCGTTCCCCCAAACTGGATAGCACTAAACAGTGTTTTCAAGAGAGTGAACAGAATGAGTTACATTTGAAGATTTTTGCTTTAAAAAATGTTTAAAAAAATGTCTGTTTATCCTGACACTGTATCTGTACCACCAAGTCAAATAAATAGTTTTTTAAACCTTCAATAAGAAAAACAAGTTAGTAAAACCATGCAAGGCATTGATTATGATACGCTTTCCAACATACCAGAAATCATTACTCAAGTTACGATGATAATAGCTTAGAATAAATC
The DNA here is from genome assembly GCA_039090855.1 of Macrothele yani. Classification (NCBI taxonomy): domain Eukaryota; kingdom Metazoa; phylum Arthropoda; class Arachnida; order Araneae; family Macrothelidae; genus Macrothele; species Macrothele yani. Next base: position 65,981,845 of record CM077028.1, on the reverse strand, counting down.
TCGCTCCTATGACCTGACCTTTTACCCCATTTCTATGATATTCAACAGAACCCGTAAAGTATACGTCCGGAACAACATGATAAAGTTTTGTCTCAATCGAAGCATTTTTACGTAAGTTATAACGCATAAGGGCGATGGAATGGATCCTGCTCCTATGTCCTGACCTTTGACCCCATTTCGCTCATTTTTAATAGGGTTCGTCCTTACGTGGTTCCTTTTCACATACTGAAATTTCATCGACATTGAACAATTTTAACGTAGGGTATGACGCATAAGGGTAATGGAATACATCCTGCTCCTATGTCCTGACCTTTGTCCTCATCACGCCTATTTTCAACAGGTTTCGTTCCCAGGTGGTCCCCTACCACATACTAATATTTGTTAGAAATCAAACTATATTTACGCACGTTATGACGCATAAGGGCAATGGAATGCATCCCGCTCCTATGTCCTGACCTTTAGCCCCATTTCGCCCAATTTAATAGGGTTCGTCTTCAGGTGATTCTCTACCACATACTAAACTTTCATTGAAATCTAACCATATTTACTCACGTTATGACGCATAAGGTTAATGGAATGCATCCCGCTCTTATGTGCTGACTTTTGACCCCATTTCGCCCATTTTCAATAGGGTTCGTCCCGAGGTAGTCCCCTACCACATACTAAAATTTCATCAAAATCGAACCATTTTTACGCAAGTTATCGTGCGGACGGAGAGACGGACAAAGTGGGAGCATATACGCTTCTTCAACCTACGGTTGGAAAGCGTAAAAAATAATTGCGTATCAAAGTGGAAAACATATAACCACGGTTCCACTGTAATACCTTTGAGACACACATGATAAATATCGTATAGAACAAATTTCGCCAAATAAATTAGCATTGGCCATAAGACTATGCTACTGTAGCTTAGTATGTTTGAGTTACATTACCTACGAGAATACTGACGGGAAAAATGATTTTATACGTGTACTTTGTTAAAATCTCAGTTTGCAAGTTTTTCCGCAGTTGAAAACATTTCTCTCTACTTTCACTAAATGTTTGCTTAAAATTTAATTCAATTAATTTTTCATGCGATGACAAACTTGTCATTTTCCTTACTTTTAGGAAAGAAACTAAAAAAAAAAAAGGAAAAGTTGTTTCTACAGACCGACGATACTGGCTCCAATTCTTTTTCATAAACTGTCATCTTTCTTATATTTAACAAAGAAAGCCAATCTTGTTTTCACGCTGCGTTAAACAACACTCATGTTAAAAAAGTTTAAGGTGAATACCGGCTCAGTTAAAAAACGTTATTCCTCCGCTTGTTGATGAAGGTTTTTGAAAGAGAGCTATTATTACAGAATCACTACTATAAGAAAAAGAATTACCTTAAAATTGTAATTTTCTCAGTTAATTAGCTAATTTCTGCAAAAAAAGACGCTGTAAAAGCACCTGATAACCGCTAAACTAATGTTTTTTTTAGCTAAGCGTTACGTAGATTATCTTAGAAACAAATTGTTTTCTCTAAACTTTAAGCTCATGGACAGAATAAAAGAAAGTCCAAACATTCATGGGAGACTGAACATGATCAACATTTTATTTACATGTCGCTTACAGACACTTTCAACGACAAATTGAATGCGAAAAATTTAAGGAAGTAGTTTAAATCGTTCAATTAGTAGCCACCGGCTTTAAAACAATGTCAAGTAAGTTTGTCATCGCCATACGTCCGATTACTGTTATTTACAAAGCTCATTTTATATTAAAAAAAACAGGATACGTTATCTGCTTGTCAAGAATTTAATTGGAATTTCTCATTTGCCTGACAACTGAACCATTCTAAGTGACATACGTATTTAAAACTATGCAACTTTCTTCGACCACAAAAAAGGATGTCAATTTTACCTGTGAACAGATATAATGTACCAGAAGATAATGAAGCTACGCGACAGAAAACCACAGCCTTAAAGATGGCAAATTTTTATTTTGTTAGGAAATTAAGGAAACGTTATTTTAATAACTTCCATGGCAATTTTCTGGTGAAATCAGCATTCTTGAACAAGAAGGAGTCAGCCGAAAAAGCAATTGTTCTCGAAAATAAAACTGAAAATATACATTCCATTCTTTTGTTTAAACTTATTTCAGTTTCTTGCATCTGATCACTCCTCCAAGATGGGCCTTAATTTGAGTCCCCGATAGGACAAGATTGGTGGTGTTTCTGTCCGATGGCGCTAATTTTCCTCTTTCCTTGCAACCAGTGGCTCCAAAGTTAGGACGGGCGACTTATTATAGATCGCTGAGTTGCTTTGCCGTTAAATTCCGAAACAAAATTGAAGAATAAAAAAGCTTACTTCTTCTGTTTATATGATTTCTTTAAAATAACGTGAATGCAAACTATTATTTTGTGAAACTTTTAAAAACAGGGTGTTTCATTGGCAAGAGACCCCCCCCCCCCACGTCACACCAAAAAAAATTATTTATAACTTAGTGAATAACTGGACAACGAATGTTTACAAACGTCTTGCCCTCAAGATTAAATTAATCATTTCTTATAGAATTCAAGGCGCCGGACACGAATATGACAATGAAAATGCAAAACTGGCTACGTTTTGTGAGAGATCCACAAAAGTTTCTGATACGTGATTTCTACATCTACCGGTAAATGTCCGTTTCTACGTCCGACGTCGCTTTGCCTGTCGCTTTGCATGGCTGCTCAGAATCACCTCTGGTGAGCGTCCAATAGTAGTCAGCCAAATATAGAAGTGGACCACTTCCCTGGTATCGCTTCTCCATCGTTGCAAGTTCCTGATGGAAACGATCACCGCTCGTTACTAACCATGCTGCAGTTGTCGGGAATTAAATGCAAGTGGGAATGGAGCAAGTGTATTTTTGAGGACACATTGCAGCTAAGTTTATGATACAGAGACATGTCCCCAGCCAGTTCCTTGTAGGTTTTTACCCTGGCATTTCCGAGGAGGTTAGTTAACACCAGACAAAACGCGTTCCAAGCTTTTTTTCTGATCATCCTGTAGCAGGATGTCGGACATTTCGTCAATAAAGAGCTCACGGATCTGAGTACCCACAAAAACTCTCTCTTTAATTTTCGCCTCGCTGAGTCGTGGGAATTAGTCAGCCAGGTACGTGAAAGCTGATATGGCTTTTACGAAGATTTTTTTATCAGACCAAGTTTGATGTGTAGGGGCAGTAATAGAATTTTGTGCGTTTCTGCCAGTGCTGGGTGTTGCACATTCTTCTCTCTGACCTTCAGAGATTTCCTCGCAGGCCAATCTCTTTTCACATAGAGCAAACTCCTAACTCAGCTGTCCCATTCAGACAAGAAACAGCAGTACTTCTTATATCCCAGCTGTAGACCCATCAACACAGACACTACCTTAAAGTCATCACAAAGATGCCAGCAAGTACTTGCTGTATTGAAGACAGTCCAATAATTGTTCTAGGTTTTCGTAAGTTTCTTTCTTGCAGACAACGTGTCCGACTGGAACTGAGGGAAGCGGTTTCCATTATGCAGCAACACCGCCTTGAGAATCAATTACGACGAGACTATGAATAATCGCCATTCGCGCGGGTCAAGTTTGATTCGTAGGGCATTCATCAGGCCATCTACATCGTAGCAGAACACAAGGTTATCTTCCTTTTGGAAGTAAGACACAGACTGCTTATGACGAGTGCAAAACAAAGCCACTTGGACATTTTCCTTGAGAAGATTCCGCTGTAGAAGTCTTGATCCCAGTAACTCTGCCTTGGCATTGGACAGTTACATCGCAAACAAGATCGTTCAATTCTTCTTGTGTGAGAATGTATGACGTAGGTGAACCATCGTGGTTAGCATATGGATAATCATTAGAAGCCGAAGGCTCAGGTAAACCGAAATCAATTCGCCTCCGTCCTCATCGTCCTCTGAATTGATGAAAAATTCATTTGGAGGTTCGGGAACGGAAAGTCCTTCGCCGTGAGGAACTGGTCGAATAGCAGATGGTATATTCGGGTACGCTATTGTCTACTTTCTTCTTTTTCCTCGTGATGCCTCTTGAAACCTGTGTTATCATGTAGAAGTAGCAGTCATTTGCATGATTACTTGGTTCCTTTCAAACCACATGCCGTTTGTTGTTACAAACCATAGGAACAGCAAACGGCATCGACGCTTTACCACTTTTCAGCCACTTCGGAAAATTTCCAGCACACGTAAAACAGCATACATGTCAGAGTTGGGCAAAATCGTAATTGAATTAATCTGTAATGCATTACAGCGTAATGGTAATGGGAACAAGATCTTAGCGTTACCATTACATGGTAATGGTGAACTGGTCATTAGAATTACATTGTAATTGTAATGACATGTACCAGTTACCCATTATGATCGTAATGATTAATGGTTAACTATATGTTGATAATTAACCAATAACTTATGGGTAACAATACAACGTGAATAAACCAGCAAACAGTACACCCTTACACGTTGGGTAGGTTATTTGGCAATTGTTCCACCCCTCTGACCTCAAATGCGTGTATGTAGGTATTTGGAGATTGTACGTGTAGGACATGCGTAGTTGCCCCGTCTTCGCCGCAAGCAAAGTGATTTGAACGAAATAATACATATGAAGTAAGTACGAATGGGATGTTTATCTCGGGTAGAGATACTCTACTTATTGCGGCCATCTCCAGTACAGTACTCTCGTCCATTACATACGCTCCACTGCTCAAAATAATTACCCCACTATAGCCACAAGCACATATTAGCACTACACTCACAGTTCGGCAACTCAGGGTGCACTACTGAATATTACAGAAATTTGCGAACTCTTGACATTTTTGCCTTACTTCTCAAGTGTTTTTGTCCATTACTTGTCCGATACGAACGCTGGACTAGCGAGCGACTGACTCCTTTATATATACACTGAAGAGATACCTGTCTAGTAACGTGTAGCACCACCTTTCGCCCTGATGACGGCGGCGATTCGTCTCGGCATGGACTCGACCAGACACCGGAATCGTTGGGAAGCCATACGGATCCACGACCCCTGAACAAGCTCCCACCGTTCACGAAGACTTGATGGAGGGGGGGGGGTCAGAGCCTCTAACATCTGTGTCTCGATGGCATCCTAGATGTGCTCGATGCGATTGAGGTCAGGTGACCTAGCTGGCCAAGGAAGCGAGGTCACGTCGGTGGAGTGTTGATCCAACCATTCGGATACAATTCGGGAGCGATGGCACGGTGCATTGCCTTGATGCAGTATGAGGTCCCCAGTGGGATGTTGAAGACTCACAAACGGGAGCAAATGGTCGTCCAGGATATCCGGGTAACGTAGACCTGTAAGGGACGATGTCACACGTACCAGGGGTCCCATTTCAGTCCACGTAAACAGTCCCCAGACGAGAAAGCCACCCCGACCAGCTTGAAGAATACCCTGCTGGCAAGAAAGATCCATCGTTTCATGTGGTTTGCGCAGTACTCGTATCCTGCCATCCGCATGTACCAACGTGAATCTCGACTCATCAGTCCGGACAACATTTTGTCACATGTCTAGGGTTCAGTGGCGATGTTCCCGCGCCCATGCTAACCTTTGCACCCTGTGATGTGCGGTCAGCAGCGGTACCTTCGTGAGACGATGGCTTCTGTACCACATAGCGAGGAGATGGTTCTGGATAGTGTGGCTGCCTACACATTTTTCGAAGCGAAGAAGGAAATCTAATTAATTCCAGACGATATGTAGAAGGAACATCACACATTTTTTGAAGAACTTAACTGCCAGTACAAGTTGCAAACCCATTTTTGACGTTTCACGCGCCAATGTGAAAGCTCAAACCCTCTACTGTCGGTGGCGTTTCGAATCCACATCCTTCTGCTCTGGAAAAGAATGCTTTCCCAATTAAATTACATCGACAAGTGCTTATCACTGCTATTTGCCGCCTTGAAATGTGCGTCACCTCTGTAATACGTCGCAAATTACAGTAGAAACGATATCACTTCACTGAGTCGCTTACATCTCATATCATAGCACATGATATGAGATAGAGTTCCCAAAATTTAATTTATCTTTTTTTTATTTGGATTTGATCCCAAAGATTTATTTTAATTTTAAATTCAGTTCCCAAAGTGAAGCATAAGTCCATGCCATTTCTAGTATCTGACATGCTGGAAATGGAAAACAGACCTTAATTGGAAAATGGAATGAGCTCATATTCTTAAACATATGAGGAATTCAAGGTTCCACCGCAATGCAGTTATTTTTCGCCAGAATCTGGAATTACAATCCACGTATTTTCCACGGAAACTGGTTTGAGGCTCATAGAAGGACTAATAGGACTCGTTCTGTTCTTTCGATATAAACTATATACCAGCAAGTAATTAGACACCCCTGCGATCGACGATATCTGCGTTCCTAATACACATCACGGCCGCCGCCGTTAAATATCGTGTGGGAAACAACAACGCAACCAGTCGCATGCAACATGCCACGCAGTTCGGAGCTCTCTGATTTCGAGAAAGGTGTAATCGTCGGGTATCACAGAAATGGCCGATCCAGACGTGACATATCCAGCGAGTTAAAGTACCCAAAATCGACAGTGGCCTACGTGATTGTAAAGTGGAAGATGAGAAATGACTGTCGGAATGTGCCCCGACCCGGCAGACCCACAAAACTGGGAGTTAGAGACCGACGGGTGCTGGCCAGAGAAATTCGGAAGAACCGCACCAAATCGATGGGCCACATCCGCGAGGAGTTTCAACAGGCATCCGGGAGTGTTCTTTTGGTGAATACCATCCGTAAGGAAGCCCATCTGCTCAGTTATCATGGACGTGCTGCCACCCACAAGCCTTTGATCACCAAGTCCAATAGCGCTGCTCGGCTAACGTGGTGCAAATAACGTCGACAGTGGACCGTTGAAGAGTGGAAACAGGTTCTATGGAGCGACGAATCAAGGTTCACCCTCTACCGTTTGGATGGCAGGGTCTGGGTTTGGCGTCTGCCTGGAGAACGCCTCCGGCCGGAATGTATTGTGCCAACTGTGAAGTTCGGTGGCGGTGGAATTATGCTACGGGGGTGTTTCTCCTCGTATGACACGGGACCCTTGGTCGCAATTTCTGGTAGACTCAACGCCGAGACCTACTGCACCATTTTGGATGACCATGCGCTTCCTATATTGTGGCAGTTTTACGGGGTGGACCCATGTTACTTTCAGGATGACAATGCCACCTGTCATGTTGCGAGGTCCACCATGGCTTGGTATGGTGACAATGGGGTTAATCGAATGGACTGGCCTGCGCAAAGCCCGGACTTTAACACTATCGAGCAACTCTGGGACGAGTTGGAGCGTCGACTTAAGGAGTGCTCCTACCGTCAGAAATAGATGAAGGAACTGACCTGTCTTCTCCAAGCCGAGTGGAATAAAAAACCGCTAGCCGTCGTACAACGCCTGGTTGAGAGTACGCCCCGGGGGATCGCAGCTATAATCGCCGCTCGCGGAGGCTCCACAAACTATTGAAGGTGAATAAACTTCGTTTTACTTTGCTATCACAGGCGTCCGATTACTTGTTGGTAGATAGCATACTATGTACCAGGTTTGGGCCGCATCCTGCCTCAGTGACCAATTCGATAAGTTTTTTTTTATTCAACATCGGAGGAGACTGCAAAGTCTCTTCTGATTAGAAAACGGAAGAAAGCTGTCTTGTAATCAGCGCGACAGAATGAGCTGCGGAGCATTAGGTTGGGGACTGACTAAGGTATATAATAGACTGGGCATGAAGGTGATTGTAAAGTGACGGAGTCAAGCCCCCAATAATTATTTTCATGTAGCAACGTTTTCTGTATCAATTTATTACTTCAAGTGTAATGTAATTCAAATTCATATGCACATGTAAGACACGTGGCGTGTTTCTTTTGTACGCCATATTAAGGAGAATTGAGCCAGGCAGGTGACTAGCGGCATTCGTTGACCTTGACCTGGGCGACTGGCTCTGTTGTATCAAAGGTCACCACTCCCAGAGAGAGGCGAACTCCACGCCAAAAGGATTCCAGAAGCTAGAAATGGGGTGGGGGGAGGATAAGGCTATAAAAGTGAGTGACACGTTCGCTCAAGAGGCTTTTAGTGTTTTACCTTCGACCAGGTAGGACGGCGTGTTCCAGCAGAGAGTGTCGGTTAGACCTCTCGGGGATTTTCGTTTTGGTTGACGGAATGGTCAGGGTTTTACGGCGGTCAGAGATCGACTGAGATTTGAACGGAAAGACTCAAGTCAAACGTGTCGGAGGGTCTTTCGAGATAGTAAAGTGTTCGCCATCTGGAAATCTGTTGGCACGTGGAGATAGCTAATCGAACGAAGTTTATTTTCTCCTCTATTAAATTTTGTTACGTCTAACAAAGGGCTTGTGTTTGGAGTTACTCGTTGTCTTAGATATTAAGTAACTGCCGACTACACGTTCCAGTATTTCAGCGATCGAGTTCAACTCGACTGCACTCAAGAGAACCTACGTCAGGCCTGTTTTCAAGATTCGGAATCAGTAAGGCCTAGTGGAAGATGGAACTCAGTGGTGCCCGACAGAGATTTTCAGGTAATTTTCTCAGCAAAACATCAAGATAAGGCAGGGCATCATTGTGTTCGAGCTCCATAGTGAAATTTATCCCAGGGTGAATATCATTGATTTTATCTAGGAAAGCCGGGAGAGTAGCCTTTCCATGAGGACACATGAAAAAGACATCGTCCGCATATCTTAGCAGGTGGTAGGCCTTGGGGTGATGTTGGTGAATATATATTGCTCAACTGGGTGAAGTATTGCTTCCGCGAGGACGACTGAAAGCGAGGATCCCACCGGAGCGCCATTTATCTGTTTGTAGCTTTGTCGTTGGAAACTGAAGTAGCTGGAATTCGAGACTAAGTCCATTAACGTGAAGATGCCGAGGCAAGACTCCTGCGAATAAAGTGATGAATTAAATATGGCCTCTTTTTACATTCTGACGGCTTCCGGCACGGGTACCGAAGGGTTAAGAGAAACCACGTCGAAACTGCCGATAATGTCGCGTGGACAGTGATTTACATAATTTTCGTGGTAAAATCTAGAGTGGAAGTAATTATAAAGTCCGATTAAAGGAGGTCAGTAGCCAGAAATTTGGATAGTGCTTTCTTTAAACGGTACGTCGGTGCGGATATCCTTGACAGGATGGGTCTCAATGGATTACCGTGCTTATAGTGTTTAAGTCTTCTGAAGAGTTTCGGGATCTGAGGGCCTGGTGGTAATTTATTGGCTTCCTTTCTTTCGCTTCTCAAGAAAGAAGCGAAATATAACGTCTCGCTGAAGTTGCCATGAGTTTAGAACCAGTTCTTTAAATAGTGAAAGCCTTTTGTTTTCCTTCCATGATCCCGCGTGCTAAACCAACATAACGCCTCGTGTCTTTGAATGCATAATTACATTCCCATCAGTTCGTTTGTCGTCAGGTCACTGCGTTCAAATTGTTTAAGCGTTCTGTCATTCAGTTTGCTGTCTATCTTCCTTGAAAAAGTCATCTGGTTGATGTACGAAAGCTTGAAAACTTTGATTTCTATGCTAAGTCAAGGAATTCAGATTACTAGTATAGTTATACCACATGCTTTAAAGCAAATCTTACCCACACTCTGTGGGTAGAAAAATAATCAAAATCACTCTCCGGCTGACAAGGATATTACAACAGATTATTTTGCAGGGGGAACTTCCTGGTGAGAGACGCTTCAGAGATGAGAATAATCGTGAGCTGTAAATTGAAGGAAGCATCAGAAGCTGCTTGACTCATACCTCAAGACGATTCAGAATCTGCGTCTGATTCGGTTCTGATGCACCGAAGACCAACCTGTACTTGAAGACCATTTGCTGTGAAACTGTGACGTAGTAGAGAGTTGAAGTGCAGCATTATTTTCGATCTGAAGTTTAGATTTCAAAATGATGCGGAAGATGGTACAAAGTTGGGTACTTGCTCTTCAAGTGGAAACCAAAGAAGTAGTAGTGAGATACTTCATTTCAAAGTAGTAGATTACCGATTTGATCAAAATAAAACTAAAAGGGCAGATGTCGGAATGTTAGTTAATAACTGTTCATGTGCAGGACGAAAAAGATAATCACGGGTAGAATGAGTCAAACAAACTGCTCGGGTAAGTTGAAACATCATTCGTAACAGAGAATCAATTGCGGGGCAGAGACTAAAACCACGAGTCAAATCGGCTGGAACATTACAGCACCGGCAATTCAGAGAAGAAACAATATTAAATCGGTGCAGAGTAATGGGGGTGCAGATCCTTTGAGCTGTACGCGATGCGATGTTATTCCAGAAATGGCATATTCCCTATACACTCCTGATACTGTCGAACGGGGATACGGCAGTTTCTGTACCATCTCCGCGATGGACTGACCCATGTGTCAGACACCCACTGTCCTCTCACCTGTATACTTGCAGTGGGTTCGTCCTTTAGCGAGAGGGTTGACAGCAACGCTTTACCCAGGAACCAGGTATCCTATGTTTCCTGTCCTCTAACTATTATCTCCCGTCTGATGCGACAATGCCCGCCATTTTGTTTTTGTTAGTCATGCAAATCTACAGAGTTGAGTCACATTATTGTGACCACTTCCTACTTTTGACGTCAACAGCGCGTAGCCAATGAAAGAAGGCACGTCTCGTGAGCTGGCTTGGACTTTATACACGGAGTGGCCACTTTATTATGACCACCTGAAAGTTTTAAGCAAATGAGCTACAGCTGCGCATTGTAGCCGCCAGAGGGCAAGGCTAGTATAAAAAAGGAAAGCTTAGTGCTTGCGACAGTAGTAGAAGTGATTTGTGGGTGACGAGATGGGTAAAAAATACAATTTGACGGACTTTCAACATGGGATGATTTGTAGGAGCTCGGAGCCATGGAGCGAGTATCACCGAAACCGCCGTATTCGTGAAATGTTCCAGAGCAGCTGCTGTTAAAGTGTTTGCAGATTGGACTGTCAGCCAAAAAACTGGGTCCCTACGTGCAATGTGTAATCGTCATCGACTAGTGACTGCTCGGGTGGAACGGAGAGTGTCCAGACTGATAACAGACAACAGAAGGGCAACGGTGCAACAAATTGCAGACCATCTTAATCAAGGATCCCCTCAAATGATCTCTGCGCGCACTGTTCGTCGTACACTGCATCGGATTGGATATGGCAGCCGAAGGCCTGTTCGAACATCTTTGCTGTCTGCAGTTAACAAGAGAAAACGTCTCCAGTTTGCACAGGAGTACAAGGAATGCACCGTCGATAATTGAAAACAAAATATGTGGTTCGATGAATGACCTTTTCAGTTGCACCATGCCGATGGCCGGGTGATCATTTGGCGGAAACAGCACGAAAGCATGGACCCCAAATGCATTGCTACAACCCTCCAAGTTGGTGGAGGCCACGTTATGGTTTGGGGAATGTTTTTCTGGCATGCTTTGGGCCCTTTAATTCGTGTTGATCAACGTCTGACTGGCACATGATAACTAAACCTCGTTGCGGACCAAGTGCATCCTGTCATGTGGATGGTTTATCCCAATGGGGATGGCTACTTTCAACAAGATAATGCGTCCTGCCATAGTGCTCGTATTGTACAGGATTAGTTTTAGGAACATGCCGGTGAATTTATTTTTCTGAGGTGTCCCCTACAATCTCCAGATCTCAACCCCATTGAGAATTTGTGGGATGAAGTTGAACGAGTCATCAGACAGCTGGTTACACAACGCTGCAACCTCACACTCCTGGAAAGAGCTATTCAACAGGCATGGCCTCAGATTCCACAAACCACCTATCAACATCTCGTGGAGTCCGTGCCACGAAGAATCGACGCAGTATTAAAGTCAAAAGATGGCCCAAAGAAGTACTGAGGGGGTGGTCATAATAAAATGGCCACTCAGTGTATAAGGTGTGCTGTTGGCATTCTGAACACATATCACTCGTTGCTGTCATGGATATAAGGAGCGATCTATCAGATTTGCAAAAAGGAATGGTTATCGGCTTTCGGGCCAAGGGTGGCAGAATGTCTGAAGCAGCGCTGTTTGTGAACTGTTCGTGTGCTGCTGTGGTTAATGTGTATCGTGATTGGAGAAATGGCACAATTGCAAATAAGCTACGTGGGAACTGCGGAGCACTACGTGCCATTGGTGTGAGAGGTGAACGTCGGCTGCGAAGGTGCGTGAGAGACGATTGACACGCTACAGTGGAGCAACTCCCTGGCCGAATGAACCAGGGGGCTACCGGAAGTGTGTCTGAAACGACAGTTCACAGCGAACTCTGCTGCGCATGGGGCTCCGATGCAGACGAATGGTTACTGCACCTATGCTAATGAAGGTGCGTCGAGAGAAAAAGGCTTACATTTGCACTGCAGTATCGGAATTGGACCACCGCTGATTGGGAAAAGACTGCTTTCTCAGACGAGTCACGTTTTCGGTTTCATCGAACGGATGGACGTTGGCGTATAAGGCGAGAAACATCGGAAAACAAACACTCTTAAACTATTGATGGAAGAACACATGTTGCAGCGTTATGGTATGGGGAATGTTTTCATGGTATTCTCTGGGTCCAGTGATACCTGTGGAAGGCACTATGGACCGAAGTCGTTATGAATCCATCCTTGCTGACCATGTACATCCATATATGCTGATTGTCTTCCCTAGGGCAGATCGGCTCTTCCAGCATGGCAATGCGACGTGTCACACAGCTAGAAATGTCCGGGAGTGGTTGAAGAGCAGGATGAAGACTTCAAAGTACTTCCCTGGCCCCTTAATTCCCCAGACTTAAACCCACTTGAGTATCTCTGGGACCACCTCGATCGTGTTCTTCGCTCTATGGATCCTCTACCACGCACCCTTCAGCAGCTGCCAGATGCATTGCAGTCAGCATGGCTCCACATACCTGTAGACATCTTCCATCTTGTTATTGAGTCACTCTAGCTCGTACAGCTGCCGTCCGCGCTGAACACTGCGGTTACTCGGAATTTTAGCTGGTGTTCACAATAATGTGACTCGACCGTGTAGAAAAGCAGTGTGCATGCACAAAGGTCTACGCAGAACAGAGAGAAAAAAAGTGGATTCTTTCTCTCTGTGTAAGTCTTTCACCTCTAAAAGAAGCATTGCGTATGAAAGATTGAGTATCAATTGTTTTTACACGAAGCAAACGCAACTGAAAATATGCATAAAAACCTAAAAACTCAGCCTTTCGTGCCTCCGTATTTTAAGAATGGCATTGTTGCCGTGGTTGCTCCCATTCAGAACATCTGGCGCGTGGAAGTCGGGGACATCGCTGATGAACTTCAGGTTCTATGCTGTTCCCCAACCAATGACGCATGCCGTAGACATTCCCGCTCAAAGCAAACAAGTCTTTATGCGTTTCATTTTTTTTTTTTTTTTGGTTAATTTGGTGTGCACATAAAAGGAAAGATGCCAATGAAATAATATTACGGCATATGCAATGCTGGCTTTCATTATGGAAAACTGTTCAAAACCCATGAAAGATTCCTTTTTCATTTGCACAATTTGTATTATTCTAATGTTCTCACGACAATGCAATACTTCAGATGAATAGTGTTTACAAATGCATACTCATCGTCACATGTGGACAATACTTTTGTTAATTTCTACAGGCGCAATCCAGAGTTTTATTATCACGTACTCACTCTGTACTTTCAGGTCAATTTGCAACTTAGATAAGTGTTATAAATCTGTTAAGTCATGCAAAAAGTAAATTCAAACACTCACCCAAACAATAACTTCTCATTACGAAATATTTGCCATACGTAATGGCGCTGACGTTCGTCTCGGGATCCCCGAGCGAAGTACAAGCTATTGTCTTTTGAAAAACATTTAATTTTCACAAACTATTAGTAAGCATATTTAAATTAACTCTGTAAATTTACCTACTTACAATCTTATAATTCTATCTCAAAAGCAAAAAACTTAACATGATGTAAAGATTTTAACGTTTGAGACAGAATTTCAGTATTTTAAGTAGTAGGTTAATTTAGCGATAATTTTCAAAGTTAATGTAAATGTGCTTACTAATAGTCTGAAAATAATTGTTTTTTAAAAGATAGTTTGTACTTCGCAGGTGGGGGGGGGGGGGGAGGACGTGCGCGACGAACGTCGGCGTCATTACGTGTGTTAAATATATGGTAATGAGAAGTTATAGCTTGGGTGTGGGTGTTTGTTCGAATTTACCTTTTGCATGACTTAACAGATTTATAATTGTTTCTGTGTACATTGAATACAAAAATTACTATTTGAAGACGTTAGTTTTTTCGCTCAATGAAGTTAATTAATATTAATTAGATAAGTGTTGTCTCAATCGGAAGGTTGGAAACCGTACTTTTCCACATTTCTGTGCCTATAGTGTCCCTAAGCATTAGAATAATTTCTAAGTCTGCTAAATCCCTAGGTACTAGAATAATTTCTGAGTGTGCTGTGTCTCTAGGTATTAGAATAAGTTCTAAATCTATTCTTTTCTTAGGTATTGGAATAATTATTATTGCAAGCACATTTAAATTTTCGGTTTCAGGTGAAGTTTCAGTAGGCTTATTTTTAAATAAACTTTTAGGTATTCTGTGCTTCATATTATTTATTTGAGTTTTTTCGTTTACCGTAGTAATTAACATTAAACAAGATTTTCTCAGTTTTAGTGAAGTTTTCGCTTCTACTGTATTAAAATATTATTTTTTTAGTTTTGTTTTCTGAAGTAATTAAAAATAAACAGAGACTCTCTCGCTAATTCCCTTACTGTTTCGTTTTCCTTCCATTTTTTTTTTTTTTTTGTATGTGCAACGGGGTTTTCACCCTTTTTCTCTTTCCGCTGTCTTTGGCTTGTAGCTCTTTTTGCTTCCTTTTTTTCCGGTATTAAGGAAGGTAACGTCCGGTCTATTAAGCTTCTTTGCACCCTTTCATGCATCGAATAAAATGCTCTAGGGATTGTCGTGTGACCTTTATTTCGCTTTTATCAGCTTCCTTCAACCGACGAGTACAAGTAACATAACTTCGGGACTCAGATTATGCTGTCAGAAGCAATCGAGACAAGAATTCATTTTCCGCCTTCGTAAAATAAAAAAAAATAAAAAATGCACATTTATAAAAAAAAATGTATGAAATTCAAAATTATTCTGCCTTCTTAAATGGCTGGTATGAACTTTAGTTTCGGAAAGCGAATCCCTCCATAAACAACTTACTTCCGTCAGGACCAAAAAAAAAAAAAAGGAATTTCGCGGATCTTCCGATGTGCCGTAATAAACCAAAATTTATGACCAAGACGGTTTGATAGCGCTGTTTTTATGATGCGTGTCTCATTATCATTGGAAGAAAAGACAGGACTGTTGTCCAACAAAGGGGATGTGTGCTACACGGCGGGCAAAATGGGAGGGTGCGAATGACAGAAATGCTCCGGGGATAAAATCGCAACTGACGGTTTTTATTGAAAAATATGTAAGATCCTTTCCTTGGTGACTTTCGTGGAGACAGGAGTAGCAGTATTGAAGTCATAAATAATTAACGAGGTTGTTTCTGGAGACCATTAAAATATACAATCATAAAGAACAAGAAGAATGTGAAGGCATCACTTTTGACAACCACGATCCGACTTTATGGGAACACATTAAGTTCTGTGGAGCCCTATTTTATTTTCCCGCGGAGAAATATGAAGATGAAATTCTAATTACAACTACAGGTGAATAGCTACTCATTAAACCATTAATACGTTACGCGAAAGAAAAGACGACTCATTAAATTATAATGAACTTCTTTTAAAAACACGCAAGAACGAGGTTTTAGGCGTTCCTTCTATAATCGGTAAAATACAAGAGCCCAGAGTCAAAGCCTGCTCCGATGTGAGAGAAAAGTGCGCAAACTCATTTAAACTTATCTCATCACCTAGGATCTAATCACACCAAGTTGGGAACCCAAATAATGAGAGGGTGAGAACGTGATTTTCAAATTACCCTTGTTTTGCAAGGTTTGCAAAATATTCCAGTTATTTAGTGAGGATATCGCAATTTGATGTTGTGCGCAATTAAAAAGTGTTCATTATTCTTCTCTTCGTAAATGTCTTCAACCACAAGTTCGTTGTTCAAAATGCGCTCCTTACTAACTATTTTTGTTACGTTTCGATGTATTTTCTATTGAGATGTTTTGTTCTTACACTTTAATGTTTTTGTTCTGCTTCGATTTATTTCACATAGGAACGTTTGTCGTTCGTAGTTATCATAGGCCACATGTGCTTTTTCTTCGACATATTCTTCACTGAGATGCATGTTTTAAAAGGTTAGACCACGAATTTCTGTCTTTTGTTCTGCTTGGACAATATTAGCACTGGTGTGTTTGTTTCCCATAATTAAACATAGAATTCCGTTGCATTTCTGTATTTCTACACGTACTTCACTGATACGCATGTTTTCCATAGTTACATACGCATTTTATTATTTTGTTTTGCTTGGACAGGTTTTCTATTGAAATATTTATTTGCGTTTGTTAAGTAAAGATTTTATTGCTTATCCTTTGCTTCTACATGTTTTTGTCTGTTAAAGTGCTTGCTCTCCATTGCTAGATCACAAACTTCATTTTGCTTTTGTTTTACTTCAATATGTCTTCCACTGAAGCATTTGTTTGCGGCAAATATGTTTTGTTGTTCTTGTTTGTGTTGTGTTACGTATTTACTACTAGCGCTTTTATTACCGAAAAAAAACCCAAGTATGCACTTTTAGATAGGCTTCCGCCTAATTTCCACCAGAACATCTGCAATGTCTCAAATACTTTGAAGTTATTTTATGTCTTTACCATACTACTTGTTGAACAAAGTACAGTGAGTTAGCTTTACATTAGGAATACCTCCCTAATAACACGTTGGTCCGCATTTCTATTTAATCACAGCTCGGAGGGGCAATGAACAAATTCTACAATGTGTCGAACAACCTCCATGCGTAACTATCACGCAGTAAATTTCTCCGTCATTGCTGTCCACGCCGGGCAACAAACCCGGGTCCCCTTATTCCGGAATGAGTCGCTCTCCCAACTGAGCTACGCGGACGTATGCTCTCGCTGCTATCTGCCTTTATCTCATGTGCGTCCTGCGGTGCAGGCACGTCACATTACCCAATCCATGTAAGCTCCGTTAGTTCTCCCTCATTCAGTGGAGGAGGATCAACAGTTCTCACTCCCCGTTCTAGCATATCCCATAAATGTTCAATTGGGTTATAGTCAGGGGAGTTGGGGGATCAAGGCATTGTGGCGAATTCGTTGTTGCATTCCTGCAGCCACTCAGTAGTTATACTAACCCGATGTCACGGTGCGTTGTCCTGTTGGAAGATGGCACTGTGGTACGGTCAAACATCCTGCGGTACGGATGGAGATTGTCGGCTAATAGGTCACTGTAGCATCCACCATTTAGTGTTTGTGGGATGATAACCAACGGACCTAGGGCTTTCCACGAAAAAGCTCCCCAGACCAGAACACTACCTGCACTAGCCTGTTGAACCCCAACTGCAAAACCAGGGGATAGGATTTCATGCTGTTTACTCCATATGCGAAGTGATGAATATGGGATTCATCACTTTCTGGTGTTATGAATATGGGATTCATCACTTTCTGGAGTGATGAATATGGGATTCATCACTTTCTGGAGTGATGAATATGCGATTCATCACCTTCTGGAGTGATGAATATGCGATTCATCACTTTCTAGAGTGATGAATATGCGATTCATCACTTTCTAGAGTGATGAATATGCAATTCATCACTTCCTGGAGTGATGAATATGCGATTCACCACTTTCTGGAGCGATGCATATGCGATTCATCACTTTCTGGAGTGATGAATATGCGATTCATCACTTTCTGGAGTGATAAATATGCGATTCATCACTTTCTGGAGTGATGAATATGGGATTCATCACTCCAGAAAGATTTTTTCATCTGTCGAGGAGCCATCACCGACCTTCCTTGACCAATGCGAGGCGTTGTTTTCGATGACTGTGCGTCATCGTTGGTACCCTCGTTGGTCTCCGTCTATGGAACCCCAAGCGAGACAAGGTACGGTGCATAGTGCTTGTGGAAATAGGACGAACTGCATTGCTGTTGCACTGGTGTGTAATCTGGACGAATGTTGCACGTCCTTGCTGAGACACCAGTCGTGGCACCCGACGTTTACCTCTAGGACCAACCGCGCGAGGCTGACCAATATGAGCCCTTCTGTTGAATGTCACTGCATGGTTAATTTAGTCCTGGTAGGTTCTTGATACAGTAGTACGAGAGCAACCATCAAGTGCGGCTGTTTCTGAAATACTGGTACCTGCCTTCCGGGCCCCAACTGTATGGCAGCGGTCAACTTGGTTTATGTCGCCACGTTCCCCCATTACTTGCAAACGTTTACTAATTACGTGCACAAGATAGGTGTACGCAATTTATAGTAGCCGCACGTGTCGTTGATATCACGTGGTACTTCGTTAACACTCCAATTATGTAAAACGGGGGTGTTCCTAATGAAAAGATAGCTGTAATCATTCAATTCTGCAAAGAAGAAGCGCCCAGGGGTCATAAAGTTGAGCAACTGAGGTTAAAAAGTAAATCTTCTGGCCGTAGGTAGCATCAACGCGCTCTTCCAGTCTTAAGAAGTTCATCAACCTTCTAGCAATCCATTCCACACTCTGATTTCAACGTGGATTTTCATTTACTTTTGACTCACTGTTAGTGTTACCAAACGTACAATGAAATTTGAGGGAGTAATGTGCCGTTCAGTAGAGGAAATCTAACTGAGAATAACAAAATTTACGTACCAAATAGGAAAAGACGTGTCTTCACGTCTTTTTTGAAAGTTAACTTTCCTGTGATCGGAAAATATTTTTCGCTGGAGCGTCACATTCGAAGGCAGTTAAATTACTTTCGACGCTCTTGATTATACAATACGATTTATTTCTTTTTTACGCTTTCCAACTGTAATTTGAAGAAGCGTATATGCTCCAACTTTGTCAGTCTGTCCGTCCGCGCGATAACTAACGTAACAATGCTTCGATTTCGATGAAATTTTAGTATGTGGTAGGGGGACCACCTTGGGACGAACCCTACTGAAAATGGACGAAATTTTCAATAGGGTTCGTCCCAAATGGGGTCAAAGGTCACGACATAGGAACGGGATCCATTCCAGTGCCCTTATGCGTCATAACTTGCGTAAAAATGGTTCGATTTAATTCAGTATGTGGTAAGGGACCACATGGAGATGAACCCTATTGAAAATGGGCGAAATGGCGTCAAAGGTCAGGACATAGGATCGGGATCCATTCAATTGCCTTATACGTCATAACTTGCGTAAAATTGGTTCGATTTCGATGAACGTTTTAGTATGTGATAGGGGACCACCTGGGGACGAACCCTATTGAAAATGAACGAAATGCACTGTAAAAATTTGACTGTAGATTTTACGGTTTCAAACCGTTTTCCAGGGTGCCAACACAAAACCGTAAAATCTACAGTTTTGTGCAGTGTTGGAGCAAAGCTATAGCCTTGCTCCAACACTGCATTTAATGAAGAAAACAGCACAGAATTTGGCTGGAGGGAGTCACAGTCCAAATTATCACGAAAACACAAAAATTTGCCTGGAACAAATGCGTTGATTGTGTTGGAGCAAAGCTATAACTTTGCTCCAACAATGCATAAAACTGTAGATTTTACGGTTTTATGTTGGCACCGTGGAAAACGCTTTAAAACCGTAAAATCTAGAGTCAATTTTTTACAGTGTGGGGTCAAAGGTCACGACATAGAACCGGGATCCATACCATTGCCTTTATGCTGCATAACTTGCGTAAAAATGCTTCCATTGCGACAAAACTTTAGTATGTTGTTCCGGAGGTATACGGAATCAGTTCTGTTGAATATCATCGAAATGGGATCAAAGGTCAGGACACAGGAGCCATATTTACTCCACAGCCATTATCCTCATAACGTGAGTAATAACTTGAGTAATGATTTCTGGTATGTTGGAAAGCGTATCATAATCAATGCATTGCATGATTTTACTAACTTGTTTTTGAGAAGCAAAGCAAGGCCACGCTATTAGAGAGATGAGTTCCCTTTTTTAGTGACGCCACGCGGAAATAAACGTTTCCGATTGGTTTCCAACGCTGTCGTGTGTGACACGAGACACGACATCGACGTATGAGCCCGTGTAACATGAGAGTGGCGTCACAAACTGAGGGAACTCATCTTTCTGATGTCATGGCCTGGTGCTGTCAAGACGGCCTTGGGTAGAGAGAATAAAAATTGATAGTTACATGAAAACGTCATGAAACATAGTAGAAACGTTTCTAACATGAATGAGTTTAACTTTTAAGGGGAAAAAAATCTTGTTTATGTATGAAGAAACGTAAACAGAAATAAGCACTTCAAACAAAAGCATTATGCACGTACTAGCCAGAACCTGTTAAAAATGGCTGGTTTCGGTTAGTTCACTCGCTGAACTAACCGAAATTATATTAACTCAACAAATGTTTAATAATTACGCTTTTGATAAATGTGTTCTGTTCGTGTTGCACAAAGCACATTATCGCCATTTGCGACAGCTAAGAGTTAAATATTTGTGGCGTCACGCTCAGATGTTCGTGGTTTTCGACAGGTGTTCAGTGATTGATAACTGCTTTGGGGATGACATTATGCCATCCTGTAACGTATCAAATGTATGACGAAGGTCAGCTAATACGTTTCGTGTTATTAATATCAGTGGTTATAATTGGATTAAATGAATCTCATGTACTAGTATAATGAAATCAATTCAAATATACACATTTCACCAATTGTTGGCTAACTGCACACATCTATATACACACCACAATCACATGAATTATCAGCTTAATTTTTTTATTTTTTGGCGGGTATTTCTCTACGATAGAGATTTTCCATATCAACACTCTGCATTTATAAAACATTATTGGTGTGAATTACCCAAGTCGGGACTCTCAAAATGTCACTATTCCTAGGTTGTCACTACTTTACTTCCAATTTTATTCAATTTAATTCCAACATTATTTACATTTAATTAATAAATAAAATTCATTCTTTATATATACACTAAATACAATGATATTGCATTTATGTCTTCAAAAAGTTTCATTCGCTGAACCAGTTCATTAATTCACCCAAACAGAATTGTCAATTTCTATACACTTCTCTAGAGAACTCCTAAAAATACAGTTTTTAAAAATGTTCAGAAAATCCAACCTTCATTATTCCCAATTCCAGTTTGTCAAAACTTCACAAAAAACACATCCTGGGTTGTAGTCCTCTGATAATTCAAACTGTTATGCCTTTTGAGGCCTTTCGTATCATCTTCATGAACGTCATCAGAAAATCACCAGCTCCACACTGTCTCAATTCGAGCACATGTTTTCTGGGTGATCATGACCTTACTAAGGGTTTTTCTTTCTAGCCCCATGGGCGATTACTACGTGTGGTCATACATATTTCAGTTTTAAGAAAGAAAACTAAAGTTTTAAGAAAGAAAAGAAAACTAAAATACGTATGACCGTACGTAGCAATCGCCCGTTGCCATACGTATTTCAATTTTAAGAAAGAAAAAAAAAACTAAAATACGTATGACCGCACATAATAATCGCCCTTGGGAATAGAAAGGAAACCCCTTAATAAGATCATGATCGCTCAGGAAACATGTGCTCGAATTGAGACAGTGTGGAGTTGGTGATTTGCTGAAGACGTTCACGAAGATGACACGAAAGGCCTCAAAAGGTGTAACAGTTTGGATTATTAGAGGATTACAACCCAGGATGTGTTTTTTGAGAAGCTTTGACAAACTGGAATTGGAAATAATGAAGGTTAGACTTTCCGAACATTTTTTAAAAACTGCATTTTAAGGATCGAGTTCTCTTGAGAAGTGTATAGAAATTGACAACACTGTTTGGGTGAATTAATGAACTGGTTCAGCGAATGAAACTTTTGAAGACATAAAAGTAATATCATTGTATTTAGTGTATATATAAAGAATGAATTTTAATTATTAATTAAATGTAAATAATGTTGGAATTAAATTGAATAAAATCGGAAGTACAGTAGTGAGAGCCTGAGAATAGTGACATTTTGAGAGCCCAAATTTAGGAAATTCACAGCAATAATGTTTATAAAGGCAGAGTGTTGGTATGGGAAATCTCTATGGTAGAGAAATACAAAATAAAAAAATAAAAAATGTAAGCAGATAATTCATATGAAATTAATGTATCCACAATTAATTAAACAAACAAATATAGGAAATCATGGGTCAGTATGTTATAATTAAATAAATATACCATTAAGTCAATGTATCAGCACTGAATTAATACACAGATAAAATAAGCCAATTGAATAATTAAAAACAAATATGACTTTTTAAATAAACATTTTCCATTTATAACAAAAGATGTGATATAAACATCGAATTACAATTTTGTCAGAATCAGAAACTAAGAGTCAGCTTTCATTTAGTTGCGACGATACGTAAAAACAATGGCCCTGATAGAAATGTTTTCTAGTATGCGAATATAAGACGCCCGTCGATTTTAAATGGGGGAAAAAACTTGTCTTACATTAAGCGAAATACGGTACATGAAAGATTTAATCAATTAACCATAATACATTAAATCTTTCAAGTATATTGGTGTCCAAAATCTAAGGATGAACACTATTTGGAAAGGTTACAACCACAAAATCAGACGCAACAGTTTGTGGCAATTTGCATAACTGGGGACGTTTAGTAGAAAGCCGGCGCACACACAAAATGCCGAATAGTGCGCACAGGAGGCCTGTGGTATCACTTAAACGGATAAAAGAGAAAACGGCGTGGTAGGCGATATGTGTTTGAAGGAAAATCTGGACGTGAAGGCATGAAGGTACGAACGTGTAATTTATGTGATGTCTCAAAGACATCATCTAGATGAGTGTGTTTGGAATCGCGGTTAGTGTCGTACCCAGGGTCTGGGCAGCGTTTCAAACCAATTGAATTTGTTACAAACGCATGCTAGGAGGTCGCCCTTTCTCTGCTACGACGCATGAAGACACATATTTGGTTCTAACAGCGAGACGTAATCACGTAATCGCCACACCACGGCTGGTCAGCTTGCAAGTCGCCACTATTCCAGCACAGGAACGCGGATAGCCCGAAAAACTGTGGCAAGACGTCTGCTACAAATAGACTGCGACAACTGTGGCAAGACGTCTGCTACAAATAGACGTCTGCGACAACTGTGGCAAGACGTCTGCGACTATATATCCGAAGGCTCGCAGTCTGCGTCCCTCTATCCAGAGCTCAACGTAGCACTCGTTTTCAATGGCGTCGTATCCACAGAAATGGGTGACGTCATCAACAGGCCAATGTACTCTTCACAAATGAGAGTCGTTTCAGTCAGTCCTCGGATCTTAGACGTTAGTTGATCTGGCGTGGAAACGGTACCCCGTACCAGGGCGAGATTGTGCAGGAAAGAGACAAATAAGGCGATGTAGGGGTCATGGTGTGCAATGGTATTATGATTAATGGACGCACCAAGCTATAGGTGCTGGAAAATGAGACTATGACGGACAATGAAATTCTTCTACGTCATGTTTGATTATTCTGTGGTGACATAGGCGAACACTTTCTGTTCACGGATGACAACGCGGTATCACATCGTACGAGAGCAGTGAAAGCACTTCTGCAGACCGAGCATATTCATCGCATCGACTGGCCAGCACACTCCCTGACATCAACAGCACCAAACACGTCTAGGATGCAGTGGTAAGACTCGTTGGTGCTCCATCCCCCCCCTCCTTCCCCTTCAAAAAACAAGCAGGACCTCATTCGTGCTCTGAGGGACGAGTGGGCCAAATTGCCCCTGGAACTCCTGGATCACTTGGTGCTCAGCATGCCACAATGTGTTGTCAGAATATATCCACCATCGCAATGCCTGTTGGACTATTCCATACTGAAATATCTCTCCGCCTGGTTATAGGTAAGCACTGTAAATCCATTCTTCAACTATGGTTTTCGGAAATTTGTAACTTTTGCGTAAACGCTGATTACAGTTCATTTACAAACAATTTCTTCATGTATTTTCATGTGTTCGTATGATGGCAATACAGCTATTTCCCCTATTTTGCTGCGGTCATGTACTGATTTTCTTAAACAGGTAAAAATGTAGTCTGTCCTTAGGTTTTGGACAGCAGTGTACATCCAGTTGTTATGAATATACTAAAATATAAACGTAGATGCATATTATCACGTATGCATATTGTTGCATGTTGGGAATTTTCATGAAAAAACGGATTTAGGTTTCCGTCGGTGCCGAATTTGTCGTCGTATGAGGGTTCTACTGCATATAAAACTAGCTCACTTTTTTTCAACTTTTATTTAACTTAAGCGTATGACTTCAAAGGATTAGAATAAAAAACATTTAACTATTTTTGCAAAAAAAAAAAAAGAAACAAAATTCGTCACAGCTTAATGGGCACAATTATGAAATTTGATGAAGATGAAAAGCCAATCGAGCTACTGACCTCGTAAGCACTAATTGTTTTTTGAGGTTTAACGACCACCATGAGGAACTCGATAAGCAGTCACCGGTCCCTAATTTAGGGTCACTGGCTATAGGGAAGGGAAACAGCCAGCACCTTAAGACAAATACAACATCCATGCCTCACCGGGATTCGACCCCGGACCCATCACGGATGAATGGTCAGGGGTCAGCACTTACTGTACCACCGGGGCAACTGACACACATTGTTTCATTAGTGCATCTCTACATCTTACATTATGTCAAACACATGATTTGGAACAATAGATATTTGAGGTTTGTTTTCTGAGTTTACTTTGTTTATTAGCTAATTAGAATTTTCCTCCAGAAATAATGAATCGAACCTAATTTTACTTATTTTACTTAGTGTTAGTGAAACAAAATAAATGATATCACAAGATTCGTGTAATAATGAAATACCCTTCGCTGCAAAAGCAAAAATGTTTGGACATGCAGAGTTCCCATCAGAAGATGAGATTTAGCCACGTCATGGATCTGTGAAGGCGGTATCTCATCATTCCGCAACATTTCCTTGATGCTTGGAAATTTTTATAGAGCTAGTATCATTAATTAAAGAATAAGAGCTACCCTGGGAAAAGCTGTTAGCGCATGCAAGTAATGAGCCTACTTTAATGGCTCTTGGGAAGACAGGTGTTGCCGCCAAACTTGTAAATAAATAAAAACCGATTTGAGCGAGATAAACTACTTTCAGCTCACTTCATATATGGCTTACACATCGAAACACGTAAATCTAAAGGATAAATGCGTTGAATTTTATTTTGTTCTACATGAAAAATTCCTGTATTTTGAACCTTTCCCCAAAGATTTATAATTTCTCTAAGGCGTGAAATACCGTAAAACTTCGACGATTAAACCAAAGAGACACACTATGGTATCTTTTAAGAAAATGTGCTCTCCCTACAGATAGCAGCCCAGGTGGCCCACCGGTGGCTTCGGATCATTTGTTTTAATTGGGCCCGGACTCGATTCCCGGACATGAGTGGCGTGTTTATCTAACGCCACTGGCTCTTTCCCTTCTCTGGGAAAGAGCCACTGTCGTTAGACAAACACGATTACTTTTCATAGTTGGCTTAGACAAACACGCCAACTATGAGAAATTATCGTATTTAAATTGTATACAGATTTTTCATCGCGAAAAGAATCAGCAGAAGAACTTTAGAATTTTTAACACATGTATAATTTAAATCTGGGCATCGAAATAAAAAAAAAATAACTAAATATCGTTTCCTTGCAAGTTTGCCCAATTTTGAAACTTCATTTCACCATGAATGTTTACATTTACAAATGAAATTTCTCGATTTTAGCATACTTGTGAAAAATTTGCCTGCAAATTTTGCATATAAATTTTCACTATAAACAATGTTATTTTTTTTTATTTTTTAAAATACTGTGCTTCTAACAAAGCTCATTTTGAATTGATTGAATGACTATGAGGAAGAGAAAAGGATTAAACATAAATTAGTGAAATTATTTATTAATAAAATAATTTTTATTGCAATTTCTTTGTGGAGAAATCTTCTGCTATGGCATTAAATGTCAATATTTCTACAACTTTTGAGGATGATAATCCTTTTTTTTTTGGTGTAAATGTGACAAGGATGGTAAGTCAGATAATATCCGAAAACTACTATTACACCAAACAAGTTAATAAAATCATGCAATGCACTGATTTTGATACGCTTTCCAACACACCAGAAATCATTACTACAGTTATGAGGATAATGGCTGTGGAATAAATCTCGCTGGTGTGCCCTGACCTTTAACCCCATTTCGAAGATATATCACACCGAAGTGGTTCAGTATACCTGCGGAACAACATACTAAACGTTTTGTCGCAATAGAAGCATTTTAATCAAGTCATGGGGATAATGGCTGTGGAATAAATCTCGCTCCTGTGCCCTGAACTTTGACTCCATTTCGTGCATTTTTAATACGTTTCGTCCCCAGTTTGTCCCTTTCCAGATACTAAACTTTCATCGAAATCGAACCATTTTTACGCGAGCTATCGTTCAGACAGACAGACGGACAAAGTTCGAGCATATGCGCTTCTTCAATCTGCGGCTGGAAAGCGTAAAATATGGATTACACCAAACAAGTTAGTAAAATCATGCAATGTATTGATTGATTAAAATACGCTTTCCAACATACCAGAAACCATTACTCAAGTTATGAAGATAATGGCTGTGGAATAAATCTTGCTCCTGTGCCCTGAACTTTGACTCTATTTCAATGATATTCAACAAACCGGTTCAGTATATCTCTGGAACAACATGATAAAGTTTTGTCGCAATCGAAGCATTTTTACGTAAGTTATAACGCATAAGGGTGATGGGATGGATCCCGCTCCTATGTCCTGACCTTTGACTCCATTTCGTCCATTTTCAATAGGTTTCGTCCCCAGTTTGTCTTTTACCACATACTAAAATTTCATCGAAATCGAGCCATTTTTATGCGAGTTATCGTACGGAGAGACAGACAGACAAACGTACAAAGTTCGAGCATATACGCTTCTTCAACCTACGGCTGGAAAGCGTAAAAATGGATTACACCAAACAAGTTAGTAAAATCATGCAATGTATTGATCGATTATGATACGCGTTCCAACATACCAGAAATCATTACTCAACTTATTACTCAAGTTATGAGGATAATGGCTGTGGAATAAATCTTGCCCTTGTGTCCTGATCTTTGACCCCATTTCTTCCATTTTTTAACAGGGTTCGTCCCAAGATGGTCCCCTACCACATACTAAAATTTCATCGAAATCTAACCATTTTTACGCGAGTTATTGTACGGACAGACGGACAAAGCTGGAGCATATACGCTTCTTCAACCTACGGTTGGAAAGCATAAAAAACGGATTGTCATCTTCAAAATTTGTATTACATGGTGTAATCTCGTATTTCATTCATGATTTCTACAATGCTTGATTCAAGTGACAAAGATGCAAATGCACGGGTTTCCTCTGAACTAGATGTCCTCAGATAACTTTGGATGGTTTTCAACAGAAAAAAACTTCGTTCTCTAGAGGCGTTACTGCTGAGTAAGGATAGGTAAATTCTTATGAAAACATCACTGCTTCGAAAAATTGAATCATTTTTTTTACTAATAATATTGCAACATATCCGCGACAGGAGCACGTGAATATGTCACTGGCCTATCTAAATGATGCCAAAATTTCTGAAAATGCAGACATCATTGTTCGAATTCAGAGAATAACTCAACTGGGGCTCACCAGTTCGCTCTCTTCTCCTGTCACCCATACTAACCTATGGATATTTATCTTGTAGAAATCTGCTTCTCATTCCGATTTCGAGCTTTCCTGTCATACTCAGATTTGTTAAAATGCCTTTGAAAAGCTATCCGCGTAAGCCTAAAAGTACGCCCACGCATCCCAGGCTGTCAGCGAGCTCTGTAAAAAATACGCCCCACCCCCTTTCTTTCTGTATTAAGCTCTGAGTTTCACCTAACCAGAAAGAAATACAGAGGATGTTCAAACATTTGTAGAAAGTTTTTGATAAAAAATCCGGGTTCGAATCCCATGAGGCATGGATGTTGCGTTTATCTTACGGCGCTGGCTTTCTCTCTTCCCTGGAACCAGTGGCCCTAAATAAGGGACGGACGACAGCTTTTAGTCCACTGAGTTGCTCACGGTGGTCGTTAAATCTCCAATAAAAAAAAATAATAATAATAGAAGTTCAAAGAACTGAAACTGGCAACAGTGTGTAAGATGAACACGAAAGAAACATTTGCTGCAGAAAAATGTTGTCTGCTAAGAAAATGGCGCTCGTAAACAAGCTGTGGACAAAAGGTTATGTTTTTGCTATTTACGAAGAGAAATGTTCGTATTCTGTAATTAGAAAACGCTGTGAAAATCATGGAATTAGTATTTCTAAATGCAAAACGAGCAACGTTATTCATAATAAAAGGGAAAAGCATCAGGTATTGTGTTTAACAGGAAAAAGTACCTCACACAAATATCCAAAGGAAGGAGATACGTATACTTTTACGACTGTTTCAATATCCAAAGAAGGTACATTTACGACTATTTCACAAGTAAGGACTTTGGTCTCTTAAAAATCCACCGACAGAAAGAACATTCGCGAAGTCGTTGGAAATCTCTGTATCAGCTGTAAACAAGGTAATAAACAAAGATTTGGTTCTGAAAAAAAATGCATTATGTTCACACCTTTTGCCTAAGCACGTGGCTGAGCGTTGAACACCGTGTAGACTTCTTTATGAAAATCCCTTAGCCGAAGACAGATGGAAATTTATTGCGAGTATTGATGAAGCATGGATCTACCTAAATGACTGTAACAAAAAAGGTCGATTTACTATCGCAAAAGAGCAGAAAAAGACTTCCAAACTTGGTTCCAAGAATCCAAAAAAAGTTTCAGTAAAGAATTCATGATTATTGCTGGTTTCACGTACAATGGGAAATTAAAGTCAAGGCAAGTTGAATAGATTGTTAAAATCAATTCTACACATTACCGAAATAATGTTTTAACTCCTATATTTAGAGAGGAAATACCATTCTTTTATCCACAGGGCATTCAGAGAATAGAGCTCTATCAGGATAAGGCTACCAGTCAAAAATGAAAAAAGAAAAAAAAATGAAAAAATTAAAACAGAGACGGGTATTAAGTCTATAACTTTTGCTCATATTCCTTCAAAGTCCACTGATGTGTCACCAATGGACTATTGTGCATTCGGACTGCTAAAAAGAGCGCTTTCCAAACACTACACCGTTTTATTTGTAAAAATTCAAAATGTTGCTTCATTGCCACTTTTCTTTTTCCTTTTCCGTAAGAATGTAAAATGGCTTTTGTCATATGCACTGCCAAAATTTAGGCGCCTTTCAATATTCAGTCCATTGCTCAGGTTGGACTAGCCCATGGTGATGATGGCCGTTACCGCCGAAAAAAAAACAACAACGATCCCCAACAAAAGGTGCCTTGGAAACTGTTTCGTTTTTATTTCCACTAGAATTATCGTACAAAAATAACTCGCATTTGAGTTGTTTAGCGTAAAGTTCTTTCCAGTAATATTACATAACGATTAGAAGATGAATTAAATTATATAAAAGCTGCATCATATGCTTTTTTTATTGGGGGTTTAACGATCACCGTGAGCAACTCAGAGGGCTATAAGCAATTGGCCGTCCCTAATTCAGAGCCACTGGTTCCAGGAAAGGAAGAGAGCCAGGGCCGTATGACAAACACAACATCCATGCTTCACCGGGATCCGAAACCGGACCCTTCACGGATGAATGATCATAAGCCAGCGCTTAGACCACTGCACCACAAGGGGCAGCCTGATATGGTTTCCATTATCAACATGTAACACACCTTTTAATATCATTATAACAAAACAAGCCCTTTTGCCGATGATGGAATTAGAATCTACGCCTCCTTGCTCCGGAACCAGTTCTCCTCCCAACTAAACTACACCGACGAAGCTTATTGCTATAACTTTGCCGTTAAGTCTTGACATGTACCTCACCTATGAGGTAGGTAAGTCTCATGATAAAGAAAGTAATTCGTGAACTCTTGCAAATTTCGGGGGCACTGCAATTTTCTGAACAAAGAATATATTTTGTAGGTATTAGTTGTTTTTATTCTTCTTGGAGATAATGCTATTCCAAGCACATGATATACACTCACGGACAATGAAATTTGTGCACCAATAAGGAAGCAACGGATTGAACGGAAATTTTATGGACGTAATGATACAGATGAATGATACACGTGATGGCAAAAAAAGAGATGCAGGCCAATTACAGAGAAATCTGTGGCACCCCGTCCGGTTGTCTTCAATAGCGTGTCGAGCCGCCTCGTGCGGCGATACATGCTGCAATATGGTCTGGCATAGAGGTGAACAGACGCCTGATGTTGTCCTGCGGCAGACTGGCCCACACGTGTTGGACGGTGTTCTCCAAATTCCGGATAGTGCGGCACGGCGGCAGCTGGCGTTTCAACTGGTCCCACACATGCTCGATAAGGGACATGTCCGGGGAGCGTGCAAGCCATGGAAATGTCTGGACATGACGTAGACAGTCCTGGGCAACCCGAGCCGTGTGCGAGCGGGCATTTTCCTGCTGGTATAGCGCACCTGGAATCCTTGCCAGGAATGGGAGCATATGGAGCCATAGGATCTCATCCACATACCGCTAGCCCGTCAATGATCCACCTACCACTACTAGAGCTGATCGGCTGTCGTAGGCTACTGCTCCTCATACCATAATGGCAGTAGTGGGGTAGGTGTGGCGCTCGATAGCGAGGTTGCGATTGTGCCGTTGACCCAGGGACCTCCACACCCGGACACGATGATTAACTGTCCCCAAATCAAAGCGACACTCATAGCTAAACACCACACGTCGCCATTCTGTGGCGTTCCACGTCGCTCCGGCTTGGAGCCACTGCACACGGAGCCGGAGATTTCCCGCTGTTAATGGCAGCACACGTAAGGGACTCTGGGATCGCAGATTCACTTCCGTGCGGAGTCGGGAAATAGTTCGTGGTCACACAGGAGCCTTTACATCTGCCTGTATGGTGGACCGGTCCCCGTGGGATCCGTTCGTGCCTTACGCACGATCCATCGATCCTCTCTACCGGTGGTCCTCCTGGTCCATCCGGGGCCACTCCACCGAGTGGAAGTGCTGCCACGTATCCACTGCTCCCAACACAGTCGGACGGTATGGTCAGAACGATTCACGTGGCGGACTACACGGTGTGCCAACCACCCTGCGGTTTTTAGCCCGATGATCAGGCCACTCTCAAGGTCCATAAGTCGCATCAGTCGACGTCTCTGGCGCCTACTTGGCATTCTTGTCACTCTCTACTCTTGCTTGCGTCGGCCGGTGCTTTTTGCTTTCATGGGGCATCGACTACACGCCGGTTTATAAGGCTACCGGTTCGTGTTTTACAGAATGTGCGGTCATGCGCAATCGCACCAAAGATAGATCATTTGCATACCAGCACGCACTCTAGCTATTTGCAAAGTTTCGTGGTTGTAGCATGTTTTCTTCTAGGTGCGCAAATTTCATTGTCAGTGAGCGTATCGTGCAGGGCCAGTTACAACACAGTTGATACGTTTCCATACAAACAGCCCTGGGGCACAAGTTGTCAAATAAAGTTTAGTAGAGGATTAGTTCAAAGAACTACATAGTTCTGCTGCTAAGTAGGATGATGGAAAAAAACACACATATGGGCTTGATTTTGCGGCATAATCTCCTTCAATATACAATGCCCTACTATCAAAAACTGGACACCCATCTATTGATAGTGAATTAGGTTCTATGCAAGAACCACGTAACAGACCCAAATAGAAACACGCTTGTAGGCATGTGATGAGATAATAGCACGACTGTGAATGCAAGGTCCTCAGAACGACGAAGTTAAGTGATCTCCAGCACAGATTGACAATATGCTGGAACATAAGCAATCGTCCAGTACGTGGTATCTCCGTTGCGTTAAAGATCTGTAGAGTTGATCTGATAAGCAAACTGAAGCGGAATTGGATTTAATTTGCCAAGAATCGAACCCGGTAAACCTCCCATACTATCAGAATGTGACAGGAGAACTCTGCAATGCTGTCTTCTAAGAACGCAAATATGTACATTGTCTCAAATTGCTGAAACCATCTGTAAGAATATTAGGATTGATGTTAGAACGCTGTATTAGATGGGTTAATACAGTCAAGCCATCGATAAGGCGCTAAGAACTTCCACATATGCAACACGCTGATTAGCGTGGTGTAAGGAACGTAGACGTTAGACTTCAGACCAATACAAAGGTGTGCTTTGGACTGAAGGGTCATGTTATACACTCTACTAGTCTGATGGTCATTTTTGATGCCAAGAGAGGTACTTTTCAGGAAAAAAGTACCTTCAGGGCTGTACCGTCTCAACAGTGAAGATTGGTAGAGGAATCGTAATCGTATGGAGGCGTTTTTCGTGATTCTGCTTGGGAACATTAGTCATTTTCGACAAAATGCTTGTCTGTGAATTGGCGATCTCAATAATCATGTAATAACAACATCGTGACAGTAATTTTGGAGGAGGTCCATACCTCTATCACCAGACCAACACATCATGTCATATTCCTTGCGTTGTTTTAGAAGGGTTTGGAGACTTGGGCGTCAAAAAGTTGGACTTGCCAGCCTAGTATCCGGATCTGAACCCTATATAGAATCTCTGGGATCGAACTGAATCGTAGAAGAAGAGATCAGCTAACAAACAAAGTTGGAGTGGTTTATTTCTTTGGAGGCCAAATGCCGGGACATACCGGTAGACATTTACAAAAAGAAGATAAAAAAACTGGTGAAGAGTTTTCCACGAAGACAAGAGCCCGTCAAAAGGTCCAGAGTTTTAGAATACAGTATTAAACTTTTTATAAATAAAATCATTTGTAGAAATGCAGGTATCAGGTAAAGCAGCGTATTTGTTGCAAGTTTCTAAGCCGAGAGAGCTCCTCAAAGCTCCTTTACCAGTGCATGGATTGCTAAGTTTCAGACTTATGGGACTGTGTCTAACCTAAGTACGAGTACACAATCAGATAACTGTCCAACTCACTTAGGAAAGTTTAAGAATCGAACAGCGTGCTTCACAGAGGCTATCAGAGAATCTGTTGCAGATAACCCAAAGCGTTTAATTAGATGACTAGCCAATCTCTCAACATCTGTCTTGAAACATTGGGGAGAGTATTGATTTATGATATCATCATCATCATCATTGTCAACCATTATCAATCCACTGCTGGACGAAGGTCTCCCCAAGTTTCCTCCACAACGGTCTGTCTTGTGCCAATCTTCTGCATGTCACTCTCGCATACTTTCGAATTTCCTCCACCCATCTCTCATGTGGTCTTTTTCTGGGTCTTTTCCTGTCGCTTGGAATACAATCTAAAATTTCTGCTGTCCATCGATGGTCTGTCTTTCTGGCAGTATGTCCAGCCCATTCGCATTTCAGGGATCTAACTCTGATCATGATGTCTTCCACTCTTGTCATTTTTCGGATCCACGAGTTCCTCTTCTTATCTCTCTTGGTTACACCAAGCATGCACCTCTCCATGCTGCTTTGAGTCGTCTGCAGTCTTTGTATGCCTCTTTTAGTTAAGGTCCACGTCTCTGCACCATACGTAAGCACTGGAAGGATGCATTGATCAAAAACTTTTCTTTTAAGACATAATGGCATATTGCTCTTGAAAGTTTTTGTTTCTTCCAAAAGCTCTCCAGGCAACGACACTTTCTTACGAATGGCTCCAGAAACAACTTTAGAAACTGATTCATTAGTCTTTGAGGAGACTTTGAGTGAGCCTCCTATTCGCCGACTTACCTCCCCAATTTGTTTTTTATCTGTGGGGTTATGTCAAAAATTGACCGTTCGTCTGATTGCGCCCGGAATCGACTCACAGAGGAAGGTGGGTTTGTCTTCTAACGGTATTGGCTATTTCCCTTCTCCGAACCAGTGGTCCCTTAACAGAACAGCAACTTTTCATATCTTGGTTATGTGTTACTTTTAGATTCTATGAGAACACCTTATGATACATTTAACAGTGTATGTGGATACGGTATGCCCCATATTCCACAGATCTTTATATCTGAGATATCACATGCAGAGCGTTTACGGGTACTGCAAGGGACAGAGAAGAATTCAGTTCTTTTTTTTTATTGTTTCGGTGGTTTACGATCACCAAGCGTAACTCTTAGGTCTACAGACAGTCGTCTGTTTCCTAATTCAGGACCACTAGTTCCAAGGTAAGGGCAAAAACAGCGCGGTCTTGTACAAGAAGAACAATCATGCCTCGTTAGGGACTCCAGAAACCGTGACCACCCGGCCACTGGTTCGGTATGTCTTAAAGATGTCTTTACATCGGCCTCCTCCGTGTATATTCTAAATTTTCCCGTCGATCGCTACATTTTATTGTGTATTGGCAGCAAGTAAAAGACGCTCTCCAACTTTGCAATTAACATTTTTGCTTTATCTATTAAGTAATTGGAGTTCGGGGAGCTAAGTTCACGAATTCGCTGCTAGGAGCGCTGAAGTCAACAAGATGGCGCTTACACCTGTACCGCTGGCTCTACATCGTTTTGAGCATCCGTTTGCCTGTGAAACAGCTAGTGTGAGACTTTGCTATACAATATACCCGTATACTTCTTTTTCATCAGAATTGGTGGAGGAATAAGTTCCCAAAGGTTGGCCAAAGATTTTAGAAACACCCTGTATATCCATCAAACAACATTCTGAAGAACTGCCTTTTCACCCTGAAGTTGCTAAACTGACGAAGTGTTATGTCTCGTCATCCTACTATGAAGACGTCAGAATGTCGCTCAAGGTGAAATAGCGTAACGAGGGAATGCGATGGCACCCGTCGTTATGTGTGTGAATGGTCGAAACGATTCAAAGGAAGTGAGACCTTTTAGTGCTGACGATTGTTGCAAGCAGAAGCAGTTCTTTCCGGACCACGAGTTTCAAGTTCGGCATCGTGTTTTTCACATCTCAGGGAGAATAAGAAATCCTTCGTTTCCTTTATATTTTTCCCTCCGAAAATCCTTTTGTTGATAGTTAGCAGCTAAAGTAGAACTCAAGTTTCTTTTGCTTGAAATTTTTATAGTTACATACTTCGACAACTTCCCGAAAATGCTGCTGGAAAGTAAAAGAAAGAACATTTTAAATTGCTGTGCGGGATTTTTCGGAAATATGTGTTTGTGTCTTGTTGTTCCCTGAACGCTTTTCAGTCTGGCAAACCAAAATTTCGTAGTAATGTATGAAAAACATGAATTTACGTCCGAGATGTTCTAAACTGTGGAGTATTCAGCGTTTTTGTGCTGAATGTGATAAAAGAAACTTCAAGAACAATTATAAAATCGTTGTTTACGCTTTCCAACCGTAGGTTGAAGAAGCGTATATGCTCCAACTTTGTCCGTCCGTCCTCCGTCCGTCTGCACGATAACTGGCGCAAAAATGGTTCGATTTCAATGAACTTTTAGTATGTGGTAGGGGACCACCTAGGGACGGACCCTATTGAAAATGGGACAAATGGGGTCAAAGGTCACGACGTAGGAGCGGAATCATTCCATTGCCCTTATGCGCCATAACTTGCGTAAATATGGTTCGATTTCAATGAAACTTTACTATGTGGTAGGGGACCACCTAGGGACGAACCCTATTGAAAATAGGTTAAATGGGGTCAAAGGTTACGACGTAGGAGCGGGATCATTCCACTGCCCTTATGCGTCATAACTTGCGTAAATATGGTTCGATTTCAATGAAAGTTTACTATGTGGTAAGGGACCGCCTGGGGACGAACCCTCTTCAAAATGGGTGAAGTGGGGTTAAAGGTCAGGACATAAGATTGGGATGCATTCCATTGCCCTTATGCGTCATAACTTGCGTAAAAATGGTTCGATTTCGATGCAATTTCAGTATGCTGTAGGGGACCACCTGGGGACGCCCCCTATTAAAAATGGACGAAATGTGGGCAAAGGTCAGGACATAGGATTGCGACCCTTTCCATTGCCCTTATCCCATTTTATTAAGGTGGACGTCAAGTAATTTTGCTTCCTATACTTCCAATGGAAAAAGCTTTGTACACATTTCCTTCACAATTAATGTGTTCCCAAGGATGAAAATTTGAAAATCGATTAAAATAACTTCATATTATAACTTGGAAAACTTAATATGTTCTAAAACATAACCATAATCATGTTAAAAATAAATAACTTTTCCTTTGGTGGTGTTGAAACCAGAGAAAAGATGGCGCGACCTGTGCTTTGATGACGTCAGTGGGCAAAAAAATGTTGGATTGCGTAATTACGGTTATGGTTTAGAAAATATTAAGTGTTCCAAGTTATGAAATGAAGCTATTTTTAATCAATGTTCAAATTTTCATCCTTGTGAACGCATTAATTGTCCAGAAAAAGATGGCTCGACCTGTGTTTTCATGACGTCAATAGACAAACAAATGATGAATTGCATAATTATGGTTATGTTTTATAAAATATTAAGTATTGTAAGTTATAAACTGAAGATATTTTCATCGATGCTCAAATTTTCATCCTTGGGAACGCATTAACTGTGAAGAAAATGTGTACAGAAGTTTTTCCATTGGAAGTATAGGAAGCAAAATTACTTGACGTCCACCTTAAAGTTGCAATTCTTGTATGTATGTATGTACATTATATTTTGAAAAGAGCTCTAAGAATTTTGATGAAAGTCGTTAACCTACCGTTTTCTGGTACTAGAAATCGATTTAGCTTGATCTCGACTTTAGGAGAATTCGTTCAGTGGGTTAAATAACCACAACGAATTATAACGTTTTTAGTGATGGCGTTCTTCCATTATTCCATTAATGTTACCAATGCTTAGAAATCTTATGACGTCACAATCTCGCCGCGTTTCAGAACGTTGGCGCACGGTCACGCCATCTGTCTCATTACGTCACGCGTTGTGTGTAGATCCTATTAAAGTTTTATGACGTCACATCTTGCTAGCAAATGGTCGCGATTCCCATCTGCCTCATTACGTCACGCGTTTTGTGCGTATGTTCGTCCGCACGATAATTCGCGTAAATATCGTTCGATTTTGATGAAATTTTAGTATCTGGTAGGGGATCACCTGGGAAGGTACCCTATTTAAAGTGAACGAAATGGGGTCAAAGGTCAGTACATAGGAGCGGGATCCATTCCACTGCTCTTATGCGTCATAAATAACGTAAAAAAGGTTCGATTTTGATGAAATTTTAGTATGTGGTAGAAGACCACCTGGCGACAAACCTTATTGAAAATGGACGAAATGGGGTCAAAGGTCAGGACATAGAAGCGGAATCACTTCCATCGCCATTATGCGTCATAACTTACGTAAAAATGCTTCGATTTAGATGAAATGTTAGTATGTTGTAGGATCTTGCCTGGGGACGAATTCTATTGAAAATGGACGAAATTGGGTCAAAGGTTAGGACACAGGAGCAGGATCTATTCCATAGCCCTTATGCATCATAACTTACGTAAAAATGCTTCGATTGCGACAAAACTTTATCATGTTATTTCGGAGGTATACCAAACCGGTTCTGTTGAATATCATCGAAATGGAATCAAAGGTCAGGGCACAAGACCGAGATTTATTCCACAGCCATTATTCTCATAACTTGAGTAATGATTTCTGATATGTTGGAAAGCGTATTATAATCAATGCATTGCATGATTTTACTAACTTGTTAACATATAAAACGGTAACTTAAAATACGTTTGTGTTAGCAAAGGCGTCATGTGCAGCTGATTAGACTCTGATAACTTAGGGATGCTGAAAGAACTTTCAGCCAACCCGGTTACCGAGTGCAAAGCGTTGGCCACCAATTATTTATTTGTGTGAGATAGATCCGGGTTCGAGACATAGGTGAGCTATAGATAGTGTCTTTTTCTCACTGCACTGTGGCTCTAAATTAGGGACGGGTAACTGCTTGCGTATTTACGAGTCGTTCACGGCGGTTAATTATTCCCTACCCCTAACCCACTCGAATAATAAATGTGCGCATTTCAGATTTGAAATATCGTTAGGAGCAAAAACATTGTCTGCGGCAATTACGAATATAAAGTAATTACCAAATACTGTACACTATTTATATATTACTAGCAGTTATGTCCGTTCTCCGAATGGTGAATTTATAATTTTTTGAACATAAAATTAAAGAAAGGGAAAGTAATTCAGGGAAAGAAAAGTAATTTAAGATCCGTAACTGTTTTACGATTTGGGTCGTGACGTCAATATATGCGGTTTGACGTAAATTGGAGAAGAGTTCGGTGCCCTTTAATTTTAAATCAACATTTCATGGAATTTTTACAGCATTTAAATGTTTCTGGAATAATTATCTTTAAACCTATCAGCATTTAGGACAGTAAAACCTTAAGGCCTGCCAACATACCAATTTTCATATCTCTAGGTCATTTAGAAGTGGTCGAACAATTCGCAAAAAATTTAAGCCGACAATGTTCCAAGCCGCCAATTTGATTTTTATTGTTTTCGGGCTTTTTCTAGGTAACCGGACCTTAAGATACATCAGCATGCAAATTTTTAGATCCCTAGGTCATTTAGAATCGGTCGAACAATTCACGAAAAATTCAAGCTGACAATGTTCCAAAGCCGCCATTTTCATTTCTTTTTCGGACTTTTCCAGGTATCCGGACTAAAAGATCTATCAGCATACCAATTTTCAGATATCTAGGTCAATTAGAAGGTCGAATAATTCGCAGACAGGAAACACCCGCGTTTTCCCACTTTGCTTTATTTATATAGACAACATACGATTCATGTGAATCTAAAATCTTCTTTAAAAGCGAAATACAAACACTCAATATTTGCCGAGCTTTCGCACTCCGCTGGAAGGCTTAGCCTGGGTTTAATTTCTCAACGATTAGAACGATCACAGACAACGTTGACAATTTTTGAATTGTTTTAGCGTTGTCTCTGACCGTTATAAACTCTGAGAATTAAGCCCGAAGTGCGGAAGCTCGGCAGAAATTGAGTGTTTGTATCTTCACCATTAAAGGTGATTTTATACTCATATGAGTCGGGTGCTATAAAACGAAACGATCCGTACGTTGTGGCAAGGACCATTATCTTACTGAAAGTAGCCCTCTCCATCTGGAAACACCAAGACATACCTGGTAAGCAATGATGTTTAGGTACGTCGTGGCATGCAGAAGCTGTTCCAGAGGCATTAACAACCCCAAACCATTACACCGCCTCCACGCGCTTATACAGTAAATGCTAGGCACATGGGATCCATTGAGTCGATCTGTTGACGTCATATTCTAGCCCGTTCATTGGCATGTACTAACTGGAAAGGTGATTAATCTGATATGTCGACCTTTTTCCATCCCTCAAGAGTCCAGCTTTTGGTGCGCTCTTGCCCACTGCAGAGGAATTTGTCGGCATTTAGCAGAGACGAGTGGTATACGAAAGGTACTTCTGTTGTTATTAACTGTTAACGGCAATGTGTGGTGGGCTGCGAGTGCTGAAATTCACTCCTCGATTCCGTTGTTGTACTGCGCGGTAATTTGACGCAAAGATGCTCGTCTGTTACCTCGTAAAATCCTCTGGAGCTGCCGTTGCCGTCGGACATATACCAGTGGTTTTCGTGCACAGGACGACCACCGACTGCTTGTTTCGTTGTGTTTATACCACTCACTATACACCTTCGATACAGTTATTCCTTCTTACACGAGTAGGTGTGTCGAGTCAAAATGCTTGTACCTGTCCTCCGGTCGCCCACCATCACGTCTCTTCCAAAGTCACTCAAATTAGTAGTCTTTCTGAAATTGCCACTGTATACGCTTCGTACACATCTGAGCCCTTTACAGGGAGCATTTTTGCAAAGCCACCTCAACGCCATAGTTATGTGCGTAAGTGAGTATGGCATGAGTCTGATTGCCATTGGGTGTTCCTAATAAAATAAAACCTCTTTGAAACGGTACCTGCATAAAATGGAAACCTACCCAAAACAGAACTTTTCTTTGGTCTCCCGTAATGAGAAATGGAAAAGTACATACTATTTAACTTGTATAAAACGGAACCTGTCTTAAGTGTAAACGGAAATGGCAAGAGAGTAAATAGACATTAACAAGTTAGTAAAATCATGCAATGCATTGATTATGACACGCTTTCCAGCAGCATAGCATAAATCATTACTCAAGTTATTACTCAAGTTATGAGGATAATGGCTGCGAAATAAATCTCGCTCCTGTTCCCCGATCTTTGACCTCATTTCGATTATATTAAATAGAATTGGTGCCGTATACCTCCTAAACAACATACTAAAGTTTTTTTTGCAATAGAAGTATTTTTAGTCAAGTTATGAGGATAATGGCTGTGGAATAAATCTGCCCTCACCTTTGACCCCATTTTGATGATATTAAACAGAATTGGTTCAGTATACTTCCGAAACAAAATACCAAAGTTTTGTCGCAATAGAAGTATCTTTAGTCAAGTTATGAGGATAATGGATGTGGAATAAATCTCGTTCCTGTGCCCTGACTTTTGACCACATTTCGATGATATTCAACACAACCAGTTCAGTCAGTATAGCTCCTGAACAACATACTAAAGTTCTGTTGCAATCGAAACATTTTTACATAAGTTATGACGCATAAGGACGATGGAATGGATCCCACTCCTATGTCCTGACCTTTGACCTCATTTCGTCAATTTTCATAGGGTTCGTTTCCAGTTGTCCCCTAACACATACTAAAATTTCATCGAAATCGAACTATTTTTACGCAAGTTATCGTGCGGACGGACGAACATTAAGACGAACAAAGCTAGAGTATATACGCTTCTTCAACCTACGGTTGGAAAGCATAAACAATGGAAAGTTCTCAGGTATTCCCGTGACGTCAAGATTTATATTTAAATACAAAACATTACACGATGATATGTAATGATGAATCCCCCTGAACAAATTTGTTTGAGGTTGAAGATAACTAATTAAACAGAGATAAAGAGAGATTGCTTTTGGGTTGTTTACACAACATGGTAAGAGGAAAATAATTTCATAATTGCTTATTCCCTGTTTAGGGAATTTGCAAATAAGAATTTTTCTGTGTTATACTTTGTCACGGAATTGATTTGCAGATAATATCTAAGATGTTTGAACATTTCGGGATCTGCATTGTCGTGTGAATCATACTAAGCTTTATTGTTTTAAATTTGTATCTAATGATTGAAATTGTAATTAATTTGTTAATAAAGGACCAAGAAAATAAACCTTAAATAACAGTTGTTCGCGTCGAGCGGATCTCCCAGTTCACGTTCCTGTTTTTTTTTCTTTGTTTGTCTAACGACTACCGTTAGCAACTCGTTGGGCCATAAGCTGTCGCAGATACCAAATTTAAGGTCACTGTTTCCAGAAAATTGGACACACCCAGTGTCTTAAGACAAACAAAACATCCATGCCTCACCGGGATTCGAACCCGGACCCTCTCGGACGAATGATCAGAAGTCAGCGCTTAATCCACTGGCCCCGGGGTGGCTTCATGTTCTTGGGGTTTGCCTTAATCGTCAGTTCCTGGGGAGGGGTTTAATGTTCTTGAAACTCTGAACTCCGGTCCTGGGGTTCTTCTTGGCGGGAGGGATAACTGTCATAATATTCACATATATATTGAGGGAGTTTCATTAATCCCTGCTGATCCCTAGTTGGCGGTGCAGGTGATACAGCAGGTCTTACACAAGCACACACTACGGCACATCCACTGTTTGGCTTCTCCTTAAGCACGTAGCGCGACTTAGATTTAGGTCATGTGACTAATATCGCTCGCCTTGCTGGATGCGAAGCCCAATTCCTTCGCAGCTGGCTGTTTC
Organism: Macrothele yani; assembly: GCA_039090855.1. NCBI lineage: Eukaryota > Metazoa > Arthropoda > Arachnida > Araneae > Macrothelidae > Macrothele > Macrothele yani. Next base: position 65,939,953 of record CM077028.1, on the reverse strand, counting down.
GAACGGATTACAACGAGACACCCCAATTTAATTATCTAACTTTTATTCATTGAGATGTTCATTCTCAGCATCTCCTTCTTGTGAGTTGTGCGTTCGTTTGCCTTTTGCCATGGGGTCAAAAAAGAACTTTCTCGATTTACACACGAAAGCTCAAGAAATGCACAGAAAAGAAAGTATAAGTGCAGCGTAGAATCTGTTATAAACATGACAAAAATTCAAGTGCTTACATTTCAATGTCTTCTGTGGATGCATTTGTGTAAAACGGGAACCTGTCTAAAACGGAGAATAATTCCAGTCTCTTGGACTCCTTCATAGTGTGTGATTGGAGGTTTAACGACTATCGTGAGCAACTCGATGGGCTATAAGCAGTTGCCCGTACTCAATTTAGGGCCACTTGTTCTAGGTAAGGGAGAGAGCTAGCACTTTAAGACAAACACAACAACCACCATGCCTGAACGGGATTCGAACCCAGACCCATCTCGGACGAATGACCAGAAGCCATCGCTTAGACCACTGCGCCACGGGACGGCGGATTCCTCCATAGACAGGTTTCTCTGTAATTTGTTGCTTCAGTGTATATCAGCTGTCGTAGATATTCATTCACTGGGAAAGTAGTTTTGTGCTTTAGTAGACAGGAAGCGTCCATTTATTTTTGAATACGTTACTTACAGAGATAAAAGCTCAAATTCCAGACTATTTTTTTTGCATGCCTGTGTGTGTGTGTGTGTGTGTGTGTGTGTGTGTGTGTGTGTGTGTGTGTGTGTGTGTGTGTGTGTGTGTGTGTGTTACGAAAGTAGGCAGAAAACAAATTATAAGTGAGACAGCAGTCAGACGCAAGAGCGATATCTCAGACAAATAACATTGTTTCAGGATTTGAAAACCATATTTATCTTCGGTGCTAATCACCAGCGCTAATTTCCAAGGAAAATACTATTAACTGCGTTTCTCATAAATTTCTTCGAAGAAGAAAGTAAACTCGTTGTCATGTAGATAAAAACAGTGTTTTTACCATAAAGCATGATAACTGGTTAAAACAAGCTTAGTGTTCCAGAAAATAAACTGCGTTTCTTATCAAAAGAGACATTACACGAGAGAATATTGCTCTTCTTAGCTGTGACTACTATACTTTTCATAATAAATGCTTTGCATACTCTCTTACAATGGCCGCAAAAATTGAAGTGTGTTTCCAAATACTCTGTTTTTCGTATCTTTGCTCTTTTTTTTATTAACTCTTATAACTCTGTTCTGCACCAGGAAAGAAAAAAGAACAGCATTCTTTTCCTGTCACATTCCCTTCGTTTATCTAAAATTTAGACTATGTCTAAGAAAGAAGTAAGTACTGCTACAGAAACTAACGAAACATACGTCAATTAAGCACGTGTCCGTTAAAGGAAATTCAAAAATGCGTTCTAATTTTTTTAATGCTCTTTGCTTTGTCTTAAGGATGTACATCACAAAGGATACGTCGAAAGAAATTCTTTTATTGTATTTTTGATTCCCCCCAGACAGCAATAAAAATGGATGTTTCCAGGCTTGCTAGGAGGATATGAAACCGCATTCTGAAACACATCTTCCCTTCACTTTCTTAAAAAAAAAATAAGGCTTCGTTTCCTATAATTTTCATGGAGTATCATTAATTTTTTTTAACCATGCGGTAAGACGTGATGATGTTGCATTTTTGAAATACCGCGGAACCTCGGTTATACGTCTTATTAGGGGATGACTTTAAAAAACGTATAAATGCAAAAAATGTATAACTGAAATTTCAAAATGTTAAATATTGTTAAATTTTAAACCAAAGAGAGAAGAAAAGAGGGGTAGGGGAGAGTTGTCATTTTAGTTTACGATGATTTATAATGTAAGGCATACATACGGGTTTAAGGGCCGTAACTAGGGAGGCTCCGTCTGTGCCCCCGCACCGGACACAAAGACGCATGGGGCGCATAAGCCTCACTGCCCAAGTACGCAAATAAATTATAGATTAGAAGAGTTCAATTGTGAGTGAATATTTTTTCATACATACACATTGTGTATAACATGCCCAGTTTCTTTTTTACCAAATAATAAAACTTGAGTTGTTTCAGAACTTTTTTTATTACATATGTACGTTGTTTATACGTAATTGGGATGTGCAAGTGGTAAAAAATGAAATCATACTGTGATTTTATTTACTATGTCTGTGAGGGGGCGTAAAAAAGTTAACTCGCACCGTGCGCAACGCGGGTTTGTTACGGTACTGACGGGGGTCATATGAATGCACAATGTGGAAAAGCGGCAGATTTGATGCAATCTGAACTATGTTTGCGTCAGTTGTAGTGTGGTACTTAAGGAAGCGACACGTGGCCTCATTTCTCCTACAGTGTATGGCGTTCTGGATTGGTGAGGGTTAGAAATGGCCCACGCAGATGCCTCTGTGATGCGTGCAGATCAACGGTCATACATAAAGTTTGAAACTTAACGTTGGAAAAATCCAAAAGACATTCGCAGTGTTTTGGGTGAGGTTTGTGGTGACGAAAAAGTAGACCGAAGTACGGTTTCCCGCTGGGTTACTCGCGTTCGTGAAAGACGGTTTAAACATAAACAACGACCCGAAGTCAGGGAGGCCGAAAACGACAACGGGTGTGCGGAGTGAGAAACTTGTAGCGGATTGTGTCGAACAAGACCGTCGAGTAACATGCGAGGAAATTGCAGGAGCTACTGGAATTGTGTCGAACAAGACCGTCGAGGAACATGCGAGGGAATTGTAGGAGCTACTGTTAATTGTGTCGAACAAGACCGCCGAGCAACATGCGGGAAAATTGTAGGAGCTACTGAAATTGTGTCGAACAAGACCGTCGAGCAACATGCGAGGAAATTGTAGGAGCTACTGTTAATTGTTTCGAACAAGACCGCCGAGCAACATGCGGTAAAATTGTAGGAGCTACTATAATTGTGTCGAACAAGACCGCCGAGCAACATGCGGGAAAATTGTAGCAGCTACTGAAATTGTGTAGAATAAGACCGTCGAGTAACATGTGAGGAAATTGCAGGAGCTACTGGAATTGTGTAGAACAAGACCTCCGAGCAACATGCGGGAAAATTGTAGGAGCTACTGGAATTGTGCCGAACAAGACAGTCGAGCAACATGCGAGGAAATTGTAGGAGCTACTGTTAATTGCGTCGAACAAGACCGCCGAACAACATGCGGGAAAATTGTAGGAGCTACTGAAATTGTGTCGAACAAGACCGTCGAGCAACATGCGAGGAAATTGTAGGAGCTACTGTTAATTGTGTCGAACAAGACCGTCGAGCAACATGCGAGGAAATTGTAGGAGCTACTGTTAATTGTGTCGAACAAGACCGTCGAGCAACATGCGAGGAAATTGTAGGATGAACTGGAATTGTGCCGAACAAGACCGTCGAACACAATGCGAGGAAATTGCACGAGTTACTGGAATTGTGCCGAACAAGACAGTCGAGCAACATGCGAGGAAATTGTAGGAGCTACTGTTAATTGTGTCGAACAAGACCGCCGAGCAACATGCGGGAAAATTGTAGGAGCTAGTATAATTGTGTCGAACAAGACCGCCGAGCAACATGCGGGAAAATTGTAGGAGCTACTGAAATTGTGTAGAATAAGACCGTCGAGTAACATGTGAGAAAATTCCAGGAGCTACTGGAATTGTGTAGAACAAGACCGCCGAGCAACATGCGGGAAATTGGAGGAGCTATTTGAATTGCGTCGAACAAGACCGTCGAGTAACATGCAATGAAATTGCAGGAGCTACTGGAATTTTGTCGAACAAGAGCGTGGAGCAACATGCGAGGAAATTACAGGAGCTACTGGAATTTCAGCAACCTCGGTTTTCCGTATTTTGACGAATGACTTTGGGAAAGAAAACTTCCGGCCAGATGTGTCCATCCTGACTTGGCTGCCTCATAGAAACAGACTCGTTTGGGCAATGGAACATTGCTGAAGCAAAGATTTGGCGGAATTCGATGACTTCCTGTTACGAATTGTTGTTATTGGTGAAACCTGGGTTACGGACTTTTTTACCTGAGTTGAAATCGCAGACGAGTGAGTGGCGAAATCTACGATCCCCACGACTTAAGCAAATCCGATGGGCACAATCAAAGGTCAAGCAAAATGATGACCTTTGCGCATGGTCACCTTGGCGTCATCATGATAGATAGAGTACCACGCGAAATAAGTGTCACCTATTGGAGGCCGCCTATTACCATAACTTCCTACAAAAATATTACCATTACTTCCAGCAACCGACCTGACTTGCTCAGAGATGGGCTTCTTATTTTGCATGACAATGTAAAACCCTACATAAGAAAGGTAGTGACAACTTTTCTGGAGAAGTACAGTTGGGAAGCGTTACCTCACGCACCCCATAGCTTAATTTAGGGTAGTAAATTTATCGCGGAAAAAAAAGGCAAAATTCGCGGGCAGTCGCGGGATAAATCCCGAAATTTTGCGAAAAGTTCACGAATTTACGCGAAATTTTGGGATTTACCCCGGAATTTCGCGAAATACCGTGGTTCTTTCCCCACGCTTTGGATATTAAGATGGTTCCACCTAAAATCTCTGCCTTATGTTTCCAATGGTAAAACTTCTTTACATATTTTCTTCGCAATTAATGTATTCCCAAGGATGAAAATTTGCACATCGATAAAACTAATTTTAAGTCATAGCATGTGATACTAAATACTTGCTAAAACATGACCATAATTATATTAAAAATAAATTATTTTTCTTTGAGTAATGTTCAGACCTGTTAATAGATGGAGCGACCTGTATATTGGTGACGTCGGTAGACGAACAAATGTTGGATTGCTTGGTTAGCAAATTTTCATCCTTGGGAATACATTGATGGGCAAATTTTCATCCTTGGGAATACATTGATGGGCAAATTTTCATCCTTGGGAATACATTGATGGGCAAATTTTCATCCTTGGGAATGCATTAATTGCGAAGAAAATATGTAAAGAAGCTTCACCATTGGAAACATAAGGCAGATTTTAGGCGGAACCACCTTAAGATGCGTTGTAGGTCACAAAAGAGGTTATGTTCGCAAAAGGTATTTCATACTTATTGAGGCACTAAAGTATTGCATCGCTGTCTGCTTGAAAATTTACGAAATCCAAAGTGACACACTCAAAGAAGATTGTATTCAAATATTCAAAATGTACCTATCTTCAGAATCAGTTGTTTCGTCTGCTATGATGCTTACCCCGGATACTGATTAAACAAATCTTTCACCTGTTGCTTGTGAATATCATATATTTTCGGCAAATGACATTTCCGCATACAAATTTGCATTTGGAATAATACCAATATCTTTCAACGAATTTTCCAAGTAATTTTTTACTGTATGGCTGTTAACCAGTTTGGAAACCTGGAAGTTAGCTGCACAAAAGGCAGCAGTTAATTTCAAAAGTTCAGTTGAGCGATGTTGTTCTTGTTTAGTTCTTTTCTCAATTAATTCACCAGCACATTTCTGGATTATTTCCGGTTGACTGTACACGCACACTCTTTTTTTTAATGCAATTTGCTTGCTAAATGCTTTTTACAGCTGTCGTTTCTTGGAAAATCCACTGGTATGTTGCAACACGAAGAGAACAAACGATTTTTGTTCACATGAAGCTCTCCCTTGCTGTATTGCTTTCATCTTTCAGATGCACTAATTTTACTCAAGTGGTTCATTCTCAAAATTAACAAGCAATACCTAGAAGCATCGGATTTAACTGAAATTTTATGGACGTAATGATGCTGATGAAGGATACACATGATTTCAAAACAGAGCTGCAGGACAAATACAGAGAGATCTGTTGCACGCAGTCCGGTCATTTTCAATAGCGCGTCGCACCGCCTCGTGCGGCGATACACGCTGCAATACGGTCCGGCATGGAGGCGAACAGACACCTGATGTTTTCCTGCGGCAGACTGGCCCACACGTGTTGGGCGATGTGCTCCAAATCCCGGATAGTGCGGAACGACAGCAGCTCGCGTTTCAACTGGTCCCACACATGCTCGATAGGGTACATGTCTAAGGAGCGGGCAGGCCATGGAAGTGTATGGACATGACGTAGGTAGTCCTGGGCAACCCGACACTTGTGCGGGCGAGCGTTATCCTGCTGGTATAGCACACCTGGAATCTTGGCCAGGAATGGGAACACATGGGGCCATAGGATCTCATCCACATACCTCTGGCCCGTCAATGATCCACGTACCACTACTATATAGAGCTGATCGGCTATCGTATGCTACGGCTCCCCAGACCATAATACCTGCAGTTGGGGCGTTTGATAGCGAGGTTGGGATCATGCCGTTGTCCCGGGAACCTTCACACCCGGACACGATTCTTATCTGTTCCGAAAACGAAGTGGCACTCATCGCTAATCACCACACGTCGCCAGTCTGTGGCGTTCCACTTCGCTCTGGCCTGGCACCACTGCGTAAGGAGTCGGCGATGTTCCAGTGTTAATGGCAGCACACGTAAGGAGCACTGGGATCGCAGATTAGCTTCCGCGACACGTCGAGAAATGGTTTGTGGGCAAACAGGAGCAGTTACATCTACCTGTATAGTGGACCGGGTAGCCGTAGGATCCGGTCGTGCCTGGCTCACGATCCGTCGATCCCCTTCCCTGATGGTTTTCCTGGTCCGTCCGGAGCCTGTCCGCCGTGTGGCAGTGCCGTTACGTGTCCACTGCACCCAACGCAGTAGGACGGTATGGTCAGAACGATCCACGTAGCCGGCTATACGGCGCGCTAGCCACCCTGTGGTTTTCAGCATGATGATCAGGACTCTCTCAAAGTCCATAAGTTGCGTGAATCGACGTCTCTGGCGTGTACTTGGCATTCTTGTCACTCTGTACTCTTGATTGCGTCTGCCGGTGCGTTTTGCTTCCACGGCGCATCGACTACACGCCTGTTTATAAGGCTGCCGGTTCGTGCTTGCAGCGCCACAATAGGGTGTACGGTTACGCGCACTCGCACCAGACGCGAATCATTTGCATACCAGTATGCACTCTAGCGATTTGCAAAGTTTCGCGGTTGTAGCATGTTTTCTTTTAGGTGCGCAATTTTCATTGTCCGTGAGTGTGTGAAAAATAATCTAAAAAAATAACAGAAATTAGGTAAATATAGGAAAAAATCTGAAATTCGAACATATATATATATATATATTCGCGAGTTTACAATAAAAAAAACCCTGAAATTGGTGAAAAAAATCGCGGAAATTCGCGCCGCGAAACAGTTACTAGCCTACCCATAGTCCAGATATAAGTCCACCAGACTTTGACCTTTTCCCCAGGCTCACACAATCCATGCTTGGGCAACAATTTTTCTCACTGGAGGAACTTTTTGCAGAGGTTACCCAGGGTGTGCGGCAGCAGAAGAAAAGAGGAGACCTGACTGGAATTGTGGACCTTCCAAAACGCTGGGACTTCGTACTTCAGAAGCAGGGAGACTACATAGGACTGCACAGAAACATCGCCTATGACTCTTCCAGTATGTATAAAAAAATGTGCGTGTATTAACATATCAAATGACCTATGTACACACATAAACCATTACGTTGTTTGATACATTAAGCCTATGCCAATTTTGACTTTTGTATTATCTATTTTTTATTCAAATTTTAATACCAAAACTATGTTTAAGAAATTATGTACTATTTCATATTTCCAATTTATGAAAAACAAAAAAACTTAATTTCGAAATATCAAGTGGTATATCTGAATACGATTTTGTTTTATATTTAATGCCCTTAGTACACATTCATCACTTATAAGCAACGCTCTTTTCAAAGCAGTTTGTCCATTAGTTGATTTAGGATTAGTGTCGAGTAAAATATCTAATTTCTCGTGAAATAAATACTAGATTACACCATATAATAAAAAAAATTTTTCATGATTTATTTCATGATTTATCTGCTCCTCCGGGCAATCACGGGATATGATTCTTAACCTCCAGATTCGCTAAACATGAATGCCGGTTGCTTCAGCTAGCGAATCCTGTGATGGTTATATTCAAATTAATCGGAAACTTGAGACTTGGTCGTTCTGGGTGGTGTAGTGGTTAGCATACCTGGGCGCTATCTGGGAGACGCGGGTTCGAGTCCCGCTCCAGGACGATGAAATTTTCAAGTTTTCGGATATTATCTGACTTACCATCCTTGTCAGATTTACACCAAAAAAACGGATTGTCATTTTCAAAAAATATCTAATTTCTATTATCTTTCCTGGTTTCAAATTTCTTGAGTTCCAGAAAGAAGAGAACTGTGAAAACTTTATTCAGTAAATCTTTAGTTGCAGCATATATTTCATCGCTGAAAAAGAAAAAAATGCGCTGTCTGAAGTCTCTCAAAGTTGCAACATACCCGGTTACGTACGAACGAATCCAAGAAGCGTGTATTTTTGATTATCTAAAATACATGCTTTATAACCGAACTGGAAAAAGGGTTACAAAACTACAGTACAATATCGGAACTAGGGAGGAATTATGCATAAAATTAAAAAAATGTATAACCGGAAAATGTAATACCAAGGTTCCACTGTATATAAATACACCGAAGAGCAATTTAATTAGAGACAGCTGGCGTCATGCAAATGTGGCGCTGTGGGCGGCCCTGTAAACAAAAACGACATGACGTATGCAGCGATCCGACAATATAAGAAGTGATGCGACGGGAATCAGTAAGGGTCGGACGCAGTATGGGTAAAACGAAGGATCTAAGCGCATTTGATCGTGGGCAAATTGTCCGGGCCCGACGAATCGGTCACTCCATCTCGAAAGTCGTGCAGGCACTGGGATTTTTACGAGCCACTGTGTCACGGGTGCACCGTGAGTACATCGAATCCGATAAAACCATCCCTGCAAGGGTCAACTGCCGTGGAAAACAGCGTGTGGATGAGTGGGGTCATCTTCTGCTAGCTCGCATTGTAACAGCGGATAGACGGGCCACAGTGCAAGAAATAACTCGGCAATTTAACTCTGGTGCACAAAAACGTCCAAGCAGCCACACCATCCAGAACCATCTCCTCACTATGGGGTACAGAAGCCATCGTCCCACGAGGGCACCGCTGCTGACTGCACATCAGAGGGTGCAAAGATTAGCATGGGCTCGGGAACATCGCCACTGGACCCTAGACAGGTGGGAAAATGTTGCCTGGACTGATGAGTCGAGATTCACGTTGGTACATGCGGATGGCAGGATACGAGTACGGCGCAAACCACATGAAGCGATGTATCCTTCTTGCCAGCAGGGTACTCTTCAAGCTGGTGGTAGTGGCATATTCGTCTGGGGACTGTTTACGTGGACTGAAATGGGACCCCTGGTACGTGTGACATCGTACCTCACAGGTCAGCGTTAGTGGGATATCCTGGACGACCATTTGCTCCCGTTTGTGCGTCTTCTACATAACACTGGGGACCTCATCCTGCAACAAGATTATGCACCGTGTCATCGCTTTCGAATTGTATCCGAATGGTTTGATGAACACTCCAGCGACGTGATCTCGCTTCCTTGTCCAGCTAGGCCACCTGACCTCAATCCCATCGAGCACATCTGAGATAACATCGAGAGAGATGTTCGAGGCTCTGACTCCCCTCCATCAAATCTTCGTGAACTGTGGGAGCTTGTTCAGGGGTCGTGGATCCGTATGGCTTCCCAACGCTTCCGGTTTCTTGTCGAGTCCATACCGAGACGAATTGCCGCCGTCATCAGGGCGAAGGTTGGTGTTACACGTTACTAGACAGGTATCTCTAATTCAATTGCTCTTCAGTGTATATTGGCTTCAGGGAAGAGTAAAATCTAGTCTGTAATACAAACACAAAGTCCTTATAACGCATGGGCTTTGTGAAAATACAAGTTTGTCCGCACCCCCTCACCCCGGAGTAAGTTGCTCTCCCAACTAAACTAAACGTACGGAATGAACCGCTGAAGATTTGTCGTCTTGACACGTGATTCACCTCTGTAGTTACGTCCCATCATCTCCCTCTTAATTTCTTTTTTTTTTTTTTCTTGAAAGCGAAGTAGGGATTTTTAATTATTTCCAGATGATTTGTGGAACAAACATCACACATTTTTCGAAGAACCCAACGGACAGTGGATCCATTTCTACGTTCGAGCGCCAATGTGAAAACAGACGTTTGTCCATGACTAGGATCGGTCCCGCTCCCGCTCACTCCGGAGTAAGGTACTCTCCCAACTAATTTGCACGAACGGAATGTACCGCTGCAGATTTGTCGTCTCCACACATGATTCACATGTGTCGTACGTCACAGCGCTTAGAATACGCCTCCTAATATCTCGATTCTCTAGTAGCTGCCATCATAGTTCATATATATTATTTTCTAAGCATTAGATAAGGACCATCAGAACAAGAAGGAAGGATAGGACGACTTGAAGTAAATTTGAATTTCTGTGAATGTGTCAGAGTTTCTTGTCATTGGAATGGATGTGCCAGGGAAAAGTTTGTTACCTTTTGAGCTACAAATAAAGTTGAGGCTCCCTTCCTGTGCGAAGCGCTCGTCAGCGTTGAGTGGGAACAGCGATGACGTGGAGCATACGAGACTGATGACATGTATTTAGTATGGGGCGATATTGCTTTATAAGGCCAGCAGAGGATGGAAGTCTATGAACGTACTATTCGGGTACTTCTACGCCATTACTGAAAAATAAGGTTAAACGCGGCGGCAGCAAGGGAAATTTGTGCAGTTAAAGGCGAGGAAACAGTAGACAGCACGAAAATTGTTCCGGCGTTTCAATGTTCAGAACACCAGTCTTGAAGACAAGCCACGGTCAGGACGTCCAACGACCTGACCAACACTGACATCCTGGTCGATGGTGTGATAGAGAACCCCGGTGCAAGAATTTAACAACTGGCAACTAAGACTCCACTTCAGCTGCCAACTGTCGTGTTTCGGAAAAACTGCGCATTATTTAAAATATGGAATGACTCCAAACAGAAAAATCGTCCTGGATATATGAAAAAGATTAGAAATCATTACACCTAAAATATGTTTTGAATGATCTGAATACCAGTTCTAACGAACAACACAGCACCTCTGCTTCGGGACACAATCGCTTGCTGTTATTTGTTTGGCAATAGCAACTCAGCTATACTGTGTATTAGAACACTGTAGAGCCCTTCTGAAGTGAAGTGTTTGCCACAAACTGGATTCTTAAAATGCATTTAAGGTGTGCAACTGCTGAAGTGTTGATGACTGTTTTTTGCCCCTATCATTCTCCCCCTCTCCCCCTCCTCTCAGTTCCCCTCTCTCACCCTTCTCTCTCTCTCCCCTCTTTCTTTCTCTCTCCCTCTTACCTATCTCTCTCCCTCCTTCTGCCTCTCTCTCCCTCTCTTCCTCCTTCCCTATCTCTTCATCCCCCTCCCACCTCTCTCTTCCCCTCTCTCACCCTTCTTCTCTCTCCCCCTCCTGTCTCTCCCTCTCTCTCTCTCTTTCTCCCTCCCTCTCTTACTCCTCTCCCCCTCCCTCTCTCTCCCTCCTCTCTCTCCCTCCTTCTCCCTCTCTCTCTCTCACCCTCTCTTCCTCCTCTCTCTCTGTTTCTCCACCTCTCTCCCTCTCTCCCCCTCTCTCCCCCTCTCTTACCCTTCTCTCTCTCTCTTTCTCCCTCTCTCTCTTACTCCTCTCTTTCCCTCATTCTCCCTATCTCTCTTACTCCTCTCTTCCCTCCTTCTCCCTCTCTGTCCCTCTCTCCCTCATTCTGCCTCTCTCTCTCCTTCTCTTCCTCCTTCCCTATCTCTTTATCCCCCTCCCCCTTTCCCCCTCCCACCTCTCTGCACCTCTCTTTCCCTCTCTCACCCTTCTTCTCGCTCTCCCACTCCCCTCTCTGCCTCTCTCTCCCTACTCCTCCCCCTCTCTCCCTACTTCTCCCTCTCTCTCCACTTCTCTCTCCCCCTCTCTCTCCCCACTTCTCCCTCTCTCTCTCTCTCTCTCTACCCTCTGTATCTCACCCTCTTTTCCTCCTTCTCTCTCTCTTTCTTCACCTCTCCCCTCTCTCCCCCTCTCTCCCCCTCTCCCTCTCTCACCTTTCTTCTCTCTCTCCCCCTTCTCTCTCAGCCTCCTTCTCTCTCTCCCTCTCTCACCCTTCTTCTCTCTCCCCCTCCTCTCCCAGCCTCCTTCTCTCTCTCCCTCTCTCACCCTTCTTCTCTCTCTCCCCCTCCTCTCTCAGCCTCCTTCTCTCTCTCCCTCTCTCTCTCTTTCTCCCTGTCTCTCTTATTCCTCTCTCTTTCCCTCCTTCTCTCTATCTCTCCCTCTGTCCCTCTCTCTCCCCCTTCTCCCTCTCTCTCCCTCATTCTGCCTCTCTCTCCCTCTCTTCCTCCTTCGCTATCTCTTTATCCCCCTCCCCCTATCCCCACTCCCATCTCTCTCTTCCCCTCTCTCCCCCTTCTCTCTCCCCCTCCCCACTCTCCCTCTCTTCCTCTCTTCCTCCTCTCTCTCCCTCCTTCTCCCTGTCTCACCCTCTATCCTCCTTCTCTCTTTTTCTCCCCCTCTCCCTTTCTCCCTCTCTCCCTCTCTCACCCTCTCTTCCTCCTCCTCCTCTTTCTCTTTCTCCCCCTTGTCTCTCTCCCACCCTCTCCCCCTCCCCCTCTCCCTCTCCCCTCCTCTCTCTTCCCCTCTTGCACCCTTATTCTCTCCCTCCCCCTCTCTCTCCCTCCCTCCCTCCCTCCTTCCCTCTCTCTCTCTAGAAATTAAGGTTTCAGATCTTCATTCATCCTCATAGAAGCCTCGACTATGCTATACGAATATTGCTATTACTTTAAGAGAGCAGTTCACTTACCAGCTTCAGTTATGTAACACATTTTGTAATGTTCGTGTATGTATAGCTGACTGAACACTACATAAATCAGTTCTTAAAAACTTCACCTACAGTGAAACAGCAGTCATTCAAAAAAACTTCGAGAAAAAGTTGCTTACAATTAGTCGTCTTACTTCAGCCACTTATCCTTTGGCACTTCAACAAGGCTATTTTAATACACTGTCGGACAATTGCTAAGGACGGATGACAATAGCAACGACAGCAACCATAAAATGGAAGGCAGGAAAATGTGGAAATTAGCATAAGTGCGGGATACAGTAAGACGTGTTGTGCGTATGCAAATTTTGGATTGCCGAACTTGTTCGTGACGTCATAGCGCTGATAAGAGATACAAAGGATTTGACGCGTATTGACCATTGTTGTTCAAACGCAAAGTTGAAAGGGAAAGTATCAATTCACGAACTTGCAATTTTCAGTATGTCTTTCCGACATCACCTAGATGATTTTACGCGTGGCCGTATTATTGGCAAGCTTGAAGAAGGGCGAAAAATAACAGATGTTGCCAGGGAGTTCGACGTCAGCCACAGTGTTGTTTCAAGGCTTTGGAAACCATTTCAAACAAATGGAGAGTGTAGCAAACGTCACGGGGGAGGTCGTGTTCGCAGTACGACACCTGCAGAAGATCGGTACATAGTGCTATCAACAAAAAGACACCGGCGCAGCACAGCTAGTGAGGTAGCAAATCAGTTTATGGCTGCTACTGGCTAGCGGATCTCCCGAAAAACTGTCGACAGATGTTTGCATGAAGGAGGTCTATACGCCCGCCGTCCTGTTGTGTGCATCCCATTGTCCAGTCGTCACCGTACCGCCCGTTTGCAATGGTGCCATCTACATCGCAATCGGACTGATAACGACTGGTCTGCTGTCCTCTTCTCAGATGAGAATAGATACAGTCTGTCGTCTGATTGTCGACGACAACTGATCTGGCGTGATAGTGGTACTGCATATTGTCCAGCAAACATACAGGAAAGGGACCGATATCCGACATGTAGTGTCATGGTATGGGCTGGCATCATGATCAATGGCCGTACGTCCCTCTATGTGCTTCCAACTGCGACTATGACTGGCCAACGATACATTAATGATGTTCTGCTGCCTCATGTTCGCATGTTCCGTGGTGCTGTCGGTGACAGATTCATTTTCATGGACGACAAATAAACATGCCATCGAACAGTCGCTGTCCAGGAGTGTCTTGAGAGCGAGGATATTCAACGCCTAGTATGGCCAGCACGTTCTCCAGATCTGAATCCCATTGAAAATGTGTGGGATGCTTTGGGGAGGAGTCTTGCTGGTCGCCAATGCCCTCCAATAAACAAGGACACCCTCACCCGTGCACTGACAGAGGAATGGGATAAATTACCTCAACAGCTGCTTGATAATGTTGTGCAAAGCATGACACGACGTGTGGAATCTTGCATCGCCCTCCATGGTGGCCATATCCCGTATTGACATCTTACGCCGGAACGCCTGCGGACGGTAACTGCATTTTTTCACGTTTACGTATTCTGCACAAAAAGGCCTGTTTGTCCCTTGAACACGTCCCAAAGCCTTCTGGATTTCAGAGCACAATAAATTGTCTTTCTTGTAATGTCCTGGCATTCTGATATGATTTTATTTCCCTTGGCATCCAACCACACTTACTTTTTTATGCGCTATATAGCCGTTTATGATCCGTCCTTAGCAATTGTCCAGCAGTGTATTACTATCAACTCTATTTAAATATTACTATCTTAATCAAACGAATGTGAGTTAAAAATAATAACATATGGTTAAGAGAACAACAACAACACAAGAATATAACGAGCAGCCTTCAAATAGCTCATACTTCAATTAGAAAACGTCTCTTCCAAAATTAACATTATAACTTCCACCATCTCCACACTCTGCTGCTGCTCAAACATTATATAACGTTCAGTTCCCATCAGACACATCTACACGTCATACATTCCGACCTCAATGTGTTACCAACCACGTTCTTGCGAGAGAGAGAATATATATCACGTTAAGTTTGGAAAACGCAAACGAGAATGAACTCAAATTTACACACAAAAAGTACCTAAAGATGAAAGTTGAATTAGAGTATACGTCACAATTTACATTAAGTAATAGGAAAAAATCAATAGACAGATCTTATATATAATTTCGTAGTGGAACACAAAATTGCGGGGCATAGGTACTCCGTACGACCTTGGCATATGGCTCATTTCACAGATCTTGATCCCAAGAATCGGGCAAAAATAAAAGGGTTCTTCTCAATTTAATCAACTGACTACTGTACATGTCACACTCAGTCTAACTTGGTACGCCAAGTACTCTCACTTCATCTCATCGCAGCGCAGGCAGCCAGGTACGCCGTACGACCCAGGGAGATGGCGCCAGCCGGAGCCGGCCAACTACTAGACTTTAGAGGGGGAGCAAGGAGCTGATTGGATATTGTCAAAGACAGCTCTGTTTCCCTGCCACATTCCTGTACACTTGCTTACAGTGTCATTCAACTGTAAACTGTGCAACAGTGAGGACAGAAACAGGGATCTATTATGAGTAGTGTTCCGCCAGTGCTCTTCATAATGCATGAAACCAGTTACGAAAACACAAACAAACAAAAAAAGTTTCCAACGCGATTTATACAACTGGTAAAACATCCACAAGTAGAATAAGCTACTTACATCCAGTTGCTGCAAAAACGTGTCTTATAATAAATCACAAAACGTAAAAAAAAAAAAAAAGTGAAAGAGTCTAAAACTAAAAGAGTTTTTCAAATAATTAAAAGCAAAATATATGGGGAGCAAAGGCTAAATAACTTTGCGCCCCCTTTGCGACAAAGTTGTGAGTTATTTGAAGAAGAAGATGCGGAAAAAATATTCTTCATAATGAAGGGTATGAATATACGCTGCGCCCTCTAGCAGTTTGAAATATAAATAAACATTGACGCCTTCTAGTGTTCTGAAATAAAAATATACGCTGATGCTCTATGGCAGTATATGAATAAATTACCGAAAAATACAAAATGTCCGCAAAATATATTTTTTATACCAAACGTTATGCGATAGAAAAATAATTTTTCAAAAACCACTTCTAGAAACAGAGGTAGCTGGAAAAGGGGTTTCGCATAAGTCCCCACCAGCGAAAAAATTGTGTGTTAATTGAAGAGGTAATGTTCGAAATTTTTACCGTAGCGAATAGCATGGATTATAAAATGATTTTTAGAATCGGAAATACCTAACGTGAAAATTATACAGCATAAACAACCCAAGATAGTAAGCAGAAAGTACCACGTATGTGGTGTTAAATTGCTTTTTTCTCTCTTATGTTTGGTTTTTTAAATCGGAATTTTTGACAGAGAATCTAGAAAAATGTATAATATATTCGCGCTCCGCCCTCTAGTATAACAAGTTAGTAAAATCATGCAATGTTTGATTATGATACGCTTTCCAACATACCAGAAATCATCACCCAAGTTATTACTCAAGTCATGAGGATAATGGCTGTGGAATAAATCTCGCTCCTGTGCCCTGACCTTTGACCCATTTCGGTGATATTTAACAGAATTGGTTCAGTATGATCCGGAACAACATACTAAACTTTTGATGCGATAGAAGCATTTTTAGTCAGGTTATGAGGACAATGGCTGTGGAATAAATCGCATTCCTGTACTCTGACCTGTGACCCCATTTCGATGATAATCAACAGAACCGGTTCAGTATACCTTCGGAACAACATGATAAAGTTTTGTCGCAATCGAAGCATTTTTAACGTAAGTTACGATATTCTGATATTCTGATGCCCTTAACACTCAGATACTTGTGACTTTGTCCTCCTGGGTGGTGTAACGGTTAGCGTGCTCGAACGGTAATCGGGAGATGGGGGTTCGATTCCCGCTCCAGGGCTATGAAAATTTCACGTTTTCTGATGCGATTGATATTACGTGAAAAACAGTAAATACAGTCAATTCAGAGATATCTGATTGCTCTGTTAATTATCATGACGTATTTACCACGTATTAGGAGAAGAATATTCCTTCCATACTATATCATTCCCCGTCTTATGTATCACAGACATAGACTTTAGCAAAAAAAAAAAAAAAAAAAAAAAAAAAGACAGACAGAGGCTGAGTTTGGGCTGAACTTTAAGAGCCCAAGTTCGAAGTATATCAACCCGAGCCCCCTCCCCGGTCCGAATTTTATATCGAGAAATAGAGCCCAGGCTGGAACGAGCCCCAAAACCATGATTAACCTAATTTGGCATTCTTAAAAAAAAATCTCTTTTTACATACTTCCATTCTTTTCTCCCCCTTTAATAAATCAATGTCTTTTTCAACTGGGGAGTGGGGAAAAGACATCTATCTGGTTCTATAGAATATCTTTAGGAGTTCCTTTGTGTGTGTTTGTGTGTGTGTGTGACCATTCGTTTCCACCTAAAATTCTTTCGGCTGGCGGGCATCTGATGAAATCGGGTTGTGCTGCAATCTAAGTTAGTTCCTCAATAAAGTTAGGAAGAAGCTGCTGCGTAGAGGAACAGGTGGAATTTTTAGGAGTGATACTCTATTATCTAGTATCTACAGTTTTTGCAGTAACTTTTCCTTTGCCGCAGAAATCCACTAATGCGTGGCCTATGGCATTTGCTATCTAAAAGCCCAAAATAAGTAGCTCTCCCTAGTCTCCGCTCCATTTCAAGACCCAGTTGCAGTAGAATTCCATTTATCAACTCGAAAATGTAATTGAAGCCGCTTATGCTAAATGCTAGATCATATTAAAATCACAGGTAATAAAAAAGAAGAAACTTCAGAGCCCGAGATCGCGGAGATGAATGCTGTGTATATCGCCTTTTGTCATCTACAGTCGAGCACACACTGCTATAATATGTATATCTGGGTTCTTTGAGGGTACGGCAGGCCCTCTCTTTTGCCGACATCTCTGACCATCCTTTTCTTTTTGGTGTGAGGTGGTTACTGCGTACCTTACTGCAGGCCGGTTTCCAGATACAATTTTGCTGGATTCCCGGCCACGTTGGAATCTCAGGTAACAACTGTGCTGATGACGGCTGCTAGATCTGCTTCCTCTTTGGTCGTTACGCCCCTGCCACTGTTTTGCCGGGATTTGCGTTTTCTGATCCGTGCTTATATAAAGCGAACGTGGCAGGGTCATTGGAACCAACAGGTGGAAAATAAACTGCATCGTATCAAACCAGTTCTTGGCCACTGGAGTACCTCATGTCGCTAGAACCGTAAGGTGGAAGTTGTACTCGCACGTCTCCGCATTGGGCATTGTCTTTTCACTCACCGCTATTGCGGTGACACTGCCCCTATGTGAGGGACGTGTGATGTACCTTTAACTATTGTTCATATTTTATGTTCATGCTGTCGTTTTGTACATCAACGTTCTGGTCATTTTCTTTTCCCAATTATACCAGACGACTCAGTGACCCAGAGTCGTCTTTTAAACGATCAGTGTGGCATGTCTTCTCTTTTATCAGTTCTTCGCGTAACCGGTACTTTTCGTTTTGTGTAGCTTGTTTCTGTTTTAGCGGCCCTTTACACATTTTATATCATGTTTTATGACCTCATTGTTACATCTTTTTAATTGTTCTGATTGTATGTCGTAAGTTGTTATCATTAGCGCGTCTTTTGTAAAAAAAGATGGTGCTTCTGTTATCGGTTTGTCCGTCCGTCCGCCTGTACCCACGATATCTCCGCAACTATTAGTCCGATTTGAAAAATTATTTTTGCATTGGGAAACTTGAAACATGCAAATGATGATCATTTATTTCGTTTTTTTTACGATGTACAATTTCGCCGGTAGAGGGCGTAAATGCAGATGATGTCGAATTCAAAAATACGTTTTATTCCAAATATTTGCTTCTAAACATCCGATTGAATAATAAAATTTGATCTTTCGATTCCCTTAATGTCGAAGAGTATTTTAGATATAGTTACCCTTTCAAATTACGCATAGATTTCCCGCTAGGGGGCGTAAAAGTAAATTACATTTCCCCCGATAACTCTTCTTCTAAAACTCCGATTTAAAAAAAATTTTCTTCAGCAGATACATCACCTAATGAAAAATCTTTTGCATATAATTTTACATTTTTGGTAGAGAATACTTTGGCCACCAGAGGGCGTAAGTGTTAATTTTTGCTTCTGATGTATTTGCCATAAAATCGTGTATTTGCCATAAAATCGGAGCTTCTAAAATATCGATTGAAAAAATTATTTCGTGGACTGATGCCACTCACATCGATAAACCTTTCCGGAATATTTTCTTCTAAAAATATTCCACAGTTTCTCCGCCAGGAGGCGTAGACGTACATATTATTTTGGTCAACATCTCTACTTCTAGGAGTCCGATTTGAAAAATTCCTTCTTCGTTCGATAGTGTTTTCCGCGTGACATGTTTTTCATGTAATTTCAAAATTTTCAAGTAATTCATAGGCTTTCCGCTAGGGGGCGTAGCGGTAAATTGTGTTTTCCCCTATATATCTGCTTCTAAATCTCCGATTTGAAAAATTGTTTCTGCACCGCATACAGCTCCTGATGGGAAATCGTTAGCACATGTTTTGTAATTTTTGTAAGAAATGGTTTGGCCACCAGGTGGCGAAAGTCTTAATTACCGCTTCTGTTGTATTTGCAGCAAAAGATGAGCTTCTAAAATCTCGATTGAAAAAAAGTCGTTTGTTGACCGATACTACTCACGTCGACAAACCTTTTAGGAAAATTTTCTTCTTGAAAAAATGCATGGTTTCTACGCCAACCGACGTAGATTCATATCTTATTTTTGTCAATATCTCTACTTCTAAGAGTACGATTTGAAAAATTCCTTCTTTGTTGGATAGTGTTTCCGATGGGAAATATTTTTCCTATAAATTTTAAATTTTCAAGTAAATCATAGACTTTCCGCTAGGGGGCACAAAGGTAAATTGCGTTTTATGCGTTATTTCTGCTCCTGGAGCTCTGATTTGAAAATTTCTTCCTGTATCGCATACAAGACCTGATGGAAAATATTTTTCACATAATTTCTAATGTTTGGTAAAGAATGGTTTGGCCACTAGGGGGCATAAGTTTTAATTTCTGCTTCTGATGTATTTGTTGCAAACTCTGGGCTCCTGAAAACTCGACTATTTTTTTTTTCTTGGACCGATACCGCTTATATGGATAAACCTTTTGAGAATACTTTCTTCGTAAAATAATGCATGGTTTTCCCACCCGGGGACGTAAAGTCACGTCTTATTTTTGTCGATATCTCTGTTTCTAAGAGTTCGTAAGCTCACGATTCAGTTTACAGCAATATCTGAGGGATTAAAAACCCGATTGCAAATCTTTTTCTTTCGTCAGATACTATTGTTTTCCATACCGGTTCCATTGACTTTGAATAGCTTTGATAAATTTAATTTGCGTCAGAACGGATTCAAAAGACGTGCTTATTACACCCGAAAATTCGGTGTCATCTTTCTTGTTTTATATGTCTTTGTTACATTACTTATACGATTCTATGTACCAGTGTTGTTGTTTTATGGAGCGTTGTTTTATTGGCCTTTTCCAGCGCTTGTTCTTTTTCATATTGTTATCTTTTAATGTTGTTTGGAAATTTTAAAACATTCGCTTTGACACTCTTTGGCCCTTCGAGGCACTTGCGCCACTAAGCTCCAACTAACAAACCATGAGTCCGAACCGTAGTAAACATTATGGAGCTGGAGCAGGTTCGGGCCTGGGCTCATGTTCGCGCTTTCAGGTGCCGTCTTAGCACTTGCTGCGAGCAACTCAAAAATGCATGAGGGGACGCATATTTGGGTATAATCAAGAAAGACAGGAATATGAACTCATGAGTCAGAAAACTGCCAACAGTGGATGACATCAAGATCAAAGTAAAAACGCTCAAATAGCAATACTCCTTGAATAACTGACCACTGCTGGACAAATGGATCCCTAGACTTGATACCAGGTAAATATATAGCTACTAATTATATTTTATCTTGTTGGATAAAACATAATTAGAAGCTATACATTTACCTGGTATTATTTCGTTTTTATCTTGGTTGGATCTTACAACTCATGAGCTTTTAAGTTCTCATTTCATATGAAATTCGTCTTTTTATATTAGGTTTCACACCTTTTATTCACTTTTCCCTTCAATTCGTCATTTTTTACCTTCTTTTATGTTATATAGCTTATCAACTGATTGTATTTGTTCTTGTATGGATGATACGGAACAGCAATCGAAAGAAGCCTGCTTTTGAACATCAAACAGAGGTCATGGCTCTTTTCACATTTATAAGTGAGTCATGAAAAATTCTCATCGGCCGCCACCGGGAATTGAACCCAGGGTCTTCCAGTTACCCGCCGGATATGCTTCCACTGCACTCGGTGGCGGCCAATGAGAAAGTTTCCGTAACTCACGTATAAACGTGGAAAGAGCGATGACCTCTGTTTGATGTTCCTGGTCTACGTCAAATGTCTGTATTACTTATTCATTCGCCTTCTAATTATTTGTTCAGTTGCTGCTTACCATCTTTGGGGAATCCCCAGCATTGTGCGAAGCTCCAAGAAGCAACCTGCCAAATTGCCGTTGCAGTTAGTGTATGTGAGTCTGGAGGAATTCGAGGCCGCTGTGGGGCAGTGGAGGCATATCCGGCGAGTAAATGGAAGACCCTGGGTTCGATTCCCGGTGGCAGCCAATGATAATTTTTCCGTGACTCACTTATAAAAACGTGGAAAGAGCGATGACCTCTGTTTGATGTTCCTGGTCCACGTCAAATGTATGTATTAATCCTACTTTTGAAATTAGGGCATTTTGCTACTTATAATTTGCTCCTTGTTGATATTCCCGAGGACCTATCGACCTCTGTTTAATATGCTACGTGTATAAACACGTGATGAACAACATTTCTGCTACTGCAATTAACAGCTATATATTTATTTTATAGCCACGTATTGTCCATGGTATGCTTTTATGCACTTAGGATTTCCTAGTTGATACCAGATGTTAGAAAAAGATCCAAGAGAAGAGCACATGGGAACGTGATAACCAAAATAAGAAAGCATGCTGGAGTAATATGGAAGAGGGTTGTGGAAAGACCCGGGGAGAACTTTATCCATCAGTTGAGTAAGAGTGGTTGTTGGTGATGATCATATGGTCTACGTATTACCTTTAATAAGTCTCGATGCTCGAGAGTAATAGAGTAAAGCCTGAATTTCAGTGCTTGTCAGCTTTGCAGTATAAAAACAAGAGAGGATCTCTATTGCTGGATTTCAGCAAACTGATTTGTTACCTCTGTTGGTTATAGCGGAGAAAATTCTAAAGTACCAGTAACTGATTGAGTTTTAATGCAGAAAGGAAACACGCGGATTAATATTCGTGAGCGTATAATCAAGAGTTTACGGAAACGAAAAATTCAGGACAACATCTCCTGACGTTTCACTGACGACAAAGAAATCCAGAATGACACAGAGGTATGGGTTTAATCCTGTAACCCCTTGGACAGAATTCATTGGGGCAAAATGGGCTGAAATATGATCCAGCGGACATATTCGCTGCCTAAGAAGCGGACCGAACGCGGCTCGAACGAGTAAACCTGCAATCAGAAAACGTTGCTTTTCCCTTAGCTTTGTTATTCAAAGTGGTCATTTAAGAATATGATTGGCATTAATTATTTGTGATTAATTACCTGCTAAAAGAGCTACTAGGACAAGCCGCCAACGGTAACTGATAACTGGGGTTCAGTTGGCAAATTTTGAGAGAAGCTATTGCGAAATCTTAGCTCATAAAAGTGTGTATTATAACAAATTCTAAAAAAATTGAACGCGTAAAATTTATGACTTCTAGAACGAAACTTTCTAAACAAAACAAATGCCTAAAATTTATCATGAACTACTTTTCTTCATGCCTTCACGTTGGTTGTGGCCAGGTTGAATGTAAACAAGCGGAAAAACACACTCAGATTGGGAACCCCGTTTTTCATTTTACATCGCGAAAGACACACACACACACACACACAAACGTCCTTTTATTATTATTATTATTATAGATTTGACAAGCGTTGAGCTAACGTATCTACAGATTATACAATGTTGCTAATGTCTATAGATTAGACAAGGGTTGAGTGATTTTCGCGAAACGGTTCAAGTAAAAGGCCATTTAGTTTTAATTGAAATTCTTTAATGACACGGAATTTCGGGAATCGGAAGGCGTCAAAACCTGACCATGGACGATGTCCAATCGCATGACAAAAATCACGGTAATCGGATGTTTCACGCCGTAGCTATGCCCGAACAACTAATTGTCCCGAGTCTCGTATAAAGTGTGGATTTTTTCAATTATTATTAATACTGGTCAGTCTTTTAATGGTCATTTTTTTTATACGATCCGACCAATCACCAAGATATTAAACTCATGTCACGCACCATATCCTTCCCTTTCTCTGTGGCAAGTGTCACCGCGATCGGCTGAAGATCTTTCGAGGAGATAGGTAACAAATGACCCCTTTTCAAAACCCGAAAAAACCCTGAAACATTCAAGTCTTTGGATGATTATTCCTCATTGACACATAATTTCGGGAATCGGAAGTCGTCAAAACCTGACCATGGACGATGTCCAATCGCATGCAAAAAATCAGGGTGATCGGATGTGCCATGTCGTACCTATGCCCGAACAACTAATTGTTTCGAGTCTCGAAAAGAGAGTTCTGCTCGACCTTCGGCCTCGCTTCGCTCAATAACAATGGCGACAAAACTACAAAAAGAAAGATATGGTTGAGTCAGTTGCTTCTGTCCAGTGGCATGATGTCCGTGTCAGGGGGGGGACTAGCTTTTCCGTATAATGTTTTGCGTAATGAGGCAATAACAGAGGAATAGAAGCGAGTGCTGATCACAAGCGATATGCTTATAGTCGGTACTGCTGAGATGGGAACGGGCGGGAAAGGTGTTATTTTGCTGTAACTTACGTAAAACGCGGTCTCTATTGTTTGGGGAGCGCTGAATATTTTGGGTTGGTTCTGGTACATCAAAGAGTTAAGGGCATGGAAAAGACTTTTATTACTAGGAAGTAAGATAGATGCAACAAAGACTCGCTAAATTCATTGAAGGTACCGGGAATATGCCACAAAGCAATGCTGCTAGAATGTTAGGCTTACGAAAATGCTCTTTACACTTGATTTTAAATGGAAAACAGAAAGACAAGAGCTCAAAATCTTCTTTCTTAAATTTATATTGTTACTTTTGTATTTACTGAAACTTAGGAAATCGTTATCACTTAATTTTCATAATTTTATCTAAAAGATACACAGATACACTTACTGTCAATTTGACTGAAAGCAAACAGTTTTAAAAATTTCATACTGTTTTAATAAAAGGGTTTCATTTTTTTAAACGACACGCAATAAATGCTACAAAACCGTATCCTACCCCCCCCTCCGAAAGAAGTAAAAAAAGGCAACCAGATAATGAGACTCTCGTAAAAGAAACAGAAAAAGAAACCATGATAATCTCTGATGGTTTTTTGAAAGATGTTTTTTTCTTCTTTCCTTGTTGTCCTAGGGAAAAGAACTCGGCTCAGAGATATCAACAGTTAATTAGCAGTCTTGCTGTGCAAACATGGTTAGAATTTTTTTCTTTGTTTTCGTGTCTTTTTAAGTCTCCAGTAACGCGTTAGTGTTGCCCTTAATTATTGTTTAACGCGCAGAATTTTAATGAACCTTGATGCCATGGTGATAGTCTTAATGAAAAGAGGCGAAGATCTGAGAAAAATGCGCAAAATCAGTGGAAACAAAAAAAAAAAAACTAGGGCAAAAGGATCTCCAAATAAGAGTGAGAAAGAGAACGAGAGAGAGAGAGAGAGAGAGACAGAGAGAGAGAGAGAGACGGAAGTATCATTTACATCTTAAAATAAAAGAGGCTTACGCATTTTCGCCGCGCTGGAAATTTCCACATCTAGCATAATTCAAATTGTTAATTAAATGCTTCGCCTTTATTTAGCACTCCACGCAATATATGCATTTAACAAAAATGACCCAGCAAAAAAACATTTGCAGTTCTAAGTTGTGACTATTAATAATACGCTTGAAGTTTTACGAATAATTGCCTAATTTAGCGGATTAAAAATTACATAAAATAGAACGGGTTCCAAAGAAAAAAATGAATATGTGGAGAGTTTTAAAGGATTATGGGGAAATAAAAAGAAAAAGGATTTCATATGAAAGGATTAAGAGTTCAAGAAAAGAAAGGAAACCGAAATATTACTTTCTGTGGCATTTGCGGTCTCAAATAGTGGATTATAGGAAATTCACGCAGCAAATGCGTGCGGCAGGTTAATAAGAATTTTCGCTATGTTAATAATTCGTTTATGTTTTATGTTCTCGAAACTGCTGCTAATCCATTTACGAAAACTGAGAACACCGAAAAACACGACATGTAGGTGAAGAGGAGAGTTTAAGACTCATTAATATATTTGGTGCTTATGAGAAAGACACCGCGATTTATTTATTTTTTTCGTACCACTTTGGTAACGTAAGAGATTAGTCCTTTCCTACATGAAAAGAGAGAAATGCTTGTTCTTTTAAATGAAAGAAACGGCACACGTATAGAAAGCCATTTGTGAATCTTGCAGACTTTCTTATAATTGGAGGCAATGGAAGTACACACACCAAAAAAAAGTTATGCCTCACCCATGTTATACGTAAGGACAGAAGGGAGCAGGAATACGATGACCAGCAGAACAAAACACTACATCACTCGTTTGCATAGAAGCAGTGAATGCAGCTAGTAGCTGTTTAGCTGTTCTCGTAAAATGCAAATTACCCAGCTTCCGTCACGGCCATTGGTCAGCGCAAAACGATGAGGAGCATAAAAACGGTACACCGCATCCCACAAAGGAAAGGCTGTGTGAAGACAGTGACGGATAGAGGTCCCGTCTTCATGCAACACCGCGTCCAGGAAGGACAGGCTGCGTGAAGATTAATGGCTGGACGTCCTGTCTTCTTGCTGCACAGTAAAGGAAAGGCTGTGAAGAAAAGGTTGTGCAGGAAAGGAAAGGCAGTGTAAAGACAGGGATGGCTCGACGTCCTGTCTTCATGCTACACTGCTTCCCAGAAAGGAAACGCTGTGTGAAGAAAGGGATGGCTAGACGTCCAGTTTTCATGCTACACCGTGTCTCAGAAAGAAAATGCAGTGTGACGACAGGGATGGCTAGACCCCCTGCCTTCATACTACACCGTGACCCGGAAAGGAAAGGCAGTGTGTGAAGACAGGGATGGCTAGATGTCCTGTCTTCATGCTACACTGCGTCCCAGAAAGGAAAGGCAGAATGAAGACAGGAATGGCTAGACCTACTCCAACGTTCGATCGTGCTCGGATAAGGACTTAGCTACAGCAAGGTCTATCGTCGCGCGCAGTTGCACAACAGGTGAAGTGCTGCCGTATTAAGATGTCCTGCGGACGTGACGACGTTACCAGTTGCGAGGTAATGTTAACATCATGGAAAGGACAGGTCGCCCTCGAGTAACAACACCGAGCGAAGACCGCTATCTTCGTCTTATGTCGTTCAGAAAACGGAAAACGACAGCACCTGGGCTCCGCAATGACTAGGAATCAACCAACAGAACTGTCATGTCGACGCAGACCGTTCAAAATAGGCTACATGATGCACAATTGCATCCAAGACACCCATGGCGGAGACTACACTGACGGCACGTCACAAGGGAGCACAACGCCTGTGGGTAAAGGAAATGCCCCTCTGACGTGGACGCCGGTGAACTGACACAACGTTTTTTTCACGGATGAAACCCGGATCTGCCTATACCCGACAATAATAATCGCGTACGAGTCTGGCGTGCATCTGGAAACTCGTTACGACTTCGAAAAATCATTCGTCGCCATGTTTTGGGTCGGGATGATGCCCGGCAGCAGAACGCCTCTCCATTGCATTGACGGGTTGAGGACTGCATCATCATCAGGAACATCATCCTGACACTTGTTTGTTGTTCAACCTATACAAGTTGCGATCAGTGAGGATTTCGTTCTCCAACATGATAACGCAGAAGTACACCAGGCGCGTATGGTCAACACGTACCTGCAAAAGGTTGGCATCACTTGGATTGACTAGCCAGAACTTCCGACGGATATGAACCCCATCGAGCACGTGTGGGAATGTCTAAAAGATGCTCTGCGACGGAGGAGACCGCAACCAAGCACCTCAGCGGAGCTCTGACAAGCCACAGTTCAAGAATGGACCTTACTGGAGCAGGAATTGCAGGATAACCTTATCGATAGCATGACTCAGCGGATCTGAGCTTGTTACAGTGCTCATGAGTCTCACACATAATACTGGAAGTGCATAGGTTGCGTTTCAGAATGCATGTTCTGTCATTAACAGCCTCTTATAGACTGTTTTTGTTAAATATATTCTGTTTGTTGCAATGTATACCTGCTGAAATCAGTGTATTGTGCTCTTTGCAGGCTGTGCGCTTTAGATTTATATCGCATACCGCCTCTCTTTTCCGGTAGTCGGAGGTGCAAAACTTTCTTGTACGTGTAGTAATAAAAGTGAACCTTTTTCCTTTCGGAAATTCACACAAACATTCCAAAGAAACTTCATTGCTTTTTTTCTTTTCCAGTCAAGCACCACTAAGTACGGATGAGAGAAATTGTAGGTGGTGAATGTATTTGTGTGAAAATTTTGACGAATTTCTGGAGTTAATCATTGCATCACTTCTCCTTTTCTTCTACCAAATGAGTGAATCTACAAGCAGGAGAAACGATATCTGATAAAGGTATTTTTGTTTGAGAATTTTAATTAAGTTCCTCAGGTTTTCCACTTTATCTGCTCATCTCCTTTCTTTGGTCTAATGGCTGATCTAGGGGCTACAGAAATTACAACCGATGAATTCTTTGCTTGGAAATTTTAATTAAGATTCTAAAGGTACCAACTTTCTTTGATCTCCTCTTTCTTCCGCCTAATGGCTGTACCCAGGGTCTACAGAAAACTGCACTACTGTTTGTGAAAATGACAACACAAGAACGCCTGCAGGTATTAGCTTGAAACATCTAGGATACGTAAAACAGGTTATGATATGCAAGTGATTAAAATTCCAGTGAAAAAGCTCATGCGGTTTGGGAGCAGCGCCCTCCATCTTGGATATAAAGAGTTGGCTCGAACCAGATGTCTCAATCAGAGAAGAGCGGATATTGAGTCGAAAGGATGTTTCTTGTATATCGCTATGCACCGTCGCTGAGAAGGTCGCGTTATGAACACTTGAGAGACTTTGAGCGAGGAAGGATTGTTTTAATGAGAGAAGCTGGATTTTTCTATCGCGATGGTGCTGGAAGAAATATCAGCGCAGTGATGCGAACTAGGCGTCACAGGCTAGGAAGCACAAATCTAAAAATTCGGAAAATGGACCACAAAATAGCACAACTACACGGAATGACATACACCACAACCGCATGGAAGTTACAGATAGCACAGCGACATCGGCGGTGTTAGCGCAGCAGTGGAACACTGTCACGGGTCGTGCTTTGCCCTCCAGCACAGTTCGACGTCGTCTGCTTAACAGAGGACTGGTCGTCAGAAGCCCATTGCTTCCTATTCTTTTGAACCTAAAATAAGCGTATTCCTTTGAACATCAAATACAGACGCTTCAGGCTGCAATGGGGTTTCGAACACAGACATTGGCACGTTAATTAGCAACAGGTCGTGTTTTCTGATGAGTAACGATTCAAATTTATGCACCATGATGGTCGCATACGTGCTCGAAGACATCGTGGTGAACGGCACCTGCAGCCTGCATTTTGCAGCGTCATAGCGGCCCAACGCCAAGCGTCATGGTTTGTGGCGTCATGGTTTGGGGTGTCATGGTTTGGATCGCCATGGTTTGTGGCGTCATGGTTTGGGGTGTCATGGTTTGGATCGCCATGGTTTAGGGCGTCATGGTTTGGAGCGTCATGGTTTGTGGCGCTGTGGTTCAGGGCGTCATGGTATCGGTCATCATGACGCTTGACGTTGGCCCTAACACTTAGCCAACCGAAATTAACACCCAACCGCTTGTAACTTCCTGATGGCGTTTGCCTGATGATGGTTCAGCTGCTGAACAGAAAGATCTTGTTTTTTGAACGTGTATATAATAAAAATTTTAACTCTGTGGATTATGTGTTCGCGAGAATTTAACTCTGTGATTATGTATTATTACTGCATCTCTACAAGACTTCTTTTACATTGTGTCGTTTGGGGCGCTACTGTGTTCAATTCTCCATCTCACCTGATACGCACTGATGGAACCCTTAACAGCCAGCGATATACCAAAGATATGTTAGCGGTCCCGGACTATTCTTGCAATGACGATTGGTCCAATGCCGATTCATATAATACCGATTCGTCTAAAAGGTCAGTTGGTCCAATATCGTTTGGTCCAGTGTACGATTAGTCCAATGTCGATTCCTCTAATGGTATCTCCTACCAACAGTCAACTTCCTTCATTTACGCTTTCCAACCGTAGGTTGAAGAAGCGTATATGCTCCACCTTTGTCCGTCCGTCTGTCAGTCAGTCCGTCCGTCCGCACGATAACTCACGTGAAAATGGTTCGATTTCGACGAAATTTTAGTATGTGGTAGGGGACAACCTGGGGACGAACCCTATTGAAAATGGGAGAAGCATCGCAAAAGGATCCATTCCACTGATCTTATGCGTCATAACTTGCTTAAAAATTTTTCGATTCCGATGACATTTTAGTATGTGGTAGTGAACCACCTGGGGACGATCCCTATTGAAAATTGGTGAAATTGGGTCAAAATTCAGTACATAGGAGCTGGATCCATTCCATTGCCTTTATACAAACTTGCGTAAAAATGGTTCGATTTCGATGAAATTCTCGTATGTGATAGGGAACCACCTAGGGACAAACCGTATTGAAAATGGGTGAAATAGGGTCAAAGGTCAGGACATAGGAGCTGGATCCATTCCATTGCCTTTATGCGTCATAACTTGCGTAAAAATGGTTCGATTTCGATGAAATTTTAGTATGTGGTAGGGAACCACCTGGGCACGAGCCCTATTGAAAATGGGCGAAATGGGGTCAAAGGTCAGACAGGGCATAAGAGCGGGATATATTCCATTGCCCTTATGCGTCATAACTTGCGTAAAAATGGTTCGATTTTGATGAAATTTTAGTATGTGGTAGGGAGCCAGTGGGGACGAACCCTATTGAAAATGGGCAAAATGGGGTCAAAGGTCACAACACTGGAGTGGGATCCATTCCATTACCCTTGTGCATCATAACGTACCTAAAATGCTTGGATTGCGACAAAACTTTATCATGTTGTTCCGGAGTTATAGTGAACCGGTTCTGTTGAATATCAACGAAATTGGGTCAAAGGTCATTGCACAAAAGCGAGATTTATTCCACAGCCATTATTCTCATAACTTGCTTAAAACTGCTTCTATTGCAACAAAACTTTATCATGTTGTTCCAGAGGTATAGTGAACCGGTTCTGTTGAATATAATCGAAATGAGGTCAAAGGTTAAGACACAGGAGCGAGATTTATTCCATAGCCATTATCCACATAACTTGAGTAATAATTTCTGGTATGTTGGAAAGCGTTAATAATCAATGCATTGCATGATTTTACTAACTTGTTTATTTTTTATTAGAGGTTTAACGACCACAGTCAGCAACTCAATGGGCTATAAGCAGCCGCCCGTCCCTAATTTAGAGCCACTGGCTCTAGAGAAGGGAGAGAGCCAGTGCCGTAAGACAAACACAACATCCATGCCTCACGGGATTCGAACCCGGTCCCCTTTCAGACTAATGATCTGAGGCCATCGCTTAGACCACTGCGCCACCGGAGTGGTGTTACGATCTAGATATTTGGTATTTGTAAGTATGTCAGAACCTAATAAAAGGAACTCAACGGATCATTTCTCACTTCTTTACAAAGCACCTAAGCCGTGAGCCTTTTTAGAAGATTTTAGTAAGCGCAGCATATTAACTTGTGTCGATATGTAAACGTTATGAATATGACGTAGAATAAAAACTGGAAAAAGGGTCTCGACTTTGCTCCTATATATTAATATTTAGTGCCTAAGTAAAAACGCAGTGCTTTTATCTTGATGTGCAAACGTCGTGAATATGACATTGGTAGAATAAACACTTGTGACGTGCCTTCCCCGCAGGACACACATGAGATAAAGTCAGTTAGCAGTGAGAGAACATGCCAGTGTACTATAAAAGGATAACACTCGGAGCTCCGGAGTTGAGAGTTGTGGGTTTGAATCCCGCCCCTGGCATAAAAATAATGGAGAATTTATTTCGTCATACTGGCGCCCGAACTTCGAGGATGACCTGGCTATTGATAAGTTTCTCGCAATGGTGTGATGTTCTTTCCACACAGCGAGACAGTAAAAATGAGAATTCCTTCTTCAGTGCTTCGAAAAAATAAATCAGTGTGATGTTACGTTCCACACACCAAAAATTGTTTGGGATATCTCATATGCACGTCCTTCATGGGATGACTGCCTACAGCAACACATGGTATCGGCTGACCCGTGGGCCATGTTCCCAGCCCTCTTTCCAAGGGGGGGGGGATGCCCCTTAGGACACACATGAGAATAAGGCAGATAGCAGTGAGATCACATGCCTGTGTAGATAGTGGATATCACTCGCAGCTCCGGATCCGAGAGTTGAGGGTTTAAACCCTGCCCCTGGCATAAAAAATGATGGAGAAATTTCTTCGTTTAAAACGGCCTAGACTTAGAGCCTATGAATCAATATTTAGGGCCTAAATAAAAGCGCAATATTATTAACTTGACCTGACGTGTAAGCTTGGTAAATATCACATCGGTGGAATAAACACTGTTAAAAAGGCCTAGGTCCGACAACCCGTCCAGTTTTCCAGCCGAACCCCCCACTACATGCTACAAACAGAAACGGGAAACTAGTTTTTCTATTATTTAATGCAAGAAAGAAACATCGATGTTGACAGAATGGCTCATACATCAGTAACTTCATACCGCCTCAAGGACAGTATAAGATTTAGCGATAACGAAAAAAATTCTATAGCAGCAATATTATGCCTGAAACGTATCATTAGTTTACATTCTTTGGACTACTGGTACTTACATAGAACATCGAAGACAGACGCAGAACGGATGAGATTTTTTCGCACGAGTAGCAGCACTTCAGACAGATCAAGATGGTATTAGAGCAATCTTCGCATTGGACGAATCGACATTGGATTAATCGTCCCACTGGACGAATCGACATTGGACCAATTGTACCATTGGACGAATATCGTACCTTTGGAACAATTGTCAATAGGACGAATTGTGCCTTTGGGTGAATCGGCATTAGACCAATCCGTACTGGACGAATCGGCGTTGGACCAATCGTTGTTGGACGAATCGTACCAGACCCATGTTTTAGAGGCATAGGTAATATCCTTCCTTGAAAGTTGTCTTGGCGCTATATTCTAACACGACAATGGTCAGCCACAATGCTGCCCGGAATGTTCAAGACGCCTACGACACATAGCAAATACCGGTTCTTCCCAAGCCTACTCGTCCGCCGGGTATTTCCCCGATCGAACATGTCTGGGACATGGTAGCTAAGTGACCGGCTCGTCAAGCACCTTCTATAGTCACCACAAATGAACTCAGGTCTCGCATAGAAGCAGACTGGCAGGCTATTCCCCAGGACGATATCTATACAACATGTCTGGGACATGATACTTAAGCGACTGGCCCGTCAAGCGCCTCCGCCAGTCACCACAATTGAACTCTGGTCTCGCATAGAAACAGTATGGCAGGCAATTCCAGAGGACGATATCTATTTAACATGTCTGGGACATGGTAGTTAAGCGACTGGCCCGTCAAGTACCTCCGCCAGTCACCACAAATGAACTCTGGTCTCGCATAGAAGCAGTCTGGCAGGCTATTTGCTAGGGCGATATCTATTCAACATGTCTGAGTCATGGTAGGTAAGCGACTGGCCCGTCAAGCGCCTCCGCCAGTCCCCACAAATGAACTCTGGTCTCGCATAGAAGCAGCCTAACAGGCTATTGCCCAGGACGATATAAATTCAACATGTCTGGGACATGGTAGGTAAGCAACTGGCCCGTCAAGCGCCTCCGCCAGTCCCCACAAATGAACTCTGGTCTCGCATAGAAGCAGTCTGGCAGGCTATTCCCCAGGACGATATCTATTCAACATGCCTATGACATGGTAGCTAAGTGACCGGCCCATCAAGCACCTTCTATAGTCACCAGAAATGAACTCTGGTCTTGCATAGAAGCAGTCTGGCAGGCTATTCCCCAGGACGATATCTATTCAATATGTCTGGGATATGGTAGGTAACTGGAAGACCCTGGGCTCGATTCCCGGTGGTGGCCGATGAGAAGTTTTCCGTGACTCACTTATAAACGTTTAAAGAGCGATGACTTCTATTTGATGTTCCTGGTCCACGTCAACTGTGTATTTATCAGACAATGGATGATCCACAGATGAAATTACAGAACCGAGCAATGATTGAACTTTTGATGAAGGAAGGTGTAAGGCCACGCAATATTCACGAACGGATGGTCAGTGTGTGAGTCGATGGTGCACTTTCATACACCACAGTCAAAAGATGGACTGCTCTATTTATACGGGAGAAAGACTCGTTGGAAGACGACCCTCGCGTCTTCCAGCGAGTCTTTTCCCCGTATAAAAAGTGCTGAGTGGAGGTGACCACAGATAAAATGCTCCAGGAAGTGGTAAAATTGGTGATGTCAAACCGGGGAATCTGTGTCATACAGATTGCTGAGGAACTGAAGTTATGTTTCAGCAGTGTTTGGACCATTTTGCATGAGAGCTTAGGAATATCAAATGTCCGTGCCAGATGGGTTCCATTACATACCTGAGATGAGGAATGATCGTGTTGAAGCAAGTGGGGTTCAACTTGACAGCGTTAGCCACGATCTAGATGTTTTACATTCCTGCATTGCGACGGGTGATGAGACGTGGTTTCACTATTGGGACCGCCGCGATGCTAAACAGGACAGCATGCAGTGGAAACATCATGTAACATCACCACGAAAATGGTAAAAAACAACTATTTGCAGGGAAGACTATGGTTACCATTTTTTGGGACTCAGAAAGATTGCTTTTAGTTGATCACTTGCCTCATAAAAGAAATACGAATGCTGCATATTATACAATTGGATGAAGCCTACAGCTTTGCGACAATTGCATGAAGCCACTACTAGTAAACGGCGAAGAAAATTGCGACGGGGTGTTCGGCTTCTCCAGGACAATACTCCAATCCACGCCGCCGGTGTTTCCACGCAAGCTGTGACAGAATGTAGCTTCCAATTGCTTCCCTATAACATCGCACTCACCAGACCTCGCCCTTTGTGGCCTTTACCTCTTCAAAAATCTGAAAAATATTTGCGGAGTAGTCGTTTTGTGGGCGATTCTGAATTGAAGGAGGCAACTAAGTTTTTTTTTTGAGGAGAGGGACAAAACGTCATTAGAAGTGGGGATTCACCAACTATATGATCAGACCAACAAGTGTATCCAAGTTAGGGGAGACTAAAAAAAGTAAAGGTACGATTTTGAAAAAAAAACATTCTTTGTATGTTAGGATTAGAACTTACTGAAAGTCCCACGTAACAGCTGCTTCTTTGGGCAGTAATGTTAATCATTATACAGTATATTTATTTATTTATTTATTATGGGTTTGGTTTAAATAATCAAGGTGCCGAAACTGCATACTCAGTGACAACAAGACCCCAAATGGTCAGACACCCCTCAAACGGAAAACATTTCATCCATATTTCCTGCTCCAGAGTCAACCCGTATTTGCTGTATGGGAACACTGTTCCTATGAGTAAGGCGTTTAATGTTCCTATGACTGTTATGCATTTGTACCACTGTTTTTTTTTTCGCAGGTGCTCGTTTTTTTCTTTTACCCTTTCTACTAGCCGACAGGGTCGCTTTTTAAATTATCATCGTTATGTGCTTTCTGAGTTCTTTTATCTACTGTGTACCGGTATTTTTCGTTTTATGTAATCCTTTGCCTCTTTGTCAGCCATTAACACCGTTTCTTGTGTTCTTTTGTGGCGTAGTTTTTCGTTATACACACTGGTCACAAAAAGTTCGGTATATTCCGGTTTCGAAGGGAAAACGCGGTGGTATGCAAATTTAGCGCTTACTGCAGATCGGTTATCATTGTGGGTAGCTACGTCATATCTAAATTAGCATCATGACAGCACAGCACGTGTTGTGCGAGCTCCGATAAAAGTACCCATCTAGAAGTGAAAAACGAGTCGTTTCATGGCTTGGTTTAGAAGTTTGCTGAATGAATTTCCTTCAGTCTATGATTCACCTGAAATGACGTCCAGACGACGTATAAGCATTGACAACAGTAGTAAGACTTTTGGTATGTTACAGGGAGGTATATGGTAGATCGATGTGGCTGCTGCTTTAGGAGTTTCCCTAAGTGCAGTAAGTCGGCTACACACAACATTTCTACGGCATGGAAATGTTACATATCAAACCATGAGTGGTAGCCCAAGGATAACCATTAGGAGGGAAGATTGCTAACTGAGAGTAAGTGCTTGCAGAAGGCCTAATATCATGAGTAGTCAACTGAGGGGATCACTTCGAGCTGCCTCTGGTGTCACTCAAACGGTACGAAACCGTCTTCACGAGTACGAAATTAGAGCAAGGAGGCCGCTGAAACGTACAGAGTTGATATCAGCACACCGTCGTCAAAGATGTACCTGGGTCTAACAGTAGATGTGACTGAATACAGAGTCGCACCGTGTACTTTTCACAGACAAAACCCACTTAGCTCTTTATCACGATACTCGGCAAGGACACGTGCCGATGAGATCTGGCACAAAGAATGCAACCACACTATGTGCAATCCGTCCATCCTTACCAATCCCAGTCAGTTCTGGTCTAGACAGAAGTGTGTTTCAATGGCCGTACTTCCTTGTATGTTCATCAAGGCAACATGAATTCCTCAGTGCACCAAAATGAGATCATTGTACCCACTGTGACGCTGTGTAACGTTGTTATTGGACATGCATGCCTTTTTGTTGATGACAGTGCAACTAGATCTGGTACAAGAATACAACCACACTATTGCCATCCGTCCATCCTTACCAACCCCAGTCAGTTCTGGTCTAGGCAGAAGGATACTTCGTTGTATGTTCATCAAGGCGACATGAATTCCTCAGTGTACCAAAACGAGATCATTGTACCCACTGTGATGCTGTTTCACGTTGCTATTGAACATGCATACCGTTTTGTTGATGACAGTGCAACTAGGCAGCGTGCTTGGAGTGTGCTTCAGGATCTGGAAAAACATGGTATTGAATATTTACAGCTGTCTCCGAGGATTGCTGACCATAATCATATTGAGAACCACGTTCCACACTCCAGTACACCGGCAGACTTCTGTGACGTGCCTGCCAGTAAGATGGAACTAGCTGTCCCAGACACTCATCAATAATGTCCTTGCAAGCATGCCTCGTATAGGTGTCAATACTTTCTTCGACACAGAGGTGGTGGAACCGGGGACTGAAATCCAGAGGTTTCTCCGAATTTGTCATTTTGTCTATATTGTAGTGCTGCTTTGTTGTGAGCAGAAATTGCATAATAAATTGTTTTTGTAAACGCACTTTTTATCATTTGTGTTACGTGGCCTTACTTATGTTATTTCCATACGTGTTACTTCAGTCAGATACATACACCTTTCAATTCATGCAATATCCCAAGCTTTTTTGACGAGTGCATAGGAACATTTGGTAAGTACGCGAACACATTCACTGGCGTACGTTTCGGGAAGCTAAAATGGCATCACAGGGGATGTTTGGTATTTGAGTATTTCATACCTCGGACTCGGTTCGTGCTTACCGTTCTACTCGCGAAAGCTGCAATATCGATGGAGCAGGTGAGACAATTAGTGACAGTAAAAGAACAGCACGTATTTTATTTTTAAGTTTTCTGTCTTAACGCAGTATTCCGTGGCAGTGGCATAAAGTCCTTAGCAGAGAGCAGTACATCAAAATGCTCACAAGAAAACGGCGGTGCACAACGGTGCACAATTAGATGAACGATATAAGGAAGACAGGACATCACCCATAGATGCTGCAAGATGTGGTCAATCGATTTCGACTTTCAGATAAGAAACCATGCGACGCATCGAACAGGTCCTGCAGGATGAGCATCAATGACCTTTCCGCACAACTGGGCACCCCTCTCAAAACAGCTTATATTATACTGTGCAGATGTGAAGGGAGATTTAAGTCTAATGGGTAAATTAGCGACGTGGGTACCGCACACACTGACCACGACACAAAACGAATTCAATTCCATGGGAAATGAGAAAGTGCTCACAAGGTCCATCTGCTTGGATGAGAATTGGGTGGAATTTTATACACCCAGACAAGAGCTTCAATTCAATCACTGTCCTAGGTCCCAGTATTTTCATGAGAAAGTGCTCACAAGGTCTATCTGCTTAGATGAGAATTGGGTGGAATTTTATACACCCAGGCAAGAGCTTCAATTCAATCACTGTCCTAGGTCCCAGTATTTTCATGAGAAAGTGCTCACAAGGTCTATCTGCTTAGATGAGAATTGGGTGGAATTTTATACACCCAGGCAAGAGCTTCAATTCAATCCCTGTCCTAGGTCCCAGTATTTTCATGAGAAAGTGCTCACAAGGTCTATCTGCTTAGATGAGAATTGGGTGGAATTTTATACACCCAGGCAAGAGCTTCAATTCAATCCCTGTCCTAGGTCCCAGTATTTTCATGAGAAAGTGCTCACAAGGTCTATCTGCTTGGATGAGAATTGGGTGGAATTTTATACACCCAGGCAAGAGCTTCAATTCAATCCCTGTCCTAGGTCACAGTATTTTCATGAGAAAGTGCTCACAAGGTCTATCTGCTTAGATGAGAATTGGGTGGAATTTTATACACCCAGGCAAGAGCTTCAATTCAATCCCTGTCCTAGGTCCCAGTATTTTCATGAGAAAGTGCTCACAAGGTCTATTTGCTTAGATGAGAATTGAGTGCGATTTTATACACCCAGGCAAGAGCTTCGATTCAATCTCTGTCCTAGGTCCCAGTATTTTCATGAGAAAGTGCTCACAAGGTCTATCTGCTTGGATGAGAATTGGGTGGAATTTTATACACCCAGGCAAGAGCTTCAATTCAATCCCTGTCCTAGGTCCCAGTATTTTCATGAGAAAGTGCTCACAAGGTCTATCTGCTTAGATGAGAATTGGGTGGAATTTTATACACCCAGGCAAGAGCTTCAATTCAATCCCTGTCCTAGGTCCCAGTATTTTCATGAGAAAGTGCTCACAAGGTCTATTTGCTTAGATGAGAATTGAGTGCAATTTTATACACCCAGGCAAGAGCTTCAATTCAATCACTGTCCTAGGTCCCAGTATTTTCATGAGAAAGTGCTCACAAGGTCTATCTGCTTGGATGAGAATTGGGTGGAATTTTATACACCCAGGCAAGAGCTTCAATTCTATCACTGTCCTAGTTCCCAGTATTTTCGCGGCGTCTTTACCCCGTGAAGAGTTAGCATGAACCTGGCTGGGCTGTAGAACGGAAATTCGGATTCGGGACGACCCTCTTAATTTACGAGTTAATGTCAGGCCAGACTTTCCTATCTATAGCCCGTGCAGAACTCTACCTTCAAGGTGCCTCAACCTTAATACCACTGAGCAAGTGTTGGATGAATTACAAGGCTGATTGGACTGGTATCCCCGAACTCTTGCGACAGCTTCAGGAATTTTCGGCCTTTTGCACCATCTGTGGGGGCCACTACCCCAAAGCCAACAGTAGAATTTAATCTTCAGTATAACACGGAGGAGCCAAACATCTAAGAAGGTGCCAAGTAGTTATGAACAATGAAGAAAGTGTCATAACGTTCTGACTGATCACGCTAAGCCTCTTGTGTTTCTCATTCTTTCTGAATCAATAAGGTGTTTTCCCGTTTGAACGCGAAGGTGCTACGTTATGTCTTTTTTCTCACCATTTCATACTTCCTGTTCTACACCCCAAGTGGTCTATAATTGAACGAATGCCGTCGCTTTAGTGCTGCCGATCTCCTGTTTTATGTAATATCCTTGCCTTTTTTTAGAGCGGTCTATTTTTCTTTCATCATCATCAACAGCCATGTGAAAATTCCCCGTAGGTGTCTAGTGCCATGAGGCATCATATTACACAATCGTCTTTTATTGTTTTACTACCAGTGCAATGACACCCGTCTGGTAAACCCAAGAAGCCTAGGGAATTGGATTCAAGGACAAAGTGCGTCTGGGGCCGATTTGAGAGGGAGCCATCTACACATTCGCGTCACTAAACACGGGAGTCTGCCAAGAACCTGGGAGAAACTACAGGCTATATTGGCCGGCAGGATCCGGATTCGAACACCCGTCAGAAACGTCCGCCTCCCGCACAGTACACAGTGACTTAACCAACTGAGTTATGCCAGTGGTGTTTTTCTGTCAGCCTTTCTAATAATGAAAATCTGACAGAACTTACAGTACGACAGTCACTAAATTTTACATGGGCCGATTAACCCATTAAGTGGCCGATGTACATGAACCAAATGGTGCCCGAAAGTTTCTGCGCTACGCAAAGATAAATGTTCATATAGCGACCGCGTTTTCTGAAAGCTAAGGCAAAACAATTCCTTTTCCACTCTCATTCCAGTAGTATGAACCCATCACAGCTGATAAGCGCTCGTTTCTAGCCTTTAATTCTCCGCTCCATTACCCAAGACATGACAGGAAAGGGCTAATCCCTCTGACACGGTCATCATGCCACTGGGTAAAAAAGAAAATGACTCAAACATTTTCTCTCTCCTTTCTTAGGTTCTTTTTTTGATTGAAGGTTTTACGACCACCTTGAGCAACTCAATGAGCTATAAGCAGTCACCCGTCCCTAATTTAGAGCAACTGGTTATAGGGAAAGGAGAGAACCAGCGCACCGTAAGACAAACACAACATCCACGTCTCACCAGGATTCGAACCCGGACCCACCTCTGACGAACGGTCAGGAACCAGCACTTAGACCACATCGCCATCGGGGCTCCTTTTTTTGGTTCACCGCTATTGCTGTAACTCTGTTAGCAGGCAATCAGTCCAAAAGGATTACTCTTAATCACCTTCCTAAATGACCACTTTAAATAACAAAACTTAGTGGAAAGCAATGCTCCCTCGTTTTAGCAGCGTTCGGCCCTCTTCTTAGACAGCGAATATCTTCGTTCGAGCCATTTCAGCCCATTTTGGTAACCCAAATTAATTCGTTCGAGCCGGTTAAGGGGTTAAATGGAAAGGAAGCACAAGGAATGATACCAGAAACTGCCAACAATAAATTTGCTTTAATTCTTTTTCTACTTTAAGTTTAGAAAAGAGTTACTGTTATTTCCCCCATCGGGATTTAGAGACCGCCGTGATCAATTTGTTAGTCGCCAGTACCTAATTTAGAGCTACTGGTTCCAGGGAAGGATGACAGCCAGCGTCGTAAGACAAAAGTATCACCCATGCCACATCCAGGACTTGAACCCGGGATCCATCTCGGACGAATGACCCAAGGCCAGCGCGTCTCGACCGCTAGGCCACCGCGGTGAATTAATCTGCTTCAAAACACCACGTTCTGCTGGGAAACGACAATATTTCACTAATACAAAAGAAATAAGCCTCCTCGGTGGCGCAGTGGTCTAAGGCCCTGGCTTATGATCATTCGCCCTAGTTGGGTCTAGGTTCGAATCCCGGTGAGGCATGGATGTTTGTCTTTCGGCACTGGCTCTCAATATGTTACTTGTCCAACACTGGTTATCTGTGTACATTGAACATTTAGCATACTGTAAAATCCATGTTTGGTGTATACTTGTTCGCAATGTGTTACATGATGAACATTTTCTATATCTGTGTAAATTGAGCATTTGGAATGCTGTCAACCATGTATGATTTGTGCACATGTTGCTGCGTAATTTCTGTCTCCTGTTTATGTCTGTCTGTATGTCTTTGTACCACCAGGTCCACTAAATCCCTTTTTTTTAAACCTCCAATCAAAAAAAAAAAAAAAAGAAATAAATTCAATCCTGGTCAGTTCATGAATTAGTGCATGTTTGTATGGGATTTATCCATTGTTTAAGGGCTCCTATTTAAAGACAATTCAATTAGAAATATTTAATCCTTAATTTAATTCGAATTTTCTGTTGCCAGGTCTTCGGAAATAATTCCATCCTGGCATGTGTGTGTGTGAGTTAAATTAAAGGTACCGTATATCCACTAACCCAACTAGCAGTTACAATGGTGAGATAAAATCATTTACATGTGGCCCGTGCAACTTAATAATGTTAACACATTCTGGCTACAGTCCCGAAAAGTGTCTAAAACTTGGCGCAGTGAAGATCATCTGCTCGCAGAATTGATAACAGAATATAAATTAGAACGACAAGCGGTAAATGGTGATACGAAATCTGTCATCAAAAATCCTCTGTGTTAGTACAGACACTTTGTAAATCTGTTAATAGAATTAGAACCTTCCGAGAAAGACACTTGCTTTTCTTTTGTGAAACGAAATCTAAACATTTCCCCACGTCGGAGGAAGGCACTCTTTATTGTGGAATGGAATCTAAACATCTCTCTCCGTTACAAACAAGTCTTCCTTTCAGAAACATTTTTATTTTTCTCTTAGAAGCTCAATAAAAGGCGATTATAGCGCAGCAAACAGTTGTCTGGAACCCATTCAGCCGTTATCAATATCTGGGACAAAGCGCTGCATTTGGGCCTGGCGTGTTTTGTTCGTCGGCTGACAGTAAATCTTTAATCACCACGTTCCTGAGACCGAAATCGCTAACGAGGGAGAAAATGGCCCCTTGATTAAATTGCGCGGAATCTGTTCAGGAATTTCACTTGGGCAAACCAGTCTTCGCAAATTTACTTGGGGTTTCGTTTTCAAAGAGCCTCGCACTACTGGAACAGCAATTTTCGCTTTGAACACGGCGCAGCAATAAATGGAATTCCCCTGTTTCTAGAAAGAGCTTAATTTATTCCACGTGTGTGTGTGTGTGCTAGCTGTTATCTTAAAGAGCGGGAGAGAGAAGACGGAAGCCAGTCACACTTTGTGGCATAATCTCCCTACAAAAGGTTAAAGGGTTCAAGGGGGAAAAAAACCTTTCCGGCTGTTTTGCATACGGAAATATTTGATTTAACGCTCGTCGAACTACAAGGGGCGAGTATTTTGCATTCTTTCAATGTAAAAAGAATAGCTCACGATACAGGGTCAACAACGAAAAAAAAAAAAAAACTTGCGCAGGAAGCTTTTGAAATCCAGCTCCATTAAAATGCTTTTTATCCTTATGTAAATACAAAACCAATTCGTGTAGAAAAAATTATCTCAGAATACGTGTTTTGATCGCAAAAAGTAAAGTAAACGAGACATCGGACGTTATTTTGAAAGTGCGAAAGGTGGAGCTTTGTAACTGAGGTTATGCTTACATCGGCAAAATAATGATTGTGAGGAAATAAACTGTCCAACATGCCACAAATGTTTGCTCTTAAAAATAAGGAAAAGGGAAGTAGAAAAATAATATGTATAAAATTGTGGTAAAAATTGACCACGTGTGTTATAAACACCGCCTGTCTGCTTTTTAATCAGAAAGGGAAGTAGTGATGGCCACAGTTGGAAACGGGTCAAAAAGTTTGGACCCGAACCAGACCAGGGACTGACCCGGACAAATCTGCTTTGAGCTATAAACTAGAATATATCATCATTATCATTGTCAATCATTATCAATCCACTGCTGGATGAAGGTCTCTCAACGTTTCTACCACAACGGACTGTCTTGGACTAGCTTCCTCCATCCATCCATCTCCCACGATGTCTTTTTCTAGGTCTTTTCCTGTCCTTTAGAATCCCGTCTAAAATTTTGGTTGTTCATCGGTTGTGCGTTCTCCTGGCAGTATGGAAAAGGGAAGTAGAAAAATAATATGTATTTATTTTTCTACTTCCCTTTTCCATAATGTAGAAAAATAATATGTTTTATCTTTCTTGGTTACACCAAGCATGCGTAAAATTTCGGTTGTTCATCGGTTGTGCGTTCTCCTGGCAGTATGTCTAGCCCATTGCCATTTCAGGGATTTCACTCTGATCATGATGTCTTCCACTCTTGCCATTTCCCTTATCCACGAGTTCCTGTTTTTATCTTTCTTGGTTACACCAAGAATGCATCTCTCCATGCCTCTTTCAGTTGTCTGCAGTCTTTTTATGTCTTTTTTCGTTAATGCCTTTGCTCCGTATGTAAAAACTGGAAGGTTGCATTGATTAAACACTTTTCTTTTAAGACATAATGGCATATTGCTCTTAAAAGTTGTACTGTTTGTTCCAAAAACTCTCCAACCAAGTTTTACACGCCAATTAATCTCTTCATCAATGTGACCCTCGCTTGATATCTTCTGCGCAAGGTAAATGTAGGATTTGGTTACCTTCAGCTTTTCGTCATAAACTGATAAATCTTCATTCCTTGTAAAAGCCTTGAAAATCAGTTTTGCCTTCTGAAAGTTCTTTTTTATTCCCATTTCTTTACCCTACTCAGCAAGTTCGTGGATAATACTCTGCAGCTCTGTAATATTATTTAAAACACCTCTGAAGTGTTCTTTGAAATATATTTTTTTCTATTCAAAAGTGAATAGAAATAAAACCGGCTCGAAATCGGGTCAGGGACACCTTGACCCGGTGACCCTTTTCCATCTCTGATGAGGACGACAATTGTTTGACGAAGCGAATTCATAAGCGACTTACGATCAAGGTAGACACTGAGGTAAAACCTAGGCATGTCTGCAAAAATCCCTTGTGGGCTAGGCTACAGTCGGTGTGGTAAAACCATAGTTAGTATCGAATTTTGGAAGTACATTAAAGGAGTTTTTAGGGAGTCTTTTTCGATTCTGAAAGCTATTTCTTGTTTTGGACTGGAAGTATCTAATTTTAGGCCACTGGTTCCAGAGAAGGGAGACAGCCATTACCGTTAAACAAACAAAACATCCATGCTTCACCGGGATCCAAATCGGGGTCCATCTCGAATCGAATGGTCAGATCCAGAGCTTTAACCACTGTGCCACCAAGGCGGCAAAGTTATTTTCCAGGTGTTGACGACGAAATTATAACATTTTAAAACATTTTAAATTGAAATTACTCTGGAAATACAAACGAACTTCGATGTGCCGCCCCTCGATTTACCGCCACCCTTACATAACACCACCCCTTGGTTCTGAACAAAAGTCCTCTACATGAAACAATCCTTGATCTCTGGATGTACCGCCTTACTCTTAGGGTGCAACAATCGCCAATATGTATTAATGCACTAACTGGTCTTTTCCAACACGAAACATCCTTGATGTACCGCTAGTTATAAGCAGTGTGAT
Source organism: Macrothele yani (assembly GCA_039090855.1). Lineage (NCBI taxonomy): Eukaryota > Metazoa > Arthropoda > Arachnida > Araneae > Macrothelidae > Macrothele > Macrothele yani. Next base: position 65,895,702 of record CM077028.1, on the reverse strand, counting down.
AAATCCCTGCCCGTTTTTTTAGATCACGATTCAGTTGTGGCGAGACTTAGTGTTACAGACACTGTCTCAGTCAAAGATGCGGATCGTTGTCTCTTAATATTGAGAAGATTCTTTGAAGCAAACTCACAAGAGTCTGGTATTTTGCATTATGGCATCGAGTCTAGTATTTCAGTTAACCAACAGTGGTCAGTTCTTCTAGCTACATGTACGGGCCGTTGCTACTAGAGGGTATTTACTTTGATCAAGATGGCATTCAGTCTTGTTATTTTCCTGATCCATGAATTCATTTTTCTGTCTTTTTTTGGTTTCACCAAGTATGCATCTCTGCATGTTTCCTTGAGTTTGCTCGCAGCCTGTGTATATCTTTTTTACTTAAGGTCCATATCTCTGATCCATAAGTCAGAACTGGAAGGTTACACTGATTTAACACTTTTAGGTAATATCCTAATACAAGCAACTTTGAAATTCATCTGGAGGTTCAGCGAGGTCTCTTGGCGTAGAACACCGGCCAAGACGGCAGACTATTATGAAATATGTTAATAGCCATTTCATCCATTTTCAATAGGTTCGTCCCTTGGTTGTCCCCTACCACATACTAAAATCTCATCGAAATCGAACCATTTTTACGCGAGTTATCGTGCGGACAGGTAGACAGACAGACGGAGAAAGCTGGAGCATATACGCTTCTTCAACCTAAGGCTGGAAAGCGTAAAAAAGCCCCAAACCAAACAGGGTGATATAAAATTTGGACACTGCTCTAAATGAAAGTGCAAATACCCAGAAATATGTTCATAACCAAGGGACAACTCTGAAGGAAGGGTATAACTTCTGCCTCTAAAACATCCATGATATATCGCTGGCTATTGAGTGTTCCCTCAATTGGTATCAGACGAGATCGGGAATTGAACCCAATGGAGCTCCAGACCACGACACTTGGCGTTGGGCCGGTATGACGCTGCAAGATGCCGTTCACTACGATGGTTTCGAACACGTATGCGTTCATTACTTTGCATCAAGTTGAATTGTGACTCGTCAGAAAATACGACCTGTTGCTAATAAGCGTGCCAATGTCTGTGTTCGAGACCTCATTGCAGGCTAAGGCGTCTCTGGTTGAGGGTCAAAGGAATGCGCAGCAATGGGCTGCCAGCGACCAATACGTCGAATTGTGCTGGAGGAAAAAACCTGACCTGTGACAGTGCTCCACTGCTGCGCTAACACCGTGGATGTCACTGTGCGATCGGTCACTGAAGTGCGGTAGATGTGTCTGTCATCTCTTAAAGTCGTGCGATTTTGCGGTCCATTTCGCGGATTTCTGTGAGTCCGAGCCTCATATGTTCGCCGACGCCACGTTTACGGTGTTTCGTCCCATATGAGTGGCAATTTCGCTGTGCAAAAATCTAGTTTCACTCATCCCAACAATCCTTCCTCGCTCAAAGTCCGCCAGGTGTTCATAATGCGACCTTCTTCGGCGAAGAGGCATAGTGGGACACAAGAAACACCTTTTCGATTCAATATCGACTGTTCACTGATTGCAAAATTTCGTTTTAGCCAGCTCTTTATACCTAAGAACGATCAGTTCAGAGATCGCTGCTCCGTAATAGCATTCGCATTTTCATTGACATTTTAATCATTTGCATGTCCCATCCTGTAAGTTTCAGGCTAATATCAGCAGTTATAACGAACAAGCTTGTCCGCGCCGGACATCGAACCTTGGTCACCTCACTCGGGAGTAAGTCGCTCTCCCAACTGAGCTACGCGGACATATCCTCTCACCGCTATCTGCCTTTTATCTCATGTGCGTCCTGCGGGGCAGGCACGTCACACAGTATTTTGTGGTGTAAACATTTTCACAAAGAGTAGTGTATACAAAATATGAAGGGTAGAGGAAGAGATCTAGCATCTTCAAGCTGGCATGTTCTAAAATTATGAAGCAGCTATTTCAATATCCTTCTGTTTCAAGAGTTTCGCCTTATTTAGGTGTATTTTCCCATAAATTTATAATAAATAAGTGACCGAATTCGGTGTGTATAAGTGTGTCAGACAGATTCAGGATACCTGGAGTTATTACTTTTAAAATATGTTCCCGGCCAATATAAAGCAACTTTATGGCCGTGAGGTGATTTCCGCTTTCCTTTAAAAGCTTTTCATAATCAAAGTGCTCTTTAATTTTCCCGATTACTTCTGCGGTCAGCAGAGAATGGTATTAAATCTGGAGTTTTGTGCACAACGTTGTCATAGTTTTGACGATGAAGCTTTCAAAGTAATAAATGTAGGACATGGAGTTTCCTTGCATGAAAAATAATATTGATTGCACGCTTGATTTAGATTATTTCTTTCTTGTTGATTGCATATTCTTCCATAAGAAAATATCGTAGTTAAGGTTGCGCTCCACCCATTTTACGAGGATTTAGTTTTCACTAAAATACTTGTAAACACAATTTTTAATCTTGGGAACAATCCGCAAACCCAAAAATTGTTGCTTAAGAAAAATTGTTTCCTTTTGCTTGGAGAAGTTCTGAGTTATCCCCCTTTTTTTTTGAGACTTTTATTTTATGAGTTTATATTAAACTGAGGTAAACAAAATATAGGCACTGAGCAGAATACACAAACAACAGTAGAAGCAGTTTACGGAACTCCGTTTATTGGTGTAACTAAGTTTATATACACTCACGGACAATGAAATTTGCGCACCTAGAAGAAAACATGCTACAACCGCGAAACTTTGCAAATAGCTAGAGTGTTTGCTGGTATGCAAATGATCCACGTTTGGTGCGAGCGCGCATGACCGAACACACTGTGGTGGCGCTGCAAGCACGAACCGGCAGCCTTATAAACCGGCGTGTAGGCGATGCCCTATGAAAGCGCAAAGCACCGGCCGACGCAAGAAAAAGTACAGAGTGACAAGAATGCCCGGTACACGCCAGAGACGTCGATTTACGGAACGTACGGACTTTGAGAGAGGTCTGATCATCGGGCTGAAAACCGCAGAGTGGTCGGCGAGCTGTATAGCCCGCCACGTGTGTCGTTCTGACCATAACGTCCGACTATGTTAGGAGCAGTGGACACCCGACTGCAATACCACACGGCGGAGTGGCTTCGGGCTGACCAGGATGACCACCGGTAGAGAGGATCGACGGATCGTGCACCAGGCACGAACGGATCCCACGAGAACCCGGTCCACTATACAGGCAGATGCAGCGGCTCCTATGTGCCCACGAACTATTTCCCGACACCTCGCGGAAGCGAATCTGCGATCCCAGCGCTGCTTACGTTTGCTGCCATTAACACCGGAACATCGCCGGCTCCGTGTGCAGTGGTGCCAGGCCAAAGCGACGTGAAACGCGACAGACTGGTGACGTGTGATGTTTATCGATGAGTGCCGCTGCGTTTTGGGGACAGATCATAAGTGCGACAAATCACCCGCAGCTACAACAGTGGTGTTGAGGGAACTGTGTCGCAGCCTTCTGCGCATGGGCCTACGTAGACGAAGACTCAGTTGAGTCTCCGTGCTCACTTCACGTCATCGCCAACAGCGCATGAAATGGGCCTAAGATCATTGAGATTGGACCGTCGATGATTGGAAGAAAGTGGCTTGGGTCTGACGAATCAAGATTCCTGGTGCATCAAGTAAACGGCCGAGCGCGGATATGCCAATTACAATGAACAACAATGGTTTTGTTACAAATAAAACTTCAGGATAGCTGTGTCTCTGAGAGTAAACGTACTAGAGCTATTACTTCATGTTGTGCAATTCCTTCTGGGAAGGGGGAACAAAGCAGAATTTTTTCATTCGAATGCGTTTAATCAGTATTGAAGGACGTGCATTTTCACGTGGTTTTAAAAAGTAGTGTGGATTGTGCGAAGTGTACGTTAAATAATGCCACGTACTTGTGTGAACCATTCAGACAGTTTCTGTTCTATTTGTGGACAATTTACTGTAAAGTCTCAAGGGCGACATTTCCCACCGTTTATGACAAAATCGTATAAACCTTATTTCCAGTGCAAAATGTGGGATGAAGATAAGCCTTGAGCGCCTCAAATTTGTTGTAATTCACGTGCAACTTTGTTGACTGGCTAGTTGAAGGGATCACATCAAATGCCATTTGCGGCACCAATGGTTTGGAGAGAACCGAAAGACCACTCAATAGAGTGTTACTCTATCTGGAATTAGAGCTAAGACCAAAGACACGATTCAAATGCCATTTGCGGCACCAATGATTCCGAGAGTACCGAAAAATCACTCAATAGAGTGTTACTATATATGGAATTAGAGCTAAGACCAAAGACACGATTCAGTATCCCAGTATTCCTTCGGCCATAAGATCCTTTCCTCATGGTCCAGATCTTCCTGTTTCTGTACTTCACGGTCATGGAGTTTAGATGATAGTGATACTGATGAAATGAATCCTCACAGCGAAGAAGATATTGAAGTACATCAAGACCCTGATTCCTCGCAAGATTCTGTGTCTCACCTTATAAGTCAGGAAGAATTAAATGGTCTGGTTCGTGACCTTCATTTAACAAAAAAGTTAGTCCGAAATATTGGCTTCAAGATTGAAGGGATGGAATCTTTTGCAAACAAGTACAAAAGAATGCAGTTTTTGTCGACGAGAGCAAGAATGTGAACACTTTTTTTCCAAGAGTAGTGATCTTGTGTAGTGCAATGATATAGATTTATTGTTTGAAGATTTAGGACAGCAACACAAACCTGAAGAAAGGAGACTTTTTATAGATTCCTCAGAAATAAGCTTAAAAGCTGTCCTTCTTCATAACGGAAAGATATATCCGTCAGTACCTGTTGCATATGCTGCATACATTTAAGAAACATATGCAAATATGAAACTTTTGCTTCGAAGTCATCATCATCATCATCATTGTCAACCATTATCAATCCACTGCTGGACGAAGGTCTCCCCAAGTTTCCTCCACAACGGTCTGTCTTGTGCCAGTCTCCTCCATGTCACTCCCGCATATTTACGAATTTCATCCACCCATCTCCCATGTGCTTCGAAGTATAGTGTACAAAAACACTCATGGAATCTTTGTGGCGATCTTAAAGTGATAGCTTTACTCTTTGGTCTGCAACTTGGATACACAAAATAATGCTGCTTCCTCTGTGAATGGAACAGCAGGGACAGAAATTCTCATTACATTAAAAAGACTTGGCCTAAAAGTGAGTCCTTAATTCCAGGTGGTAAAATTGTTGTTGCTGAGCCTTTAGTAAGTCCTTAGAATGTGTACTTACCCGCGGTTTACATCAAACTGGGTTTGAAAGACATTGAATAAAAATGGAGAAGCCTTTCGTTTTCTAAAGAACACGTTCTCCAAAATATCTGAAGCCAAAATTAAACAAGACATTTTTATTGGTCCACAATAAAAGGAAACTTATGCTTTTGAAGGCACTTTGAATGAGACTGAAGCTACTGCATGGAAGTCCTTTAAAGATGTGGTACTGAACTTTTTAGGTAACCGGAAGGCAGAAAATTATAAAGAACTTGCTACTGAGGTTCTAGAAAGCTATAAGGCCATGGGACGTAATATGACCTTTAAAATACATTTCCTTCACTCGCATCTGGACTTTTCCCCACAGAATTTAGGAGCTGTAAGCGACGAGTACGGAGAACGTTTCCATCAGGACATATGTACCATAGAAAACCGCTATAAAGGAAAATGAAGCCCTTAAATGTTAGCTCATTACTGTTGGATTCTAAAACGGGATGTAGGATAACCAAAGTACAGACGAAAATCTAAAATAACTGCTTGTTAAGGTAAGTGTAATTAATTGCTTGTAGCGAAATATACATGCCAAAATGAAGGCTTATTGTACATTGAAACAACAGGTTACTCGAGAACTATGCTCGATAGCACAGTTTAGCAAGCAGAACTGTAATCAGCTTGACAAATACTGTATGATTCGGCTTGTGCAGTCTTTGTAACAAACAAAAAGTTTATTTTTATTGTTCAGTGTTACAAACGAAGGCTATGGCACCTGGATGCAGTGTTGGGCGGGAACAGGCAGGCGGCGGAGGTGTTATATTCTAGGCGATGTTTTCTTGTGACACTTTAGGCCCTATTATCCCAATAACGCAATCCCTTACAGCTGTCAGGTATCTGAACATCGTTGCGGACCAAGTTCACCCATTCATGGCAACTGCGTTCCCTGCTGGTGATGGCCATTACCTAATGCGCCATGCCACACTGGCACCATCGTCAAGGAGTGGTTTGAGGAACATGTTGGTGACTTTCTGTTAATACCCTGGCCTCTAAATTCACCTGACATGAACCCAATCGAACATTTGTGGTTCGGCTTGAAAAAAGCGGGTTCGCGCTAAATCACCGCCAGCGCGAAACGTACGGAAACTGGAGGACCTGCTGTTGACATTATTGTATCAGATACCCCGGGATACCTATCGCCACCTTATCGAATCGATGCCTTGTCGAGTGGCCTCTGTTTAGCGGTATAAAGGGGGCCCCCTACAGCTTAAAAGGAAGGTGGTCATAATGTAATGACTTATCGGTGTAAATGTAACTATATTGAACATAACAGTACAATTTCCAAGAGCAGTATGTCATTATGTCTTAAAAGAAAAGTGTTTAATCAATGCATCCTTACAGTTCTTTCATATGGAGCAGAGATATGGACCTTAACTAAAAAACGACATGGAAAGACTTCAGACAACTGAAAGAAAACCTGGAGAGATGAATTCTTGGTGTAACCAGGAAAGATAAGAAGAGGAACTCCTGGATAAGGGAAATGACAGGAGTGAAAGACATCGTGATCAAAGTAAAATCCTTGAAATGGCAATGGGCTGGTTATGTTGCCAGAAGAACGGACCGTCGATGGACAACCAAAATTTCAGACTGGATCCCAAGTGACAGAAAAAAGACCCAGAAGAAAGCCACATGGGAGATGGATGGATGAAATTCGAAAGCATGCCATAGTAACATGGAGGAGACAGGCTCAAGAAAGACAGTTATGGAAGAAATTTGGGGAGACTTTCATCCAGCAATGGATTGATAATGGTTGATGATGATATAAGCATACACTGAAGAGCAATTGAATTAGAGACAGCTAGCGTTATTCAAATGTGGCACTGTGGGCGGCCCTGTAAACGGAAACGACATGACGTATGCAGCGATCCGACAACATAAGGGGTGATGCGACGGTAATCAGTAAGAGACGGACGCAGTATGGGTAAGACGAAGGATCTAAGCGCATTTGATCGTGGGCAAATTGTCGGGACCCGACGAATGGGTCACTCCATCTCGGAAGTCTTGCAGGCACTGGGATTTTCACGAGCCACCGTGTCACGGGTGCACCGTGAGTAGATCGAATCCGGTAAATCCATCCCTGAAAGGGCCAACTGCCGTAGACAACAGCGTGTGGATGAGCGGTGTCATGATCGGCTAGCTCGCATTGTAACAGCGGATTGATGGGCAACAGTGCAATAAATCACTCGGCAATTTAACGCTGGTGCACAAAAACGTGTAAGCAGTCACACCATCCAGAACCATCTCCTCGCTATGGGGTACAGAAACCATCGTCCCACGAGGGTACCACTGCTGACCGCATATCACAGGGTGCAAAGTTTAGCATGGGCGCGGGAACATCGCCACTGGAGCCTAGACATGTGGAAAACTGTTGCCTGGACTGATGACTCGAGATTCACGTTGGTACATGCGAATGGCAGCATACAAGTACGGCGCAAACCACATGAAGCGATGGATCCTTCTTGCCAGCAGGGTACTTTTTAAGCTGGTGGAGGTGGTATTCTCATATGGGGGCTGTTTACGTGGACAGAGATGGAACCCCTGGTACGTGTGACATCGTCCTTCAGAGGTCAACGTTACCGGGATATACTGGGCGACCATTTGCTCCCGTTTGTGCTTCTTCAACATCCCGCTGAGGACATCATCCTGCAACAAGATAATGCACCCTGCTATTGCTCTCGAATTATATACGAATGGTTGGATGAACACTCCACCGACGTGACCTCGCTTCCTTGGCCAGCTAGGTCACCTGACCTCAGTCCCATCGAGCACATCTGGGATGCCATCGAGAGAGATGTTCGAGGCTCTGACCCCCCTCCATCAAATCTTCGTGAACTGTGGGAGCTTGTTCAGGGATCGTGGATCCGTATGGCTTCCCAACGCTTCCGGTGTCTTGTCGAGTCCATGCCGAGACGAATCGCCGCCGTCATCAGGACGAAAGGTGGTGCTGCACGTTACTAGACAGGTATCTCTAATTCAGTTGCTCTTCAGTATATATCAGAGTTTCTGATATAAGAATCTACTTACTCAGAGCCTGAATGATTCAATTCTTACTCAGTTTCAGAGTACCTAATCAGTAACAATCAGTGCTTATATTTCAAAGTCTGTACCAACGTGTTCAAGAGTTGTGCCCACCTTTCTACAAGGTGTTAAACCTCTGCCCGTTACCATGCCTTCACCTTAGAAGGGAAAGACCCCTTGGCACCCTTGTTCGACGTAGCCGAACAAGGGTGCCAAGGGTCAGCGAAATGTGTACCACGTAGATAATGCGTCATCACTCAAAGAAGAAGACGACAAGAAAGGGATAGGTCGAAACTGTACGCAGGGTGTAACAGTAGCTTGTTTATCAAGTTCTCGAAGCTTCACCAGAGTCTGAATAGCAATAAGAGGCCTCGCATTGTCCTGTTGAAGAAATGTCCGCTTTCGATGACTAAACCAGAGTACCCTACCTTCAGTTTGTCGTACATCTGAATAGAGTTCCGCATTGGTATACTTTATATTGACAAAAGTCACCGGACACCCCTTCAAAAGCAAATAAACGGATCGGCTGCATTGTTACGATGCGCGGTACAGATGCAAAACAGTACAAAAACCAGCTGGCAGCTGACCGCGGTCATATCGCACTGTGAGGTTGAGTAAAAATGCCGTGGCGGGAGAGAACTGCCTTTGAGAAAGGAAAGATTGTTCGGTGTTATATTAGTGGGTTGTCCATAAGAGAAAACGAGAGGCGTTTAAACACACCCAAGTCAACTGTTTTGGATGTACTGAATAAGTGGAAGACACATGGCGTGCCTGTAGCAGCAAAACGTACTGACAGACCAAAGAAAATAAGTGATGGAGGACGTCGAAGCCTCAGGATAGTCGTTACAGCTAATCGACGGAGATCTGCGCAAGACCTCAGTGTACAGGTGAGTAAATATGCTGGAACCTCGGTTTGTACACGTACCATTCGCAGAGAACTTCATCCCATGGGTTACCATGGTCGTGCGGCTGCTCATAAGTCTTTCATCTCCACTCAGAATGCTACTCGTCGTTTAGCATGATGTAAAGAACATTTGTTGTGGACCTTAGTTCAATGGAAACGGGTCCTATGGAATGATGAATTCAGATACACGACCCATCAGTCTGATGGCCGTGTATGGGTATGGCGGCAGCCAGGGAAACGCTATTTACCACAGTGTAATGTTCCTACGGTCACGTTTGGAGCTGGAAGTGTACTTGTGTGGGGGAATGTTTCCTGGTATCGTCCCGGCCCACTGGTTATCGTGGACAAACCTGTTAACCAGCACGTCTACCTCGATATTCTGAACAATTATGCCCTACCAACTCTGTGGAAATACTATGGAACCGAGCCTTGTTGGTACCAGCAGGATAATGCACCGAGCCATAAAACAATGACTGTTACGGCGTGGTTTGACGATAATTCCGTATCGTGTGTGAAATGGCCTGCACAGGGCCCTGATCTTGATCCCATAGAGCATCTACGGGATGAATTAGAGCCCCGCATATAAAAAGTTTGGAGCCAAGGTCTACTACTAAGCAATAGTTAGCGGCATCATTATGTACTGAATGGAAGCGCAAACCTATCGCTGTATTCTAAAACCTTGTCGAAAGCATGTCTCGAAGGGTCAGTGCATGCATTAAGGTCAAAGGTGGACCGACACCGTACTAATGTATGTCAATAAATGCTATGTTGTGTTTCTCTTCTACGAGTCCGGTTACTGTTGGCAATACAGTGTACGTACACTATCGGATCAAAAACATTAGAAAAATTGCCTGTGCACAAAATTCTGTAATATGAAAGGAATTTATATCGAGCAGGTTCACCCTTTGCTTCTATCACAGCCTCCACTCTGCTACAGTGAGGTTTCCCTGCCTGACTTATTAATAGCTTATTGACTTTATAGTTTTTTTTTTATATAGGTATATTACCGAGTAACAGCTCGTACCGGCAAAACGGTATTTGATTTCTTAGTTCCTAAAACAATGTTGCTGAATATCATTCAGAGAATTTGAAATTTTATTATAGACGTTTGTTTGGCTTGAATGCGCCACCGAGACAATGTTCCCTGAAGGCTAAGTGAAATCATTCCAAATTAGTTCCGAGTTCAAACTCGCATGACAAATAAGGTAATGAGCTGTATGAAATAACGTGTAATTATAGTTAAAATTCCACACAATTATGTGCGCTGTTCTAAACACTTAACTTAAATTCTAGTATACCACCAGCTGCTTCAAAGGCTTCGGAACTTAATATGAACCCTATAGGTCTTGCATAGATTACAGCTAACGTTAACCAAAAATACTATGTTCCGTCGTTGCGCAAAAACTCGATAAATAGAATACGAGGCGTCATCTGTTTGCTGAAATAACAAGAAAGATGACACCGAATTTTCGGGTATAATAAGCACGTCTTTTAAATCCGTTCTGACGCAAATTAAATTTATCAAAGCTATTCAAAGGCAATGGAACCGGTATGGAAAACAATAGTATCTGACGGAAGAAAGAAGTTTTTCAATCGGGTCTTTAATCCCTCAGATATTGGTGTAAACGGAATCTTGAGCTTACGAACTCTTAGAAATAGAGTTATCGACAAAAATAAGATGTGACTTTACGTCCCCTGGTGGGAAAACCTCGCATTATTTTAGGAAGAAAGTATTGTCAAAAGGTTTATCCATATGAGCGGTATCGGTCCAAGAAAAAAAAATTTAGTCGAGTTTTCAGGAGCCCAGATTTTGCAACAAATACATAAGAATCAGTCACACTTATGACCCCTGGTGGCCAAACCATTCTTTAGAAAACATTAGAAATTATGTGAAAAATATTTTCCATCAAGTCTTGTATGCGATACAGAAGGAATTTTTCAAATCGGAGTTTTAGGAGCAGAAAACGCAATTAACCTTTATGCGTCCTAGCGGAAAGTCTTAAAATGATTTACGTGAAAGTTTTGAATTTATAGGAAAAACATTTCGCATCGGAAACACTATCCAACAACGCCGGAATTTTTCAAATTGAAATTTTAGAAGTAGAGATATTGATAAAAATAAGATATACATCTACGCCCCTGGCGTAGAAACCATGCATTATTTCAAGAAGAAAGTGCTCCTAAAAGGTTTGTCGACATGAGTAGCATCGGTGAACAAAAGACTTTTTTTTCAATCGAGATTTTAGAAGCTCATGTTTTGCTGCAAATACATCAGAAGTGGAAATTAAGACTTACGCCACCTGGTGGCCATACCATTTTTACAAAAATTAGAAATTATGTCCAAAGGATTTCCCATCAGGAGCTGTATCCGGTGCAGAAGGAACTTTTCAAATAGGAGGTTTAGAAGCAGAGAAATAGTGGGAAACGCAATTTACCTTTACGCCCCCTAGCGGAAAGTCTGTGAATTATTTGAAAATTTTGAATTTTTAGGAAAAACATGTCACACTAGGAACACTATCCAACAAAGAAGGATTTTTTTAAATCGGACTCCTAGAAGTCCAGACATTGACAAAAAAAAGATATACGTCTACGCCCCCTGGCGCAAAAACCATGCACTATTTTAAGAAGAAAATGTTTCCAAAAGGTTTGTCGACACGAGTAGCATCGTTCAACAAAAGACTTTTTTTTCAATCGAGATTTTAGAAGCTCATAGTTTGCTGCAAATACATCAGAAGCGAAAATTAGGGTTTACGCACCCTGGTGGCCAAACCATTTTTTTTTTTACAAAAATTAGAAATTATATGCAAACGATTTCCCATCAGGAGTTGTATCCGGTGCAGAAAGAATTTTTCAAATCGGAGATTTAGAAGCAGAGATATAGGGAGAAACGCAATTTAGCTTTACGCCCCTAGCGGAAAGTCTATGAATTACATGAAAATTTTGAAATCATAGCAAACACGTGTCATACTGGAAACACTATCCAACAAAAAAGGACTTTTTCAAATCGAACCCGTAGAAGTAGAGATATTGACAAAAATAAGATATACATCTACGCCCCTGGCGTAGAAATCCTGCACTATTTTAAGAACAAAATGTTCCCAAAAGGTTTGTCGACATGAGTAGTATCAGTCTACAAACGACGTTTTTCTTAATCGAGAATTTAGAAGCTCATATTTTGCTGCAAATACATCAGAAGCGGAAATTAAGATTTACGCCCCCTGGTAACCAAACAATTTTTTTTACAAAAATTAGAAATTATGTGCAAAGGATTTCCCATCAGGAGCTGTATCAGGTGCAGAAAGAATTTTGTAAATCGGAACTTTGGAATCAGAGATATAGGGCGAAACGCAATTTATCTTTACGCTTCCTAGTGGAAAGTCTATGAATTACTTAAAAATTTTGAAATTATATGAAAAACATGTTACACCAAAAACAATATCCAACAAAGAAGGAATTTTTCAAATCGGACTCCTAGAAGTAGAGATATTGACAAAAATAAAATATACATCTACGCCCCATGGCGGATAAACTGTGCGATATTTTAGGAAGAAAATATTCCGAAAAAGTTTATCGATGTGAATGGCATCAGTCCACGAAAGAATTTTTTCAATCGATATTTTAGAAGCTCAGATTTTATGGCAAATACATCAGAAGCCATAGAGGCGAAATTTTGACAAGAGTGAAAGATTTCTACTCCAAATTATATGAAAGGGATGATACATGTACTCCAGACATCATGAAAGGTACCAGAGTTCTTCCAGTCCTCCCAGCAGAAGTTGCTCATGCAATCAAGAACATGAAGCGGAGGAAAGCTCCAGGAGAAGATGGAATTACTATAGACATCATACAAGAAGCAAGTGGAGAAATTGAAACAGTACTCGCCCAAATTTTCACTCGATGCCTTAATGAAGGGAAGATTCCTGAGGATTGGAACACCGCTACAATGATCCTGCTACATAAAAAAGGTGACATTGAGGATCTCAGGAACTACAGACCTATCAGCCTCCTATCAGTGGTTTATAAAATCTTCACTAAAGTTCTTTCACACCGTTTGAAGGTAACACTGGACATGGCTCAACCGAGAGAACAAGCTGGATTCAGGAGTGGCTACAGCACAATAGATCATATCCACGTACTGAGAGAACTAATTGAAAGAGCGAGGGAATATGAACTTCCATTGTGCATGGCTTTTATCGATTATGAAAAAGCCTTTGATTCGGTGAAACCATCAGCAGTTACCACGGCTCTGAAATCCTGCGGTATTGAAGATGCATACATTAATATTATTAATAACATCTATGAAAATGCAAGTGCAAAGATTCGGCTGTTTGAAAATACAACACACATAAAAATTGGAAAGGGAGTGAGACAAGGTGACACCATATCTCCGAAGCTCTTTAATGCCACATTGGAAAATGTCTTTCAATCACTGAACTGGGAAAACAAAGGGATAAAGATTAATGGAGATTTTCTAACCCACCTTCGTTTTGCTGATGACGTAGTCATTTTTGCAACTACCCCATCAGAGCTGCAGAGTATGATCCAGGAACTTGCTGACAAGAGTAAAGAAGTGGGATTAAAAATGAACTTTCAGAAGACAAAAGTGATGTTCAATGCTTTTACAAGAAATGAAGACTTATCGATTGATGGAGAAAAACTGGAGATAACAGATACGTATGTTTATCTTGGACAGCAGATATCAAGTGAGGGTCACATTGATGAAGAAATTAATCGGCGTACAAAACTTGCCTGGAGAGCTTTTGGAAGAAACAGCATAATTTTCAAGAGCAATATGCCATTATGTCTTAAAAGAAAAGTGTTTGATCAATGCATCCTTCCAGTGCTTACGTATGGTGCAGAGACGTGGACCTTAACTAAAAGAGACATACAAAGGCTGCAGACAACTCAAAGAAGCATGGAGAGGTGCATGCTTGGTATAACCAGGAGAGATAAGAAGAGGAACTCGTGGATCCGAAAAATGACGAGAGTGGAAGACATCATGATCAAAGTTAAATCCCTGAAATGGCAATGGGCTGGACATACTGCCAGAAGGACAGACCATAGATGGACAGCCGAAATTTTAGATTGGATTCCAAGGGACAGGAAAAGACCCAGGAAAAGACCACATGGGAGATGGGTGGATGAAATTCGTAAATATGCGGGAGTGACATGGAGGAGACTGGCACAAGACAGACCGTTGTGGAGGAAACTTGGGGAGACCTTCGTCCAGCAGTGGATTGATAATGGTTGACAATGATGATGATGATGACATCAGAAGCAAAAATTAATACTTACGCCCCCTGGTGGCCAAAGTATTCTTTACCAAGAATTCAAAATTATATGCAAAAGATTTTCCATTGGAAGTCGTATCCGCTGAAAAAAAGATCGGAGTTTTAGGAGAACAGTTATCGGAAAAAATGTAATTTACTTTTACGCCACCTGGCGGAAAATCTATGCGTAATTTGAAAATGAAACTATATCTAAAACAGTCTTCAACATAAATGGAATCAAAAGATAAAAGAATTATTTCAATCGGATGCTTAGAAGCAAATATATGGATTAAAACGTAATTTTGAATTCGACATCATCTGCATTTACGCCCCCTAGCGGCAAAATTGTACATCATAAAAAAAAACGAAATGAAGGATCATCATTCGCATATTTTAGGCTTCCGAATGCAAAAAGAATTTTTCAAATCGGACTAATAGTTGCAGAGATACCGTGGGTACAGGCGGACGGACAAACCAATAACAGAAGCAGGATCTTTTTTTACAAAAGACGTGCTAAAAAGGTGAACCACAACACGAAATTCGTTGTAACCTCCCTGTTATATTTATCGGAGCAAGGATGATTAGTTACAGAGTCTCTGAGTTGGAAAAGGTAAATCCATAATGAAATACCGCGGAACACCAAAGAAAAACCGACAGTGTATGTAGTATACAGTGCATGTACATATGTATTCTGTCCACATCATGTGTGAACTTCAATACATAGAGGGTCCTAAAATTTCTCAGCGCGAAAATAGAATAGTCGCACGTTCATGATGCTTTTGGACAGAGACCAGTTTTGGGCTTCATAGTATGTCCATTATTAGCATGTCTTTTGTAAAAAGATCGTGCTTCTGTTATCGGTTTGTCCGTCCGTCCGTCTGTACCCACGATATCTCTGCAACTAATAGTCCGATTTGAAAAATTCTTTTTTGCATTGGAAAGCTTGAAATATGCATATAATGATCCTACATTTCTTTTTTCAATGTACAATTTCGCCGGTCGAGGGCGTAAATGCAGATGATGTCGAATTCAAAAATACGTTTTATTCCACATATTTGCTTCTAAACAACCGATTGAAATTTTTTATCTTTCGATTCCATTTATATCGAAGAGTATTTTAGATATAGTTACTTTTTCAAATTACTCATAGATTTTCCACTAGGGGGCGTAAAAGTAAATTACATTTTTCCCAATAACTCTTCTTCTAAAACTCCGATTTGAAATTTTTTTTCAGCGGATACATATCCTGATGGAAAATCTTTTGCACATAATTTCAAACTTTTGGTAAAGAATACATTGGCCACAAGGGGCGTAATTGTTAATTTTTTGCTTCTGATGTATTTGCCATAAAATCAGAGCTTCTAAAATATCGATTGAAAAAATTCGTTCGTGAACTGATGCCACTCACATCGATAAACCTTGAATATTTTCTTCTTAAAATATTCCACAGTTTCCCCGCCAGGTGGCGTAGATGTACATCTTATTTTTGTCAATGTCTCTACTTCTATGAGTCCGATTTAAAAATTCCTTCTTTGTTGGATAGTGTTTTCCATGTGACATGTTTTTCATATAATTTCAAAATTTTCAAGTAATTCATAGACTTTCCGTTAGGGGGCGTAGCGGTAAATTGCGTTTCCCCCTATATCTCTGCTTCCGAATCTCAGATTTGAAAAATTCTTTCAACCCCGGATACAGCTCCTAATGAGAAATCGTTTGCACATAATTTCTAATTTTTGTAAAAAATAGTTTGTCCACCAAGAGGCGTAAATGTTAATTTCCGCTTCTGTTGTATTTGCAGCAAAATATGAGCTTCTAAAATCTCGATTGAAAAAAAAGTCGTTTGTTGACCGATACTACTCATGTCGACAAATCTTTTAGGAAAATTTTCTTCTTGAAAAAATGCATGGTTTCTACGCCATGGGGCGTAGATGTATATCTTATTTTTGTCGTCAATATCTCTACTTCTAAGAGTACGATTTGGAAAATTCCTTCTTTGTTGGATAGTGCTTCCGATGTGAAATGTTTTTCTTATAAATTCAAAATTTCCAAGTAAATCATAGACTTTCCGCTAGGGTGCACAAAGGCAAATTGCGTTTTCTGCGTTATTTCTGCTCCTAAAGCTCTAATTTGAAAAATCTTTCCTGTATCGCATACAAGACCTGATGGAAAATATTTTTCACATAATTTCTAATGTTTGGTAAAGAATGGTTTAGCCACTAGGGGTCACAAGTGTTAATTTCTGCTTCTGAAGTATTTGTTGCAAAATCTGGGCTCCTCAAAACTCGACTAATTTTTTTCTTCGACTGATGCCGCTTATATGGATAAACCTTTTGAGAATACTTTCTTCCTAAAATAATGCATGGTTTTCCCACCAGGGGACGTAAAGTCACATCTAATTTTTGTCGATATCTCTGTTTCTAAGAGCTCGTAAGCTCACGATTCCGTTTACACCAATATCTGAGGGATTAAAAACCCCATTGAAAAACTTCTTTCTTCCGTCAGATATTATTGTTTTCCATATCGGCTCTATTGACTTTGAATAGCTTTGATAAATTTAATTTGCGTCAGAACGGATTCAAAAGACGTGCTTATTTTACCCGAAAATTCGGTGTCATCTTTCTTGTTTTTTTTGCCGTTTCCAGAAGTTAACTTGGAGGACCGAGTAAGGAAAACTAGAAAAGCCAGAGCTCAGATCTGTGAAAATGTATCTGCATTAAAATGGGTTGGAACCATACGACTTCCATGAAGATATGGGCACAACACTAGGAAAGGGCGCCCTTTCTTAAAATACTGTAAAGAAGAGGGTTGAGGAATTCAAGCTACGCAGAAAGAGTGTCGAAGATGATACGGTTCGGAAGATTTTCTGAAGCCATCATTCAAGAATACAGTATGTGGACAAGGTGCACGAAACAGTATTGCAAGGCAGACGTTTAATCATCAGGCAGGTGAGTAAGATACCGCGCATGCCCGGAACAACAGTTGATAGCATTGTGACAGAACATCTGGCAATAACAAAGGCTCCTGCCCGTTGGGTGCCAAAATTCTTGACACCAGCGCAAAAGTTGAGTAGACGGAACATGTTACGTGGCGACCTTGAAGTTAATCCAGAAGAATGTCTGCAACGATTTGTAACAGGAGATGAAACGTGGGCTCACCACTCTATTTCAGAGTCCAAACAATGATAGCATGGTGCAGGGCCGTAGCCTGAGGGGCGCCAGGGTAGGATTAGCCACCCCTGACTATTTTGGAGCCTCCCATAAGAAATACTCTACTAAAGTTGTATTATCAAACGCCATATTTGAGGAAATATGAATAGAAAAATCGTCCAATATACACTTAAAGCATTATATACAGCTCTGTATCTATCTGACTGAGAGGAAACGCCTGCGATTCAGCTGATTCAAAATCATGTCTGTTGAGCCATCCATACGGATATTGAACGTTTTCGGAAGTCTAGCGTTTTTATAGAAGTTTAACACAACGATATTGTTTATAAATCAATTTGTCTGTACACTTCTTTGTACTCATTTTTTAAATGCTTCTGCTCTAAGTGGATGGTAAAGAATTGTAATCTTCGTATCTTTGTATTCCATAACAAAAATCATTTTTTTTTAATTTTATCTAAAATTGAAACACCCTTTCTTTTCCCGATAGCTACAATTCATAAAATCTTACTCAGTGCAATGTTATGTTCTAGCTATATAAACCAAACCGCAACTAACAATTTTCCTGTTCCTGTAGGAGGGAAATTTTATTACTTCTGATTATGGGTACTGAAAAATACACTTGATCTTTTAGGATTTAGTAGCTGGCGCCTCCATGTCTGAAGCGATATTTTCCCCACGAAAGAAATATTAATGCACTTGGAACACATTACTAATGTCCGTAGCACACTCCCCTCCCACACACACACATATCTGTACAATGCCCCTAAATTCTCAGTACTTGAATATTAATTGTACATAGAGTTAATAATTATGTTGCGTTTGGCCTTACTTGTAGAATTTTCTTTCGAGTTCTCAAAAACATTTCGTCCGAACTTTCTTTCGAAGTAGCCATATGAAATAAACAGCGATATCGCATTGCATAAAAGATGCTCTTGGCAAATCTCAATCAAATCGATCTCAAACATTTATTAATTAAGGCTCGGAAATATCCAATTTGTCTTGTTAAATTAAACAGTTCTTGAGTTCTTTCGGTAGAAAGTAACGAACAATTCTGCGATTACCTCCTCTTTTGGTACCTTTAACAGCACCCGGGAAGCTTTTAAAGCATTTACAGAATAGTACCTATTAACTTCAAAAGCATGATGGTTAATTAATACGTAATAAACTATTTGTGTCATAAAATAAAAAAATGAAACTATTCTTCTGCTGATTCAAAATAGTTGAAAGTATCAGTGGCGTATATTCGAGGCTAACTAGGCTAGCTGTGAAGCCCAGAGAATGCACAAATAAAAGTCAATTATCGACGGTATTAAGATATGCCGATGCTTTCGGTGCGAAAAAACACGAGCGAATTCGCTTCTTCCGATTATATGAGAATCAGTCTGGCGAGCGGTGACCGACGGCATAACGCAAGCAGGTCTTCGAGTCTTCGCTGTTCTGATACGAAGAACTTTGATACGATCGCCTGCTAGCTTTCCCACGACAACATGAATCAGCGTGTGGAGATGAATGGATCACTGCTTTGCGCAACGGTTCGCTCAGAAAAGAGAAGATTTCGGACTATTCAGTCCCTCCATGCTTCCGCCTTTAACGGTGTTTTCACGGGAGTGGTTTCAGTTTGTGTGAAGCGTCAATGAATTAAAAACAAAGAAATTATATTTTAAATTCCTGGCTTTGTTGGATTGGAACTGTTTTGATAAATTTTGTGAAAGCTTTCCTGAATATTTACTGTCATAACTTAAAGAACTCTATGCTTCAATTTTTGATACAGCTCGACTAAAAAACAAACTGGTATTTCCTTAAAGATTACAAAAAAAAAAAAAAAAAAAAAGATCAGTACGTAATATTAAAATTTCCATCAACAACTGCAACTGCCGAAAGACGTTTTTCTGCATAAAAAATTATCAAAATATATCTTAGAGCCACACAAGGACATGCACATTCGAGCAACGTGGCTGGTTTGTTAATAGAGAAAAACACTATTTTTAAATACGAAAAAGTACTCGGAAGAAACATTTTTTTAAAAACGTAACACTCAAGTTCATACAAAAAGAAAGAAGAATGGAGTTCATGTACAAATAAGTGTTCAAATCCTAATACTCATGATTATTTGGTGGTATCATGTTAGCAATAGCATGTACCTAAAATTTATAAAAAAAATGTTACTTTTATTACGCAACAATTGAAAAATAAACTTCGCAATTTTTAAAAGTACAGTACTGTGAGTGTGGGTAAAGAATACATAGCCCAGGTCTCGGACTCAAGATACGCCACTGGAAAGTACCTTATCTAGAAACATTTTAAAAGCATATTTATATGTGTACTTTAAAAAAATAAAAACAATAGAGAGATAACCTTACAGTGGTATTTCCGTGTCCTTGATAATTTCTGTAAGTAACACTATATTCGATTAGAAGTAATGTAACAAAGCAGGTAATTTTTGTAGCCTCCCCTATATCACCTGTAGTCTCTACTAGAATTTATCTCTAGCTACCGCCCTGGCATGGTGGTTAACCCACTCCATAAAAAGGTCTGATACTTCTGCTGGAAACGTGATGGCAACAATTTCTGAGATGCACAGAAAATGGTAATAGTGTTTTACCTTGCGAAAGGCCAATCAATCATCAGAGAATATTGTGATGACCTTCTGCGAGCACATCGACAGCATTTGAAGGATAAACGGTGAGAAACTATTGTTTCATCAGATTCAGGTCACAGATCAATATTTACTAAGGTTGACATCGATGAATGTGCGTTTGAAATGCTACCCCACCCTTTTACTCACCTCGTCTTGCCCCCTCTCAGTGGCGTAACAACCATAGGGAGAGGCGGTGCAGTTGCACTAAACCCCACCCACTTGAGGGACCCACTGCAGGCTAACGATAAGCTAAGGGA
The DNA here is from genome assembly GCA_039090855.1 of Macrothele yani. Classification (NCBI taxonomy): domain Eukaryota; kingdom Metazoa; phylum Arthropoda; class Arachnida; order Araneae; family Macrothelidae; genus Macrothele; species Macrothele yani. The sequence goes on along the minus strand of CM077028.1, from coordinate 65,875,174 downwards.
AAAACGATAGGTAGCAACGAAAAATTGATGATACTATGAGATCATAAATAGCCTTGCAATTTCTGTCTGGTTGCAGAAAAACTTTTGTATCACATTCTCAAAGGTTAAAAACAAAATCCATCCCACATTAAGCCAATGGAAGGCAATGAAAATATAATTATTGGGCATTATTGCGCTTACTAAACTCTCTCCGATCGTCAGGTTGAATCAGTTATTTTTATTATAATAACTTTGAAAATGTTTGTCCTTCCTGTCTTCTCTTTCCTTCGTTTGAGCCGTATTCTACGATAAGGCTCCTTATACGCGATGCCATCATTTAAATCTTATAGACGAAGCTTTGTTCTCACGTTCTGCCCCGTCGATAATTCACATACTGGCATCTTCTGTATGCGGCTACGTAGTCAGGTAGGCTACAGGCTGCCGTATTGATAACAAATATCCCTGTAAACTTGTGTCTTTCACTGTTGGAAAAACGAGGAGATCCTTCCTTCAGTGTTGATCCGAATATTGGTGGGTAGAAATCCTTATATTCTGCAATCTATGCTTCCGATTGCCTGATGTGTTACTGGTACAGTATGTAAGAAAATTCCATATGTAAAACGAGATTCGAAACAGAGGTACTCACTGCGTGATTCTGCATCAGGGCTCAAACATTACTAGCTACGATACTGCTTCCTCGGACTACCAAATGTTTCGGACTCTTATGAAGACCACGTATGGTGTACAGTTTGGGAGAGATGAAGATACTAATGATGTTGCGGAAGCCTATATTGACAGCTTTGACAAACCATTTTATTCGGAAGGATATATGAGCCTTAGAGCAACACTCGGAAAAGTGTGTGGACCTTCAAGGACTACGTACAGAAATTGGCCTACCATATTTTCCCACAATAATTCCTTCAAAAACACTCCCTCATATAACCAAGATATTATTTTTTTGAAATCTTAAGCAAACTTGACCGTTTTATGGCGGTATTAAAAGTCAATATCTTCAGAGCGAGTAGTCGGAGAGCACGAAGACAATTTTTCGAAGAAATTCTACAAGCTATAATCATTAGACTTCAACAGAGTAAAAAGTTACAGCTTGATACCAGTTATCAAACAAGAAAGATGACACCGAATTTTCGGGTGTAATAAGCACGTCTTTTGAATCCGTTCTGACGCAAATTAAATTTATCAAAGCTATTCAAAGTCAATGGAACCGGTATGGAAAACATTAGATCTGACGAAAGAAAGAAGATTTTCAATCGGGTTTTCAATCCCTCAGATATTGCTGTAAACGGAATCATGAGCTTACGAGCTCTTAGAAACAGAGATATCGACAACAATAAGATGTGACTTTACGTCCCCTGGTGGGAAAACCATGCATTATTTTAGGAAGAAAGTATTCTTAAAAGGTTTATCCACAGAAGCAATATCGGTCCAAGAAAAAAAAATGTAGTCGAGTTTTCAGGAGCCCAGATTTTGCAACAAATACTTCAAAAGCAGAAATTAACACTTATGACGCCTGGGGGCTAAACTATTCTTTACCAAACATTAGGAATTATGTGAAAAATATTTTCCATCAAGTCTTGTATGCAATACAGGAAGAATTTTTAAATCAGACCTTTAGGAGCAGAAATAACACAGAAAACGCAATTTACCTTTGTGCCCCCTAGCGGAAAATCTATGATATACTTGAAAATTTTGAATTTATAAGAAAAACATTTCGCATCGGAAACACTATCCAACAAAGAAAGAATTTTTCAAATCGTACTCTTAAAAGTAGAGATATTGGCAAAAATACGATATACATCTACACCCCCTGGCGTAGAAACCATGTATTTTTTCAAGAAGAAAATTTTCCTAAAAGGTTTGTCGACATGAGTAGTATCGGACAACAAACGACTTTTTTCAATCGAAATTTTAGAAGCTCATATTTTGCTGCAAATACAACAGAAGCGAAAATTAAGACTTACGCCACCTGGTGGCCAAACCATTTCTTACAAAAATTAGAAATTATGTGAAAACGATTTCCCATCAGGAGAGGTATGCGGTGCAGAGGGAATTTTTCAAATCGGAGATTTAGAAGCAGAGATATAGGGGGAAACGCAATTTACATTTACGCCCCCTATCGGAAAGTCTATGAATTACTTGAAAATTTTGAAACTATATGAAAAACATGTCACACGGAAAACACTATCCAACGAAGAAGGAATTTTTCAAATCAGACTCCTAGAAGTAGAGATATTGACAAAAATGAGACGTACATGTACGCCCCTGGCGGAGAAACTGTGCAAAAAGGTTTATCGATGTGAGTGGCATCAGTCCACGAAATAATTTTTTCAATCGATATTTTAGAAGCTCCGATTTTATGGCAAATACATCAGAAGCAAAAAATTAACACTTACGCCCCCTGGTGGCCAAAGTATTCTTTACCAAAAATTTTAAATTATATGTAGAAGAATTTCCATCAGAAGATGTATCCACTGAAGAAAGTATTTTTCAAATCGGAGTTTTAGAAAAAGAGTTATCGGGGAAAATGTAATTTACTTTTACGCCCCTAGCGGAAAATCTATGCGTAATTTGAAAGGGTAACTATATATAAAATACTCTTCGACATAAATGGAATCGAAAGATAAAATTTTTTTTCAATCGGATGCTTAGAAGCAAATACGTGGAATAAAACGTATTTTTGAATTCCACATCATCTGCATTTACGCCCTCTACCGGCAAAGTTGTACATTGTAAAAAAAAAACGAAATGAAGGATCATCATTTGCATATTTCAAGCTTTCGAATGCAAAAATAATTTTTCAAATCGGACTAATAGTTGCGGAGATATCGTGGGTACAGACGGACGGACGGACGGACAAACCGATAACAGAAGCACGATCTTTTTTTATAAAAGACGTGCTTACAAGAGCGATCGGCTAAGCTTTGCATCTGTACTCGCAGAACGATAGGTGATATCATTAGTCAATAAATTTGTACTCAAAGAAATGTTACCTGTCTACAGTGGGCAACAGAGCTCTAAAATTTCAGCTGCGTAGAACATGTGCGCGAGTAAATGGAAAAAATACCCGGTGCAATACCTCTCAATACATTTAAATATAAATTACACTGCCAAAAAAATGCAACATTAAGTAGTAGTGGTGCAAATACTGCGAAATTTACTGGATACAAAACAAGTTAGAAATGCTAACATTTTCAAATAGATTTATGCTAGAATAAAGTAAAGCTTCCCTGATGAGCAATGCATTGTGGTACCTCCGAGAATTACAGCTGTACAAACGGCTTTTAAAGTCATAGGGCACTGACCACCACGCTTCGTAAAGACGCCCTGAGGCGGTAGATGCCTCAGAGGTAGTTGACGCAGAGTTGGAGGTGTCATCCAAATATACTCTATCGAGGTCAAACCTGGGGATCTCGCTGAACAAAGTAGTACGTTGAAATATTGCAGACAACGCCTCGATGCATTGCAATGCATTTGCCACCGTTTTGCTGAAATATGCGTTTCCTAACCCTGCTACGAGCGGTATCACAACGAGTTCTAGCATTCTTTTCGATATACACTGAAGAGCAATTGAATTAGAGACAGCTGGCGTTATGCAAATGTGGCGCTGTGGATGGCACTGTAAACGGAAACGACATGACGTAAGCAGCGATCCAACAATATAAGGAGTGATGCAACGGGAATCAGTAAGAGTCTGACGTAGTATGGGTAAGACGAAGCATCTAAGCGCATTTAATCGTGGGCAAATCGTCGGGGCACGACGAATGGGTCACTCCATCTCGGAAGTCGTGCAGGCACTGGAATTTTCACGAGTTACTGTGTCACGGGTGCACCGTGAGTACATCGAATCGGAATAAAACCATCCCTGCAAGGACCAACTGCCGTGGACAACAGCGTGTGGATGAGAGGGGTCATCGTCGGCTAGTTTGCGTTGTAACAGCGGATAGATGGGCCACAGTGCAATAAATCACTCGGCAATTTAACGCTGGTGCACAAAAACGAGTAAGCAGTCACACCATCCACAACCATCTCCTCGCTATGGGGTACAGAAGCCATCGTCCCAAGAGGGTACCACTGCTGACCGCATATCACAGGGTGCAAAGATTAGCATGGGCGCAGGAACATCGCCACTAGAGCCTAGACATGTGGAAAAATGTTGCCTGGACTGATGAGTCGAGATTCACGTTGGTACATGTGGATGGCAGGATACGAGCACGGCGCAAACCACATGAAGCGATGGATCCTTCTTACCAGCAGGGTGCTCCTCAAGCTGGTAGGGGGACTGTTTACGTGGACTGAAATGGGAACCCTCGTACGTGTGACATCGTCCCTCACAGGTCAACGTTACCGGGATATCCTGGACGATCATTTGCTGCCGTTTGTGCGTCTTCATCATCCCACTGGGGACCTCATCCTGCAACAAGACAATGCAGCTCCCGAATTGTACTCTAATGGTTGGATGAACACTCCCCCGACGTGACCTCGCTTCCTTGGCCAGCTAGGTCACCTGACCTCAATCCCATCGATCAGATCTGGGATATCATCGAGAGAGATGTTCGAGGCTCTGACCCCCTCCATCAAATCTTCGTGAACTGTGGGAACTTGTTCAGGGATTGTGGATTCGTATGGCTTCCCAGCGCTTCCGGTGTCTTGTCGAGTCCATGCCGAGACGAATTGCCGCCGTCATCAGGGAGAAAGGTGGTGCTACACGTTACTAGATAGGTATCTCTAATTCAATTGCTCTTTGGTGTACATCCAAGATGTCAAAGTTCCTATAATAAATACTAAATTATCGGGCGAATCATAGATGGTAGGTCTCCAAACCAGGATGCTTGCTGTTCGGGTGGTTTGTCGTTCAAACGACATTCCCTGAATTGTTGCGTTAACCAATCAGCGCAACACGTGAATCTAGAGACGACCAGGTTGAAAGTAGGTGACAGGCTTATCACTGTACGCTACACGACGTCATTCTGCAACCCAAGTTGCTCGAAAGCAGCACCACTGGAAGTGCTGATGCCAGTGAGCAGGGGTCGGTGATAGAAAACGCGATATCGATGTCGTGCGAGCAAGCCTACTTCCTGTTGACGGTTGGAAATGGTTTGCATTATGATTGGGAGACTCTTGCTCTGTATTGCAGCTCTTCTAATAACTGAGAGCGCGGCTTTCGGTTCTGTAAGAGCCTGTGGCCTGATCCAACGGCCTCTTCGTCCTGTAGTCCCCCTTAGAGATGAGCTCGGTTCCGGCCCGGGCTCGGACGGGCTCAGAATTCATTTACTACCGTAAAACCCGGGCCCGGGCTCGGAATTACAAGTCTTGAATTTTATTACCGTAATTAATTCAACACGTGTAATTCCGAGCCCGGTTGAATTACACGTGTTGAATTTCACTGTGGATTTGTTACCATGGTGGAAGGATTTTCAGTTTCCTAAGCTAGCTGCCATTGCAAGACAAATTTTGCTTAGCAAGACTTGCATTATACATTGTCTAAAGATATGGCCCAAGCAACGATTAGTTTAAGGAGGTCTGGTATCGAAAAACTGGGAAAAAATCACATTACGAGTTTTTGTATTTCATTAAACATCAAGAATCTTATCTTTAAAATGATGTATTGATTTCCAAAATTGTGCAGTTAGAAGTATTGTTATTTATTTTTTAAATTTCCTCATTCCCGCGATTTGTGGGGTGACGTTGGTTTTTAGTGCAGCAGGTCGAGTTTTAGAGAAAAGAAGATCAAGTTGAAGCGCTGAGGCATTGGATGCAATTCTTTCTCTCTCTTTTTTCCTGATGAACTTGATCTGGAAACTGCACACACATATGATAACATTGTGATTATTATACTATTAAGCGCAAAGCTTTGTTAATGTTACAAATTGCAGAATAATCTGGACTGGAATGCTTTTACGTTCTTTTTTTTTTTTTATTTTGCAAATTTCCTTACATGCATTTTTTTATATTCTACTACATCACTCTAAACTACCTTTACCAATTAGCCTATATGTAAATTATATTGCCAATATTAGTTTTTTAGAGTCAAAATTTCAAACAGTTGCAACTGTCTGTACGGTGCTGTGCGTTTTATAATGCAATTTATTCAAAATAAAATTGAATTTAGAAATAACGAATGGAATTTTCTGTTTCTAAACGATTTTCTTTTCTTCAGGTTTTACCAAAATTCCTGATTCCCCTGATACGGTCGAAGGGCACGTTGATTATTTATTTATTTTCAAATCCACATTTTAGAACATTTGGCTTTATGCGTAATATTTCTAAAAACATATTAATATTGTGAAGTGGATTAACTGAACTAAACTTTTCAAACTAAGGATATTTAAACTAATCCTTGCTTGGGCCATATCTTTGGCCAGTGTATAATGCATATATGCAAGCCTTGATAAGAAAAACATTCCAAGAATCCGTGCCCGGGCTCCTAAAATTGAGCCCGAACTCATCTTTAGTCCCCCTAGGTCGACCACCTCCAAACCAACGGTTGTTTGTACCTTTTCTCATCTACCGTATACATTAGCAATGGACACTGTGGCATTGCGTTGGCCAACCTGTAAGAAAATATAAAGAATCAATACACCAGTGGATTTCATTCGATACAGGCAAATATAATACGTCCTTTATCGAAGTCAGTTAGCTGAAGATTATCACGAGCGCAATCACGCTATTATAACAGCTTCAGGTTTTACCAAATGAGGTCGACATTGGGATCGTTTGCATAACTACGCTTACAATGTTGCTTGTCTATTTGGATGGAAATCGCATTACTATTTCCTGCCCTTGCCTTTTTTGTTTTTTCGTGTTTAACAAAATGTATTAGGAATTTATTATTTTGTGAGGAATTAGCTATTGCCTCATCTAAATTACTTTCGAGGGAACGTGAGAAACGTACACTGCTGGAGGAAGTTGAATTTGGATTTCCCACTTTTTGGTTCAACACAGGGCATCGCCTTTCGGAGAAAGTGATGCTTATTACGGATGACATTTCATGCTGAGTCAGATATCAGAATTTCACCGATATTCGTATATATTATCGTAGAAAATTCTTGGTGAAATATTTGATCACATTCATGAAAGTAAATTCTGGCATCTACGTCACCCGAACATTAATGCCTTTCATATGAACTGAAGAGTATGGCTTCCGTTTTTCTTCTGCGATGTTTTATCAGGAAACGTACCAAAATGAATCAATCCAGAAGAAAGTTAGCCCGAATCACAAAGAGAACGTAATCACAGTGAAGTCAGCAAGCAGACTACCGTCACGATACTAATTACTGTCACGATACTAATTACTGTCACGATACTAATTACTGTCACGATACTAAAGTTTTAGTACCGTCACGATACTAATAACTGAAAAGCCACTAAACTCTCATTAATCGGTAATTGTCATAGTAACAACGATATTTTAATTCACGATACCAATTCACGTCACTATACTAATAACTAATTCACGTCACGATACTAAGACTGAAAAGACACTAAACTCTCATTAATCGGTAATTGTCATAGTAACAACGATATTTTAATTCACGATACTAATTCACGTCACGATACTAATAACTAATTCACGTCACGATACTAATAACTGTTACGATACTAAAACTGAAAAGACACTAAACTCTCATTAATCGGTAACTGTCATAGTAACAACGATATTTTAATTCACGATACTAATTCACGTCACGATACTAATAACTAATTCACGTCACGATACTAATAACTAATTCACGTCACGATACTAATAACTAATTCACGTCACGATACTAATAACTAATTCACGTCACGATACTTATAACTAATTCACGTCACGATACTAAAACTGAAAAGACACGAAACTCTCATTAATCGGTAATTGTCATAGTAACAACGATATTTTAATTCACGATACTAATTCACGTCACGATACTAATAACTGTCACGATACTAAAACTGAAAAGACACTAAACTCTCATTAATCGGTAACTGTCATAGTAACAACGATATTTTAATTCACGATACTAATTCACGTCACGATACTAATAACTAATTCACGTCACGATACTAATAACTAATTCACGTCACGATACTAATAACTAATTCACGTCACGATACTAATAACTAATTCACGTCACGATAGTAATAACTGTCACGATACTAAAACTGAAAAGACACGAAACTCTCATTAATCGGTAATTGTCATAGTAACAACGATATTTTAATTCACGATACTAATTCACGTCACGATACTAATAACTAATTCACGTCACGATAGTAATAACTGTCACGATACTAAAACTGAAAATACACTAAACTCTCATTAATCGGTAATTGTCATAGTAACAACGATATTTTAATTCACGATACTAATTCACGTCACGATACTAATAACTGTCACGATACTAAAACTGAAAAGACACTAAATTTTCATTAATCGGTATTTGTCATAGTAACAACGATATTTTATTTTACGATACTAATTCACGTCACGATACTAATAACTAAATCATACTAAAACTAAAAAGACAAAATCTCATACTAAAACTAAAAAGACAAAATCTCATTAATCGGTAATTTTCATAGCAACAACGATATTTTAATTCATGATACTAATTCACGTCACGATACTAATAACTAATTCACGTCACGATACTAATAACTGTCACGATACTAAAACTGAAAAGACACTAAACTCTCATTAATCGGTAATTGTCATAGTAACAACGATATTTTAATTCACGTCACGATACTAATAACTAATTCACGTCACGATACTAATAACTAATTCACGTCACGATACTAATAACTAATTCACGTCACGATAGTAATAACTGTCACGATACTAAAACTGAAAAGACACTAAACTCTCATTAATCGGTAATTGTCATAGTAACAACGATATTTTAATTCACGATACTAATTCACGTCACGATACTAATAACTAATTCACGTCACGATAGTAATAACTGTCACGATACTAAAACTGAAAAGACACTAAATTTTCATTAATCGGTATTTGTCATAGTAACAACGATATTTTAATTTACGATACTAATTCACGTCACGATACTAATAACTAAATCACGTCACGATACTAATAACTGTCACGATACTAAAACTAAAAAGACAAAATCTCATTAATCGGTATTTGTCATAGCAACAACGATATTTTAATTTCACGATACTAATTCACGTCACGATACTAATAACTAAATCACGTCACGATACTAATAACTGTCACGATACTAAAATTGAAAAGACACAAAACTCTCATTAATCGGTAATTTTCATAGCAACAACGATATTTTAATTCACGATACTAATATACGTCACGATACTAATAACTAATTCACGTCACGATACTAATAACTGTCACGATACTAAAACTGAAAAGACACTAAACTCACATTAATCGGTAATTGTCATAGTAACAACGATATTTTAATTCACGATACTAATATACGTCACGATACTAATAACTAATTCACGTCACGATACGCATAACTGTCACGATACTAAAACTGAAAAGACACTAAACTCTCATTAATCGGTAATTGTCATAGTAACAACGATATTTTAATTCACGATACTAATTCCCGTCACGACACTAATAACTAATTTACGTCACGATACTAATAACAGTCACGATACTAAAACTGAAAAGACACTAAACTCTCATTAATCGGTAATTGTCATAGTAACAACGATATTTTAATTCACGATACTAATTCCCGTCACGACACTAATAACTAATTTACGTCACGATACTAATAACAGTCACGATACTAAAACTGAAAAAACACTAAACTCTCATTAATCGGTAATTGTCATAGTAACAACGGTATTTTAATTCACGATACTAATTCACGTCACGATACTAATAACTAATTCACGTCACGATACTAATAACAAATTCACGTCACGATACTGATAACTAATTCACGTCACGATACTAATAACTAATTCACGTCACGATACTAAAACTGAAAAGACACTAAACTCTCATTAATCGGTAATTGTCATAGTAACAACGATATTTTAATTCACGATACTAATTCACGTCACGATACTAATAACTGTCACGATACTAAAACTGAAAAGACACTAAACTCTCATTAATCGTCAATTTTCATAGTAACAACAATATTTTAATTCACGCTACTAATTCACGTCACGATACTAATAACTAATTCACGTCCCGATGCTAATAACTAATTCACGTCACGATACTAATAACTGTCACGATACTAAAACTAAAAAGACACTAAACTCTCATTAATCGGTAATTGTCATAGTAACAACGATATTTTAATTCACGATACTAATTCACGTCACGATACTAATAACTAATTCACGTCACGATACTAATAACTAATTCACGTCACGATACTAATAACTGTCACGATGCTAAAACTGAAGTAACACTAAACTCTCATTAATCGGTAACTGTCATAGTAACAACGATATTTTAATTCACGATACTAATTCACGTCACGATACTAATAACTAATTGACGTCACGATACTAAAAACTGTCACGATACTAAAACTGAAAAGACACTAAACTCTCATTAATCGGTAATTGTCATAGTAACAACGATATTTTAGTTCACGATACTAATTCACGTCACGATACTAATAACTAATTCACGTCACGATACTAATAACAAATTCACGTCACGATACTAATAACTAATTTACGTCACGATACTAATAACTGTCACGATACTAAAACTGAAAATACACTAAACTCTCATTAATCGGTAATTGTCATAGTAACCAACGATATTTTTATTCGCCTAGTTTTCCCCGTGCCATCGGGAGACTACTTTATCAAGGAAAGTTACAATAGATGAATATATAACCCATTTGAAGTTTAAAACTAAAACCTAAAAAACAGAACTAGAGTTCAAATAACATAAACATAACAACGCAAACATACACATGAATTTGCGATGGTCATTACATAGATCTGTCGTATCAGAATAATATGACCACCCCCGGAATCACAGTGTACCCTCCCGACAGCATGGCATAGTGTACGTGATAAGGTGGACCACACGGAGATATAAGCGGCCGGCCAGGACAAATGAGCCATAGCGCGCGATGTAAGTACAATGGGCAGATGTAGTGTTTTGACAGACGTTCGAAAAGAAATGATCATCGGCCACCGCGTCAAGGGAAGAAGCATTTCAGGAACAGCAGACGTCATGGGCTGTTCGCGAGGTGCTGTAGTAAGCGTGTACCAAGAATTGACCGCTGGTACGCTGAGTATCTCCCGACGTCATAACTGTGGAGCCCCAAAGGCCATCGACCCCAGAGGATAACGTCGCCTCCATCGACTGGTAAAGGACAATTGACGCGCAACAATGCAGCAATTGACCACAGAAATGAACGCTGGGGCACCCAGGTACGTGTCTCCGATAACAGTACAGCGAACCCGGTTACGCATGGGTTTCAGGAGTCGACGCTGCGTCAAGGCGTCCATGTTAGCCCAGGTCCATCGGCAACGACGCCTGCAGTTCGCATTGGACTACCTTCATTGGACAGTGGATGAGTGGAAAAAGTTTGTCTTTTTTGGATGAATCGAGGTTTCTACTCCACAGAAGTGATGGGTGGTGGCGGATACGGCGTCAGACACAGGAGAACCAACACCCAGACTCGCTTGTCGGACAAGTACAGGCCGGCGGTAGCAGTGTGTATGTCTGGGGGATGTTTTCCTGGGACCGCTGGTAACACTGAATCGGTCCCCGAACACCAATGGCTACCTAACCATCCCTTCATGTTGGACGTTTACCCTGGTGGTGATGGTGTCTACCTACACGACAATGCGCCGTGCCACGTCGTTAAAAGGGTGTGTAATTGGTTCCATTAACACAACAGCGATGTCTCCGTTCTCCCTTGGTCGGAAAAATCGCCGGACCTCAATCCCATATAGCCCTTGTACTACTATTTGCATCGACAGGTTCGGCGTGCCGGCCCACAACCACGTTTTCTCCGGGACCACCGCCGTCCTCTGCTGCAGTCCGAATGTGCACGTGCGCCTCAGGCGAATTTCCAGGGCCTCATTGAGCCCATGCCACCCCGTCTCGCCACTGTCATCTGAGCCAAGTGTGGTTATTCCTATTATTAGGTAGGTGGTCATGTTTTTCTCATACGACTGTGTATGGCGAAGACATCAAATCATGGTCTTTGTTAGTTTCGAGGTCAGCGTTTGTGCATGATGAAGTTCTACAGTGACTGAAGTTCGAGAGACACACCATCATTACAGATATCATATCATGCGATAACTTCCACAGTCTTTCTGATAGCGGTTCTCTTGAAAATTATAAACGGGGCACACCAGTTTCCTTCCTTTCCACTACGGAACTGCTGCATTGCATAGTACTTCTTTTGCTGAAGCAGTTGTTCCTTTCCCTAAGGATGATATGAGAGTCATACGGAAGTATATCCCTCACATGATCTTCATGTTGCACATTTTTACGTCATGCCGACGTAGGACTTTATCGAGAAAACCGGGTATTTGAGGAGAACGGTGTGACGTGCCTGCCCCGCAGGACGCGCACGACATAAAGGCAGATAGCAGCGAGAACGAACGTCTGCGTAGCTCAGGTGGTAGAGCGACTTGTTCCGGAATAAGTGGACCCGGGTTCGATCCCCGGCGTGGACCAAAAATGACGGAGAAATTTACTTCGTTATAATGGCGCCCGAACTTCCCGGATGACCCGGCCGATCAAGATCTCGCAATGGTGTGATGTTCTTTCCACACCGCGAGGTAGGAAAATAAGAGAATCCCTTCTTCAGCGCTTCGAAAAAATGCGTGTGATGTTGCATTCCACACACTAGATTGACTGGGAGTTTTCAAGAGCACGTTCTACAGCGGATGGCTGCCTACGGCAATTCATGGTCACGGCTGACCCGTGGGCCATGCCCCCTGCCCTCTTTCGGGGGGTGGGGAGGTATGACATGCCTACCCCGCAGGACGCACACGACATAAAGGCAGATAGCAGGGAGAACGAACGTCTGCGTGGCTCAGTTGATAGAGCGACATGTTCTGGAATAAGTGGCTCGGGTTCGTTCCTTAGCGTGGACCAAAAATGACGGAAATATTTACTTCGTTATAACGGTGTAAACCCTTGCAGCAATCTTCGTTTGTGTTTTATATACTTGTAGTTAATAATTTAACAATAGATCTTGATCACTTGAGTGCAGCATCAATACCATGTTTCTTTAAAACATGCAAATTAGTAACACAGAATGAGAGTTGAAGTACATACTAAATGCAGCCAAGAAATTTCGTGTCCACTTCCTTTGTGTTGCTTTTAATAGGCTCTTTTCATCTTTTGAAATACGTTGCGTAGTTACGATTCTTGAAAACGTGCTGAGATTCCTTTTTTTATTATGTTGGGAACTTCCTGATTTTTTCGAACTATCATTTCAGCATGATGTTAGATCCCTGCGCATCCATGATCTGAATACAGCGGTTTTGTAAGATTTCGCTCATGGAGTGTTTGAACGAATGATGTTGAGATTCGCTATTGGTTTGTAGTACACTTGAACATCTAACAAATAGGTACAATTTGTGGATAGTAAGATATCTAGGAAAGATATTTTCCCATTTCCTTCTAAATCGGAGGTGAAGGTAATATTATTAGGGTACTGTTGAGCAAACTGAAAAAAAAAATCTGTTTATTAATACCTGCTACGTGGAAAGATAAAGAAAATGTGGTCGATATATCTGAGCCAAATTTTGGGTTTATTCTAGGAGCTATGAAGTACAGTATTGTTTTTTCTGTAACAGACGTAATATTGCTTCTGCCGAAGCACTAGAAATAGGTGATTCCAACCGGGTCCCTTTCATATGTTTTTACACTTTTTCTTGAACATAAAATGCTTCTGCTGGGTTACTAAAGTCAATATAGCTCGGATTTTCTTTACCACTTCATCTCGGTATGGCCCTGAGTTTTTTACTGCTCTTTCCAGATAGCTTGTCCCTTCATCTACTGGTATCAAAGGAAATAATGAAACTATGTCGAAACTTCCAAAAATATTTGTGTTAGTAACTCGAATGGTCTGTCGTCAAAGTGGCTAAGTTTTCGTGTGATTGTGACAACGCAAAGTGGAGGAAATGATGTTCATGCTACAGAATATTGTAGTGTTTTAATTATTTTGAAGTTGTAGTTAACTCATTAAACTCTTTGGTAATTATTCGTTGAACACCTAATGTAATCAACTAAATCTGACTAACTAATTAAAAAATTAAAGGACGGAGTCCAAGGAATCAACACTTACGTGGAACTTTAACCGATTTATTCTCCAAACACGAAGTACACATATTAGCCACTGAATTAGAAACTTTTATTCAGCACCGGCTTGGTCCTTCTTTAGCCCGAATTACAGCACCTGTGCGGTTTGGCACATATTCCACAAGGTGCTGAAGTGCATCTACGTCTATACAGCATGCCAGGCGTTCACCAGACAGTCATCAAAGTGGCTCAGATCTGACGGAATAGTCTTTGCTCCCGGATATGTTTTTCTAACATGTTCCATACATTCTAAATAGGATTCAGATACGAGCTTTGCGGTGACTAGGGAAGACGGTGGAGGTCGCTGTCATGCTCGCTGAACACATCTTGAGCAAAGGGTGGTAGCATTGTCGTCCATGAAACAACCGTTACTTTCTGGATAAAAAGTCACCATTGCAAGATGGACTCGGGAACAACAATCAGATAATCCTTAGAGGACATCCGACCTTTCAGTTCCGGGAAACGCGTTCCGTATCAGCAGAATGTGACCTTTATGAATCCGTATCAACAGAATATGCTCTACACCACAGATAGAAACGGGTCAGGGTTCAGCGGGTTACCTGGTTAACAATTTCTTGCAGGCCAAACGAGTCGGATCAACGTGTTCCAAACCCGATTTTGGCCCAGTTTTATTTTTGAAATGAAAACAAATATTTTAAGGAACCCTTCAGAAGTCTTTGAAATACTACTTCAGAGCTGCAGAGTATGATCCAGGAACTTGCTGAGAAAGGTAAAGAAATGGGATTAAAAATGAGCTTTCAGGAGACAAACCTGAAGTACAATGCTTTTACAAGGAAAGAAGATCTATCAGCTGATGGGGAAAAGCAGGAGATAACAAATTCCTACATTTACCTTGGGCAGCAGATATCAAGCGAGAGTCACACTGATGAAGAAATTAATCGACTTGTAAAACTTTGTTGGAGAGCGTTTGAAATAAACAGTAAAATTCTTAACAGCAATATGCCATTATATCTTAAAAGAAAAGTGTTTAATCAATGTATCTTCCCAATGTATGAAGCAGAAACGTGGAGCTTACATAAAAAAGATATACAAAGACTGCAGACAATGAAAGAAGCATGGAGAGATGCAAGCTTGGTGTAACCAAGAAAGATAAAAAAAGGAACTCGTGGATAAGGAAAGTGATAAGAGTGGAAGACATCATGATCAGAATAAAATCCCTAAAATGGCAATGGGCTGGAAATGTTGTCAGAACAGACCACCGTTAGAAGTCGCTCGTCCCTAATTTAGGGCCACGGGCTCCAGGGAAGGAGAGAACCAGTAGTGCCGTAGGACAAGCACAACATCCATGCCTCACCGGGATTTGAACCCAGGCCCCTTTTGGACGAATGATCAGAAGCCATCGCTTAGACCAGTGCGCCACCGAAGTGGCAGACCGGGTTTCAAGGGACAGGAAAAGACCTGGAAGAAGACCACGTAGGAGATGAGTGTATAGAGGAGACTGTCCCAAGACAGTTCGTTGTTGAATAAACTTGGGGAAACCTTTATCCATCAGTAGACTCATAATGATTGACAATGGTGATGATATATTCGAATTTAAAGTTCAAAGTAGGGTTTTCGGGGTCGGGTCCGAAAATTTTGACGCCGTTTCCAACTCTGCCCTACACCATGACACCAACTCCAGAAACTTAAGTTGTATGTACAAGGCAAGCTGCGTCCTTTGCTTCATGGGGCTCATGCCAGATTGTCTGCCTAAGGTTGGTACAGAACAATGTGTACCGCGACTCGTCGGACCACGTGACTTTTTTCCAATCTTCCAGTGACCAGTCCTGGTGTTTCTGACACCAGTGTAAACGAAATTTCCGGTTAGTTACAGAACCCAGTGGTTTCCGTACAGGAGCACAACTTCCAATGCCGACCTTCTTCGATTCTCTGCGCACAGTTCGCTGATACATGGGTCACGAACAACCTTCATTGAATGCTCAGGTCCACTGCTGCACACAGGAAGTGCTGTTACTTCGTATAAGACTCCTCAGACGATGGCGATCTAGTTTCAGACAGATTGTTGTGGCGTTACTGTTACACCTCTTAGACAAGCAATGTGGGTTGTGTTTTCGCTGATTAAAGACCCGGAATATTTCATCTTTTGAGAAACTAGTCAGTTTTCAAAATCGTCGCTCCAGGTAGCCAGGCACCCACAATAAGCCCTTTATCAAACTCCTAAAAATTCTTTATTTTTTCCATTATGATCAACACTACTAACTGTAACGTACCAGGAGATGTGACGTACCTGCCAGAAGGACGCACACGACATAAAGGCACATAGGAATCAGAATAAAATGTCTGCGTAGCTCAGTTGGTAGAGCGACTTGTTCCGGAATAAGCGGCCTCGGGTTCGAATCCCGGCGTAGACCAAAAATGACGGAGAAATTTACTTCGTTATAATGGCGCCCGAACTATCGGGATGACCCGGCCGTTCAAAATCTCGCATTGGTGTGATGTTATTTCCACACCGCGAGACAGGAAAAATCAGAGAATTCCTTCTCCAGCGCTTCGAAAAATACAAATGTGTGATGTTGCATTCCACACAGCAGATTGACTGGGAGTTCTCAAGTGCACGTTCTACAGTGGATGGCTGCCTGCAACGATTCATGGTCACGGCTGACCCGTGGGCCATGCCCCCGGCCCTCTTTCGGGGGGAGGAGATGTGACGTACCTTCCAGCAGGACGCACACGACATAAAGGCAGATAGGAATCAGAATAATCGTCTGCGTAGCTCAGTTGGTAGAGCGACTTGTTCCGGAATAAGCGGCCTCGGGTTCGAATCCCGGCGTAGACTAAAAATGACGGAGAAATTTACTTCGTTATAATGGTGCCCGAACTATCCGGATGACCCGACCGTTCACAATCTCGCAATGGTGTGATGTTATTTCCACACCGCGAGATAGGAAAAATAAGAGCAGCACTTCGAAAAAAAAAAAAAGTAAATAAATAAAATTGAGGGGAGATGATGTAACGTACCAGGAGATGTGACGTACCTGCCAGAAGGACGCACACGACAAAAAGGCACATAGGAATCAGAATAAAACGTCCGCGTAGCTCAATTGGTAGAGCAACTTATTCCGGAATGAGTGGACTCGGGTTTGAATCCCGGCGTAGACCAAAAATGACGGAGAAATTTACTTCGTTATATAACCATTACTGACGAGCAGCTGTCTTAAATAGGTGACTAGAATACGTTGTGACGCACGTGACCATGCATTTTGCATATACGCTGCGTAAGTAACGTTTACGTATATCTGCATATCGGTTTTCTAATTCAGTGCCTTGTGTGAGTAGTAAATGACCGGAAGTAGATGCCGCAAATACGATTTGTCTTAATTGACATACATAAGTCGTCAGGTTATCGTACTAGCAAGCTCATATATATTTTTAACAAACATAGCCATCTCCGCAAAAAATATCCACAATCTCCGATCTTTATAGACTTTTCAACTCTCCACGTTCTCGATCTTGCTTTTTATTTAGATTTGATTCACTCTCACTCTTGCTAAAACGCCCACGTTGATCCGGGGAAATAATGTTGCATTCAGTAGAAATATCTTAACCAAAAAAGTAACGAAATGTACATAAGAAAACAAACTGAAAATGCGATTAAATTAGAGGTATACATCACAATATGTTCGTCGATTTATGATTTGTAATATTACTTAAATATCATGTAGTGTTTCTTAATGTTTAAAACGTGTATATATACCTTTGAGAACAACACTACGTAAATTATGTTCTTATTTACTCTTTTTAAGTGAAACAGGAGTCATCCAAATAATGTTCAAGAAAAAAGTTACTCAGAGTTCGTCTTTTATTCAGCTGAAACTCTGTAGGCACTTCACTAATGAAGAATTTTTAGGTCACTATTTCAATAACAACAAGTCTCTTTGTCGAATTAACATGAATTAGTAAACATAGTAGTAGTCTGAAGAAAGTCTAACACGAAATATATGTATATGTATAGAAATAGAGAGAGAGAACAAAATACCGAACAAATAGTACTACAATAAAACCAACTTTTGAAATTCTAATACGCCCAAGGCTGCGTAATAAAAAGATCAAATCATACGACAACATCAGTTAATGCTGTTCTCTATAGTTTTGTGGTGTAGTGGGTGTTCGTTAGTGGGTGTTCGTTTTTCTCTTGCAATGTTTTTCGCATGAATTCTCTTGAACTGATCTGTGAGTGCGAGTTGGACAATGATTATTTGGTTAGCTAGATGGGTTTGTTTTGTCCCGTTTTAAAGAGTTGAATTATCCTTATTTTTAATTTTGTCATCAAGTAGCAACCCGAATAAGCAGAGACCCACAATTTTCTGGTCTTTATATTAAATGTGAGAGATTTTTTTCGTGATTGCCCCTCACGAAGGCATGAACAAACTCTGCCGTATGATCTGCAATCCCTGTTTTTTTTTTCCTGATAGAAAAATGTTTTTTTTTGCTTGCTCGGGTACACTTTTTTTTGTAGGTTGGCTTAATGTTTTTTATATATATTTTTATGCTTTTTTTAATTGGTTTAGTTTGCTTTTCTCATGTTGTCGTTATATATATATATATATATTAAAGATAGCAAAGTGACATCTCAGTAAGGGAAGAAAACAGATTATGGCACTGAAAAAAGAAGATGGTTCTGTAACAAGAAATAGAGGCGAAATTTTGACAAGAGTGAAAGATTTCTACTCCAAATTATATAAAAGGGAGGATACATGTACTCCAGACATCATGAAAGGTACCAGTACCAGAGTTCTTCCAGTCCTCCCAGCAGAAGTTGCACATGCAATCAAGAACATGAAGTGGGGAAAAGCTCCAGGAGAAGATGGAATTACTGTAGACATCATACAAGAAGCAAGTGGAGAAATCGAAACAGTACTCGCCCAAATTTTAACTTTATGCCTTAATGAATGGAAGATTCCTGAGGATTGGAACAACTGTACAATGACCCTGCTACATAAAAAAGGTGACATTGAGGTTCTCAGAAACTACAGGCCTATCAGACTCCTATCAGTGGTTTATAAAATCTTCACTAAAGTTCTTTCGCACCGTTTGCAGGTAACACGGGACATGGCTCAACCGAGAGAACAAGCTGGATTCAGGAGTGGCTACAGCACAATAGATCATATCCATGTGCTGAGAGAACTAATTGAAAGAGCGAGGGAATATGAACTTCCATTGTGCATGGCTTTTATTGATTATGAAAGAGCCTTTGATTCGGTGAAACCATCAGCAGTTACCATGGCTCTGAAATCCTGCGGAATTGAAGATGCGTACATTAATATTATTAATACCATCTATGAAAATGCAAGTGCAAAGATTCGGCTGTTTGAAAATACAACACACATAAAAATTGGAAAGGGAGTGAGACAGAGTGACACCATATCTTCCAAGCTCTTTAATGCCATATTGAAAAATGTCTTTCAATCACTGAACTGGGAAAACAAAGGGATAAAGATTAATGGAGATTATCTAACCCACCTTTGTTTTGCTGATGGCATAGTCATTTTTGCAACTACCCCATCAGAGCTGCAGAGTATGATCCAGGAACTTGCTGACAAGAGTAAAGAAGTGGGATTAAAAATGAACTTTCAGAAGACAAAATTCATGTTCAATGCTTTTACAAGAAATGAAGATTTATCGATTGATGGAGAAAAGCTGGAGATTACAGACACGCACGTTTATCTTGGACAGCAGAGATATCAAGTGAGAGTCACATTGATGAAGAAATTAATCGGCGTACAAAACTTGCCTGGAGAGCTTTTGGAAGAAACAGCATAATTTTCAACAGCAATATGCCATTATGTCTTAAAAGAAAAGTGTTTGATCAATGCATCCTTCCAGTGCTTACGTATGGTGCAGAGACGTGGACTTTAACTAAAAGACACATGCAAAAGCTGCAGACAACTCAAAACAGCATGGAGAGGTGCATGCTTGGTGTAACCAGGAGAGATAAGAAGAGGAACTAGTGGATCCGAAAAATGACAAGAGTGGAAGACATCATGATCAGAGTTAAATCCCTGAAACGGCAGACGGCTGGACATACTGCCAGAAGGACAGACCATCGATGGACAGCCGAAATTTTAGATTGGATTCCAAGGGACAGGAAAAGACCCAGAAGAAGACCACATGGAAGATGGGTGGATGAAATTCGAAAGTGTGCAGGAGTGACACGGAGGAGACTGGAACAAGACAGACCGTTGTGGAGGAAACTTGGCGAGACTTTCGTCCAGCAGTGGATTGATAATGGTTGACAATGATGATGATGATATATATATAGCATAAAAACAAGTCAAAACTATAAAGGCCAAAGACTGAACAGAATCGAGACATAATAAACGAAAAAGTAGTTTACATCCGAAGGTAGTGCATGCGGCAGCTGGTCAAACGGTGAAGCAACATATGTAGTGTACAATACCACGATGCAAAAAACCTAGACACATAAGCAAAGAACAAATAATGAAACATAAAACGGTATATCATGAACTGTTGTCATTAGGAAAGTACCAGTACATGGCGAGGGCAGCTTTTCTGATGTCCGTGAAAGTTAGGTAGAAAACCAAAGTACCCACGGACAGTACTCTCTAAGCTGCAAACTCTGATGCGAGACTGAACGAAGAAACGAAAAGAAGGAGAGACGTCGAACAGCATATACATAAGCATAGGTGTGATGCGTATGGTGACGTAGTATAGGGGAGAAAATAGTGCGCGAAATCTAAAAAAAAGGAAGAAAAAAGAAAAAAAACTTGGGGGAAGGAAAGGAGGTTAGTGTTGCCAGCTGTTAGTGATCCATCAAACAGCATTTTGAAAGCCCTGCAAATTACCATTATAGGATCATGGGTTAATAATGGTGTGAAGGTTGAAATCTGTGTACATGGCTGTATTGTAGGTAGTAAGAAACTGTTGAAAATATTTTTTGAGGAAACGAATTGGAAGTCGATTGTTCCGCAATTGAAAATACAGGATTCGGAAATTGTTTATGGCATTAGCTGGACTATTTCAAATTTTACAAATTCGAGCTAATTATGAAATAACAATGTTACGATGCACGGAAATTGAGATATTTGAAGTCCAGTATGAATAATAGCTAATTCTGAAGTGAAAATTACGACGTTTATCGTAGACATCTGTAACAACACTCCTACCATCGGTGAAAGAAATATCAATATCTAAATAATGTATATGGCCATTTTGCATGGTAGATTTTTCAAGTGTCAGAACTGATGGATATATATGTTGAGCTTGAATATTAAAGACCGGATTATTAAAAACAATAAGATCATCAATATAACGAAAAATACGGCCGTAATCTTGCGAAATGGTAGTCGTAAAATCCCGTTCAAATAGATATAGATAAAGGTTAGCGAGAGTGCTGGAAAAAACACTGCCCATGGGTATGCCGGTGACTTGTCGGTAGATTTCTTTGTCCATACAAATATAGTTGTGGTTGAGACAGAAGTCGACTAAACGATCCCAAAACTGTGAGGTATACTTAATCACATTGCCATATTTTGTAAATAATGCAGCACAAGCAGCAATTAATCCAGAAATAGGAATAGACGTAAATAAGTTGCAAAAATCCAAAAGTTTCGATGCTATGTAGATCCTGATTTGTAGTTATGTAATTCAAGACGGCTGCACTATCATCAATGATCCAGGAATCGTCAGTCCGACCATATAATAATTTTAAAGATTTTTCAAAGACATTGCCGGCTTTCCAACTGTAACAATCACGAGTATTAGTGATATAATGAAAGGCAGTTGGGTTCTTATGGAACTTAGGCACTACGTACATGATGGGAAATGAGGTAGAAGAGATATGAAATTTCAAACGTTTATTTAAAGCGATAATTCTTTTAAGCACAGTGTGTGAAGTGGTTGATTCTTCTTGATAGATGGTGTCACCATTTAATTCTTTAGTCAAAGTATCCAAATAAAAGTTTTTACACCAGATGGCAAAATTATTATTTGCATTGTCTACGGGTGTGATGATGAAGTTTTGTTGTAAAGACTTAATTTGAGTAAGGCTTTTTAGAAAATCTTGACGATTCCCTGTGGTAGTCTTCACACGAACGGAACATTTAAAATCCGAAAAGACCTCATTAATCCACAGAAGGAAGGACTGATAAGGTAAATTGAAACGGCTTTCATGCTGGTGCAGCATGAAAGCCGTTTCAATTGAACATACTTTCATGCTGGTGCAGCATGAAAGTATGTTCAATGTTCACAAGGTAATAAAGCGACGATTAGAACAACAAGGTAATAAAGCGACGTTTCTAGGCGAATTGTATTAAGTCTGATCGAAATGTGGCGAGGCATTTCGAAAGGGTTTGTCCTCTGGTTAATCTAAAGCGAGTACCTTTTTTACGCTTTCCAACCGTAGGTTGAAGAAGCGTATATGCTCCAGCTTTTTCCGTCCGTCTGTCCGTCCGTCTGTCTGTCGGCACGATAACTCACATAAAAATGGTTCGATTTCGATAAAATTTTAGTATGTGGTAGGGGACCACCAGGGGACGAACCGTATTGAAAATGGGTGAAGTGGAGTCAAAGGTCACGCCATAAGAGCGGAATCCATACAATTGCCCTTATGCGTCATAACTTGCGTAAATATAGTTCGCTTTCAATGAAATTTTAGTATGTGGTAGGGGAACCACCTGGGAACGAACTATATTGAAAATAAATGAAATGGGGTCAAAGGTCAGGAAATAGGACCGGGATCCATCGCATTGCCTTTATGCATCATAACTTGCGTAAAAACGGTTCGATTTCAATGAAATTTAAGTATGTGGTAAGGAATCACCTGGGAACAAACCCTGTTGAAAATGGGCGAAATGGGGTCAAAGGTGAGGACATAAAAGCGGGATCCATTTCATTGCCTTTATGCGTCATAACATGCGTAAATATGGTTCGATTTCGATGAAATTTTAGTATGTGCTAGGGAACCACTGGGCACGAACCCTATTGAAAATGGGCGAATGGGGTCAAAAGTCAGGCAGGGCATAAGAGCAGGATTTATTCCATTGCCCTTATGCGTCATAACTTGCGTAAAAATGGTTCGATTTCGATGCAATTTTAGTATTTGGTAGGGAGCCACTGGGTACGAACCCTATTGAAAATGGGCGAAATGGGGTCAAAGGTCAGGACACTGGAGTGGGATCCATTCCATTGTCCTTGCGCATCATAGCATCATAACTTACCTAAAAATGTTTCGATTGCGACAAAACGTTATCATGTTGTTCCGGAGGTATAGTGAACCGGTTTTGTTGAATATCAACGAAATGGGGTCAAAGGTCATTGCACAAAAGCAAGATTTATTCCACAGCCATTATTCTCATAACTTGCGTAAAACTGCATCTATTGCGACAAAACTTTAGTATGTTATTCTTGAGGTATACTGAACCGGTTCTGTTGAATATCATCGAAATGGGATCAAAGGTCAAGACACAGGAAGGAGATTTATTCCACAGCCATTATCCTCATAACTTGAGTAATAATTTCTGGTATGTTGGAAAGCGTATCATAATCAATGCATTGCATGATTTTACTAACTTGTTTCATCTCAGTCCGCAGTTCTGGGTACAGTACCACGTTAAGGATACCTGTAATAACGTTTCCGTGGTATTCATCAATATAGTCCTTAAATTGGTCTCTGTGACATAAACACAATTCCTGTTGCCCTTTTAGCAGATGATCCAGGTCCGTTGCTGCTTGTCGGTAATTGTAAGTCAACCGACCGAGAGGAGAATCGTATCTGTAACTAACTGCAACGTAAGCAGAAATGTAAAAGGGAAAGTTCATCCTATTCTTGTCAAATACAGCCTTGAGATCAATGCGATCAAAGAATCGATCGGTGAAACCTACGGTATAGTAGCATTTGACGAGTTCCGTAGGTGTCCGACCTCCGCGGTTGACGTCAATCTATAGTTGATTACGTTCGTGATCAAATGTTGTAAATGTTAACTATGATAGTTGTAATCGTCATGCAAGGTCTTAAATTTCTTAAGTTTTCTAATGTTAAGGGCGAAAATCTTGCCTCTGCAGTATTTGAGAGTATCCTCGTGAGCGTTATCCAAGATCGACAAGAATAGCTCGAAATCACAAAATTGGTTAGGACGAGTTCTACCTCGTCGCCCAGGGTTTTTTTTTAAAGAGATGACTCTGGTAATCGTGTGAATTTGAAATTTTTGTAAATATTGCAATTGCTGTTTGTGGAACTGAGTTTGATACCATTGAAAAGGCTGTTTAAACCATAGGGATAAAGTGTTCGGAATTGAAGCATGCATAAATTTTCCAAGTAAAGTCTCTTTGAAGATTGTCCTCGATAAACAAAATTCGAAGTTCAATTTCTTTTAAGTCATACCGTTGAAAATGTAAAAACTCTATATCGCTGGAATTTTTACATAAGCTAATATCGGACCTATGACCATTGAGTCCAAGATGCAACGCATTACCGGTTTGACCAATGTATCTGAATTTACTCCGTGCACAAGTGATCATGTACAAAGAATTCTTAGTTTTACAAAATGCTGGATCTGAATCGGTACCAACGTTGTTGATATCCATGACAGGACAAGTCATGCATCTGACGTCTCCACAACACGAGAATTTTAACTGAGGAAGGCAAGTGCAATAATTAACATCGAACAGAACAGGATTTTTAGAATTTTTTTTTGTATAGTATTATTAAACTGAACGGAATTTGAAACAAATTGAACTTGCGGTGCAGATGGAGACCGTAGTGTATTTATGATCGAGCCTCCCTCTGCCTCAGAGGCGGGACCTGGACACGGTAACTCACTTTGCGAACTGGCTTCCCGTGTCATGGGGCCAGTCGCGGTCCTTGTTAAACCGGTCCTTGTTGAACTGGCTCCCCGTGTCATGGGGCCAGTCACGGTCCTTGTTAAACCGGTCCTTGTTGAACTGGCTCCGCGTGTCATGGGGCCAGTCGCGGTCCTTGTTAAACCGGTCCTTGTTGAACTGGCTCCCCGTGTCATGGGGCCAGTCACGGTCCTTGTTAAACCGCGCGACGACCGAGAATCATATTAGCAAATCGAAGAGCATAGAAGAAAAACTGGAATATAGAAAATTATAATCAAAACATGAATGGAACAGAAAATGCTGGTGCAGCATGAAAGTATGTTCAATTTTCAAAAAAGGCCAAAGAATAACAAGGTAATAAAGCGACGATTAGTCGAGAATAAATAATCGCGGCTATCGGCGCCAAGCAGCCGGGTAAACAGGATTATGATATAGCATAAAAACAAGTCAAAACTATAAAGGCCAAAGACTGAACAGAATCGAGACATAATCTGTGATATATACACTATCTACCAACAAGTAATTGGACACCTGTGATAGCAAAGGAAAACGAAGTTTATTCACCTTCAATAGTTGGTGGAGCCTCTACGAGCGGCGGTTACAGCTGCGACCCTCCGGGGCATACTCTCAACCAGGCGTTGTACGACGGCTAGCGGTATTTTCTACCACTCGGCTTGGAGAAGACAGGTCAGCTCCTTCACCGATTTCGGATGGTGGGGGCACCCTTTAAGTCGACGCTCCAACTCGTCCCAGAGGTGCTCGATAGGGTTAAGATCAGGGCTCTGCGCAGGCCAGTCCATTTGATTAACACCATTGTCACCATACTAAGCCATGGTGGACCTCGCAACATGAAAGGTGGCATTGTCATCCTGAAAGTAACATGGGTCCACCCCGTAAAACTGCCACAACGTAGGAAGCTCATGGTCATCCAAAATGGTGCAGTAGGTCTCGGCATTGAGTCTGCCAGGAATTGCGACCAAGGGTCCCGTGCCATACCAGGAGAAACACCGCCATAGCATAATTCCACCGCCTCCGAACTTCACAGTTGGCACAATACATTCCGGCAGGAGTCGTTCTCCATGCAGATGCCAAACCCAGTCCCTGCCATCCAAACGGTAGAGGGTAAACCTTGATTCGTCCCTCCATAGAACCTGTTTCCACTGTTCAACGGTCCACTGTCGACGTTCTTTGCACCACGTTAGCCGAGCAGCGCTATTGGACTTGGTGAACAAAGGCTTGTGGGCGGCAGCACATTCATGATAACCGAGCAGATGGGCTTCCTTACGGATGGTATTCATCGAAAGAACACTCCCGGATGCCTGTTGAAACTCTTCGCGGATGTGGCCCATCGATTTGGTGCGGTTCTTCCGAATTTCTCTGGCCAGCACTCGTCGGTCTCCAACTCCCAGTTTTGTGGATCTGCCGGGTCGGTGCACATTCCGACAGTCACCTGTCATCTTCCACTTACCAATCGCGTAGGCCAATGTCGATTTACGGTACTTCAACTCGCTATATATGTCACGTATGGGTCGGGCATTTCTGTGATACCCGACGATTACATCTTTCTCGAAATCAGAGAGCTCCGAACTGCTGCGTGGCATCTTGCATGCGACTGGTTGCGTTTTTGTTTCCCACACGATATTTAACGGCGGCGGCCGTGACGTGTATCAGGACCGCAGATATCGTCGATTGCAGGGGTGTCCAATTACTTGTTGGTAGATAGCGTATATATATATATATATCACAGATCGACAGACGCTATCTGCATGAAAAATATCTCTTACAACTTACGAAACATCCACAAGTACTACACAACCCTTTGTCTGCTAGCTCCATACATTATATCTCGTTCTTAGCATGTCAAACATGTGCACGTCATTCACTCTTGCCTCAAGACTGCTGCCAACATAACATTCAGTGAGTAAGAGAATGCAACGTTAAGGTTGGCTAATAGTAAAACTAATGCCGTCTTATACATGATTAAAACAATAGTTTTATATTAAAGCACTAGTTGAAATACATTTACATAAGATTTTTGAGTTAGCTTCTAACTCATCTTCAGATGTGAGGACAATACAGGTGCATTGTTTTCACTTCTGAAGATGAGTTAGAAGCTAACTGGAAATATCTTACGTAAATGTATTTTAACTATAGTGTTTTAATATAAAACTATGTCAATCGTGTATTAGACGCCATTAGTTTTGCTATTAGTTATTTTAGCAAGACTATATCTATAACTTCGTTAAGGTTGAAACGGTAAAAGAGTACGAACTCAAAATTCACATAGAGAAAGACAACTTAAAATGAAAGTGAATTTAGAGTAGACGTCATAATCCTATTGGATCTTTACTTATTATTTCTGAGCTACGTTTTGTTTTCAGTTTTCAGTTTTCAGTTTTTATAAACTTTATGTATTCAGAATAAATCAGATTAAGATCGGTAAAATGTTTTTAAAATTGTTGAATATATAAATATTTGAGATGTGTGTTTAGTAGGTTCTATTAAATTTTGCTAGGCTAATGCCCCGAAATATCATATCTCATAAAGCTGCCGCGTAATTATATCACCTTAGTTATAATATTATTAATTATGCTGACATAACCAACGCAAAGCACCGATGCAGGACATAATCCATAGGTTGGTAATTAAATAAACATCGCCCGATAAAATGACCAGTCACTGCAACACCTCGTAACTTTTAATTAAATTGACACGGTACTAATGAAGCAACTCCACAATGCGTCATTGATTTGGTTCATTTGTAATTTGGCGACTTTTCCTATTTTATTAATAACCCTATCCAAAATGAAAGTAGTGGTGTGTTTTTAACAACTGCTTCACCCGAGGATGTACATGATATTTTTTGGGGGAAAAGTTCAGAGTTCCTTTCGGATAAAATAGGAAAGACTTTTCATATACTGTAATCTAAAAGAGCATTAAAATAACATCAGTAACGCGAAACTTTCTTTTGATAACTTCGGAGATATAAAGAAAGGCACGCAGCCTAAAAAGCAGTTTCTGGCGTAATGCTTCTCTCACGGCGTTATCCAAAAAAATGCTAAAAGAGGAAAAGAAAAGAAAAGAAAAAAGGAATAAAGAAACTGCACGCTCACAAGAATATCCCTTAAGAAAGGGGAAAAAATATTGGAAACACTAGATGACTTTTCAGATAAAGATGTCTAGCAGTATTTTATACACGCACAGAAATAGAATTTCGAGAAATGTACTCGATTACTTTCCGATGAATAAACCGAATGTTTATGCAAAGAAAACGAAATGGATTCATTTTCTTAGTGCTTTGAAGTTGTCGTGGCATCGAGCGAAAAAAAAAAAAGGGGGACTGCTGATACAAAAGGCGTTCGTTATGTCAGTTCATCTCTGATCAGTTGAAGGTTGGAGTTGGCCGATTTGAGGTCGCGGCAAATCTTCGCTGGGTCCTGATATTCTTTCAGCGACTGAGCATAAAGGAAACCTTTTTCCCCCACGCTTAAATGAATCGATACAAATCACAAAGCATATATATACATATTTATTTTTGTACTTGGCTTATCTGATTCATGATTTATTTCTTGCTTTCCTGGATGTATAATTGGCTTCATCACAAGTTTACACTTGATAACAATATGAGCAACCAGCGCAGATACCATGAAGTCATAACTGATATCGTCAGTGGACCAATACCGACAAAAGTCTTTCTAAAGATTTTCGACCATAGGAGACGTAAATAATGAAGATTAAGGAGCGCACAATCCCAGACACAGCTAGAATGAAAACACCAATTTAACCATTTCTTAATGGGTCGATGATTTTGAATGCGTGATACAGAAAAATGCTAAAGCAGGAAAGTATCTCCTAGTTTACGATATAATCTACCAGTTCAATATATATAATCGCGGTTATATATTTCGAGAACTAAAATCAATCTTCGAAGGTTTTGGTATCTCAACCTTTCATCAACCAGTATTCTAACATCCTGTGTTGCTCAGAATAGGAGTTAATTCCATGGCATAGGTAAATTCGTGATATAGCGTTAGCGACTATTCGTAGAGTAACTATTATAAATTTTTATTATAAATAGCAGCAGATGTCCATTTCCTAATAACGGAAGGAGATCGTCAGTACGTTGTTCTGTTCGTATCACTTATTCAACGTGTAGTGGGAATCGAATAGTCTTTTGTGATGGCGTTTAGTATACAAAGTAGAAGAGCGGATTTCGAAAAGAAAGATAGAGCTAAGCAAACAATACTTAACGCAGTTATTGATTAGATTCTTGACTAATTGAAAAATGCATTTGCAAATCATTTATCAGCATTCAATATCGTGTAGAGGTTAAGCTACGAACACATGACTCTTAGTTTTGGGGAGTTAATTATTTTAGGAATTAACGTTGATTTAAAATGTTATTTGTTTCTTAATTTAAACTACAGTATCTGATTTGTGAATCGTAGTCATGTTAGTTGAGGTTCAAACAGACACTTCAATTCCGGGATTTAATTAATATTTTCCTGGCATGAAGTAACCAAGGTATCACGAATGTATCACCTACAGATGGTAACTACTAGTACGTGATACGTGATAGTTGATGTAATTGAAATATTACAAGCTCATATGTACAGTTTTTATCAACAAGCCCATGCAAAGCGAAGACGATAATTGGGATGGCGAATTTTGTGGACAAAACTTTAACGAGAATGTCAAAAAAAACTGGAGCTCAGTGGGCTAAATGTAGCTTTTGCATGATATGGTACCACCTGAAGTGCCAAAACTCTTACGATGAAAATGAAGATGTGTTCACGTGCGACGCCTATGAAAGCTGTTAATAATGTCTGAAACTAAAATGCGAAAATGAAATTTTATGGAAAAAGCATTTTATTGATAAAATATGTATTTCTTCCATCTTTGACTGGAGTAAACTGTGCAATATATCATGTATACTATTATTTATATATTTCTTTACATTCGTGCAATGTTGTGCGTACAAATGCGCAACTTATTCACTTTCACGAGCTTAGCAAGGTATTATCTCGGAGTTATCAAGCTTATCATAGAATTACCACTGCTAAACATTATGCATAAACATCTGTTGTGGAACACAAACATACAGTCTTACCGTTCACCAGGTTACCGTTATTATGTAAAAATGTGTTGGATAAAGAGTACTGGTGTTTGATAAGCTTGGGCGATAAATTTTTGTGGTCAAAATGGAAATTACTTTCCACTCTTTACCCTACTATAACGTCCGAAACTGTAGCTACTTCCCCAATGTCTACCCCTCCCTTTTCACACATTAGCAAAAGAAAAATTTCAGCTTGATCATCACACGAAGCTTCCAGTTCCTAAGCTTGATATGCATCGACCTTCAGATGTTTCTCCGTGTACCAGTAGAAAAACAAAAAAAAAAAAAACAATGTTCGAAGGTTTTGTGATCTCAACCCATTAACAACCAGTATTCTAAAATCCCGTGTTGATCAGAATAATATAACGCCCGAAGCTGTTGCGGCTGTTTCAAGGCTCTAGAACAATTCAGACTTAAGCTGTAAATTATAAATAGAACAAGAGGTTAAAGAAATTGACAATGGCCACGCGAAATTACGACAACATGATACTTCACGATATACATAATGAGCTACTTTTGTTTAGATTTAGGAGTGTCCATGCTCAACTGAATTTTGAAGAACCAAAAAGTTCAACTGAGCTTTGAAGAGACGTGGTAGGTAAGAATTAAGATCAACTGAACTTTGAAGAGACGTGGTAGGTCTGTTGAAACAAAGTCATTACAGGCGTCAGACCTACCACATGCATGAACACTCTTCTTAAATCTAAATAAAAGTAGCTTATTATGTATATCGTAAGGCATGTTGACGCAATTTCGCGTGACCATTGTCAATTTCTTTAACCTCTTGTTCTATTTATAATTTAAGTCTGAATTGCTCTAGAGCCTAGAAAAGCCGCCCTTTGGCGTGTGAAAGGTTGGAAAATATTGTATAAACACACCGGTATATATAAAAGATCCGGAATTTTCCCATAAAATCTTGTGCATTTTGGTTTATACTTATCTAGGCCAGCAAAAGGATTATTTTGAGAAATGAAAGTGCTTAACTCTTGCATCAGACTTGGATTGCACTGGGCGTTTTCCCTAATCCTCATTCTTTGATCACCAGCATCTTCCGGGTCCAATATATACAGCTGAGCAAACTTTCTCTGGTCTCCATTTGCTGGATGCAAAACTTCTGTCGAAGGTAAATTTGTCCGTTAATTCGGAAACAATAGGGACCGTATCCAGGAGACGGAGCAATGTTAACTCCCATGGGCGCAAACGCCAAAGCGCTATTTATTGATCTTATGATGACCATGAAATTTTCCGAATGTTGATGCTGTTCTTTCGTTAACTGATGAATAACAGCGGCTGATTTTATAGCATCTAATTTTACTTTGCCTTTATAACAGCATAGCGTAAAACGTTTGTCAGATGGCTGTTCTGCCGCAAAATGTTTTGCATGACAAAATTCGCAAATACTGTTCATGGAACCACAGTTATGAGCGTCTACATTTGGTTCTACAACCAACGTTAACTGCGTCAAGAACAGCTTGGTTTCTAGTTCGTGGATTTTGTCAGCGGATTGTAATACCACGTCTCTGGCGTAATATTTGCGGTTGTGACATGTCTGCAATCTGATGTCGTTCGCGACCTTGTGCGACTTGTTCTGATGTCATGTTTGCAATTCGGTGTCGTTCCCGACCTCGTTCAATTTGCTGAGGAGTCATATTTGCTACGTTATGACGATTCCAATCGCATTCTCTTTGCACAGCAGACATACTTTCCCGACGGGCACTTTCTTGCTCCGCCTTTCGTCTTTTTGCTGCTTCCTTCTGGAAAGCTACTTCCTCAGCAGATATTTTCCGTTTAGGAGGCATATTTGCAGTATTGTTGTTAAAACTCACTCAAAACAAAGCCGATGTTTTGAGACAAATTAACCGCAATCTGAATTAAATGACTTCGAATCGCACATCCCCGAAAAAAAAAAAAAAACTTTAACTTCGAACGAAAGAAAAAAAGATGTAAACAAAATATTAAACAGGAACGGTTACGGATAACACAATTTGAACACCGGAATATAAATGTCCGTAATTTTCTGTTAAACAGCGTAATAAAGCGTATCAAGGGCATATAACTAATAATAATAATGAATTTTATTTTTTGCTGTTACATTGTAGGCTGCGAAAAATAAAATTTATTATTATTGTTATTTATTTACCCTATATGAAATAGAACCAAAATTCCTGACGAAAAGTTTTCGAATCTCTAAAGAGTTGACCGTGGGAAGTAATGCATCTCTGACGTCATGTGAGAATGATTTGGTTTAGATGACGTCACAGCAGGAGCTGTGTTCTTTGTTGCTATGACAACAAAACAAAGTTATATACGCGTAGACTGTGCGCGTGTATGCGATGTCGTCACCTACACAAAAACACGAAAAGCAAAGCGTGACGTCACAAGCATTTGTTTCTTCGTTGTTGCTATGCTGACTTAAAAAGTGGCACGGAGGAGGAGGACTCTAGCAAATTATATATTACAATGAATTTGTGGCGTGAGAGAAGGGAAATAGAGACATTTTACATAAAAGAGAAAGGAGGTCTAAAATTATCTTCTTCAATCCAACACATTTATTATCACATGCATCCATCTTGAAACCGACTTTGGCCTGACTCTAGTCTTCCGATCATTCTGCACCTCAGGTCGCCTGTTAAATGTCTCGCAGGTATTGCAACAAATCTGATATCTCAAAATCCTATCAATGTCATGGTCGCATTTCTTGGATATCAATTACCGTCACTTGTCTCGGAGCTTAGAACTATGACTACTGCGATTCGTATTCGGAAAAAATATGTAGCTTACTTCGCGGCAGTTTTATGAAAACGCATTATGGTCACTGTATTAAACCTTTTACAAATCTGATTTTGTGAATACAATATAATATTGCTCAATTAAATACTTTATACATATTATTGAAAAACTGAAACAAATCGCGGGTAATTTTTTTTCTGCCTGTTAACAAAAATTCCATCAAAGCAGAAACTGTCAACGTTTTCCATCCATTCTGAGGACGAAATTGTTTTTTTTTCTTTTTTTTTCTTTTTTTTTTTTTTTGCAGGGCTGGAAATATTAAATTCCCAAAGATTGTATGCGTAGTTGAAAAGATAACACCAACACCCCAATTATTCGGCACACAGTAGAAAAAACTGATGTTTTTTGCTAGCCTTCATTCGTAGCAGAAAAATGTGAGCTTAACAATAAAAAATAGAACAGAGCACTTCACGTTAGCAAATAATAAATTAGTATACAGGCCTGAGTTGTATGCAACAAAAAAGGTATTTATATTATAACATAAATGATGACACGAAGATATCCATTTAGATGTAATATGTCGACACGTTGTTGCTCCATCACGGTAGCAAAGGGCGTTTCATACAGACGCCAACTGACGCCATGTTTGCTGAAGAAGTTCACTTCAGTCCCGCGCACACAATCACTTTGCAGGTGGATAAAAAATACCTTCATAACACCAAGAACGTATTCTAAAAATCATGAAGCGGACCAGAGTTTACTGATTAGAAACATCTCACGTAATACAGTTTGCTTTCCTTTTTAAAGGAACTCTCCTATTTGATAAAACACACACGCAGAACTTCCTGAACATGCAACCGCACACAAGCAAAAGACGACAGCATACAGAACACAGAAGAAAAGAGTTCTCCTCTCAATCTCGCTTACATCACAGATCAACAGAGAGAGAGAGAGAGAGAGAGAGAGAGAGAAGGAGATGTTCGTATGTGACGTTTCATGGTACGTATAGTTCCGAGAATACCAGCTTTTCCGGTATGTGGCAGTTTATTTGGAGCGCCGTAAAAAAATCCCGTCTGGCGATCTCGTTTTTTATTCTTTTATCGTTGAGAGCCTGCGATTCCAACAGGAATGAGTGTGGACAAAGTGAACGGCGGATAAAGGGAACGGTGGACTAAATGAACAGCAGACAAATGAGCCGTAGGCAAAATGAACTGGATCAAGTAAACCAGGACAAAATGATAGGGAACCGTGGACGTCGTGTCCGTCCCTGTCAAGAACATATCAAGTTTCCAGGAAATTTTATATTAGGCTAAGGTGCTGTTACGAAATGGTAGATCTTTTTCAAGCTTTGTTCGGAAATTTCTTCTCACTCGTGTAACATATTTTGTTTTGGAAAACCAACCGACACAGGCAGCTTTCTCCTGGGGAGAAGCCATTTTGAGCACAAGTGCTTATGATTGATCAGTATAGTTCCCTCTGTTGATCTGCCAACGGCATCTCTAGAAACTTTTTGAGGTGCCTTACAAATGCGGCAAACAGCATACCTGTACTGTTGTTAGTTTTATTTTAATAAATTTTTTAAATGTGTCAAAGACGTATGGTTCAATCTGTACAATAACGTGTAGGATTTAGTGACCACTGGCATAGTACAGTTGAATAACGCACGCAAAGCTGTGTGCAGTGTGTCAGGTAAACGTTTCTGGTGTGGATTCGAACCTATGTCTGCGGTTTTTTCGGGACTTTACGTCGACTCCCTTGGGAGTGGATGTTTTTTATGAGCCGACACACTTCGTCCGTGATCCCTCAGTCTTGGGGCAGCCACTCAATCTGGAAATTCACTCACTGTGAGCTTAGCCCCTGACTCCGCTAACGAGTGGTGAACGATCTACAAGTTGCAAGGGGGAATCGGAAAATAATAGAGATCTAAATTTTGCCATTTTCAAGAATCGAACTACGTATATAAAACGGTTAATTTCTGTGCTCACACGTGGACCCACGCTACACACAACTGAACCCCTATCAAAATTACTACGATATTCAGTGCATTTCTCCATGGGGTACCACGGTATTTCTGATAAATCTGAGTAACTCCATTTAATGGAGCTTTCAATAACGATGTTCAAAATGTTGTACAGTTATGGAGTGATGGAAAAGATAAAATTGAGATTTCACACTGTACGAAGGGAAATCCTTTTCAGCGCTTTAATTAGAGGGAGTGCAAGGAGAATGGAGAAAACATTTACAGATGGACACATTGAATGCAGTACGACTGAAAGAAACAGTTTAGTATCACTGGATACACGGATATGTTTTCAATAAACGCTTTTCTTAAATGATAGACATGCGCTATACATGCTCAGTAGTAGCGATGAGTGAAAAAATTCTTTCTGGCATTTAATGAAACAAGATAGCTCGTAATAAATCTCACACAGTGAGCAAACACTTGTCATCAGTAAAAACAAAATAATATGAAACCAAAGTATGTAAAAACCATATGGATATGGTCTGTATTAACGTGAATTAAAAACTTATCGAATTCGGAAGATCGTGTAGAGGTGAGAGTGTCGTGGTAGCGTTGACTTTTCAATGTTTTTTAACACAGTATTTTTTCCTAGATGTTTCCTCCAGATTTCAATTGTATAAAGTTGGCAAAATTCAGCTAGCATTTGAAAATTTCTGTACTAAATGCCAATAAATATTTCTTAGTGAAATGTTCTCAACAGTAAGACTAATAGTCTTTTGAACTAAAAAGTTCCTGGAACCTCTTGTTTTTGACGTATATTTTTACTGCAGTATCCAGATTGCTACAGTTTTTTAGTGCCTGCATCGAAAGTGAAACTAAACTACTCACATGAAGGAATGTGCACAGAGTTTAAGATAATGAGAACTGTGTTTGAGAAATACACCTCATCAGATCAGAACAGAGATTTAGATCTAATTTCTGCAAATTAACTGCCAGAAATGAAGCTCATGTTTCTGGAAAAATGATGGACTAAGTTAAAAACTGATAAACTATCATTTAAAAATCCGTCTAGCAAATTATTACAAAACTTTATAATCACGTAGTCTGGAAATCTACACCCCCTCCGCATACTTATAGTAGAATAATCTACCGTTACACCACCCAGGACTATAACAAAAAAAAAAAAACGACGGCATATATAGGCCGACAATGATACGTGTATGCTTTTCATGTAATTGTGAAGAATTAATACCACAGAACATTCGGTTTCTATTCGTTTCTCTGAGTTATTAAAACTTTTTGACAACACGTTTAGCGCAATCATAAATACAAATTAATTAATTAAAAGAAACAGATGGTGGGTACTGGTGTCGTCCAGCAATAAAGATATCGTCTATAATGTTGACTTCCGATTACAGTGTATAACGCACGTTATGCATCTGCGGTCTTGGTAGTAGGGTTCCATCTTTGGGCACATGTCCTCGTGTTTCTAGGGTTTGTTCTGCGCAACGACTGACGTAATTGATTATGCGACTGAAACACGGTCTACTTCGGTGCATGGGTCAGCTCCCAAACGCTTCCACAGAGCGAACACCTACGACCATCAGACCTTTCGTGAAGTCGCTGATATCCCTGCATTTTCAGTTGTACACGTGTAATTAATTGCCCTGCTAAGGGCACGCAACTATATGCTTGTGAAACCATTTGCCATCACATCTGAAGCAATGCTTCATTTGCATATAACCGGCTGTATCTCGATAGAGGATTCTGTAATACATATATTAATTCAGTGCGCAATGGGTACATCCAAAGATAAAAGAGTTTTTAAGTCTTAAGGATAATTCTTTGTGCTTAGAAAATAATAAATTCATAATGAGGAACTATACACCAGTTATGAAGAAAATTGTAAAACTATACTAGTAATCCGATTTATTGGCGTAGAAATATATAAACAAAAGTTTCCAAGCTAATATGTTTGGTCAAATTCAAGTCCGTTACTCCTATGTGGGATGATAAAAGAAATTAGCTACGTACTCTACCCCTAAATGTACAGATATTCGGGAAACCTTGGAGATCATTACCAACATTGGTACTTGCAGTGATAGCGTATCACTCAAGTTGCCACGAATTTGGAGCCATTTCGTCAAGTAACGCCTTCCTATCAGGATACCGCGTGCACAACCAACGTGATACCTTGTATCTTTAAATAAATATAACGTTGTATCTATTTATTACCAAGTCAAGCCACCGAGTTCACATTTTTAGAGCGTTCTATTATTCAGATTGCAGTTTCTGTCTAACTTCCTTGAAGAAAACCATCTGGTTGATGCGAGAAAGCTTGAAAACCTTTATTTATATATTCCTACGCCAATAAATCGGATTACTAGTATACTTTTACTATTTTCTAGAAAATAATAATTTGAATTCACAAGATTTCTTGACTCAGTGCTACAATCCTTAAGGAAATAAGGACACCTTCGAATTTTTGGATGAAATGAGCATATCTCTTAAGAAAAAAGAGAACCATCATCATCATTATTAACCATTCTCAATCCACTACTGGATGAAGGCCTCCCTACGCCTCTACCACAACTCTCTTCTATATCACTCCGGCATACTTTCGAACTGCTCCTATCCATTTTCCCCGAGGTTTTTCTTTTTCCAGGCCTTTTCCTGTTTCTTGGAACCTAGTATTGTATTTCCGTTGCTCAACGGCGGTCAGTTCATCTAGCAATATGTCCAGCCCATTCCAATTTCAGGGGTATTTACTTGAACATGCTGTCGTCAACTCTTGCCACTTTCCTGATCTATGAGTTTATTTTATTATCTTTCTTGGTTGCACCAAGCGTTCATCATACGATGCTCCTCTGAGTTGGCTGCAGCCTCAGTATATTTGTTTTATTAATTAAGCCTCATGTCTCTCATCCATAAGTAAGAACAGCAAGGATGCACTGTTGAAACACTTTTCTTTTAAACCATGAAGGTAAATTGCTCTTAAACACTGTACTGTCTCTTCCAACTGTACTTCAGCCACGTTTTACACACCTTCTAATTTCTTCATTGATGTAGCCCTTGCTTGATATCTTCAAGCAAGAGCCATCGATCTTGTTATCATTGATGTGGTCTTTGCTTGATATGTTCAGGTATCGGTGCTATTCATCGATGCGACTCTTGCTTGATATCTGTTGTCCAAGGTCAGCAATCTCTTAGATCTGCAGGGATAAGTTAATTCTAAATTTGCCCTAAAAGCACTGTGCAACAATTTTGTTTTCGGTAAGTTCGTTTTTAATTCCAATTCTTTAGTCTTGTCAGCAATCTCTTAAATCATACTTTGCAGTTCTGAGGGGGTACTAGTAGAATGACTATATCGTCAGCATAACCAAAGTTAGTTAACCTATCTTCATTAATAAATTAACTCCTTGTCCTCCCAGTTCAATGATTTTTTGTGTGCAATGTGGCATTGAGAAGCTTGGGCGATAATGTACAACCTTGTCGGACCGCATAGCACTGGAAGAGGACCATATGGAATGAAAAATTACGTTTCACCATATTTCGTACCTATGGACGTGTCTTACGATTGCGGGGGATGTACAGGGGTTGGACAGAATGATGTGAACACCACGCTCAAAGACGACAGTTTTAACGCAGCTGCGTACATCGCAATATGCAAAAGAGTCCGCCACTTTTTGGTTGTAATAGCTTTGTTTAGAACTGCAAGATCCTGTTAAAGTGCATTTCAAGTGTCTTGTTTCAAAATTTGTTTTAGGGGGAAGACGAAATGGGAGCCCTGGCGGATTTCGAAAGAGGGCTTATTGTTGATGGCCGGCTGGTTGGTTCCTCCGTGACAACCGTCACCAGGGTAGTGGGGCTATCCAGAGCTACTGCGTCTAACGTCACGACAGCATACCGTGTTCGTGGCAAAACCTCGTCTGCGAAACACAAGAGCGGCTGGAAAACGACCCTGACTGATAGATACAGGAGAGCATTAAAGAGGATTGTTATCCGTAATAAGAAAGCCACGGCGTAGGAAATTAGTGCTGAGCTCGATCTGCATCTCCAGACCCCAATATCAAAGAAAACAATGCGCTGGGAACTGCATAGACAATATATTTATGGCACAGCAGCTATTGCAAAACATCTAGTGACGCGGATGAATGAACAACGGCGACAGCAGTGGTGTCAGGAGTATACAACGTGGACTGTCGACGCATAAAAGCGTGCAATGTGGTCGGATGAATCCACATTCACTCTATTCCCCACAGCACGTCGTGTTTATGTGTGCAGATGTCAGAAGCGTACAGCCCAGACCGTCTGCATCAAACACCGCAGCATAGTGGTAGTTCTGTCATGTTCTGGGTGGTCATATCTTGGCTTTTAAACCATTTTGGCCGACCAATTCCATAAAATGGCTCAGGAATTGTTTCCAACATGGGATGCCATCTATCAAGATGATAACACTCCACTTCATAGAGGTCGTAATGTTCAATCATCGAATGAGTAACATAAGGACGAACTTTCACACCTTCCTTGGCTTCCCGATCACCAGACTTAAACACCATCGAGCCACTGTGATCTGTGTTGGAAATCAGAGTAAGATCCCGTTATCTTCTTCTTGCATCTCTCAAAAACC
This sequence comes from Macrothele yani, assembly GCA_039090855.1. NCBI lineage: Eukaryota > Metazoa > Arthropoda > Arachnida > Araneae > Macrothelidae > Macrothele > Macrothele yani. The sequence continues at coordinate 65,835,636 of CM077028.1, read as the reverse complement.
TGGAGCTGTTTCTCTATGAAGAATGGTGTAGCATCCCACTAACGACCATTCCAGGATTTGTATGCTTTCATTACAAAGAGAATCCAGACAGTTTGAATGCCAAAATTGGTTCCACGCCCTATTAGATAAGTAAAATCCTTTTTTCTTAGGTGTTCACAATATTTTGTATAACCCCTGTACGTTCTTTCAAGAGTACATCGTTCCAACTGGCGTCTCTGTAAGGGCTTGATACTCTTCCGATTTTTTTGCTTGTGTTACCAGGAGCCATAAAATGCAAACTTCTACCTTTATATTCTGGACAATTAAACCCTCCGTACACTGTGGTGGTACTTCGGAACGGGATGTCACACGTTTCAGCAGACATGGATTCCATGACACGTTGAAGCACTGAAATGCTGTACTAGTTAGTTCAAAGTTCATAACTCAACAAAACGGAGCACCTTCGGGGTATTGGAATTGGGAATCGCATCTCGATCACAGCCATCTTCTTCCAAAACAGCTTTGGCAGTGGTTTTGCAGGAATAGTTGAGAACTACTCTTGTTTAGATTTACCGGGATTTTGTAGCAATCATTTTCCTAGAAGGGTTGCTTTTGTAATTAAAGCCAGAAAGCCGCCTCGTTAGACGAGTGGTCTGAGGCGCTGGCTTCTGACCGTTCGTTCGAGATAGGCCACAGTGAAGCATAGGTGGTGTGTTTGGTTAAATCAAGGGCGATAGATATGTTCCTTGCCTGTAACCAGCTGCCCCAAATTAAAGACAGTCGACTATTTAGATCACTTAATGTTGCTCATGGGGGTCGTTAAAAAAAAGAATACAGGTAAGCTCAGTTCTGATTGAGCCGTCAGTTTGGAACGTAGGACTTGCAGATCAGAGAGTTTAAATGAGCTAGTCGAGTATGGTTTCAAAACGTTTATTTAATTTATTATAGCCAACTCAAGTCTATGATATGAAAAGTAGCTTACATAATTTTTACAAATAATGCTGGATACATTGCGAACGACCGCCAATAGCGGTATAACTATACCATCGGGATCAGAGGAAATGCCATCCCACACTCACCAACCCGCTTGGCCAGCGTGGTGAGTTCTGGCCAAGCACCTCCAAAATGATTCCACAACTTAAATCTTTGCCCTCAGTCTCCGGCAGCTGGAATGTACCTGGCCAAGGCAGCGGCCAGTGCGACATGAAGGCAGAGGGTGCTAAGAATCCCCGGAGGACCGGACTAGGCTGCCATCTGATGCTGACCTTGGCTACGTATAATGGACGCTCCCTATCTTCTGATTCAAGGCTTCTTGAATTGGAAGAGGAACTACAAAGGATCAAGTGGGACATCGTGGGGCTAAGTGAGGTAAGGAGAAAAGGAGAAGATCTCATCGAACTGAAAAGTGGACATCTCTTCTCTATCGTGGGACAGATACTGGTAGAACTAGTGGTGTTGGATTTATAATAAACAAGAAACTGAAGGATAAAGTGGTAGAAGTTGAAAGTTCCTCTGACAGAGCTGCACGACTCGTTATCTAACTCTTGAGAAGATACCAGGCTCAGATTATTCAAACTTATGCACCCACCACAAGTAATCCTGAAGAAGAAATTGAAGAATTTTATGAGGAAATTCGTCATCTAAATAATAAAGGTAAGCAGCACTTGAAGATAATTATGGGAGATTTCAATGAAAAAATAGGGCAACGGCAACAGAATGAAACTTCAGTAGGTAAATTCGGTCACGGCAACAGAAACCAGCGTGGAAATACTCTCGTTGAGTTTGCAGAGGCAGAAGGATTTTTCATCTTGAACTCCTTTTTCAAGAAAAAGCCACACATGAAATGGACATGGAGACATCCGATTGGGACGAAAAGTGAACTTTATTTTATTATGTGTAACAAAAAATTCGTCATCCAAGACTGCAGTGTGCTGAACAAGTTCAACACAGGTAGTGACCATAGATTGGTGAGATGTAAGATGCACCTCAACACTAAACTCGAACGTGGCAAGCTCATAAGACAAACAAAATGTATTGACATAACCAACCTTAAAAAACACCATAATACTTTCAAGTTGGAACTGAAGAACAGATTCTCTACTTTCAAAGGCCTAACATCGGAAGAAGTGGATATTTCTGAAGTTAACATAAAAGTAACCAAAGCTCTTATGGAAACAGCAACAAAATTAGCTGGGTCTAAGAACAAGTTGCATGTGAACAAATTATCAGGTAAAACCAAAATGTTGATGCAAAAAAGAAGAGAGATGAGGGCAACTAAAGAAGATGTGACTTCCAAAGTGGAATATATAGAGCTATGCAAGACAGTACGAAAACGTATTACTGAAGATGTAAGGCAATTCAACTGTGAGCTAGTGAGGAAAGCAATTGAAAACAACCAAAGCCTAAAGATAGCAAAGGGACATCTCAGTAAGGGAAGAAAACAGATTATGGCACTGAGAAAAGAAGATGGTTCTGTAACAAGAAATAGAGGCGAAATTTTGACAAGAGTGAAAGATTTCTACTCCAAATTATATGAAAGGGATGATACATGTACTCCAGACATCATGAAAGGTACCAGTACCAGAGTTCTTCCAGTCCTCCCAGCAGAAGTTGCATATGCAATCAAGAACATGAAGCGGGGAAAAGCTCCAGGAGAAGATGAAATTACTGTAGACATCATACAAGAAGCAAGTGGAGAAATCGAAACAGTACTCGCCCAAATTTTCACTCGATGCCTTAATGAAGGGGAGATTCTTAAGGATTGGAACAATGCTACAATGATCCTGCTACATAAAAAAGGTGACATTGAGGATCTCAGGAACTACAGACCTATCAGCTTCCTCCCAGTGGTTTATAAAATCTTCACTAAAGTTCTTTCACACCGCTTGAAGGTAACACTGGACATGGCTCAACCGAGAGAACAAGCTGGATTCAGGAGTGGCTACAGCACAATAGATGATATCCACGTACTGAGAGAACTAATTGAAAGAGCGAGGGAATATGAACTTCCATTGTGCATGGCTTTTATCGATTATGAAAAAGCCTTTAATTCGGTGAAACCATCAGCAGTTACAATGGCTCTGAAATCCTGCGGTGTTGAAGATGCATACATTAATATTATTAATAACATCTATGAAAATGCAAGTGCAAAGATTCGGCTGTTTGAAAATATAACACACCTAAAAATTGGAAAGGGAGTGAGACAAGGTGACCCCATATCTCCGAAGCTCTTTAATGCCACATTGGAAAATGTCTTTCAATCACAGAACTGGGAAAACAAAGGGATAAAGATTAATGGTGATTATCTAACCCACCTTCGTTTTGCTGATGACGTAGTCATTTTTGCAACTACCCCACCAGAGCTGCCGAGTATGATCCAGGAACTTGCTGACAAGAGTAAAGAAGTGGGATTAAAAATGAACTTTCAGAAGACAAAAGTGATGTTCAATGCTTTTACAAGAAATGAAGATTTATCGATTGATGGAGAAAAACTGGGGATAACAGACACGTACGTTTACCTTGGACAGCAGATATCAAGTGAGGGTCACATTGATGAAGAAATTAATCGGCGTACAAAACTTGCCTGGAGAGCTTTTGGAAGAAACAGCATAATTTTCAAGAGCAATATGCCATTATGTCTTAAAAGAAAAGTGTTTGATCAATGCATCCTTCCAGTGCGTACGTATAGTGCAGAGACGTGGACCTTAACTAAAAGAGGCATACAAAGACTGCAGACGACTCAAAGAAGCATGGAGAGGTGCATGTTTGGTGTAACCAGTAGAGATAAGAGGAGGAACTCGTGAATACGAAAAATGACAAGAGTGGAAGACATCATGATCAGAGTTAAATCCCTGAAATGGCAATGGGCTGGACAAACTGCCAGAAGGACAGACCATCGATGGACAGCCGAAATTTTAGATTGGATTCCAAGGGACAGGAAAAGACCCAGAAGAAGACCACATGGGAGATGGGCGGATGAAATTAGCAAGTGTGCTGGAGTGACATGGAGGAGACTGGCACAAGACAGACCGTTGTGGAGGAAACTTGGGGAGACCTTCGTCCAGCAGTGGATTGATAATGGTTGACAATGATGATGATGATGATGATATTGCGAACGCAAAGCAGAGTTCGAGATGGGCCGAGCACGGGTTCGATCGGTGTGTTGTATTTTTTTTGGGGGGGGGGGGGGGCTGCTTTCAGGTGTTCTTGATACTCTCTTGTTCGTTCGGCTGCAGTCTGCTTGAAATTTTCCCATTTCCCATCATTTGATTTTGCGTTTCGGTTGTTTTTTTCCCCACTTTTGCTTGCGTTCATTCTGCAAATTCCGCGGCATTGTCGAAAATGTGAATCCGTTCACACGAAAAGAATTTTTAAAAAATTTAGTTCAAACCACTCCAATATGTTCTTTATGTATTTGAATAAATCTCGTAGAGAGCTTTAAAACAATATCACGCAGAGTCGTTTTTGCACTGACGGTTGTCCAGATAAACCGTGATATTGTGAAAAGTGTTCACCGGTTCACAAGAAAACAATTTTTTAAATGTTCAGTTCAAACCGCTGCGAAATGTTCTTCTTATATTTGAATAGATCTCGTCGAGAGCTTTAAAAGGATACCATGCACAGTCGTGTTGCGTCCACGGTTACCGAGATAGAAGGAGTCAAACGCAGCTGGTATACCCAGAAATATTGCATCCTCTCCTCCGCACACAGGGAGCGAGGAGAGCGTCACGCGCACTATGTATTGCGCACTACGCGAATTGGACTTCATGCTGTTTACGAATATGCTAACATGATTAGTGTGCGGCACATATTTTTAACGCTGTAATGATTTTAATTGGGACCTATTTTTGTCACAAGCGGTCGACCGTAAGTCGCCCCATGCTATCCGCGGAGCTAGACGTAGTCCTACGTCCAAACAAAGGTAAGAAAGAAAACCCCAGAGGAGGTGGCCTTCTTTTTCACGTGTTACGATATTAAAATAAATCCGTTTGTTGCAAATACAGATACGTATCGGAATACGTTTGGTATCGTAGCGTTGTAACACGAATTGTTACATTCTTTGAATATCATAAGACATGCTTAAAAGCACAGCAGCTAAGGAATATACACTATCTACCAACAAGTAATTGGACACCTGTGATAGCAAAGGAAAACGAAGTTTATTCACCTTCAATAGTTGGTGGAGCCTCAACGAGCGGCGATTATAGCTGCGACCCTCCGGAGCATTCTCTCAACCAGGCGTTGTACGACGGCTAGCGGTATTTTCTTCCACTCGGCTTGGAGAAGACAGGTCAGTTCCTTCACCGATTTCGGACGGTGGGGGCACCCCTTACGTCGACGCTCCAACTCGCCCCAGAGGTGCTCGATAAGGTTAAGGTCCGGGCTCTGCGCAGGCCAGTCCATTCGATTAACCCCATTGTCACCATACCAAGCCATGGTGGAACTCGCAACATGACAGGTGGCGTTGTCATCCTGAAAGTAACGTGCGTCCACCCCGTAAAACTTCCACAACATAGAAAGCGCATGGTGATCTAAAATGGTGCAGTAGGTCTCGGCGTTCCCACGCCATACGAGGAGAAACACCACCATAGCATAATTCCACGGCCGCCGAACTTCACAGTTGGCACAATACATTCCGGCAGGAGGCGTTCGCCAGGCAGACGCCAAACCCAAACAGTGCCATCCGAACGGTAAAGGGTGAACCTTGATTCGTCGCTCCAGAGAACCTGTTTCCACTGTTCAACGGTCCACTGTCGACTTTTTTGCACCACGTTAGCCAAGCAGCGCTATTGGACTTGGTGGTCAAAGGCTTGTGGGCGGCAGCATGTCCATGATAACCGAGCAGATGGGCTTCCTTACGGATGGTATTCATCGAAAGAACACTCCCGGATGCCTGTTGAAACTCCTCGCTGATGTGCCCCATCGATTTGGTGCGGTTCTTCCGAATTTCTCTGGTCAGCACCCGTCGGTTTCTAACTTCGAGTTTTGTGGGTCTGCCGGGTCGGGGCACATTCCGACAATCACCTCTCATCTTCCACTTGCCAATCACGTAGGCCACTGTCGATTTGGGGTACTTCAACTAGCTGGATATGTCACGTATGGATCGGCCATTTCTGTGATACCCGACGATTACACCTTTCTCGAAATCAGAGAGCTCCGAACTGCGTGGCATCTTGCATGCGACTAGTTGCGTTGTTGTTTCCCACACGATATTTAACGGCGGCGGCCGTGACGTGTATCAGGACCGCAGATATCGTCGATTGCAGAGGTGTCCAATTACTTGTTGGTAGATAAAGTAGAAAGGCAGTCATTATCGGATTTTTTGTTGAAGATTCACAGTTTCGAGTTGGTAAAAAGCAATTAAATTTTGAACTTTTGTCGTGAATTATGGTTTAAAAGCTAATATTTTGAACTAGTATAAATTGCTATATATAGTTCGAGTATAATATTTCAAGCGAAATTAAAACACAAAAGAGAGCAGCAGAAATACTTAAATATCCACAGGCTCTTGTAACAAAGAGATCTAACTTTCAACATTCATCCTATGCCATCCATTACATACTTTTGAAGAAAACTCATGACGAGTCAGACCTGCCAATATGTCTGGCTTGTTCTGCTTTTCTCTATGCCTCTCATAAGAACGTTTTCCGTTATGAATTTTTTGTTGCTGATATCCTACTCCTAGGTTAACGTGGACTTCACACTCTTGTCGAATCCTATTCAGGAGTATCGCCTCTAATTCTGTCTTTCTCATTAGAAGAGTTTTCGGGGATGTGAGCACACAGACAGACACACACGCATACTTCCGAGAAGAACCCATATATCGATTTTTCGATAATTAACGAGATCTCGTAACAAACTTATGGTCGAGCAGGTTTCAATTGTACACAACTGAATGGTTCTCAATACCGTTTTAAATTCTGGAAATGCGTCAGCCAAGCTTGTAAATACCCCAGTATTCGCGGGAAATAATTCCTTCTCTAAAGGAAGTCTCCATCGCTCTAATGAGCGATATGCAAATGAGATAATTTGTTTGCAGACTAATTTTATCACATTGATTCCTCTCACTGAAAGTTGTGAAAAGTTCATTTGAACTGAAGAGCTATTATTTTGATAAAGATATGCATTATTGCCAAAAGTATTGCGCTGCTTCAATATTAAATGAGTGAGAAGATTAACTTGAAGTTGGCTGATCCCCTGCTATAAGAGTTTAACGGAGAGCCGTGTAAAAGCTCTATCGATAAAGAGCGAATAGAAGGGATTTTCCGTTAGTTGTCTAAACGAAAAAGGAAGCACCTTTATCAAAGAGAAATCTGAATTAAATATTTTACAGAACTGAAGATCTTTAGACTCAAAAGATCTTTAGACTCTAAAGGCGAAGTTTTCGCATTTGAAATGAAAACAGATATTATTTCATCCGATATTTCTAGAATTTCTTCTACATACAAGGTCATCATAAAAGTTCTTCACACGTTTAACGTGTGTTCTCCACACGCTACATGAGTCATAACAAAAGTTATGCACACGTTAATCGAAAACGGAAGCGGATGATACAATCGGGAAAATGATTGCCTCGTGTCATGGTTAGACTATCTGACCTACGAGGGTCATAGCAAAAGTTCTGCACACGTTATTCTAAAACGGAAGTGGATGATGCCATCGGGAAAATGATTGCGTCATGTCAAAGTCAGACTAACTGACATACGAGGGTCATAACAACAGTTCCGCACACATTAATCTAAGACGGAAGTGGATGATGCCATCGGGAAAATGATTGCGTCATGTCAAAGTCAGACTAACTGACATACGAGGGTCATAAACAACAGTTCCGCACACATTAATCTAAGACGGAAGCGGATGATACAATTGGGAAAATGATTGCGTCACGTCAAAACCAGACTAACTGACATACGAGGGTCTTAAACAAAAGTTACACACACGTTAATCTAAAACGAAAGTGGATGATGCAATCGGGAAAATGATTGCGTCATGTCAAAGTCAGACTAACTGACATATACGAGGGTCATAAACAACAGTTCCGCACACATTAATCTAAGACGGAAGCGGATGATACAATCGGGAAAATGATTGCGTCACGTCAAAACCAGACTCTAACTGACATATACGAGGGTCTTACAACAAAAGTTATACACACGTTAATCTAAAACGGAAGTGGATGATGCAATAGGGAAATTGATTACGTCATGTCAATGTCAGACTCTAACTGACATACGAGGGTCACAACAAAAGTTCTGCACACGTTAATCTAAAACGGAAGTGGATGATGCAATAGGGAAATTGATTACGTCATGTCAAAGTCAGACTAACTGACATACGAGGGTCATAACAAAAGTTCTCCACACGTTAATCTACAACGAAAGCGAATGATGCAATCGGGAAAATGATTGCGTCATGTCAAAATCAGACTAACTGACATACGAGGGTCTTAACAAAAGTTATACACACGTTAATCTAAAACGGCAAATGATTGCGTCATGTCAATGTCAGACTTTGACACACGAGAGTCATAACAAAAGTTCTGCACACGTTAATCCAAAACGGAAGCGGATGATGCAATCGGAAAAATGATTGCGCCATGTCAAGGTCAGACTCTCAGCAACACAGGGATGTCAGAACGACGCGCTATCATTTGTTGTATAGAAGTGGGAGGGTTTGGAAATGGAAGCATGCAGCTCCTCAGGTCAAGTCACAGCATTAGACCAGCGCTCGTACGTGAAAATAGAAACTCTGCGGGGAAAATCTCCGACACGCATCCACACTGTTTTACAAGAAATTTGCGGGGAAGGAACTCTTAATCGAAGCTGATCACCCGTCAGGCCTACCTCAAACGGCGACAGACAAAACATCTGTCACCATTGTTGCAACGCTTCTCGAAGAGAACCATCGTTTGACAGTCCTGTTGATTGCTGATCAGGCAAATTTGTCCACCATGTCTGTTCACCGGATTTTGACCGACTCACTGGGAAAAAGAAAACTCCCCTCGTCCTGGGTGCCGAATCAACTCACTCCACAGCAGAAGGCAGTTAGAGTTAGCATCGCACAGATTCGAAAGGGAGAGCGGCACCTTCCTCAACAGAATTGTCGCAATTGATGACACTTGGACCCGTGATTTTGAGACGGAACTGAAGTCACAATCAGCGGAATGGGGTCATCAAATTTCCACACGGCCGTCTAAGTGTCGTCGGCAACAATCCAAAGTGAAGCAAACAATGATTTTTGCGTACGATGCCCAGAGTGTTGTGGTTTCTGATCGAGTGCCGGTAGGGCAAAATGTGAACGCACAATATTATTGTGACTTTCTGAGACAAAGTTGAGACAGAAAGTCCGTCGAAATCGCCCCAACTTGTTGGAAGCGAGAGCGATCTTGGTGTATGACAACGCACCGTGTCATTGAGCAGCGTCAGTATGGGGACTTTTGTCGAATTATAGCTGGGAAACTTCCTCCCACCCACCATACAGCCCTGATCTTAGTCCACCCGACTTTGATCTTTTCCCAAACATTAAACGTCCGTCGGCTCCTTTGCATCCGCTACGAATCGCTGAACGAACTGGCATTGAACGTGACCCGAGTAATACGACAGCTGAGCAAAGATGGCGTACTACGGGGCATTCAGGACCTACCTCACGGCTGGCAAGCTGTCATTAGCAGCGGAGAGGTGTACACTGAACGGCAATAAGGTAAGTTTTCTCCGCTACTTCACACTTTTCTCAAAAATGGTGGACAGTATGCAGAACTTTTAGGACTCCCGTAGTGATGCGTTTGACCATCAAAAGTCATTTCCATTTGAGTAATTTTCTTAACCCTTTAAAGCTGTCTTTTAATGAGTGCTAGGGTTCATATTCTGCAATAGATGGCGCAAAAATCCCTCCTTGGGCGTGATTTTATGTCTTGAATGACTGTCCCAGCAGTTGGCGTCAGGGAATCACTGCAGACCTCACCATATTCAGAATGGAAGCGAACTTTCATTTGACTCCAGAAAGAAAAGACAAAATACGCGCTGTCACGTTTTAACCAATGACGTTATTTGGAGTGGAGCTCAGTCCGTAGATGGAGTTTCTGTAGCCTAAATCCAGGGATTCTCTGCTAATGTATACATTTTCTCTTCAAAAAGTGAACGTACAATAGGATTTAAGAGCATTTATGGAGGAAAAGATTCAAATCTCCCTTTTGCCACCATTCATATATTTCTGTTTGGCCCAGATAATTAAAAATATCAGACAGAAATGAGAGATTTCGTTTCTTCCAGAGATAGACGCTGCTAAGCCAACTTATCGCGCAATCTATCACCAAATTGGAATAATTTCCAGTCATATAAATTGAATGTTTAAAAACGAATTCCAACAAATTTTTCGGAATAACAACTGCGGCATATGGATAGTTTTTATTTTGTGCAAAATTTCACATACTACAAAGTAATAGTCTTCGAGAAAATGTGTACAAAAGAATGTACATTGCAGATATAGGATAGGAGGTGAACCTTAACACTCATTCAAAGACAGTCTTAAGCGGCCGACAAACCTGAACCAGATCTAGACAAAAATTTTCTGTTCTCCCCAAACAGAGTGTTTATATAGAAGCTGAGTTTTGCAAAAGCTATGGCAAGCAACACAATTCTTTTCCTCTGTCGTCCATCTTCTATAGTCTTTTCTGCTTTAGCTCCATGACTCTAGGAATGATGGAAAGATTAGTCCCCTGACACACTCATCATGACACTGGGTAGAAACAATTGGCTCAAAAATCGTCAATCTCCTTTCTCAGGTTCGTCGCAATTGTAATAGAACTTTTAGCAGGTAATCAGTCTGAAAGGATTAGTGTCAGTCATCCTCCTAATTGACAACTTTGAATAAAAATCCTAAAGAAAAACCGACGCTTTCTGATACGCAGATTTACTCGTTCGAGCCGGTTTCGGCTCACTTTTTAAACAACGCATATATTCGTTCGAGCAGATTTCATCCCATTTTGCTAGCCCCGAGTTAACTCGTTGCATCCGTTTAAAGGGTTAAATAAATTCGTTAGTGTTAAAAAGAAGTTTGTAAACTACCGCTGCGGTGATGTAAGAGTGAAAACAGCACATTACCGCAATTAAGTAGGGTCCGCATAGTTCAGTCGGGAAATTAACTGGCTCCAGAGCGAGGATTTGAATCCCACTGAAGTCAGTTTGAGCTTCTACGGTAAAAATAGCAATTTGCATTGATAAGCCGGGGTAGGTGTAGTTCAGACGGGTAAATAACTGGCTTCGGAGCTAGAAGACGTGCGCTCGAATTCCAACCCAGGCAATTTGAGCTTCTACGTTAAAAACAGCAAGTTGCATTGATAAGTCGGTGTAGGTTTAGTTCAGTCGGGTGAAAAACTGGCTTCGGAGCGAAAAGACGTGCGTTCGAAAACCAACCTAGGCAATTTGAGCTTCTATGCCCCAATTTTGTGTTCCCAAATGTACGGGACCTTCCAAAATTACATTAATCATTGATCATGAATGACATACGGGATTACACCATATAATACAAATTTTGAAGATGACAATCCGTTTTTTGGTATAAATATGACAAGGATGGTAAGTCAGATAATATCCGAAAACTTGAAAATGTCGTGTCTTCCCGCTCCAGGACGACGAAAATTTCAAGTTTTCGGATATTACCATCCTTGTCATATTTACAACAAAAAACGGATTGTCATCTCCAAAATTTGCAATCATTGATTTTCTTAGCTTTCATTTTTATTGTACAGCAAACGCTATGCTCAGCGCAAACACAACATGCTAAAACATTAAAGCATAATGTAAATGCATTTAATAAATCCCTATTGCAAATAAAAATGGATATTGCCTAATATTTCTTCAGGGTATCTACGAAAGGCGTACGCAAGAATTTTGAAAAACAGGAAACGCTTAAGCTTGGAAAGATTTATTTCGAGATTCATATCAGACACAAATTGAAAACGATGCCGAAGATTGCATTTTTCAGGTTCTCTTAACTTTCTGGAGTACAGTTTTTAACTTATGAGTAATATATTGTAGCACTTTGGATATTGTTGAATTGCTGTTTTGATATTTTGAAGCCTGTCATGAAATCCACTTCACCTTTGTTTTAAGGAATCGTGAACTCTCCCTCATCTCCAAAATTAATATTAATTTGATGCACTCTTGAAAATCTGTAGGTTTTTTCAGATTTTGCATGTGCGAGAAGCATAAGCTGAAGTTCGTTAACCGCGTGGTAAGCATTCAAGTAGGAGCCGTGTTTCGAAGTTCCAGTAAATTTAGAAACGACGTTCACTAATGGCGATTTTGGACGTCTACATTTTTTCATCGACTTTTTCACATCCTTTCTGCTGGACGATCTGTGTCATACTACGGTAGTTTTGTGCTGGTAACACACACAAACACTCTAATTTGGACTTCTTCTAGACCGAATTACAGAACGTATGAGGTTCTGCATTGATTCCACAAGGTGGTGGACTGCATTTACGTCTACAAAATACCAAGCGTTTTCCAGACAGTTCTTTCAGTGTATCAGATTTGACGAAAGCGGGCTTTATTTCCGGATCTGTTTTTATAACTTGTCCATGCATTCTTAATGGGGGTTCATATCCGAGCTCTGCGGTGGCCAGGGAAGATGGTGGAAGTCGCTCGCTGAATCGCTGCTGAATACGTCTTGCGCGATGGGAAGTAGCATTATCATCCATGGAACAGCCGTCACCTGGAAGTTAACATTGAAGGACGGACTTGATTCGTAACAATGTTCAGATAATTCTTGCAAGACACCCGACATACCAGCAGCTCACACTACGGCACCACCTCAAGAACACTGAGTTGTGTTTACAAGGCAAGCTGAGTCCATTGCTTCATACAACACCAGCGAAACCCTATTCCTTACCTTTGTACAGAACAAGGTGTACTACGACACGTCAGACCACATGACTTTTTTCCGGTGTTCCAGGGTCCAATCACGGTGCCCTGACACCACTATAGACGAACTCTCTGATGATTCTTCGCAGAAAACGGTGGTTTCCGTATAGGCAAAGGACTGCCAGTACCATTTCAATTCCCTGTACATATTTCTCTGAGATATGAGTCAGGATCAGCCTTCCTTCTATGTTTCGGTCATTTGCTGCACTTTGGAGAAGACGTCTCAGTAGCTGAACCCATCTTACGGATTTATGATGTCAGAATCTGACAGAAAAACACACATAGCGCCGTGGATTGTTGGCCACCGTGGTGTAAGGCTAATGCGCTCGGCTAGATATCGAGAGATCTGAGGTTTCGATTCCCCAGCAGTGGCCGAATAAAAAATTTTCAGTTGTTGTGTGTTGCTAAAACGCGGAAAGAAGAGCGATGTCTATGTTTATTCACTGACACTACGTATTTGGAGGATTTTCACTTTAGATCTCGCCCTTTGGATTTAACTGGTATAATTAATACACTGCTGGACAATTGCTAAGGACGGATCATAAACGGCTATATAGCGCATAAAAAAGTAAGTGTGGTTGGATGCCAAGTGAAATAAAATAATGTCAGAATGCCAGGACATTACAAGAAAGACAATTTATTGTGCTCTGAAATCCAGAAATCTTTGGAACGTGTTCAAGGGACAAACAGGCCATTTTGTGCAGAATACGTAAACGTGAAAAAAATGCAATTACCGTCCGCAGGCGTTCCGGCGTAAGATGTCAATACCGAATATGGCCACCATGGAGGGCGATGCAAGATTACACACGTCGTGCCATGCTTTGCACAACATTATCAAGCAGCTGTTGGGGTAATTTATCCCATTCCTCTGTCAGTGAAAGGATGAGGGTGTCCTTGTTTATTGGAGGGCATTGCCGACTAGCAAGACTCCTCCCCAAAGCATCCCACACATTTTCAATGGGATTCAGATCTGGAGAACGTGCTGGCCATACGAGGCGTTGAATATCCTTGCTCTCAAGACACTCCTGGACAGCGATTGTTCGATGACATGTTGCGTTGTCGTCCATGAAAATGAATCTATCACCGACAGCACCACGGAACATGCGAACATGAGGTAGCAGATCATCATTAATGTATCGTTGGCCAGTCATAGTCCCAGTTGGAAGCACATAGAGGGACGTACGGCCATTGATCATGATGCCAGCCCATACCGTGACACTACATGTCGGATATCGGTCCCTTTGCTGTATGTTTGCTGAACAATATGCAGTACCACTATCACGCCAGATCAGTTGTCTTCGACAATCAGACGATTGACTGCATCTACTCTCATCTGAGAAGAGAACAGCAGACCAGTCGTTATCAGTCCAATTGCGATGTTGATGGCACCATTGCAGATGGGCGGTACCGTGACGTCTGGACAATGGAATGCACACAACAGGACGGCGGGCGTATAGTCCTCCTTCATGCAAACGTCTGGCGACAGTTTTTCGGGAGATCCGCTTGCCAGTCGCAGCCATAAACTGATTTGCTACCTCACTAGCTGTGCTGCACCGGTGTGTTTTTGTTGATAGCACTATGTACCGATCTTCTGCAGGTGTCATACTGCGAACACGACCTCCCCCATGACGTTTGCTACACTCTCCATTTGTTTGAAATGATTTCCAAAGCCTTGAAACAACATTGTGGCTGTCGTCGAACTCCCTGACAACATCTGTTATTTTTCGCCCTTCTTTAATCTTGCCAATAATACGGCCACGCGTAAAATCATCTAGGTGATATCGGGAAGACATACTGATCATTGCAAGTTCGTCAATTGATTATTTCCTTTTCAACTTTGCGTTTGAACAACAACGGTCAATACGCGTCAAATCCTTTATATCTCTTATCAGCGCTATGACGTCACGAACAAGTTCGGCAATCCAAAATGTGCATACGCACAACACATCTTACTGTATCCCGCACTTATGCTAATTTCCACATTTTCCTGCCTTCCATTTTATGGTTGCTATCCTTGCTATTTTTTTTTTTTTTTTTTGATTGGAGGTTTAACGACCACCGTGAGCAACTCAATGGGCTATAAGCAGTCGACCGTCCCTAATTTAGGGTCACTGGTTCCAGGGAAGGGAGAGAGCCAGTGCCGTAAGACAAACACAACATCCATGCCTGACCGGGATTCGAACCCGGACCCCTTACGAACGAATGATTAGAGGTCAGCGCCTTAGACCACTGCGCCACCGGGGCGGCATCGTTCCTATTGTCATCCGTCCTTAGTAATTGTCCGGCAGTGTATATAGCCAGTGCCTTTGATGCTCACCAGATGGAGACGTCTCAGTAGCTGAGCCCATCTCAGGATTTATGATGTCAGAAGCTGACAGAAAAACACACATAGCGCCGTCGATTGTTGGCCATCGTGATGTATGGCTAACGAGCTCGGGTAGATATCGATTCCCCAGAAGTGGCCGAATAACACTTTTTCGGTTGTTGCGTGTTACTAAAATTTGGAAAGAGCGATGTCTTTGTTTATTCAAGAATTCTTCTTTCTCCGTACAAGCCTTCTAAGACGTTGGCGATCTAGTTTCTGATAGATTGTCGTCGCACCGTAGTTACGCCTCTTAGACAAGCAATGTGCGTTACTTCTTCACTGATTAAAGACCCAGACTATCTCACCATTTGACAAACCAGTCAGCTCCGCTGTTTTTAAAATCGTCGCTCCAGATAGAAGGGGCATCCATATTTTCTTTAATTAGGGACATGACGACGAATATCCTGGGAAATGGGGATTACGATTACGTGGTTTCCCGTTGTCTTCCTCAACAGGTGTCCCCTCTTCTTTGGGTGCCATTTCCAGATAGAGACATGACGACTAACATCGTAGAAAATGAGGATTTTGTAATGAGGTGGTTTCCCATTGCCTTTCTCAATAGTGTCCTCAGGTGCCATGTCCACACAAACCTTTGGCTGGTGAAGAATAACCTGGGGGATGAGAATTAAAATGAAATGGCTTCCCATTGCCTTTCTCTTCAAGTGTCTTCAGGTGCCATGTCAAGAGGAAGACATGATGACGAATATCCTGGGAAATGAATATTAGGATGAAGTGGTTTTTCATTGCATCCCTCATCAGGTGACCCCTCTTCTGCGGGAGACATATCCAGACAGGGACATGATGATGAATGTGCTGCGGAATGAGGATTACGATGAGATGGTGTCACATTGCCTTTCTCATCAAGTCTCTTCTACAAGTGCCATGTACAGTCAGGAACATGATGCCGAATATCCTAAGGAATGAGGATTGCGATAAGGCCGTTCCCCATTGCTTTCCTCTTCAAGTGCCCCCTCTTCTTCAGGTGTCATGTCCATGCAGATTCATGACGACTGATATCCTGGAAAATGAGGATTACGATGAGGTAGTTTCCCATTTCCTTTCTCATCAAATGTCTTCAGGTAATATGTACTGACATGGAGATGATGACGAATATCCTGAGGATTGATGATTAGAATGAGGTGGTTTTAAATTGCCTTCCTCATCAGGTGTCCTCTTTTCTGCAGGAGCCATGTCCAGACAGGGACATGATGATAAATATCCTCGAGAATGAGGATTACGATGTGGTGGTTTCCCATTGCCTTCCTCATCAAGCGTCTTTAGGTCCTATGTTCAGACAAGCGCTTGTCTTGTGAAGAATATTCTGGGGAATGAGGATTACAATGAGGTGGTTTTCAATTGCCTTCCTCATCAAGTGTCTCAGGTACCATGTCCAGAGGAGGGACATGATGAGGAATATCCTGGGGAATGAGGATTAGGATGAGGTGGTTTCCCATTGCCTTCCTTATCAAGTGTCCCATGTTCTTTACGTGACATTCCCAGACAGGGACGTTTGCAATTCATTTTCATGGGCTACACAGCCATAGTGACTAACATCCTGGGGAAAAGAGATGGTGAAAAGGTTTCCCATTGTGAAGGGGCAGCCGACAAAATGTCTGGGTACGTCCAGTGCCAATTTAAGGGACCCATGCATATCCCATTCGCAGAAACCGCCGGAAACCGCGCGCTGGATAGAAGCACGGAATCACGATATTTGATTCCCCAGCATTTCCTTACCACGTAGACAGGAGGCTGACGATTATACAACTGCTTCACGCTGATGGTTAAAACAAGGCATAGCAATACTAAAAGAAAAGAACAACTTAAAGGACCCATATTTGATCAACTGCTTCACGCTGATGGTTAAAACAAGGAATAGCAACACTAAAAGAAAGGAAGAACTTAAAGGACACATATTTGACCAACTGCTTCACGCTGATAGTTAAAACAAGGCATAGCAACACTAAAAGAAATGAACAACTTAAAGGACCCATATTTGACCAACTGCTTCACGCTGATGGTTAAAACAAGACATAGCAAAACTAAAAGAAAGGAACAACTTAAAGAACACATATTTGACCAACTGCTTCACGCTGATGGTTAAAGCAAGGCATAGCAACACTAAAAGAAAGGAACAACTTAAAGGCCACATATTTGACCAACTGCTTCACGCTGATGGTTAAAACAAGGCATAGCAACACTAAAAGAAAGGAACAACTTAAAGGACCCATATTTGACCAACTGCTTCACGCTGATGGTTAAAACAAGGCATAGCAAAAATAAAGAAAGGAACAACTTAAAAGACACATATTTGATCAACTGCTTCACGCTGATGGTTAAAACAAGGCATAGCAACGCTAAAAGAAAGGAACAACCTAAAGGACACATATTTGACCAACTGCTTCACGCTGATGGTTAAAACAAGGCATAGCAACACTAAAAGAAAAGAGCAACTTAAAGGACCCATATTTGATTATACATGAAAAAATAATGCCCTTTTTTTTTTTTTTGATTGGAGGTTTAACGACCACAGTGAGCAACTCAATAGGCTATAAGCAGTCGCCCGTCCCTAATTTAGGGTCACTGGTTCCAGGGAAGGGAGAGAGCCAGTGCCGTAAGACGAACACAACATCCATGCCTCACCGGGATTCGAACCCGGACCCCATTTCGGACGAATGATCAGAGGTCATCGCTTAGACCACTGCGCTACCGGGGCGGCAAAATAATACCATCAAAACGCATTCAAACAAACCCTGATTTGGGCTATATTTATCTCGGGACTTTTGGCGGAACACGAAATTTTCCTCTTCGGTGGCGCTGTGGTCAAAGCGCCGGCTTCTGACCATTCGTCCGAAATGCGTCCGGGTTCGAATCCTGTGAGGAATGGATATTATGTTCCTCTTAGGGCACTTGCCCTCTCCTTTCCGTGGAAGGAAACCAGGGAAAAGAGAGAGCAAGTGAACCTCGTCCAAAAACCGAACCAAAGGAACCAAAACGAACCTCGTCCCTGATCAGGGTCACTGGTTCCGTGAAACCACCGGCTCTAAATTAGGGACGAGCGACTGCTTACAGCCCATCGAGTTGTTCGCGATGGTCGTTGAACCTTCAATAAACAAATAAAGAAAATCACAATATCTTTGCTATGGCCACACATAATATCGGACACGAAACTTGGTGTTCCAAATATATATCAATATTGACTCCTTTCTGTATAAGGTTTTCTTTACGATATCAGCGATGAAAAAAATATCTGAATGTGCCAGAAACGCGGAAAACGAAAGAAGCATGTACGCTTATTCTTTTTTTTTTCATCGTTTGAAGCTAAACGACATCAACAAATGTTTTACACAAAACCAAAACAATTTTTCATTCTTTTAGTAATAATAAAACAATCAAAAAATCTTTAGAGTGTTTTGACCATAGAAATTAGTATATTTATTTTACTTGCCACCCACATTTTTCTGTGGCGTAGGTTTTTTTATCTTGAGACTGAGCTATGACACTTGCAAGGCGCTAAGGGTGCGGTTGTGGACAGTCAGTAACGTCTAAAACACTGACAAACTGAGAGTTCAGAGTTTAATCATTTCTCGGAATAAGAGTTGTACGCATGCATTATCTTCCCTGTTCTGAAACTATAGCTACGAAATCCGTGAAATCGACCAAACAGTGATTTCGCTATTTTTTTTAAATAGCACTAACATGAAATGTGGGGAATTGTAGGATTACCATCCCGTTGGTCGAGTGGTCCGAGGCGCTGGAGCTCATCTGAGATGAGCTTGGACTCCGGTCGCAGGTGAAGTATGGGTGGTGTGTTTGTCTGATAGCGCTGGATTTATCCCTTTCCTGGAAACACTGGCTTTAAATTAGGGACGTGCTGCGTCTTATAAATAATAAAAGTAGTCATGGTGACCGTTAACACATCCCTCTCCCTCAAACGAAGTGCACGATTCCCGAGCTTTATATTTTGGCTTCGGAATTTAGAGAACACCATCAAGAATTCTAAATCAGTCGACCGCCCCTAATTTGCGACCATTGGGACCGCAAATGGAAAGACCCAGCGTCGTCAAAAAAACGCATTATTCATGCATTAGGCGGAACTCTAGCCTGGACACGTCTTGGACGAATAACCAGAAGCTGGACGCAGACATTCTTAACCCGCAGCCAGCGGGCCACATGCGTCCTTTGCCCTGATTGTATGTGGCCCGCGCGCACAAAATCCCAGGAGAGCACAAAACAGAAATTAGTCAAACATTTATGAAAAAAATAAAAAATTTTAGGGATATGAACATTTTACGTGGAACTGGTGGTACACAAATATACACTATCTACCAACAAGTAATTGGACACACCTGCAATCGACGATATCTGCGGACCTGATACATGTCACGGCCGCCGCCGTTAAATATCGTGTGGGAAACAACAACGCAACTAGTCGCATGCAAGGTGCCACGCAGTTCGGAGCTCTCTGATTTCGAGAAAGATGTAGACGTCGGGTATAACAGAAATGGCCGATCCATACGTGACATATCCAGCTAGTTGAAGTTCCCAAAATCAACAGTGGTCTACGTGATTGGCAAGTGAGGTGACTGTCGGAATGTGCCCCGACCCGGCAGACCCACAAAACTGGGAGTTAGAGACCGACGGGTATTGGCCAGAGAAATTTGGAAGAACCGCACCAAATCGATAGGCCACATCCGCGAGGAGTTTTAACAGGCATCCATGAGTGTTCTATCGATTAATAACATCCGTAAGGAAGTCCATCTGGTCGGTTATCATGGATGTGCTGCAGCCCATAAGGCTTTGATCACCAAGTCCAATAACGGTGCTCGGCTAACGTGGTGCAACGAACGTCGACAGTGGACAGTTGAACAGTGGAAACAGGTTCTCTAGAGCGACGAATCAAGGTTCACCCTCTACCGTTCGGATGGCAGGGTCTGGGTTTGGCGTCTGCCTGGAGAACGCCTCCTGCTGGAATGTATTGTGCCAACTGTGAAGTTCGGCGGCGGAGGAATTATGCTATGGGGGTGTTTCTCCTGGTATGGCACGGGACCCTTGGTCGAAATTCCTGGTAGACTCAACGTCGAGACCTACTGCACCATTTTGGATGACCATGTGCTTCCTACGTTGTGGCAGTTTTACGGGGTGGACCCATGTTACTTTCAGGATGACAATGCCAACTGTCATGTTGCGAGGTCCACCATGGCTTGTTATGGTGACAATGGGGTTAATCGAATGGACTGGCCTGCGCAGAGCCCGGACCTTAACCCTATCGAGCACCTCTGGGACGAGTTGGAGCGTCGACTTATGGCATGCTCCCACCGTCCGAAATCGGTGAAGGAACTGACCTGTCTTCTCCAAGCCGAGTGGGCCGCCCCGGTGGCGCAGTGGTCTAAGGCGCTGGCCTCTGATCATTCCTCCGTAAGGGGTCCGGGTTCGAGTCCCGGTCGGGCATGGATGTTGTGTTTGTCTTACGGCACTGGCTCTCTCCCTTCCCTGGAACCAGTGACCCAAAATTAGGGACGGGCGACTGCTTATAGCCCATTGAGTTGCTCACGGTGGTCGTTAAACCTCCTATCCAAAAAAAAAAAAAAAAAAAGAAAAAAAAGCTGAGTGGAATAAAATACCGCTAGCCGTCGTACAAAGCCTGGTTGATAGTATGCCCCAGAGGGTCGCAGCTGTAATCCCCGCTTGTGGAGGCTTCACCAACTATTGAAGGTGAATAAACTTCGTTTTCCTTTGCTATCACAGGTGTCCAATTGCTTGTTGGTAGATAGTGTATATATAAATGTATGAAACTTTTTTCGGGATACACTCAAATACACACCGTGTTTGCAGTCATTTGCAACTAATATTGAAATGGAGCCCGTCCATTTTCAGATGGAGCTTGCTGATCTTCAAAATAACTCCGAATTGAAGGCAAAATTTGGAGACGTTTCTTCACTAGAATTTAACATAAACTATTTGCCTTAGGAAATGAAGATTGAAAATCCACTCTCAAAAAACGGCAATACTATTCGGAAGCACATGCTTATGCAAACAAGCATTTTGTGTAATGAAACAGATGAAATCAGGAGGTCGTTCTCGTCTGACTAAATACGCTTCTAACATTGAACCAGCAATTGAAAGACTAATATAAAATAAACAGTGTCAAATTCTAACTAGACACCTACAAAAACAAAATAGAAAAAAAAACGGTTTTGGCGACGCCTGCATATAAGCAAGTAAACAGTTTTGTTAAATTCATTTCTGTGCGCTTATTTTCTAGCTTTTGTTTTTTAATATTTTGGTTTTGGAATTTTTTGGAACCTTATGCTGAAAGGTACCCCCTGCGGCCCTCCGTTGTTCAATCAACGTGAAATAGGCCCATAAATGTTAAAAGTTTGTGCTCCCCTGAGCTAGGGCACCAGACCACTCGCCCACAGAGACGGTATTCCGTAAAATTATCCAGCTCTGTTGCTGAAATTGTGGATATCTGATTATAATGGAAAAATTTCTTTCTCTGGATGAAAAATAAAATTGACGTACTGAAAATTTCTGTTTGTTGCAAAGGTTTAGAACGGAGAGCTTAGACTGGGTTGTGAATATTGGATCAGGAACTCACTGAAGAAGGAAACAAGCACAACATACTTATCCTGAACTAAGTTTATACCATCCTGAATGATAGGTTTGAATTTAAAAAGAAGAAGATCTAAGAAAATGGAGTTCTAGCGGGCTTTGAGGACTTCCCTCCACCTCCTCCCCTTCCACCCAGCTGCCTGGCACGAATCCAAGTCATTTATCTCAAAAACGTCAGTTAAGTCAAACAGAAAACGCAGAGTTTGCGTTGTAAATTTGAAAATCAGTGGCAACATTCTCCTTACAGACACGAAGGTGAAATGTTATTTTGCAGGAGCATGTTCCTTTTTTGTATTTCTGTCCCAGAGTGATTTAAGAGCAAACTTTTCTCTCTCCAACACAAGTTTTCAGGTAGATGAAAATGCATCGGGAAGATTTATCTTTTCGAAATTACATGTTCCTGGCCGAAGTTCGATAACAATGTTATACTGTAGCGAAAGAATACGTGTATATCCATAAAATTATGACTTTGAATGATTGATTTGGACTTCTAATCTCAGAAAAATGTAATAAAACTTCTATAGATTCGCAGGTAGTAGAAATGTTTAAGTAATACTTGGCCAGAATAACATTACCTTGCACCTTTGAGGAAATAAATATATATTTTTTTTCATTTCTTGTTTTGCTTTTGTCGGATATATTTCTCCAGGTGATCAAACTTACACAGTTGATCACCTAGAGAAATACATCCGATAAAAAAATGAGAAATATATCTATTAAAACCAACATGCGCTACAGAACACAAACCGCTTTTCCCACAGCACTAAACTTTGTAAAAGTTTCGGCGGAAAAGACATTCTTAATGAAAATTTATTTCTGGTTTACAATTATTTTACTTTCTTCTTTAAGGAATTAATTAAACAAGACTATTATAATGTAACCATACAATATCGCAGTCTATCAAACAACGAAAACACAAAATCTTATTTTTTTTATATCTTCTCAGATTTCGTTTTGCCTTTGATTCATTTAAGAAATGTCTTTTATTTTTCTTTATTTTCCATTAAGTTTGTGAGTTTTTTTTATCGATAAATTAAAGCTAAGACCACTTTCTTTGAAAAAGCAGACTGCTGTAATGCAATTTTTTTTATGCAATACGAGTTGTTTCAATGAACGAAGAGTTATATAGCGCTAAATAAAAAATAAAAACAGAAATTTAAGAGATTAAAGTGTAACTCTCCCTGTGAGCAATTCTAAGCTGCCCCTAGTTTAGAGTCACTGGTCCCAGGGAAGAGTGAGATCCAACGCCAAATGATCTGAGAGCAGGCTTTCATCAGCCGTCCAAGATGGTCCCGGATGAGGAAAAAGAGTTGTGTTTGAAAGATGGCGCTAATTCTGTGCCTTCCCTAGTGCCTGCGACCTAAAATTATGGAGAGAGACTACTTATGGCCTTCAGAGTTATTAATAAGCATGAGCTGTACACCAGTTATACTCAAAAGAGTACAACTATACTAATGATCCGAATTTCTTGGCGTAGGAAAGAAATCGAAGTTTCCAAGCTATAGCACATCAACCAGGTGACTTTTTCAAGGAAGGTAGACAGCAAACTGAATAGCAGAACACCTCAACAATTTGAACGCGGTGACTTGACTAGACAGTAAATGAATAGATGCAAATGTAATTATTCTGCTCCTGCTTGTGTCGCAGCTTTACCGTTACACAATCATTTGCAAAGGTTTGAGACCACCTGTTGGTATTAGGAGATTTCTGATGATTGCGTCAGCTACTGTCTGTATTACTCAACTTCTGTCGGTGTTGCATCATCCTACAGCAGTAGCTGTTGATAGAGTTGTTTGTTTGTTTGTTTGGAGGTTTAACGACCACCGTGAGCAACTCAATGGGCTATAAGCAGTCGCCCGTCCCTAATTTAGGGTCACTGGCTCCAGGGAAGGGAGAGAGCCAGTGCCGTAAGACAAACACAACATCCATGCCTCACCGGGATTCGAACCCGGACCCCTTCGGACGAATGAGCAGAGGCCAACGCCTTAGACCACTGCGCCACCGGGGCGGCATTGATAGAGTTGGGGGAAGAGTGCAAGCGTCAGTTTGCTTCTGGTTTTCGTGGTGAGAGGTTTTGTACGTATTTTCTATATAGCGAAAAATGGGCAAAAACGCATCATTAAGGGTTATTCAGGGGGCACAAATATTAACTTTATATCACGAAGGAAACTCCGGACGTGACATAAGCAGAAAGGTGAATATAAGCAAGACAGCAATTCATAATACGATCATGAAATATCGAGATACGGGTGAATTTAGCGATGGCGCCCCGGTGGCGCAGTGGTCTAAGGCACTGGCCTCTGATCATTCGTCCGAAAGGGGTCCGGGTTCGAATCCCGGTGAGGCATGGATGTTGTGTTTGTCTTACAACGCTGGCTCTCTCCCTTCCCTGGAACCAGTGACCCTAAATTAGGAACGGGCGACTGATTATAGCCCATTGAGTTGCTCACGGTGGTCGTTAAACCTCAAAAAAAAAAAAAAAAAATTTAGCGACCGAAAGAGAAGTGGCTGTCCAATGAAAATTACTCCTCGTGATGACAATACCATGAGGCGAATACTTATGCGTTCTCCGAGGAATTCGTACAAGAAAATCAGGGCCTTTTTACATTCAAATGGGTCTGATATTTTGTATCAGCACTGTTTTCAGACGTCGTAGTAAAGACTTTGGATTAAAGTCTTATAAACCTGCACATAAACCTAGACTAACCTCTGTTGTGAAAAAGAAGAGACTAGTTTGCGGAGCTTCATCAATTGTGGACGGATAAAAATTAGAGCCAAGCTCTTTTTTTCTGATGTATCAACTGTGCGTCAATTTGAATCACGTGAATCATATTTTCGACTGCCAAAAACCAAAAGGTTTGAATAAAAATACACCGTTAGCAACGTGAGACACCCGCCTCGTCAGATTATATAGGGTGCTATGTCAGCATCCGGTACTGCTTCATTATCCTTTTTGCCGACAGGTACAACCATGACTGGTCCTTTTTATTTGGCAATATTACGTGAGAAGCTTTTAACTCATATGCAAATGCACAGATGCACAATCTTAACGCATGATGGCGCTCCATGCCACAGATCAAAGACAGTAAAGGACTATCTGCAGAGGAAAAACATAACTGTGCTTGACTGGCTCGGTAATAGTCCCGACTTTAACCCTATCGAAAATTTGTGGGCCATTTTAAAACACAAGGTAGCAGAAAAGCAGCCATCAAATTCCCAAATTTTGATTGACACAGTAAAGTACGTGCAGTGCAAAGACATTTCAAGTGACTACTTCAAATTCCTCGTTGAGAGTGTGCCACATCGCATGCTGTCCATTATCAAAAACAAAGGTGTCCACACAAAATACAGATTTCGGTCTTTTTGTGTTCTAAAGAATGTAAGTATTCATCTATGGTGCAATTTTTTCAAATATCTCTGACTAGTAATTAGTTGTTGTTTTTTTAAATCTTAATTTTCAATAAATTGAGAGGTGATCTTAAACTTTTGTAAATGACTGTATTTTCCAATGATGGATAATATAATAATACAAATTTAGAGCTTTCGTCCCGACGCCTTCATACTTTATTTTCTAGCTTATACTTCTTCAATTCTTTCTCGAGTTCTTGACTCAATGTATACTATTGAATTTTGTTTCTCTAAGAAATCACAAATCCGTTAACGACACAAATTGCAGTATACATCTCACCAGTAGCGTGGGGTGACCTAAAATTTATCCGGGGCTAAATATTTTTAAAATTGCTCTCAACCTTCTTCCGTACTGTGAATTATAATTTTAGTGGATTGTGTGAGGTTTCCAAACTCCACCTGATGAAATCATACTTAACAACATAGAATGAGGTAGAAATGTTTTTATATATATGCAGTGCAACGAAATGGTAGGTTTTTACCTTGCTTCCCTTATAAAGGAACTGATCTCTGATTTTTTTGCTCGGGGAACTTCTGGATAGCTTTTGTTTTAAAATTGCCAGTTTCTAAAATGAACTTTTCCTCTACAGATGAAACAGTTGGGCGTTTAACCGTTTTTGCCCCATTGTACACTGGCGTGCAAATATTAAGGACGAGATGGTTTTTCTAACGTAACGTCGTGCAGAAGTGCTCTACATCTACTCAAATCATACCATAAGATCCCCAAGATGTAAGAATATGGGACAAGTGAGCAAAACCGTCCAAACAAGGAATCCAAAGGATACAAAGGCACTTTATTGAAAAGGTAGCTTCGAGCACAACTGGACAGAAGACAGAAACGTCCATGCGACAGGCGGCTGCCAAGAAAAATCCAGTCTGTAGTAGGGGATATGATCACCCCTGACTGCGTTGCAGGATTTACAACGTCTGTTCATGCTGAGGACGAGGTTGCCAAGGAGCTGTTGAGGCATCGCGGCTCATTCCTCTTGTAGCGCCAATCGCAGCTGGAGAATTGTTGCTGGCGGCTGGTGGCATGCTGCCAAGCGTCTCCCGAGAAGGTCCCCCGGGTTCGATTGAATTTAGGTCCAGGGACCTTGCGGGCAAATCCATGCGTTGAATATCTTCCCTCTCCAATAGCTCTGCGACAGCCACTGTACGAGGAGGTGTAGCGTTGTCGTCCATGAAGAGGAACTCAGGACTCACAGCACCTCTAAACAGACACACGTGAAACAGGAGAACCTCGGTACAATAGCGGACACCAGTGACTGAACTTCCTTGGAAGATGTGGAGGTCAGTACGGCTACCAAGCATGATAACGCCCCAAACGAAAACTCCGCCACCTCCAAACCTGTCCCTTTCGATGATGTTGGAGGTGTGATTACGTGTTTCCTGCTCTCTCCAGATGTGTATACGTCCAGAATCGCTCGTCAGACTAAAGCGGCTCTCATCCGTAAAGGGAACTCGACCCCATTGCTGATGTGTCCAGTTCTTGTGTTCTTGGCACCACAGAAACTGCCGTCTCCGATGAGCAGGCGTTAATGGCACACACAGTACTGGTCGTCGTGCAAATAGACCACCTTTGTGCAGCCTCATGGCCACGGTAAAACGCGATAACGGACGTCCAATTGTCTGTTGCATGAGCCTTGCGATTTCTCCCGCTGTCTGCAGTCTGTTTCTTCTCGCCTGTAGGACAATATACCGGTCGTCAGCCGCCGTGGTTGCTCGTGGACGACCATTGCTAAACTTTTGGACAGCTGTTCCTGTCGTTTGAAATGCTCTTCAAGCTCGTGAAACGATGCTGTGAGAGATCCTGAACTCCTCGGCCACACTAGTCACACTTCGACCTTCTTTTAACTTTATAATGACGCGACCTCTGGTAAAGTCATCCAAATGTCTTCTACTGGATTACCTGTTGGTCATATCACACGGTGGCAGCAACTCGACGTAGTTCAAACCGATGCACACGGTGCAATAGCTTTCACCGAATTGCTGAGCGTACACCGCCCGTGTGCTTTAAACCCTTCCGACCCCCCTACGTCATGCTGCATATATGCGCATGCCCTACCGTACCGGGCCCTAGTCTATATCCTGAGTGGTCTTTTGGTCCGTTCTGCCTGCTCGTTCCGCTGTTATGCTAATTTCTCCTCTTCGTCCTTAATTTTTGCACACCAGTGTATACGTAAGCAAGTTTTTCCACTCTTCATAGTTCAGTTCTAGACTGATTCTTATGGGTCCAAGTCTTTAACATTTTATTCTTCATCCCTAAATAAACCAAAAGGGTGTCACACTAAAAAATTCACTTTGTTCATTTTACCTGCACGAGCGAACATAACAGCTTCTTCACAAACGAAAATCAGCCACTCACTGTCGGACAACTCGAAAGCAAAATTGCTGCTGTTAAACAGAAAGGCAACCAGCCCCAAAAGACAGTTTTATGCATGCGCAGTTAAGTGCACATCTGCTCATTCGTTACTTTTCTCTGAAGTTTCGATAAGCCAACGAAGCTTCAGAGAACAGTATCGAATAAGCATATGTCTGAATGCATCGTGCTTGAGAGAGATGATTGGAGTCGCCTCTCCCAAACACGTGGTATTCAGCCCTGGCCACGATTCCGCGCACTGTAGTAAACAGATATGGAATGCTGTAATGTGTTACTCAATTAATCAACAATTGTAATGATTCAAATTTGTATTCAGAAAATATAGGGACTGGTTACTAATACAGATTTTCTTTCGAAAATTTCTCAGTTAAAAGAAGAAACCTTTTTCTTTTCATTTTCATGTGGGGCTTACCCACGGATGCCCATAATGACCCGACGTCACTGTACGTCACACAGTTTTGCACCAAGGAGAGGGGAGTTGTTGTAATATAGAAAAGCACTGTTGGAATGACTGTTGTACTCGTCTTAAAGGAGTTTTTTGAATTTTTCAACGCCGTGTGCGTAGTGCTGCCATCTGTTGTTCCTATTTGGCTAAAAACACTGTGTAAGTAATGACCTGTAATTTTCTTGGTGACTTCGTTCTTCTCAATCAAATTCTTCGTGTATATTTAAACTTTCTCGAAAAACTGTTGTTGAAGTACACTGCTGTGCCAGAAAAACTGGTACACTAGGCTAATACTTGGTAGGTCCCCCACGGGAGAGCAGGACTGGAGAAATACGACGAGGCATGGACTCCACTAGCTTCTAGAAATATGCTGTAGGCAATGCACACCAAACTTCCTGCAGAGCGTTCCACAATTCGGGTGTATTCCGAGGTCTCGGATACTTGTGTTCGATAGCGCGTTGCATGGCATCCCAAATGTGTTCTATCACGTTCAGATCTGGGGACTTGGGTGGATATGACAACACCCCAAACTCAGATGAATGCTCCTCTAACCATAATGTGGCGTCCCAACACTTGTGTGCAGGTGCATTGTTCTGTTGGAACAGGCCCAACCCATCAGCATGAATGCAGGAAATGTACGGGTGTACCTCGTCAGAAAGGATGCGTACATAACGTTGGCCGGTCACAGACGTTTGTAGCAGTACAAGGGGTCCAAGGGCAGTCCAGCTAAACACGCCCCATACCATTACGGACCCCCACCATCACCACCAGCCTGTACAGTTCCCTGTTGACCGGCGGGATCCATGGCTTCATGGGGTTTGCGCCACACACGAATCCTTCCATTTGCCCGATACAGTTAGAAACTCGTCAGACCTGGCTACTTGTTTCCAGTTATCAAGTGTCCAGCAGCGGTGTTGCGTGCCCAAGCGAGGCGCATAGCTCTGTGTCGTGCATCTATCAAAGGGACTCGAGTTGGGCGTCGGCTCCCAAAGTCCATATCTTGCAGGGTACGTTGCACAGTCCGGACGCTGATGCTTGTTGAGGCTCCAGCATTGAATTCCGATGATACCTGCGAGAGTGTTGCACGCCTATCGCGTGAAACGATTCTTGACAGCCAACGATGGTCACGTTCACCCAATGTCTTTTTACGGCCACACTGGTATCGTAGGTTGGAGGTTTTGCCGGAATTCTTGTAGTCACGGTACACTCCTACAATAGTCGTCCGCGAAAATCCGAAATTCGTTTCGTTCTCCGAAATACTATGGCCCATCTCACGAGCGCTAACTATGACACCGCGTTGAAAATCGCTTAAATCGTTATTACTTGTCATTAACATGCCGAAAACAGCTGTGACAGCTGGCAAGGATGTCTGTCGCTTTATATACGCACTGGCGGACGCAAACGAGTAGGCGCATAGGTGACGTTGCTATGTATTTTGCATAAGCTCGTCTGTACCAGTTTTTTTGGCACTTCAGTGTAGGTTTTACATCTGTGTGTCGAGATAAAAAATATGAATCTATAGATCTGTCCTTCTCCAGTCACCATATTACCATACTTAAAAGCCAGATAAATACATTGGTGTCAGAAAGAATTTACACAACCTAGAATTTACGCAAAAATTCTCCCCTATCTATATCACAAAATTTCTGCCTAATTTTCATAAGTGTATACTCATAATAAAAAAAAATGGCGCACCCAGAAGGACGTGTCGGACTGCAATGCTATTGGGAAGGAAGGTAAAGATTACCAGGAACAATAAATGATTAAACATTGAGACTGATTTAGGCAATATCTATTGAGCTACACGCCAATAAGTAGTGTCTCACACGATGGCTTCGGGCCACCATGTTTGCTCACACAGCATGCCAGACGTCTCGGCATGGAGTTGTTCAAGTTCCTAATGGCGTTCTGCGATAAGCCATCCCATGCAGCTTGAATCTTCTCAAGCAGTTCTTTCAGATTGTGCGGTATAGGTGGAATGTGGGTAACGCGTCCAATAGCATTCAACACATTTTCAAGCGGCGATAGGTCTGGTGATGCGGCTGACGGTGGCAGAGTGTCAGTGCCTTGAAGGCAAGTTCTCGAGACACCAGCAGTAGCCAGATGAGGGTTGTCCTGTTGGAAAATCCTACCAGAGTGGGTGTTCAGAAAAGGTAGGGCCACTGGTTGCAAGACCTCATTAACGTGACGTTAGACTGTCAAAGTGCCTCTAATGAACACCAAAAGTGATCTGGCATCGTAGGGAATTGCACCACACACCATGACACCAAGCCTTCTTGGCGTGTGACGCTCGGCAACATACCGTTCATCTTGGCGCTGATCACGGTGCCTCCACACACGGATTCGGTGGTCGTCTCCTTCGAGACAAAAGCGGGACTCGAAGATCACCCGCTGCCGTTCTGACTGGCTCCTTGACAGTCTGGCACGACACCATTACAATCTTTAGCTACAATGCATTGGTGTTAAGGGTATTCGTCGCAGCATTCTGCGTGTGTGTAATCCTACGTCATGCAGCCGTCTGCCAATGGTGCTGGCACTATTCGGACGATGCATGGGGGGCACCACTGCTCACTGAATATCCGCAATCGTGGCTGTTGTGTCAATACGCGCATGTTGGATAACCCGTCGGTCCTCTCTCTACGTGGTTCGTCTAGGTCTCTCAGACCCTTCCTGTCACTGCTACCAACAGTGTGCTATGATGATATCCGCACGACCTGTATGGCGGGCAATACGGCGATAAGACCATCCCACTTTCGGAAGCCCGACGATGCGGCTCCTCTCGAACTCCTCCAACTACTCGAATTGCTTCTGGACTTTTCTTCGAGGCACACTTCACTTGCAAAGGACACAACTAACACAACAGCACGAGTCAGAATGTCAAGCACGACGACCTTATATAACCAGTCAGGCACAGCGCTACGACCCATCCTTGCTTGCGTCACATGCGCGACCGAGCGTAATACTTGAATCATTTGCATGTCGCACGATGTCAAACCTACCCACCAAGTTTCAATTTTTTTGACGATGAGTGTATTTATCATACTCGTGTTTCACGGAGAAACACTGGACAAGTTCTACTTGGATTGAAAATATGCATCCGATGTTTTGTACATTTTTTTTACCTTTTACAAGTGTGCAACATCTCCAACAGGTGGCACAATATTATGCTTGTATTTATAACCCCATCCTTTTTGCATCACGTATCTGCAATTCTGTTCGCAGTTGTATTTGTAACGCATTCCTCCTTTTTTTTCTCTTATAAAGTTTTCTTGCTAGAAGGCATAAATATATTTTTGAATGTGGGACTTCTCCGTAGTAGGAGACGCAGCATAACGTTACTGTTTTAACTGAGGAGACAGCAAAGTCATATAAATCGGGAGATAGTGTATATCGAAGACGTATTGTAGTTATACCGAGCTTTCGCCTCCCGATGGGAGGCTTTGTCGTATCCAACTTAAACTAGACGAACAACCAGGGGCGTACTAATAGCCCCCGAAAAACTCCGCAGTGCGCGGGCGAATGGGGTTTATGATTAAAAGGTCCTCTAGCCGGATCTAAAAGATTTTACAAATTTGTTTGCGGAAACTTCGTATGAAACTGTTTAAAGAAATAGACAAGAGTTAAGCAGTTTTGAATGAAGTATTAAGAAGAAAAGCATTTTTTTTCTCAGTAAATACGTAAAATCCTTAGAAATCATTTTCGTTGCTTTAGTTTATCACAACTGGACGACAGGAAAAAGCAGCTATTCAAAAGAACTTTAGGCTTGTTTTCAAAAGAACTTTAGGCTTGTTTTCAAAAGAACTTTAGGCTTGTTTTCAAAAGAACTTTAGGCTTGTTTTCAAAGGAACTTTAGGCTTGTTTTCAAAAGAACTTTAGGCTTGTTTTCAAAAGAGCTTTAGGCTTGTTTTCAAAAGAGCTTTAGGCTTGTTTTCAAAAGAACTTTAGGCACTTGCTGTTACAAGGGGCCTCAAGTTGCAATAGTTTCTTGCCGTTACAACAACCCTTACAATAGTTTCTATGCAGGTATCTTAACAAGGGAATTATGTTAAAAAAATAGCGGGAATTTTATACCAATGAGAATAAGATGTTCTGTACAATATTACAGTTGTTTGCACATAACTACATATCCTTCCGAACATAATGAACTAAAAGGTGTTCCTCACGGGAACGAAAAATCAGAGACCTGTGTCATTTTTTTATAACAGTCAAACGAGATTTTTAGTATTTGCAAAACATTGTGGAATTATGTTAAATGTGTTTTTTACATTCCAGAGTAAATAATTTAAGTAGTTTTACGTTTTTTGTGCTACAACTCTTAATCGTTACTTAGTTATTTGCATACTTATGTTATAACATTTCGTATAAATCGGATATGCGATTAAACACCGTCACCCGGCAGTTGCATGTTTCGTGCGTGCACTACTAAGGCATTTTAAAAAGCAGGTCTTAATTCTTTAAAATAAATTTTTTTCATGATATCATTAACTTTGACGTAAGTATTTTGTAGTAACTTGTATCGGTAACCATGGCAATCCTTTTATTTATAACGTACACATTTGTGTTTCACGCAATAAATTGAAATAATTTTTATTTTATCGAAAATACTTGTAGGTTCCAAAGAATTTGATTTACTAAAACCCCGTAAAGCATAGTTAATACTACGGAAGTTAATATTTTGAGTAATTGAAAGCTAATGGATTTTGGCAAAAGGGCCTCGAAACTTTTTTTGGCGGGGGCCTCAAATTTTTCCGGTATGCTACTGCGAACAACGAAATCTTTTGGAGTTTGTAATCAGAATCCGGATAATAGCACGAGTATTAAAAACATAAATACTTTCACCGTCAAAAGAATAGTTGCACCCAGAAAGAAGCAACCGGCAGGAATGAAACTTACTGTGTAGGTTTGACATCGTGAGACATGCAAATGATTCAAGTATCACGCTCGGCCGCGAATATGACGCAAGCAAGGAGGGGTCGTAGCGCTGTGCCAGACCGGATATATAAAGTCGTCCCGTTGGGCGTGCTTGCCATTCTGACTCGTGCTGTTGTGTTGGTTGAATCCTTTGCAAATGAAGACTGCCTTGGAGAAAAGTTCGAAAGCAATTCGAGGAGTTCGAGAGGGGCCGCATCGTAGAGTTCCTGAAATCAGGATGGCCTTGTCGCCCTATTGTACGCCATACCTGTCGTGCGGATATCACCATAGCACGCTGTTGGCGGAAGTGGATAGAAAAAGACAAGCAGCAGCGACAGGAAGTGTCTGGGAGACCTAGACGAACCAAGGAGAGAGAGAGAGAGAGAGAGAGAGAGAGAGAGAGAGAGGACCGACGAGCTGTCCGACATGCGCGGAGTGACCCAACAGCCACGATTGCGGATATTCAATGAGCAGTGGTGCTCTCCATGCATCGTAAGATTAGTGACGGCTGCACGACGTAGGACTACACGCACGCAGAACGTTACGACGACTGCCCTTAACACCATTGCATCGTCACCAAATATTGCAATGGTGTCGTGCCAGACTCTCATGGAGCCACGCAGAATGGCAGCGGTTGATCTTCAGTGACGAGTCCCGCTTTAGTCTTGGAGAAGACGACCAACGAATCCGTGTACGTAGGCACCGTCGTCAGCGTCAAGATGAACGGTTTGTTGTCGAGCGTCACACGTCCAGAAGGTCTGGCGTCATTGTGTGGGGTGCAATTGCCTACGATGCCAGATCACATTTGGTGTTCATTATGGGCATTTTGACAGCCCAACGCTACGTTAATGATATCATGTAACCAGTGGCCTTACCTTTTCTGAACGCTCACTGTGGTGCAATTGTCCAACAGGACAACGCTCGTCCGCATACTGCTGGTGTCTCGGGAGCTTCAAGGCACTGCCATGGCCAGCCACGTCGCCAAACCTATCGCCGATTGAAAATGTGTTGGATGGTACTGGACGCGCTATCCAGTGTCCACTCCTACCGCACAATCTGCAGGAACTGCGTGAGAAGATTCCAGCAGCATGAGATGGTTTATAGTTGGAAACCTGTACAACTCCATGCCGAGACGTCTGGCATGTTGTGTGAGCAAACATAGCGGCCCGACGCCATACTGAGAGGGTAGGGAGTGTAGCTCAATAAATATTGCCCATATTAGTCTCAATGTTTAATCATTTATTTTTCCTGGTAACCTTTACTTTCCTCAAGCATAGCATTGCAATCCGAAACATCCTTCTGGGTGGAACTATTTTTTGACGATGAGTGTGCAACGCTACATAGACAGCAACTTGCTTTTGTGACTGTTTTAAGCCTGATGTAAAAAACATCTCCATGATTTGAACGAATTTTTTAGTTCTATCTATTTACTTCTGGTGAGCAGCTTTTCTGCAGAGTCTCGTAAATCTAAATTTGTCACGGGATTTGAGCTTGCAGAAAACCGACAGTCAAAATTCTTTTTGAATCGAAGGGGGAAAGCTATTCTTGAGATATTCCAGTTGGGTGACTGGAAAAATCGTTGTGGATCAATATTGTCTTGTTTATCCTACAACTGAATTTTTCCACTTGACGTGAGTAGTCGGTAATCTTCTCTGAAAAACAAGAAACGCAGTGCACTACGTTTTTCTGTAGGGGAACAAGGTGTATCTCCATAGGCGTCGAATGTTGTTTTATCACCAGACGTGCTTATTGCACTCGAGACTTAGCTGACAGCTTATTTTTTCTTATTTTTATGTGTAGAGGGCGCTTTAGAGAATTGGGTGCAGGTGGAATAAATAAATAAATCCATACGACAACAGCCAGTTGGCGAAAGAACGTGTTTTTAGAAAGTCACATAGATATCGAAAGATTTTCTAAAAAATTCAAGATAGTTTTGCATATCGCGCTTACCTCCATGTTTGGAAGAGCGTACATCTCCGTGCTTGTAGCGGAGTAAAGCTAATGCAACAAATATCTGATCCGACATGTTTAATACCCAGGGGTTTAGACGAGAAACTTCGATATCTTTCAAGAAAGACTTGTGTATATTTCGCTTTAGTACGTGACTATTCGGGCAGAGTAAGTGCCATAAAAATTAGAAACTTTTCCTCCAGCATCTACAACTAAATAAAAAGAGAGAGAGAGAGGGGGGGGTGCGGAGAAGGAAAGCTGTTTTCATTTCCCTAATCCAATCTGCAGCGCATAATTCTCGTCGATTTTTCCTATTTTGCCAGCCGCTGGTGCCTGTAATTGAATTGAAGGACACTTTCAATATTCTAAGTAAACACAACAAGCTGCTGATATGTTTTATTTGCATATATGTGAGAACTCTGCTTCTACCTGGATCACAGAACTCTGGCCACAGGGCACCGGCATGGCTGTTAGTGCACGGAACACAAATGAAAATTTACATGAAAAAAAGTTTCTCGCGTACTTCTGAGATTGATTTTTCGTGAATGGGCTTGACAACTTAATGCAATTACGCGCTTCGATTTCGGGATTTTTTCCTTTTTCTATTACACGCGGAATCTGTTTACCTAGATACCCTTTGTGTTGCACCAGAGTAACGCAGTTTTCAATTAAGTCAGTTCCTTCAGACATATAAAGTAGCTCTTTGACTTTCCTTGCGTGAGAATGTTTTTCTCGCTTACTGGAATGAAGTTTACGATATACACTGCATTTTTTTCCCATTTTTAACCAAACGTTCTACGCTTATCCCATGCAGATCAAAGCTTATTCAAGAAATAAAATTGTCTTTAGTGAAAATTAACCTTTTCTTTTAAACAAAATATTCGACGCAAACAAAGCAGGCGTCCCATCGAAATGAGACTTAATATATAGAATAAGATGCAGAAGTGATTACTAGAATTCTGCATGGGCCGGGTCGACCCGACAAGTTCGATCCCGGCCCGGTCCTCAGGGTCGGGCTTTTTTTAGTTTACAGAACCACGCAACAGGCCAGGACGGGCTTCTTGCCTTTCCTTGCGTGAGAATGTTTTTCTCGCTTACTGGAATGAAGTTTACGATATACACTGCATTTTTTTCCCATTTTTAACCAAACGTTCTACGCTTATCCCATGCAGATCAAAGCTTATTCAAGAAATAAAATTGTCTTTAGTGAAAATTAACCTTTTCTTTTAAACAAAATATTCGACGCAAACAAAGCAGGCGTCCCATCGAAATGAGACTTAATATATAGAATAAGATGCAGAAGTGATTACTAGAAGTCTGCATGGGCCGGGTCGACCCGACAAGTTCGATCCTGGCCCGGTCCTCAGGGTCGGGCTTTTTTTAGTTTACAGAACCACGCAACAGGCCAGGACGGGCTTCTTGCCTGACACTTATAATAGCCGGGCCGGGCCGGGCCAAGTCGACCCATTCCTTTTATCGCAATGAAAACAAAAAAAAAGTGTCGTGTTTCGCGATTTCCTGGTGTATTTGACTGTTTTTCTGGCTTTACGTATTTCCATGACATAACTCAGGGTGTACACAATGCGTCAAAGAATTTTTAAGACTGGGTCTGTAAAATGAAATAGAAACAAGAAATTATAATTTGTTTTGGTTTGTTATTCAAAATAAGTCCCTCCTGTTTCAATTTACTTGTTACAGCGATTTAATAATGATTCGAATGCCTGTTCCAGTTCACTTTGCGGAATTGCCTCCAAAGCACGCGTCGAAGCTGTTTGTATGGTCGAAATATCATCAAAATAACACCCTTTTAACGTCATTTAAGTTTTGGGAATAAAGAAAAGTCGCAGGGTGCTAAATCAGACGAATACGGTGGATGATTCAACACGCAGACGTTATTTTTCGCCAAAAATCTACGAACAAGAAGTGAGGTGTGACTGGGTGCATTATCGTGCAACAAACACCAACTGTTTTCATCCCGATATTCTGGAAGAATGCGACGAATTCTGCCCATCAAACGCCTCAAAACATTTAAATAAAACTCACCAGTAACTGTTTGTCCACTTGGAACAAATTCCTTTGTGGATAATACCCTTACTATCGAAGAATGTAATGAGCATTGTTTTGATTTTCGATGGAACTTTTCTTGTTTTTTTGGCTTGTGGCGAGTTTTTTGACTTCCACTCCGAACTTTGTTGCTTTGTTTTAGGATCATATTGAAAACACCATGTTTCATTACCAGTAACAATCGATTTTAAGAAGTTTGGATCATTTTCAGCGGCTGAAATGATGTCTCTGCAATGTGCACTTCTCCTTGATTTTTGTTCATTGGTTAACGTGTGTGGAAAAAATTTAGCACAGACTTTTGTTTTGCCCAAATCTTCATGCAGGATGGTTCGAATCGTTTCTTTGTTGATGTTTAAAGACTCTTCCATCATTCTTAGTGACATACATCGATTGTTTGCCACGAAATCACGCACTTTTTCAATAATCTCAGGTGTTCTAGATGAACTTGGTCTTCCGGTATGCTTATCATCTTCTAGCGTCTCTCTTCCGTCCAAAAAACGTTTGTGCCACAGGAAAACATTTGATTTACTTAAACAAAACTCACCGTAAACTTGTTTCATCATTTAGTACGTTTCCGAGGCACTTTTACCAAGTTTTGCGTTAAATTTAATTACAGCCCTTTGTTCCATCTTAATAATTCAACATGAAAAACATTTTACTTCTCAAATGAACGCCCGTTTTGTTTGAGTTACGTTAACAACTGCGCAGTACTTTTGGCAGAAAGCAAGCAGATGGTCATGGTTTATAACGCATTCGCGATTACACTGGTGGCGCCACCGTAGGCTGAAATCTAGCGCCAGTCTTAAAAATTATTTGACGCACTATGTAATCACAGAGGCTAGGAGAGGCACTCACAATGTTTTTACCATCTGTATGTATTAAGATGGAAAAACCACTTTAGGGCTTGTTGACAACAACAAAAAATCGAACCCCTGCGAGTGTGCGTTGTGTGGAATGGAGGACGAGGATGCCTGCAGTGAGGTGTGTGTGTAAGAGAGATAGAGAGAGAGAGAGAGTGGGACGGCATCGACTGTTTGTTCTCCTATCCCTAATTTGCATAAGAATTGACTTTTGTGGTGTTACCGCTTGCTAGTTCAGAAAAAGGGAGATTATGAACGCGCTTAGTCTTCCCTTTTCCTCTCTTTTTAAATGTTATATTCTTCGATAGTTGCCAAAGTTTAGTCAATATTTTTAGGCTTACATTCAACTAAATACTTTCACTAATATCTCGTTTCATTATTCAATTTTCGCAGTTTAATAAAATGCAATAGAAAGACAAAATAATACAAAATGGTACAGCACGGATCGGGCCTAAATAATAGCTGCAATTAACGGGTTGTGCTAGGTCGGGCCTTAAACACACGGGCTTGAGCTGGGCCGGACTCACCAATTAAGGCCCGTGTAGACCTCTAGTGAGAACAGTATCACAGTAGTAAGACTGTTTATTTCAGAAGAGTCATGGCATAACAGTTACAGATTACTGTGTTTTAACTCTTTAACGACAATAACGCCCAAAACGCCTGTACTTACAAACGACTATAGCCGCCCGAAACGCCTGTACTTACAAACGACTATAGCCGCCCGAAACGCCTGTCTAGAGTGAGTGAGATTTCTTAACCTTACCTGCTCTTCAAATTTGTATGACCTATGAGGGATCAGCAGGGGTCACCCTCAATCCCCATTGTTGTTACTGAACAAAGAAGTGAACAGTTTCAGGCGTTATGGTACACTGGCGTGCAAAAAGTAAGGGCGAGACGGTTTTTCGAATGTAACGTCGTGCAGAGGTGCTCAACATCGACTCAAATCATACCATAAGATCCCCAAGATGTACGAATATGGGACAAGTGAGCAAAACCATCAAACAAGGAATCTAAAGGATACAAAGGCACTTTATTGAAAAAGTAGCTTCGAGCACAACTGGACAGAAGACAGAAACGTCGATGTGACAGGCGGCTGCCAAGAAAAATCCAGTTTTTACCAGGGGATATGATCACCATTGACTGCGTTGCAAGATTTACAATGTCTGTCCATGCTGAGGACGAGGTTGTCAAGGAGCTGTTGAGGCATCGCGGCCCATTCCTCTTGCAGCGCCAATCGCAGCTGCGGTATCGTTGCTGGCGGCTGGTGACGTGCTGCTAAGCGTCTCCCGAGAAGGTCCCACGCGTGTTCGATTGGATTTAGGTCCGGGTACCTTGCAGGCCAATCCATGCGTTGAATATTCTCACTCTCCAACATCTCTGCGACAGCCACTGTACGATCAGGTGTAGCGTTGTCGTCCATGAAAAGGAACTCAGGACCCACAGCAGCTCTAAACAGATGCACGTGAGGCAGTAGAACCTCGGTACAATAGCGGACACCAGTGACTGAACCTCCTTGGATGATGTGGAGGTCAGTACGACTACCAAGCATGATATCACCCCAAACGAGAACTCCGCCACCTCCAAACTGCTCCCTTTCGATGATGTTGGAGGTGTGATTGCGTGTTCCCTGCTCTCTCCAGATTTGTATACGTCCAGAATCGCTCGTCAGACTAAATCGGCTGTCATGCGTAAAGAGAACTCGACCCCATTGCTGATGTGTCC
This sequence comes from Macrothele yani, assembly GCA_039090855.1. Taxonomy (NCBI): domain Eukaryota; kingdom Metazoa; phylum Arthropoda; class Arachnida; order Araneae; family Macrothelidae; genus Macrothele; species Macrothele yani. The sequence goes on along the minus strand of CM077028.1, from coordinate 65,796,017 downwards.
AGTTCTTGTGTTCCTGGCACGACAAAAACCGCAGTCTCCGATGAGCAGGCGTTAATGGCCCACACCGTACTGGTCGTCGTGCAAATAGACCACATTTCTGCAGCCTCCTGGCCACGGTAAAACGCGATAACGGACGTCCAATTGTCTGTTGCATGTGCCTTGCGATTTCTGCCGCTGCCTGCCGTCTGTCTCTTCTCGCTTGTAGGAGAGTATACCGGTCGTCCGCTGCAGTGGTTGCTCGTGGACGACCACTGCTAAACTCTCGGACAGCTGTTCCTGTCGTTTGAAATGCTCTTCAAGCTCGTGAAACGATGCTGTGAGCGATCCCGAACTCCTCGGCCACACTAGTCACACTTCGACCTTCATCCAACTTCCCAATGACGCGACCTCGGGTAAAGTTATCCAGATGTCGTCTACTGGATTGCCTGTTGGCCATATAACACGATGGCAGCAACTCGACTTCGTTCAAAACCGATGTACACCGTGCAGTAGCTTTCACCAAATTGCTGAGCGTACACCGCTCGTGTGCTTTATACCCTTCCGACACTCCCCGTCCCACGTCATGCTGCATATATGCACATGCCCTACCGTACCGGACCCTAGTCTATCTCCTGAGTGGTCATTCGGTCCGTTCTGCCGGCTCGTTCCGCTGTTATGCTAATTTCGCCTCTTCGTGCTGAATTTTTGCACACCAGTGTATTTAGAATGATACAAGATTGTGGGGTCATGGTCGTTAAAGGGTTAAAGCTACAACTGATTGCAATACACGATGATGTACAAAGTGACATGAATTGATTCTAACAGGAGTTCTGTAATTACTGGACAAGGTTCTCGATATCACGTGATAGCCTCAGATGATGTCCGAGCGCGACACAGAGTATGCTCAATAGGATAAAGATTCAGGTATCTGGCTGCAACACTAGAAATGCACTACCAAGAGAGAAGAACCGTGTGGTGCCGGGCATTTTTCTGCTGATAAACGGCCCTTGATAGACGTGACATGAGAAGCAAGACACGGAGTTCCTGGATCTCTTGAAAATATCGCTATGCTGTTAACACATTACAAATACGAGACTCCAGCCGTCATAGGAAATGTCTAGAAATACTCCATTTTGGTGGCGGTGTGCCGTTCCACTGCTGAGTCCTTATGTGAGCGATGCATAGTTCTTTTCCATAAGCGAATACGTGGGTTATCCGCTCCAAGACAAAAGCGGGATTTGTCACTAAAAACGATGTGACACCAGTCGGATCCCAACTATGATTCCCGGATACGATTCCACTGATAAAGAGCAGTCGATGTAGGGTGGTTAATGGAAGATGTCAGAAAAGGGAACGAAATTGGAGTCCTGTCGGTGCAAGTCGTCTCGCGATGCTAGGCGATGACAATTTTTGTTTGGTTGTTTGTTTCTTTGGGAGGTTTAACGACCACTGCGAGCAATTCCATGGGCTATAAGCAGTCTCCTGTACATAATGTAGGGTCACTGACTCGAACAAAGAGAGACAGCTAATGTCGTAAGACACACATAATATCCATACCTTGCCGGGATTCGAACAAGTACCCATCTTTGACAAATGATCAGAAACCAGCGTTTAGACCGCTGCGCCACCGGAGCGGAGCGATGACACACGGTGCTGCGTAACGGTCGCTAAATCTCGTTGGATGGGGGACAGAAAAGCCGTCGGAGTGGTTCGTGTTTGTCGAATTATGAGACGATCCAGTCGCCTGCCTGGATCGACCAGAACCTGTCCGGAGGGTGTACATGCGCTCACGTACCCACTGCTTATATCACCAGGGCTCAGATAGTGGGTGATTCATCGATTAGACCAGCCTGCTTCACGCAGTCCCACGATGAGGTCCCTCGATCGGTTGCAGGATGCGCTGCCATGAAAGCGTGTAGGTTATCAGCCAACACACACTAATAGCGGGCAGCGGTTAAGGACCTCTCCAGACACGCTAAGGGATCTAATATGTCCCATGAGAAGACTTTCCAAACCATCACGGAACTGCCACCGCCTTGACCAGAACCGACCTATCAAGATGAGGTTATGGTTCATGCTGTCGAAGCCACACCCGTACTCTCCTGCCAGCTCAGTACAGTAGAAAATGGGATTCATTTGACCACCCGACGCGGCGGCACTCTGCAGAAGTCCAGTTTTGATGTTGTTTCCTGCACCAGCCGAGGTGTAATGTCCGATGACGGGCAGTCAGGCAACAGTGGTACACGAGCAGGGCGTCGGTTCCTGTACCCCAGGGTATACAGCGTACGTCATACCGTTCGCACGCTGACGCTGATTGGGCTTCCGACATTTAATCTAAATGTAATTCGCTCCGCAGTTGCCAAGTGGACAGTCTGTACGAGCCCGGTCATCAATGGTGTGTGGTCGACCGCCGCTTGCTCTCTGGGTACTAGAACGTCCGTCGATGGATTCGCAACATACCCCCTGATACGGTTGCCCTATAAAAGCCTAGGGTTCTTACCACTTGGACGATAGAATGACCAGCGCCGACAATGCCACCACGACGAAGTGACGCTCAGATCACCACGTTTACCTATGTTCGTCGATTGCCGTACAATGTTTCGAAGCCTTGCTGTCCGCCTATTTACCGCCAGCGTTCGGTTTGAGTCTGTTCCACTACGCGCGAGGGAAGCCGTTCTCAACTGCTCATCACCTATATCTCTAATGTTTTGTCTATGGTCCAAGCGATGGCTCCTGATGTAACGTATACTCTAGATTCAGTTTCCTTTTGATTTTACTATCTCTCGTTATTTTATTTTCCTATGTAAATTATCTTCTTACTTAACGAGATGTTATTTCTCCCGCTAAATGATATGTGGCAATGAGTGTAAGTCATAACGTGGTGGTAGGCAGTATAAATAGGCGCGTTCAACGATACCTAGGAGAGCTTTTGTTTATGTGCGAGAGAGCTTTTGTGCTACGTGAGAGAGCTTTGTTTTATGTGTAGAGAGATCTTCGTTTATGTGAGAGCAACTTCGTTATATGTGAGAGCCAGATATCGAGTAGTTGTGTGACCTGTGAAGTATGTGTGGATAATACCAGGAGTTTCCCTAATAAAAGGTTTTCTTAGTAAGTACGTTTTTCTCAGTTCATAGTTTTGTCAGACCTCTGTCTGGCTGTTAGGTCTCTTTCATTAAGTGTTACTATTAATAACCAGCATAAGACATTATTCATGATAATAATAACTACTACAACAATAACTACTAGCAGTTAAAGCTAATTCATTATACTGATCATTCGTCCGAGATGGATCCGGATTGGAATCGCAGTGAAGCATGGATGTTGTGTTTGTCTTACGGCACTGGCTCTCTCCCTTCTCTGGAACCAGTGGCCCTAAATTTTGTACGGGCGACTGCTTATAGCCCAATGAGTTGCTCATGGTGGTCGTTAAACCATTAAACACTCAATAAAAAAATGTTTTGTCTACTGAGTGTATACTGTACATTGATGAAGAAATTAATCGGCGTATAAAACTTGCCTCGAAAGGTTTAGCAAGAAACAGTACAATTTTCAAGGGCAATATAACATTCTGCCTTAAAAGAAAAATGTTTGATCCTTTCATCCGTCCAGTTCTTACGTGCAGAGAAGAGACTGGGACTTTGATTAAACAGATAAACAAAGGAAATGAACAACTGAAAGAAATAAGGAGTAATGCATACTTGGTGCAACAGAAGTTCCTCTTCTTATCTTTAAACAAGTTAGTAAAATCATGCAATGCGTTGATTAGGATACGCTTTCCAACATACCAGAAATCATTGCTCAAGTTATGAGGATAATGGTTGTGGAACAAATATCGCTCCTGTACCCTGACCTTTGACCCCATTTCGATGATATTCAACAGAACCGGTTCAGTATATGCCTCCGGAACTACATACTCAAGTTTTGTAGCAATAGAAGCATTTTTAATACGTTTTGACGCATAAGGGCGATGGAATGGATTCTGCTCTTGACTACATTTTGTCTATTTTCAACAAGATACCTTCCCAGGTTGTCCCCTACCACATGCTAAAATTTCATCGAAATCGAACCATTTTTACGCGAGTCATTGCACAGACAGACAGACAAAGCTGGAGCATGTACGATTCTTCAACTTCTTCAACCTACGGTTGGAAAGCGACAAAAAGATCAGATAAGAAGAGGAACTTCTAATCTTTAAGAAAAGAAAAGGAATTTGTGTATTCATCTTCTTATCTTTAAGATAAGAAGGGGAATTTGTGGATCAGAAAAATGACAAGAGTGGAACACATCATGATCAGAGTAAAATGCCTCAAGATATTATAATCTGGACATATTACCGGAAGAATGGACCACTGATCACTGGTGGACAACCGAAAGTTTAGACTGGATACCAAGGGAAAGGAAAACATTTAGAAGAAGACCACGTGGAAGATGGGTGGATGAAATTTGAAAACATGCCGGAGTGACATGGAAGAGACTGGCTCAAGACAGACCGTTGTTAAAGAAACTTAGGGAGACCTTCTTCCAGCAGTAGATTGATTATGGTTGACAATAATTATGGATATATTTTCATAAAATTGAGAATTCGAGCACTTCCGTATAAAAATGCTTAAAAAGTTTGATCTCCATCTTTTTCAGTTATTATGTTTGCTTGAGCGTGTATTTTGTTGTACAAGAGAAAGCACATCAGACCATGAATCCATTTCATCGTGTAAATTTTAAATACCTTAATAAAGAACAAAGTTTGTGTTCTCAGCGATGCTGACTGCATTTTGGAGTACATGGTGCCTTAGCATCGGAAAAATCGTCATAAATTCTTTTTCAGTAGTACTTGGTACACGCTATCCAGAAAAGTTAAAAACCATGTTTTTCTTTTCTTGAAGTAGTTGAACAATAGGCAATTGCATTATTAAATTTCATTTAATTTAGCAAACAACGATTATGAATGAAATACACTACTGGCCAAACAAAAGGCAACACTAAGAAGGACACGAGATAGCAAAGCCAGATTTACTGGACACATAACAACAGATACAAAGATGAAACGATTGAGCTTACAGACCCGTGCGACTTGCGGAACACGCAGACATCAGTAGTTCGTGTGGCCCCCCATGGCTGGCAATAACGGCCGCTACACGCCACGGCATCGAACGAAAGAGGCTTTGGATGTGGGTTTGGGGTACGTCGGTCCAGGCTGCTTCCCACACGTTGCCACTGTTCATTAGGCGTAGACGCGGGTGGTGCTTTCCGGGCCACTCGGTTGCCGATCAGCGACCACACGTGTTCGATGGGCGACATATCGGGAGAACAGGCGAGCCACGGCAGCAGTGTCACCTGGTGGGACGTGAAATATTGTTGCACGATGCATGCCACGTGCGGGCGCGCATTGTCCTGTTGAAACGTGGCCGCTGGCAGGTCCTGCAGGTAAGGGAGGACTACAGGCTCCAAATCGTCAGAGATGTAGCGGTGGCTGTTGAGTGTACCGGCGATTCGTACCAGAGGGGTGCAGGTGTCATATCCAATTGCGCCCAAAACCATAACGCCAAGCGACGGACCGGTATGGCGATGCATAATGCAGGCGTCATACAGTCTCTCGCCGCCGTGCCGCCACACGCGGATCCAATCATCGTGGTGTACCAGGCAGAAGCAAAATTCCTCGTAGAAGACAATGTCGTGCCATTCCGTAGTCCAGGTGCAGCGTTCAATGGCCCACTGACGCCGCACTCGCCGGTGGTGTAACGTCAATGGTAATCGGAGCAATGGGCGCCGTGCGACAAGTCCCCGCTCCTGCAGACGACGTCGAACAGTACGTGATGATACGGGTTGTTGCGCAACGCACCCTAATTCCTGCGCTAACGTACGCGATGTGGCGGAGCGAGCCGTCAAAGCCCGCCACACAACATGCCGGTCCTCTGGTTCGGTGCTGTGCCGCGGCTGCGGCAATCGCTCACGTCGGTCCGTCCGTCCCTCCTGCACCCACCGAACCCATACTCGCCTCACTGTGGCTAGATGTCGTCCCACGCGGGCGCCGATGTCTCGGTACGATATACCGCTGTCGCGATAAGCCACTATTCTTCCTCTGTCGAACTCCGAAACTTGCTGGAATGACTGCCGTATTCTGCGACGAGGCAACAGGAAGCTTCCGACGCACAGGTCCGGCAGCACAACACACTTTCTCTACTTACACCCCGCCTTCTGTGCACCCTTCTTATAGTGCTTCTCGGTGGCTTGCCAGGCGTACATAATTTGCATATGTCCTGCAATGCTAATCGTTTGCATGTCCTTTCGCGGGCGACGCATGCTGCGAATTTCAGGCCAATCGGATGCTTCCTTCTTGGTGTTGCATTTTGGGTGGCCAGCAGTGTATTTATAGCTTAAAGTCTGCTATAGTTTCGCTGGAAAGTACGGTCCAGCTTCAGCATCTAAAACGTCTAGGTCATACATTGATTGACCCAAAACTGATTGATAGACCTAAATCAATGATGAAAAATCCGAGGCTGTCGTATGCACGATTGAATAGTTAAAAACTTGCATTTAAAAAATGATATTTATTTACAAGGGGGAGACCTTTAACTGTAAATAAACATCCTTTTTTTAAATGCAAGTTTTTCACTATTCAGTCGTGCATACGACAGCCTCGGATTCTTCATTATAACATTTAGCACGAAGGCTTTTGTCACTTACCTAAATCAATATTTGACCTACACTTTTTAAAAGCATTTCACATTTTTTAAAACCGTGATAACGTAGTAAATGATTAAGTATGTTCATCTCCATACTTATCGAGCGCGTGGAAAGCACTCATCAAAACCAATGGCTGCCACGAGACGTTTAACACGGGAAACTGGTAACATCGCCACAAGCAAGAAATCTAAACGCTTAGTCCTCATGAAGCTGGACCACCGTTCCCAGCGAAACTATAGTAGACTTTAAGTTATGAACATTGCATTCATAAACGTTGTTTTCTAAATTAAATTAAACATGGATTTTCTTTAGCTGCGTGATTCGTACTTGATATTTCGTCCCATTATTACGATTTCAGCTTTTCCTAGGCACTCATACATTGAAGAGCCATAAAATTATGCAAGTCTTGATGCAAATCGAAGCAATAGGCACTCATACATTGAAAAGCCATATAGCAAGTCTTGATGCAAATCGAAACAATAGGCACTCATACATTGAAAAGCCATAAAGCCAGTTATAACGAACAAGTCTTGATGCAACCGAAGCAATAGGCACTCCTACACTGAAAAGCCATAAAGCAAGTCTTGATGCAAACCGAAGCAATAGGCACTCATACATTGAAAAGCCATAAAGCAAGTCTTGATGCAGATCGAAGCAACAAACACTCATACATTGAAAAGCCATAAAGCAAGTCTTGATGCAAACCGAAGCAATAGGCACTCATACATTGAAGAGCCATAAAATTATGCAAGCCTTGATGCAAATCGAAGCAATAGGTACTCATACATTGAAAAGCCATAAAGCCAGTTTTAACGAAGTAAATTTCTCCGTCATTTTTGTCCACACCGGGGCTCGAACCCGGGTCCCCTCATTCCGGAATAAGTCACTCTACCAATTAAGCTACGCGAACGTTCGTTCTGACTGCTATCTGCCCTTATGTCGTGTGCGTCTTGCTGGGCAGGCACGTACACGACATAAGGACAGATAGCAGTCAGAACGAACTTTTTCTAGGCACTCATACATTGAAGAGCCATAAAATTATGTAAATCTTGATGCAAATCGAAGCAATAGGCACCCATACATTGAAAAGCCATAAAGCAAGTCTTGATGCAAACCGAAGCAATAGGCACTAATACATTTAAGAGCCATAAAATTATGAAAGTCTTGATGCAAATCGAAGCAATAGGTACTCATACATTGAAAAGCCATAAAGCAAGTCTTGATGCGAATCGAAGCAATAGGTACTCATACATTGAAAAGCTATAAAAGCAAGTCTTGATGCAAATCGAAGCAATAGGCACCCATACATTGAAAAGCCATAAAGCAAGTCTTGATGCAAACCGAAGCAATAGGCACTCATACTTTGAAGAGCCATAAAATTATGCAAGTCTTGATGCAAATCGAAGCAATAGGTACTCTTACATTGAAAAGCCATAAAGCCAGTTATAACGAAGTAAATTTCTCCGTCATTTTTGTCCACACCGGGGCTCGAACCCGGGTCCCCTCATTCCGGAATAAGTCACTCTACCAATTGAGCTACGCGAACGTTCGTTCTGACTGCTATCTGCCCTTATGTCGTGTGCGTCTTGCTGGGCAGGCACGTACACGACATAAGGACAGATAGCAGTCAGAACGAACTTTTTCTAGGCACTCATACATTGAAGAGCCATAAAATTATGTAAGTCTTGATGCAAATCAAAGCAATAGGCACCCATACATTGAAAAGCCATAAAGCAAGTCTTGATGCAAACCGAAGCAATAGGCACTCATACATTGAAGAGCCATAAAATTATGCAAGTCTTGATGCAAATCGAAGCAATAGGTACTCATACATTGAAAAGCCATAAAGCAAGTCTTGATGCGAATCGAAGCAATAGGTACTCATACATTGAAAAGCTATAAAGCAAGTCTTGATGCAAACCGAAGCAATAGGCACTCTTACATTGAAGAGCCGTAAAGCAAGTCTTGATGCAAATCGAAGCAATAAACCTTCTACATTGAAGAGCCATAAAGAACGTCTTGATGAAAACCGAAGCAATAGGCACTCATACATTAAAAAGCCATAAAGCAAGTCTTGATGCAAACCGAAGCAATAGGCAGTTATACATTGAAGAGCCATAAAATTATGCAAGTCTTGATGCAAATCGAAGCAATAGGTACTCATACATTGAAAAGCCATAAAAGCAAGTCTTGATGCAAACCGAAGCAATAGGCAGTCATACATTGAAGAGCCATAAAGCAAGTCTTGATGCAAATCGAAGCAATAAACCTCATACATTGAAGAGCCATAAAGAACGTCTTGATGTAAACCGAAGCTACAGGCACTCATACATTGAAGAGCCATAAAATTATGCAAGTCTTGATGCAAATCGAAGCAATAGGTACTCATACATTGAAAAGCCATATAGCAAGTCTTGATGCAAATCGAAACAATAGGCACTCATACATTGAAAAGCCATTAAGCCAGTTATAACGAAGTAAATTTCTCCGTCATTTTTGTCCACACCGGGGCTCGAATCCGGGTCCCCTCATTCCGGAATAAGTCACTCTACCAATTGAGCTACACGAACGTTCGTTCTGACTGCTATCTGCCCTTATGTCGTGTCCGTCTTTCTGGGCAGGCACGTACACGACATAAGGACAGATAGCAGTCAGAACGAACTTTTTCTAGGCACCTATACATTGAAGAGCCATAAAATTATGTAAATCTTGATGCAAATCGAAGCAATAGGCACCCATACATTGAAAAGCCATAAAGCAAGTCTTGATGCAAACCGAAGCAATAGGCACTCATACATTGAAGAGCCATAAAATTATGAAAGTCTTGATGCAAATCGAAGCAATAGGTACTCATACATTGAAAAGCCATAAAGCAAGTCTTGATGCGAATCGAAGCAATAGGTACTCATACATTGAAAAGCTATAAAGCAAGTCTTGATGCAAACCGAGGCAATAGGCACTCTTACATTGAAGAGCCGTAAAGCAAGTCTTGATGCAAACCGAAGCAATAGGCACTCATACATTGAAGAGCCATAAAATTATGCAAGTCTTGATGCAAATCGAAGCAATAGGTACTCTTACATTGAAAAGCCATAAAGCCAGTTATAACGAAGTAAATTTCTCCGTCATTTTTGTCCACACCGGGGCTCGAACCCGGGTCCCCTCATTCCGGAATAAGTCACTCTACCAATTGAGCTACGCGAACGTTCGTTCTGACTGCTATCTGCCCTTATGTCGTGTGCGTCTTGCTGGGCAGGCACGTACACGACATAAGGACAGATAGCAGTCAGAACGAACTTTTTCTAGGCACTCATACATTGAAGAGCCATAAAATTATGTAAGTCTTGATGCAAATCGAAGCAATAGGCACCCATACATTGAAAAGCCATAAAGCAAGTCTTGATGCAAACCGAAGCAATAGGCACTCATACATTGAAGAGCCATAAAATTATGAAAGTCTTGATGCAAATCGAAGCAATAGGTACTCATACATTGAAAAGCCATAAAGCAAGTCTTGATGCAAACCGAAGCAATAGGCACTCATACATTGAAGAGCCATAAAGCAAGTCTTGATGCAAATCGAAGCAATAAACACTTCTACATTGAAGAGCCATAAAGAACGTCTTGATGAAAACCGAAGCAATATGCACTCATACATTAAAAAGCCATAAAGCAAGTCTTGATGCAAACCGAAGCAATAGGCAGTCATACATTGAAGAGCCATAAAATTATGCAAGTCTTGATGCAAACCGAAGCAATAGGCACTCATACTTTGAAGAGCCATAAAATTATGCAAGTCTTGATGCAAATCGAAGCAATAGGTACTCTTACATTGAAAAGCCATAAAGCCAGTTATAACGAAGTAAATTTCTCCGTCATTTTTGTCCACACCGGGGCTCGAACCCGGGTCCCCTCATTCCGGAATAAGTCACTCTACCAATTGAGCTACGCGAACGTTCGTTCTGACTGCTATCTGCCCTTATGTCGTGTGCGTCTTGCTGGGCAGGCACGTACACGACATAAGGACAGATAGCAGTCAGAACGAACTTTTTCTAGGCACTCATACATTGAAGAGCCATAAAATTATGTAAGTCTTGATGCAAATCAAAGCAATAGGCACCCATACATTGAAAAGCCATAAAGCAAGTCTTGATGCAAACCGAAGCAATAGGCACTCATACATTGAAGAGCCATAAAATTATGAAAGTCTTGATGCAAATCGAAGCAATAGGTACTCATACATTGAAAAGCCATAAAGCAAGTCTTGATGCAAACCGAAGCAATAGGCACTCATACATTGAAGAGCCATAAAGCAAGTCTTGATGCAAATCGAAGCAATAAACCTTCTACATTGAAGAGCCATAAAGAACGTCTTGATGAAAACCGAAGCAAAAGGCACTCATACATTAAAAAGCCATAAAGCAAGTCTTGATGCAAACCGAAGCAATAGGCAGTCATACATTGAAGAGCCATAAAATTATGCAAGTCTTGATGCAAATCGAAGCAATAGGTACTCATACATTGAAAAGCCATAAAAGCAAGTCTTGATGCAAACCGAAGCAATAGGCACTCATACATTGAAGAGCCATAAAGCAAGTCTTGATGCAAATCGAAGCAATAAACCTCATACATTGAAGAGCCATAAAGAACGTCTTGATGTAAACCGAAGCTACAGGCACTCATACATTGAAGAGCCATAAAATTATGCAAGTCTTGATGCAAATCGAAGCAATAGGTACTCATACATTGAAAAGCCATATAGCAAGTCTTGATGCAAATCGAAACAATATGCACTCATACATTGAAAAGCCATTAAGCCAGTTATAACGAAGTAAATTTCTCCGTCATTTTTGTCCACACCGGGGCTCGAATCCGGGTCCCCTCATTCCGGAATAAGTCACTCTACCAATTGAGCTACACGAACGTTCGTTCTGACTGCTATCTGCCCTTATGTCGTGTCCGTCTTGCTGGGCAGGCACGTACACGACATAAGGACAGATAGCAGTCAGAACGAACTTTTTCTAGGCACCTATACATTGAAGAGCCATAAAATTATGTAAATCTTGATGCAAATCGAAGCAATAGGCACCCATACATTGAAAAGCCATAAAGCAAGTCTTGATGCAAACCGAAGCAATAGGCACTCATACATTGAAGAGCCATAAAATTATGAAAGTCTTGATGCAAATCGAAGCAATAGGTACTCATACATTGAAAAGCCATAAAGCAAGTCTTGATGCGAATCGAAGCAATAGGTACTCATACATTGAAAAGCTATAAAGCAAGTCTTGATGCAAACCGAAGCAATAGGCACTCTTACATTGAAGAGCCGTAAAGCAAGTCTTGATGCAAACCGAAGCAATAGGCACTCATACATTGAAGAGCCATAAAATTATGCAAGTCTTGATGCAAATCGAAGCAATAGGTACTCTTACATTGAAAAGCCATAAAGCCAGTTATAACGAAGTAAATTTCTCCGTCATTTTTGTCCACACCGGGGCTCGAACCCGGGTCCCCTCATTCCGGAATAAGTCACTCTACCAATTGAGCTACGCGAACGTTCGTTCTGACTGCTATCTGCCCTTATGTCGTGTGCGTCTTGCTGGGCAGGCACGTACACGACATAAGGACAGATAGCAGTCAGAACGAACTTTTTCTAGGCACTCATACATTGAAGAGCCATAAAATTATGTAAGTCTTGATGCAAATCGAAGCAATAGGCACCCATACATTGAAAAGCCATAAAGCAAGTCTTGATGCAAACCGAAGCAATAGGCACTCATACATTGAAGAGCCATAAAATTATGAAAGTCTTGATGCAAATCGAAGCAATAGGTACTCATACATTGAAAAGCCATAAAGCAAGTCTTGATGCAAACCGAAGCAATAGGCATTCATACATTGAAGAGCCATAAAGCAAGTCTTGATGCAAATCGAAGCAATAAACCTTCTACATTGAAGAGCCATAAAGAACGTCTTGATGAAAACCGAAGCAATAGGCACTCATACATTAAAAAGCCATAAAGCAAGTCTTGATGCAAACCGAAGCAATAGGCAGTCATACATTGAAGAGCCATAAAATTATGCAAGTCTTGATGCAAATCGAAGCAATAGGTACTCATACATTGAAAAGCCATAAAAGCAAGTCTTGATGCAAACCGAAGCAATAGGCACTCATACATTGAAGAGCCATAAAGCAAGTCTTGATGCAAATCGAAGCAATAAACCTCATACATTGAAGAGCCATAAAGAACGTCTTGATGTAAACCGAAGCTACAGGCACTCATACATTGAAGAGCCATAAAATTATGCAAGTCTTGATGCAAATCGAAGCAATAGGTACTCATACATTGAAAAGCCATATAGCAAGTCTTGATGCAAATCGAAACAATAGGCACTCATACATTGAAAAGCTATAAAGCCAGTTATAACGAAGTAAATTTCTCCGTCATTTTTGTCCACACCGGGGCTCGAACCCGGGTCCCCTCATTCAGGAATAAGTCACTCTACCAATTGAGCTACGCGAACGTTCGTTCTGACTGCTATCTGCCCTTATGTCGTGTGCGTCTTGCTGGGCAGGCACGTACACGACATAAGGACAGATAGCAGTCAGAACGAACTTTTCTAGGCACTCATACATTGAAGAGCCATAAAATTATGTAAATCTTGATGCAAATCGAAGCAATAGGCACCCATACATTGAAAAGCCATAAAGCAAGTCTTGATGCAAACCGAAGCAATAGGCACTCATACATTGAAGAGCCATAAAATTATGAAAGTCTTGATGCAAATCGAAGCAATAGGTACTCATACATTGAAAAGCCATAAAGCAAGTCTTGATGCAAACCGAAGCAATAGGCACTCATACATTGAAGAGCCGTAAAGCAAGTCTTGATGCAAATCGAAGCAATAAACACTCATACATTGAAGAGCCATAAAGAACGTCTTGATGCAAATCGAAGTAATAGGCACTCATACATTAGAAAGCCGTAAAGCAAGTCTTGATGCAAACCGAAGCAATAGGCACTCATACATTGAAGAGCCATAAAATTATGCAAGTCTTGATGCAAATCGAAGCAATAGGTACTCATACATTGAAAAGCTATAAAGCAAGTCTTGATGCAAACCGAAGCAATAGGCACTCTTACATTGAAGAGCCATAAAGCAAGTCTTGGTGCAAATCGAAGCAATAGGCACTGATACATTGAAGAGCCATAAATCCAGTTATAACGAAGTAAATTTCTCCGTAATTTTTGTCCACGCCGGGGCTCGAACCCGGGTCCCCTCATTCCGGAATTAGCCAATTGAGCTACGCGGATTTTCGTTCTGACTGCTATCTGCCCTTATGTCGTGTGCAAAAATCAGAGACCATTTATCATAGAGATCCATCTGGGAAAAATCAAAAACCCAGAGACCCATTGTTTTATTATTTTCGCGGGAGCGAAAACATCAGAGACCCATTGTTTTTCATAACAGAGTCAAAAGAATTATTTTAGTATGTGCAAAACATTGTGGCATGATATTAAGTGTTGTTTTTTTTACATTCCAGAGTAAATAATTTAACTAGTTTTACGTTTCTTGTGCAACAGTTCTTAATCGTTATTTAGTTATTCGCTTACTTATGTTGAGACATTTCGTATAAATCAGAAAAGTCATTAGACACTGTCACATGCCAGTTTTATGTTTCGTGTGGGCTATTAAGTGTGTTTTTTACATTCCAGAGTAAAGGCATTTCAAAAAGCAGGCCTTATTTCTTTAAAATAATAAATGTTTTTTTTACATTTCTTTGTTTTTTACTTTCCAGAGTAAGACATTTCAAAAAGCAGGCCTTAGTTCTTTAAAATAATAATTTTCACACGATATAATTAAATTCGACGTACTGTAAGTATTTGTAGTGATTTGTATTGGTAACCGAAACAATCATTTTAATTATAATGCATACATTTGTGTTTCGCGCAAAAAAAATGAAATAAATTTGGTTTTACGAAAAACAATCGTGGATTCCAAAAAATCCGATTAATTAAAACCGCCGTAAAGCCTAATTAATAATATAGTAATTGAAAGATAACGGATTTTCGCAAAAGGGCCTCGAAGATATTTTTTGCGGGGGCGGGCGGGGCGGGGGGGGGCTAGAGTTTTTGAGCCGACTCTCGTCATTACTTGTCAGCAGCTTTCAAATTATGCGTGCAACTCGCCGGCAGTTTGAAAGCCGGTGACGAGAGTAATGTGTCACAACACACCAGTACATCTAACCTTGCTGATAATGGGGCTACAGAGTCGTAAGCAGCTCCGAGTGCCCATGCTAACCTCGATTCACTCTCGAAAGCGCCTCAAATGTGCATGCCAACATCAAAACTTGACCTTGAGTGACTGGAAGAAGATCGTTTGGTTCAATGCATTTCATTTCTTGCAGCACCATGTGGATACCCAGGTACGTGTGCGTCGTTTATCAGGGGAACTGTCGGCACCAGGATTCATCGTGGGACGAAACAAGCCGGTGCAGGAAGTAAAATGCTTTGGGTAATGTTCTGCTGGAAAACCCTGCATCCACTTATTCATGTGCGGGAAATTATGACGTCTACCACCTACCTAAACATCATTGCAGACCAGGTATATCCTTTCATGGCAACGGTATTACGCTCTAATAGTGTTTTCTTTCAGCAGATAATGCGCCATGTCAACAACCTGGATTGTTCGGAATGTGAGAAGGACTTCCAGGTATTTTTCTAGCCCCCAAATTCTACAGACATCAATAATATCGAATATCCGTGGTTTTTATTTGAGCAAGTCTATGTGTCTAAGCAGCGGTCTAAGCTCTGATCTAATTAGTGATATAAGCTCGGTGATCTAAAACGTATGCGGCTAGGATGCTGTGTATTTCTTACGGTACTGGCTTACTCCCCTCCCTCGATCCAGTAGCCCTAAACTAGGGACAGGCGACTGTTCTAGCCCACTGAGTTGCTCACCGTTGTCATTAAATCCCAGTAGAACACACACAAAAAAAATAGTTTAGAAAATGTTGTCGTGCAATGACTGAAAGCAGTAAGAAGTGCGCGAAAGTTCGCACTATAGTAACACTGAAATGGCCGTCCCCTGTTTTTTCTTTTATTCTTTCTATTTCGGGTTTTTTTTTTTTTTTTTTGATTGGAGGTTTAACGACCACCGTGAGCAACTGAATGGGCTATAAACAGTCGCCCGTCCCTAATTTAGGGTTACTGGTTCCAGGAAAGGGAGAGAGCCAGTGCCGTAAGACAAACACAACATCCATGCCTCACCGGGATTCGAACCCGGACCCCGTTCGGACGAATGATTTCGGGGTTTAACGACCACCATGAGCAAATCTGAGAGCTTTAAATATCAACCCGTCCCTACTTTTGAGACACGGGCCGCTGGGGGCGTAGTGGCCAAAGTTCGTGACTGCTACGGAAGAGTCTCAGGATCGATCCACTGAACATCCCCCATGCGCTGGATGGGCAGGTTAAGCCGTCGTGCCCTGGATCCTACCCCCTACCCCGTTTATAAATAAGCACGCCCTCATTCCCTTTTCTACCTTGCTTCCGTGTGACTTTCCTATCCGGCAGTCTAGCTGAAATCTTCTACATTCCTACTTCTAAAGATTGTTTAAAACCTAGGGTCAGATACTCCCTTCCTAATATCCTCTATAAAAAACGTCTAAAAAATCTCTAAGTGTTAATACCTTGGTTCCGTGGAAAGGACAAAGCCAACGCCGTACGACAGGAGCACCAGCCATACTTCATTCGCCCCCGCTCGAACTGATATGGAGACCGCGCCTCTGACCATTCGGTTATCCGAACGCCCGCTGGATATCATGTCTCTGTACCGACTAGTCGAACATGAAAAATTATTTTTACCTTGGGGTAGCTTTAAGAAGACGTAAACGCACATGCTTATTTATATCGATAATTTTCTTTTATTAAATGGATAATTAAACACATCATTGCTTCCGAAAATTCGATTGAAAAATGCAGAATCTTCTACGCATAATTTTCAGTTTTAAATAGCCAAACATTTTTTTGTTCTCTAGGAGCCGTAAATGAATATGTTTAAGCATTGACAACAAAAATAGGGTTGGTGGCATGTTATGGTTAGGTGTCCGGTAAACCTATCGCTGTGTTCTAAAACCTTGTCGAAAGCATGTCTCAAAGGGTCAGTGCATGCATTAAGGCCAAAGGTGGGCCGACACCGTACTAATGTATGTCAATTAATGCTATGTTGTGCTTCTCTTCTAGGTGCCCGTTGACTTTCGTCAATATAGTGTATTTACGTATTTTTTCCGACGGACGGCTTCCACCATGTCAAATACTTTAGAGGCATTTTCCTCTTTCTGCTATGTGGAATTTTCCACCCCAGTGGCCAAGTGGTTTGAGGTGCTGGCTTATGACCATTCGTCCGAAACTGGCCTGAATTCAAGCCCTGGATGATCGCATGAGAAGTGTGTTTTCTTACGGCGCTGGATTTGTCTACTCCCTGGTAACAGTAGCCCCAATTTAGGTACGGGCGACTGCTTACAAACCTGAATGCAAGAGTAGCTTATAGTGGTATAGTGGTCGTTGTCGGAACAGAATCGCCGGAAAAGACTGGTAATCCCTAATTCCAGGGGAAGCCTGCATATTGTATCGGAAACGCATCGGAATTCTTGCTTCGGAAAAGAACAATCGGAATCGGAATTTTGATATCGCTCGCGGAGAATATTTGCTCCGAAGCATTTGTGCACGCTTTAAGTTAAGATAATCTGCCTCCGCTGTTCATTTATTAGGTGTGAAACTTAATTCTCGGCCCCTGACCGCAAGCGATCATAGAACGTCCGAGACAGCCACAGAAAGTTGACAATGAAAAACTGGAACAACTGTTAGACGCGGATCTCTGTCGCACACAGTCAGAGATAGCCCAGGCACTCGGAGTAACACGGCAAGCCATTGCAAAGCGCCTGCACAAGCTTGGACGGATTAACAAGGAGGGCCGTTGGGTGTCCCACCAACTCACAGCTGCGAAAAAGTCTAGGCGCCACAATGTTGCTGTGTCCTTGCTCTCCAGATTCAAGAAGAAGGATTTCCTCCACAAGATTTTGACCTGTGATGAGAAGTGGATCCTCTACGATAATCCCAAGCGGCGCAAATCTTGGGTTTATTCAGGTCAGCCTACCACCAGTACCGCCAAACCGAATATCCATGCCAGGAAGTTATTGCTGTGCATATGGTGGGATCAGCGCGGTGTCGTACACTATGAGTTGCACAAACCTGGTGAAACGGTCAATGCTGAGCGTTATTGTCAGCAACTCTTTCGTGTGAGTGACGCACTGGAGGCGAAAAGGCCATACACCGGCAAGGGCAGAAGGTCGATCCTGTTGTTTCAGGATAACGCGCGTCCTCACACCGCGAAAACAAATTTAAACACGATCACTGACCTGGGATGGGAGATTTTGTTCCACCCGGCGTATTCTCCAGACTTCGCCCCGTAGAATTATCACCTCTTTCGCTTCCTGCAACATCACCTGAGTGATATGCACTTCACTTCTGTCGAGGAGGTCCACACAAGTATTGATGACTTTATCAACTCGAAACAGCCATCTTTTTTCCTCAGTGGCATTCGGCAGCTCCCTGACCGATGGCTCAAATGTATCCAACACGACGGGGATTATATCCCTGATTAGGTTCGTATTCGATTAGCTATAATTTGCTGTCAACGTGTCGTGCCTGTGGCCGAGAATTAAGTTGCACACCTAATAATTCCACTGCAAGCTCATGCTGCGATTTTAACTCTCTGTGTTTACTGGCTCTGCCATTTTGGAAGTTGTTTCATTTCTTTCAGGAATATCTTTTGAAGAAGATTAATCACCGCTGTGCAAAGTATTCCAATTTCGTACATTGGTCATAAACATTTTTACAATAGTGTGACAAAATTGCAGAAAATTTCACTCAATCTAGTAAGTGAAATATGACTCTTTTATGTTTTTCGGATTAAAAAAATACATTTAAAAAATACATACAAAAGTAAAATAGCATTCGTAAGTTATTACATATCGCTGCTATAAGAGCATCTTATTATATCCTATGCTTTTGTCCTTTTTTTTTTGTAGAATTTAATTATCCGCCGCGCCTATGCAACCACCACTGCTTCTGCCTCAGTGCTGCTATCACTCATCGTGCGAATTATATCAGTTAAGTTAAAATAATAATAGTGTAGTTCCCCTGACACCTGTATGATAATGCTACGCGAACATGTTTTCCAACGCGGTCGACATCTTCCAAATGAATGATTCCGATTTCGTCTGCGTAGTTCCGACGAACTGTGCGTGCCCACACTTTTTTTGAGTGTCCCGATACGAAAAGTTTGTTTTCGTTCCGAAACTTTCCCTTCCGACATTACGACCGTAAACGGTTAATGTACCTGTTCCCAATAGAACCGACACATTTCTGCGCTTCCCGAACAGAAACATCTCCATAGCGGTCGCAAAAATATTTCCTTTCATCCTCTCATCCCAGCAGTACTGACCATAAACCGGTCAAAAATGATAAGCACTCCCTTCTAGTCATTCATTTTCTGCTCCATGACAGCATGGGGATCGAGTAGTTCCCCTGACATGGACATCATATCACTGGAGAGAAACAAGAAACTCAAACATCGCCTCTTTCCTTTCTTAGGTTCGTCGCCATTATTGTAACATTTTCAGCATTAAATCAATCAGAAAAGATTAATGTCGATCTCCCGCCCGAAATGACCACTTTGAATAACAAAACAAAGCGAAAAAGTAACGTCTTCTGATCATCTGATGTTCCAGGTCACTTCTCCGAGCGGCGTTAAGATGACTAAACATACCCTGAATGAATTTGTTCCAGCCGCGTTCGACCCACTTCTTAGAAAGAGAATATTTTCTGAATTTGTTCCAGCCGCGTTTGACCCACTTCTTAGAAAGCGAATATTTTCTGAATTTGTTCCAGCCGCGTTCGACCCACTTCTTAGAAAGAGAATATTTTCTGAATTTGTTCCAGCCGCGTTCGACCCACTTCTTAGAAAGCGAATATTTTCTGAATTTGTTCCAGCCGCGTTCGACCCACTTCTTAGAAAGCGAATATTTTCTGAATTTGTTTAAGCCGCGTTCGACCCACTTCTTAGAAAGAAGCGAATATTTTCTGAATTTGTTCCAGCCGCGTTCGACCCACTTCTTAGAAAGCGAATATTTTCGTACGAGCTGATTTCAGCCCCTTTTGATAACCCCGAGTTAACTCGCTCTGAACAGCTAAACGGTTAAAGAGTCCCATTGGTAAAATTCGTTTTCTATTCGACTCCACCGTCTGTAATCCAAACTTTGCTGATTAAAATAAACATTTAGGCGTAAGACCTCTCATATGCCAATAAATGTCAGGTAATTATTACCTGTTACACCATCATATTCTATTCTGGGTTTAAAAAAGTGCTCATTAAAACCAAAAATTCGGTGGTACCTCTCTAAGGCTACCGACACAAGCTTTCAGTATTGCGTAAGAAATCACAAAACCGAGATACCATTTCTTTTTCAGTGTATTCATTTGTAGCTCTGTTTTTTACTGTAACATTTTTTTTTTTATAAACCAGTCGAAAAGCAAAAGGAAAGGTTTAAAAGAACCAATTTCTAAAAGGAATATTTTATCCTTAATACTATGCAAATAACCCAAGTTAATATTTATTGAGAATTATTTCAATCCTCGGAGTATTTATTTTTTATTGTTTATACTGATTCAGGTTTGTTTCCGAAAGCTTTTAATACTTTCCAGACATAATTTGCTAACCAGAACAAAAGAAAAAAGCTAAAGATTTTGTCTTTGGCTTAATTAGACTATGCTTTGCGTCTTCCGCTAGCAACTTCAAAGAAAGGACCAACATTTAGTCTAGGGTGAGTCGTCTACGCTAAACAAAAGTGATGCCGAAACTATGAGAATAGTTAACGTAATTGCTTCCTTTCAAGTACCTTGGGACTTCACAATTTCCTACATTCCGTGAGAATTTCTTCGCTAAACTTCGAAATATGAGAACGGTTATACCTTGGGTATTAAATTTCAGGATGTTAGATGTAATTCACTTTATCCCTGTTCATTTGTTCTAACCGTAGCAATATTTTTACCACTCGTAAGCATTGAATTCAGGGAAGAATCAAAGTCACAGGCACACATATATATACACACACACACACACACACACACACACTCTCTCTCTCTCTCTCTCTCTCTCTCTCTCATTAGAGAAATAGGAGAAACATATTGTCTTCTATTCCTATTCGCAACTTTGATATATTCATCAACTTCCTATCTGTGTATATTCAAATGAGCCCTCTCAGGTGGACGAGTGGTCAGAGGCGTAGGTTTCTGGTTATACGTCTCAGATAGCGCCGGGTTCCAGTCTTGTTTGGGGGCATGGGTCATGTGTTTGCCCAACTGCTCTGGCTCCCTACCCTTTCTAGAATAACTGACCCTAAATTGGAGGCTACTGCTTATAGCTTTTAGAGGTGCTCATAGTAGCCGTTAAACCCCACACAGCCACCCCGGTGGCGCAGTGGGCGTTGGCTTCTGGTCATTCGTTCGAGGTAGATGGGTTCTTACGGTGATGGCTCTTTCCAAACCCTGGAATCAGTGGACCTAAATTGGAGTTGTTTACGGTGTATCATACATATATATATATATATATATATAGACCCAGAAAAAGACCACATGGGAGATGGGTGGATGAAATTCGTAAATATGCGGGAGTGACATGGAGGAGACTGGCACAAGACAGACCGTTGTGGAGGAAACTTGGGGAGACCTTCGTCCAGCAGTGGATTGATAATGGTTGACAATGATGATGATGATGATATATATACCGATGAGCCATTACATTATGATTACCCCCAACCTGGAGACCGAACGGTGGTGCAAGTGAAGTTCACAGAGCAGTATATATAAAAATCGAGAACCGGCTTTCAGTTAGTAGAGTGTTCGGAGTCAGAATGGGAAAAGCTGCCGATTTATCGGAGTTTGATAAAGGGCAAATTGTGATGGCACAGTAAAACGGAACTACGATCTCGGAAACGGCGCGGATTGTGGGTCGCTCACGTGCCGCTGTAGTAAGTACGTATCAAAAGTGGTGCACAGATGGCCAAATGGCCAAACGACGAACCGTCGACCAGCCGTGGATCGTCCGTAGCTCACTGATGCCAGAGGGGAGCGGAGACTATCGCGCATAGTTTACAGCAACCGCAAGGCCACAGTGCGACAAATCACCCGCAGCTATAACAGTGGTAATCAGGACAATATGTCACAGCATTTAGTTCACCGCATTGTCATCTCCATGCTCACTGCGCGTCATCGCCAACAACGCATGAAATGAGCCTTAGATAATCGAGATTGGACAGTGGATGATTGGAAGAAAGTGGCCTGGTCTGATGAATCAAGATTCCTGGTGCATCACGTAGACGGCCGAGCGCGGATACGCAGATTACCAGCAGAGGCTATGGCACCTCGATGCACTGTTGGGCGGAAACCGGCTGGCGGCAGCGGCGCGATGCTGCTTTTCTTGGGGAAATATAGGCCCCATTATCCCAATAGCACAGTCTCTGACAGCTGCCAGGTATCTAAACATGTTTGCGGACCAAGTTCCCCCATTCATGGCAACTATGTGTGTCCTGCTGGTGATGGCTATTACCAACAAGATAATGCAACATGCCACACAGCCAGAATAGTAAAGGAGTAGATCCTGGAACATGCTGGTGACTTTCTGTTAATGCACGGGCCTCCAAATTCACCTGACATGAACCCAATTGAACATTTGTGGTTCGACTTGGAAAAGCGGGTTCGCGCTAAATCCCCACTACCCCGAAATGTAAGGGAACTGGAGGACCTGCTGTTGACATTATGGTACCAGATACCCCAGGATACCTATCGCCACCTCATCGAATCGATACCTCGCCGAGTGACAGCAGTTTTTCGGGCTAAAGGGGGTCCTACAGCTTATTAGGTAGGTGGTCATAATATAATGGCTCAATTGCATGTGAACAAATTATCAGGAAAAACCAAAATTTTGATGCAAAAAAGAAGAGAGATGAGGACAACTAAAGAAGATGTGACTTCCAAAGTGGAATATATAGAGCTATGCAAGACAGTACGAAAAAGTATCACTGAAGACGTAAGGAAATTCAACTGTGAACTAGTAAGGAAAGCAATTGAAAACAACCAAAGCCTAAAGATAGCAAAGGGACATCTCAGTAAGGGAAGAAAACAGATTATGGCACTGAGAAAAGAAGATGGTTCTGTAACAAGAAATAGAGGCGAAATTTTGACAAGAGTGAAAGATTTCTACTCCAAATTATATGAAAGGGATGATACATGTACTCCAGGCATCATGAAAGGTACCAGAGTTCTTCCAGTCCTTCCAGCAGAAGTTGCACACGCAATCAAGAACATGAAGCAGGGAAAAGCTCCAGGAGAAGATGGAATTACTGTAGACATCATACAAGAAGCAAGTGGAGAAATCGAAACAGTACTCGCCCAAATTTTCACTCGATGCCTTAATGAAGGGGAAATTCCTGAGGATTGGAACAACGCTACAATGATTTTGCTACATAAAAAAGGTGACATTGAGGATCTCAGGAACTACAGACCTATCAGCCTCCTATCAGTGGTTTATAAAATCTTCACTAAAGTTCTTTCACACCGCTTGAAGGTAACACTGGACATGGCTCAACCGAGAGAACAAGCTGGATTCAGGAGTGGCTACAGCACAATAGATCATATCCACGTACTAAGAGAACTAATTGAAAGAGCGAGGGAATATGAACTTCCATTGTGCATGGCTTTTATCGATTACGAAAAAGCCTTTGATTCGGTGAAACCATCAGCAGTTGCAATGGCTCTGAAATCCTGCGGTATTGAAGATGCATACATTAATATTATTAATAACATCTATGAAAATGCAAGTGCAAAGATTCTGCTATTTGGTAATACAACACACATAAAAATTGGAAAAGGAGTGAGACAAGGTGACACCATATCTCCGAAGCTCTTTAATGCTACATTGGAAAATGTCTTTCAATCACTGAACTGGGAAAACAAAGGGATAAAGATTAATGGAGATTATCTAACCCACCTTCGTTTTGCTGATGACATAGTCATTTTTGCAACTACCCCATCGGAGCTACAGAGTATGATGCAGGAACTTGCTGACAAAAGTAAAGAAGTGGGATTAAAAATGAACTTTCAGAAGACAAAAGTGATGTTCAATGCTTTTACAAGAAATGAAGATTTATCGATTGATGGAGAAAAGCTGGAGATAACAGACACGTACGTTTATCTTGGACAGCAGATATCAAGTGAGGGTCACATTAGTGAAGAAATTAATCGGCGTACAAAACTTGCCTGGAGAGCTTTTGGAAGAAACAGCATAATTTTCAAGAGCAATATGCCATTATGTCTTAAAAGAAAAGTGTTTGATCAATGCATCATTCCAGTGCTTACGTATGGTGCAGAGACGTGGACCTTAGCTAAAAGAGACATACAAAGGCTGCAGACAACTCAAAGAAGCATGGAGAGGTGCATGCTTGGTGTAACCAGGAGAGATAAGAAGAGGAACACGTGGATCCGAAAAATGACAAGAGTGGAAGACATCATGATCAGAGTTAAATACCTGAAATGGCAATGGGCTGGACATACTGCCAGAAGAACAGACCATCGATGGACAGCCGAAATTTTAGATTGGATTCCAAGGGACAGGAAAAGACCCAGAAGAAGACCACATGGAAGATGGGTGGATGAAATTCGAAAGTATGCGGGAGTGACATGGAGGAGACTGGCACAAGACAGACCGTTGTGGAGGAAACTTGGGGAGACCTTCGTCCAGCAGTGGATTGATAATGGTTGACAATGATGAATGATGAGGTGTACATATACTGTATATACCGTGCATTTCGTATTGTAACTTACAGATAATCTGTTAAAAAGGTTATAAATTTAGGCTCTGCTAACATATACGCAGCTTTAAAAAAAGGAACGTTTTCTGGGAACTTTGATTTTTTTAAATTCTGCGTCGTAATTGACAGGAATGGTTGGTTGTTTAGAAAATTATCAGAGATATGTTAATAGCAGGAAAACATAATGCAATACGAAGATGGAGGACCGCAATCAGTTGGAAAGTGTTTTTTTTTTTTTTTTTTTTTTTTCCGTATTTACTTACGAGCATTTTAACAGTGTATAGATACAACAAAAGCGTTATGATTTGCTCTCGCAGTCGACCACGTGTTGTGGTGAGCTGAGCGTCACACTTATTCGTGAGTGATGCAGAAACTTCATACTAGGGAATCTAACCACGGAAATGTTAGATCTAAATACAAACACTGGTAATGCTGAAACAACTCAAAAGTTTTGCTTTTTATTCACTTGAGGGCAACAGAAAAGCATTTAAAGATGGCAGCTCTTTTTTAATAAAATTGTTTTTCCCTATTTCTTTGTACTGCTGGATCATCTCGTGAATTGCACAATTCTGTGCGAAATAATGTTCGGGATCAGTGTCGCAGGAACAGAACAGATTACACTGCAATTTGCCCCCTGAACTTCAAGGCTTGGAAGTTACACGAGGGAATTGTTTTTCTTCTCCTAGATACCACGGTCTGTGCTTTATACGAAGAAAAACACGGAATATATGAGAGAGATATTTTCCGTACATTTTTTAAAAATTTTGATTATGTGCATCGATGATAAAATAATAAAGTATCATTTGAAAATATCATTATGCGTCGGAGAGCTCTCCATATGACAAAAAGGAAGAAAGGAAGTAAAATCATGATATTTTTGTTTATAATTTCCCGTTGAAGTATGTAAATGCATATTTTTATTTGTGAGAATATCTCCTCTCTGAAAATCTGACTGAAAATAGAATTACGTGTCAAACTTTATTCTTTATGGTAAAATCTCACATAGGTGTTTCTAGTTTAACGGCGATATGTTTTCTCGCTAGGGGACTAATATACTGTTTGTCTCACTATATCTGCTTCTGAAAATCCCGTTAAAAACTTCGTTTCGAATCCAGTAGCTTTCGTTAAATGCAAAATTTGGCATACATTTTCTTTTTCGTCATACACAGTTCCGTCATTAGTCGGAGTTAGTACATACTTTTGTTTGAAACAATATTTCTGTTTTTACAAGTACTTTGCTGTTAATGGAAATTGTAACACTATGAAGAAATGCTCGGATTTGCACGAAATTCGCAGAGAGTGGGTAAAGCACCATAGGAGATGCCAATGATCAAAACTGATCGCACACGCAAATATGAGGAGCGCGCAACGTCACCGGAAACGTCACACCAGGGGGTATAAAATGAAGACGTACAGAGAGCAGGTTTTTTACGATTTCTTTTTTTTTTTTTTTTTTTTTTTTTTTGATTGGAGGTTTAACGACCACCGTGAGCAACTCAATGGGCTATAAGCAGTCGCCCGTCCCTAATTTAGGGTCACTGGTTCCAGGGAAGGGAGAGAGCCAGTGCCGTAAGACAAACACAACATCCATGCCACACCGGGATTCGAACCCGGACCCCTTTCGGACGAATGATCAGAGGCCATCGCTTAGACCACTGCGCCACCGGGGCGGCTTTTACGATTTCCAACTGTAGATTGAAGAAGCGTATATGCTCCAGCTTTATCCGTCTGTCCGCACGATAACTTGCGTAAATATGGTTCGATTTCGATGGAATTTTAGTATGTGGTAGAGGACCATCTGGGGACGAACCCTATTGAAACTGGGACAAATGGGGTCAAAGGTCAAGACATAGGAGTGGGATCCATTCCATTGCCCTTATGCGTCATAACTTACGTAAAAATCCTTCGATGGAGACAAATCTTTATCATGTTGTTCCGGAAGTACACTTTACAGGTTCTGTTGAATATCATCAAAATGGGATCAAAGGTCAGATCATAGGAGCCAGAATTATTCTACAGCCATTATCCTCATAACTTGAGTAATGATTTCTCGTATGTTGAAAAGCATATCATAATCAATGCATTGCATGATTTTACTAACTTGTTAAACTTACTATCGCTAAACTAGATCGTACGCAGTTGTTAACATGTAAACATGCCCCGTAGGAGGTCGTGACAACCATACGAGCAACTTTGGCGGAGTTTGTAAGAGGTAGAAACGTTGGACTCAGAGAAGGTGGTTTATCATAAGATGATATTGCTGCACGAGTTAGGCGTAACGCAACTTCCGTTATGCGTACATGGCGTCAATGGACAGCAGAAGGTTCTACGCATCGTCGTGCAGGGTCTGGAGCTCGAAATCGCACGACCGAGCGGGAAGACAGGCACTTGCACCGCATGGCAGTGAGGACGCGCACAACACCATCCACGACACTTGCGCAGCAATGGAGGGATGGATGGTCCACACATCGTCCGATGTCTGCAATCACTTGTTCGTCACCGATTGTTGCAGAAAAGCCTCGTTGCTCGCCATCCATTACTGCGACTTTCCTTGACTCTGAAGCATGGGCGCCAGCGATTAGAGTGGTGACGCGAACGTCCAGACTGGAATGCCGAATGGGAGCATATTGTGTTTTCGGACGAGTCCAGATTCAATCTAATGCATCACGACGGGAGAATTCTTGTTCGCATGTACCGTGGCGAACGGCTTCTGGCAAGCTGCATTGTGTAGCCCTATACAGGTCCCACGCCGAGCGTGATGGTTTGGGGCGCTATTGAGTTTTATTCACGCACTCGCCTACTACGCATCACAGGCGCATTAAACAGCCAACGCTGCATCATGGGAAATGTTGGAAGCTGAACTTCTACCCTTCCTTCAGACGTTCCTGGGAGCCGTCTTCCAAAAAGACAATGCCCGACCCCATTTTGCTCGTACTGTGTAAGACGTACCCTGTGCACATCAAGTCGTTCGTCTGTCCTGGTCTGCACGCTCGCTAGATTTGTCACCTATAGAGTACGTCTGGGGTGTCATCACGCAACGACTGGCTCGCATGGCCTCGCCGCCTGTTACAACCAACGAACTGTAGATGCGTGTAGAAGCAGAACGGAATGCAATACCGCAGGTGACCTTCCAAACTCTGTTTCATTCGATCCCACGGCGTGCGGGGTCGGTTGTCACCCCACATGGTGGATTTACTTATTACTCATTTTTTGGCCTTCCTCATCACGAACCGGTATGCAATTGTGATCATCTGCAGATTTTACCATAATTAAACACTTTCATAAATTTCATTGTGATTGCTTATTTCTTTCTTGGTGCTGCAATTTCTAATAACGGCAGTGTACAATTTAAACAATTAATTTCGTTTGGAAAACTGTTAATTAAGCTAATATCTTCCTTTTCATGGTACACAGATTTGAAGAACATCTATCTTGTAAAACCCAATTTTGCCAGTGGCACAACTCAGAACTACATTCTTCTGCTCCGGAGCCAACCACTTTCCCAATTAATCTACATCGACAGCGGGTTATCACTGTTACTTGCGGTCTTGACAAATGCGTAACCTCTATATCACGTCATGTATCATCATCAGCAGTAGCATCGTCATTCCCAACCATTATCAAACCACTGCTGGATGAAGGTCTCCCCGCCGCCCCAGTGGGGCAATGGCCTGAACGATGGCTTCTGATCATTTGTCCGAAAGGGGTCCGGGTTCGAAACCCGCTGAGGCATGGATGTTGTGTTTGTCTTACGGCACTGGCTGTCTCCCTTCTTTGGAACCAGTTGCCCTACATTAAGGACGGGCGACTGCTTTATAGCCCATTGAGTTGCTCGCAGTGGTCGTTAAACCTCCAATCAAAAAAAAAAAAAAAAAAAAAAAAAGAAAGAAGAGGAGGTCTCCCCAAGTTTTATAACACAACTGTCTGTCTAGTGCCAGTCTCCTCCATGTCACTCCGGCATTCTTTCAAATTTCATCAATACATTTCCCACTTGGTCTTATTTTGGGTTTTTTCTATACCTTGGTATCTACTCTAAAATTTCGGTTGTCCGTCGTTGGTGAGATCTTCTGGTAACATATCCAGCCCATTTCCATTGCAGGGATTTTAATCTGATCACGATGCTATCCACTCTTGTCATTTTCCTTATCCACGAATTCCTCTTCTAATCTTTCCTGGTTACAGCAAGCATGCACCTCTCCAAGTCCATTCCGTTGTCTGCAGCCTTTTTATACGTCATATATGTATGTATATATACATAGTCGAGTCACATTATTGTGACCACCTCCTACTTTTGACGTCAACAGCGCGTAGCCAATGAAAGAAGGCACGTGTCGTGAGCTGGCTTGGAGGGTATATAACGTGTGCTGTAGGCAATCTGAAAACATATCAGGGCCGCGGGTGGCCTACTGGGCAACGTTCGTGACTGCCACGGAAAGGGCCTCAGGTTCGATCCCAGGCAGGTACGAACTGCCAGGGATCGAACCTGAGGCCCATGTATATCTGCCGTGCGTCGGCGGATATATATGGGCCTCGATCAACTAAATATCCGCCGTGCGTCGGATGGGCACGTTAAGCCGTCGGACCCCGGGTACTGGCCCCCAGGTAATAAATAAGGGCGTCTCCCTCCCCCTTTTTACTTCGCTTCCGTGTCACTTTCCTATCGGGCACTCTAGCCCAAATCTCCTAGCTTCCTATTTCTAAGGGTTGTTTAAGACCTGGGGTCAGACACTCCCTTCTTAAAATCCTCTACATATGATCATGATCTGAAAACATATCACTCGTTGTTGTCATGGATAAAAGTAGCGATTTATCAGATTTGCAAAAAGGGATGATTATCGCCTTTTGGGCCACAGGTGGCAGTATTTCTGAAACAGCGCAGTTTGTGAACTGTTGGAATGCTGCTGTGGTTAAAGTGTATCGTGATTGGAGAAATGGCACCATTGCGAATAAGCGATGTGCAGACTGCGGAGCACCACGTGCCATTGATGTCACAGGTGAACGTCGGCTTCGAAAAAAGAACGGTTTGGCCACCAGATGGCATAAATGTTAATTTCTGCTTCTGATGTATTGACCACAAAATCTGATTAGCTAAAGTCTCGATCGAAAACATTCTTTCGCCGACCGATGCCACTCACATTGATAAACCTTTTCGGAATATTTTCTTAAAATATTGCATGGTTTCCCCGCCAGGGACGTAGACGTAAGTCATATTTTTGTCAATATCTCTGCTTCTAATGGTCCGATTTGAAACATTCCTTCCTTATTGGATATAGTTTCTGGTGCGACATGTTTTTCATACAATTTCAAAATTTTCAAGTAAATCGCAGACTTTCCTCTAGCGAGCGTAAAGGTAAATCGCGTTCCCCCAATATCTCTGCTTCTAAAACTCCGATTTGAAAAACATTTTCTGTCCCGGATACAGCTTCTATTGGGAAATCTTTTGCATATAATTTCTTACTTTTGGTAAAAAACTGTTTGGCAACCAGGGGGCGTAAATCTTAATTTTCGCTTCTAATGTATTTGCAGCAAAATCTGAGCTTCTAAAATCTCGATTGAAAAAAAAATCGTTTGTGGACCGATACTACTCACGCCGATAAACCATTTTGGAAATCTTAAAGTAATGCATAGTTCCTCCGCCAGGGGCCTACATGTATATCTCATTTTTGTCAATGTCTCTACTTTAAGAGTCCGATTTGAAAAACTCCTTCTTTGTTGAATAGTGTTTCCGGTGTGAAATGTTTTTCATATACATTTAAAATTTTCAAGTAAATCATAGACTTTCCACTAGAGGGCGTCAAGGTAAATCGCGTTTTATCCTATATTTTTGATTCTAAAGCTACGATTCAAAAAACAAATCGTGTATCGCATACAACTCCTGATGGCAAATGCTTTTCATATAGTTTCTAATATTTGGTAAAGAACAGTTTGACCACCAGGGGGTTTAAGTGTCAGTTTCTGCCTCTGATGATGTAGCAAAATCTGAGTTCCTCAAAACTCGACTAAAAAACTTCTTTCCTTGACGGATACCGCTCACATCGAAAAACTTTTTAAGAATACTCGGATTTGAAAAAAACTTTCCTTGTCGGAAAGCGTTTCCGCTGCGAAATGCTTCTCATATAAATTCAAATTTTTCTTAACGCACAAGTCTGCGACCAGGGGGCGAAAGTTCAGGATTCCGTTTACAGAAATATCTAAAGGTTTAAGAACCCGATTGAAACACTTCTTCCTTCGTTCATATACTTATTGCTTTCCATACCAGTTCCATTGACTTTGAACAGCTTTGATAAATTTAATATGCGTCAGAACGGAGTCAAAAGACGTGCTCATTACACCCGAAAATTCGGTGTCATCTTTCTTGTTTTAATTTCTAGCCGCTTGACGTGTCCACAATCATTTTCCTGCTCATTTTACAGCTTTCTCGATACAAAATATACTATATTGACAAAAGTCTCCGGACACCAAGAAGAGAAACACAACATGACATTTATTGACATACATTAGTGCGGTGCTTTTGACAAGGTTTCGGAACACAGCGATAGGTATGCGCTTCCATTCAGCACATAATGCTGCCGCTAACTGTTGCTTAGTAGTAGGCCTTGGTTCCAAACTTCTTATGCGGCGCTCTAATTCATCCCATAGGTGCTCTATGGGATTAAGATCAGGGCTTTGTGCTGGTCAGTCCACACACGACACGGAATTATTGTCAAACCACGCCGTGACAGTCCTTGCTTTATGGCTGGGCGCATTTTCCTGATGGTACCAAAAAGGTTCGGTTCCATAATATTGCCACAGAGTTGGTAGGGCATAATTGTCCAGAATATCAAGGTAGACGAGCTGGTTAAGGCTCTACGAGACCCGCCATCTTGTATTGCTGCCTTCTCTTGTTAACCAACGGGCAAGCGTATTTCACGAATTTCTCGGGCAATTTTGCACATTTTGGAACACCGTTTGTGGCTAACGCAAGATATATGATAAATAAAGAGTTCCCTGGTTTTATATTTTCATTTTGGACTCTTTAAGCATTTTTTATTAATTAATAAAACTATGGAAGACGCCTTGGTACGACTTTCGCTGCAGATAAAAGATGAAGGGAAAGGTCAATAAAAATTCTGAAACCAGGGAACTCTTTATTTATCATATATCTTGCGTTAGCCACAAACGGTGTTCCAAAATGTGCAAAATTGCCCGAGCAATTTGTGAAATACGCTTGCCCGTTGGTTAACAAGAGAAAGCAGCAAAATAAGATGGCGGGTCTCGAAGAGCCTTAGCAGGTTTGTGCACGATAACCAATGGGCTGGGAGCATTCCACGAAAAACAACCCCACACGAGTACACTTCCAGCTCCAAACTTGACCTTAGGAACAGTACACTGTGGTAAATAGCGTTCCTCCGGCTATTGCCATACCCAGACACAGCCATCATACTGATGGATCGTGTATCTGGAGTCATGAGTCCA
Organism: Macrothele yani; assembly: GCA_039090855.1. Taxonomy (NCBI): domain Eukaryota; kingdom Metazoa; phylum Arthropoda; class Arachnida; order Araneae; family Macrothelidae; genus Macrothele; species Macrothele yani. The sequence continues at coordinate 65,763,967 of CM077028.1, read as the reverse complement.
TACGACCCGTTTCTACCGATCTACGATATACGATAAATGTTCTTTACACCATGCCAAACGACGAGTAGCATTCTTAGTGGAGATGAAAGGCTTATGAGCAGCCGCACGACCACGGTAATTCACGGAATGAAGTCCTCTGCGAATGGTACGTGTATAAATCAAGGTTCCAGTACTCCGTCGATTAGTTGTAACTACTTTCCTAAGGCTTCGACGTCCTCTATCACTGATTTTCTTTGGTAAACCGGTACGTTTTGCTGCTTCAGGTACTCCATGTGTCTTCCACTTATTCAGTGCATCCAAAACAGTTGACTTTGGTATGTTTAAACGCCTCTCGGTTTCTCTTATGGACAACCCACTAATATAACACACAACAATCTTTCCTTTCTCAAAGTCGGTTCTCTGCCGCCGCGACATTTTCAGTCAACCTCACAGTGCGATATGGTCGCGGTCAGCTGCAGACTTGTTTTTATACTTTTTGCAGCTGTAGCGCGCATCTTAAAAAACTCAGCGGATCCGTTCATTTGCTTTTGAATAGGTGTCCGGTGACTTTTGTCAATATAGTGTATTTCCCCTAGGGATTCTGTAACCTTTCTTTGCCAACTGTGAGATTCGAGCCGACCTCTTCCTGTTCCGGAGCGGCTGTAGTCGCAATTGAACTAAGGTGCTTCGCTGTTTCAGGTCCATTTGATTCATATGTCACAGTGTAAAGTTAGAAACCTTTTGTACAGAATTGCTGATTGCGCAGTAAAAAACTAAAAAGCCTTTTATGGTACTGTGTAGATTTGAGTCTGTTGGCGAAAGGATGTGTTCATTATACGCACTAATTTGGTGTTATCCTTTTTAAAAGGTAATTACTCCTTATACTCTATAATTCGGCTTAATCCTTCTTAAAAGGCCATGCTCTGTAAACTCGATAATTCATTGTTATCCTTCGTGTCCATTCCGCTGTTGCAAAACAAGTTTGCAGTTTCAAAGACTGCTAATCGCTCTGAATTCAATTAACTAAGCTAACAGAGAGACTACCTGCAAGATTTTTCTGAATTTTTTATATGTGTTTGGGTTTAGTAGATGTTTTATGCATTCGAAGCCCTGCAAGGTTGATTGTAAATTCATGACAAATATCTTCGTGGTGGAGTAGTGAAAGCGGGGATTACATTTAAGAGTTGTAAAATATTAATTAGATTTAAATAGTGTAACGGTAGCTAAAATCTAAGCCGAAGAAATGGCACTTCTTAAAGCTAAGTATGCAAATGTTCTTATTGGAAATGACAAATTGACACATTTTCTCGAAACCGGTAAAACACCTCTTCAGGAAAGAATAAATCCCCAGCAATTTCATGTCAAAGTGAACAAATCCTATAACGAGAACACAAAGATTAAGCACGGACATTGTACAGTTAGGGTGATTTGCCATTGGTATATCCATAGCTACATAAAAATTTGTATCAGCTGCATACGAACTCAGAATTTTCGAGACGATGTTCAGTATAATCAAATTAGGTCCTGTACTCCAATTACGGTAATTTGTACCTTATAAATCATTATGGAAACGGGTTAAATTTCTCAATTTCTTTATCTTCATTCCCAGATCAGTCGATCATGAATATAAGAAGAAGCCAGTGCAAATACAGTTGGTGTTTACAATTTATGTCATTATACACAGTCGAGTCACATTATTATAGCCATCTCCTACTTCTGACGTCAACAGCGCGTAGCCAATGAAAAAAGGCACGTGTCGTGAGCTGGCTTGGAGGGTGCATAAGGTGTGCTGAAGGCAATGTGAAAACATATCACTCGTAGCTGTCATCGATAAAAGGAGCGATTTATCAGATTTGCAAAACTGGATGATTATCGGCTTTCGGGACAAGGGTGGCAGTATTTCTGAAACAGCGCAGTTTGTGAACTGTTCGCGTACTGCTGGGGTCAAAGTGTATCGTGATTGAAGAAATGGCGGCACTGTGAATAAGCGACATGGAAACTGCGGAACACCACGTGCCATTGACGTTAGATGTGAATGTCGACTTCGAAGGTGCAGGAGGGCCGATCGACACGCTTCACTGGATCAACTCACTGGCCGAATGAAGCAGGGGGCTACCACAAGTGTGTCTGAAACGACAGTTAAGCAAACCCTGCTGCGTATGGGGCTCCGATGCAGACGGATGGTCACTGCACCTACGCTAATGAAAGTGCATCGGCAGAAAATGCTAAAACAAACTATTTAGGGCTCTTAATTTATTCTTAGGTCCACCAAAATAAATGAAATTGATGAATAACGGACCTGTTTCCGTTATTCATCAATTTCAGTAAACAACTAATTTGTGTACTGTCAGTTGTGCGTGATATATAAATACACTGGCGGAAAGTTAAAAAAGATCACCAAGAAGGAGACGTCTGATACCAACGAAATTTATACAGCATAATAACAGAATGCAGAGGATAACGTGATCAAAACTTTACGGCGGAATACAGCTGCATTTGCTGGTAAACTGAAAAATAAAATTTCCATTTAACATGGTTAGTACGAGGTTGAACCGCCATGAACTGCGTCACACTGTGCAATTCTTTTTTTTTTTTTTTTTTTTTTTTTTTGATTGGAGGTTTAACGACCACCGTGAGCAACTCAATGGGCTATAAGCAGTCGCCCGTCCCTAATTTAGGGTCACTGGTTCCAGGGAAGGGAGAGAGCCAGGGCCGTAAGACAAACACAACATCCATGCCTGACCGGGATTCCAACCCGGACCCCTTACGGACGAATGATCAGAGGCCAGCGCCTTAGACCACTGCGCCACTGGGGCGGCGTGCAATTCTGGCATGGAGTCTGTCGTACAGATGTTGGATGTAAGTTTGGGGTATTGAGTTCCAAGCATCCTCAACCTGGACGCGTAAATCGGGGATGGTCGTAGCTGGCCGTGGAGACCGGATAAGTCGTTGTCCCATAAAATCCCCCACGTGTTCAATGGGGGACAAATCCGGTGAACGTGCATGCCATGGAAGTTGCCTCACACCCTGAAATGCATGCTGGGTTGCACGTGCCGTGTGTGGGCGTGCGTTATCTTGATGAAAAACACCACGATGGACCGACCTTACAAATGGCACATCAACGGACTGAATAATGTTGGTGATGTAGGAGGTGCTGTTTAACGTACCCGGTACAAACACTAGTTGTGTACGGGAGTGATAGCTGATCACTCCCTACACTAGGAGACCAGGTGTAGGCCCTGTGTATCGCTGGCGGATGCAAGAAGGGTGGAGACGCTCTCCTGTGCGTCTGCGAACACGCATACGGCTATCGGAGGCTCCCAAGCAGAATCTGCTTTAATCGCTGAACACGACAGATCGCTATTGCGTTCTCCAGTGCAGACGTTGGCGACACCACTGCAGCCGTTCCTGACGGTGGGCTGGAGTCAGAGATACGCATGCCATAGGCACACGTGCACGTAGTCCTGCATCCAGTAGACGGTTGCGGTTGTTCGCACAGTCACCTCAGGTGCAACGGCAGCTCGGATTTGCGTCGCAGTGGATGTTTTGCTTGACAACGCCGCTCTTCTTATGCGTCGATCGGTCCACTCATCAGTCCGTCTGTGAGTCCCGGTTCCACGTCTTCTCGTGCGGGAATGTTCCTCGGACCATCTACGCCACCATCGTACCACCACCGATACTTCCCGTCCAATTCGCTCCGCAATACGACGATACGACCACCCGGCCTCGCGGAGTCAGACTAGACGACCTCGCTCAAAATCCGATAACTGCTGAAATCGTACACGTCTACCATGTCCAGGCATTGCAGCTTCTTCAGGGTCTTCGCACGTGTCCGTACGCCGACGACTGATTACATTCACTTCGCCGTACTCCTTAAATACCACCGACGATAATTTGCATATTATGCCGTGCTGTGGCGTAAGCGTTCACCGGTTAAACCCGAAATTAACATCACACCTACGTAAACTCGACCCATTAACCTATGTAAATTTCATGATCATCCGCCAGTTCCTTCTTGGTGTTCTTTTTTCACCTTCCGGCAGTTTAATTAATTCGACTTTATGTTCGGCACCAGGAATTTTTGGAAGCAACTGGTATTTTTAAATAGAGGATCTCCAATAGGATGCACGTTTTTGGAAATGAAAAGTTTAGGTTTAGTTTATACCTACCTTTTACAAAAAAAGCGAAATAAAATTTCAAGTTGCAATTACTCTGATACTCCCATTTTCCAACAGAAAGGCACCCAGGACTTGGGAAATCTTTCCCCACCCCATTCGCTGATATGATTCAAGTTCAAAAAATTTCTCACTTACTTTTACTTCTTCCCCAAAGTTGTTTCCCTTTCGGTGTCTACTCTTCCGAGGAAGTCATTAAGGATAACTCCAACCTACTGTGGAGATAATGTTGGTGGGAGATTACTTCCCTTTATCCAATCTTACAGTGAAATCTCACACAGCCGACTTAAACAGTTGTTTTCCTGTGTGTGAACTGGGATGCGTGTGTGTGTGAACTGGGATGCGTTGGATAACACGAGACGGAAAATATGGGAAGTGCCAATTCGAGTGAAAAACAAGGAACAAAGCAAAATTTCCAATTACTTTCGAAGCAAAACAGCAGTGCTCAAAATTAATCGCTTATTCGTTTCATTATTCGTTTCCCTTGTAATCATTTTCGGTATATCATAATTCCAAGATGCAATGTAAATATTCTTACACGAAATTTCATTGAACATTTTTTTAAATGATAGTCGGACGAGCGTGAACTGCTCTCTTCACTTTGTTCATACTCTTTCGAATATTTATAACAGTCTTTCTAAGAAAAGTAATTTGCGACGTAGTGATAATTGTCATCCAAAAACGTTAGTTCTTTTAACCATGTTTCACCGATGTCACATTGCACGAGGTATATAATGTTAACCACCAGTACTTCTTCTGATCAACCAATGAAACAAATAAGTACTATCTATGCCATGCATATCATGTGCCTTGGAGCAGATTGGCTGGCTCACCGGGACAACTAAACATTTCTCGGTGGACCACTCAAAAAATGGCGCATCTTCTGACATTTGTTTTCTTGGTATTGCGTTTTTTTTAAACGAACGAATACTTATTTTGGTACTTATAACTTATATTCGTTTACTTTAATTGAGTTTTGTTTCCATCTGAAAAATTATTTCCTTTAACCTTTTAACTACCATAACGCCCGAAACGCTCTTACATCCAAACTACCATGACCTCCTGAAAACGCCCGTCTTGAGTGAGTAGGATTTTCTACACATACCTGATGTTTGTATTTGCACGGCCTCTATGGGGTTACCAGAGGTCTCCCTCAGTCACCATTGTTGTCGTTAAATAAATAAGTAAAGCAGGAGTTGGTATCACGATATTATCAGGTAACCACAAAGACATTTGCCGTTTTTCGAGTGAGCAAACTGAGCACTTTATAATGACTGGATTTGCGGAGAGATGACGTTCAGCAGTAGTACATCGTCAGCTAAAATCTCAAGATGCCCTGCGCATGTGAATTAGATGAGTAAGCAGTTTTGTAGTGAAAAAACGTGTGCTTACAATGACGGTATTAGGAGAGATTATTCGTGGGTGTTTGTTATACGGATTTAAACTCAGTTCATCTCCTGCAGAAACAACTCGTCGCATTTGTTTAGCATTCGGGGCAGATGCTGTGTAGGAACGCACAACTCAGAATTTGTTTCGAAAGTTCAGAGAGGGAGATGAATCCCTTCAAGACAAGTCCAGGAGTGGTCTTACTGTCAGCTTTACACAGAAGCCATGAAAGTTGGTACTGAGCAGGACAGTGGCCAAACATACCAGAAACTAGCCCGGGCATTTGGTGTTAGTGATGAAACCATCTGAAGACATCTGCATTGCAGATCTCTTTGGACTGCATGCAACAGGTAAAGCATACAAATTGTCTAAGTGGGTCCCACGCGAATTATCTGCAGTGAACAAACAGCAACGTGTCCCAGCTTGTCTTGCATTGCTGTCTCGCTATGACAAGAAACCATTTTTGGATAGGGTACTCACATGTGATGAGAAGTTCGTCCAGTGAAGCACCCCAAAAGGTTCTAAACATCGGTTGTCCACCAGTGACTGAATTCCTCACACATCGAAGCCAGCACTTCATCCACATACAGTAGTACATGGTTTTGTTCATTATGAACTCTTGCAACGCGTACAAACGATCACCGCTGCAGTGTACTGTGAACAACTCAAACGTGTGCATAAGGACCTGAAAAATAAGGAAGCTGCAGTGATCAACAGAAAGGGAGTTCTGCTCCTTCAAGATAACGCCCGTGCCCACTTCACTTCATTGACCAGAACCGATTGTCAAAGAATTTGTCATCCAGCTTACTCACCAGATATTTCTCCTTCAGACTATCACTTGATCCTTTTACTCAACAATCATTTGCGTGGACATGACTTCTCTAACTTTTATGAGTTGCTCGCTGCCCTCCAAACTTTTTTCTCTTTCCATGACTCGGCATTTTATCGCAGGGGTATATAAAAGTTGTTAATACGTTGCCAGAACGTTGTTGATGCCCAAGTTAACTTTTTTGATGAATAAATTGCTTTTCTATTAGGTAAGTGTTATATTTTGTTTCAGTTTCCGAAAACGGGAAATACTTTTGTGGTTACCTGATATTTACTCCCGTGACATCTCATGCTTTCTCCATGAAAAAATGCAATGATCGCCCAAGGGAAACATCTGAAGCTCAATCTACAACAAGACAACATATCTGAAGTTTCGTGTAGTGAACAAGCACTAATCGTTCTTTTGTTGACTTGTAAAGGGGAGGAGAAATTCTGAAAGGAGCAACAAACAGTTTCAGGAGTTATGGTATTCTGAGCGACACAGGGCCCTGGTGATTAAAGGATTAATTTTTTTTTCCTTCTGTCTAAACGTTGGGCTTTTGCTCTGAAATGACACTGCAAAATTCCATGTACTTAGGCTAGAAAAGTGCCGCCGGATAAAACCCGCTGTCATAAATTAGCTAAAGCAAATCACAGTTAAACCTATGTCGCTAGACTTGGAGCCAAGGGTAATTGGTATGTCCTACCCTCCTCTTGTGACCTTGAAGAAGACACAAATACTCACTGTAATGTTCCATCATTCCCAACTCCTGTCAGACAGACTGACACAGAGCACAAAGCGATTTCTCCGGAGAGATATTCCGAAAGCTGGGTCGCACCCATATTTACCTTACAAAAAACAATTTTGTAAAAACATGCAACACATTGATTATGATACGCTTTCCAACATACCAGAAATCATTACTCAAGTTATCACTCAAGTTATGAGGATAATGGCTGTGGAATAAATCTCGGGTACTGTGCCCTGACCTTTGATCCCATTTCGAAGATATTCAACAGTACCGGTTCAGTATTCCTCCGAAATAACATGATAAAGTTTTGCCGCAATGGACGCATTTTTAAGTTACGTTATGACGCATAATGGCGATGAAACTGATTCTGCTCCTATGTCCTGACCTCTGACCCCATTTAACCAATTTTCAACAGGGTTTGTCCCCAGGTGATCCCCTACTACATACTAAAATTTTATCTAAATCGAACCTTTTTTACGTTAGTTATGACGCATAACAGCAGTGGAATGGATCCCGCTCCTATGTCCTGACCTTTGACCCCATTTCTCCCAATTTCAATATGGATCCTTTCCAGGTGTTCCCCCACCACATGCTAAAATTTCTTCGAAATCAAACGATTTTTACACGAGATATCGTGCGGACGGACATACGCACACAACGCGTGACGTAATGAGGCAAATGGGAATCGCGACCATCTGCTCGCAAGTGTGTGACGCCATAAAACTTTAATAGGATCCACACACAACGCTTGACGTAATGAGACGGATGGCGTTGCCGCGCGCCAACATCTCAATCGCGAGAGTGTGACGTCATAAGATTTCTAAGCATGGGCAATATTAATGGGACGACGCCATTACACTAAAACCGTGGTGATTCGGGTTCGTTATTGAACCCACTAAACGAATTTTCCTAAAGTCGAGATCAAGCTAAATCGATCGCTAGTACAAGAAAACGGTAGGTTAACGACTTTCATCAAAATCTTTAGAGCCGTTTGCAAAATAAAATTTACATACATACAAGAATTGCTCCTTTAATAGTATGGGATAAGGGCGATGGAATGGATCCCGATCCTGTGTTCTGACCTTTGACCCCATTTTGTCTATTTTCAATAGGGTTCGTCCCCAGGTGGTCCCTTACAACATACTAAAATTTCATCGAAATCGAACCATTTTTGCGCAATGTATGACGCATAAGGGCAATGGAATGCATCCCGCTCTTATGTCCTGACCTTTGGCTCCACTTCACCTTTTTTCAATAGAGTTCATTCCCCAGTGATCCCTTACAACATACTAAACTTTCACCGAAATCGAACCATATTTTCGCAAGTTATGACGCATAAGGGCAATGGAATTCATCCCGCTCCTATGTTCTGACCTTTGATTCCACTTCACCCGTTTTCAACAAGGTTTGTCCACTGGCGGTCTCCCACCACATACTGAAATTTAATCGAAATCGAACCATTTTTACGTTAGTTATGACGTATAAGAGCAGTGGAATGGATTCCGCTCCTATGCCCTGACCTTTGACCCCATTTCGCCCACTTTCAATATGGATCCTTCCCAGATGTTCCCCTATCACATACTAACATTTCATCGAAATCGAACCATTGTTACGTTAGTTGTCGTGCGGACGGACATAAGCACACAACGCGTGAAGTAATGAGGCAAATGGGAATCGCGACCATCTACTTGCAAGTGTGTGACGTCATAAAACTTTAATAGGATCCGCACACAACGCGTGGCGTAATAAGACAGATGGCCTGACTGCGCACCAACATCTCAATCGCGAGAGTGGGACGTCATAAGATTTCTAAGCATGGGTAACATTAATGGGACGACGCCATTACTCTAAAAACCTGGTAATTCGGGGTGGTTATTTAGCCCACTAAACGAATTTTTCTAAAGTCGAGATCAAGCTAAATCGATTTCTAGTACCAGAAAACGGTAGGTTAACGACTTTCATCAAAATCCTTAGAGCCGTTTTCAAAATAAAATTTACATACATATAAGAGTTGCTCCTTTAATAGTATGGGATAAAGGCGATGGAATGGATCCCGCGTCTATGTCCTGACCTTTGACCCTATTTCGTCCATTTTCAATAGGGTTCGTCCCCAGGTGGCTTCTTACCACATACTAAAATTTCATCGAAATCGAACCATTTTTATCCACGTTATGACGCATAAGGGCAATGGAATGTATCCCGCTCCTATGTCCTGAACTTTGATCCCACTCCACCCATTTTCTATAGGGTTCGTCCCCAGGTGGTCCCTTACCGCATACTAAAATTTCATTGAAATTGAACCATTTTTACGCGAGTTATCGTGCGGACAGACAGGCGGACGGACGGACAGAGGGAAGGACAAAGCTGGAGCATATACGCTTCTTCAATCTACGGTTGGAAAGCGTAAAAAAAAACAAAAAAAAACATATATACCCGTATTCTGTTATTAATATGTTTTCAACCAGATCTTCACTTCAAAGATCTAATTGGCCGCACCGATGGCGCAGTGGTCTAAGCGCTGGCTTCTGATCATTCGTCCAAGAAGAGTCCGGGTTCGAATATCGATAAGGCATGGATGTTGTGTTCGTCTTACGGTGGTGTGGCTCTTCCCCTTCCCTGGAACCAGTGACCCTAAATTAGGGACGGGCGACTGCTTATAGCGCGCTGAGTTGCTACGGTGGTCGTTAAACCTCCAATAAGAAAAAAAAAAGATCTAATTGAAAACAAATCTTTTAGTACGACGCCTCCCATTGCATGAAACATTTACACGCACATGTTTTTTAAATAATATTTAGTTTTCTTGCTAGGGGGCTTTAATGTAAATCTCTGTAATTATGATACTCCCGCTTCTAAAAGTACGATTAAAACAAAATATACTGATATCCTTTGCGTCAGGGAATATTTTTCATATATTTCCGAAGTTTTGTCCCACGGAAGTGGCTGTCCATCATCCCTGTCCATAAATTAGGGAAGGGCGACTTCTTATAGCCCATCGCGTTGCCCACGGTTGTCGTTAAACCCCCATACCAAAAATAACGAGGAGAGATGTGCCTAATAAACTGGTAGCCGAGTGTATATTTCACTGTACAAACTTTTCTCACCACAGATTAAGGAAAGAAAGATGTAAAGATTGTTCAGTTAACGCACGATGCGCTGATTAAGATATTTTTTTATTTTTTGGACAGTCTGAACACGGAAGAAGATCGATACCTAAATATTAAAACTGCATCCCCCTTTGTAATCTTTAAATAGCGTGAGAGGCAAAAGGGGAGAGGTAGCTGCCTCATGAAGAGGAGATAGAGTCGAGAGAGAGAGAGAAAGTTATGTGCGCTCTGGAAATTATGAGAAGTTCTCCCTTTTAATAATGGATAACAAAGAAATTTTTATCCTGAGCATGTTTGAGCAAATGGAACAGACTGTAGTTGCAGTAGGGGAAAATTGTTGAAATGAATCAGGAGAAGAATGTTCAATCAGAGCTGACCGAGTCCGTGCATGCCGTCGATTAATTAGTTATAATGAAATCAGTGATCAATCAAATTCTCCGGAGCGAGTCGCGGTGACAGGTTGACGGAAGCACACTTCACGTGGAAATGCTCCAGCACGACGACTCCAGCTCCTTTTAGGCGATGTGCGGCTGCTGTTGCATGGGTGTGCGTCACTGTGCGACGAATGACGCCAGCATTTTAAGCCGCTTAATATTAATCCTGTCTACCACGGATGCACTGTGGCATGTCCTCAGTTGATATTCAGTTCACGGTATGCAGGTGTCCCTCTTAGTGCACTGAACGAACATGGCGTCGATTGATATCGTTCGGAATCAGAGCAATCGATTACTTTAATTATCAAGGAATGCGATTAATAATCGCAACCCTCTTCCGATATATGAAGATAAAAAACCCGAGTGATAAATGAAAAAGGCCGAACGCTCTGTCGGTAATACTTTGATAAAAATTATGATTCGAAATTTTTTGCCAATCTCTTTCCTTCAATAATTACCTTTGGAAACTTTTCAAAGAAAGAGAGACGAGCACGGTTTCTAGTTATTCGCTTTCTAAAAAAAGTGATAAAGTATATTTTAGTTATGTTGGCACAAATTAAATTTCTAATGATAGTCAAAAACAACCACAAACATTAATCTCATTATGTGTGTACGCTATTCCTAGATGTTGTTCCTTCACACAAAGCCAAACATCGTTGGTTACTTGACTTTCAACAGAGTATTTCCAGCGAATTTTCTTTTGCCTGAGATACCATTCTTTACTTTTCAAAATGATCTATTGTTCTGTTCATCTGAGATAAACCAGTTTTATTGCTTTCGGCAGTTGTTATTGTTCGTTTTTTCTTTTTTTTTCACAGGAGCTAAAACGTATCTCATTGCTTTCGGCAATTTCTTATTGGTCTTCTTCCTTTACTGCAGAGCAACCAAATCGCATTGCTTTAGGCAATTGTTTAACGTTTTTTTTGTTCACCAGTGTTAACCCATCTCTCATTTTCGGCAGTTGTTTATTGTTCTTTTATTCCTCCACATGAGATAAACTATCTTCTATTGCTTTCCGCGAATATTTAATGTTCCATTTTTTTCACCAGAAATAAACCTTCATCTTTCATTAATAACCAAAACTGCAATTCTTTTTCTTTCACCTGTTATGAAACATCTTTCATTTCTCCCTAGATTATTTATTGTCTGTTTCTCTTTCAACGGAGATTAACCCATTTTTCATAATTTCCGGCGATTATTTATTGTTCTTTTACTTTCACAGGTTATGAAACATCTTTCGTTACTTCCGGAGATTTTTTTCTTCTTTTTTTTTCTTGTTCAACGGAAATTAACCACCTTTCATAACTTGCGGCGATTATTTATCGTTCTTTCTTTTCTGTTTTAGCGGAAATTAACCGCCTTCCATAACTTCCGGCGATTATTTATTGTTCCTTTTCTTTCTACGGTATTTACTACCTTTCATTACTTCCGGAGATTATTTATTGCTCTTTTTTCTTTTAACGTATATTAACCACCACTCATAATTGCCGGGGGTTTTATTGTTCCCTTTGTCTGGACGAAAATTAACTACAATTCATAAGGTACGGCGATTATTTATTCTTACTTTCTTTCAAAGGAGATCAACAACCTTACATAATTTCCAGAGAATGTTTTTTTTTTCTCTCTCTTTCAACGGATATTATCAATCTTTCATAACTTCCGGCTATTATTTATTGTTCTTTTACTTTTACAGGTTATGAAACATCTTTCGTGACTTCCGGAGATTATTTATTGTTCGTTCTTTTTCTCTTTCAACGGAAATTAATCACCTTTCACAAATTTCGGCGATTATTTATTGCTTTTTTCTTTTCGCTTTTAACGGAAATTAACCGCCTTTCATGACTTCCGGCGATAATTTATTGTTCTTTTTCTTTCAACGGAGATTTACTACCTATCATCACTTCCGGAGTTTATTTTTCGTTCTTTTTCTTTCGATGGAGATTAACCATCTTTCATTACGTCCGGAAGATTATTTATTGTTATTTTTTATAACGGTGATTAACCACTTTTCATAACTACCGACAATTACTTATTCTTTCAACGAATTATTTATTTTTCTTTTCAACCACTTTTCTCTACTTCTGAAGGCTATTTATATTTTTTTCCAACGGAGATTTACCATTTTCAGAACTTCCGGCGATTGTTTGTTTTTCTTTCGCCTTCATAAGAGGTGAGTCATTTCTTGTTCCTTTGAGAAGTAGTTATTATACTTTCCTTCTTCGTTGGAGGCAAACCGCCTCTCATTGCTTTCAACAATTCTTCACTGTTATCTTTACTTCAACAGAGATAAACCAAATCTCAGTGCTCGCCAATTTTTTGACATTTTTTTCTTTACCAGTGATAACTCACCTCTAACTTCCGGCAATTGTTCACTGTTCTTTTCCTTTCACCGGAGACAAACTGTCTTCTATTACTTTCGGCGAATACTTAATATTCTATTCCTTTCAGCTAAGGTAAAGCTTCTTCTTTCATTACTTACGGGGATTGTTATTCTTTTTCTTTCACCTGTTATGAAACATCTTTCATTACTTCCGGAGATTATTTATTGTTCTTTTTCTTTCGGCCGAGATAAACCATCTTCCGTTATTTCCGGATATTGTTTATTATTCTTTTTCTTTCAGAGGACAGAAACTGTCTTTTATTGCACTCGTCAGTTAGTCTATAATTTTTTCGTTCCGAAAGATAAACCATATTTAATTACTTAATATGATAGTTTTCAGTTCTTTTTCCGTTAATCGTGCACAAACAATCTTCCATCACATTTTTTTGCAGCTTCATTTCTTTGCGCGGCTACAAAGCCTTTTTTGATAGTTCTAGTAATGGTCTTTATTGTTTTTGTTTCTAATTAGTACCTATTTTTCGTAGTTGTCTCTGTCTATTTTTTTCTTTTGCTATTACATCACCTTCAATCACTTTCAGTAGACTGTCACTAACATTCTTTTTTCTTAACAAATTCCTAACCATCTTTAATTATTTTGGTAGATTACTTCTAATTTTTTCTCTTTTGCAATCACTTTTCGGCGAATTTTCCTATAAAAAAAAACGCAGGGGGCAGCCTATGTTTGGTTCCTTTTCTCACGCCGCCCGCTAATCAACTTCAAGCCTTTTTTTTTTTTTTTTTTAGTTTCCTTTAATCATTATTTTTCTGACTTTTCTCCTTCAAAGATCATCAATTTTTTTTATGTTTTTTTTACCTTCACCCTGCAGTAATGATGTTTAATTATTGTTCTAAGTATCAGCATGAGATGTCGGAGAAAGAAAAACGTTACGATCAAGGAAAATACGTTGTCCTTTGAATGCAAATTACCATTCAATGGACATCAAGATGTGTAAAATATTCAGAAGTTTCTGAGGTGGTAACCGTTAACGGGATTTGAATAGCAACTTCGTATTCTTAGAACAACCAGAGTTTGATTTTAAACATTCCACCGCGCCACTGAGTACTTTACTGTAGCCTGCAAAAACAGTGCTAGACAATGGAAAGAAGTAAATAAATACAGATTAAGTTAAAACAATTTAACACTAAATTTTAGCACTCTAAACATTAACCATTTTATCTTGCCATTTACTCCATATGTTCGTCCATATGCAAATTATATAAGTACATTTTGTTCTAAATGTCGAACAGAAAAATTCCTTTTCAAACAAAATCGCCATCGTTATTACATATTTCTATCACCATCGTTATTTACATATTTCTAAATAAACATTTTCCCCCGTTGGTTGCGGAAGTTAAAGTTTTTGCCACATTACCTCCATTATGAGACGCCGAACTTCCTAAAATTTCTTTCGCGACCGGGCAAGGCAGTCTAGAAAACACATTAGAGAAATGAGTTCCTTCTTTTAATGACGTCAAGTGGAAATCTTGATTTTCGATTAGTTACCAACGCTGCCGTGCGTGACGTCAAACACGACACCGACGTATCAGTCCGTGTATCACGAGAGTGACGTCACAAATGGAGGAACTCGTTTCAGTAACGCCATAGCCTTGTGCTTCGTAGACGGCCTTGGACCAAGGTGGCAGAGGGGTTAATGGGGCGGCCTTCTGTTTAATGTTGCCGCTATGGCTGAGTGCCTTGTGACACTGACTAGTGATTATTCGGTCTTATTAGACAAATACCTAATTACGAATCGTTTTTCTAATTAATGAATTGTCTCTTCCGTAAAACCAGTAGATATAAATTCGGGACCGGCGACTGCTTATTGGCCTTAGAGTTGCTCATGGTGATCGTTAAACCCCGAAACAAACAAACTAACTTCTAATGATTAATTTAAGTTGGGTCTGGGTCAGATTCTTTGTTGAGGCATGGTTTGTGTGCTTGTCTAACAGCTCCTGATCGAGAACCAGTGACCCTAAATTAGGATGGGAATATTCCTAATAGCCTTAGATGCTCACAAGCTTGTAAAATCCTTCTTCCCTCCAATTAAATGATAATCTTTTTCGAACAGATAAATTAAAGGTCTGCACGGGACTCATTTGGGGAGCCCGGTCCGGCCCGTGATGTGCCATTTTGTATTATTTTGTCTTTCTATCGTATTTTATCAAATTGTGAAAATTAAATAATGAAATCAGATATTATTGAAAATATTTAATTGAATGTAAACCTAGAACTTTTAGCAAAACTTTGGCAATTATCGAAAAATGCAACTTTTAAAGGGAGAGGAAGGCTTAGCGCGTTCAAAATTTCCCTTTCTCTAAACTAGCTAGGGGTAACACTACAAATGTCAGTCTCTATACAGATGAAGGAAAAAATAATCAATGTCGTCCCACTCTCTCTCTCTCTCTCTCTCTCTCTCCCTCTCTCACACACACACAAAACCCCACTGTAGTCAGCCCTAGTCCCTCACTCCACACAACACACACACTCACTCTGAGTCGAATCCTTTTTGTTGTCAACTCAAGTGGTTTTACTATCAGCAAAATGACGCCGTTGCTTTGCCTGGGGTTACACAGCCGGAGACCAACGAGGGTGTCCATGTTGACGCCCAGTCATCACAAACAACTTCTCGCATGGGCCAAGGAACGTCGACAATGAACCTTCGACGGATGGAAGAAGGTAGGTTGTCCAGAATGACGAGTTCCGTTTCCTACTGCAACATGCTGATGGCGGATTTCTCATATGGCGTAAATAGCATGAAGCCCTATCCCCTGGTTGAGCAGTTGAAGTTCAACATGCGGGTGAAGGTGATGTTCTTGTCTGGGAAGCCTTTCCTTGTCAAGCCTTAGGTCCGTTGGTTGTCACAAACACTGCATGGTGGGCATTACTGTTAGCTGACCATCTCCGTCAATATCGGCAGGAGATTTAGCCGGACCACAGTGCCATATTTCAACAGGAGAACGCACTGTGTCATCGGGCTCGTGTAACTACTGAGTGGCTGGAGGAACAAGATAAAAAATTCGCCACATTGCTTTAACCTCAAACTTCCCTGACTGCAACCCAATTGAGCAGTTGTGAGATGCGCTTGAACGGGGTGTGAAAACTGCTGGTTCTCCTCCACGGAGTCAGCGGAGCTGCTGAAGCGAACATGGTTCAAATTACGCTTGGAGGATGTTTAACATTCTGTGGAATCTGTTCCTAGGCGTCTGCGAGCCATGATTGCACAAAAAGGTAGACCAATGCGTTATTAGGTACGTATTCTACTGTAAACTAACTCAGTGTATATCACGAATAAAAGTCGTTTTAATATGGATTTTTAAGGTATTTCACGGTTGATATGTTTACGTGAATCTTTAGCTACATTACCATGTGTCTTCAAAGAGCGCAGGTGCTTTCTCTCGAACAAACTAAGGATTAATATTAATAGAAGTGTTTTACCCTTGAGCGTTGCGTAATCACTTGCTCATACCACTTTCCTTTTACAATCTCTTCATCTAATTACTTCCTTTCTAGAATTTCTCAAGTAGAATGGTTAGTAGAATGAGATACTTGCCTTGTAATTTCTTCCGAGCATCTTAAAATCGATAACAACTGCTCATTCAACGCTTTTGGAGAGTTTTATTTCTCCAATTTAAAGCCGAGTGTAACACTTACACGCTTACGTTCAGGTTATCCATCTTATTTGCGTTTTTGGTATTTTTGGAGCTCACGCAGAAGTGACTGTGGGAGTGCAATAAGAAAATAAAACTCTATGCACGCAAGAGAACAGAAAGAAAACTCTAAAACCGGCAAAAACGAAAAGCGCGCGTGAATAATACTGTAAACACATATCTCAGCAAGGAACACGAGACTTATAAAAATGCCATGAGATATTAAAGCGTTAAAATTTAGCTTTAGAAAAAAGCATTATGCTTTAGAATTTTTTTTTTTTGAAAATTCTAAAACATAATGCTTTTTTCTAAAGCTAAATTTTAATGCATTAATATCGAATGTCATTTTTACTTTATTGTAAATTGTGCAATCTGTAGTATTCCAAAAAAAGGATGGAAGAATTTTGCATCTTCTGGCAGCAAAAATGTGTGTCAGAAAAAGCCGATACGTTGACCTTGGTTGCAGTTATCGGATACAAAAATAATTTTTTGGAATGGAATTTCTAAAGCGCAGATATAGTTCCTAATGCAACTCAAAAATGAGATGATGTGTTTTTTATGTATTACATAACAAAAGATAGCTGCTGCTAAAAAAAATCAATCTGACAGTTAGGAAGAGTCTTTCTTGAACAACAAATTAAAATGCCCTGCACCTAGCGGTAATATTTTAAGAAAAGATTCGTAGTTCATGACATGGGAAACGGAAGTTACGGGACACGGGGTTCCGGACCCTCTGGAATTACATGGTCTCTTTACTGCAGTGGGTATTCCTACGAAACATCTTAAAAGTTTGTGGTTCACATATGATGTAACTCTTTTTTTTTATTTTTCATGAAAATTTCCTGGAGACCGTCATCGCGTTTCGCAGTTTTCTGAAAAACGCTTCGAAGTACAACTTTGAAAATTGATTTTGCACAAATAAGTTGAAAAGTGAACTCATTGTTGTACTTTTCACTTTAAAGAAGATCGTTAAAGAATTCTCAAAAAATTGGCGGTGGCTGCATCGGAGCCACGGCCGCAGGTCTTTTGGGCGTAGAATACGTCGCGTGTATGTTGGGCGTCAGGTGAGGGTTAGAAATGAGTGAATGCGCAGAGTTTATTAGGTTTAGGAATATTTTGTTTTATTTTTAGCACGTCTTTTGTAAAAAAAGATCGTGCTTATGTTACCCGTTTGTCCGTCCGTCAGTCAGTCAGTCCGTCCACCTGTACCCACGATACCTCTGCAACTATTAGTCCGATTTGAAAAATTCTTTTTGTATTGAGAAGCTTGAAAAATGAGAATGATAATCCTTTGTTTCGTTTTTTTTTTACGATGTACAATTTCGCCGCTAGAAGGCGTAAATGCAGATGATGTCGAATTCAAAAATACGTGTTATTCCACATATTTGCTTCTAAACATCCGATTGAAAAAATTATTTTATCTATCGATTTCATTTATGTCGAAGAGTATTTTAGATATAGTTACTTTTTTCTAATTTCGCATAGATTTTCCGCTAGGGGGCGTAAAAGTAAATTACATTTTTTCCGATAACTCTTCTTCTAAAACTCCGATTGGAATTTTTTTTTCTTCAGCGGATACATCTACTAATGGAAATTCTTTTGCATATAATTTAAAATTTGGGGGAGAGAATACTTTGGCCACCAGGGGGTGTAAGTGTTAATTTTTGCTTCTGATGTGTTTGTCATAAAATCTGAACTTCTAAAATATCTCTTAAAAAAATTATTTCGTGGACTGATGCCACTCACATCGATAAACCTTTTCGCAATATTTTCTTCTTAATATATTCCACAGTTTCTACGCCAGGTGGCGTAGAAGTATATTTTATTTTTGTCAATATCTCTACTTCTAGGAGTCCGATTTGAAAAATTCGTTCTTTGTTGGACAGTGTTTCCAGTGTGACACGTTTTTCCTATAATTTGATTTCCAAGTGATTCGTAGACTTTCCGCTAGAGGGCGTAAAGGTAAATTGTTTTCCCGCCTATAACTCTGCTTCTAAATCTCCGATTTGAAAAATTCTTTCGGCACCGATACAGCTCCTGATGGGAAATCCTTTGCACGTAATTTCTAATTTTTGTAAAAAATTGTTTGGCCACCAGGTGGCGTAAGTCTTAATTTCCGCTTCTGAGGTATTTGAAGCAAAATACGAACTTCTAAAATCTCGATTGCAAAAAAAGTCTTTTGTTGACCGGTACTACTCATGTCGACAAACCTTTTAGAAACATTTTCTTTTTGAAATAATGCATGGTTTCTACGCCAGGGGCGTAGATGTATATCTTATTTTTGTCAATATCTCTACTTCTAGGAGTCCGATTTGAAAAATTCCGTCTTTGTTGGATATTGTTTCCGATGTGAAATGTTTTTCTTATAAATTCAAAATTTTTAAGTAAATCGTAGACTTTCCGCTAGGGGGCACATAGGTCCATTGCGTTTTCTGCGTTATTTGTGCTCCTAACACTCCGATTTGAAAAATTCTTCCTGTATCGCATAGAAGACCTGATGGGAAATATTTTTCATATAATTTCTAATGTTTGGTAAAGAATGGTTTGGCCACCATGGAGCATAAATGTTAATTTCTGCTTCTGATGTATTTGTAGCAAAATCTGGGATCCTGAAAACTCGACTAATTTTTTTTTTCTTGGACCGATACCGCTCATATGGAAAAACCGTTGAGAATACTTTCTTCCTAAAATAACGCATGATTTCCCCATCAGGGGACGTAAAGTCACATTTTATTTTTGTCGATATCTCTGTTTCTAAGAGTCCGATTTGAAAAATTGTTCCTGTGTTGGAGAGCGTTACCGGTGCGAAAAGTTTCTCATATAAATTTATGTTTTTCTTAACGCACAAGTCTTCAACCAGAGGGCGTAAGTTCACGATTCCGTTTACAGCAATATCTGAGGGAATAAAAACCCGATTGAAAAACTTCTTTCTTCCGTCAAATACTATTGTTTTCCATACCGGTTCCATTGACTTTGAATAGCTTTGATAAATTTAATTTGCGTTAGAACGGATTCAAATGACGTGCTTATTACACCCGAAAATTCGGTGTCATCTTTCTTGTTTTGGTTGTTTACAGAAACTTGTGCATAGAACAATGCATTTTGAGAAATGGCTTACATATTCTAAATTGTGAATGGTCTTGTTGACGAGGAGGCGGATGGTACGAGAAGTAGCTCACGTATAACATTATATCGACGATGATGTTTCTCGCGAAAGTCAAGTCGATGTATGTGTTTGTGGTTGGCGATCGCGTCGGCACAAAGTTCAAGCTGAATTGAGTCTTTATGAAATCGAGCTCATGTAGATTCGTTTTGAGCGTTGACGATAAAGTCTCCCATGATTATTATCGGTACCTCTGTGTCCCCAATCATATGCTTGCTGATATTCTTAGCGTTCTCGGAGAACTTGATCATCAGCGCAAAGAGAAACATTTCGAGGTCCGAGATGGAGACGTTCGAGTGAATGTAAACACATCAGATAATGAAGCGTGACTTGCCGTTCAGTGTGATGTCGACGAATCACATATGTCTCCCACGTAGTCTTCAATTATCCGTTTTCTCGCGGTCAAGTCGATCTCGATCACTCTGCATTCAGTGGGACTGTTTAGATTTCTGTAAATTGCGACGCCGCCGGCTATTCGTCGTCTTTCGGTCAGCAACACTTGTTTTGAGGTGGACAGTTGAAGACTTTTGTTTGACTCGTTCATTTATACCTTTAATTCGAATCCTTCGAGTTGAATCGGTTGAGGCTCGTTCTAAGTCTCTGAGATCGCGAGATAATCTATCAAATTCCGTTTTTGGGAAAATCTGAAAAACGGAATTCGTCCCCAGATGGAAAACTTACGCTCAAGATCGGGAGTCTGCAACACAGGATTAAAATGGGTTCTGGGGATATCGCTCTTATCTGAAGGACCAAAATAAAGGTTCTGCGTTTATCGTTTTTGTGTGCAGGACCAAAATAAAGGTTCTGGGGATACCGTTTTTGTCTGCAGGACCAAAATAAAATTTATGGGGATATCGGTTTTGTCTGCAGGACCAAATTAAAGGTTCTGGGTTATCGTTTTTCTCTGCAGGACCAAAATAAATGTTCTGGGGATATCGTTTCTGCATGTAGGCCTAAAATGAAAGTTGTGACGTACGTCACCCGTCACCGTGATTTTATACAGAGCCTGTTCAAAATAGTGAAGTTTTCCTGTTAAGAGGAGTTAATGTATACCATAATTTTCTCGATATCAGTTCTTCTAAATGTCTGATTTTCAAAATTCCTTTTACCTAGGATCCAATTCGCAGCTGGAAACGTAAACACATTTTGAAATTTTAATCATTCAGAGTTCTCCCGCTAAATAGCGTAACCGTGAATTCCATTTTCGTAACTAGTGGCGTATACTCTAAATTAACCTTCCATTTGAGTTCCTATATTCTTATCTAAATTTGGTTTATTCTCGTTAAACGGTTTTGTTAGCTGAACGCCATATTTTCTCTGTACGCGCACACACACACACGCGCGTTGAGTGTTTATGTGTGTGTGTGTGTCTGCGGACCATTCGCGCCACACCTTCAGTTGAACATCTAACGATGCCGGCGTTTTCTGAAATGCCGGGCCAGCCATCCCTTCTCGTCGGTATATGTTACCCTTTCAAACTGCAACAAGTGCTTCTCTTTCTCCATTGCAGGTGCTTCGTACTGGAAAAGTTACGCGCCTTGCCCGTGTGGTCTAGATATATTCCCCGGTGGTCGGTGATGGAGCGGGTCCACTCGTAGTCATGGGGATGGTCGTAGTAGTTCGGATTATGAGTGTGCACAAATAATGATTGGCGCTATTAAGTAGAAATATTTTGCATCAGGGAAATATAGAAAATGTTCCATAAACTTCAGCTTTTTCACCTCTTTTTGATGGAAAAGGGGTGTTTCATAATTTATGTTTATATGTGTGTAAAGGGGGGGGGGATCGATTGTAGTTGAAAAAGCCAAAGTGTATCTAAGTCAAGCAGCAGTTTCTCGTCCTTAATTCAGAACTCTAATAATGAATGTAACATCCACGTTGTATTCATTTTAGAAATATAAAAAAACAACGCAGCATCTATAATTCATTTAATATTCAAACTCATGGCTTGTAGTACGATGATACAAAACAATCACGTGCTCTAGACGATTTGATAGCAGGGCGATACAGTTCACTTCCGAAAAGAAAACTGGCAGTTATTCGTTTAAGGCATTCAACTGCGCAACAAGGAAACCCAAAAATGTTTGACGAGCCGACATTTACATTATAGGTCTGCACGGGCCGGTTTCGGGCTTTTTTTTTTAGTTTAGAGAACAAAGCAACTGGCCGGAGCGGGATTTTTCCCAGATACGTACGGCCGGGCCTGGCCATGTCGACCCATTATTTTTTATCGCAATGGTAAAAATGGAAAAAAAGTCGTATTTTCGGATTTCCTGGTATGTTTAGCTGTTTTGCTGGCTTTACTTACTTGTTTGACATAGCCCAGAGCGTAATCACGGAGGAGGGACTCACAGCGTTTTTACCATCTGTAGGCGCCGCAGAGCACCAGAGTATGATCCAGGAACTTGTAAATAAGTGGGATTAAAGACAAACGTACAGAAAACAAAACTGATGTCAAATTATTTTACATGAAGTAAAGATTCATAAGTTTCAGGGGTCAAATTTAAAAGTAACTGATGCCACCACCTTCCCTGGACAGCATATATCATGCGAAGGTTACATCACTGAACAAATTCATAAATGCATAAAAGTTGGCTGCAATGCATCTCGAAGAAACAGTGCATTTTTCAAAAACATTTTGCCAATGCGTCTTAAAAGAAAAGTATTTAACGAAGTTTAATGACTTTATTTTTTAAATACACTAGAGTTGAATAATTACGAAACGCATATAGCGTATGAAATCCGTTTATTTTCGTGGTGTAGTCAGCACAAATATTCGCCAAGCTTTCGCACTCCATTGGGAGGCTTTTTCAAGGCAATGATAGACACAAAAATGTGTCTATCATGTGTCACATTTTTGTGTCTATCATTGCCTTGAAAAAGCCTCCCAGTGGAGTGCGAAAGCTTGGAGAATATTTGTGCTGACTACACCACGAAAATAAAGGGATTTCATACGCTATATGCGTTTCGAAGTTTAATGATTTCGCCCAGTATAAGTAGAGGGTAAAACGATTGAGGATGGGAGTGTTTTTCTACTGCACTGCGGAGTACGAAAAAATCTCGGGAGTTTGCCGCCGAAGAACCAACACGTGAAACATTCTCTTGGAAGTTTGCGTCACAGAAGACAAAAGTTACTTGTGTGTGATTTGCAGAATATGTTGTCCCGAATGTACTAAGTTTGTATGAAATTCAAATTGAGTATAAATAAGGGAAGAATTAAAGTTATGGCTTTTAACCGAGGAACTGTTCGTACTGAATGCGAGATAGCATAACTCTTAATGGTACAGATATTGAGCAGGTGAATGAGTTTGTATATTTAGGAAGTATGTTTAATACAGAGAACAAATTAGATGGCGAAATTTGGAGGAGAGTGAATTCTTCATTGAAAGTTCTCGCTGCCTTAAGAGGATTTCACAGGATTGATGGGTTATCAAGGAAGTCCCGAATAGCTGTGTATGAAAGTGTAATTGTTTCTACTCTGAAGCACGGCAGTGTAACTGGGCGCTTAGAAAGGACATAGGAGTCGTTTGTGTGCTGGGTCGATGCGTTACTTACTGGGAGTTTGTGGTAAGACATGCTCTGATCATGTGAGGAATGTAGATATGTTGCAGATGTATAATGTGAGGCAATATGTTGTTAGTCAGGAGGAGATTAATATTCTTAGGTGGTTTGGCCATGTTGAAAGAATGAGTGATGAGGTTCTGACTAAGAGAATTTTTCAACCCAAGTGGCAAGAAAGAAAGGTAGAGGAAGGCCAAAGAAATCATGGGAGGATCAGATTCAGGAACGTCTACTTGAGACAAAGATTATGACTATAAAGTGCAAAAGTTCGGCGTGTGATCAATGTTAATGAAGCTCGAGATGTGTGCCGAGATCGTTGTAAATGGAAACATTTGATACACCAACAGTAAGTGAACTCTAGTTCTGTCAGTGAAATGTGTATTTGGCACATGGTCTTTCTTTGGGGAGCTAACCTCTGAATCTCAGAGAACAGCTTTATATGTATGTATGTATGTATGTATGCAAATGGTTTATTTAGCTTGTGAAGTCTTTCTACAATGACATGGAAATGTAGGAGGGTTTTGCGATCAGCTGTTTAGTTTTAAATCTGCTACATTGAAGTATACACATTGAAAATGTGTTCAAAACACAAACACATAACATATTCATGAAAGAAATACGGGATTACGCCATATAATACAAATTTTGAAGATGACAATCCGAGTTTTGGCGTAAATGTGACAAGGATGGTAAGTCAGATAATATCCGAAAACTTGAAAATGCTTCTCCGGGCAAACACGGGATAAGATAACCTCCAGATTCGCTAAACATGATTGCCGGTTGCTTCGACTAGCGAATCCTGTGATGGTTAAATTCAAATTGATCGGAAACTTAAAACTTGGTCGTTCTGGGTGGTGTAGTGGTTAGCATAACCGGGCGTTTCCTGGGAGACGCGGGTTCGAGTCCCGCTCCAGGACGATGAAAATAAGTTTTCGGATATTATCTGACTTACCAACCTTGTCACATTTACGCCAAAAATCGGATTGTCATCTTCACATAACATATTCACCAGCGTTATTTCTGACTTTTAATCATCTTGGCCACGCCGTTGATAGCTGGGTTGAATTTAAAATACTTTGATTGTATCAGGTCCTGTTTTTGATTCTTTTCTTGCTAATTTTTGCTTTTCGTGAGAGGAACAATATAATATTTCCCTAAGCGAATTAATGTTTGTCTTCCTCCTGCATTTTCGAGGAATTTTATCTAACAGTGACTGAAAACTAAATTTTCAGGTGAGTACATAGCGTGATACAACTTACAAATGCTGAAAAAATAGAAAATAGAAAATGCAAAACTGTTACATCATAAATTATCTTTTCACTTATAACGTTCTTCACTTTTAAAATAACGCAAAGTGTAAGCGATGTTATTTTAGCTTCATTAAGATCTTTATACGTACCATATAATGGAGCGATACATAGCTTCCGAAATTTCTGAAAATAGCTAAGGGTCTTTCCATAAAGTACGTTCGTGATGTTTTACTATTTTTAGACCTCCCCCTCCTTCCCCATGTCACATTTTGTCCGATTGTTGACACCCCTCCCCCGAAAAGTGCGTCCTAATTCCCGCAACACCTTTTATTTTTGACGACTGCTTTCAGAAGTCTGTTGAGAAACAGAAAGAAAACATGTAATTATTTAAAGGAATCTTCCATATATTTACACGTTTGCTTCAGAAAATATTTAATATTTAGGCATTAATTTATTCCCTAATGCTACCCGAACTTCATCATTTTGAAATAAAGATCTACAGATGAACGCACGCATTCAAAGTTGCAACACTCCCGATAATACAATCTACAAAACACGATAGATTTGGTAGTACAAATACGAGAACTTAATATTAATATTCTGATTTACCTAAATATCATGAGAAATCTGAAATATTTCATAACTTGTTTCAACTATTAAAAGAAGAAAAAGTTTTTAAATTCATGCAATGCATTGATTATGATACTCTTTCCAACATACCAGAAATCATTACTCAAGTTATGAGGATAAAGGCTGTGGAATAAATCTCACTCCTGTGCCCTAACCTTTGAACCCATTTCGATGATATTCAACAGAACACGTTCAGTATATCTCCGGAACAACATGATTAAGTTTTGCCGCAATTGAAGCAATTTCGCGTAAGTTATGATGCACAACGGCGATGGAATGGATCTCGCTCCTATGTCCTGACCTTTGACCCCATTTTTCTCATTCTCAATAGGGTTCGTACCCAGGTTCTCCCCCACGACATACTAAAATTTCATTAAAATCGAACCATTTTTACGTGAGTAATCGTGCGGACAAACAGACAGACGGACAAAGCTGGAGCATATACGCTTTTTCAACCTACGGTTGGAAAGCGCAAAAAAAAAAAATACGACGAATAAATATCATCTACTATATTTTTGTCGCTGGACGTCCGAATTACTAAAACTCCCCCTCCCCGATGTCACATTTTATCCGATTGTCAGGAACCCTCTGTAATCTCGGACGTACTTTGTGGACGGCGCCTAACTGATCGTCCCTTTTATTAATAATAAATTTCCACGTCTCCATGCGAAACATTTTTCTATGATGAATCTCCATGGAATAAAAATTGCAAAATTTAAATTCCGGAATTACACTGACTGAATGTCACAGCAGTGCATCAGAAAGCGACTCGAGTGCATCAAAACCCCGAAAATATAGAGTATATCTCGGGACAAGAAGAACGCCACCGAATTCTCTGGTGAATAAGCAAGTCTTTCCGTCAGGAAAATAATATTTCAAAGAGAACTTTTAGAAGAAAAAATTTTCGAAGTTGGAGGTGACTTCTGTTACTCAGAGACAAAAGGCGTAAATTTTCCCAGTCACTTGTTCCCCACGGGGCTAAAATTTTACTACCCGTTACCACTGCAGTGCCACCTCTTGTTTTATCCCTCAGCCCCATTGTTCACTGTGAGCCGAGAGGAAAATTATTCCCTCTCCACTCAGCACAAAATACACCCCTTGGCAACCGGAACCAGTTTGTAATGATTGGTAAGTTTTGGAAATTTGTACTCTATGTTTAAATATGTCACATCAGGAGTAACAAGGAAGTAAAATCATGCAATACATTGATTATGATAAGCTTTCCAACATACCAGAAATCATTGCTCAAGTTATGAGGATAATCGCTCTGGAGTAAATCTCGCTCCTGTGCCCTGACCTTTGAACCCATTTCAATGATGCTAAACAGAATTAGTTCAGTATATATTCGGAACAACATACTAACGTTTTGTCGCAATAGAAGCATTTTTTCATAAGTTATGACGAATAAATGCAATGAAATGGATCCGGCTCCTATGTCCTGAGCTTTGACCCTATTTCGCCCATTTTCAACAGAGTTCGTCACCAGGTGGTCCCCTATCACATACTAAAATTGCATGGATATCGAACGATTTTTACGCAAGTTATGACGTATAGTAGATGGGACGAACACTATTCAAATGGATGAAATAGAGTCATAGCAGACTCTATATATGGATGAAATAGAATCTGATATGACTCTATTTCATCCATTTTGAATAGTGTTCGTCCCCAGGTGGTCCCCTACCACATACTGAAATTTCATCGAAATCGAACGATTTTTACGCGAGTTATCGTGCGGACGGACAGACAGACTGACAAAGCTGGAGCATATACGCTTCTTCAACCTACGGTTGGAAAGCGTAAAAAATGGCAAACTTGTTTCGCATTGCATAATAACTAAGAAAAATATTTGTCTTATGTAATTTTTTTCGTATACAGTTGCTTATTTTTGGTACATGTATTTGGTTAATATAATGTAGAAATGTTAGCATATTTGTATTGTTTTTCAATGTTCGATTATCCGAACACATCGAAAATCCAGACTTTCCGGTGGTCCCAATTGGTTCGGATTTCCGACGATCTACTGTATCTGGTACACCACTGTGTTTTTAGCATGGTGTGATATGCTACATTCAATTACGAGTGGATTTTTAAACTCTTTCACGACTTAATTTCACAATGAATATTTCAACAATTCTCTTTATACGGACATTTATGAAGTATTTCCCTGTGGATACGTGTGTTGTTGTAGTAGACCACAAGAGCATTGAGGGGCTGGTTTCCCCAATCCGCCCCTCTATGCATTATATAGACTACTTCTTTTACGAAGTATTTCCCCAGTCGAAACATCAATGCGAAATGTTTTGCGGTCACAGTTTTTCTTCTACAGAAACGGAAAGAGCAATGAATACTTACAATTCTTTCAACAAATGCGAAGTAAATTTCTTCTCCTCGAACGACTTGACAAGCGGCTCTGAGGTGTCACGTTTAGGATATAGGTGATAAATGCAGTGAAATATATCATTAGAAAGTAACATATCAAATTTCCAGGCACCACTGGAGAAACGGCCTTGGAGGAGATTGCGAGAAGTTAAACAGGCTGACTCGCGTTGACAAATTAAGAAGTTCGGCAAAGAAAGGGAGTAACCCGCACTTACACAGAAGGAAAATCAGACAAACAAAGGAAGTGGACTATGATTATACTAAAGGAGGGGGTTATTGACAGAAGCATTAAAAGAATGGCAGGAAGGAAGGAAACAGAAGAAAAGAAAGCAGTAGAGTTTTCTGGATGATCTAATGAAAGCAGTTACTCTGAGATGAACAACAGTGTCATTTCGGAGCAGGATCAAGGAAGAAGGAAAGAAAGAAGGACACGCCGATGAGGATACCCGGAAAAAAAGAACACATTCCGTCTGGAGTGAATCCCAAGGGAAGCAGGGTTGCACCATAGCTCATCTCTGGGATCTACTTAATTATCAATGTAAGTTACGCGTAGTTGTGGCAGAAAATTAAAGAGTAAAATAAACAAACAAGAAAATCGAAAAGAAAAGATGCGAGCAAATTATGCCAGATGAGAAAAATTTAAGAAACTAGCAATTTTTACTAAAGAATGAAATGGGTTGAAAAAGTTGTTTCTTGAACTGAATGAATTTCTTAATTAAATGAGTTAACTCGTTCGAGGGGGAGCAAGAATTTTGTTCCCTGTATTCTTATTATTGAAATTGTGGATTACTAGCTTGCAAATAATTATGCCAAAGTAATTTAGGTGGGTTTTTTTTTCGTGATATCGAACAGCTGGTTGAGAAGTTTCTAGCCCGAGCATCTTGAAACTAAAAATGCTCGGCCAAGGAACACCTTAAATAAAGAAGACCAGCTTCTGCTACCACATCTTACAATACACTATGGATTCTCCATTTTTTTTGCTCAGGTTCCAAAGGTTTCGCATGTCATTTTGCATTCAATTTTAATGCGATCTTTTGGGGATTAAAATTTTTTTGTGTATAATTCCTTCAGCATTGAATAAAAACACAAGTTTGGCTGCGACGGCCATCGAATCCATCTCCCCTCACTCCGGAGTAAGTCGCTCTCCCAATTGAGCTACTCGGAGAGAATATCTCGCTGCAGATTTGTCGTCTTGACACACGTTTTCACCTCTAGGTCACAATTGGGAAACCCAATGTTGAAGGAATTATACCCAAATTCTTCTGAAACATAGCCTTTCCTTTTCTCACAATCTTCAATTTTTAGAATTCTAATTTTTAATCCTGACGTGAACTTTTGCCGATGTACACATCTTTAATAAAAATTTTCGGGCAAATAAACACATCGAGTAAATCCTTGTAAATGGCAGTGTAAGTTTTATTGTAGTGAATGCCTGTGCAGTAACTTTACGTATTGTCTAAAACACAAGAAAAACTTAACTGTAGGGTTCAATGAATGATACAGTAATGAGCAACACTAGCGTTTATTTCTTGCCGTAAGCAGCTCGCATATACCCCCCAAAAAAGATCCATTATGACTATCTCCTTAATACACCGTGTCCAAAAAATAACTGTGCACTGAAAGTAGCACGATGTCGAACTAATTCCCACAGGAGGTGTTGGAAATGGGTCCCACCGACGTCCAGACATGTCTGCGCACGCTTCTGTATGTCGGTGAAGACTTTCTCGCGGTATGTAGTGTGATCTGTCGGATGTGGGTCGTTAACACTGCCAGTTTCCTGAAACTTTGCTATGAGCTGACGTCTGCATCACAAAATTTCCTAGCGAACTGTTTTTGCACTTCGTCCGTGTACTTGTTATCGTGGAGAAGTGCATGTTCCACTAAAACCACTTTCTGTTCAACCGTCAACATCATTGTATTGTCGTTGTACCGAGATGAGTGATCAATCGACACGTCTACCTCTGTCGACCAAGCGCTCGGGAATGACTTTCGCTGGGATTGACAGCCACGTGGCGGGTCAGGTCTACAGTAATGCCATTCAAAATTTCTTTATTAATACATTACTGCAATTCGTACATTCAGTGCGCAGTCGTTATTCGGACACCCTCTATGATGATGGTCCTCCATGAGTCCCCAAAACAGCTTTTACCTGGCAAGGCATTGACGCTACAAGATTTCTAATTGTTTCTTGTGGTATCTGGTACTATACTGTGCAAATTAATTGAGACAAAGTAAAAAACCACTCTTTTTTTCCAAAACTATGCCTTTATATCATTCTATGCCTTGATATACACTGATAAATACCTGTATTAGTATGAAGTACGTCCTCCTTTAGCAGAAATGACCTCTTGAAGTCGTTTTAGCATTGACTCCACTAATTGAGTGCACATATTGTTGACTTCGTAATCGTGGAACCACACTTTTATAGCATTCGTTATCATGCGTTCTTTGGTTGTACAGTCCATTTTACCTAAACGTCTCTTCCAAATATTCCACACGTTTTCCATGGGAGTTCAGTCTGGTGAATTTCCAGGCCAATCAAGCAAATGAATTCGATTTTCCAGCATGAAATTCTTGACCAATTTCAAATTGTGACATGGGGCCAAGTCATGTTGAAATGTCCCGTCAAAAGTTTGCAAGAATGGAACATCCCTACGTTGTAATATTTCTACGTACTTGGCTGAATTCATCGTACCTTGAACAGGAACTAAGCTTCCAGTGCCATTTGATGTGAAAAAAACCCAAAACATCTGTTTCAGAGGGTGTTTTACAGTTTGTTTGACATGCTCAGGTCTTAAGGGTTCACAGTTGCTTCGTCTAACGACATTTGCTTGGTAACCCTGCATAAATAAATGAGTTTCATCACTGAAAATTACCTTTTTCCAGTCGTCAGCCGTCCATGATTTATATTTTTTGGCCCATGCTAAACGTTTTATCTTCATTTTCGCATTCTAATATTGTTTTTTCGTTGGTCTTCATGCCTTCCGACCAACTTCTTGAAGCCTACGGCGTACTGTTGAATCACGAACATCACAACCACTAGCCAATAAATCTCTTTGAAGGTCGGTGCTTTTTTTTTTTTTTTTTTTTGAATTCATTTTACTATTTCTGATTAGATATTTATCGGTTCGTGGCGTTGTTTTTTCGTTTTCTTCCACATTTACCTCTCGTTTTTGGAGACGATTATCCAGATGCATTGTATCGCGTAAGCAGTCTTGATACACTTGATTTGCCTACACCAACTGCAGAAGCGATATCTCTCATTGTCATAGAAGTGTGATCCTTCAGAGCCATTATTTTTGCACGCTTCCTTGGGGAAATATCCATTTTTCAATACAGGAAAGCAACACGTACTCACACAGAGCAAAAACTAACATACACCTGTCACACACGAAAGCTCACAACTGAAGCTGAAGTGCCTATTTCCTGTTTAAAACCGGTCAAACCACATTCTTACTATCAAGTTCTAACAGTCACACCACCTCACAGCTGATAAATCCGGTTTACGTGGGTTTCCGACAACAACTGGCGATCACATTACAATTCTGAGAATAAAATAGCTTGTCCCAAATAATTTGCACGGTATAGTATCAGCATGTTACCAGCACATCCTCTAATTCTTGTAAGCTACTTGGTTAAGCCGCCGCAGATCGGATTTTCTGTTCCAATACAAAACTCAGATTCTCGATTGGATTGATGTCTGGAAAATTTAGAGACCTGAAAGTCTTCCTCGTGTTCCACGAACCATTCTCGAACGATCCGGGCAGTGCGCCATGGTGCATTATTCTGCTGAAAGAAAGCGCAACTATAGAGGAATATCTTTATACCATGAAGGATGTACTTATTCTGCAATGATGTTTTGGTTAGGAGGTAGATGTCATAGTTTCTTGCACATGAATGACTGGACCTACAGTTTCCTACCAAAACATTTCCCAAAGTATTACACTCCTTTCACTGACTCGTTTTCGTCCCACAGTGCGTCATGGTGCCAACACTTCTCCAGGTGAACGACGCACACCTACCCAGCAGTCCCGATGGTTGAACAGGAAACGAGATTCATCGGATCAGACGACCTTCTTCCAATCATTCAAGGTCCAGGTTGGATGTTCCCGTGCACATTGTAGCCGCTTTAGACGGTAAACTCTGAGTGGCTTGCGGCTATGCAGCCCCAAGTAAAAGACGTACACGTGCACGGTTGTCCACATGGCGCAACGGGAAACGAGATTCATCGGATCATACGACCTTCTTCCAATCATTTAAGGTCCAGTTTTGATGCTGGCGTGTCCATTATGGACGCTTTCAGGAATGAACCGCGGTTAGCATGGGCACTCGGAGCGGCCAGTGCAACGCAGCGCCACTTTCAGTAGGGCTTGATACACTATGTGTTGTGACACATTACTCTCGTCACCAGTATTAAAATTATCGGCAAGTGGTGCAGTAGCAAACGAGATATCCTTCGCTCACTTCTAGCATCGATGCGCAGTGTTCGGCTTTCAGCATGGCAGCGGTTCGTGGTTTCCCTCCTCGGACTACTTTTTGAAGGTACTAATCACGCCTGATCTACAAACCTGGCCGTCTTGTAAATGCCCTGACCCAGTCGTCTGGCGATTACAATTTGGTGTTTGTCAAACTCGCTTAAGTCCGCTGAAGAACAAGAAAACTGATTACCTAAGCTCAGTATCAGATGTTATTTGTACGGTTTCATGACCTTCTCACGACCCGTGGTTTACCTGCAGTTGCTTCGATTTCCATAAAGACGCTCTTGGTGATGATGCATTGGCTCTACGGTGTAATACTGCAGAAGCCTGCACTGGCCGGGCTGTCCCGCCAAGCCCGAGCCCGGCTCGACCCGCGGGCCGAGTCGGGCTTTTTTTAGTTTAGGGAACAAAGCAACGGGCCCGGCCGGGCTAAGTCAACCCATTCTTTCTATCGCAATGGTAAAAAAAAAAAGAAAACCAGTTTGTAAAATCATGCAATGCATTGATTATAATACGTTTTCCAACATACCAGAAATCATTACTCAAGTTATCACTCAAGTTATGAGAATAATGGCTGTTGAATAAATCTCGGTCCTGTGCCTTGACCTTTGATCCCATTTCGATGATATTCAACAGAACCGGTTCGGTATATCTCCGAAATAACATGATAAAGTTTTGTCGCAATCGAAGCATTTTTACGTAAGTTATGATTCATAAGGGCTATGGAATAGATCCCGCTCCTGTGTCTTAACCTTTGACCCCATTTCGCCCATTTTCAAAAGAATTCGTTCGTCCCCAGGCAGGCCCCTACAACATACTAACATTTCATCCAAATCGAAGCATTTTTACGTAAGTTATGACGCATAATGGCGACGGAAGTGATTCCGCTTCTATATCCTGACCGTTGCCCCATTTCGCCCATTTTCAATAGGGTTTGTCGCCAGGTGGTCCCCTACCACATACTAAAATTTTATCGAAATCGAACCTTTTTTACGTTAGTTATGACGCATAACAGCGCTGGAATGGATCCCGCTCCCATATACTGAACTTTGACCACATTTCGTTCACTTTAAATAGGGTTCCTTCCCAAGTGATCCCTATCAGATACTAAAATTTCGTCGAAATCGAACGATTGTTACGTGAGTTATCGTGCGGACGGACATACGCACACAACGCGTGACGTAATGAGGCAAATGCGAATCGCGACCATCTGCCCGCCGCAAGAGTGTGACGTCATAAATCTTTTTTTTTTTTGATATTGGAGGTTTAACGACCACCGTGAGCAACTCAATGGGCTATAAGCAGTCGCCCGTCCCTAATTTAGGGTCACTGGTTCCAGGGAAGGGAGAGAGCCAGTGCCATAAGACAAACACAACATCCATGCCTGACCGGGATTCGAACCCGGACCCCTTACGGACGAATGATCAGAGGCCAGCGCCTTAGACCACTGCGCCACCGGGGCGGCTCATAAATCTTTAATAGGATCCACACACAACGCGTGACGTAATGAGACAGATGGCGTGACCGTGCGCCAACATTCTCAAACGCGTGATTGGGACGTCATAAGATTAATGGAACGACGCCATGACACTAAAAACTTTATAATTCGGGGTGGTTATTTAACCCACTAAACGAATTCTCCTAAAGTCGAGATCAAGCTAAATCGATTTCTAGTACCAGAAAACGGTAGGTTAACGACTTTCATCAAAATTCTTAGAGCCGTTTTCAAAATAAAGTGTACATATATACATACAAGAATTGCTACTTTAAGGTGGATGCCAAGTAATTTTGGTTCCTATACTTCCAATGGAAAAACTTCTGTACACATTTTCTTCACAATTACTGCGTTCTCAATTATGAAATTTTGAACATCGATTAAAATAGCTTCATTTCATAACTTGGAATACTTAATATTTTCTAAACCATAACCGTAATTATGCAATCCAACATTTATTTGTCCACTGACGTCATCAAAGTACAGGTTGCGCCATCTTTTTTCTGGTTTCAACATCACCAAAGGAAACGTTTTTGTTTTTTAATATTATGCTTATGTTTTAGAAAATGTTAAGTATTCCAAGTTATAGTATGAAGTTATTTTTTTTTTTGCCGCCCCGGTGGCGCAGTGGTCTAAGGCGCTGGCCTCTGATCGTTCGTCCGTAAGGGGTCCGGGTTCGAATCCCGGTCAGGCATGGATGTTGTGTTTGTCTTACGGCACTGGCTCTCTCCCTTCCCTGGAACCAGTGACCCTAAATTAGGGACGGGCGACTGCTTATAGCCCATTGAGTTGCTCACGGTGGTCGTTAAACCTCCAATCAAAAAAAAAAAAAAAAAAAAGAAGTTATTTTAATCGATGTTCAAATTTACATCCTTGGGAACACACTAATTGTGAAGGAAATGTGTACAAAAGGTTTTCCATTGGAAATATAGGAGGCAAAACAGTGTGGGATAAGGGCGATGGAATGGATCCCGATCCTATGTCCTGACCTTTGACTCCAATTGTTCCATTTTCAATAGGGTTCCTCTCCAGGTGGTCCCTTACCACATACTAAAATTTCATTGAAATCGAACCATTTTTACGCACGTTATGACTCATAAGGGCAATGGAATGCATCCCGCTCCTATGTCCTGACCTTTCACCCCACTTCACCCATTTTCAATAGGTTCGTCCCCAGGTGGTTCCCTAGCACATATTAAAATTTCATCGAAATGGAACCATTTTTACGTGAGTTATCGTGCCGACAGACAGACGGACGGAAAAGGCTGGAGCATATACGCTTCTTCAACCTACGGTTGGAAAGCGTAAAAAAGTCGTGCTCTCCGATTTCCTGGTCAGTATAACTATTTTGCTGGCTTTACTTACTTTCAGGGTGTAATCAGAAAAGCAAGGAGAGGCACTGAAAGTGTTTTTACCATCCGTAGGTATTAAGTTCGTAAAACCACTTTGGGACTTGTCCACAACAAAAAGATTCGATCTCGAGCGAGTGTGTGTTCTGTGGAGTGGGGGACGGTGGTGTCCGCAGTCGGGTAGGGTGAGTATGTCTGTGTTTGTATGAGAGAATGAGACGACATCGATTTTTTCTCCTATCCCTAATCTGTTTAGGGACTGACTTTTGTAGTGTTATTGCTTATTAGATCAGAAAAAAGGAGATTCTGAAACCTTTTAATCTTCCTTTTTCTCCTTCGGCCATATTCTTCGATAATTCTCAAAGTTTAGTAAATATTTTTAGGCTTACCATCCAACTAAATAATTCCTATAATACCTCATTTCATTATCTAATTTTCCCATTTTATTAAAATACAATAGAAAGATAAAATAATACCAAATGGCACATCACGGGCCAGGCCGAGTGTCTGATATTTGAAACGGGCCAGGCCGGGCTTGGTCTGCATGGGCCTCACCAAATGAGGCACATGCAGACCTCTAGTACTGAATAAAAATCAATACAAATAAAAAGAACCTATGAAATTATTTTAAAGTACAGTTGTTGCAGTAGTAAATAATTTTTTTAAAATATTGTTTAAAAGAATAACACGCTTTCCATTAATAGAATTTCCAAGTCGGCCATTTCATTTAAAAAAATACTTGGGCCAGATAACGGGAAGCCACGATTCCTAAGAAAGGATAAAAGCAACATTTCAGTAGAATGAATATGAAGACTTCATTTTTCCTTTCCTTTTCTTTTTCATGCGCTAAAATGTGTCTTTTAACAAGTTGTTTAATTTACTGCTTCCGTAAAAATGGAAGAGGGAGAGAATAAGGCAGGCTTCGGCCAAATTTTTTAATAGTCTGCCTCGCGTTTTTATTTTGGAAGACATTCTTGATACTTTTAGTGAGGAGAATTTATTTTTGTTACCACATTTTTTATGAAAGTTGTGAAAATTTATGTCAATTTTTGACAGTTTTTCAGTAAATCCCGCCTTTCTTAATAAACTTTGACAGCGGTTTTTTTGCACGTTTTCAATTCGTGAGGATGACAAATAATGCAAAAGTTCCTTTAAAGAAAAACAGCATGAGATCTCCAAAAATATTATGAAGTAAAAATTGAAAAAAATGCATTAATAACTTCTCAGATTACGTGTGACTCATTTTGCAAGTGAGAGGATTTTTTGCAGCAGCCTCGTAATTCATTTGTAAAAATCATCGATTATTTGAATAATGGATTGCTATTAATTTTCATCTCACGTAGAAATGCATTTTTCAGTACTTTCATCCCTCTACAGCTTAAGCATTAATACCAGGCGACTTATGTACATCTTATTAAAATTTCGAAGAATCTGTTGATATGAAAATTTATTTATTTACTACCAGCTTACGCAGCTATAAAACTCCAAACATAGGTAACTCTAAAAAAATCTAAACGAATAGTGCAAATAGAAACGGAGCTGAGTATTCAAATTGAGAATCAATAAGGCTGGAATTTGCATTTCTATTCGCGCTAACAGCGCAATTAGCAGACTGAAGCAAAAAACAGGGAATCAGAAAAATAAAATCTACCTTATTTTCACACTACTATCATTGTGTCCTTAGAAGAAAGCACTTTTCTCTCTCTCTCTCTCCCTCTTTCTCCCCTCCTCTCTCCCCCTCTCTCTCTCCCCTCTTTCTCTCTCTCTCTCTCTCTCCCTACTTCTCTTTCTCTGTGTGTGTGTGTCTCTCTCTCTCTCCCCTCTTTCTCTCTCTCTCTCTCTCTCTCTCCCTACTTCTCTTTCTCTGTGTGTGTGTGTCTCTCTCTCTCTCCCTCTTTCTCTCTCTCTCTCTCTCTCCCTCTTTCTCTCTCTCTCTCTCCCCCTCTTTCTCTCTCTCTCCCTCTTTCTCTCTCTCTCTCTCTCCCCTCTTTCTCTCTCTCTCTCTCCCTACCTCTCTCTCTCTCTCTCTCTCTCTCTCTCTCTCTCTCTCTCTCTCTCTCTACGTATGGTTATTCCTGCTTGAATGAGCCCTGCACTTATTTCATGAATATTACTTCTGAATAATACAAAGTTCTTCCTAATTATCCATCTTAGAAAAAAAGCAGTAAATTTTGAGTTGTTCTTATGTGCAAACGAATAATATCTTGAACGCTTTCCAATGCTCATATATTAGGTAATTTGGGAATTACGCGAACACTTTCATTTGTGACCATATCGGAAACTTGAGAGCGATATCGCCCTTATGCGTCATAACTTATGTAAAAATGCTTCTATTGCGATAAAACTTTAGCATGTTGTTCCGGAGGTATTCTGAACCGGTTCTGTTGAATATCATCGAAATGGGGTCAAAGGTCAGGCCACAGGAGCGAGATTTATTTTACAGCCATTATCCTCATAACTTCACTAAAATGCTTCTATTGCGACAAAACTTTCGTATGTTGTTCTAGAGGTATTCTGAACCAATTCTATTTGATATAATCGAAATGGGGTCAAAGGTCAGGGCACTGGAGCGATATTTATTTCACAGCCATTATCCTCATAACTTGACTAAAATGCTTCTATTGCGGCAAAACTTTAGTATGTTGTTCCGGAGGTATGGCGAACAAATTCTATTTAATATCATAGAAATTGAATCAAAGGTCAGGGTACAGGAGCAAGATTTATTCAGCAGCTATATCCTCATAACTGGACTAAGAATGCTTCTATTGCGACAAAACTTTAGTATGTTGTTCTGGAGGTATACTGAACCAATTCTGTTAAATATCATCGAAATGAGGTCAAAGGGCCCTTTGACCATTATCCTCATAATGATATTTATTCCAAAGCCATTAACCTGATAACTTGACTAAAAAAGCTTCTATTGCGACCAAAGTTTATAGTATGTTGTTCCGGAGGTATACTGTACCGGTTCTGTTGAATATCGTCAAAATGCGGTCAAATGTCAGAGCACAGGATAGAGATTTATTCCACAGCCATTATCCTCATAACTTGACTAAAAATGCTTCTTATGCGGTGAAACTGAACCAAATTCTGTTGAATGTTCCGGAGGTATACTGAACCGGTTCTGTTGAATATCATTGAAATTGAGTCAAAGGTCGGGGCACAGGAGCGAGATTAATTCCACAGCCATTATCCTTATAACTTGAGTAATGATTTCTGGTATGTTGGAAAGCGTATCATAATCAATGCATTGTATATTTTTACTAGCTTGTCCTAAAGATTGTGGGTCTTATTGTAGGTTTTAGAGGGGAGACACTAATTCTTCTTTGACAGCAGGAGGTAAGAGAGCCCTTCAGAAAACGGCAGTGCACAAGTGGGTAAATTAGAGATGGGTAGGAAATCATGTAACTGTAACTCTGGCACCGTTAGCCGTGTCCGAAAAATGCTTCAGGTCCAAGGTTACCGTATCACCGTATCGTTTCTGCTGAAACATCATGGAGTTCGCTAGTGATGCCATCTTTCTTCAGAAGAAACCGGTTTTTCGTGCTCGTCTCTTCACGAGGAGTCGTTACGAATGGACGTGAACGATAATAAAGTGTTAAGGCTGTTCAAGCTTCAACATAATAGAATGCCTGACGCCAAGCGCAGAAGAACTGGTGAGTTGTGAAATTATTTCACCATCGTCGATGAATATTTTGCTTCGTGCGATGTTTGTAAGCAAAAGCTTTCTTACAAAAGTTCGACTCGCCGTTTCTTTACGGCTACGTCGACAGCCCTGTCGTCAACAGTGATCTTGTCACTGATACTAGTAAGACGGTGATTCGTCATCCCGTTACAGTTTCCTCAGCCCTGTCGTCAACAGTGATCTTGTCACTGATACTAGTAAGACGGTGATTCGTCATCCCGTTACAGTTCCATCAGCCCTGTCGTCAACAGTGATCCTGTCACTGATACTAGTAAGACGGTGATTCGCCATCCCGTTACAGTTCCGTCATCCCTGTAGTCAACAGTGATCTTGTCACTGATACTAGTAAGACGGTGATTCGCCATCCCGTTACAGTTCCGTCATCCCTGTCGTCAACAGTGATCTTGTCACTGAAACTAGTAAGACTGTGATTCGCCATCCCGTTACAGTTCCGTCAGCCCTATAGTCAACAGTGATCTTGTCACTGAAACTAGTAAGACGGTGATTCGCCATCCCGTTACAATTCCGTCAGCCTCGTCGTCAACAGTAATCTTGTCACTGCTACTGGTAAGATGGTGATTCGCCATCCCGTTACAGTTCCATAATCCCTGTCGTCAACAGTGATCTTGTCACTGATACTAGTAAGTCGCTGATTCGCCATCCCATTACAGTTCCATCAGCCCTGTCGTCAACAGTGATCTTGTCACTGATACTAGAAAGACGGTGATTCGCCATCCCCTTAAAGTTCCATCATTACTGTCGTCAACAGGGATCTTGTCACTGATAATAGTAAGACGGTGATTCGCCATCCCGTTACAGTTCCGTCAACCCTGTAGTCAACAGTGATCTTGTCACTAATTCTAGTAAGACGGTGATTCGCCATTCCATTACAGTTCTGTCAGCCCTGTCGTCAACAATGATTCTGTCACTGATACTAGTAAGACGGTGATTCGCCATCCGTTACAGTTCCGTCATCCCTGTCGTCAACAGTGATCTTGTCACTGATACTAGTAAGACGGTTATTCGATATGCCGTTACAGTTCCGTCGGCCCTGTCGTCAAAAGTGGGTTTGCCACTGATACGTTGTCAGACGGTGATTCGCCATCCCGTTACAGTTCCGTCAGCCCTGTCGTAAACAGTGACCTTGTCACTGATACTAGTAAGACGGTGATTCCCCATCCCGTTCCAGTTCCGTCATTCCTGTCGTCAACAGTGATCTTGTCACTGATACTAGTAAGACAGTGATTCGATATCCCGTTACAGTTCGGTCATCCCTGTCGTCAACAGAGATATTGCCACTGATACTAGTAATACGGTGATTCGCCATCCCGTTACAGTTCGGTCATCCCTGTCGTCAACAGAGATATTGCCACTGATACTAGTAATACGGTGATTCGCCATCCCGTTACAGTTCGATCAGCCCTGTCGTCAACAGTGATCTTGTCACTGATACTAGTAAGAAGGTGTTTCGCTATTCCGTTACAGTTCCGTCAGCCCTGTCGTAAACAGTGATCTTGTCACTGATACCAGTAAGACGGTGATTCGTCATCCCGTTACAGTTCCCCCAGCCCTGTCGTAAACAGTGGTCTTGTCACTGATACTACTAGACGGTGATTCGCCATCCCGTTACAGTTCCGTCATCCCTGTCGTCAAAAGGGATCTTGTCATTGTTACGTAGTCAGACGGTGATTTGCCATCCCGTTACAATTGCGTCAGCCCTGTCGTAAACAGTGACCTTGTCACTGAAACTAGTAAGACGATGATTCGCCATCCCGTTACAGTTCCGTTAGCCCTGTTGTCAACAGTGATTTTGTCACTGATACTAGTAAGACGGTGATTCGATATCCCGTTACAGTTCGGTCATCCCTGTGGTCAACAGAGATATTGTCACTGACACTAGTAAGACGGTGATTCGATATCCCGTTACAGTTCCGTTAGCCCTGTCGTCAAAAGTGATCTTGTCACTGATACTAGTAAGACGGTGAGTCGCCATCCCGTTACAGCTCTGTCATCCCTGTCGTAAACGGTGATTTTGTCACCAGTACTTTCGTGGGACTGTCGACGTTGTCACTGTGACAGGAAAATCACCGTTAAGACCGCCTCTAAGGTGAATGGAGAAAACGAAGGCAGGACATCAACCAAAGGTTCTCCAAGAAGTGGTCGACTCGTTTTAATTTCTATACAAGAAGCCAAACGACGCATACAATAGGCCTTACCGCAGTCTTGTAGAGTGAGTGTCAATGAACTGTTCATAAAACCGGGTTTGCCTCACACAACGGTTTATACCGCTCTGACGGAAGATTTAAGATTAATGAACAAACCAGCGACGTGAGAATCACACACACTGACCACAACACAGAAGGAATTTCTCTAGGAGATTGCACGGAGTAACTTTACGCGGTATCGCCGCAATAGTAGAGTGCTCGCAAGGTTTCTCTGCTTATATAAAAGTTGGGAGGAATTTTACGTACCCAGGAAACAAAATCAGACACCGTCTTGGGTTGAACCCAATATTTCCGCGGTGTCTTTACCCGGTGCACAGATGCATGAGGGTAAAAGTCTACTGGTCTTTGGCATGGATGTTCGCAGTGTGGCTTTCTGAAAACGTACGATGAGATATCGGTGCAGTTTAAGTCATTTCTAGCGGAATATACCCCGGCATGGGCTCCGCAACATCATGTACAACAATCTGCTCTTGTATACGACAACGCACAAGGCCCGGATTGTTCGGCAGTTCATTGAACAGGACAATCGGGGGGGGGGCTCTCCTACCCACCGGGTTTGCTGAAATTAATTCCTGCGATTTTAACTGCTGCGCGAATCATTATGCGTCAAGTACCCTCATCCAACGCTTCAGCTATCACTACGTAGTCATTGCTGAAATGTTTTCCTTCAAGGTGACTTTGAAAGAGTAATACAGGAGGAAGTTCGAGAGTAAATGATCCGGAATGGATAAGAGATGGGAGAAATAGAACCAACCAAACTTCTCGATAAATTTCGTTCTCATACATGCGGTATGAGGACGAGAGTTGTCTTTCAAACGGATATCCCTTCTTGTGAGCATGGCACACGTCTTGGCGTCGGAGTCATTGAGGAAATGGATCCCGTCAAGAGCTTTTACAGAAGCTTGAGAAGGTGGAAACCTGAGGAAGCAAGATCAGGGATGCAGTTAAGATGCGGCAAATGGACCTACTAAACCTCTACAAGAGGAGCATTTTCATTCCCTGTATAGGGGCGAGCGTTGTCATGCAAAAGGATAAACTCCCTTTTGAGCATGCCAGGGCGCCGGCAACGGATTGTTTCCCTCAAAGATTGGTGCAATATTAGTTCGCAGTGATGGCTGACCCTTAATCGTAGAAGTCCCGGAAAATGTTTTCCTAATGCTGTCAACATCACAATCCCAGCATGGCACACAGTATTGAACTATTTTCTCATGAGATACTATGCATGCTTTCACTCCATTGTCGCTGCTTTTAAAGATGACAAGAAACGGTGTACTCACGTTTCTTCCCCTACGATAACGGGGCTAAGGACATTGTAGCCTGCTTCCACATAGAGCTACAGATGTGAGAGTCCCATCCTCATTCATAAAGGCTTCTATTCTTCTTTCTGTTATGTGAGCACCTACCTGGTTGAAACTACGTATTTGACACCCTGGCACATCGTGAACGATTTGACACGTCATACCTAGAGAAGCATTTGCATTTGCAATCTGATGCAAAGTCACCCATCTCATTGCAACAAAACCTCCACACATGCCACGTTTCTGTCTTTTGCTGATGTTGAAAGTCTGCAACTCCGCTTCCTATGCATAAACGAAAATCATGCGGGTGTGAATTTTGAACACCACTTTCTGAAAGCTCATGACTTGAGGACCATAGACTTCTTGCAGCTGGCGTTGGATCTCCTTTGCGGGCGTTTTCCTTTTCTGAAGGCACATGACTTGAGGACCATAGACTTCTTGCAGCTGGCGTTGGATCTCCTTTGCGGGCGTTTCCCTTTTCTGAAGGCACATGACTTGAGGACCATAGACTTCTTGCAGCTGGCGTTGGATCTCCTTTGCGGGCATTTTCCTTTTCTGGAGGCACGTGACTTGGGGACCATAGACTTCTTGCAGCTGGCGTTGGATCTCCTTTGCGGGCTTTTTCCTTTTCTGAAAGCTCATGACTTGAAGACCATAGACTTCTTGCAGCTAGCATTGGATCTCCTTTGCGGGCGTTTTCCTTGCTCATGAAAACCTAATCATCTCTCTTATCTCAGAATGAGACCATATCTCCTGAGTGTCGTCATTTTCACTTGAATCTGCTTTCCTGAATGTCGCTAATTTATTTATTCAAATTCCTGTGCCAAACAACGACCTCTAGTGAGCAGAGTGTAATCATGTTAAGATACACCAATTTACATACGACTAATACAACAGCAAAGGTAATCGGAAGTTACTTATTGATCAGCTTACATATTTTATGATCTTTTCATGTGCTTGCATCTCTGCCCTGCTGCCATTTGGGATTTCAGCGTCAGTTATTATTATTATTTTTGAAATGGATTTTCGCAAAATGCAAGGCTCCAGTCCGCCAATCCTTATGTTTGCAATTTTTCTGCATGAATGTATGTTTGTATTTTTCACAGAGTCTCAATTTCACAAAAAAATGCGAAGGGAAATTCTTTTTGGACTGCGTGAAGCTAAAAAAATAATAATAAAATATTTCCATGCATTCTTAAACCGTTTTTGTTAGGCCGCGTCAGCTGGAAATTGTTTTTGCCATTATATCTCTGCTTCTACGTCACACAGCGAAAAAAAACCGCTTTAAATCTTGAATACGTAACCATCAAAATTTTCATTAAATTTCTTTCCTGTTTTGGGGGAATACTTTTCAAACTCTGAGGCAAGGCATTTGTTCCAAGATTTTCTACAACGAGGACTGAAAAATTCCTTTATGAATTCAACAGATGTTAGTATATCCAATATTTTTATGCACTGTTCATCATTTCCAAGAACTCAGCTTTGCCATCGGGTGGAACATTTGTTCGCGTCACGATATATCTGTAATTTATAGTAACGATAACACAAGGTTTTGATTCTTTTTTGTGTTTATCATCATCATCATCAACAACAACAATAACCAATCTCAATCTACTATACTGAAATGAAGATTCCATAACTCCCTGTCGCTAGAAGTTCTCTTCCATATCACACCGACATGCTTTCGAAGCGCACCCACCCATTTCCCCCGTGGTCTTGTTCTGGGTCTTTTCACGTCGGTTGATTCAGGCTTTTAGTTGTCCAACAGTCAATCAATTACGAAAAAAGTGGAATAAAAGAATTTACCTTAAATCATGAAAGAATTACGGGATTACGCCATATAATACAAATTTTGAAGATGACAATCCGATTTTTGGCGTAAATGTGACAAGGATGGTAAGTCAGATAATATCCGAAAACTTGAAAATTTTCATCATCTGGAGCGGGACTCGAACCCGCGTCTCCCAGAAAACGCCCAGGTATGCTAACGACTACATCCCCCAGAACGACCAAGTTTCAAGTTTCCGATCAATTTGAATTTAACCATCACAGGATTCGCTAGTCGAAGCAACCAGCATTCATGTTTAGCGAATCTGGAGATTAAGAATCTTCTTATCCCGTGTTTGCCCGGAAAAGCAGATAAATCATGAAAGAATTACAGGATTACGCATTATAGTACAAATTTTGAAGATGACAATCCGATTTTTGGCGTAAATGTGACAAGGATGGTAAGTCAGATAATATCCGAAAACTTGTAAATTTTCATCGTCCTGGAGCGGGACTCGAACCCACGTCTCCCAGAAAACGCCCGGGTATGCTACCTACTACAAAACCCAGAACG
The DNA here is from genome assembly GCA_039090855.1 of Macrothele yani. NCBI lineage: Eukaryota > Metazoa > Arthropoda > Arachnida > Araneae > Macrothelidae > Macrothele > Macrothele yani. The sequence goes on along the minus strand of CM077028.1, from coordinate 65,719,445 downwards.
ACCAAGTTTCAAGTTTCCGATCAATTTGAATTTAACCATCAAAGGATTCGCTAGTCGAAGCAACCGGTATTCATGTTTAGCGAATCTGGAGGTTAACCGGCATTCATGTTTAGCGAATCTGGAGGTTGTTGTTGATGATGATGATCGGATTGTCATCTTCAAAATTTGCATTATATGGCGTAATCCCGTAATTCTTTCATGATTTATCTGCTTCTCCAGGCAAACACGGGATAAGAAGATTCTTAACCTCCAGATTCGCTAAACATGAATGCCGGTTGCTTCGACTAGCGAATCCTGTGATGGTTAAATTCAAATTGATCGGAAACTTGAAACTTGGTCGTTCTGGGTGGTGTAGTTGTTAGCATACCCGGGAGTTTTCTGGGAGACGCGGGTTCGAGTCCCGCTCCAGGACGATGAAAAAAAATCAAGTTTTCGGATATTATCTGACTTACCATCCTTGTAACATTTACGCCAAAACTCGGATTGTCATCTTCAAAATTTGTTTTACCTTAAATGTTTTGTATCAGCAAAAAGGAAAATATCATGAAAATGCTCACATTAATTTTAACTCATTCATTCCATCCTCGCAATTTTAAAGGAAATTATGACTATCGTGAGAATAAAAGCATTCGAAATTCCATATTTCTTCATAAAGAGAAACCGATGGGAAACGAGATTTGTGGTGTGAAATACCGATGCAAAATGAGATATAGTTCCTCTGCTATTACCATGCGCTGAGAGGCGGAGTGAAATTATTTAAGGTCGAGGAAGATAATTAGCGAAAAGTGAGCAATTGCTTTCGATTAAAAAGCATCAGCCAGTACTTAGGAAAGACGAGGTAATATTGCATTCCCCATTAGATGAAGATGTCTTTCAGCCGCCGGCAGCAGTCCGTAGTCACATGGCTCGAGCAAATATTCTTTGGTTCACAAAGTTTCCCTGACTTCCATTTACGAAATAGAGAAATGCGATGAACGTTGCTGATTAACCTTGACTTTCTTTTTCTTTTAGTACCACTTCCTTTCAAGAACTTCAATAAATTAAAGACCCAAGGTGAAAATCATCTAAATACAGTTGAATAAATAAATCCAACGCTCTTTCCACGTTAATCAACGCACAGCAAGCGAAAAATTGTTATTCGGCCGCAGTCGGGGAATCGAACCCCGAATCTCTCGATATCTAGCCGAGCGCGTTAGCCTTACACCACAGCAGAAATCAGTAAGATGGGCTCAGCTACTGAGACGTCTCAATCTGGTGGGCTCGGCTAGATATCGAGATATTTGGGGTTCGATTCCCCGACTGCTGCCGAATAATAATTTTTCGGTTGCTGTGCGTTGATTAACGTGGAAAGAGCGGTGGATTTATTTATTAAACTAAAGACCAAATAAATCCATCAGAAATTTAGAAAAAAATTGTTCTTGGTACACCATTTTTTTATCGCTTTTGGCGAGCAGCACAACAATTAAGACGCGCCTTGATTAACAAGTATTGTATCGTTTACTATCTTTTTAGTTTTCCGGATTAGTTGTCTTTTATTATCATCATAAACGACAACCATGGGAACAAAGCCCGTAGGTGTCTGTTGCTATAGGGCAGCAGATATCAATCCTATTATTGTTTTACTACCTGCGCATGGACACACATCTGCCAAACCCAGGCAGCCTAGAGAAAAGGAGACCAAGGGCAAAGTGTGTCTGGGGCCGACATCAGAGGGAACCATCGAACTTACATACAGGTAGACTGTGACTGACGTCACAATTTAAGACGCCAACATAAAAAGATAAATGCCACGTGATCTTGGTCAAAAATGTTAAAAAAAAAATGTCAACTTGCAACCAGTGAAAAACGAATCAAATTATTAAGTACATTGTATGCCTTTACGATAATAACCAGATTCCAATCTGCAGTAAATTTTATATTACGGTTAGTTTGGGCCATCTTTCCAAACGAGTTTTCCATATTTGCAGTAATGATTATCATATACGGAAAGAAATAATTAATATTGAGGTTCAATTCCCAAGCTAAAAAGCCTGTGGCTATTAAAGTAATAATATAGTCACTGGCGTTAAGAAATGAAACTACGTGTTTTAAATTTTTCACAAATGTTCATCGCAATATTTTAATCATGGCTCATAATAAAGTCTACCTATGCACATAGGTACATATTTTGCAAAAGTAAAGTTACTTTGAGTACGGCAACGTCAATTCCGTATACTTTAAGTAGTATTTATCTGTACACTTCTGGATTTTTCACATTATTATGTCCTGTAGCTCTGTATCATAAATTATTAATGAGGGCACCACTCTACATAAAGTACAAACCTAGCCGGCTTATACAAGAATGCACTAAACAAATGACTTCCTTTGTCATAACGACTGGCCTTGTAACTCCGAAATGGTTGAAATTTAATTTCAATAAGGGACAATTTCTGAATAAATATATTCTTAGGCTTATTATTCCTAAAACAAGCACTTGTTTCCTATATGATTCACTAAATGGGGACATTTAAAAGTAGCCTGTCTGGGACAAGAAAGCATTGAAATTGAATAGCACGATAGCACTTCTGTCTAATGTCACGTGATCTGACGGATCTCATGTCGGGACCATGGCGACTCAGTGGGCAGCCACTACTAAAACGCGGTCTATCACTATATGTCGTCGAAGGAGGGAACCAACCACGCATCCCCAAACACGGGGAGTCTGCGGAACAGCCCGGAAAAACCGTAGACTGGGTCTCGAACACCCATCAGAATTAACCGCCTCCCACACTAATCACAGAGACTTCACCAACTGCACCATGTCGGTGGTCTCTCTTTTATGCACACTTCCATTACTTCTCGTGATGTTGCTATCCTGAACGCCACATCTGAACCATTGAGGGTTTTGTTTCCTTTTGGCAATGTCTCGCAGTCAGTCAAGTCACTGCTAGATTCAAAATAAAACAGGACTGTGTGTAATTTGAAAAATATGACAGGTTAGGGAATTGCATTGTTGTCATGCATAAACTTTGTCTAAACATTTTTAAAGTTTAAAGTTAGCGAGTCATAATAACATTCTGTGGAAGCATCTGGTAACAAGGAACGTCTTGAAAAAACGACCTGAATCGTTCAACTGTCTCAGGCTGAAGAATTACATCGAGTTCAGTTCTATACCACTTTCCTGTTGAACCCAAAGTGCAAAATGATATCGTACACCCTGCCTTATGCACGGGTATTTTTTTCCCAGGATACCGTCCTGCGACTTTGCCAATGGATGTCACGTCGTGTTGTCGAATGTACATTTCAACATGGCAGTAATGCGATCTACACTGTTAAAGATTTTGTAGTAGGTTGCACCACTTTTTTAGAAATGATACACCGTTCTGTGGTGCGAAATAAACCCAACAACATGGTTCAACCTTGTACCATAGCGTGGTGAAAACTTGAACAACTTTTTTGGGTTTTGTTGCAAAACAAGATGGGGTATCTTTTCTCAGAAAGTGGTGCAGCTGGAATAGCACCACTTTTTGGTGCAATCTACCACAAAATGTTTAACAGTGTTTTTTCAGGACACATTATACTGTCTCTTCGTCCATCGCATTCATGTAATCACTCCGAAATGAAATTACTCATTTCCAACCTGACTATCTACATGTGCAGTAGGTTTCGTCTTATTTCGTGCATTCCTTAACGCACTGAGAAAAAATGTTCTGAAATTGACGAGCCGTTTTCCGCGTTTCCTTTCGTGAATTAACGAAGCATATTTCTAATACAACATTTTCCGTGATTTCTTTCATTAATAAACGAAGCATATTTCTGATGCAACCGTTTCCGCGATTCCTTTCGTGAATTAACGAAGCACATTTCTGATACAACCGTTTCCGCGATTCCTTTCGTGAATTAACAAAGCATATTTCTGATACAACCTTTTCCGTGATTCCTTTCGTGAATTAACGAAACATATTTCTGTTACAACCTTTTCCCGTGATGTGAATTAACGAAGCATATTTCTGATGCAACCTTTTCCGTGATTCCTTTCGTGAATTAACGAAGCATATTTCTGATACAACCCTTCTGTGATGGCTTTCGTGAATTAACGAAGCACATTTCTGATACAACCGTTTCCGCGATTCCTTTCGTGAATTAACGAAGCATATTTCTGATACAACCGTTTCCGTGATTCCTTTCGTGAATTAACGAAGCATATTTCTGATACAACCTTTTCCGTGATTCCTTTCGTGAATTAACGAAGCATATTTCTGATACAACCGTTTCCGTGATTCCTTTCGTGAATTAACGAAGCATATTTCTGATACAACCTTTTCCGTGATTCCTTTCGTGAATTAACGAAGCATATTTCTGATACAACCCTTTCCGTGATACCTTTCGTGAATTAACGAAGCATATTTCTGATACAACCTTTGCCGTCAAATGACGGAAAGAAACCTGAATTACAGGGATTTTTCGTACACCAGGAAAATTCTGACTTTTTGGAAACCTTCTAACAATTTATTTTGTATATTAACGGAAAAACACCGTTCTCAATTTTTTCCATATCCATACGACGGAAATTTTCCAGTTATAGGAGTGATTCGCGCTAATACTCGATATTTGATTATGTGTTAAATTTCAATCGTCTGATGTCGAAGGATATGATTTTGAAGTTCTGTAGCGAGATCGGATATTGTGGATAGCATATCGCATGAATTTTGGTTATAGGATATTTCTATTCGTCTCTCCCATTCTTTACGAAAGCTATTATACAGTATATTAAACATTTTGAAGATGGCAATCCATTTTTTGGTGTAAATGTGACAAGGATGGTAAGTCAGATAATATCCGAAAACTTGAAAATTTCATTGTCCTGGAGCGGAACTCGAACCCGGGTCTCCCAGATAGCGCCCAGAACGATCACGTATCACGTTTCCGATTAATTTGAACATAACCATCACAGGATTCGCTAGTCGAAGCAACCGGCATTCATGTTTAACGAATCTGGAGGTTAAGAATCATATCCCGGAGGGCGACTGCTTATATATAGCCCATTGAGTTGCTCACGGTGGTCGTTAAACCTTCAATCAAAAAAAATTTCCCTGAGGAGCAGATAAATCATGAAAGAAATACGGGATTGCACCATATAATACAAATTTTGAAGATTACAAAAGATTCGCTAAACATGAATGCCGGTTGCTTCGACTAGCGTATCCTGTGATGGTTATGTTAAAATTAATCGGAAATCTGGGACTTGTTCGTTCTGGGTGGTGTATTGGTTAGCATACCCAGGCGCTATCTGGGAGACGTGGGTTCGAGCCCCGCTCCAAGTTTTCGGATATTATCTGTCTTACCATCCTTGTCACATTTACATAAAAAATCGGATTGTCATCTTCAAAATGTGTATAATATGGTGTAATCCCGTATTTCTTTCATGATACAGTATATTGTTTTACCGTAAGAAACCGGGTACTTAAATTATTGTACAGGTGATTGCACGATGTCTATGTATCAGTCTATGGAGACATGAAGACAAAAGCTATTACCGCTATTGAGAGTAAATTTTATATTTGCAAGTTTTGTGAAATAATACTATAAAACAGCGCATTTCACCTTTTCATAAAGATAATTGAAAGCCACAGTCAGTTTAAAAAGATCTCAAGTTCCACAGCATTCTGTTGCTGCGAAAAAACACGATAAAAATTACTTATTTTGTAACAATTCCTTTTACAGAAAGAATAAAATTATTACAAACATATTAAAAATATTAAAAAGTTTCAACACAGAGTAAAATGAACGAATCACCTGCATTAATGATAAAATAATCATCATCACGCAATTTAGAATTTTACCTTGAATGTGAGTGTGATTTCTGAGTGTTTCTGGCTTAGTGGTTAAGAAGGCGGTTTCGATTGAGCAAACGAACAGACTTCGGTTCGAGTCCCACTGGGGCGGAAGGATTCCTTACCGTAAGGATTCAAAAACTCATCCTATTCGATTTTGCGAAATTTCGGTATAAATACGGAAAAACTTGAAGCGGACTCTTCTAAACTAAACGGAATTACTGACTACGGAAAATCTGTGAAAATACTAAAGTTAAAAAAAACGGGAACTTTTAATAACAGAAATGTTGTTAAAAAACCGGGCACTTAAGGGGCAAATTTACTGTATGTTACTTTCAGAAATGTTCCGAGAATTCACACCTCTTATTTTTTGCAGAGTGGTACGGCATTTTTCTATGTCGAGCAATGTATTTTGCATATGATTAGTACCCAAATGAATTTCGAATAACTTCCATTAATGGGTGTTGTTTTAAAATGGATAACTTCACTCATAAGCGAATGTCCTTACATGGTATTGAAAATAAATTCTGGTACAGCAATACACATACGTGTTTGAATAGAATTGGATGGTGCACCTAACAAATATCAAACTATTCATAACAGAGTTACATCAATAAACGAATTTTTTTAAGCTTTTATTCTTCTCATTGATTTTTCAACTTGTACATCTGTATATTCTTACGTTTCTGAATCGTAATCCTCGTGAAAACGTTGCATTCATCATAATGCCTTTTATGCAATCGTGCAGTGAATCGAGAAAACCGCTAAGTAGCTTATGCAATCTTACCTAGCACAAATTGAAAATATTTTGATCCTATATTTTTCAGAAATTCACCTGCAGCTACATTAATGTAAATCTAATGTGCTTGTCTCCCAAAAACTCTCTTTTAACGTCTCTTGAAAATTTTGAATTTTAGTCTTATCAATTATAGCGTGTCTAGAACATCTCATATAATAGATTATTTAAATGAAAATATAATCGGATTTCATTGTAACAAAATATTCGGTACTGTATTTGTGTCTTGAAAACTAAGCCTCGCTACATTTCGCTCACATCAAAGGCTCTATTCTTGTCTTTTAGGGTGTTGAACGTTTCTTCCAATAAATCCCTTGTGCAGTGCAACAAATATGAACAAGACAGCTGCTCTCATCCTGAGCCATATACTCCGCAATTGCGCATAGCTCTCTTATTTTCTGCTTTTTCTGCACTTTTGCTTTTCATTCTCTTTCCAAGCCTGATATACTTCTTCTGATCACATGACCAACGAAATAAAGGTACATCCTATTTCTTTAGTTCATTTTATGTTTTCTTTTTGTACCAGAGCAACTTATAATAGGAAAATGACGACGAATCTTCGATTCTGCGAGAGAAATATCTCGGATTTTTGTTCTTATTTCTTGTCACCAACAAGCAGGTGCCACTACGATACTATATTTTTGATTTTTATTTAAAATTCCGTGTTTTTTATGCTTTCCAACCGTATGTTGAAGAAGCGTATATGCTCCAGTTTGTCCGTCTGTTATTGTCTGTCTATCCGCACGATAACGCGCGTAAAAATGGTTCAATTACGATGAAATTTTAGTATGTGGTAGGGGACAACCTGGGGACGAACCGTATTAAAAATGGGCGAAATGGGGTCAAAGGCCAAGACATAGGAGCGGAATCCATTCCATCGCCCTAATGCGTCATAGCATATGTTAAATTGCTTCCATTGCAACAAAACTTTATCATATTGTTCCGGAGATGTACTGAACCCGTTCTGTTGAATATCATCGAAATGGGATCAAAGGTCATGGCATAGAAGCGAGATTTATTCTACAGCCATTATCCTCATAACTTGACTAAAAATGCTTCTATTGCGACAACACTTTATTATGTTAAAATAAAAATACCAAGGACGATGATGCCGAGCCAATAGCTCTGCGAAACTATAGTAGATATATAATAAACCTTTGATTGTGGTAAACGTTGGTATTTTTATTTTATCTCAAAACCACAAGTTTTGTAGTCATAAATTTTATATAACTTTATTATGTTGTTCAGGTGATAGATATACTGAACTGGCTCTGTTTAATATAATTGAAATGGGGTTAAAGGTCAGGGCACGGGAGTGAGATTTATTCCACAGCCATTATCCACGTAAGTTGAGTAAAAATGCTTCTATTGCGGCAAAACTTTCGTATGTTGTTCCGGAGGTATATTGAACGAATCAGTAGTCAGAGTAGGGAGGAAAGTTTGTCCGCGCGCGATTTCTGGTGTGTTGGAATGCGAGTTGTAAGATATCTCTGAAAGTGTAACGGACATGAGAGATTGTAACATTACTGATACATGTCTGAAACGTTTTGTGCTGTATGGGGTGCTGTGATTCAAATCGTGTCACTGTGCCACGGAAATGATTAAATTATCCTAATACTTTTTGTTACGTGTATGGTGAAGTAACCTTCAAAGCTCAGAGATGAAACTTTAGCATCTTAATTAAAAAGTATCATTAGCTATATCTCGGTTGTAAAATGAGTGAGCAAGATAACAGTTAGGCTACTCTTATTTATTGTGTAACACATGTTATGCTTCTCACGGGATGGGTGAAGGGTTTTCGTCATATGTCTTTTGTAGTTCCCATGCGGTTTGGAAGGAACCAAAACACCAGTCTTTAGACTGTTATTTCTGTTGAACAAACATAACTGGGATCACATCTAACTCCAAACATAGCCGTTTGCTTACATTCGTTTGCCTTCTGCAATGACGCATGTTCCTCACAGCGTGTGTCACAACCTCCAGAAAATGTGAATTAAGTGATAATGACTCAGACACCATGAATATTCATCAACAAGTTAGTAAAATCATGCAATGCATTGATTATGATACGCTTTTCAACATACCGGAAATCATTACTCAATTTATGAGGATAATGGCTGTGGAATAAATCTCGCTCCTGTGCCCTTTTTTTTTACCCTATTTCGATCATATCAAACACAATTGGTTCAGGATACGTCCGGAACAACATACTAAAGTTTTGCCGCAATAGAAGCATTTTTAGTCAAATTATGTGGATAATGGCTGTGGGATAAATCTTGCTCCTGTGCCCTGACCTTTGACCCCATTTTGATGATATTCAAAAGAACCGGTTCAGTGTATTTCCGGAACAACATAATAACGTTTTGTCGCAATAGAAGCATTTTTAGTAATTGATATTATGGCTGTGTCATATATCTCTCGCCTGTTCTGACCTTTGACCCTATTTCGATGATATTCAACAGAACGGGTTCAGTATACTTACGGAACAACATGGTAAAGTGTTGTCGCGATCGAAGCATTTACGTAAGTTATGACGCATAAGGGCGATGGAATGGATCTCGCTTCTATGTCCTAACCTTTGACCTAATTTTTTCCCATTTTTAATAGGGTTCGTCCCCAGTTATCCCCAACCACATACTAAAATTTCATCGAAATCGAAATATTTTTACGCGAGATATCGTGCGGACAGACAGACAGATAGACCGACAAATCTGGAGCATATACGCTTCTTCAATCTACTGCTGGAAAGCGTAAAAAACAAGAGAGAAACGTTCATCATGATCCTGGGTTTGAAGCAAATACTTCTTCGTGCGAACCTCATTATTAACAGAAGACCTTGATGATTTGGTACGTGATTTTATTTAATTTGTCCGAAAAGCAAGCTGAACGTTTTGGATCCAGGTTAAAAGGAGGGAATCTTCACTAATAGATACTAAGGTATGTTCCTTTCGCAACCATCCGGTTGAATTAAAAAAATTCTCACAAAAAAAGAAATTTAGTGTTTTGCAATGATGTTTGTTTTGTAACGGATGCCGTTGAAGTGCCACTGTGCTGTGTCATAAATATGGTACAACACAATGGCGCCTGTTCTTTGACTCCTAAAGTGAACTTGAAAGCTGTGTTTCTTTACAATGGAAGTAAATTTCGATTTGTGCAATTAGCCCAAGCTACTGAAATGAAAGAATCATATGAAACTATGAACTACTTTTGGAAAATAGTCAGAATGAAAATATGCATCGAATATCTGTTGCGATTTGAAAGCCATTGCTTTTTTGTTTAGTTTGCGGATGGGATACACATTTTTTTGCCCTTTGCGAATGAAATACCAGAGACAGAGGTTGTTACGCAAGAAAGGACTGGCTGAAACGTGAGACAGTAAATCCAGAAAAAAATATCGTAAACCTTCCACTGGTTAACTCCGAAAATGTTTCTTTACAACCCTCTCCCCTTCATATTAAATTGGGACTTATGAACAAGGCAATGAACCAAATTAATGCTGGTTTCGCATTTTTAAAAGAGTGACCCAAAACTTAAGGAAGAGATAGGCCTTCAAAAATAATGGAGCTGATACAGGATGACACATTTGAGGAGAAGTTGAGCAAAAAGCAGCTTAGAAATCTTTCAGAGGTGTTAACTAAAGACCTTTTTTGGGAAATTTAAGGCCGAAAAGTGTTGCGACTTAGCGTGGAACTCTTGGATTCATACTTGGATTCATACGCTACTATGGGATGCAATATGCCCTTGAAATTCCATTTCCTAGACACCCACTTAGATTTCTCGCTGGAGAACCTAGGTTTTGTCAGCGCCTAATATGACGAGCAATTTTATCAAGATATGTCGAGTGTGGCAAGTGGAGTCTCAATATGTTGGCTGACTTCAGCTGGACAATCAAGAGAGACGCTCTACCAGAGAAATAAACCAGAAATTCATCACTTTTCAGGTAAGTCATTTATGGTTTGTGAGTGTATACTAAGACTTATACGGTGTGTCATTAAAAAACCTTTCTAGATAAAAACTAATATAACATTTAAATTCAGCTAAGAAATATATTAAAATCACATATTACTTCTTGTGTGATAAAAAGAAATATTTTGTACACAAAAGTAATGGTTGATTATGATGATGATATTACAATCAAATAGATTAATTTGTCTTTGGTCGCTACACGTTGAATACTGCCAGTAGTCGCCTCTCTGAGTTTTTCTCACATTACGTTCTGTTTATGTAGTCCACCCAATAACACTTCAGAATTCTTACTTTGCGAGAAATATAGTTAAATTAAATCACCATTATTGCGAATCATCATAAATCCACTGAGGCGAGGAAGGTCTCCCAAGTTTCTTCCACAAAGATCTCTCTTGAGTTACTTTCTTCCATGTCACAAACGCGTGCTTTCGAATTTCATCCACATATATCCCACGTGATCTTTTGGGTATTTTCCTGTCCCTTGGATACTAGTCTAGAATTTCGGTTCTCCGTCGGTGGTCCGTTCTTCTGGCAATATGTCCAGCCCATTGCCATTTCAAGGATTTTACACTGATCATGATATATTCCACTCTTGTCATTTTTCCTAATCCACGTGTTCCTGTTCTTATCTTTCCTGGTTACACCAAGCGTCTATTTCCCCAGGCTTCTTTCATCATACCAGGCTTCTTTCATCATATCAGGTAATTCTTTCATCATATCAGGTAATCTTTTCAGTTGTCTGCAGTCTTTGTATGTCTGTTTCTAGTTAAGGCCCACGTCTCTGCTCCGTATGTAGGCATTAAATAATTTTCTTTTAAGACATAATCACATATTGCTCTTAAAAATAACACTCTTTCTTTCAAAAGCCTTCCAACTTAGATTTATATGCCGATGAATTTCTTCCTCAGTGTCACCTTCGCTTTATATCTGCTACCTAAGGTAAATGTAGGTAACGGCTATATCCAATTTTTTCCCATCAATCGATACATCAGTTTTGCCTTCTGAAAGTTCATTTTTATTAGCACTTCTTTACTCGTTTCAGCAAGTTCGTGGATCATAATTTGATGCTCTGAACGGGTGGCTATAAAACTTACGACGTCATAAGCAAAACGAAGGTAAGATGAACAATCCCCAAAGATCTTTTCCCTTCTTTTTTTCCCAGTTCAATCATTGAAAAACAATTTTTAATTTGCATTAAAGAGCCCGGGGGTATAGTATCACTTTGTCTCACTCCCTTGCCAATTTTTATTGCTAGTGTATCCCCTTATAGCAGAGACTTTGCACTTGCGTTTTCATACATGTTATTAAGAAAATACTAATGTAGGAATCTTCAATACTGCAGGATTTCATCGCCACTGTAACTGCTGATGGTTTTACAGTATAAAAGCCTTTTCATACTCAATAAAACCATGCATAATAGGAGTTCATAATCCCTCGTTCTTTCATACATGGATATGATCTATAGTGCTGTAGCCTCTCCTGAATCCAGCTTGTTCTCTCGGTGGAGCCATGTCCGCTGTTATCTTCATTCTTCAAGCGATGTGAAAAATCCTTAGTGAAGATTTCATAAACTACTGATAGGATGCTGATGAGCTTGTATTTCCTGAGATCCTCAATGTCCCCTTTTTTATGTAGCAAGATCATTTTAGAATTATTCCAATACTCACGAATCTCCCTTTTATTGACACGTCTAGTAAAAACTCGGGAGAGTGTGATTGCAAATTCTCCACTTGTTTCTTGTATGATATCCACGGTGATTCCATCTCCTCCTGAAGCTTTTCCCCGTTTCACGTTCTTGATTGCATGTGTAATTTCTTCCGGGAGGACTGAAGGACTTTGGTACCGGTAGCTTTCGTAAATTCTCAAGTAAATATACTATCCCTTTCATATATTTGTGTGTGAAATCTTTCACTCATATATATTTATATGAAAGGAATGATATATATATATATTAACTCATATATACATTGATGTAAAGTCAGGTGATGCGTAACATCACAGCCTCTCCTTGACAAATGTCAACCCCGCCTTCTCGTAGTGCATCCTGTTCCCACAAAAGGGACTCTGACGACCGCCAATTGCGGTATAACTATACCATCGGAATTAGAGGAAATGATATCCCACACTCCCTAACCCGCTTGGCCAGCGTGGTGAGTTATGGCCAAACCCCTCCAAAATGACTCCACAACTTAAATCTTGGCCCTCAGTCTCCGGCAGCTGGAATGTACCTGGCCAAGGCAGCGGCCAGTGCGACATGAAGGCAGAGGGTGCTAAGAATCCCCGGAGGACCGGACTAGGCTGCCATCTGATGCTGACCTTGGCTACGTATAATGGACGCTCCCTATCTTCTGATTCAAGGCTTCTTTACAAAGGATCAAGTCGGACATCGTCGTGCTAAGTGAGGTAAGGAGAAAAGGAGAAGATCTCATTGAACTGAAAAGTGGACATCACTTCTACGATCGTGGGACAGATATTGGCAGAACTAGTAGTGTTGGCTTTATAATAAACTAGAAACTGAAAGATAAAGTTGTAGAAGTTAAAAGTTCCTCTGAAAGAGCTGCACGACTCGTTATCCAACTCTCGAGAAGATACCAGGCTCAGATTATTCAAACTTATGCACCCACCACAAGTCATGCTGAAGAAGAAATTGAAGAATTTTATGAGGAAATTCGTCATCTAAATAATAAACGTAAGCAGCACTTGAAGACAATTATGGGAGATTTCAATGCAAAAATAGGGCAACGGCAACAGAATGAAACTTCAGTAGGTAAATTCGGTCAAGGCAACAGAAACCAGCGTGGAAATACTCTCGTTGAGTTCGCAGAGGCAGAAGGGTTTTTCATCTTGAACTCCTTTTTCAAGAAAAAGCCACACAGCAAATGGACATGGAGACATCCAAATGGGACGACAAGTGAAATTGATTTCATTATGTGTAACAAAAAATTCGTCATAGAAGACTGCAGTGTGCTAAACAAGTTCAACACAGGTAGTGACCATAGATTGGTGAGATGTAAGATGCACCTCAACACTAAACTCGAACGTGGCAAGCTCACAAGACAAACAAAATGTATTGACACAACCAACCTTAAAAAACACCATAATACCTTCCAGTTGGAACTGAAGAACAGCTTCTCTGCCTTAGAAGGCCTAACATCGGAAGAAGTGGATATTTCTGAAGTTAACAGAAAAGTAACCAACGCTCTTATGGAAACAGCAACAAAATTAGCTGGGTCTAAGAACAAGTTGCATGTGAACAAATTATCAGGAAAAACAAAATGTTGATGCAAAAAGAAAAGAGATGAGGACAACTAAAGAAGATGTGACTTCCAAAGTGGAATATACAGAGCTATGCAAGACAGTACGAAAAAGTATCACCGAAGACGTAAGGAAATTCAACTGTGAACTAGTAAGGAAACCAATTGAAAACAACCAAAGCCTAAAGACAGCAAAGGGACATCTCAGTAAGGGAAGAAAACAGATTATGGCACTGAGAAAAGAAGATGGTTCTGTTACAAGAAATAGAGGCGAAATTTTGACAAGAGTGAAAGATTTCTACTCCAAATTATTTGAAAGGGATGATACATGCACTCCAGACATCATGAAAGATACCAGTACCAGAGTTCCTCCAGTCCTTCTAGCAGAAGTTGCACATGCAATCAAGAACATGAAGCGGGGAAAAGCTCCAGAAGAAGATGGAATTACTGTAGACATCATACAAGAAGCAAGTGGAGAAATCGAAACAGTACTCGCCTTAATTTTTACTCGATGCTTTAATGAAGGAAGATTCCTGAGGATTGGAACAACGCTACAATGATCCTGCTACATAAAAAAGGTGACATTGAGGATCTCAGGAACTACAGACCCATCAGCCTCCTATCAGTGGTTTATAAAATCTTCACTAAAGTTCTTTCACACCGTTTGAAGGTAACACTGGACATGGCTCAACCGAGAGAACAAGCTGGATTCAGGAGTGGCTACAGCACAATAGATCATATCCACGTACTTAGAGAACTAATTGAAAGAGCGAGGGAATATGAATGAAAAAGCCTTTGATTCGGTGAAATCATCAGCAGTTACAATGGCTCTGAAATCCTGCGGTATTGAAGATGCATACATTAATATTATTAATAACATCTATGAAAATGCAAGTGCATAAATTCGGCTGTTTGAAAGTACAGCACTTATAAAAATCGGAAAGTAAGTGAGACAAGGTGACACCATATCTCCGAAGCTCTTTAACGCCACATTGGAAAATGTCTTTCAATCACTGAACTGGGAAAACAAAGATATAAAGATTAATGGAGATTATCTGACTAACCTTCATTTTGCTGATGACATAGTCATTTTTGCAACTACCCCATCAGAGCTGCAGAGTATGATCCAAGATCTTGCTGACAAGAGTAAAGAAGTGGGATTAAAAATGAACTTTCAGAAGACAAAAGTTATGTTCAATGCTTTCACACGAAATGAAGATTTGACGATTGATGGAGAAAAACTGGAGATAACAGACACGTACGTTTATCTTGGACAGCAGAAATCAAGTCAGGGTCACATTGATGAAGAAATTAATCGGCGTACAAAACTTGCCTGGAGAGCTTTTGCAAGAAACAGCATAATTTTCAAGAGCAATATGCTATTATGTCTTAAAAGAAAAGTGTTTGATCAATGCATCCTTCCAGTGCTTACGTATGGTGCAGAGATGTGGACCTTAACTAAAAGAGACATACAAAGGCTGCAGACAACTCAAAGTAGCATGGAGAGGTGCATGCTTGGTGTAACCAGGAAAGATAAAAAGAGGAAATCGTGGATCCGAAAAATGACAAGAGTAGAAGACATCATGATCATAGTTAAATCCCTGAAATAGCAATGGGCTGGGCATAATGCCAGAAGGACAGACCATCGATGGACAGCCGAAATTTTAGATTGTATTCCAAGGGACAGGAAATGACCCAGAAGAAGACCACATGGGAGATGGTAGGATGAAATTCGAAAGTATGCGGGAGTGACATAAAGGAGACTGGCACAAGATAGACCTTTGTGGAGGAAACTTGGGGAGACCTTCGTCCAGCAGTGGATTGATAATGGTTGATGATGATGATGATGATGATGATGATGATGATGATGATGATATACATTGAGTGCCCACTTTATTATGACTCCCCCTCAGTACTTCGTTGGGCCACCTTTTGCCTTTAATATTGCGTAGATTCCTCGTGGCATGGACTCCACGTGATGTTAATAGGTGGTTTGTGGAATCTGAGACCATGCTTGATGAATAGCACTCTCCAGGAGTGTGAGATTGCAGGGTTGTGGATCCAGTTGTTTGATGGCTCGTTCAACTTCATTCCACAAATTCTCAATGCGGTTGATATCTGGAGATTGTGGGGGCCACCTAAGCAAAATAAACTCACCGGCATGTTCCTGAAACCAATCCTGTACAATACGAGCACCATGGCAGGATGCATTATCTTGTTGAAAGTAGCCATCGGCATTGGGATAAACCACCCACATGACAGGATGTACTTGGTCCACAACTATGTTTAGATATGATGTGCCAGTCACACGTTGATCAACACGAATTAAAGGGCACAAAGCATGCCAGAAAATAATTCCACAAACCATAAAGTTGCCTCCACCAGCTTCAAGGGTTGTAGCAATGCATTTCGGGTCCATGCTTTCGTGCTGTTTCCGCCAAATTTTCACTCGGCCATCGCATGGTGCAACTGAAAACTTGATTAATCGGACCACATAATTTGTTTCCAATTATCGACTGTACAATCCTTGTGCTCCTGTGCGAACTGGAGACGTTTTCTCTTCTTAACTGCAGACAGCAAAGGTAAAATTTTCACTTGGCCATCGGCATGGTGCAACTGAAAACGTGATTCATCGGACCACATAATTTGTTTCCTATTATCGACTGTTGAATCCTTGTGCTCCTGTGCAAACTGGAGACGTTTTCTCTTCTTAACTGTAGACAGCAAAGGTGTTCGAACAGTCCTTCGGCTGCCATATCCCATCCGATGCAGTGTACGGAGAGCAATGCGTGCAGAGATCATTTGAGGGGATCCTTGATTAAGATGGTCTGTAATTTGCTGCACTGTTGACTTTCTGTTGTCTGTTACCAGTCCGGACACTCTCTGTTCCGCCCGAGCAGTCACTAGTCGATGACTACCACACGTTGCACGCAGAGACCCAGTTTTTTGGCTGACAGTCCAGTCTTTAAACACTTTCACAACAGCTGCTCTGGAACATTTCACGAATGCGGCGGTTTTGGTGAAACTCGCTCCATGGCTCCGAGCTTCTACAATCATCCCATTTTTAAAGTCCGTCAAATTGCATTTTTTACCCATCTCGTCACCAAAACATCACTTCTACTACTGTCGCAAACACTAAGCTTTCCCTTTTTATACTAGCCTCGCCTTCTGGCGGGAACAACGTGCAGCCATAGCTCATTTGCTTAAAACTGGCAGGTGGTCATAATAAAGTGGCCGCTCAGTGTATATCTCAACTGATAACAGACTGTTGAGAAACATTTTAAAGTCAGCTAGATCAGGGGTAGTGCCTGTATGGTTAATTCCAAATAAATGGCGCTTTTTATATGGGAAATGTGAAAGAAATGCTCATAACGTGACCAACGGTGGCTAATTAATATACTGGGATGCAAAAATTAAGGACGAAGAGGAGAAATTAGCGTAACAGCGGAACGAACAGGCAGAACCGGCCGAAAGACCACTCAGGAGATAGACTAGGGTCCGATACGGTAGGGCATGCACATATATGCAGCATGACGGGGCGGGGGAGTGTCGGAAGTGTATAACGCACACGGGCAGTGGATGCTCAGCAATTCGGTAAAAGCTATTGCACGGTGCACATCGGTTTGAACGACGTCGAGCTGCTCCCACCGTGTGATATAGACAACAGGCAATCCAGTAGACGACATCTAGATGCCTTTACCCGAGGTCGCGTCATTGGGAAGTTGGGAGAAGGTCAAAGTGTGACTAATGTGTGCGAGGAGTTCGGGATCGCTCACAGCATCGTTTCACGAGCTCGGAGAGCATTTCAAACGACAGGAACAGGTGTCCGAGAGTTTAGCAGTGGTCGTCCACGAGCAACCACTGCGGCGGACGACCGGTATATTGTCCTACAGGTGAGAAGAGACAGGCGGCAAACAGCGGGAGAAATCGCAAGGCACATGCAACAGACAACTGGAAGTCCATTATCGCGTTTTACCTTGGCCATGAGGCTGCACAAAGGTGGTCTATTTGCACGACGACCAGTACGGTGTGTGCCATTAACGCCTGCTCATCGGAGACGGCGGTTCCTGTGGTGCCAGGAACAAAAGAACTGTACGCAACAGGAATGGGGTCGAGTTCTCTTTATGGATGAGAGCCAATTTAGTCTGACGAGCGATTCTGGACGTATACACATCTGGAGAGAACAGGAAACACGCAATCACACCTCCAACATCATCGAAAGGGACCGGTTTGAAGGTGGCGGAGTTCTCGTTTGGGGCGGTATCATGCTTGGTAGCATACCGACCTCCACATCTTCCAAGGAGGTACAGTCACTGGTGTCCGCTATTGTACCGAGGTTCTCCTGCCTCATGTGCGTCTGTTTAGAGGTGCTGTGGGTCCTGAGTTCCTCTTCATGGACGGCAGCGCTACACCTCATCGTACAGTGGCTGTCGCAGGGCTGTTGGAGAGTGAAAATATTCAACGCATGGCTTGGCCCTCAAGGTCCTCGGACCTAAATTCAATCGAAAACGTGTGGGACCTTCTCGGGAGACGCTTGGCAGCACGTCACCAGCCGCCAGCAACGATTCCGCAGCTGCGATTGGCGCTACAAGAGGAATGGGCCGCGATGCCTCAACAGCTCCTTGACAACTTAGTCCTCAGCATGGACAGACGTTGTAAATCCTGCAACGCAGTCAGGAGTGATCATATGCTTTACTAAAGACTGGATGTTTCTTGGCAGCCGCCTGTCACATGGACGTTTCTGTCTTCTGTCCAGTTGTGATCGAAGCTACCTTTTCAATAAAGTGCCTTTGTGTCCTTTGGATTCCTTCATTGGATGGTTTTTCTCACTGGTCCCATATTCTTACATCTTGGGGATCTTATGGTATGATTTGAGTCGGCGTGGAGTACTTCTGCACGACGTTACATTCGAAAAACCGTCTCATCTTTAATTTTTGCACCCCAGTGTACTTCAACCAATTTGCCTTTTGTATTTTATTTCGCGCTTTAGTGTCCAATATGAGCAAATCCTTGGGCTATAATGAGCGATCACCCATCCTCAATTATTGGCTCGGGTTCCTGGAAGAGTGAGAGGCAACGCAATAAGATATAAACACAATCATGTCTTATTCTGGACTTGAACATTGTGCCAGCACAGATGTTTTTACAGAAATCTCATGCGCGGACATGATTCTGTTATTTCTAGAACGCGTGATCGACCAAACGATTCAGGTTCAACAAATAAATGTTTCCGTTCCGTGGATTTGATGCTTGAAGTTCATTTTCGTAGCTCAAATGGACGTATTTTTAAAATATTTTTGAAAAACACTTAACGATGTGCTATTTTACACAATGCGAAATTCAGCTTACTGTATCATTACATATTGTTCCAGATTGAAAAAAAAGAAAAAGAAAAAAAAGAGCTCTCTACTCTGATGAAATGGCAAGTAAGTGAGAATAAGTAGATAGATAGCATTTCATATTCACTTTTAGCTTCAGAGATACCAGTGATATTTTGACGCGATAAGAACGGTGACGAATAAAGAAATATGCAGACGAAGGCAAAATCATGTGCAGTCGTCCGACAATTGTCAGACTTTCTCAAGGGCTCTTCCTAGGAGAAGGACTATACACTTGAACAGGAGCACTGCTGTTACGACTTTCATTCCTCGTCATAAGTATCTGATGCTTACAGGAAACGTGACTTCGGACACAAAAGGAACTGAAATTTCGAAACGAATCATTCTCTCTCCCTGGTTGCCGCTAAAACGAAATAAACAATTCAAGGGAACGGCAAAAACCGCATATTTATGGTTTAATTGTGAGCAAATGAAACTTGATGCCACAATGTCATCAAAACCATATAAGAAGAAGTATAAAACGTTTCTACGGTGCGTAACAATATCTGAACAATCAGATACTGTTACGTAATGAGTTGCAAAGCATTTTTGTCTGGGACGTACGAAGTTTGTATGAAATTCAGATTAAGTATCCATAAAGAAAGAACCAAAGTTTTGGTTTTTGAGCGAGGAACTATTTAGTACTGGATGCAAGACCAGTCTAAATAATGCAAAGATAGGACCAGATGAATGAATCTATATGTTTTAGGAACGTGCTTCACACACACACAAATTCTGGGACAGCGAAATTTATTAGTAGGCGAGTGAATTCATCTTTGAAAGTTAGCTTCCCTACGAGTAATAAAAAAGAGCTAATGGGTTCTCGAAAAGGTCCCGAATGGCTGCCTATGAAAGTGTAATTGCTCCTACTCTCATGTATGGCAGTGAAACCTGAGCACATCAGAAGAGACATACACTGCCTGACCGAGAAACTGCCACACCACGCAGACGTAAACGCAGCGCCATGCAAATTGCAGGGTGGGTGCACATGTACAAGTCATGCAAATTATTGCATTTGCAGGCCAATTGCCCGAACGGCGCGCTCAAACTTTAAGCGGACAACCAGCCGAGACGTCATCGCGGCGGCTAGAAGTGAATGGTTCTGCTGTAACCGTGTCTGGAGGACGAACAAGTGGGCCCAATGCCGTTAAGACCCCGTCGTACGCGATTTCGTCGAACGGATGAGTTCAGGAGAGGTGTCGTCGTAGGCCTTCGTACTGCCGGGTGGTCCTTGCGTCGTATTGCGGAAGAAACGCAACGTGACGACACAACCGTCCGTCGCATTAGGAGACAGTGGTCCCAGGAAGGATCTGTGCAATGTCGCAGGGGGACCGGAGGATGGAAACGGATGTCCTAACGCACCGATCGTCGCATCCGACGTCATGGCGTAGGGGACCCACAGGACACAATGGGCTACATTTTGCGGAGTGTACGCGCAGGTTTGAATGCTCCGATTTCGACAAGGACAGTGTCGCGCCGATTGGCTGCGTCTGGTTTGCTGCCTAGCCATCCGTTGCGAAAGCTACCTTTAACAGCAAGCCATCGTCGCCACAGCTTTGCGTGGTGTCACTCCATTGCTGCGTAGGGTGCCGAATGGAAAAGTGTGCTGTTCAGCGACGAATCGTGGGTCTGTTTCACCACGGATGATCGCTGTCAGGAGGCGACGCGGCCAAAGGGCGAATTCCTCCGTCATTGTGGAGCGCCACACGGCCTGGTATCATGGTGTGGGATGCTATCAGCGCCAACATCCGCTCACAGTACGCATTACTGGCATATTGACGGAACGCCGCTATGTGGACGAGGTGCTGCGGCCCGTGGCACTACCGTATCTTCAAGGCATCTCAAACGCGGTTTTTCAACAGGATATGGCCCTGGCCGCATACCGCTCGGTTGGTTGGTTGGTTGGTTGATTTTTATGGCGCAAGGGCCATGTTTGGCCAAAGAGCGCCAGACACAAGACAAACAAACAGCATTAAAAAAAAAAAAAAAAAGAAAAACGTGGCATAAATCCCAAAATCTGTCTGACCAAGTAAAACCAAACCATGAGAATGATGGAAGGGCCGAAAAAGACAATGAAACAAACAGTACTAAAAACATGGTACAATGGTTAGAAACTAGCCGATTGAGTAAAACTGAGAGGAATGAGAATGATAAAACACATCACGAAAACGAACACAACTACACATAAGATGAACCACAGGAGAGGGACGAACTGTCACTCTCCTCCCCCTTATGTTCCTCTATAATGTTGGTTGAGGGTGGGGACCTCGCTGAGTCTGGGACAGTTGCAATGTTTGTCAGTTGGACCGCGACAGTTGGATGGACACTGCACACCTTTGCGAATTTAGGTCCGGGTCTTCCACACGTGCAAGCTTTCTGCTGGGAACTGGAAGAGTCGGTCGTCTTCAAAAGAGAAGGCGCAGAGTCAGCTGGTCGAATAAGCTGGAGCTCGGAGAAATCCACCTGTGTCGCTTGTTCAGCTGTAGCATACCGCTCGGATCAGCCTGAATTATTTACACGGTATGCGGATGCTTCCGTGGCCAGCACGATCCCCGATCTCTCGCCCATCGAGCATCTGTGGGACACGATTGGACGTCGGTTAAGTACCCTCCCACCCCAGCATAATTAAGATGAACTGTGGGCTCGAATCAACATCACATGGTCCACGTTACTCCAGGACTCTATTCGGACCCTCATTGCCTAAATGCTACGTCGGATTCAACGCTGTATCGTCCAGAATGGGGGCCACACTCCTTATTGATCATCTTGTATATTCGGCCACTGGAGAATAGCCTGTATGTGCCAATTAAATAATTTGTTCCGGACCCACTTGACTATCTTTGTGTGCAGTTTGGTCTGTTTTCGAGCATTACTTCATGGTGTGGCATTTTCTCTGTCATGCAGTGTACAGCCGTTTGGGTGTTGCGTTACTTACGGAAGGTGGTATGACGAGTTGTGGTTGTGCGAGGAATGAAGGTGTGCTACAGAGGTGTAATTGTAAAGCAAAATGTTGTTAGGAAGGTGGTGACATATTAGGATGTTTTTCAGTGTTGAAAGAATGAGTGGTGAGATTGTTACTAAGCCAATTTAGTCAGCCCCCCCCCTTGTGGTACAAAAGAAAGGTAGAAAGCCTAGGATATCATCGGAGGACCAGATTCAGGAATGTCTATAGGAGAAAAAGATACTAAGTAAGAAGTACAAAAGGTCTTCTGTGAGACATGATGAATATCAGAGAAGTTCAAATTGTTTGCCGAGATCGCTGTAAATTGAAACTTTGGATACATCAACACAAAGTAAAACCTAGCACCATCAGTTTTAAACTTTAATCTTCCACATGAGCTTTTTTAGGAGCTAACCTCTGAATCTCAGTGACATAATTTAGATAACAGTATCTGCTGGATGTGTAAGTCTCATGACGAAACGCACAAGTAGAAAGTGAAACTATCTTCAGGTAAGTTTCTTGATCTAACGCTTCGTAGTCCTACGAGGATAAATCTAAATGTAAAGGCAATATGTGAATTTCTTTTATTATGGTACAAGGTTGCACCATATTGTTGGTTTTGTTTGCGCCACAAAATGGTGTAACTTTTCTCAGAATGTAGTGCTGCTTGTGTAGTAACACTTTTTGTTGTAACCTATCAGAACATTTTGAACAGTGACGTAAACGTATAGATATATTTTTAATGACTAGGACAAGCTGCCAACGGTAACCGATAACTCGGGTACAGTTGGCAAATTTTAAGAGAAGCTATTGCAAAATCGGAAGGAGTCAAAACCTGAACACGGACGATGTCCAATCGCATGCCAAAAATCACGGTGATCGGATGTGTCATGTCGTAGCTATGCCCGAACAACTAATTGTCCCGAGTCTCGTATAGAGGGCGGATTTTTTCAATCATTATTAAAATTGATAAGTTTTTTAATGGTCATTATTTTTATACGACATGACCAATCACCATGATACCAACCCTATGTCACTCACCATCTCCTTCTCTTTCTCTGTGGCAAGCGTCACCGCGATCGGCTGAAGATCTTTGGAGGAGATAGGTAACAAACGACCCCTTCTCAAAACCCGGAAAACTCCCTAAAAAAGCAAGTTTTTGAACGATTGTTCCTCAATGACACGGAATTTCGGGAATTGGAAGGCGTCAAAACCTGACCAATCGCATGCAAAAAATCACGGTGATCGGATTAGTCATCTCGTACCTATGCCCGAACAACTAATTGTCTCGAGTCTCGTAAAGAGAGCTCCGCTCGGCCTTCGGAATCGCTTCGCTCAATTATCACTTCCTCTGCTCAATTGTTTTTCTGTTTTGCACATCTCTCTACAATTGTATACAGGAAACTTGAAGTGAAATATGTAATTTCAATTTACGGATTTTAAAAACTCGTGTTATATAATGTATTTTTGAGTAGATATGTGTAAAGTTTGTTTGCATAAAAGAAATGTTCCTTTTCTAAGCAATTTGTCTTGATTATATTAATGCATTCTAATTTCCGTTGTTTAACAATGTGAGCCATACTTGCGTAACGAAAGGACTCATTCATTTCCAGTTATATTCATGTTAAATTCCCGAATGCCGTCCCTCCATAGCGTGAGCTCCCATTATGAATCAGAGGGTGTATTTCCCACAAACGTAGAACTGTAAAAGCAGTTTAAAAAAATGAAATCGTCGCTCAGCAAGCGATTTAAAATGACGTTCAAAAAAGAGAGAAGGTTAATATATATGCTATGCATCTTGATGCGATAGCTAAATAAATGAAATGAAATAAAATGAAAACGTGTTCTTACAGTGTACCACATCAAATGGCACGTAATTAGAAGAAATTAACTATTCCGAAAAACGTCACACTTAAAACAGAAAACCTTCCAACTCTACGCCCCCTCCCCTTTCTCCAATTAAAAAAAATATGAAAAGGTAACATAATATAGAGAAATGTCATTAGCTCTTCGTTGGGAAACCTTACTGTTAAATAAACAATAACTTTTTTTGTTTATTTAACCGCAGTGTTTTTCAAAGAACAACTGTTGACATTTCTCTGTTGTGTTAGCTTTTCATATTGTTTTCCCATCATAAAAACAGGTAGAAAAATGTGTCCGCATTCATTTAAACGTTGCAGTTTTCCAAACAACAAAACAGGCGGAATATTATTTCAGAAAATAATGTTTAAACAAAACATTACGGCCCTTTTCTCCTCAAGAAGAAATTATAAAAACATTAATGGATTTGTGTGTTGCTTAAGGTTATTAGATAAAGATTTTTCAAATGAAAGTTCTAGAAATGATGTTTTTTTTTTTAAGGTAGAGGAATCACGGCAAATGCGAAGTTATAAAACAATTAATAAATATTAGATTACACTTCTTTTATATCTCGCCTCTTTAAGTAAAAGTGTTCACAGCATGGAATCTCCTGGTACGGCAAACAAAGAAAGATGTAGCATTGTTAACTTTTCGGAGTCAGTGAAAAGATATTTTTTGATATTTTCACTTTCTGTTTGAAACTTGCTGTATCTCCGAGTAATTTCTGAGGAATAAAACGGTGATAGAAATAGCTTTCGGCTAGACTTTCCCAGATCTGCACCTACCGCGTTTGGCTGTATTCTTCCTCGCGCTAGAATGCGTAGTAGCTGCTTTACTCTGTCTGAATATGAAAAATAAAGAGAACAAATCAGAGGACTTTTGCAAAAGTAAAATAAAATTAATCGTAATGTTATTTTAAATATACCAGATCGTGAATACTCAAGAAACGCTTATAGGGTAGTAAATCCGTTTATTTTTGTGGTGTAATATGAATAGCATTTCCTTGAAAAAGCCTCGATTTATGTCCATTATTACACCGCAAAAATAAACGGATTTAGTACACTATATGTGTTTCTTGAGTAAAATTAACCGCAATGTTCGGACGATTATTGTCAACCATGCGCGCAAGCTTGCCAACATGCTTTATTCATTTCCACTTTTATCGTGAGTCTGTCCCTTTCACTATGTTATCTTTCACCCGGGACCTACATGTTCTTCACGTGTTCTGGACCACTGCTTTTTGTTTGAAAATAAATCAGCGGAATTTCTATAGATAAGGAGACGATTCGATAAATTTTAGTGCAAGATTTGGGAGTAAAAAAACGTTTGTTCGTTCTGTTCCTTATGCTTCGCCAGATTACTAGAAATATGCACGAGTAGAGTACACAGAAGCCATCATAAATACTGCCGAAACAATGCCAAATTTTCTCCAAAGCGTTTTAGCAGGTGACGAGACATAGTGCTTTTGTTATGATCCTGAAACGAAGCGTCATAGTGCTCAGGGGCCAAATTTTCTCCAAAGCGTTGTAGCTGGTGACGGAACAGTGTTTTTGTTATGATCCTGAAACGAAGCGTCATAGTGCTCAAGGGCCAAATTTTCTCCAAAGCGTTGTAGCAGGTGACGAGACAGTGTTTTTGTTATGATCCTGAAACGAAGCGTCATATTGCTCAGTGGAAATCGCCACAATCACCCAAAGGAAAGAAGATCAGGTTACAGAAATCCAAAATTTAAGATGGTGGTTTTACTACAGTAAGTGAGCTCTCTACATCACGAGTTCATTCCTGGATGTACCACTATCAATGACAATGCTTACACATCCGTTTCGGAGCGATTGTGGAAGAGGATTGTTCTTGTCAGGCCTGAGTACAGAAAAGGGCAATGGGTTCCTTCTTTACGATAACACACCCTCATACAGAGCAGGCCGCAATCCTGTCACGAAAACAAGTACAACTGTCCCCCCTATTCTCCAGATGTGAATGTGACTACTTTCTGTGCCCTGAATAAAATCTGCCTTTAAAGGGAAAGGGTTTTCAAGGCACTAAAGAATTAAAGAGAACTATGACATCAGCTCTTCACTCCATACCAAAAGATGACCTCTGCAAGGCCTTCCTTTCATTGGCTGATCGTGCCACTTCTTGTATTAACGCAGGAGGAATGTACTACGAACAAAATACATTCACGTTGGTCTTCCTGATTTTCTATTTTTGTTTTATTTCAGTATCATTACTTAATTCCCGCACTGTGCATGAAATATGTGTAAAAGATTGCATATATCTCATAACATAAATCGCTCTTCTATCATAGCCTTTCGATCATTACAACAAGATTGCTTTTTAAGCGGTGAAAATCTGCTAAAAACATGGAGACAATGTAAATATTCGGTTGTCGGAAAAGTTATGACGTATTTTGGCACCTGATGGCAGTTGGGCAGTTTTGGAAGTACTAGAGGCATGCACAGCTCTGTTATCGCTATGGCATTCGACAGGTGCCAGTTCTAGCTGCAGTCTAAAAGGAATAGTGAGCGATTTGGGTGATTTGCGGAGATTTGACATCAACTTGAAGATGGAAGACCAAACTGTGCATTTTCGCCATATTTTACTTCCGTAAAGGGAAGAACGCGCGTCAAGCTTGTGAAACGTTGCGTAAAGTGTACGGTGATAATGCTCTACAAGAACGTCAGTGCCAGCGGTGGTTCGCAAAATTCCGTGCAGGTGATTTTGACCTCAACGATGCTCCTCAGTCCGGGAGGCCAACCGAGGTTGAGGACGACCAAATCAAGGCATTGATCGAGTCAAACCCACGTTGCACGACACGAGAGATTGCAGACACATTGCACATCCATCATTTAAGCGTTCACGATCACCTGAAGAAGCTGGGATACGTAAGCAAGCTCGATGTGTGGGTTCCTCATGAACTCAAAGAAGCTCAACTGACGGCACGTATAAACGTCTGCGATATGCTCATTAAACGTGAGGAAAACGATCCTTTTTTTGAAGCGACTGATAACTAGTGACGAAAAGTGGATTGTGTACAACAATGTGCTGCGCAAACGGTCTCGGTCCCGACGTGCTGCTTCGCCTCAAACAACATCCAAAGCAGACATTCATCAGCGGAAGGTTCTGGTCTCAGTGTGGTGGGATTTTAAAGGTGTCGTGTTTTTCGAGTTCCTACCACGGAACCAAACAATCGATTCGAATGTGTACTGTCGGCAATTGGACAGTTTGAACGAATCCATCATCCAGAAACGTCCAGAGCTCGTTCATCGTAAAGGTGTTATGTTCCGTCACGACAACGTATGTTCCGTCACCACACACAAGTTTGATCACCCGCCAAAAATTATTGGAGCTTGGATGGGATGCGTTGCCACACCTAACATACTCGCCTTACCTTGCGCCGTCAGACTTCTGCTTGTTTTGCTCTTTTCAACAGTCCTTGCGTGGTATAACGTTCAATTCAGAAGATGCTGTAAATCAGCATCTTGTTCAGGATTTCGCCACGAAAGACAGGTCCTTCTATGAACGAGACATTATGCAGCTCACTGAAAGATGGCAAAAGGTAATCGAACACAACGGGCATTATATAATTGATTGATTGATCTTTTTTTCTATCAATAAATGACTTTCGCAAAACACGGCTAAAATATGTCATGACTTTTCCGACAACCCAATAGACAAAGTCATCGCTCTTTTCACGTTTTTCTTTAATTAACACACAACAACCAAAAAAATGTATTTCGACACCGCTGGGATCGACCTCCAGATCTCCAGATAACTAGCCGAGTGCGTTCGCTTTACGCTACGGTGCTAACAATCCAATGCGCTCTGTGTGTTTATCTGTCAGCATCTGACTTCACAAATCCGTAGGGATTGGCTAAGCAACCGAGACGTATCCATCTGGTGGGGCTTAAAAGTAAGAGCGAATGACTTTGTCTATTTACATTGTCTCCACGAATTTGGAAGATTTTCACTATTCCTCTCGTCCTTTGGATTTATTAGCTACAATTAAATAATTTGTGTCGTTAAGCCCCACCAGATGGAGACGTCTCAGTTGCTGAGCCCATCCCTACGGATTTGTGAAGTCACATACTGACAAATAAACATACATGGCGCCGTGGATTGTTGGCACCGTAGCGTAAAGCAAACGCACTCGGCTACTTATCGAGAGATCTGGGATAGGATCGCAGCTGTGTCGAAATACAATTTTTCGGTTGCTGTGTGTTAAATAAAGAAAAACGTGGAAAGAGCGACGACTTTGTCTATTTACATTGCCTTTCAAACATTGCACACGCAAGTTCTTATATCTCAAGTCTAACTGCGTTGATTGGTCTTTGACCTGCTGTCAGGTGTTGCCAACTTTAAATTCATCGAGAGAGAATGTGGGGCATTTTGTCAGAAAATAAATTTTTAACAAGAAGAAACCAAACTTATATAGGAACAGGAATTCAAAGGGAAGGTTCAAATAGCGGTTTACCATACCATCTAACACTACTTTAAAGTAAAAATAAAAACTGGATAAGTAGATATTGTACTGCATTTAATGACATATTCAAGAAATATTTTATTTGCTAATTTCCTGAAATTACCAAATTTTCCTCTTTAAAAAATCGTAGACGTATCGGTCCTGCTTTTGCATTCTAGTGTTATTTTGATTATTACGTAGATTGGCTCCCGTGAAGACGGGTTTATCTCTTTAATCAAAAACTTTTTGTTGCTTGATACAGTTTAGAAGACTTTAACGAAGTAGAGGGTTTATAGGAATTGCGTATAACAATACTTGTGACAGACTTTATGAAATTACAAAAATTTTCAGACTGCCAGGTCCTATTTTTGCGTTCTAATGTTATTTGATAACCAGATGTGCTTCCGTGAAGGGGTTGATCTCTTTAATCAAAATCCTTGTGTTGATTGATACATTCTATAAGTTTTTAACGAAGTCAAGAGTTAATAGGAACTGCGTACAATAATTCTTATGGCGTAATTTGCGCCAGTTTAGTGGCCCGAGTTAGAAAAAATTGTGCGATTCTAATAATGTAAGCTATATCCTCCCGATTCCATTTTTTTTTTTTTTTTTTGCTTATCAAAATTACTTCGCCTTATAAAAAAATCTCCATTAACCGTTTACCTTTGACGTGATGTTAAAAATAGAATGTGCTACACAGTAAAAGCATAGTTTTCGTAAAAGTGAGGTAACTCTTTAAACTTCCATAATTTTTAGTTCTGCACCGTAGGGAATACATTCATCGAAGACATTACGGTCCCATTTATCAACGGAATTTCCCCTGAGAAAATGGTTATTCGACCCCTTTATCGAACGAATATATTTTCGGATCAGTCAATCGACGTCGACCAATAGCAGATCTACGGACACTAGACGAGCTGTTGAGAAAAATATATATTTATATATATATAAAAAAAGCTATGGCCTCTTTATCACGTGGGATGGAAGGGATGAGAGAAAGGAGGTACCCGACTCAGACTGCAAGTAAGAACAGTTATCTCTGCTCGAACGCCGAAGGGAAGAGCGGTGGAACACGCGAAGATATCCCGACTGGAAATCGATCGGTTACGGGTACGTTACACCGTCTAGAAGGTCAGGCCTTGACCCACATGATGAGAGTTTTAGAAGTTCCCGCTGGCAGCAGCGCGCGCTCCTTTCACCACCAGGCAAAATCTGTCGTACATCACGAAAGGAATAAATCAGACGGAATCTGAAAAAGATGCCGGCCCATGTGTCATGCCGACACTTTGCTGGAAAAACAATATTCAAAGGCACGTAGCTGTTCTTTTAGTTTAAGAATAAAAAGAAGGCACCAAAACTTATGTTTAAAAAAAAAGGAACGCTACTTTAAGATACTTCCTAAGACTGAAGTTCCAGATACTTTCTTTTAGTCAGGTGGCTTAGTTGAAAGAATAATTGTTTTATTACCAAATTAATGGAATTTTAAAGCTACAAGATTAAAACGTAATCCCTGGGGATCCTACAAATTTTTTGGCAAAAAATTAAGAACTTTAATAAAAAAAAATAAAAGGAAACTGTACTGCAGAAAATAAAAAAATAAATTTTTTATTGCATTAAAAGACTTTCGAACTTTTGATGAATGTACTCTTACACTGTTATTCACTAGATTTATTTCAGAATACCTGCCGAGCTGGTTCTTCAAGCCTTTCCTTATAAGGGAATTTAGCAGTGGTGACGTACTACATAGGTGACGCACATGTCAAGACGGTAAAGTTGCAGCGAAAAATTTCGTCGGTGTAGCTTAATTGTGAAAGCATTTGGAACCGGAGCAATGGGGTCCAGATTCCGGCTCCGCCACAGGTAAAATTGGGTTTCACATTGGCGCACGAACGCAAAGATGGATCTACTGGTCCATTAGAATCTTAGAAAAAGGCGTGATGTTCCTTCCATATATCGCCTAGAATCAATGAGAATTTCTTCTACGCTTCGAAAAATGTGTGATGGCTCTTCCACATTTCGTCTGGAATTAGTGAGAATTCCTTCTTCTACAGAGAGTTACTTCAAGTACGGTTTGATGGCTGACCAGGAAACATACGATTCCGTCCCAGCCCGTTCTCAGGAAGGGGGGGGAGGATATTCGTTATATAGAAGTTTTTAAAATATAATTGAATAATATCTTTGGTCACTCAACGGGAGAAAAACAGCAGCTAGAATTTCGCCGTCAGTTAAAAAGGCGCTTCCCTCAAGAAAGCCATTGACCGTGGGCCACCCACGAACAAAAAGACCCCAGCCCTCCTTTTTCACCCGTCGTTGGAGGACACACTTGCTCTGAGAAAGCCCACGAGTGACAATTCGACCCTCGGCGACTAAGAGCAATCAGCTTCTTTCGTCAGGAGCATCTTCCTTCAAGGGGCAAAGAGAGTGAAAGGAAAATAATACAGAGTAAGTTTTCCAGGAAAACGTTTTAAAAATGTGAGTAAGGCACTTAATTTGTTTATATTTTTGGCGTGTTTGTAGCAATCTCTTGTAATTATAAAACTTTCCTGACTTCATTTTTGGATCAGTGTGTCTTTCTTAGATGGAATAACTAATTTTCAACAATTAATACGGTGACATTTTGTGGAAACAAAATGCGAGACAATTGTAATTTTATATAATTTTTAAATACTTCCTCAAAATTTTATCTTGAATTCCCAAAAAAATTGGTAAGCGATGCAGCATTTTGGATTACATATTCGGAATCACTGCATGATAATTGGTGAAAATCAGCCACTTTTATTTAGGGGCAAGAAAAAAGTTTAAATTTGTTGTTCAGTGTTAGTAACATTTATGAAAACCTGACTGCAAAGGTTCAATTGTTCAATGAAATAACACATATGCAAATTAGAATAAGGTTGAGAAAAGGTGACACCGTATCTCCCAAGCTCTTGAATTCAAATTTCAGAATATCTTTTAATCTTTGAACAGCAAAGTCAAGGGATTAATTATTAATGAAGATTATTTCACCCACACTTATTTTGGTGACGACATTGTAATATTTGCAAGTACCCCCCAGAACTGCACAGTATGATCAAGGAAATTGTTCCCAAAGTCAAAGAAGTGGGATAAAAGGTGCACTAAGAGAAACAAATGCAAAGGACTTTCTCAAACATTTTTGGAAAGTAACTGATACTTACATCTACCTCAGAAAATAGATAAAAAGCGAGGGAGACACCGATGAGAAACATAGTAGGCATATAAAACTTGGCTGGTGTGCGTTTGGATTTGCAGTTATGTCTTAAATCTCAACAGCAATTTGCAGTTATGTCTTAAAAGAAAAGTGTTTAATCATTATTACACCCTTCAGTTCTCACTTATGGATCAGAGATATGAACCTTCACTAAAAAGACATTCAAAGGCTGAGCACAACTAAAAGAAGCATGGAGACATGCATACTTCGTGTAACCAAGAAATATAGGAAGACGAACTCATGGACCAGAAAAACGACAAGAGTTTATGACATCATAATCAAAGTAAAGACACACAGGTGGCAATGAACTAAACATATTTCTAAAAGAACTGACCACTTTCGGACAATGGAAATACTGAATCGGACACCAAGAAACACGAAAAATCCCAGAAGATCACGTGGTAGATGGGTTGATGAATTTCGAAAGCTCGCAGGAGTGACCAGGAAGAGAATTTCTCGAGATAAAGCGCATCCTATCAGAAGGTTTGCAATAGGAAAACCACAACTATAGAAGCAGTAACGGCCATCTGAACTACACAAAATTTCACCAACTCGACTTCTAGAAGCGCGGACATCACGCTAAATGCGAATTTACATTTCCTGTATACAGGGGTTGGACAGGATAATGTGAATACCACGCTCAGAGACATGAATTTTAATGTAGCTGTGTACGTCGTAATACGCAAAGGTATCCACCAATTTTTGGTTGTAATACACTGACGAAAAAAATCCCAACACCAAGAAGGGGTTGTGTTAGATAAACCACAGTTGGTAGGCGGTGAAAGTACATCTGCAAGATGACGTCTATGCAAATATCGCGCTCGGCGCATACGTGTGGTGCTAGTAGCGCCCCTCGGAACATGCAAAGCAGGTTTGCTGTAAATACGCGCTGTAACGTTCGTGAGCGTTAGTTATCGTTGAGATTCGCCGTAGTGTGTTGATGTTAGTCAAGAATACCTTTAAGAAGACGAAGAAGCCATTATCAATAGCTCACGGAGTTTGAACGAGGTCGTTTAATAGGGCTACGAGAAGATGGATTTTCTTTCCGCAATATTGCAGAACGACTTGGCAGGAATGTAGCCACTGTTTATGATTGTTGGCAGCGGTGGTCAAGGGAAGGTACTGCCTCAAGAAGACCGGGTTCCGGCCGGCCACGAGGCACTACTGAGAGGGAAGACCGCCGTGTACGGCGTATGGCCGTGGCGCATCGTACCGCGTCTGCGGCAGCAATTCGAGCTGCAGTTTCCACCACAGTGACACAACGAACTGTTACAAATCGGTTACTTGAAGGACAGCTCCGAGCCAGACGCCCTGTAGCGTGCATTCCACTTAATCCAAACCACTGCCGTTTGCGACGTCAGTGGTGTCAAGCTAGAGCTCATTGGAGGACGGAGTGGAGATCTGTTGTGTTTTTTGAAGAAAGCCGGTTCTGCCTGGTTGCCAGTGATGGCCGTGTGTTGGTTAGAAGGAGGCCAGGTGAGCGCCTGCAGCCAGCCTGTCTGCGGCCGAGACACACTGGACCTACACCTGGAGTTATGGTCTGGGGAGCAATTTCCTATGACAACAGGAGCACTCTCGTGGTTATCCCACGCACCCTGACGGCACAGTTGTACGTCGGTCTGGTGATTCATCCTATTGTGCTGCCATTCATGAACAGCATTCCAGGGGGTGCTTTCCAACAGGATAACGCTCACCCGCATGCCGCTGCTGTAACCCAACATGCTGAACAGAGTGTCGACATGTTGCCGTGGCTTGCTAGATCACCAGATCTTTCACCAATCGAGCACGTATGGGACATCATTGGACGACAACTCCAGCGTCACCCCCAACCAGCATTAACCGTCCCTGTATTGACCGACCAAGTGCAACAGGCATGGAACTCGATCCCACAAACTGACATCCAGCACCTGTACGACACAATGCATGAACGTTTGCGTGCTTGCATTCAACATTCTGGCGGTTAACATTCTGGCGGTTAACATTCTGAACGTTTGCGTGCTTGCATTCAACATTCTGGCTTCAACATTCTGGCGGCTAACATTCTGGCGTTAATTACGCTCTTTCACATGCGAGAAAGAATTAATTTTACGTTGTTATATTACTGCGTATTAATTTTTTCAATGGGGGTAGATTGGACGTTGCACCTTTTAAATTACGATTAAAGAAAACATCATAATCGTAATTTTGAGGGATGTGAAATAACTTAAATGGAAACATCGCTTGTCCTAACGTGTAAAATATATTTCGATTTCAGCTGCTTGCAAACTGCGTGATCTAGTTACATGAAATTCGTATTTCACACTCTAAGTAATGTCAAAAAACATTTTAATGTGGCCATTTGTTTATTCTTAACAGAAGTTGCTAAGAATAAAACTTTTAATTGGAGGTTTTTCCGGCAATATTATGAGTTCGTAATAGCTACTCAGCGGGAGAAAAAAATGCATAAAATTAAATATGATAGAAAGAAATGTTCTCTTCACATTATTTAGAGTCTATACAATTTCAAAGCCGCCCCGGTGGCGCAGTGGTCTAAGCGATTGCCTCTGATCATTCGTCCGAAAGGGGTCCGGGTTCGAATCCCGGTGAGGCATGGATGTTGTGTTTGTCTTACGCCACTGGCTCTCTCCCTTCCCTAGAACCAGTGACCCTAAATTAGGGACTGGCGACTGCTTATAGCCCATTGAGTTGCTCACGGTGGTCGTTAACCTTCAATCTCCCCCCCCCCAATACAATTTCAATCCTCGGGGATAAAAAATCTCGAAAACAGAATTGTTTAAATTGAAAAACTTGTAGCTCATTAAAAAGCTTTGTTTAATTGAAAATTTGTTTAGCTCATTAAATCTGGCTATATTATTTTCTAAAATACTTTACAGTATATACATTAAGGTGGTCCTTAAAATACTATGAATTCTTTTTTCAGAAATTTATATGTTGATTCCTCAAAATTGTTCCTCGATGTAAAAAAGTAGTTTGTGTAAAATGTCTACCATTTTAATTAACATTTAATGGTACCTCAATATGCTCAAAGTTTTACTTGTGGTTGCATATATTGTACATCATAAAATTATACATCAATTAGTGCAGAAATACTGATTTATTAATTGCTCTGAAAAATTCCAAACACAAATCCTTATCTATTAATAAATTATTTATGCCTAACAAAGACAGCAGACCATTATTTCCACTTGAAGCAATATTCATTGCTGACACTGAGAAAATCTGTAAATCACGTAAATCAGAGTTCCTTGTAACTCGATTCATCTGGGATTAAGTTTTTTTTCACCGGCAGTCAGAATAACGACACCTATCTTGTTCTACAACTTGTAATAAATACTGTTTTCGGTCTTTATTCTCCGTTTTTGTGGTTGGAGGTTTAACGACCACCGCGAGCAACTCAATGCGCTATAAGCAGTCGCCCACCCCTAATTTAGAGCCACTGGTTCCAGGGAAGGGAGAGAGCGAATACCCTAAGAAAAACACAGCACCCATGCCTCATCGGGATTCGAACCCGGACCCAACTCGGACGAATGATCGGAAGCCATCGCTTAGACCACTGCGCCACCAGGCTGGCCATTTCAGGATCAAAATCTAAATAATCTCTAGGGATATCAAGGCAATTAAAGAAATGCATGCTGTTTTTTGTCACAAAATCTTCAATCTTCATATCACGAGAAATCTTGCCACTCAGCTTGATGCGTTTAAGAGTTACGTCGACCCCGTGTTTTTCATTAAGGGACCGAAGTATAGCTTTCTTTCGACTTGTAGACACGTTTTTTTTTTTTTTTTTTTTTTCGCAATTCTTTTTTCAGCTTGAGCCACTTTTCATGGTTTCTCCAATTTCTCGATACAGTCCTGTTCATGGCGAATGGGAATAGGGGCCTTTTCCCAAGACACAGCAGTTTGCTTAACAACAGCCCTACAACTCTCACGAATTGTCTTCTTCAAGGTTTAGATAGGCAAGCTTGTTTCTGGAACTGTACTGAATTTTCCAACTATATGAAAGAAAAAAGATTGTCAATCATTAACAATCCACTGCTGGAAGGAGGACTCTCCAAGCCTCATCCACAACAGTCTGTCTTGTACCAGTCTCCCCCATGTTACTCCCGCATACTTTCGAATTTCATCCACCCATCTCCCAGGTGGTCTCCTTCTGAGTCGTTTCCTGTCCCTTGAAATCCAATCTAAAATTTCGGCTGTCCATCGATGGTCTGTCCTTCTGGCAGTATGTCCACCCCATTGTCATTTCAGGGATTTTAATCTGATCATGATGTCTTCCACTCTTGTCATTTTTCTGATCCACGAGTTCCTCTTCTTATCTCTCCTGATTACACCAAGCATCACTTCTCCACGCTTCTTTGAGTTGTCTGCAGCCCTTGTATGTCTCTTTTAGTTAAAGTCCACGTCTCTGCACCATACGTAAGCACTGGAAGGATGCATTGATCAAACACTTTTCTTTTTAAGACATAATGGCATATTGCTCTTGAAAATTATGCTGCTCCTTCCAAAAGCTCTTCAGGCAAGTTTTATACGCCGATTAATTTCTTCATCAATGAGACCTTCACTTGATATTTGCTGTCCAAGATAAATGTACGTATCTGTTATCTCCAGCTTTTCTCCATCAATCGATAAATCTTCATTTCTTGCAAAAGCATTGTACATAACTTTTGTCTTCTGAAAGTTCATTTCTAATCTCACTTCTTTATTCTTGTTAGTAAGTTCCTGGATCATACTGTGCAGCTCTGATAGAGTAGTTGCAAAAATGACTACGTCATCAGCGAAACGAAGTTGAGTTAGATAAAATCCATTAATCTTTATCCCTTTGTTTTCCCAGTTCAGTGATTGGAAGACATTTTCCAATGTATCATTAAAGAGCTTGGAAGATATGGTGTACCGTTACCTCACTCCCTTTCCAATTTTTATGTGTGCTGTATTGTCAAATAGCCGAATCTTTGCACTTGCATTTTCATAGATGTTATTAATAATATTAATATATGCATCTTCAATAACGCAGCATTTTAAAGCCGTTGTAACTGCTGAAGCTTTCACCGAATCAAAGGCCTTTTCATAATCGATAAAAGCCATGCACAATGGATGTTCATATTCCCTCGCTCTTTCAATTAGTTCTCGCAGTACGTGGATATTATCTATAGTGCTGTAGCCACTCCTGAATCCAGCTTGATCTCTCGGTTGAGCCATGCCCAGTGTTACCTTCAAGCGGGGTGAAAGAACTTTAGTGAAGATTTTATAAACCACTGATAGAAGGCTGATAGGTCTGTAGTTCCTAAGAAACTCAATGTCACCCTTTTTACGTAGCAGGATCATTGTAGCGTTGTTCCAATCCTCAGGAATCTTCGCTTCATTAAGGCATTGAGTGAAAACTTGGGCGATTACTGTTTCAATTTCTCCACTTGCTTCTTGTATGATGTCTACAGTAATTCCATCTGCTCCTGGAGCTTTCCCCCGCTTCATGTTCTTGATTGCATGTGCAACTTCTGCTGGGAGGACTGGAAGAAGGCTGGTACTGGTACCTTTCATGATGTCTGGAGTACATGTATCATCCCTTTCATATAATTTTGGAGTAGAAATCTTTAAATCTTGTCGAAGTTTTGCCTCTATTTCTTGTAACAGAACCACCTTCTTTGCTCAGTGCCATATTCTGTTTTCTTTCCTTACTGAGATGTCCCTTTGTAATCTTTGGACTTTGGCTATTTTGAATTGCTTTCCTCACTATTTCACATTTGAATTTGCTTACGTCTTCAGTGTTACTTGTTCGTACTATCTTGCATAGCTCTATATATTCCACTTTGGAAGTCATATTTCTGTAGTTGTCCTCGTCTCTCTTCCTTTTTGCATCAACATTTTGGTTTTTCTTGATAATTTGTTCACATGCAACTTGTTCTTAGACGCAACTAATTTTGTTGCTGTTTCCATAAGAGCTTTGATTACTTTTCTGTTAACATCAGAAATACCCACTTCTTCCAATGTTAGGCTTTCTGAAGCAGAGAATCTGTTCTTCAGTTCCAACTTGAAGGTATTATGGTGCTTTTTAAGGTTGGCTATCTCAATACATTTTGTTTGACTTATGAGCTTGCCTCGTTCGAGTTTAGTGTTGAGGTGCATCTTACATCTCACCAATCTATGGTCACTACCTGTGTTGAACTTGTTTAGCACACTGCAGTCTTCGATGACGAATGTTTTGTTTCACATAATAAAATCAATTTCACTTGTCGTCCCATTTGGATGTCTCCATGTCCATTTCCTGTGTGGCGTTTTCTTGAAAAAGGAGTTCATGATGAAAAACCTTTCTGCTCTGCAAACTCTACGATAGTATTTCCAAGTTGGTTTCTGTTGCAGTGACCGAATGTACCTACTAAAGTTTCATTCTGTTGCTCCTGCCCTACTTCTGCATTTAAATCTCATATAATTATCTTCAAGTGCTGCTTGCCTTTTTTATTCAAATGACGAATTTCCTCACAAAATTCTTCAATTTCTTCTTCAGTAGGACTTGTGGTGGGTGCATAAGTTTGAATAATCTGAGCCCGGTATCTTCTCGAGAGTTGGATATCGAGTCGTGCAGTTCTGTCAGAGGAAATTTCAACTTCTACAATTTTATCCTTCAGTTTCTTGTTTATTACAAATCCAACACCACTAGTTCTGCCAGTATCTGTCTGTCCTATGATAGTAGAAGAGATGTCCACTTTTCAGTTCAATGAGATCTTCTCCTTTTCTCCTTACCTCACTTAGCCCGACGATGTCCCACTTGATCCTTTGTAGTTCCTCTTCCAATACAAGAAGCCTTGAATCAGAAGATAGGGAGCGTCTATTGTAAGTAGCTAAGGTCAGCATCAAATGGCAGCCTAGTCCGGTCTTCCGGTGATTCATAGCACGCTCTGCTTTTATTTCGCACTGATTGCTGCCTTGGCCAGTTATATTCCAGCTGCCGGAGACTGAGGGCCAAGATTTAAGTTGTTGAGTCATTTTGGAGATGTTTGGCCATAACTCACTACGCTGGCGAAGCGGGTTGGTGAGTGTGGGATAGCATTACCTCTAATCCCGATGGTATAGTTATACCGCTATTGGCGGTCGTCAAAGCTGCTTTAGTGGGAATAGGATGCACCACGAGAAGACGGGGTTGACATTTGTCTAGGAAAGTCTGTGATGTTGCGCATCACCTGAGTTTACATCCCGTTATATATATATATATATATAATGGACGTAACTGATATAAACACGCGAACGCCTTAAGTAAACAACGAGATGTATCAGATTCTTCCCGTACAAAGCTGAACTTCAAATGTCGCACGGTCAACTTAAGGTTTTCCAGTCTATGTATCTTAAAGGTATTATGGTGTTAAAGGTATTATGGTGGTCCCGCCTTCCTCGCAAACGAATAATCGTGACGTCACTGAGTGACATCACCGTCCTATCATGTGAATCGTAGATCCTAACTGTAGCTGTGGAGGAAGATGCCTTCTCAACAATTTTTATAACTCGAACACAGAACAAAAGCTAATGCAAAAAGCATATTTACGTTAAATACAAAAGGAATTCACAGTCATGTGAATATTTTAGCATCGAAAATTGCAAAAATACCTTAAGCGAAGCTGTTTCCCACTTTTGTTCCCGAAATCTATGTGGCTAAGACTAAAACTTCATTTTTGATAGTACTTGTTCGGATTTTATAAGTTATGCTATTTCACTCATTTAACAGTCAATCACACAAAACCTTTTATTGATCCTGACAGTGGAGCTCATACTCGAAGTATCGAATCCAATTGGAGGGTGCCATCCCGGTGGCGCAGTGATGGCCTATGATCATTCGTCCGAGAAAGGCCCGTGTTCGAATCCCGGTGAGGCATGGATGTTGTGTTTGTCTTACAGCACTCCCTATCTCCCTTCCCTGGAACGAGTGTCTCTGGAGACGGGAAACTACTTACAGCCCATTGAGTTGCTCACGGTGGTCGTTAAACCTTCAATAAGCCGCCCCGGTGGCGCAGTGTTCTGAGGCGCTGGCCAATGATTATTCGTCAGTAAGGGGTCCGGGTTCGAATCCCGGTCAGGCATGGATGTTGTGTTTGTCTTACGGCACTGGCTCTCTCCCTTTCCTGGAACCAGTGACCCTAAATTAGGGACGGGCGACTGCTTATAGCCCATTGAGTTGCTCACGGTGGTCGTTACACCTCCAATAAAAAAAAAAAAAAAAACCTTCAATAAAAAAAAATGGAGGGCTCTCAAGCAAAATCTCAGAAGCCATACTAACAAATCGGGAGAACTATTGGCCGATAGCCTAATAGAATATTTGTTTCCACGATTTTGTGAAAAAACAAAATTTAGATCAATAATAAAATAAATGCCTATAATTATTTCCATTACAATAAGATTTATTTCGATGAAATTAGTTTAAAGAATTCCGCATATTATCGTGAACTACTTTCTTTCGCGTTGGGTGTGATCTGGTTATATGTAAGCACAGCGGAACGATACATGGGAAATCGGGAACTACTTGAAAGCGTTCTGATTCGATAGTATAGCCGAATTTCTTTATGAGGAATAGGAAAAGTATCTCGGAAACATTCCCCAAATTTTCTAAATTAAAAATTGAAAACATTGTGCATTAAAAAATCTGGCAGAATTTATGAAGTTTGTTCCAGCTGGTTTACGAATAATAATTCCGACATGATGCTATGGTGCAGATACAAAGAAACATGGTGATTAGGTAGTCTTACGATGGCGATTTGGACAGTTACCTCATTAATTAATCACCGGAAGTGCAGGATGAGCATAACCTTGTCATCTACTAACCTTGTATTTTTGGAGTACAGACGGATGTAGAAGCTGATAACATTTTGCACGCCATTTTTTTTAAGTACGTGTATGGGACAAAAAAGCGTGCTTAACTCTTTAACGACCATGAGCCTAAACTTTTGTATTACTCTTAAACACCATATCGCCCAAACCTCTCTATTGGTTCGCTTGTTTGTTTAGTAACAATAATGATGATTGAATATGACCCCTAATGATCCCTCATATGTCATGCAAATTCAAAGAAAAGGTACAGGAAATATGACTCACTCTAAAAGGCGTTTCGGGCGGCTATGGTCATTTTACGGGCGTTATGTGTGTTAAAGGGTTAAATAGTGTTTTCCTGAAGTGTCTTCGGTAAAGGAAAGATCTAACAATAGTATCTACCATTACTATCCACATTACGTTACGGTGTCGTTTGAGTATATCTCAGATGAAGAAGCGTAAACTTTTTCTCCATGTTCATTACCGAGAATCAAGCGAGAGGGAATAGTAGTTAGGAAACGGAAAATGTAGCCAAGGTTGAGAGAGATTTTATTCCAAGAAATTGCAATTATGCTATAAAAAATCACCAGTACTTTTTTTTATGGTTTTTGCTCTCATGAAGGTGCACACTTTCCCGTAAAGCCTTTTCTTTGAGAACTTTTGTGTGTTTTATAAAAAGGGCATCAACT
This sequence comes from Macrothele yani, assembly GCA_039090855.1. Taxonomy (NCBI): domain Eukaryota; kingdom Metazoa; phylum Arthropoda; class Arachnida; order Araneae; family Macrothelidae; genus Macrothele; species Macrothele yani. The sequence goes on along the minus strand of CM077028.1, from coordinate 65,678,273 downwards.
ACTTTGAGATGATAATAGAAACTACGTCGTCGCTAGAAATACATTTTCTCTGCAGTGCTAAAACGGAGCAAAATAATACACTTTGTAAATAATTAGTTGGAAACTTACATCTAATGTATTGTAATTAGTGGCTCATATCCGCTAATGAAGATTAATTACGAAAATATTTAGCGGCCATTACAATTTTTAATTTCGATAATAGACATTTTTTTTTTCACTTATGGGTGACTATCATCGTGAACATTAAGTGCAGCAGGGGTTTTCTCACTTAAAATTAAGAGTTACTGCTGCAACGAAAATGTATTTGATAAATTGGATGTTTTTTCCAGGCGGTATAGTTACAAAGAAAGTTGTCATGGATGATATAAGACAATTGTGGAACATAAAAAGGGAAAAGTGTTGTCATCAGTTCGGTGAATCTGCGGTTGTGTTCATTTTGATAAATTTCACATGGCGACATAAAAAAGGGCACGAAAAATATGTCTGGAATCTTTCTATATTTTTTGTATCTTCTGAGGCTTCCTCATTACGAAGAGCGATATGCAGTCTTGACAACCGATTTCCTTCTGTCCTTTATCCTCCTCTTAATATCCTTTCAATCCCTGATGGCACATCTTCAGCCACTCCACTTTCGTCCTCCCGGTCATCACCTGTCAATTTCTCCTTGCGGCACTAATAAACATGCCCTTTCTGAGGATTCTCTCATCGCTTGACCCGCAAGTCTCATTTGTCTTTTGGCTGCCATCTTTGCCAAACTCATTTGATTCCAAGTGTTTCCATTTTTTACCATTTATTCTACAACGTTTGGGCCCATAATTACGCATAAAAACTATAAGCACTGTAACGGCACTTTCATGTGACAATACAGAATAATTATTAATATAAATGCATTCCTATAAATTTTATTCTTTATTTTTAGGTAAATGCTATGATTACAAATACTCGATTATGCAATATCAAATAAAGATTCAAACGGAACTCTTATAAGAATTTCATTTGTGTTTTTCCTTTTACGTTGGCTTCCTTTTATCTGAAAATATACGTAATAAACGGACTCGTTAAAAAGTAATTTACTACAGTCCTTGTGATTTTGAGATGGGCAACACCAATAATATTTATTCACAATTATATTTTATTTACAGATTGACTATAGTTTCGCTAAGTGTTCCGCTCGGTTTCATCAAAACAAACAGAGTGTGAATATTTAAATCATTGTGATTTAATTAGCGTTCTGTCGGTCACAGATTTCGTCCAGCTGTTTCCACGCACTTGAAAGAATTTGAATCGATCTCATGTCGTTGACAAGTCGTTAAGCGCTGCGACATACACTATACTGATAAAAGTCACCGGACACCTAACAGAGAAACACAACATAGCATTTATTGACATATATTAGTAGGGTGTCGGTTGACCTTTGGCTTTAGTGCATGTACTGACCCTTCGAGACATGCTTTCGACAAGGTTTTGGAACATTCATGGCATCATGAAGTACCAAAGTCATTAAATTTTTTAACTGATTCTGTCGTCGTATAAAGCCTTCGACACACGCTACGATGTTTATCAGTTACAAGGTGTAATCTCGTGAGTCAGGCCGGTAGGATTATACCAATCCGACGTGAATTATCTGAGTTTGAACGAGGCTTGGTAGTGGAAGGCAGACGGATGGGACATTCAATTTCCGAATTTGTGCGAACATTCAGCATACTTTGATCCATGGTGTCACGGGTGTACCGAGAATACCTCATGGACGGTTTTGCCATAGATATTCTACCACTCACCGTGAACAGCGCAATGGCCGACTGCGAGTGCTGAATGACGGTTTCCAACGGCATCTGATCAGAATTGGCCATGCTAGGAGACGAGCGACACTGGCTCAAATAGCATCTACATTCAATGCAGGAGGTACCAGAGACATATGAAGCAGTTCAGAGCAGTGTAATTTGGCGTCCATGGGGTATGGGAGCAGAAGACCCGCCAGAGTGCCTTTGTTAACACTACGACATCGGACACAGCGCCTCACCTGGGCGCGAGTACACCGTAATTGGACCCTGGAAGACTGTCAATATGTGGCGTGGTGCGATGAATCGCGCTACCAGTTGTTACAAGCTGATGGTAATGTTCGGGTGTTGCGCAGACCCAATGAGGCTGTAGAATCTAAGCTGTCAGCAAAGCACTGTGCAAGCTGGTGGTGGTTACACACATGTGTAGAGTGTATATACGTGACACGGCTTGGGTCCTCCGGTCCTCGTAAATACGTCATTAACCGGTAATCGCTTTGTTGCTCGGCTGGATTACAATCTGCTGTCCTTCGTAGACTTCATGTACTCCAACAACGAAGCGATTTTCCAGGAGGGCAATTCACCATGTCATCGGGCCGAAGTTGTCCAAAATTGATTCAAAAGACATTCTGGACAGTTCCGATAGATACTGTGGCTACCACGTTCGCCCGACATGAACCCAATAGAACACTTATGGGACGTGGTGGGAAGGTGCATTCGCACCCAAGATCCTGCACCTACAAACACCAGGGAACTGTGGGCGGCTATACAGACGGCATGGCTCAACATCTCTCAAGAAGTCTTTCGGCCACTTGTGGATTCGATGCCACGTCGGGTTTCTGCACTTCGCCGGAATGCAGGAGGACCAACAAGATACTAGGTACGTATCCCATGACTTTTGGCACCTCAGTGTATACCATACAACGTCCTCATAAATCACGTGACATCTTTTACTATTTATATAACAAAGGCTGGTGTATGTAATAAACCGGCATCTCAGCGTATGTGATTTTGTCATGTATATTAGTATTTTATTTGACTTTTGGTAGAACATGGAGAAATGCGCTAAATTTAACAATAGATAAGAATAGGAGCTATATAATTTATGAAATTTGAAGGGAAACAACATAATTCGCGAGCTAAAGTAATCATCACTATTTATTGCCGCTGTCAGCGTCAGAGTAAAGAGCAAAAAAAATAATAATAAAACAAATAAAAATTACGAGCTTTTAAATATCAGGGTTTGTTGAATATAGTATATTGCATGTTAAAAAATATCTGCTTGCTAAGAAATCTGCTGTTTTACAGGAAATTCTTTAACTAACAGTTGAAGTCTTAAGGGAGGGAAAAAACTTTCGAATAAATGTCGCATATTAGGAAAATCCATGGTAATTAAGGTAAGCTATAAAACAAAAACATGCGCGCCAGTTGCGGTTAAACGGAATTCACACCGGAAGCTGTCAAGAGAAAAAACAAAAACAGAATGAAGCTTAGGATTTTTCAAAAAATAAAAATGGGCGAAAAAATCGTGAATAGCTGCTGTTAACCAAATCCATTAAGGAACAAAAAAGAATGGATTGTCGGAATAACGAAATTCTTGCTTACTATCGCCATGATGAGCAAAAAAAAGAGTATGTATTTGTTTCGAGAAGGAATGAAAAATCAAACAGGCTAAAACTGCTACTGCTAACATAGTTGAAGCATTCTGAATGCAGTGTCCCTCTTGTTCAGAATAAGTTTTCTTTTGTACATGGATTTGTTGTTTCAATAAACCACCCTTTTTTGCTTTCTCGAATGCCCTTCGAATAAAAATATGAATGAAATGAAAAAATGCCGTTAAAAAGAATTAATACACAAAACTTCGTTTGCTTGCTCGAGTGTGTTTATGCGTGTCTGGGTGGGTGTGAGGGAAATCCAAAAATGAAGGTTTCCCGTTTTATTCACGCCTCAAGGATTCTCTAAATGAGTTAGTAAGCATGAGTTCAGTGGGTACTTATAATCACCACAGTTTAGTAATAGTAACTCGCACTTCAGGTGACCTAAACCGACTCAATAATACACGTGCGTGCAAAAATTAAGGACGAGACGGTTTTTCGAATGTAACGTCGTGCAGAAGTGCTCCACATCGACTCAAATCATTCCATAAGATCCTCAAGATGTAAGAATATGGGACAAGTGAGCAAAACCGTCCAAACAAGGAATCCCAAGGATACAAAGGCACTTTATTGAAAAGGTAGCTTCGTGCACAACTGGACAGAAGACAAAAACGTCCATTAGACAGGCGGCTTCCTGAAAAATCCAGTCTTTAGTAGGGAATATGATCACCACTGACTGCGTTGCAGGATTTACAGCGTCTGTCCATGCTGAGGACGAAGTCATCAAGGAGATAATGAGGCATCGCGGCTCATTCCTCTTGTAGCGCCAATCGCATCTGCGGAATCATTGCTGGCGGCTGGTGACGTGCTGCCAAGCGTCTCCCGAGAAGGTCCCACACGTGTTCCATTGGATTTAGGTCCGGTGACCTTGCGGGGCGAATCCATGCGTTGAATATCTTCACTCTCCAACAGCTCTGCGACAGCCACTGTACGATGAGGTGTAGCGTTGTCGTCCATAAAGAGAAACTAAGGACCCACAGCACCTCTAAACAGACGCGCGTGAGGCAGAAGAACCTCGGTACAATAGCGGAAACCAGTGACTGAACCTCCTTGGAAGATGTGAAGGTCAGTACGGCTACCAAGCATGATACCGCCCCAAACGAGAACTCCGCCACCTCCAAACCGGTCCCTTTCGATGATGTTGGAGATGTGATTGCGTGTTTCCTGTTCTCTCCAGATGTGCATACGCCCAGAATCGCTCGTCAGACTAAATCGGCTCTAATCCGTAAAATGAACTCGACCCCATTGCTGACATGTCCAGTTCTTGTGTTCCTGGCACCACAAAAACCGTCATCTCCGATGAGCAGGCGTTGATAGCACACACCGTACTGCTCGTCGTGCAAATATACCACCTATGTGCAGCCTCATGGCCACGGTAAAACGCGATAACGGGCGTCGAGTTGTCTGTTGCATGTGCGTTGCGATTTCTGCCGCTGTATGCCGTCTGCCTGTTCTCGCCTGTAGGAAAATATACCGGTCGTCCGCCGCCGTGGTTGCTCCTGGACGACCACTGCTAAACTTTCGTACAGCTGTTCCTGTCGTTTGAAATGCTCTCCAAGCTCGTGAAACGATGCTGTGAGTGATCCCGAACTCCTCGGTCACACTAGTCACGCTTCGACCTTCTTCTAACTTCCCAATGACGCGACCTCGGGTAAAGTCATCCAGATGTCGTCTACTGGATTTCCAGTTGGCCATATCACACGGTGGCAGCAACTCGACGTCGTTCAAACTGATATACACCGTGCAATAACTTTCACTGAATTGCTGAGCGTACACCGCCCGTGTGCTTTATACCCTTCCGTACTCCCCCACCGCCCACCCCCTACGTCATGCTGCATATATGCGCATTCCCTACAGTACAGGTCCCTAGTCTATCTCCTGAGTGATCTTTCGGGCCGTTCAGCCTGCTCGTTCCACTGTTATGCTAATTTCTCCTCTTCGTCCTTAATTTTTGCACACCAGGGTAGTTTCAAGATGGCGACAGCAATGAAAGAGTAATCAAAGGAAGAAGCTCGACCTCTAATTCGGTTTTAAGGGCAAAAAAAATTCCACCTGTTGAAATTCATCATGAGCTGAGACCGTGTATTATGCTAATGTAATGAGTTGTTTTTTGTTTGTTTTTTGTAATTTGGAGGCTTAACGACCACCGTGAGCAACTCAAAGGGCTATAAGCACTCGACCGTCCCTTATATAGGGTCACTGGTTCCAGGGAAGGGAGAGAACCAGTGCCGGAAGACAAACACAACATCCATGCCTCACCGGGACTCTAACCCGGACCGCTTTCTGACGACCACTGCGTCACCGGGGCTAATGAGAGTTCAACACGTATGTAAATAACTAAAGCTCCTGTTTAGCACGGCAATGCTCGACCTCGCCGCATTATAGAATCTCTCGAAATCCTGCAGGAAGGGAATTATTCCTCGAAGTTATGTAACATCCACTATACAAACCACATCACCTGACGTTGTCAGGTGATGCGTAACATCACAGCCTCTCCTTAACAAGTGTCAACCCCGCCTTCTCGTGGTGCATCATGTTCCCACTGAAGGGGCTCTGACGACAGCCAATAGCGGTATAACGATACCATCGGGATTAGAGGAAATGTTATCCCACACTCACCAACCCGCTTGGCCAGCGTGGTGAGTTATGGCCAAACCCCTCCAAAATTACTCCACAACTTAAATCTTGGCCCTCAGTCTCCGGCAGTTGGAATGTACCTGGCCAAGGCAGCGGATCCCCGGTGCTACGAATCCCCGGAGTACCGGACTAGGCTGCCATCTGATGCTGACCTTGGCTACGTGTAATGGACGCTCCATATCTTCTGATTCAAGGCTTCTTGAATTGGAAGAGGAACTACAAAGGATCAAGTGGGACATCGTCTGGCTAAGTGAGGTAAGGAGAAAAGGAGAAGATCTTATTGAACTGAAAAGTGGACATCTCTTCTACTATCGTGGGACAGATACTGGCTAGTGGTGTTGGTTTTATAATAAACAAGAAACTGAAGGATAAAGTTGTAGAAGTTGAAAGTTCCTCTGACAGAGCTTCACGACTCGTTATCCAACTCTCGAGATGATACCAGGCTCAGATTATTCAAACTTATGCACTCACCACAAGTCATCCTGAAGAAGAAATTGAAGAATTTTGTGAGGAAATTCGTCATCTAAATAATAAAGGTAAGCAGCACTTGAAGTTAATTATGGGAGATTTCAATGCAAAAATAGGGCAACGGCAACAGAATGAAACTTCAGTAGGTAAATTCGGTCACGGCAACAGAAATCAGCGTGGAAATACTCTCGTAGAGTTTGCAGAGGCAGAAGGGTTTTTCATCATGAACTCCTTTTTCCAGAAAAAGCCACACAGAAAATGGACATGGAGACCTCTACATGGGACGACAAGTGAAATTGATTTTATTGAGTGCAACAAAAAATTCGTCATAGAACACTGTGGTGTGCTAAACAAGTTCAACACAGGTAGTGACCATAGATTGGCGAGATGTAAGATGCACCTCAACACTAAACTCGAACGTGGCAAGCTCATAAGGCAAACAAAATGTATTGACATAACCAACCTTAAAAAACACCATAATACCTTCAAGTTGGAACTGAAGAGCAGATTCTCTTCTTTAAAAGGCCTAACATCGGAAGAAGTGGATATTTCTGAAGTTAACGGAAAAGTAATCAAAGCTCTTATGGAAACAGCAACAAAATTAGCTGGGTCTAAGAACAAGTTGCATGTGAACAAATTATCAGGATAAACCAAAATGTTGATGCAAAAAGAAGAGAGATGAGGACAACTAAAGAAGATGTGACTTCCAAAGTGGAATATATAGAGCTATGCAAGACAGTACGAAAAAGTAACACTGAAGACGTAAGGGAATCCAAATGTGAACTAGTGAGGAAAGCAATTGAAAACAACCAAAGCCTAAAGATAGCAAAGGGACATCTCAGTAAGGGAAGAAAACAGATTATGGCACTGAGAAAAGAAGATGGTTCTGTAACACAAAATAGAGACGAAATTTTGACAAGAGTGAAAGATTTCTACTCCAAATTATATAAAAGGGATGATATATGCACTCCAGTCATCATTAAAGGTACCAGAGTTCTTCCAGTCCTCCCAGCAGAAGTTGCACATGCAATCAAGAACATGAAGCGGGGAAAAGCTCCAGGAGAAGATGGAATTACTGTAGACATCATACAAGAAGCAAGTGGAGAAATCGAAACAGTACTCACCCAAATTTTCACTCAATGCCTTAATGAAAAGAAGATTCCTGAGGATTGGAACAATGCTACAATGATCCTGCTACATAAAAAAGGTGACATTGAGGATCTCAGGAAATACAGACCTGTCAGCCTCTTATCAGTGGTTTATAAAATCTTCACTAAAGTTCTTTCACACCGCTTGAAGGTAACACTGGACATGGCTCAACCGAGAGAACAAGCTAGATTCAGGAGTGGCTACAGCACAATAGATCATATCCACGTACTGAGGGAACTAATTGATAGAGCGAGGGAATATGAACTTCCATTGTGCATGGCTTTTATCGATTATGAATAGGCCTTTGATTCGGTAAAACCATCAGCAGTTACAATGGCTCTGAAATACTGCGGTATTGACGATGCATACATCAATATTACTAATAACATCTATGAAAATGCAAGTGCAAAGATTCGGATGTTTGAAAATACAACACACATTAAAATTGGAAAGGGAGTGAGACAAGGTGACACCATATCTTCCAAGCTCTTAAATACCACATTAGAAAATGTATTTCAATCACTGAACTGGGAAAACAAAGGAATAAAGATTAATGGAGATTATTTAACCTACCTTCGTTTTGCTGATGAAGTAGTAATTTTTGCAACTACCCCATCAGACCTGCAGAGTATGATTCAGGAACTTGCTGACAAGAGTAATGATGTGGGATTAAAAATGAACTTTCAGAAAACAAAAGTGATGTTCAATGCTTTTACAAGAAATGAAGATTTATCGATTGATGGAGAAAAGCTGGAGATAACAGACACCTACCTTTATCTTGGACAGCAGATACCAAGTGAGGGTCACATTGATGAAGAAATTAATCGGCGTACAAAACTTGCCTGGAGAGATTTTGGAAGAAACAGCATAATTTTCAAGAGCAATATGCCATTATGTCTTAAAAGAAAAGTGTTTGATCAATGCATCCTTCCAGTGCTTACATATGGTGCAGAGACGTGGACCTTAACTAAAAGAGACATACAAAGGCTGCAGACAACTCAAAGAAGCATGGAGAGGTGTATGCTTGGTGTAAACAGGAGAGACAAGAAGAGGAACTCGTGGATTAGAAAAATGACAAGAGTGGAAGACATCATGATCAGAGTAAAATCCCTGAAATGGCAATGGGCTGGACAAACTGCCAGAAGGACAGACCATCAATGGACAGCCAAAATGTTAGATTGGATTCCAAGGGACAGGAAAAGACCCAGAAGAAGACCAGATGGGAGATGGGTGGATGAAATTCGAAAGTATGCGGGAGTGACATGGAGGAGACTGGCACAAGGCAGACCGTTGTGGAGGACAGTTGGGGAGACCTTCGTCCAGCAGTGGATTGATAATGGTTGACAATGATGATGATGATACAAACCAAACTTCGCACCTTCGTACTATATACACTATTCTGACAAAAGACACCGGACACCTAGAAAATAAACACAACACAGCATTTATTGACATACATTAGTACGGTGTCGGTCCACCTTTGGCCTAAGTCACGTTTTTCTGAGCTCCGTGTTGTGTGCCTATTTAGTGTGTTTTATCGTGTGGTTCGTCATTTTCCTTTCGTGTTCCTTCAAGCTGAAGGTTCGTGCTTTGTTTTGATACACCTCCCAAGTTGGTGAGTAGTTTATTTTTTCTGTTATCATCATTTGAATTATCGACCGAGCTGGTCGATTTCTCAGGTAGCCCTCGCCATTAACAATGGCGGCGGCTGCTGATAAGAGCGATGACCACGCCCATATCAGCGAGGCATTTCCTGCCGCCTCCTCCTCCTCGACACGAGACCAATCTCCTCCAATGCTTGTAGGTGACGTCACCCAACCACTAGAAGTGGAAAGTGACTCCTCAACTACAGCTCAAGCTTCTTGCCCTGCTTCGACCAGTGACGTCAGTGCAGCGCAACCCTCTGTTGCTTTAAGTGAAGACATGGATGTGTCTGACAGTGCTGCTAATTTACCCTCTACTTCAACTCAGTTCAAACAGCCGGTTGCGTTGCAGCCCTCACGCTCGAGTCCTGCTCCTAGGGCATACTCTGCCGCTCTTACTGGAACAAAAGCTCCTTCCAAGTTTGTTGCAGAAGTCTTACCAGACTCGTACGCCATTGTTGATGGCATTACTGCCACCATAAGTATTCCCGAAGATTCCCCAGCGGGAAAACAATTCTATTCTACAATGGACTTCGGAGTGTGTTTTGATGCACTCCTAGACACAAAGTTGAGAGAATATAGTATGGCTCTCAAGCAGATACTTCCAGCTGGAGCCAGTATTACTCACATGGCTCGAAAACCTCGAGCTGTGTTGGTGTACTTTGCTCTTAAAGATCAAGCGGATCTTGTCTTGACAGAAGGTTTGTCCCTCAAAGACGTCCATCTTCTACCAGAACCTGTCTCTCAGCGTCCCATCCAGGTTTCATTTTATCCGGTTCCACCTGAGGTATCAGACGTTGCGCTGTGCACTGTACTCAGTAAGTTCGGCCAAATTGTTGGGCCCGTTACTACTCTTTCAGCCGCGCCGAGAGATCCAGACGATAAATCCATAGGGGAATTTCGTCGAAGTGCAAGAGTGATCGTTCCATCTGATGAACATTTGCTCGCCTGCCCAAAGGTGCTCAACGTTCGTTGTGGACAGCAACGTAGGAGAATTGAAGTGACTACCTTCCTCCACTGCACTTTTTGCCACGGAGAGAATCATTTCCGTGTGCATTGCCCACATCTAGCATCACAGGCTCCTAATAATTCTTTTACATCTTCTGGTCCTCTTCTGAGCCGAGCAACATCTTCTTCCACTGCACAGAAAGCTTCAGAATCGAAACTTTCACAAAAGTCGACTGCATGAGTTGGTCAACGCGTGTCTACGGACCATTCTTCCTTCGACCAGCAACTGGATTTTCCCTCACTTAATTGTTCACTTCCCATGCGTCGTCATTCTGTAGCGGAGTCCCCTTCAGGGGGTTTCTCCACTGCCCTTATCATCGATACTTCTAAATCTGCTGATGACGGATTTTCTGGCCACGAATCTCGAGTTGATGAGAGCTCGACTGAGCCTTCGCTGAAACGTCGTGGTTCTTCTCGAAGACGCCCACCGAAGAAGCCGACTGCCGCATCACCCCGTACTTCTCCCCGTACTGGTAGTGCCTCTCGGAATAATTCACCATCAAAGGCTGCTACCTCTGTCCAGGCCGACGAAGAGCCTCCTCTCAAATTTGAGTATCTTGTCGAATACCTTAAGGATGGCTCGGTTCCTACTGGGCCGATTTCATTTGAAGATTTACATCAATACCTGTCACATAAGACAGACCACTCCACAACGCATGCTTTACTCTCAAAGTACGCATCGTTTCTCCCTCTAGTGCTTGATCAGATCCAAGTCCTTAATCAATGCATCTCCCGCCTTCGCAAGGAGCATCCGTGCGCTAAAACCTATTTTAATCGACTCAAATCATTTCCTCCTGTTGTGAAGGTTCTTCAGCAAGCATTAATGGAAAAAAGTCTTCAAGATTGTATCTCTTAATTGCAGGGGATTTTCATCCCCATTTTCTAATGCCTTGGTACATGAAGACCTCACTCCGTTAGGAGCTGATCTTCTCTTACTACAAGAGACAAATTGCCAATCCACTACGATATTCTCACGATGGCGCCAGTGGAACTACACATTTCACCATGCCTACCAACTATCACCCTATAGTGGCCTAGCTATAGGTATCCGCTATACTTTCAACTCCATAATCACCTCTTTTTCGGTTCGAAACTTATGTCGAGACCTATTACAGTGTGCATCATTCACCATAGCTTCCACATTTTATCATATATTTAATATTTATATTCCAAGCTCTTCAACCCACTTGACAATACTTTTTACTCGCCTTCGTCGTGCCTTGTCTCGCATTCCCCCATAGCTCATGTTTTAATTGGAGGGGATTTCAATTGCACTCTGAATCCTACCCTGGACCGATCTCCTTCCACCAGAGAACGCCGTGTTAATTTGGTGAATCTTCTTCAGTCAGTGGTCTCCGACAACTCATTCATTGATGTTCACCGTCACTTCCATCCTTCATCGACTGTACATACTTGGCGCTCGCAACATAATCAAAATCCGTACACAGCTCGCCTTGACAGATACTACGCCTCACCTACTCTGCTTACAGCTGTGACAGAATCTATTATCACTCCTACAGCTTCTTCTGACCAGTGTGCCATCGTTCTTATTGTTCAAGCAGTTCCACCACAACCTCGTACAATTCGTCCATGGACTCTTGACGACACTATTCTTACAGATCCAGACTTCTGTACTTCAGTACGCTCCTTCCTTGAGGACAAACGACCTCAACTTCAATCAGCTCCTTGTGGTCTGACTTTTTGGTTGGACATTAAACAGCAACTCGTTCTCCACGTTCGCAATCTTTCTTTTAAAGCAAAAACGCTTCAAAACATGCGTCTCAACCATGTCCGTTCCATGCTCTCCATCCTAAGCCTAAGTGATCCTCTCTTCTGCCACTATCAAGAAGAACTGTGATCAATCCCCCTTCCTCTGGCTCAACAAGCTCTACGACGTCTCCGGCTACAACATCTATCGCCAGACGCATCCACTTACGATTTCCTTACATCCATGGAAAAAACACGAACAGCATCTAATTCACTTCGGCACCTTCGCCTCCCATCTGGAGAGGTGTCTGATGATCCACTCACTCTATGTTCCCAGGTCCGAAAGTTCTATAAAGAGATGTTCTGTGAATCTCCTCCGCCATCCTCTTCAGCTTTGGCATCACTTCTTTCTAACCTACCACAAGTTCCTCCCCATCTTGCCTCTTCCCTCCTCTTTCCTCCCACGTTCTCTGAACTATCCTCTACGTTTTCTTCTTTAAACTCTAGTGCCGCACCGGGTCCGGACGGCCTCACTCTCCCCTTCTATAAAACATTTCTACCTCTCCTTCTACCATTTCTCTTTTCTGCACTTTCTGCTGCTTTCAATCACTCAACTCTACCAAGGCGATTCACAGTAGCATATTATAATGAATTAGCTTTATTTTGCTTTCCGCTAAGCTAATTATAATGAATAAGCTCTCTCTACCAGCTAGCTAATGATAATAATGAAGCTTTCCTACTGAGCTTCAAATAGTGAATTCAAATGGTTGTTGTTACTAGTTAATTAAGAACATGAATATAGTCTCCTGCTAGTAGTGTAGTAATTAGAATGTATAACGTCTTAACGCTGGTTGTTAATGGTAAAAAACTAACGATATAAACCTAACAGCCAGACAGAGGTCTGACAAAAACTATTAATTGAGAAAGACGTACTTATTCAAATCTTTTTATTATCACCTTCAACTGGTATCAACACACACCGCTACTCAAATAACACGTAAATCTCTCTGTACAACACCAAACGCTCTCCGTACAATAACAAACGCTCTCCGTACAATTTCGTAAATCTCTCCGTACAACACCAAACGCTCTCCGTACAATAACAAACTCTCTCCGACTCACAGTTTCCGTGTCTCATTCATCGGGTGAAATAATATTTCGTTCAGTAAGAAGATAATTTACATAGTAAAATAAAATAACCAGAGATAGTAAAATCAAAAGGAAAGTGAATATTTAGTATACGTTACAATATGTTGTCCTATTCCCTAAGAAAGATGATCTCCTTGACCTGGGGAATTGGCGCCCTATCTCCCTCTTAAATCTAGATTATAAACTTTATACTAAACTTCTTTCCCAACGCCTTAACCCCATTCTCACTCACATTCTCTCCCCAAATCAAACTTACACAGTTCCCGGCCGTTCACTTTCTCATAACATCCATCTACTTAATGATCTAATCCATCTTGCCCGATCTCGCTCTGAACCCCTCGCCCTTCTCTCTCTTGACCAACAATCCGCTTTTGATAATATCTCAATCTGTCGGCTACACTCCTTCACTTCTGGTTTCCTCCTTCCTTTGTCTCTCTTTTTTCTCACTCTATCAAGACGCCGTTCTCCAAGTCAAGCTGCCCACCTTTCTCACAGCGCCCATTCCCTTCTGCCGGGGAGTGCAGCGGGGTTGCCCACTCTCCGGACAACTCTTTGCAATCGCAATTGAACCATTCCTCCGCTCTGTACACCAATCCTTTGAAGCAGTTCTGCCACCACTCTCTGCCTGCACAAGACATCATGCCACTACCTCTGTTGCATACGCTGATGATGTCACCATCTGCATCCGTCATGACTCACAGTTTCCGTGTCTCCAACGTCTATTCGCAGCTTATGCCTCATGCTCCGGTGCAGCGCTCAACTCATCTAAAAGCACTGGTTTATGGTGCGGCTCATGGGCACATCGTGTAGACACCCCTTGGGGAGCAAGCTGGTCGTCCATCTCACAGCGCTTCCTTGGAATTCATCTTGGTTCCTTGCAAGCTTCCCCCTCTACACGTGGAATTCTATTCACCCACGCTTGCTCAGGTCAACTGCATTCTGGAGGAGAGCCCAGTTCTGCTCATCATTCTTCCAGAGAGATCGCCTCTCTCGAACTTACCTAATCTCCTTGTGCACACACTCCTGGCTTGGTGTCAAGTCTCTACAACTCCGTCTTCCTGAAATTACCCGATGTCTTACTTCTCTGATTTGGACCTGCCACCACTGGGTCAGTGTCACAAAGCTTTGCCTCCCTCCGCATCACGGCGGCATCGGACTCATTGATACACAGGAGTACTACAAGGCCGTCAGAATTACTACTTTTCTCCATCTCTTCACGTCGCCAGTACCAGATGCCGTTTTAGCTAGGAACGTCATCGCCTTCCCGAGCAACCCTAGCTTTTCTTTTCTCTCCTTACTACTCATGGACCACCGACTCCTCACCCTCATTCGACTTCCCCCTGTTTACCGTGAAGCTCTAACTTTCCTTCGTTCCCTCCCTCTTTCTCGTTCTCCACCTGATTCCACAACTGAGCTCCTTGCTGAACCCCTCTTTTATTCTTCGATTCTTCACCCCTCTCATCTTCCGTACTTTGCCTATCCTACCTGGCTCCGAGCAGGTGTTTTTTTTTTATTTTTTTTTTTTTTTGATTGGAGGTTTAACGACCACCGTGAGCAACTCAATGGGCTATAAGCAGTCGCCCGTCCCTAATTTAGGGTCACTGGATCCAGGGAAGGGAGAGAGCCAGTGCTGTAAGACAAACACAACATCCATGCCTCACCGGGATTCGAACCCGGACCCCTTACGGACGAATGATCAGAGGCCAGCGCCTTAGACCACTGCGCCACCGGGGCGGCCCTAGCAGGTGTAGTAACAGTTAAAGATCTCACTAACCCTGACCTTTCCTGGCAACCTTTCGCCAGCCTCCCTTCCTCCCTTCTCCTCTCCTCCTCCTCTCGCGACATCTACGACTCTATTCTTTCATCTATCATTTCTCAATTTCCTCATCTTGCTTCCCACTCAGGTCTTTCCTTTGTTCCTTCTGCTTCTCTCCCATTTCCTCTTTTCTTGCTTACTTCTGGCTCAGCTCATCCCATTTCCTCTCTCTCGGTGTCAGCTCCTTATCGGTTCCTCTCTATGTCCCATTCTTCTCCTCCTCTCCCCATTCCTGATGTTCCCCCTGCTGCCACTGCTACGGTGTGGTCCGCCGCCCTGTCTCCTCTTTCTGCTCCTCTAGAAATTAATACCCATTGGCTTTTCCTCCATCGCCGCCTTCCTGTTCCCTCCGTTCTTTTCCGAATGTCTCTTCTCGATTCCCCTCTTTGCCCTTTCTGTGCTCGGGAGGCTGATGTCTCCCATGTCTATCAACACTCTGTTATATTACTCCCTATGCTGAACTTCGCATTTACTATCGCCCAATGTTCCATTACAGCAGATTTTACATTTGATGCATATCGGACTCTTCTGCTACAGAACTCTCCCCCAGTCAAGCTTCCATCAGTCTGTGCCTATATTTTTATTCTAGCGAAGCATGTAATCTACGTGTTTCATCAACGCTGCAGAGATTTTACTACTCCTCTTACTGTTCATGAAGCTTCTACGGCATTATTATGCCACTTCCGCGACCGCCTGACATCTCGACTTCGGCTAGAGTATTCTGTTGCAGTTACTCAGCGTCGGGAGAGCCAGTTCCTTGCCACCTGGTCACCGGCTGCCTCATGGTTTACCAGCTCGCCAGCGTCATTGTACCTGACGGTCGGCAGATTTGGTATTGGACCTTTTTGAATCAGAAATGCATATGTAATCTCAACAATCTGTTTTAAAGATCTTTGCGCAGCTTGGAAATTTACCGCATTGGTTTTTTTATAAAGGGCTATACGTGTTTACACAGTAAATCGTTTTTTGTGACACTCATCTTGTATTTTTTTTTCTTACATTGACGTTCAAGTTAGTTTGTCTTTAGATTACATTTTGAGTATAAATATTGCAGTTAGTCATTAGCATAGTGCTGTATAAACATATAAATTGTTTCTGCTTTCATTAATTGCATAGTGTTGTTTTTTGTAATTTTGTTCTATTTTGTTTCCCGAACATGTTTGCACTGTGCCGTATAATTGTACATAGTTTTAAAAATGTTGCGGAACAAGTTATCCGTCTTATTTGCATCAGGATGTCCAAGTTTAGTTATATCCTGTTATTCAACATTCCATTGATTTGTCTGATAATCAGTTTTTCAATTGCATAGTACTGTACAACCTTGTACATATGTTGTGTTAAAACTCACTGTCATATCGTACCTTCTTTCAAGAGACATGTTGACTAATGATTCTTACTGTATTTATTTTTGCACAAGTTAGTCAATTGCATGGTGTTGTACTCATGAGTAATATATTTTGAAAAACATTTTACCTATTTTGTTCTTTTGTGTGAGGTGATGCTTGGTACTATCATTCTTCTATTACTACATATGGATAGTGAGAATATGTTAAAGCTTTATTCATCGTGTGTTTTCTTATTCTACTTACATTTTCTATCTGGTCAACAGAATAGTGTTACATTTCTGTATATGGTCCGATTTTGATTTGTAACATGTTGACACTGTGCTGTATATTTGTACATTGTTCCTGAATAATGCCGAACAGGTAATATATTCTATTTACACCAGGAAGTCCAAGTTTGTTCTTCTCCTGATATTCATCATTTCATTGATTTGCCTTATGATCAGTTTGTCAATTGCTTTGTACTGTACATTCTTGTAACTATGGTGTTTTAAAACTTACTGTCTTATTGTACTTTTTTTTGCAAGAGAAATGTCTCATGAAGCTCTCAATATTTTCTTGAACAAGTTTGTTAATCGCACAGCAATGCACTTATGAGCAATACGTTTTTTGTTCAAATCCTTCCTAATTTGGTTCTGTTGTGTTTGGAGATGCCCAGACATGCTTGTCGCTGATCATTTATCACGAGCTGTGAGTTTGCTCCATTTTTCAACTTGTGCACTATGCTGTATATTTGTATATAGATTTTAGTAGTTTAACGATCTTTGATCGTATTTTATTTGTATTAAGACCTCCTTATTAGTTCGTCTCCTGATTTCTACCTTGAATAAAGATATTTTGAAACCACCTTTGGCCTTAATGCATGCACTGACACTTCGAGGCTCGAAGTGGTTGGGTTTTGAGCTCCGTGATTTTCGTTGCTATCAGGTGTTTATTGAGTGCTTTAGTTTCTGTGGTTGCGTGTATCTTCAAGTTGAAGTTCTACACTTTACGTTCGTGTATCTCCCAGGTTGGTGAGTGCCATATTTTTTCATTATTCACTGTTTTATTTTTCAACCAAGCTGGTCTTTTTTCGTTAAAGTCTCGCCATTGCTTCGATGGCGGAAGCAGACAAGGGTGACGCCCACATCCTTATCTTGGCAGATCAGCCAGCTTCCTCTTCTTCTCCTACCGCGGTAGCTCCTGCTCAGCTTAATGAGGTAGCTCCCGAGCGTCATTGCGACGTCATGGACACCTCTTCTTCTCCAGCTATAACTCCCACCAAGTGCGGTAGTGCCAAGTCTCCTATCTACATCTCAGCAGATGATGACGTATCCGTTATCAGCAATACTGAGCTCACAGCTTCTACTTCTGATCAACTTTCTGATCCGCCCTCACTGCTAGAGGCCGCTTCATCGAATTCTCGACCCACGTCTGCCCCAGCGTCCTATGCTTCTGCAACTTCTGGGGTCCTCACACCCCCAGTTTCATCTGCTATGCCTTTTCCTGAATCCTATGTCACTGTCGTTGGTTCTACTGCTACAATTGACATACCAGAGGATTCCCGAGCTGGTCACCTTTTTTCCTCCACTATGGAACGGGACGTCTATTTTGATGCGCTTCCCGACACTAAGCTGTGGCAATATAGCCGAGCCCTCAAAACTATCTTACCAAAGGATGCAATAGACTTTGTAGCTCGAAAACCCAGATCTGTCTTGGTCTATTTTAAGGATAAAGCGCATGCTGACCAGGTCCTTACGGAAGGTCTAACCATCAATGACGTGCATCTGTTAGCACAACCGGTACCGCACCGCCCGGTGCAGGTGACCTTCTACCCCGTACCACCAGAAGTATCCGGCAGCGTCGGACACTTGCTCAGCAGGTACGGCAGAGTTGTTGGCTCCATAACAACTCTCTCTCTGCGGCTCCCAAAGTCCCTGAAGACAAATCGATTCGGGGTTTCCGCCGCACTGCTCGAGTCCTGTTTTCATCTGTTGCTCAGCTGAAAGCGGTTCCGAATGTTTTGCACATCCGCTGTGGACAGCAACGCCGAAGAGTTGAGATAATCACTTCACAGTATTGCACTATCTGTCAGAGCGAAAGTCACATAAGCGCTCAGTGCCCACGTGCCTCCCTGCAAACAGCTCCACACACTACATCTTCTTCTACTTTGTCCACCAACGCTTCACAGACTTCTTCCTATTCGAGGAAAGTCGCGGAATCAAGATCTTCCAAAAGCCAGCTTACTGCCATTGGTCAACAAACGACTTTGATGCCTCCACCTCCTGCTGATCCTAAGAATTTTCCCAGGCTTCCAAAATCGACTCCCCTAGTACTTTTACAACCACTGCTGATGTACATGTTGACCACTCCTCAGCTTTTACCGTTGGCTCCATGACACGAGTCACAGGTAACGCTTCGGGTTCAGACTCTCCAGACGATCATGAAGCTTTTGTGGTTGCTGGAAAACGCAGTGGTGCTACTCACCCCAAGACGAAGAAGTCAAAGACTCTGGCGTCCCGAAGATCATCTCGCTCTTCTACCCGCTCATTCACTCGCTCCGTCAGCTCTCGACGACCGTTCTCCAGGTCGCCTCTACACACTTCCTCTGAGACAGCATGTGAGGGTGCCTTTCCCTCACTAGATGAATTCACAACTTTTCTTGCTGAAAATGCTTTCCCTGCTGAGCCTCTGCCATACGAGGACGTGCTGGATTGCCTTTTAGGGTCCTCTAGCCCTTCCTCAGCACGCACCTCCATTCATAAGTATGAAGCAGCTCTTCCACAAGTGCTGGTTCAATTACACTCACTTGAAAACACTCTTCGGCGCACTGCGGACGAGGCCCCGTGGAGTGCTTGTTTTCTCCGTCGACTCCACTCCATCACTACAGCCAGTCAATTCCTACTGCATCCCACAACTAACCTAGACATTCAAGGTGGTGTCACTTAATTGTCGTGGTTTTGCGACACCTCTTGCGAATGCGCTGGTACGAGAGGATCTTGCTCCGCTGAATGCTGATATATTACTTCTGCAGGAAACAAACAGTACTTCCGCCACCTCTGACAAACCAATATATGTAAATTGTAACTTCTCATTGTACAGAATCATGTATATAGGTCGTTTCACGAACCACAGACATCTGTAAACTTTGTCGTTTTTACAGTATATTCTTATCTTCAATTCCTGATTCAAATGTGTAATTTTACTTTTCAACTGTGTAAATTTGTGTTCTCCAATACTCACTGTGATGAGTTGTGTCTTCTCTCTGTATTTTCAGAGATTATTTTTTTTATTCTCAGGAAAATTATTGTATATAACTATTTTTCATATCACCGTTGTATGTAACATGTAGTACCGCGAGCCACATTCATCTGTAAATTTTTCATCATCTGTCTTTCGAACTTTTGATTTCATGTTTGTCTCCTTGATCACCTGCAACCTCCTGGTTTTCCAGGTCACCCACACTGTATCACCTTTCGGTCAGAACTTTTTTTTCATCAATATTGTGTAAAATTTATACTCTATAGTGCTCTCATTCTGGATTGATTTTACGCTCTGTATTACCAGAGATTCATGTTGCCTCGCCAGTTTTCTACTGCACTTAACTGTTGTCATGCAAACGTTGCACCGAATCCTGTAATTAACGTAGCGCAAGCTGCACGTTCTGTTAATTTCTCATCACCTGTCTTTTGAATCTATGTCTGCAAGCTCGAATTCTGTATTATTCTTTGCTTTAATACTGTTCAAGCTGAATTGGTCCTATTCTTTGCTTTGTCAGAGACTTTTGTTGCCTTACCAGACACTCGAGTGTAATTAACTGTTTTTTTACTATCACCAATGTACAAAACCGTGTAAATAAGCAGTAGCGTAAGCTACAAGCATCTGTAAATATTTTTTTGTCATACATCATTTGAGATGATTTATTCAAGCACATCTCCTGTATCTTTCTTCTAATAAATACTGTGTGAAAACTGACACTTCGAGTCATGCCTTCAACAAGGTTTTGGAACACAGCGATAGGTATGTGCTTCCATTCAGTACATAATGCTGCCGCTAACTGTTGCTTAGTAGTAGGCTTTGTTCCAAACTTTTCATGCGGCGCTCTAATTCATCCCATAGGTACTCTATCGGATAACGATCAGGGCTCTGTGCTTGCCAGTTCACACACGACATGGCGTTATCGTCAAATCACGCCGTAACAGTTCTTGCTTTATGGCTCGGTGCATTATCTTGCTGGAACCAACACGGCTCGGTTCCATAGTATTGCCACAGAGTTCGTAGAGCAAAATTGTCGAGAATATCGAAGTAGACGTGCTGGTTAACAGGTTTATTTCCACGATAACTAGTGGGCCGGGACCATACCACGAAAAGCACACCCACACGAGTACACTGCCAGCTCCAAACTTGACAGAAAGCACAGTACACTGTGGTAAATAGCGTTCCTCGGCTGCCGCCATACCCCACACACGGCCATCAGACTGATGGATCGTGTATCTGGATTCATCAGTCTATAGAACCCGTTTCCATTGATCTATGGTCCACGATAAATGTTCTTTACACCATGCTAAACGACGAGTAGCATTCCGAGTGGAGATAAAAGGCTTATGAGCAGCCGCACGACCACGGTAACCCATGGAATGAAGTTCTCTCCGAAACTGAGAACTTCATTTTACTTTTTACTCATTTGTACACTGAGGTCTTGTGTAGTACGGTACTCCGTCGATTAGCTGTAACGACTCTCCTGAGGTCTCGACGTCCTGTATCAGTGATTTTCTTTGGTCTGTCAGTACGTTTTGATGCTCCAGGCACGCCATGTGTCTTCCACTTATTCAGTACATCTAAAACAATTGACTTGGGTATGTTTAAACGCCTCTCGGATCCTTTTATGGACAACCCACTAATATAACACCCAACAATCTTTCCTTTCTCAAAGTCAGTTCTCTCCCTCCGCGACATTTTCACTCAACCTCACAGTGCGATACGATCCCGGTCAGCTGCAGGCTTGTTTCTATACCGTTTGCAGCTGTACCGCCCATCTTAACAACGCAGCGGATCCGTTCATATGCTTTTAAAGGGTTGTCCGGTGATTTTTGTCAATATAGTGTACTTCCTTTTCCCTAAGCTGGAAAATCACATAAGAGACCAGCGCTTCCAATCCAGTGAAGATGTTCAAAACCAAGTCATAAAATGGTTGCATTTGTTTTTCCAAATCCTTCATTTTCCACGAAGGACTTGAGAGGTTAATCTAAAACTATGAAATGTGCCCAAACAGACTTTGTGACTATATACTTGGATGTCTCTTTTTGTTTAAACAAAAATTTGCGAACTTAATCTTTTTTTTAATCACCCTTGTGTGTGTGTGTGTGTGTGTGTAGTACCCCTTCAAGAGTGCGCTCTCTGGTGCTTGCTTTCTTTGCAAGTACCCACTAAGAAACTTGCTAAATGGGCACTTGCAAGTAAGAGAAGACAAAATTGATGTGCATTGCTTTTACAAATACTGAAGATTTGGAAGTTGATGGGGTATATCTAGAAGTAACCGATGCCGAAATTCTGAATTCCCTTGGACAACAGATACCAAGTTAAGGTCACATAAAACATCAGATAATAAAACTTGTTTCGAGAGCTTTCGGAAGAGACAGTATTACTTTTTAAGACAATTTTACAGTTATTTCTCTATTCTAAAAAAAAAAAAAGTAACTGCCGCTGTTTTAGAAATTTCGCGACACTCTTACTTTCCTAGCTCGCAACGCAAAACGTATTGAACACAAAATTATGAAATCTATATCGTTCGTAGAGAATTGTTTGGAAAACACGCTGAAATAAACCGTGTTTCGATTCTAGCGATACTACAAGAGCAATTGCATTTCAAAGTTAAGGTAAGCAGAAAAGTGCTATCAGGTCGCGTTCCGGAAACACTAACTCCAACAGAACCACGAAACTTTGTGGGCATGTAGCGCCATAACCTTTTTTTTGCACCTCGTCGCTCTTTTTTTGAATTTCGACTTAGTTTACGAGAAACAAAATTTTTAAATTTCACAAAATTCTCTATTTCGCTTTGGGATCCATTTAAAAAAACGGATATATGGCAAACTATAAATCAAAACGCATTGCAATGTTTACAGCATAAACTTACAACTATCATCCCATTTTTACCAAAAAAAAAAAAAAAAATAAGAAAAGTTCATTTTCTGATTTTTGAGCATTTTTTAAAGACGCAAAGGAAAGAAACGAACGGCTTGTCTGTCTTCAAGATAACCGCAGAGGAACGTTCTGGTCCCGTGACCTGCGGCCATGGTGACGCAGAGAATTTGTTATGCATGTATTTTGTTGGTAAAGCTATCTCAGTTGTTTAACGATTTATCATAACGGTTTACGGTTTACGGAAATGCTTTTTCGACCGCTTTTGGTTTCCTTGGTGACAAATTTAGTAAGTGCTATAAGTTTAAACGACAAAAGACTGCCCCTTCCATACAATAACGACAGTAAGAAAAACTCAGAAACTTCGGAATGGCGGCGGAGCAAAGTCCTTCAATAAAAATAGAGGGAAATTGAAAAAATTCCGCAAAAATCCAACAAGGAGTTCACCAGGTGAGAAATAAAACTGTAAACAAGCCGCCATCTTGGAATCAATACTGCGCAAAAAGTATTGAACAATTGGGTGGACATTTTCATTTCGTCAGTATATGTGTGTGACTAATAACCCGATTGAAAAAATCAATTTTCAGTCAAGTACTACTAACTATGAAACATTTGCGTGTATTTTCTTCCCAAAACAATGCACAATTTTTTCGCTAGCGGACGCCAATGTTTAATCTGTTTTTCTCAATATCTCTGCTGAAACAAATGCGATTTAAAAAATATTTCAACACAGGATGCCATTTACCTTGTAGAACACCTTAGGTTAGTATATGAGGAGTTTTACAGTTCACAGTTCTGTCACTAGGTGGTGTTTTCCAGTTTTTATTCCATATGATATACTTGAAGATGGGGCCACAGGGCCCGATTGCCACTCTAGAAACGAGCGTAACGAGCCTAGAGGCGCAGTCCCTAGTGTCTTAAAAAACGAGTGTTTAATCTATACATACTTGTAGTTGTTACCTATAGATCAGATACATGAACCTTAACTAAACAAGACATACAAATGCTGCAGGCAACTGAAAGAAGCTTGAAGAGATGCTTGCTTGATGCATCCAGGAAAGATAGGAGGAGGATTACATAACAATTGTTAATGACATCATGATCAAAGTGAATACACCGTCAAGTCGCAATTGGGTGGACATATTACTAGAAGGACTGACCGCCGCTGGACAACTGAGATACTAGATTGGATACCCAGGGGCAGAAAAAGACCCAGAAGAAGACCACGTGGGAAATGGGTGGATGAAATTCGAAATCATGGTGGAGTGACTTAGAAGAGGCTGGTTCAAGACAGAAACATGTGTAAGAGATTCAGGGGGATTCTCACTCAGCAGTGGATTGTGGATTGATAATGGTTAATGATGATGATACGTATTGAGAGAGAGAGAGAGAGAGAGAGAGAGAGAGAGAGAGAGAGAGAGAGAACTGTATATACGTTGCCCATTTAAAATCTAACGAAAGTAATTGCTATGTAGATGATGCACTGTGTTCACAGAGAATACATGCGAGATTTCAAAACATGCGGGACTTTCAAGTTAGCAATGGACTTTCAAGTTATCTCATTTTGCTACCAGACATGGTATACAGAATGTCATGACGCTTACGTCTGCGTAATATTAAAAGAGCTCATGGTCCCGGAGCTTAGTGGTCAGATGCCCAATCCTCTGGTTAATCGTCCGAGATGGGCACTGGGGTCGAGGTCTTAATGAAGTATGGGTGGTGTGTCTGTCATATGGAGGTGGTTGTGCTCCCTCTCTGGAATCAGTGGCTTGAAATTAGGACGGAATGCTTTTTGAATCCTTAGATTACCAGGAGCAGGAGGACTTTCGACTCTAAAATTAAGAAAAACAAAAGAAAACACGAATGCTTAGACACAATAACGGTTTCACGAGAGTTAAAAAGAAGAAAAAAAACTCATTCCTACGAATATACTTAGTCAACCCAAGGGAATGTTACTTTAACAATCAAATCATTATCACCCTATAGAATGTTACTAAGTGTCTTCGTCAACAACTAAAGAGTGAGAAAGTGTTCATTCTCCTTCATTTAGCTTAGATTGTATAGTCGGATATGCATTGTTTCATTAAGAATAACGTTGTCGTTTTACTATACAAAGGTGTGGAAGTGCTATGTGCCAAGGGTAAAACGAAAACAGGTGGAAAGCTGGAGATGTGCATTAGAAGAGTGGAGTTTGAAATATCAAAGACACAAAGAAGTGAGGAGGGTAAAAATCCCGAGATCGGTTTTGGAGGAACATGGAGATCTGAAGGAAGGGGTGAATATAGAGTGCAGCAAGATGGGACAATTGGAGAAAAGCATTGAATGAGTATGTAACAGAGACAGATTATATTGAGGCAAAAAATCGGGCTTAAATGTTGTAGGAAGACCAGCTGTGCTATACAGCAGCAAGATGTTTGGAGAATGAGCCAAATATTGCTGAAATGATGATGCTGAGATTGACGTGTTGTGCACGAGAAGGGATTGCATTAGGATGAGAAGATAAGGACAACAGTTAAAATGATAAAAGTTTCACAGAACGCCCGAGAAGCAAGATTACGTTTGTGCCAGATGTTTTGAGGATTGATAAGGAATGCGTAGGACGTACAATCATGGACACGGAATTTCCTGAAAAAGAGAACTACGAGAAGACCTAGGATGAGATCGAAAGACTGTGTTAACAATAAGAAGACATTGAAAAGCGAGTTGACGCAGGAGAGGATAAAAAGATTCAAATACTGACCCTATTTAGCTGTGAGATTAATCATACTGCGAAAGAAAATTGCACAAGGCAATGAATCTATTGAAAACGATATATTCAATAGTTCATAGAAATAAAATTCTAAATATAAGTTGCTATTTCGTAAAGTAGTACCATAACCCATTTGGTTTCTTGTAAGCAGCTAGTGCTATGTGAACAGCCACTAGCTTCCAAATGTCAGCGCTAAGAAACAATTCAGCAAAATGCTGTCATATTTTTCATGACACCATAGATTTAAGCAGAGGAAAGGAACTTAAAACTGTATTTTCATAAAATCCAGCAGGTTCTCTATCACTTATTTCCGCTGAATTCAAGCTACATTAAAAGAGTGTATTGCTTCTGTGTCTAGAGCATACGAATCTGTGAAGGTAGAACAAACGATAATAGTGGATGATTTTTGCCTGTTTTTCTTATGATCACAGATCGATGTTGCCATTGCAGAAGACATTTTCCAAGCAACTTTCACATTTCACTAAACTTGTCGTAATTTATTACCACATTTAAAGTGCGCAAGAACGGTATCATGTCGAACGGACGAAGATGATTTGCACTCTGAGCAAGTGACGACTTCCTTGCAACCACCAACGCCGAGAACAAAACTCATCAGCGTATGGACGTATAGAGCTAGAATTCGCGTCTGAAAAAAGTCCCGTTTCTTGTATACTATAAGTTCTAGCCGTAATTCAAGTTAGGAAATTTTGGAATTGCAGAATAATGATTTCGAATTCTTATCTTAAATGCGAGCTGCAATTTTGTTACACAATAAAAGTGTCCTGCGCCTTAGCGAGTTCCACAAATCTGATACTAACATTCGGCGCAAGGAACAAACGCATTTTTCAGATTAATGTTCAAATTTTATAAATACGAATCTTGGGTGCCGGAGATCAACACAAATCATAATACTCTGTTTAAAATAAGCACTCTGTATGGGGATCATTATTTCAAAATTCAATAAAGTCACTGAAATTTAAAAAAAGATCCATATTACGTTTAGTTCACTCGATTTAAAAATTTCTAGAAGGAAAGAGAGCACCAAGGAATTTATTATAAATAACTTTTGCTATGTATCTTTCGCATGCCAAGATCTTCGTGCGTGTGAAATCAAACGAGTGATCCCAGTGTACATTTATCTTTTCAAATTACATTTATTAGCATCACTCAAGACCACACCGAGCCGCAGTCTGGTACATACTAAGTGGAATTAAATCATAACAACAAACAATAAGGTTTACTAATTCCTGACACTGAGCGGTACTTAGGTAGAAGGATTGATGAATGTGTGAAAACTCAAGTTTGTCCACGATGGGCATCGAAACCGTGTCCCCTCACTTCGGAGTAAGTCACTCTCCCAACCGAGCTACGCGGACAGAATGTCTCGCTGCAGATTTGTCGCCTTGACTCATTTCTTTACCTCCGTAGTACGTCACAAATGTTATTTATTAATGATTGATAAAACTAATAAAAAAAATATGAGTCATAAAAGTAAAAAGTAAACTATGGAGGGGACAATAGCAAGTATTTTGGCTTTTTAGTTTCTCAAAAACAATATTCATTATTATTATTATTATTATTATTATTATTATTATACAGGGTGCATAGGAAAGTCCCTTTAGCGTGGAATAACTTGCAAACGGAGAGAGGTAGAGGTATACAAGTGAGCTATCGGTATAGCAAAGTGACTACGCCCAATCGAATGCAACCGACAGCAGCGCTCCTAGTGGCGAAATGCGGAAGTTAGCCATTGCAACTCAAAAACAAAACAAGATAAAGCAAAATTTCCAACTACAAAGTTGTAGAGCATCAATTAATTAGTACAAAAGAACATTCGTCTCACACGGATAAGATAAATTGTCGCCTGAATACCCTAAAATGTCCGAAATCGATGCGCGACCTTTTGTGTGAACGTTTGAAGGGAACAGGCATAGGTATGAGCAAATACACACAATTTATTGCATAAATGCGTACTTATGTCAATACAGTTTGATGACGTCAGACAAAACAAAAACAAAAAAGGCACACTGGCGCACAGTGATAAAAAAGTTAATGTCGAATATGTTCGAAGAGTTCGCCATTGTCCACGATACACATTTGTATTCGTGAAAGTAACTCTGCATGCACATTCCTCAGCATTGAAGGTGTCACACTATTGCAAGCATCTGCCTGTAACACGACGACGTAAATCCAACAGACTTGTAGGCGCTGTTGCATACACCTGATTTTTTACGCAACCCCAGAAATCCAAGCTCGCCATTCTCACACAGCGTACGTAGACCTAAACTTCTGATCAGGGTACATCCTGCTACTGGTATTTATATCGTAGGTACGGTACAACGTCACAATCTGCATTTGCATACGGCAACATTTGCGAAATGTGAACATGCAGATTCGAATCGTCGCCCATCGATTTCGGACATTGTAGGGTATTTAGGCAACAGTTTATCTTATCCGTGTGAAACAAATGTCGTTTTGTACTAATTAATTGATGCTCTAAAACTTTGTATTTTGAAATTTTGCTCTATCTCTTTTCGTTTTCGATTTGCAATGGCCAACTTCCGCATTTCGCCACTAGGGGCGCTGCTATGGGTTGCATTCTATCGGGCGTAGTCGCTTTACTATAGCGTTATATCAATTGCATAACTGCACCTCTCTCCGTTCGCAAGTTATCCCAGGCTAAAGGGCCTTTTCTATGAGCCCTGTATATTAGGATATATTATTCCGATTTAAGCGAACTTGATAAACGATCTTGACGTCGATGAATTGTAATGTAGTTACGTAAGTCCACCTGCGCATGCTCAAGCTAAAATCTGACCTCAGAATAAAAAGAAAAGCTAAATCGCAAGGGTGTTTTAGAAAGGGATTGGTAACTTTTGATCTAGGATGCTTACAGGTTTCACACCATCGTGTTATACATCATTTTTAAAGCTCTCGTCAACAGCAGATAATCCCTTCCCGTCTTGCGGTGGTTGAGAGGAAGCCAATTTTGCTACGGCGCACCGTTTTCAAGATTTTTGAAAACATCAACCTAGGTGGCTCACTGACTACTTCCGTTACCCATTTTCTTTACAACGAATTTTTTTATTTGAGGTTAACTTTACTGCTGCCGGAAAAGATGCATAGCATCAAAACCTTTGTTCCCTAGACGGAGACAGTTTATCACCGAGAGTCTGGTATTCCCTACCATTTCACGTGCCTCCAAAATTAGGAAAATATTCTAGTAGCACTAACCTCGAGTAGCAAAATTCAATATTTTGAATAAGACTCAGTATTATCAGACATATTTGTTTTTCCCTCATGTATTATACACTGAAGTGCCAAAAGTCATGGTACACGTACCTTGTACGTGTAAGACATCCTCTAGCCCGGTGAAGTGCAGCAACTCGACATGGCATCGATTCCACAAGTGGCTGGAAGACTTCTGGAGAGATGTTTAGCCATGCCGTCTGAATAGCCGCCCACATTTCCCTGGTATTTGTACGTAGTGCGATCAAAAAGTTCAGAGACTAGGTACGTAGCGCTCCAACCGATGACAGTACGCAGATGTACGAGCAGCGGTCGAGCACAGTGATCTTTCGGAGTCATTGTGCCGGGTGGCGTTATTGCGTGAACATCGGGAGCTATGCTACCCGATATTTGGTAACAACGTGCAGAGCACAGCTGCGATTTCGGTATGGACTGTCAACTAGAACAGCGAGCGAACATCAAATTCTACGTCAAACTCGACAAATCGGGAACGGAGACGCATGAAATGTTGC
This sequence comes from Macrothele yani, assembly GCA_039090855.1. NCBI lineage: Eukaryota > Metazoa > Arthropoda > Arachnida > Araneae > Macrothelidae > Macrothele > Macrothele yani. Next base: position 65,649,293 of record CM077028.1, on the reverse strand, counting down.
GGCAGGCTTATGGCAATGAAGCAATGAGTCATGTGAGGTGTTTTGAGCGGAACTCGCGCTTCAAGAGCGGCAGAACGGCACTGGAAGTCGGAGAGATGTCAGAGAGACTGTCCACAAACGAAACCCACGAAAATGTGAACAAAATTAGGAAACTGGTCCATGAGGATCGTCAGAGAACCATTAAAGATATTGCTATCATCGTCAATGTGTCATTCGGAAAAGTGCAAGAAATTTTGACGTTGGTTTTGAACATGCACATCATTGCTGCAAAGTTTGTGCCAAAGATTATGAACCTTAAGAAGAAGGTTCTCCGTGTCGAACTCTGTTAAGATCTTCGTCAGAAGGTGGTGAATGAACCAACGTTCCTGTCGCGGGTCATCACTGGAGACGAGACTTGGGTCTACGATTACGACTCGGAGACCAAACAACAGGCATCGCAGTGGAAGATCCCGGCATCTCCACGACTGAAGAAGGCCCGACAGGTCAGGACTGCAACCAAACGTATACTCATCGTGTTCTTCGAAAATCGTGGGATTGTGCACAGTGAATTCGTCCCCCAGGGCCAGACCGTCACCGCCCTTTTTTACTGCGAAGTTCTGCGGCGTCTTAAGAAGGACATTCCCGCGCAAATGACCTGAGATGTGGAGCAGGGGCGATTTCCTGCTCCATCACGACAATGGCCAAAAGTGGCAAAAGCGCTGGGAGCGGGGTATCACTGCTCAAGGAGACTACTTTGAGGTATTTCATATATCCATACTTAAGTAACGTATGTACGTTGCTTTTTATCGGCCTAGTCTCGGAACTTTTTGACCGGACCTCGTAGGTGCAGGATCATGGTTGCGAATGAACCTTTCCACCACATCCCGTAAGTTCTCTCTTGGGTTCATATCGGGCGAACGTGGTAGCCACACCAGCCGTCGACACTGTCCAGAATGCTCCTTGAACCAATTTTGGACAATTTGTGCCCGATGCATTTTCCGCTTGGGAAATCGCATCGTTGTTTGAGTACATGTAGTCCATGAAAGGCAGCAGTTTATTACCCAGCAGAGCAACAAAGCGATTACAGGTTAATGACGTGTTTACGATGTCCAGAGGACCGAAACCGAGCCACGTAAAGACACCCCACATATGTATGGAACCACCACCAGCTTGCACAGTGCCTTGTTGACAGATCGTTCCTATGGCATTGTGGGGTCTGCGCCACACCCGAACCCTACCATCAGCTCGTAACAACTTCTAACGTGACTCATCGGACTACGCCACATGTTGCCAGTCTTCCAGGGTCCACTTGCCGTGTTCACGATCCCAGGTGAGGCGCTGTATCCGAAGTCGTGGGGTTAACAAAGGCACTCTGGTGGGTCTTCTGCTCCCATACTCCATGGACGCTTAATTACGTTGCACTGACCTGATGATTATGTCTCTTGTACCTTCTGCATTGGACGTGGATGTTATTTGAGCCAGTGTCCCTTGTCTGTTAGCATGGACAATCCTGGGCAGACGCCACTGGTCATTGTCATTCAGCACCCGTGGTCGGCCACTGCGCTGTCCACGGTGAGTGGTAATGCTTTTCATGAGTTATTCTCGGTACACACCGTGACACCGTGGATTGAGAAATGTTCGATGTCCGCACAACTTCGGAAATTGAAGTTGTGCGTACCAGGAGATGTGACGTACCTGCCCGAAGGACGCACACGACATAAAGGCAGATAGGAATCAGAATAAAACGTCCGCGTAGCTCAATTGGTAGAGCAACTTATTCCGGAATGAGGGGACCCGGGTTCGAATCCTGGCGCGGATAAAAATGACGGAGAAATTTACTTCGTTATAGAAGGACAACTTCATATTCATTGAGTGCTTAGGGAGATGCATACAGTTTTCGAGTTAGAATCACTTGCATTTGTTGTTTTTATTAGGAACCTATGGTTTTGATTTCTACACAGAAATGCTGTAAACAGCTTATGACTCTGTGTTAAAAGCCTGTACAACATACTAATGAGATTCTGATGCGCTGAAAATGAACCTCTCTGTAACTTCACAGCCATTTAATAAATGGTATCAAATAATTTAAAGACGATAAAAATAAAAGCAGACTGCCTAATGCTATCTTATGCTGAATATTTTAAATATCGGGTTTTTCCGCTAGGACGTATAGTAAAAGAAAAATTCATATCATACAAAGTACTAGTTAGAATGACAGAAAGTTGGAGCTGTTGTAAGGAGCAGCTGTGAAATTTATAAACCAGGCAAATTTAGGTGCGCAGCGCATGCGCAGAAGCTATCTATTTCTGGGTCAGTCGCCATGTAGACTCTACAGCAGAAGGTACTTTGCGGGCTGTCGCTTGCGGAATTGAAGTCCGTGACGCTTCTACAGCGCCGTTTTTGCGGCGTGTACAACCTTGGGGTCACGGCAGACGTCTCTGACTTACGCGTCCATTATGAAATGGGATAAGCAGCTCAGAGAAACGGGAAGTTTGTTACCGCTGACCGGTAACTGTGCTAAGAATACGGTGTCTGAAGAAAACGTTGAACGGATTCAAAAGTCATTTCAGAGAAGGCCAAAGAAATCCACTTGAGAGACTAGAGCTCAGCTAGACATCCCACCAACAACAGTGCATCGGGTACGCCATAAAAGGTTGCGTACAACATTCAACTGCATCAGCAAGTTAAGCCGCATGAAAGGACGGCACGGGAAATGAATTGATTTGCGGAGACGATGTTGGACAAAATTGATGCCGACGACACATTCCTAGACCGGGTAAGCTTTTCAGACGAGTCCACATTCCACGTGTCTGGAAAAGTAAACAGGCATGACTGCCAAATGTGGGGGTCCGGAAATCTGGATTTTTGGACCCTTAAATGTTGCAGTTATTGTTCACGAGCACGAACGGGATTCTCCAAGATGTAATGTTCGGTGTGGGATCATAAAGGACAAAATTATCGGTCGCTTTATTTTTGCGAAGGCCTTGGTAACTGATGACTGGGATTTTTTTTACATGCCTAATAAACTTCAAACTAACGGATTAACATACTTGGACACGTTACAGCTTAATTTCCCTTGACGACAGCATTTCCAACTAAATCATCATAAAGGTCATTTTGAGAGCAGAAAATGTATACATGCCCCATAGCAATTTTCCTACACAACTAATATTTATATTTATTAGGTCACTGGTTGCCCGATTCGTAATGGTACTGGTATCTCCTTTTTCAGCATACGCCTTTTCTTAAGTCTACCAATTATTTTGACATATGAATCAATACTGATGTACCCTTGTTTCTTTTAAAATGTATGTTAGTGGGACAAAGATTTCCGAATATCTGTGAGGAAGAATGGCTTTGTGCTCTGTGCCATTCTGTGGACAAAGTTGCGGAAATGATGGGCCATCACAATGGCTACAAAGATTTCCTTCAAAATTAAAAAGGCACGTGTGCTCGTTTAAACCGGAACTGAGAAAAATCCAATCAGCCTCTGTCGTGCGATGCTGACAGATTTCTCCTTTGTTCCATAAATAAGTTTTGAGATCACAAAGAACAACTATGTTGAATCTCCAAAAATCTATCTAAGCACGATCAATACTTAGTCTCAGACTGCAATTAAAAACTTTATTTACAGACTAAAAACTAAGTAAAAGAATTAAACTGGCCATTTAACAAAGATGGCTGCCGTCTATCCTACGATCAAGTATACCGTCGAATTAGAGGTTTCCGGATTTCTTCCTTTCCTAGATATCTCGTTAAGACGGGACTCTGTGACGCATCATATCCGGTTCTCCGTTTACCGTAAACCTTTGGCAGCGCTGTCTATTATTCCGGAAACCTCTCAAAACCCTATAACTTATAAACTTTCTTAGTTGAGGTTCCTGATTCAGCGGGCTTATACCCATTCATCGACTTTGAACCTTAGGACCCGTGAACTGGACTCAATTTTTTTCCATATCCCTCGCCCATGATCATTCTGAGGAGACAATATTGCGTTTAATTACACAACGTAAACGTAGATTGGAGTCCACTTTATCTACGAAGCATCCTGCCCAACGATTTGTAGGATCTATTTCACACAATTATGAAATAACAAACATACGTAAGAGGTATTTGCAGGCAGTCGGCTGTAGATTTTGGGACTCTGACAACAAATATTTATAACACGATTCGTCACAACTGAACCCCCCCTCCCGCGTCTACAGTGTTCCGCTTCAGGCAACGGATCATGCTATTCCTAACAAAGTGTATCTGGGCTCTACCTTTAGGAATTTATCTAGGAAGATGGCTGAACACGAGTACTCTATTAGATCATCCAAATCAGCCTCTGCTCTTTCCAGAACAGTAAAAAGTGGTGGCTTCTACCCAGACTAGGATAACGTTCGCATTCTGGGCGGCACAAATAATCGACAAACTCTTTTTCTGGATTACATATTTCGGACCGCTGTGTTGCAATGACAGACTGCCCTGCAATCTATCTGCAGTATATAAAAACCTGGTGGACCAGCTACCGCCTCCAACCCTACGATGAGTAATTGGACTCTCCGAATTGGTTCATTTACTGAGTAAGTTCGTGTTTCCTTGTGACTTTCTCTGGTAGCATGTATGGTGAAAGGGGGAGGACCTCTGTATATTACCTCTATATAACCTCATGTCCAAAAGTAAGGTCACAAACACATATTCTGGGATATCTTGAAAACTAAATGGTTTATTGCAATGAAATTTTGTACACAGATGCCTCATACTATGAGACATGCAATGGCAACATAACAGAATGAATAGGAGGTAAATTGCGAGTGACATGCAAATTAGACCAAAAACGGTCCAAACATGATGCATCATATCTCGAGAACGGTCCGGCTAATAGGGAGTGTGGCCACCCCGCACAACTTTACAAGTCGCACAACGGACCCTCATACTGTAAATGAGGTTGTTCATAACAGCTTGTGGCAACAAATCCTATTCTTCTAAAAAAGAGGATTTTAACGCCTGTGTGGTCCTGAGAGAGGGATAACATCATGCAATGGCTCTTCTTAGAGCATCCCAAACATGCTCTATAGGTTTTAGGTCCGGCGAATTCACTGGTCGCCCCATACGGCGAATATTCTCTCCCTGCAGAAAATCGCTGACAAGCTGAGCTCTGTGTGGCCTCGCGTTATCGTCCATAAAAATGAAGTTCTGTTCCGACAGCTCGACGGAAAAGCCTCACATAAGGTTCAAGGGCCTCATCCCTATAGCGCTGTGTGGTTAGAGTGCCCCCCATTGAGACGTGCAGAGGTGTACGGCCGTCCAACATGATACCTGCCCGCACAAGGATTCCACTTCCACCAAAGTGGTCGCGCTCCCTTATCTTGGAGGGATGATAGCAGGCCCCACGCTGTTTCCAGATGAAGACTCGTCGAGAATCACTTTCCGTACTGAATTTCGACTAGTCACAGAAAAGGACACAGCCCCAATCTTGCTGTGTCGAAGAAAGATGTGTTTGGCTCCACGACAGACGGGCACCCTTCTGCGATTTGGTGAGAGGGACACATACCTGGTTGCCGTGCGTAAATGTCCTTCTCTGCTAGGCGTCTGTATACAGTTTGCCTCGAAACCTGCTGTTCCAGTCGCAGCAGCCTAGGTCCTGAGAGAAGTCTCTAGCCGTCATCCGTCTGTGTACGTAAATGTCCTTCTCTGCTAGGCGTCTGTATACAGTTTGCCTCGAAACCTGCTGTTCCAGTCGCAGCAGCTAGGTCCTGAGAGAAGTCTCTAGCCGTCATCCGTCTGTGTGCGTAAATGTCCTTCTCTGCTAGGCGTCTGTATACAGTTTGCCTCGAAACCTGCTGTTCCAGTCGCAGCAGCTAGGTCCTGAGAGAAGTCTCTAGCCGTCATCCGTCTGTGTGCGTAAATGTCCTTCTCTGCTAGGCGTCTGTATACAGTTTGCCTCGAAACCTGCTGTTCCAGTCGCAGCAGCTAGGTCCTGAGAGAAGTCTCTAGCCGTCATCCGTCTGTGTGCGTAAATGTCCTTCTCTGCTAGGCGTCTGTATACAGTTTGCCTCGAAACCTGCTGTTCCAGTCGCAGCAGCTAGGTCCTGAGAGAAGTCTCTAGCCGTCATCCGTCTGTGTGCGTAAATGTCCTTCTCTGCTAGGCGTCTGTATACAGTTTGCCTCGAAACCTGCTGTTCCAGTCGCAGCAGCTAGGTCCTGAGAGAAGTCTCTAGCCGTCATCCGTCTGTGTGCGTAAATGTCCTTCTCTGCTAGGCGTCTGTATACAGTTTGCCTCGAAACCTGCTGTTCCAGTCGCAGCAGCTAGGTCCTGAGAGAAGTCTCTAGCCGTCATCCGTCTGTGTGCGTAAATGTCCTTCTCTGCTAGGCGTCTGTATACAGTTTGCCTCGAAACCTGCTGTTCCAGTCGCAGCAGCTAGGTCCTGAGAGAAGTCTCTAGCCGTCATCCGTCTGTGTGCGTAAATGTCCTTCTCTGCTAGGCGTCTGTATACAGTTTGCCTCGAAACCTGCTGTTCCAGTCGCAGCAGCTAGGTCCTGAGAGAAGTCTCTAGCCGTCATCCGTCTGTGTGCGTAAATGTCCTTCTCTGCTAGGCGTCTGTATACAGTTTGCCTCGAAACCTGCTGTTCCAGTCGCAGCAGCTAGGTCCTGAGAGAAGTCTCTAGCCGTCATCCGTCTGTGTGCGTAAATGTCCTTCTCTGCTAGGCGTCTGTATACAGTTTGCCTCGAAACCTGCTGTTCCAGTCGCAGCAGCTAGGTCCTGAGAGAAGTCTCTAGCCGTCATCCGTCTGTGTGCGTAAATGTCCTTCTCTGCTAGGCGTCTGTATACAGTTTGCCTCGAAACCTGCTGTTCCAGTCGCAGCAGCTAGGTCCTGAGAGAAGTCTCTAGCCGTCATCCGTCTGTGTGCGTAAATGTCCTTCTCTGCTAGGCGTCTGTATACAGTTTGCCTCGAAACCTGCTGTTCCAGTCGCAGCAGCTAGGTCCTGAGAGAAGTCTCTAGCCGTCATCCGTCTGTGTGCGTAAATGTCCTTCTCTGCTAGGCGTCTGTATACAGTTTGCCTCGAAACCTGCTGTTCCAGTCGCAGCAGCTAGGTCCTGAGAGAAGTCTCTAGCCGTCATCCGTCTGTGTGCGTAAATGTCCTTCTCTGCTAGGCGTCTGTATACAGTTTGCCTCGAAACCTGCTGTTCCAGTCGCAGCAGCTAGGTCCTGAGAGAAGTCTCTAGCCGTCATCCGTCTGTGTGCGTAAATGTCCTTCTCTGCTAGGCGTCTGTATACAGTTTGCCTCGAAACCTGCTGTTCCAGTCGCAGCAGCTAGGTCCTGAGAGAAGTCTCTAGCCGTCATCCGTCTGTGTGCGTAAATGTCCTTCTCTGCTAGGCGTCTGTATACAGTTTGCCTCGAAACCTGCTGTTCCAGTCGCAGCAGCTAGGTCCTGAGAGAAGTCTCTAGCCGTCATCCGTCTGTGTGCGTAAATGTCCTTCTCTGCTAGGCGTCTGTATACAGTTTGCCTCGAAACCTGCTGTTCCAGTCGCAGCAGCTAGGTCCTGAGAGAAGTCTCTAGCCGTCATCCAGTCTGTGGCGTTTTGGCATTTAAGGCCACGTAACGATCTTCAGCAGGTGTCGTGGCTCTTGGACGCCCTTGTCTGGGCATCCTGGTGATGGTACCCGTTGTTCGGAATTGGTGCCATAACCTGGATACCACCTTTCGTGACATTTGTAACTATCGAGCGGCCCCCGCTTCAGACTTGCCAGCTTCAAGCCTGTCGATTGCTCTCCACCTCAGTCCATCGTCTAAACGATTCTGAGCACTCATTTTAACTGAAATCAGTCAATCTTGTGATTTTTCTTGCAAGAAACACAACTCCGAAAACGAAATTTGCAGATGCAGAAAACGATCACTTTCACGTTCCCTTACCAAACTCACCCTGTCAACCGCTTAACAAATAGTGGATGCTTACATTAGATTCAAAATGATCATATGCAGAGGACTTTAGGAAGGGAGTGCCTGACCCCAGGTCTTAAACAACCCTTAGAAATAGTAAGCTAGGAGATTTGGGCTAGAGTGCCCGATAGGAAAGTGACACGAAAGCGAGGTAGAACGGGTATTTAGTGGATCGAGCGTTCGTACCTGCCTGGGATCGAACTTAAGGTCATTTCCGCAGCAGTCACGAACGTTGCCCACTAGACAACCCGCGGCCCTTACTTCAGATTCACCGTTCCCCAAAGTAAATATGACAGATATTTTAAACATTTTACTGGTTGTTATTTTGAATTATTGTAAAACATGTGTTTATAACCTAAATTTTGGACATCGGTGTATATATATTAGCTCACGTTCGGGTGTTTAGGTCGAATGATGTGGTCGTTGCGAATACGAAAGATCTTGCCATTTTAATTCTTTTACTTTGTTTTTAGTCTGCAAATGAAGTTTTTAATTGCAGTGTGAGACTAAGTATTAATCGTGCTCAGACAGTTTTTTGGAGATTCAACATAGTTGTTCTTTGTGATTATGAACTGCACGAATATGTTTACTACTACTCATGAGTTTTGAGATGAAAAGCTTAGCGTGTTAGTTAACGAAAAACATTATGACGCTGCAACTGCAGATAAGATTGTCTTTATGCAAAGTCTGTTTATGCAAATCGAAGCAACTGCAGGTAAACGATGGCACTTGTGAATGCCATGAAATATTATAAATAACATCTGATACTGAGTTATGTTAATCAGTGTTATTTTTGTTATTCAGACGGGAAAGGCAACCATCTTCAGCGAGTTCTACAAAGGCCAAATGGTAATGGGCAGACGACTGGGTCTGACCGTTTCCAAGATGTCAAGGTTCGTGCGGTGCTCACGGTCAACCGTACTTAATTCAAAATGTGGCCCGAGGAGGGCAAAACCAAGAACCGCTGGCAATGTGAGGGACGACCACGACTCATAGGTGCTAGAGGTGAGCGAAGGGCTATCCAGTAGGATACGAGCCAACAGAAGGAATACTGTGGCACCATTCGCCGGTGATTTGAATGCTGGTGACGGACGTAATGCGTCACAACACACAATACATAAAATCCTGCTGAAAATGGGGATTAGTAGCCGCACGAAGCTTTGACTGCGTATAGTAATGTCAATTCGCAGTCCCAATCACCTAAAATGGGCGCACGAGCATCAAAACTGAACCCTGAATGATTGAAAGAAAATCGCACAGTTCGATGAGTCTCATTTCCTGCAGCACCACGTGGACAGCCTGGTACGTGTACGTGTGTATACGTGTGTGTCGTTTACCTGAGGAAGTGGATGCACCGTGGGACGAAAACAAGTCGGCGGACGAGGTGTAATGACTTGGGCGATGATCTGTTGGAAAATCTTGGGTACAGTCATATACGCCATATTGACAAATGTCACTGGACACCCCTACAAAAGAAAACGAACGTATCCGCTGCGTTGTTAAGATGCGCGGTACAGCTGCAAACGGTATAAAAATAAGCCTGCAGCTGACTTCTATCATATTGCACTGTGAAGTTGAGTGAAAATGACGTGGCGGGAGAGAACTGACTTTGAGAAAGGAAAGATCGTTGTGTGTTATATTAGTGGGTTAACCTTAACAGAAACCGAGAGGCATTTAAACATACCCAAGTCAACTGTTTTGGATGTACTGAATAAGTGGAAGACACATGGCGTGCCTAAAGCAGCAAAACGTGCTGGCAGATCAAAGAAAATCAGTGATGGAGGGCGTCGAAACCTCAGGAGAGACGTTACAGCTAATCGACGTAGTACTGCACAAGATCTCAGAGTACAGGTGAGTAAAAATGCCGGAACATCGGTATGTACACGTACTATTCGCAGAGACCTACATTCCATGGGTTACGGTGGTCGTGCGGCTCCTCATAAGCCTTTCATCTCCACTCGGAATGCTACTCGTCGTTTAGCATGGTGTAAAGAACATTTATCGTGGACCGTAGATCAACGGAAACGGGTCCTATGGACTGATAAATCAAGATACACGATCCATCAGTATGATGGTCGTGTGTGGGAATGGCGGCAGCTAGGGAACGTAATTTACCACAGTGTACTGTTCCTTCGGTCAAGTTTGGAGCTGGCAGTGTATTCCTGTGGGGTGTTTTTCGTGGCATGGTCCCGGCCCATTAGTTATCGTGGAGAAACCAGTTAACCAGCGCGTCTACCTCAATATTCTGGACAATTATGCCCTACCAACTCTGTGGCAATACTATGGAACTGAGCCTTGTTGGTACCAATAGTATAATGCAGCGAGCCATAAAGGCGTGGTTGGACGATAATTCCATATCGTGTGTGGACTGGCCAGCACAGTGCCCTGATCTTAATCCCATAGAGACCCTATGGGATGAATTAGAGCGTCACATAAGGAGTTTGGAACCAAAGTCTACTATCAAGCAACAGTTAGCGGCAGCATCATGTACTGAAATGAAGCGCATACCTATCGGTGTGTTCCAGAACCTTGTAGAAAGCATGTCTCGAAGGGTCAGTGAATGCATTGAGGCAGAAGGTGGACCAACACCGTACTAATGTAGGTCAATAAATGCTATGTTGTGTTCTTCTAGGTGTCTCGTGACGTTTGTCAATATATTATATGTAAGCTCTGACGTTTACCATCTTCCTAAACATAATTGCCGACGAGTTACATTCTTTCATGGCAACGGTATCCCGCTCTAGTACTCCCGTCTTTCAGCAGGATAATGTGCGTCATTTTTCTCAAGTATAATTCAAGGAAATGGTTTTAAACAGGAAGTTAAAATGGTCTCTGATTACTAAGAAAATTTTAACATCGTATTCGAGCCTTTACTGCTCGTATAGTTTCAGAATGGTTCACGGAACATGAGGAAGACCTTTACGTATTGCCTTGCCCTCCAAATTCTCTATTCTAGCATCTGTGGTTTGCGTTGAAACATCAAATTCGATCTGCGGCTGCTCAATTACGTAACTTTAAAGTATCTGCTGATTACGTGTTGGTCCCAGATGCTACAAGACACCATTAGAAATTTTGTACTGTCCATGCCTCGCCAGGTAAGAGTTGATCTGGTGGCACGTGAAAGACCAATATCATATTAGGGAGATGGTCATAATGCTTTTGCTCTTCGATGTATGCGTCTTGAAAATATCAGCTCATTAAAGCCTAAAACTTTAAAAAAACAACGGTACACTTAACATTAGAATTCAATATGACTCTTCATGTTTAACTCCTGAAAATTAGGGAAATTCCTGTGGCTTCTACTCTGGTAAATATCATGTGTTCTTTTAAACAGGAACTGAGAAAAATCCAATCAGCCTCTCGTGGGGTGTTGAAAGATTTCTCCTTTGTTCCATAAATAAGCTTTGAGATGAAGAGCTTAGAGTGAGAGTTAATGAAAATTGCATTTGTCTTTCTTGTATCTAATGTGGTAAAGAGGTAAATCTACAAGTGCAGAGTACTAAAGAACAATCAATCGATGCAGACTTCTGCATAAACGAAATAGTCTGACATATCTATTTGTTCTATCTATCGCTTATCTATTTGTTCTATCTATCGAATAAAAAGATTTAGTAAAAATTAGGAATCACCGATTGATTAAGTAATTTTGTCATTATCGTCATTTTTCTCAAGTATGACGAAGTAAATTTCTCCGTCATTTTTGGTCCACGCCGAGAATCGAACCCGAGTCCACTTATTCCGGAACAAGTCGCTCAACCAACTGAGATACGCAGACGTTCGTTCTTGCTGCTATCTGCCTTCATGTCGTGTGCGTTCTGTGGGGCAGACACGTCACACAAGGCTAGCGTACCATGTAATTCAAGGAAACGGTTTTAAACAGGAAGTTAAAATGGTCTCTGATTACTAAGAAAATTTTAACATCGTATTCGAGTCATTTATTTGCTGTTACTCGAAACCCAGGAAATAATCACTGGCATGGCGGAACCATTTTTTTTTTTTTTTTTTTTTGAAAACTTGCTTGGTCACCAAAACCAATATCTTTGTTAAGCTGCGGTCCAGAGAGAGTCTCACATAATTATGCTGGTTCAATCCATAGAATCACACACTTGTAAAATATAGAGTCTGGACCTTTATTCGCAATAATAAGAATAAGTAGTTTAATTTCGAGATCACTTTGTGACTTGGGAATTATCGCAAGGCAGGTTATTGGAAAACAATATACTGAACTCGTCTCCGTCCGTCTTATGGCCCTATGCCGCACTTCGTGCTTTTCGTAAAACGAACTTGCGGCTATGCCGACGTAACACAAACGACGTTTTTCGAAAATGTTCCAATCCTCCAGACGCCAAACCAATCGATCTCCATCTTTCTCTGGTCCAAAGTCTGTCTTTTTTGAACTCCGAAGACGTTCTCTCTTAAAACTCAAGAAAATCTCCTCTCCCTACTTAATCGGAATTCAGAGTTAATCCTCCTCTACTTTGGGCTACCTATAAACTCCCTTAAGCGCGCGTATCACTCATTAATGCACCCCTTAAAGTAATCTCATGCCATAAGACGGGTACAATATAATGCAGACACTTAGTCACACTTATATACAAGGTGTCCAAAAAAACCCCGTGCACTGAAAGTAACACTTACCATGTCGAACTGCTTCCTATAGAAAGTGTTGCAAACGGGCCAAACCGACGCCCAGACATGTCTGCACACGCTTCTGCATGTTGGTGAAGACCTTTATCAGGGTATGTGGTGTGATTTGTTGGATGTGGGTCGTTATTGCAGCCCGTAGCTCTTAAAGTGTATGCGACGCAGACGAGTGTTTTGGCTGTTGATGTGCCCGGGGGGGTGGATTCATGCCTCATCTGTAAAGAAAGTGAAGTACAGAATGTCTTCACCTTCCTCAGACAGGCACTCTTGAAACCACATGCGGTACCGAACGCGGGTCACGTGGTCTGTTTCTTTCAGCGGATGCACGACAGACACTTTGTACGGGTGGAAAGCAACTTTCCCTTCAGAATATCGTGGGTTGTAATCTTTGGCACATTTGCTTGTCGGAACAGCCGCCTCACGGACTTGTGTTGACTGTAATCTTTGGCACATTAGCTTGTGCTGACAGCCGCTCACGGACTTGTGTGGACTGTACTGTTTGGCACATTAGCTTGTGGTGACAGCCGCCTCACGGACTTTTGTGGACTGTACTGTTTGGCACATTAGCTTGTTGTGACAGCCGGCTCACGGACTTGTGTGGACTGTAATCTTTGGCACAATAGCTTGTGGTGACAGCCGCTTTACGGACTTGTGTGGACTGTACTCTTTGGCACATTAGCTTGTGGTGACAGCAGCCTCACGGACTTGTGTGGATTGTAATCTTTGACACATTAGCTTGTGGTGACAGCCGCCTCACGGACTTGTGTAGACTGTACTGTTTAGCACATTAGCTTGTGGTGACAGCCGCCTCACGGACTTGTGTAGACTGTACTGTTTGGCACATTAGCTTGTGGTGACAGCCGCCTCACGGACTTGTGTGGACTGTACTGTTTGGCACATTAGCTTGTGGTGACAGCCGCCTCACGGACTTGTGTGGACTGTACTGTTTGGCACATTAGCTTGTTGTGACAGCCGGCTCACGGACTTGTGTGGACTGTAATATTTGGCACAATAGCTTGTGGTGACAGCCGCTTCACGGACTTGTGTGGACTGTACTCTTTGGCACATTAGTTTGTGGTGATAGCCGCCTCACGGACTTGTGTGGATTGTAATCTTTGGCACATTAGCTTGTGGTGACAGCCGCCTCACGGACTTGTGTAGACTGTACTGTTTGGCACATTAGCTTGTGGTGACAGCCGCCTCACGGACTTGTGTGGACTGTATTCTTTGGCACATTAGCTTGTGGTGACAGCCGCCTCACGGACTTGTGTGGATTGTAATCTTTGGCACATTAGCTTGTGCTGACAGCCGCCTCACGGACTTGTGTGAACTGTACTCTTTGGCACATTAGCTTGTGGTGACAGCCGCCTCACGGATTTGTGTTCACTGTAATCTTTCGCACACTAACTTGTGGTGACAGCCGCCTCACGGACTTGTGTGAACTGTACGCTTTGCAATTTAGCTTGTGGTGACAGCCGCTTCACGGACTTGTGTGGATTGTACTCTTTGGCACATTAGCTTGTGGTGACAGCTGCCTCACGGACTTGTGTGGATTGTAGTCTTTGGCACATTAGCTTGTGGTGACAGCCGCTTCACGGACTTGTGTGGACTGTACTCTTTAGCACATTAGCTTGTGGTGATAGCCGCCTCACGGACTTGTGTGGACTGTACTCTTTGGCACATTAGCTTATGGTGACAGGTAAACGTGAAAAATGCAATTACCGTCCGTAGGCGTTCCGGCGTAAGATGTCAATACGGGATGTGGCCAACATGGAGGGCGATGCAAGATTCCACATGTCGTGTCATGCTTTGCACAACATTATCAAGCAGCTGTTGGGGTAATTTATCCCATTTCTCTCTCAGTGCACAGATGAGGGTGTCCTTGTTTATTGGAGGGCATTGGCGACCAGCAAGACTTCTCCCTAAATCATCCCACACATTTTCAATGAGATTCAGATCTGGAGAACGTGCTGGCCATACGAGGCGTTGAATATCCTCGCTCTCAAGACACTCCTGGACAGCGACTGTTCGATGACATGTTGCGTTGTCCTCCATGAAAATGAATCTATCACCGACAGCACCACGGAACATGCGAACATGAGGTAGCAGAACATCATTAATGTATCGTTGGCCAGTCATAGTCCCAGTTGGAAGCACATAGAGGGACGTACTGCCATTGATCATGATGCCAGCCCATACCATGACACTACATGTCGGATATCGGTCCCTTTCCTGTATGTTTGCTGGACAATATGCAGTACCACTATCTCGCCAGATCAGTTGTCGTCGACAATCAGACGATAGACTGTATCTACTCTCATCTGAGAAGAGGACAGCAGACCAGTCGTTATCAGTCCAATTGCGATGTTGATGGCACCATTGCAAACGGGCGGTACGGTGACCTCTGGACAATGGGATGCACACAACAGGACGGCGGGCGTATAGTCCTCCTTCATGCAAACGTCTGGCGACAGTTTTACGGGAGATCCGCTTGCCAGTAGCAGCCATAAACTGATTTGCTACCTCACTAGCTGTGCTGCGCCGGTGTCTTTTTGTTGATAGCACTATGTACCGATCTTCTGCAGGTGTCGTACTGAGAACACGACCTCCCCCGTGACGTTTGCTACACTCTCTATTTGTTTGAAATGATTTGCAAAGCCTTGAAACAACACTGTGGCTGACGTCGAACTCCCTGGCAACATCTGTTATTTTTCGCCCTTTTTCAATCTTGCCAATAATACGGCCACGCGTAAAATCATCTAGGTGATGTCAGGAAGACATACTGAAAATTGCAAGTTCGTCAATTGATTCTTTCCCTTTTAACTTTGCGTTTGAACAACAACGGTCAATACGCGTCAAATCCTTTATATCTCTTATCAGCGCTATGACGTCACGAACAAGTTCGGCAATCCAACCTGGAAGCATCACTGCTGAAATCCATAAAATTACAGATGGTTCGAATGGAAAGTTTCGTATGCAAATGTTCAGTTGAGTGTGTAAAATGTAGTATGCAAATGTTGAGTTGAACATGGAAAGCGTGGTATGCAAATATTCAGTCGAACATTCGGCAATGAACGCATAATTTCTCAAGGGTTTTTGCAATCCTGCCCACTCCACTCACCGGATGTTACTTCCTTGTGATTTCTGGCTTTGGGGATGCCTGAAATATAGAGTTTATCGGACGGTATTTTAGACCTGAAATTAAGTATGAGACCTGAAATGGCCGACGTGAACCGCGACATGCTACGGGAACACGTGTCACGTGTCGTTCTTTGTTTGCAGCACGCCGTTTCTTGTGGTGGCCAGCATATTGAGCAGATTTTGTCCTTAACCGTTTGTGCTCTTAATGAACAGTTAATTCACCTTCGTTCTTTTCTCGCATCTTCAGCGCCCATTTTCCCCCTACCGTGGAAATTTCGAACTAAAATCTTTTTAGCTAAATCGATTTCCCATTCCGTCAATTAGCTAACTATGCGATACTTCCATTTCTCGCTTTTCTAGACACAAGAGAATAGAGATACTTAAGGTGGACGTCTAGTGATTTTGCTTCCTGTACTTCCAATTGGCAAACTTCTGTACACATTTTCTTCACAATTAATGCGTTCCCAAGGATAAAAAATTTGAACATTGATTAAAATAACTTCATATTATAACTTGTAATACTTAATATTTTCTAAAACATAACCATAATTAACAAATCCAACATTTGCTTGTCTACTAACGTTATCAATGCACAGGTCGCGCCATATTCTTTCTGGTCTCAACACCACCAAAGGAAAAGTTATTGATTTTTAATATAATTATGGTTATGTTTTAGAAAATATTAAGTATTAAAAGTTATAATAGGAAGTTATTTTAATCGATGTTAAAATTTTCATCCTTGGGAACGCATTAATTGCGAAGAAAATTGCACAGAAGTTTTCCATTGAATGTATAGGAAGCAAAATCACTTGACCTCCACCTTAATTTGTAATCACCCGGTACATAGATTTGTAGCCGAAGTACAAAGAGAAGTAGATAAAATAACAACTGAAAACTCAGCGTGTATACTAAAGCATAACAACCCAGAACTATGACAATACAAATTGTGACCTCGCTCTGTTTCATGAATAAAGAATTGCATACAGAAAGAGCGAATTTTCGTTTTTTCTAGTAATTCCTTCATTTCATCTTTGGGAAGAAAACAGCTAATACCTAGAAACAGGTTAGTTGCTGCGGACTATGAACCAGCCCGAACGGACACTGTAAGAAATCCTGTAAACAACCCTGTAGCGTCAGCGGAAGAAGCGAGATAAAAGAGTTTCTCTCCAACAGCGTGCCTGAGGCACTGTGTACTTAGACTGACTAGAAATAATGTAAAAATGTATGCATGTGCTGGAGGGAAGAATATCCACAAGAATGCGATTTTTCCTGCATCTTTTAACAAGAGAGTGAGTGGCCAAGATATGGCGGCCCCCTCGTTAGTACGTCGTTGGGCCACCTTTTGCTCTTACTACTGCTTGGATTTGTCTTGGTATGGATTCTAATACGTATCTGCAAGTGGCTTGGCGTATATTAGCCCAAATGCGATGAATTGCACTCTCCAGGTCTTGAAGATTTGACGGTAGCGGATCCAGCTGTCTGATGGCCCTTTTGACCTTATCCCACATTGCATAGAAATCCGGTGATTGAGTAGCAGGTAAATGTCTTCGTGATGCTCCTCAAACCATTCGCGTACAATGTCAGCTCCATGACATGGGGCGTTGCCCTGCTGGAAGTATCCATCTCCATTTGGGATAAACGATCAACATAACTGGGTGAACTTATTTGGCAACGATATTTAAATATCTTTGGGTGGTCAGACGTTGGTCCACATGAATCGAAAGGTCCAAACACTCCCACGAAAACATGCCCCAAACCATAACGTTGCTTCCCCCAGCATGAAGAGTAGTAACGATGCAAGAAAAGCCCATGCTTTCGTGCTGTTGTCTCCATATTCTCACCATTCCATTTACATGGTGAAGTTAAGTAAACGTGATTCGTTGGACTATATTACTATTTTTTCACACATTTACTGTCCAATTATTTTGTTCCTCAGCGAACTGTAGACATTTCGTCTTGTTCTTCTGTAACCCATACGATGTGCGGCGAACTGTACGTTAAGAGACCATCGGACATGGTCTCTGATTCAGATTATCTTCAATTTGACAAAGTGTTGCCCATCTGTTGGACTGAACAAGTCTGCCTACTCTCCGCTGAGCTCGAGAATCCAGTAGAAGTTGACGACCACCCGCTTTGCTCTTAGACCCACTTTTTTAGACTGGTGGTCCACTTTTGTGAACTTAGACAACTGCTGCCCTCAAAGGTTTCACAAATGTTGACTTTTGATAATGCTATCACCAATGCTTCGAGCACCCACGATCATTAAACCTTCAAAGTCCGTCGGATCGGGTTTGTTATTTCTTGCGCAATGCACTTGATTAGTCTCTGCATACCTTCAGCATTCCCTTTTTATACCGATTCATGCATTTGCGAGATAGCTACTTTGTTAACATTGGTATGGTGGTCATAAAATTTTAGCAACTCAGTGTACATTGTGTAAATAACTGCATGCATTGTCATATATTTAACCGCATTTAATCTTACTTACTCATTAAAGTGTTATTTGTGGGTTGAATCTATGCATCCAGTTAAATAAGTAGAATTTACTGAGTGACTGACTTGAGGAAAAGTGCTCTAAAAATACTTTCATCTTGATGCTATTGATCCAATAATCCGGACTCAAATGACTTAAACTGAAATATTTCAGTGTTCACTACCTTGTGCTCAAGTCAAGCTTCAGTTGGTGACATCCTAGCGTCAGATATTTTAAACTATCTTCATTGCGACCGCTCTATTACTCATATTTAGGTGTAAGTTCTGGGTACTCCGTAAGGCTTCCTATTCGTAATAATGATCCCGTTAGCGATAGCGTCTTCACTCGTGTTGATCGTCTTACAGTTGTTGCCAGGAATGGGATGTTCAGAGTACTTACGGAAATTCAGAATATTCTCGGGAGGCAACCGCGACTTCTGTGTCGCCTCCCCGCAGGAGCAGAATACGTTATAATGTGTAACTAAACAAGATTATCACTATTGGAACGGGGAGCATATTACGCATCGGGATTGATATATTGTCCTAACAACGGGCTTTAAATCATGAAAGGAACTATCATTAGTACAAATCCTCGGGTTGTTATATGATTTCGATCATCAATGTTTGAGAAAAAGAATAGCAGATAAAGCAGTTCTTTGGTATCCATCCTCAAGGACAGGAAATGCACATACATGTAGTAATACAGACCTGTTCAAATGATTTTTCTATTCAGAAAAGTTTTACAGATAACAGAAACGAAGTCAAGAAAAAGGGAGTATTTAAAAAAAACAAGTTAGTAAAATCATGCAAAGCATTGATAATGATACGCTTTCCAACATCCCATAAATCATTACTCAAGTTATGAGGATAATGGCTGAGGAATAAATCTCAGTCCTGTGCCTGACCTTTGATCCCATTTCGATTATACTCAACAGAACCGGTTCAGTATATCTCCGAAATAACATGATAAAGTTTTGTCACAATGGAAGCATTTGTACGTAAGTTATGATGCATAAAGACTATGGAATAGATCCCGCTCCTGTGTCCTAACCTTTGACCCCATTTCGCCCATTTTCAAGAGAATTCGTCCCCAGGTAGGCCCCTACGACATACTAACATTTTATCAAAATCGAAGAACCTTTACGTAAGTTATGACGCATAATGACGATGGAAGTGATTCCACTCGAATGTCCTGACCTTTGACCCCATTTCGCCCATTTTCAACAGGACGTGTCCCCAGGTGGTCCTCCACCACATACTAAAATTTAATCGAAATCGAAATCTTTTTACATTTGTTATGACGCATAAAAGCAGTGGAATGGATCCCACTCCTATGTCCTGACCTTTGACCCCATTTCGTTCACTTTCAATAGGGGTTCCTTCCCAGGTGTTCCCCTTCCACATACTAAAATTTCTTCGAAATCGAACTATTTTTACGCGAGTTATCGTGCGGACGGACATACGCACACAATGCGTGACGTAATGAGGCAAATGGGAATCGCGACCATCTGCTCGAAAGAGTGTGACGTCATAAAACTTTAATAGGATCCACACACAACGCGTGACGTAATGAAACAGATGGCGTGACCGCGCGGCAGCATTTCAATCGCGAGATTGTGATGTCATAAGATTTCCAAGCATGGGGAACATTAATAGGACGCTATGACACTAAAAATGTGGTAATTCGGTGTGGTTATTTAACGCACTAAACGTATTTTCCTAAAGTAGAGATCAAGCTAAATCGATTTCTAGTAGCAGATAATGGTAGGTTAACGACTTTCATCAAAATCTTTAGAGTCGTTTTCAAAATAAAATTTACATACATACAAGAATTGCTCATTTAATAGTATGGGATAAGGGCGATTGAATGGATCCCGATCCTGTGTCCTGACCTTTGACCCCATTTCGTCCATTTTCAACAGGGTTCGTGCCCAGGTGGTCCTCTAACACATACTAAAATGTCATCGAAATCGAACCATTTTTACGTACGTTATGACGCATAAAGGCAATGGAATGCATCCCGCTCCTATGTCCTGACCTTTAACCCTACTTCTCTCATTTTTAATATGGTTGATTCCCAGGTAGTCCCCTTCAACATACTAAAATTTGATCGACATCGAACCATATTTACGCAAGTTATGACGCAACAGAGCAATGGAATGGATCCCGCTCCTATGCCGTGACCTTTGACCCCATTTGGTTCATTTTCAGTAGGGTTCGTCCCAAGGTGGTCCCCTACCACACACTGAAATGCCATGGAAAACGAACCATTTTTACGCGAGTTATCGTACCGACAGACGGACGGAAAGAGTTGGAGCATATACGCTTCTTCAACCTACGGTTCGAAAGCGTAAAAAAACAGTAATAATTAAGCTTATAACACTAATGGCACTCCGCGAATGCTTTAACGGTTGCTTTTCCCGTTATCACCTGAACGGGACTGTTCCTTTGGCAATGAATGACGCTCCTTCCAATATTTTATCACTCGCAAATGATGTTGCCACGTGAGATAATTTTCTGTTAGAAGAAGAGTTCGGGAAACAATCAAAAATATTTTTATCAAGCAGAGCGTACAAGTTTCAACGCAGACACAAAAGAGTGCGTCCCCTTCGGGACACAGCCTAGTGTTCCGACGACTAGTCGCTCGAGCTGGCCGCTGATTCGAATCCTGGATGAGGTATACATGGTGTTCTTGTTTTTAGGGCATTGGCTCTCTCCCTTTCCTGGAATAAGGGGCTCTGAATTAGGGACGGTGACTACTTATAGCCCTTTAAATTGCTCGCGGTGGTCCTTATATCGCGGTATTCAAAAATTAGACGGTACGTGCTCCTCCAAAAACGGTACCATCTGCTGCAAATCTGGTGACACCGCCCCGGTGGCTCAGTTGTCTAAGCGATGGTCTCTGATCATTCGTCCGAAAGGGGTCCGGTTTCAAATCCCGGTGAGGCATGGATGTTGTGTTTGTCTTACGGCACTGGCACTCTCCCTTCCCTGGAACCAGTGACCCTAAATTAGGGATGGGAGACTGCTTATAGCCCATTGAGTTGCTCACGGTAGTCGTTAAACCTCCAATAAAAAAAAGCATTCGTCTGAGATGGGTCCGGGTTTGAATCCCGGTGAGGCATGGATGCTGCGTTTGCCTTACGGCGCAGGCTTTTTCCCTTCCCTGGAATTAGTGGCCCTAAATTAGGGACGGGCGACTGCTTATAGCCTACTGAGTTACTCACGGTGGTCGTTAAACCTCCAATCAAAAGAAAAAAAAATCTGGTGACTGGCTTTTCTTGGCACCTTGCCAGAGATATTTCAGTCGCTTACCATCCAGAACCGTCTGAGCCGCTCACCTGGAGACTTTTTGTGTGCCTTCACCGCTGTGACTAAAAACAACTTTGTGTGTGTGTTCTTATTTTAAAGTATGTGTTGTAATGTTCCTAGGTTTAAAAAAGTGTTAATATATGTGTAAAGTCAATTCAACCTCAAAAACACTATGTGAAGATCGTTGTCTTAGTTCCCTTTAAGTGAAACCCGGGATAGTTTACGGCATAAAAAAGTCACTCAGCGATCTTACCCTTACAGTGAAAGAGATTTATTCCTCTTTAAAACATCTTCGTTGAGACAAAACTTCACATCATAACTAGTACGACTCTCCCCGTAATTCCTTAGTACAACACTAAAGATCTAACGTATAACTCTTAGTCTTAAAAAAGGTATCACAAGCAAAACGAAGCTACACTAATTTTACCTTGTTTTGTATTGCTTGCTGCATACATTATATTGTGCATACCGCTTTCTTAGTTTATCAAACAAGTACAAGTCATTCACTCTTGACCTCAAGATTGTTGCCACTTGACATTTTTATTTTTGATTGGAGGTTTAACGACCACCGTGAGCAACTCAATGGGCTATAAGCAGTCGCCCGTCCCTAATTTAGGGTCACTGGTTCCAGGGAAGGGAGAGAGCCAGTGCCGTAAGACAAACACAACATCCATGCCTCACCGGGATTCGAACCCGGACGCTTCACGAACAAATGATCAGAAGCCATCGCTTAGACCACTGCGCCACCGGGGCTGCCCACTTACTTCACATTCAGTGAGTGAGAAAATATAACGTTAAGATTGAGACACTAAAGGAGAAAGAATTCAAACTTTGCATAGGGAAAGGAAATTAAAAAGGAAGTTGTAATACACGTTATAGTGTGTGATGGAGAACTCGCGTACGCTTCTCAAAAATTTTATAAATATTTTTTATTTAAATTGTAAAACCTAAGCATCTTTGAAACAGTGGACTAACATTACTCCAAAATAATATAAAGGATGATTCTTTAGCGGAGTGTAAAAATATTATTTTCCCCTTTAACCAAGTCTCAGTTAACGACGTTTTGTCTCAAATGATAAAGAATTATTAATGTCGAAATATATTGATAGATATGTTGAGGTAAAAGATTTAAGTTCAAATGAAAAAGAAGGTTTAGGAGGATGTGAAACAGTAGATGTGACGTACATGCCCAGCAGGACGCACACGACATAAAGGCAGATAGCAGTCAGAACGAACGTTTGGTAGAGTGACTTATTCCGGAATGAGGGGACCCGAGCTCGAGCCCCGGCGTGGATAGAAATGACGGAGAAATTTACTTCGTTATAATAGCGCCCGAACTTTCCGGATGACCCGGCCGTTCAAAATGTGCGTGACGTTGCATTCTACGCACCAGATTGCCTGGGAGTTTTCAAGTGCACGTTCTACAGCGGATGGCTGCCTACGACAATTCATGGTCACGGCTGACCCATGAGCCATGCCCCCGGCCCTTTTTCCGGGGGGGGAGATGTGACGTGCCTGCCCAGCAGGACGCGCACGACATAAAAGCAGATAGCAGTCAGAACGAACGTCCGCGTAGCTCAATTGGTAGAGTGACTTATTCCGGAATGAGGGGACCCGGGTTCGAACCCCGGCGTGGATTAAAATGAAGGAGAAATTTACTTCGTTTTATAGACGAAAACTAAAAGTTGAATTTTCTTGTTCGTTGGCTGCCACGTTCTTCCATTACTTGGCAAACCTTTGGCCATCAAGACATATCGCCACTGGAGAAGCTCTTTCTCAGTATGTATCCATCAGAATATTTATACTGTAAGTGATCATATTTCGTGGTGCATGTTTCGTTATTAGATGCACTCCACTTTTCACTTCAAGTCTTATGTTCAGACTTGGAGTATCAGACTGGCTTAAGTTTTTTATGGGTAAGTTAGACAAAGGCTGAGAGCACTGCGCTGTTGAACTATATTTAAACATATTAGTTTTCGTCGGAGATTATCACCAGAGCACTTGTTGAATAGTAATCAAAGATAGTGTTACGCGACACGCTAAACGCTTTCTTGTTTTGGAAGAACACTCGGAGCTAACAACAGCACAAATATTGGAAATTGTACAATCTGCAGGATTAAACAGTTAACAGGAAAACTGTAAATTTTGTAGGTTGAAAAATGTTACTATCTTTACTTTCCAAACCTGGCTAAACTTTCTTTAGATGCCGTTGTTATATATTTCGCTATAATTTTTCAAAACTCTGAAGATAAATTGGACATGTCCCTACATGAATGCAGCAGTGTAAACTACACATATGCTATGGGTATAAAAGGAAGCTGGTTAGCAACTGCCAAAAAGAAATTGTTTAATACGATAATAACGATTTGAAAGACTTCTACGCCATGCTTTTTGAATGCAAGGCGCTCGATATTTCACGAACCAGTATTCCTCTTATTTTCTATCAGAGAGAATGTAATCAGAATACTTGCTGTCTGCGTGTAAGAACAGCCGAAACATCATGTTTTTGTTTGTCTGGACAATAATCGTTAGAAGGATCATTATTTACTTCAGCAGGTCTACGATACGACACTTATTTTGATGTCACACTATTTATCTTGGATTCGGACGACACCTTTGAGAAATGACACCATTTATCTTGAATTCGGAAACAGAAGGTATTTTTTGTTGGAGGACCTACTTCGTCGGAAGTATTCACGCCTATAAGGTGCGCAAACTCAGTTGAAAGGAAAATAGTTTAATACGTTTTATAAGCAATTTTAGCGTCTTTTGGAAAAAGTACTTCTTTATTTTATCACTGAAAAATTCCTTTTGCAAATATTATCTTACACTATGAGAAAGAATTTGCGTGCAATTTGTGATTATTCGTAATGCAACTTCCGGCAATTTTTCGGCGTGCAATTTGTGATAATTCGTAATGTAACTTTCGGCTGCAGTTGACCGCAAATTGCTGCAGTTGACCGCAAATTGCTGCAGTAGATTACGGTTAATGAGACATATCGGGACTAAAATATTTTGGACCCCTAAAGCGGCTGCTATAATTATGCGAAACTGTATCCCAAAGAGCCAATTTGAGATTTTTTCAAAAATTGCCCCAAATAAATGTCTGTTCCCGATCAACCGGTAGCCCAATTAACTGGAATCTACAATTAACCGTATTTCTGTTGGTAAATAAAAACACCAATGTGCGCTGTTCCTGTTATTAAAACGGGAATCCGGTTAAAAGAAGATTCTTATCCAACTGGTTGCATTCACTGTGAAAAGCAACACAAATATTATGCATTTTCATTAACAGAGAATTTTCTATTAATGAAAATAAAAGCTTTTTCTTTTTGTCCATTTATTACTTGTCTAAAATCCGTTTTAAAAATTTTTCCTTCCGGTTTTTTTTTATGGAAAAGGATTCAAAAGCTTAATTCCTTACACCGGAGAATGTACAGTAGTAGATACTTTTCGTTTAGGTACAGTAATAAGATCGTATTCTTGAGCATCACGTTCTTGTGGTAACACTGAATACTGAACTTAATAGTAATCTAAAGGAATATTATCGTTTGTTTCCTGGCCACCAAGATGATCACTTTTCTCTTAAAAGGTTTACTTAAAAAATGGAATACTTCTCAGACATTATGTTAGTATAAAGTTACGGATGGTTTGCATTGCAAATTCGGTTCTCTCGTAAAATTTTAAAACCATTTCCTTTTGCTTAAAAGCACAAACACATACACCTCTGCGCTTAGAAGCCGCGTTCCCTTCGCGTCAAAACGAATCAATGTAGAACGTTTAACAATGCATTCAGTTCCACACTGAAGAGGCTCGAAAAATTTATTTCTTGGAAACAAACCGAGTTAAGCAGAAACAACCCTTCTAAAGGTAAATATGTTCATTTTCATTTGAAATATGATGTTGCCCTCAATAAATAAATAATCAGCTTAAGCAAAAAAGATTCATTGGTTTACTGATGAGGTAGCCAGACGTAAGTCATTTTCGCAGTTAATAATTCGTATCTTGGAAACATAGTGACGCGACTGTTAATCAACAGTTCTGCTGATCATTTTATGCTTGACTCATTTTGTTTCCACGAATAAATTCTTCGCAGTCTTCAGGATAACGATAAGTGTTACACAATAGCATTGAAGTAAAATATCGATGACTAAAGTGATAACCACAAACGCCGAAGACAAGAGTGGTGACGTCAGAAACCAATGACTAACAACGGATTTCACAAGTGCATAACAAGGGAAATTGATAGATGATGCGTGTAACATAACGCATCTCTGACGTCATCTCAAAAGGATTTGGAAGAGATGACGTCACACCAACAGCTGTGAAAAATCTGTCTCTGTTGGTAAGCAAAGTGGTAAGCGCGTGCGCTGAAACTAATGTTCAGACGTTCAAACAAAGGAAATTATATTGTTTTAGATATTTTATTATCATGTAAATGTCAACAGCAGTTAGCATTTACATGAATTCCTCAGCTCTACCTTGAAATATCTTCTACCAAAAATATTTCATTTTTTTATGATTAAACTGTATGTATATGTAAGGTCAGGTGATGCGCAACTTCAAGCCTCTCCTTGACAAATGTCAACCCCGCCTTCTCGTGGTGCATCCTATTCCCACTAAAGGGGTTCTGACGACCGCCAATAGCGGTATGACTAATCCATCGGGATTAGACGAAATGCTATCCCACACTCACCAACCCGCTTGGCCAGCGTGGTGAGTTATGGCCAAACCCCTCCAAAATGACTCCACAACTTAAATCTTGGTCCTCAGTCTCCGGCAACTGGAATGTACCTGGCCAAGGCAGCAGCCAGTGCGACATGAAAGCAGAGGGTGCTAAGAATCACCGGACGACCGGACTAGGCTGCCATCTGATGCTGACCTAGGCTACGTATAACGGACGCTCCCTATCTTCTGATTCAAGGCTCCTTGAATTGGAAGAAGAACTACAAAGGATCAAGTGGGACATCGTCGGGCTAAGTAAGGTAAGGAGAAAAGAAGAAGATCTCACTGAACTGAAAAGTGGACATCTCTTCTATTATCGTGGGAAAGATACTGGCAGAACTAATGGTGTTTGATTTATAATAAACAAGAAACTGAAGGATAAAGTTGTAGAAGTTGAAGGTTCCTCTGACAGAGCTGCACGACTCGTTAACCAACTCTCAAGAAGATACCAGGCTCGAATTACTCAAACTTAAGCACCCACCACAAGTCATCCTAAATAAGAAATTGAAGAATTTTATGAGGAAATTCGTCATCTAAATAATAAAGGCAAGCAGCACTTGAAGATAAATATGGGAGATTCCAATGCAAAAATAGGGCAACGGCAACAGAATGAAACTTCAGTAGGCAAATTCGGTCACGGCAACAGAAACCAGCGTGGAAATACTCTCGTAGAGTTTGCAGAGGCAGAAGGGTATTTCATCGTGAACTCCTTTTTCAAGGAAAAGCCGCGAATGAAATGGACATGGAGGCATCCCAATGGACAGACAAGTGAAATTGATTTCATTATGTGTAACAAGAAATTTGTCATGGAAAACTGCAGTGTGCTGAACAAGTTCAACACAGGTAGTGACTATAGAATGGTAAGATGCACTTCAATGCTAAACTCGAGCGAGGCAAGCTTGTAAAACAAACAAAGTGTATTCACGCGACCAACTTTAAAAAGCAGCATAATACCTATAAATTAGAACTGAGTAACAGATTCTCAATTATAGAAGGTCTAACATCAGAAGAAGTGGACATCTCAGAAGTTAGCAGAAAAGTAACCGTAGCTCTTATGGAAACAGCAACAAAATTAGCTGGGTCTAAGAACAAGTTGCATGTGAACAAAGTATCAGGAAAAACCAAAATGATGATGCAAAAAAGAAGAGAGATGAGGACAACTAAAGAAGATGTGACTTCCGAAGTGGAATATATAGAGCTATGAAAGACAGTACGAAAACGTATCACCAAATACGTATGGAAATTCAACTATGAACTAGTGAGGAAAGCAAGATAGCAAAGGGATATCTCAGTAAGGGAAGAAAACAGATTATGGCACTGAGAAAAGAAGATGGTTCTGTAACACGAAATAGAGGCGAAATTTGACAAAAGTTAAAAATTCCTACTCCACATTTTATGAAAGGGATGATACATGTACTCCAGACATCATGAAAGGTACCAGTACCAGAGTTCTTCCAGTCCTCCCAGCAGAAGTTGCACATGCAATCAAGAACATGAAGCGGGGATAAGCTCCAGGAGAAGATAGAATTACTGTAGACAGCATACAAGAAGCAAGTGGAGAAATTGAAACAGTACTTGCCCAAATTTTCACTCGATGTCTTAAAGGCGGAAAGATTCCCGAGCATGGGAACAACGCTACAATGATCCTGCTACATAAAAAAGGTGACATTGAGGATCTCAGGTACTACAGACCTATCAGCCTCTTATCAGTGGTTTATGAAATCTTCACTAAAGGTCTTTCACACCGCTTGAAGGTGACACTGGACATGGCTCAACCGAGAGAACAAACTGGATTTAGGAGTGGCTACAGCATTATAGATCATATCCATGTACAGAGAGAACTAATTGAAAGAGCGATGGAATATGAACTTCCATTGTGCATGGCTTTTATCGATTATAAAAAGGCCTTTGATTCAGTGAAACCATCAGCAGTTACAATGGCTCTGAAATCCTGCGGTATTGAAAATGCGTATATTAATATTAATAATAACATCTATGAAAATGCAAGAGCAAAGATTCGGTTGTTTGAGAATACAGCACACATAAAAGTTGTAAAGGGGGAGACAAGGTGACACCATATCTCCGAAGCTCTTTAATGCCACATTGGAAAATGTCGTTCAATAACTCAACTGGGAAAACAAAGGGATAAAGATTAGTGGATATTATCTAGCTCACCTTCGTTTTACTGATGACGTAGTCACTTTTGCAACTACCCGATCAGAGCTACAGAGTATGATCCAGGAACTTGCTGACAAGAGTAAAGAAGTGGGATTAAAAATGTACTTTCAGAAGACAAAAGTCTAAGAAATGAAGATTTATCGATTGATGGAAAAAAGCTGGAGATAACAGATGCATACGTTTATCTTGGACAGCAGATATCAAGTGAGGGTCACATTGATGAAGAAATTAATCGGCGTACAAAACTTGCCTGGAGAGCTTTTGGAAGAAACAGCATAATTTTCAAGAGCAATATGCCATTATGTCTTAAAAGAAAACTGTTTGATCAGTGCATCCTTCCAGTGCTTACGTATGGTGCAGAGACGTGTACCTTAACTAAAAGAGACATACAAAGGCTGCAGACAACTCAAAGAGGCATGGAGAGGTGCATGCTTGGTGTAACCAGGAGAGATAAGAAGAGGAACTCGTGGATCAAAAGAATGACAAGAGTGGAAGATATGATCAGAGTAAAATCCCTGAAATGGCAATGGGCTGGGCATACTGCCAGAAGAACAGACCATCGATGGACAGTCGAAATTTTAGATTGGATTCCAAGGGACAGGAAAAGACGCAATAGAAGACCACATGGGAGATGGGTGGTTGAAATTCGAAAGTATGCTGGTGTAACCTGGAAGAGACTGGTACAAGACAGTTGTGGAAGAGGCTTGGAGAGACCTTCGTCCAGCAGTGGATTGATAATGGTTGACAATGATGATGAATAATGATGCAACAGTCTATAGCGTTTGGCTTTTACGTTTTCCTGTTTAAAGTATATGTTTTAAATCAGTCATTGCAACCACAGGACGCATGTGCAAATCTCTTCACTTTAGCTTGCTTCATATGTTGCAGAAATACTTTTGAGTCTTTTCAGTACGGAAAAGATTTGTGAAAATATCAATATCTACTGTTTCAGCAACCCATGTTAAAACTTGGTTACTTTTGCCGTGTTTAGTGAAACATTTAGGCATGGCAGATGCAAAATAAAAACGCCACAAGAACAAATTAACGGTGCGTAGTTCTGAAAACAAAAATCCCGTGTTTAACCAAACTACCAAAAAATTAAACGGTTCTTCCTTTCTAAAGATTTTTCCCATTTTAATACTAGTTGTGAAAACGTAAATATGTCACTATAAAAAGAAATTTCAGTCTTCCAAAATTTGCTTTCAACCAACACCTCCCATTGGAGGGTATACCACACCTTCTCGTGGTATACCCTCCAATTTGAAATTCCTGCTCGTAGGTCAGAAACATCAGGGGGTGACACATCAAAGGGAGAATGCGGTGCTTACTTTAGCATTTTGCCGAGCTCAAGCTTAAACTTTATTCCGTCTGAGAAACGGGTTAAGCCCAAGAAACCCAAACGCTGACGCAGCTGCTGTGTCACCATAAATATAGGATGAGCATTGGTAGAATATAGGTATAAACATTGTTATGTTAATCAGGAAAGGGACAATCTCAACACACAAAAAATTCGTGCTATGAGTGACACACAGGAATATTCCGCTCTCTGAACACGATTAACGCAAATTAAAATTGAATCACGAATTAAAAGCATTTAATATATACAGGTTAAAAATGCCTTAAAATACATGAATACTTTGAGACCTATTATGGGTCCATCATCAGATGTGAGTACAGTGTGGAACATCGTTCGAAGCTCATGTATATAAGCTCTTTCCACGTTAATAAGTGTCTCGGAGAAATTCTCATCGGCCACCACCGGGAATTGAACCCAGGTTCTTCCAGTTACGCGCCGGATATTCTACCACTGCACCACAGTGGCCTCGAATTCTCCAGACTCACATGTGGTAAACTGCCAAACTACATGGCAGGTTGCTTCATGGAGCCCCGCACAATGCTGGCGATTCACCAACGATGGAAAGCACCAACTGAACAAATAGCTAGAAGGCGAATGGATAATTAATTCAAACACTCGACGTGGATCAGGAACACCAAACAGAAATCATCGGTCTTTCCACGTTAATAAATGAGTCTTTTTAATAATATGGAAAGCAGCAATTGAAGAAATAACTAGGAAACGAATGGATAATTAATTCAAACACTCGACGTATATCAGGAACACCAAACAGAAAGCATCGCTCTTTCCACGTTAAAAAGTGAGTCTCTGGAAGAATTCTCATCGGCCGCCACTGGGAATCGAACCCAGGGACCCTGGGTTCAATTCCAATTATTTGAAATTATCTGAGTTTTCACTGTTAAAATTTCAAAATATGAAATACAAATCACACCTATATTATTTGATTTTTTTCCAACAATTGAGGTGTAGCGAACATCTCGAAGCGCTCTCTAAACAATTGCAGAACAGGGCAAACGCCTGGAATAGTGGACAAATACCCGGTGTTTCCCTGGCTTGCACCACTTGATGGAGCTGAATGTTCTAAGTCAGAATGTTTTCCTTCATTTCTGATATGCGTTAACAAAATAATATTTTGCAGCAGCTCTAGTTACGTAAAACTGAACATGTTTATGCGCGAAATACGAACTGAGAAAAAGTCATCTGATGATATGACCCATATTAAATATTCAGCATCCTCCACTCTGTGGTAAACCGTTCCTAAATTTAACCACGAGTAAAGAACGAAAACAAATTTCCGCCGGAATCTTTATTTTCTGCTGCATAAGCTGCAACATTACTCTTTTGATAAATTAAAAAGATAACTTAATTGTAGTATCCTGAACAGTGCTCATCTTAATTTCCAAATTCCCTTCATCATCGTTTTTCAGAGAATTATTAACTGTGAAGTGTTCATAAACGCAGCATCACTTCAATATGTTGGAGTTGTTGTTTTTGTTCCCTTTATTGCATCGTATCATCTGCGGAATTTTCTTTAACAACTCTCCGACATTATTGCTCACATGGGTGGTATTACAGGCGTGCGATGATAGGCACTTTTAAAAATTTTGGTCACGGGAACTTCAAACAAGCTAGAGAAGGTGCACACAGAGTAA
This sequence comes from Macrothele yani, assembly GCA_039090855.1. NCBI lineage: Eukaryota > Metazoa > Arthropoda > Arachnida > Araneae > Macrothelidae > Macrothele > Macrothele yani. The sequence continues at coordinate 65,617,905 of CM077028.1, read as the reverse complement.
TCTTGATTTAATGACTCCCAGGAGAACAGTCCGTTTTAATCATTAAGCACGAGAAATACTTTTAATGCAGGAATATTTGTGTCTTCTCAGTAGAAGGAGCCTTAGATGCGCTCTTGGCGATCGCGTAAGTCTCTATAAGAGTCAGTTCGTTTTCCTTTCATTGTAGATCTTAAACATCCAGAGTGATTTACTCTGTTGTATTTGCAGTCAAGCTCAAGCTGAGAGTATTATATCGCTTTAAGTCATGAGCATTCTGAGGGAGAAGGGGAGACTCTCGTTTGGATTGCAAGGTAAGTATAGCTTCTGAAGTATGCAGAGGTTTTTAAATTTCCAAGGAACAAGATAGCGTTTAAATTCAAACACACAGTTCCATCATGCTTGATTTAATCACATGGAGTTCAGAGACGAAGTTTAACTTTAAAATGCTCGAGGATTCTCATAAGAGATGATTTTAATTAGCGCACTGCCTGTTAAGTATTACTCTGTGCATTCTGCGAGACAGTGCGGTTACCAGTTATTACGTTCAAGATTTGAGTTCAGATTTTATTAAGGAAACCCTGCGCCATTATACCTCAAATAGCGTAAACAATATCTGCGGAATAAAATGTCGGTGCTTTCATGCCATAGAAATACTCGACACTTCATTATTCTTAAACTTTTTCCGGGAAACTATCTCAGATAAATCATTACTTTTCACCTTCCTCACAGAAATGAAGGCCAATTAGACTGAATCTGGTAATATCTGTTTGTAAATACGAAAGATGATTGTATGCCTTTTGTGCAAACAATACTACACTTTAAATTTGTGTTTTGTTTCAAATATGAAGCCCAGGAAGCGTAAAGTTTTGTAACGCATTTCATTGGTTTCACAGCTTCGAAGAAAGCAAAGCATTACCTAGCGTATTTATCATAACTAATGCTCAAGTCGTTCCAGTCTTCTCTCGCACACGAAGCTCAGGAAGTACAAAGTATTTATAGTTTCTGAATCTTGCAGGTAAGGCGTTTAAGGTTGGACAGGATTTTTCATTATATAGAAGAAACGGACAAAAATACACTTAACAAACTATGTGCCCTTTTCTAAGCACTCCCCTTAATAGTAACACATTTGTCCCATCTTCGTGAAATACTCTGTATTTCATAAATGTGGAATGCTGGGGGTTGTTGCCGAAGCCAACGTAGGGCACACTTCAGTAGTTATTCCTCTTCAGCGAATTTCTTCTCTCCTAAATTCTGCTTAAGTGTGCCGAAAAGGTACACTTGGAGCCAAGTCAGAACTCTAAGGATATTGTTGAATATTTGCAAGCTCATTGATGTCAATGCTGTTTGATCAAGGGAGTAGTATGCGGTTTAGCATTGTCATACAACAGGATGATATATTTCGTGAATTTTCTTGAGTTCTTCTTGCAGATCGCGGATCGAAGCTTCTCCTTTGCGATGAGAGCGTAATACTTTCTACTGTTGCTCCATGTGCAAGAAAATCCATCAAAAGTACCCCGTTTGCATCCCAGAATACAGTAGTCATTCGCCTTCCTGCAGACGGAATGGCGTTGAATTTTTTCGGCAAGTGACATAGCATTGTCATACAACAGGATGACATATTTCAAAAAATTTCCCGAATTCTTTCAGATGTAGGATCAAAGCTTCTCATTTACGAGTGGGAGTGTAATACTATGTTTTCACTGTTGCTCCTCGTGCAAGAAAATCCATCGAAAGTACCCCGTTTGCTTCCCAAAATACAGTAGTCACTTGCTTTGCTGCAGACGGCACCGCCTTCAATTTCTTCGTTAAGTGGGGAACCCTTGTAGCGCCATTCAAAGCTGGCAAGTTTAGTATCTGGATAAAAATAGTTTATTCAAGTCTCGTTACTTGTCACGATCTACTACAGAAGTGCACCTCCCTCAGACATAAAGCGATGCAAAAGTTCGGCGCCGATGGCGACACGAAACGACTTCTGATCAAATGTCAACACTGTTGGTACCGAACTTACACACACATATTATCTGAACAGCCGGTGTTTATGGATGATTTTTCAGCACCACGAAGACCTGTTTTGCCTGTTACATCAACGTCATGTATCCTTAGCCTCCTGTTTTCCAAAAATAACCCATTGCATACGATCGATGTTCACTTCGATTTCAGAAGTAGCAGGCAAGTGTCCAAGCGATTCATCTGCTACTCCTTCTCGGCTACCGGAAAACTTGTTGCACCAGTCATACACACTTGCTATTCACTGTGTTTTATCTTCATACAGAGCTTGCAATCTTCGTAAAATTATATAGCTGCTTTCACCGTCTCCTTCAGAAATGTGTTTGATAATACAGCTTTGTTTGACACTCACTGGCACCCATACAGATTACATTCTTTCACACAGCACCGCGCACGAGCCGTGTGAGCAAAACCAATACTATTGTGAAAGGGAGTCTCAAAGTCATTTACCGTACGGATTCTGTAACAAACCGTACAGAACGTGGAGAGTTACAATAAAATTTTCAGGTCAAAATTTAACCACCCTCGTAAAGTTTTACATGACGCATTATCTTCAACTCTGTTGAAGTGTAAGCTTATGTTCTTAAAAATAAAAGGTCTATAGGCAGTATAAAAGAAGCGAGTGCTTAGCACTTAATTCCAAGTTTTGAAAGAGATCTAAGTTTCCTCCCGACGTAATATCCCAAAGATCATTTACGTTTGAGAATTTGTTTGCCCATGCACTCATGAGCCAAAGCGTAATGACCTACCTAATATCGTGTTGTATTGCTTTTCGGAGCAATACCCCTGTAGAGTCCAGAGTAGCGTCGATACCACTTGACCTCCTAATGTGTCCTTAGGTAATTTACTTCAGGTGGAGAGAATTACTTCTCATAATTTGTCAACGGAGTTAGGTACGGACGCGGGCGTGCAAAGGTTGCATTCCACTGAATCTCACAAACGCTCGATGGGATTAAAGTTGCTGGAATTTGATCCCACAGGGCACGCGAAGTATTTGGACATAATTCTCGAAATATTTCTGCACAATGAGAGCCTTCTAACAAGGGGAGTTGTCTTAATGAAAGAATCTACTAGGGGTGTTCAAATGAAAAGGTACGAAACGTCATAAGAACGTAACCGTTAACATATTTGCCTATGCCGCTATGGGAGAACGTAGCGACACATCTAGGGATGCGATTGGAGTCGCCGGCGTGGATCGGAGCATGCGCGGGCGCCCGCATGCGCAGGAGAGAGCAGAGGCTCTTATAAAGAGCGCCGTCCAATTGACTACTTGTTGAATTCCTCCAGCACAGACGAACCATTAACTCCGATGTGTACTGTGAGACACTCCAAAGCCTACGCAGGTCCATCAAGAACAAAAGACCGGGGCTGCTCACGGAGGTTGTGGTTCTGCTCCATGATAACGCGCGTCCACACGTCTCCAGGGTCACACACGCGGAACTGGCCAAGTTCCAGTGGGAGCAGCTTGACCATCCGCCCTACAGCCCGGACATGTCGCCCTGCGATTTCCATGTGTTTGGTCCCCTGAAAAAACATCTGAAAGGGAAGCGCTTCCACTCGGACGACGAACTCAAGGACGCTGTGCAGGACTGGGTCTCGTCACGGCCACAGGAATTCTGGGAACAAGGAATCCTTCGGCTCGTTAATCAATGGGATCGTTGTGCTACGGCCTATGGTGTATGCTTTGAATAAGTTCTTCATTTATACCCACAGTGTCGTTTCGTACCTTTTCATTTGAACACCCCTAGTAGTGTTACTCGGATACACCGTCAACATGTATTTGTCTGAAGCAATGACAGTATGGGATCTGGAGGTGATGGTATGCTCAGGGGGATGAGAGGATCCAAGTGATATCCATGGGGAAAATCCCCATGCCATTTCATTATCGCCGCCCTATTTTCGTCCAAGAGTGTAATCCGATTGCAAATGCTCACCCGCTCCCCGTTGTATGCGGACAAGCCCATTGGCGGATTGGAACTGGAACTTGGACTCATCGGAACAGGCGACTCTTCTCTAGTCGTCTAAAGTCCAATCACAGTGCTCATGTACCCAGTATAGTCGGAGCTGTTAATGATGGGGCATCAAAGGAGACACATAAAAGGGCCACTGAAATAGCGCCCGTTGTATTGTGTGATCGTTTACGTTTCCTTGTGCGTCCTGGATGGAGTCGGCTATTAATTAAGGGTTCATGAGTCGTCTGTTGTCTCGAACAGCACGTGCTAACAGGTGTTCACCTCAACTGCCAACAAATGAATGTTTTCCTTTTTGCCCATGCGTTGAACACACATGTGTTCCTCTTCGGCCCATCCCCGCGATACCTTCAATACCGCGGCCATCGGACAAAAGGGAATGCCTCTGGTTTCTGAGATGCTGGCACCCGTTTCCTTCCTCTCTCTGAGAATCAATCTCGGTCCAAACTTAGACAAGTCATTTCCTTTCCCATTGCACGGGCTCCATACTTGCGAACTGCGATTCCCTCTGTCCGTGCGGTCTACACACTATCGCACACACACACCCCTTCCCCCAACACACATACATTAAGTGCCACTCGGTGATGCCACTCTTACTTTCTGCGGGCACCCCACTTGTGGAGACAGGGATGTCCATAATGATGTGGTCCACGAGAGTACATGGGGAGCACTTAAGGATAAACCGCCGCAAAGTGGTCTATTTTACGAATCCAGCTAAACAAAAATGGAAAACTCGACTGTCTCAGAAATTCATTAAACTAATTCATTCCTAAGATAAACATACCAAAGTACTCGACTCTATTAGATTTATCCTTTAAATAGATATTTAAATACACTGAAGTGCCAGAAAAACTGGCACAGACGAGCTTATGCAAAATACATAGCAACGTCACCTATGCGCGTACTCGGTTGCGTCCGCCAGTGCGTATATAAAGCGATAGACATCTTTGCCAGCTTTCAGAGCTGTTTTCAGCATGAGAATGACAAGTAATAACAATTTAAGCTATTTTCAACGCGGCGTCATAGTTGGCGATCGTGAGATGGGCCATATTATTTCGGAGGTAGAAACGGATTCGGATTTTAACGGACGACCATTGCAAAGTTGTACCGTGACTACAAGGATTCCGGCAAAACCTTCAACCTACGATACCAGTGTGGCCGTAAAATGACATTGGGTGAACATAACCATCGTCGGCTGTCAATAATCGTTTCACGCGATAGGCCTGCAACACTCTCGCAGGTACCATCAGAATTCAATGCTGGAGCCTCAACAAACATCAACGTCCGGACTGTGCAACGCACTTTGCACGATATAGGCTCTGGGAGCCGACGCCTAACTCTAGTCCCCTTGATGGGTACATGACACAGAGCTATGCGCCTCGCTTGGGCACGGCAACACCGCTACTGGACACTTGATGACTGGAAACAAGTAGCCTGGTCTGACGAGTCGCGTTTCCAACTGTATCGGACAGATGGAAGGATTCCTGTGTGGCGCAAATCCCATGAAGCCATGGATCCCGCCTGTCAACAGGGAACTGTACCGGCTGGTGGGGGAAGGGGGTCCGTAACGGTATGGGGTGTGTTTAGCTGGACTTCACTGGGACCCCTGGTACGTCTACAAACGTCTGTGACCCTCCAACGCTATGTGCGCTTCCTTTCTGACGAGGTACACCCGCTCATGTCCTGCATTCATGCTGATGGGTTGTGCCTTTTCCAACAGGACAATGCACCTCCTCACAAGTGTCGGGACGCCACATTATGGTTAGAGGAGTATTCATCTGAGTTTGGGATATTGCCATTCCCACCCAAGTCCCCAGATCTGAACGTGATGGACCACATTTGGAATGCCATGCAACGCGCTATCGAACACAGGAATCCGAGACCTCGGAATACACCCGAATTGTGGAACGCTCTGCAGGAAGTATGGTGTGCATTGCCTACAGCATATTTCCAGAAGCTAGTGGAGTCCATGCCCCGTCGTATTTCTGCAGTCCTGCGCTCCCGTGGCGGACCTACCAAGTATTAGACTGGTGTAACCAGTTTTTTTTGGAACTTCAGTGTATTACAATAATGGAGGCAAAACATGAATCACCACCAGGAGTGGTAAGTTGGTTAAGATACATTTAGTAAGTGATGTTTTAATGTGTGTTTAAAAAGATTAATATCATTAATAGATGTAAGGTTACCAGGGAAACGAGGAACCCGAATAATTGAGGAAGGTTCTGTAACGTTCAAACACCGGAAACTTAGGAAGTAGTAAGTCCTTATTTCTGGTGTTATAATTATGATTAATGAGTATGAAGACGGATTAAGTCATGATATAAATTCTTTTTATTCCTTTAAACATAAATTTACCTATATTATAATAATAAAGTTGTTTAATTAGTAGAATATTAAAATCCCTGGGGGTAAGAGCAGTTCGAAAATTAGGGCCAGAATATCGATTGTGTAATAAGTTAAGCTCAAGAATCTATTGAATTAGTTTTGTAATCTTTGTAGCGTTTTCAAATTAAAGTTGGATGTGTTTTCCCAGATTGAAATACAATAATTACAGTTTGTTTGAATTAAAGAATAATAGAGCAGCATCATTATTTTAGGAGAAAGATTTGTCATTACAGAATTAATAGTCCTAGATATCCCTAATAAATGGTGCCTTCATCTGAAGATGACCTTAACGTAAGGTTGAAAGATCTCATGGTTTTAATTATAAATATGTTTTTAACCTAACATTTAAAAAAAATAAACATCTCATCTAAAATCACTTAATGTCATCATCTTGTGTAGATCGTGCAAATACGGCAGATTTCGAATTTATTAGTTACTATCAGCACGAAAATCAAACTCATGTCTAGATAACCCATTACAGAGATAATTAGTGTGCGTACTTGACTTAAGATCATTTCGAAAAATGGTTCCCAAATAAGTCTGACTCTTAACATTGTTAATAGGTATCCAATTAAGAGACATCGTATTATGTTGATTGGTGAAATTTGTATTATTGGAGAAAAATATAATTTTAGTTTTATTATACAGTAATTAATAACAAGCTTATTGACAGTTAACCATTTGGTTAGAAATAAAACATAATATTTTAATCGTTGAGTCAGAGGTTCTGTACTATTTCCATATATCAGTGCTGTTGCATCATCAGCATATAAGATAATATCAGAGTCATAAGCGCAGGTACAAAAGTCATTAATGTAAATATTAAATACTAAAGGAGCTAGTATTGAGGCCTGAGAGATTTCAGAAGTAACTAATTTCAAATTAGATTTAAAATGATCCACCGCAGTATATTGTTTACAACCTGAGAAATAATTCGTAAGTAAGTCTAAAAGGTTCCCCTTAATACCAATTGCTGAAAGTTTATGTAGTATGATATCAGGATCTATAGTATCAAAGGCCCTAGACGAATCTATAAAGAGACATAATACGGTTTTGTCCTTAGTTAATTGAATTTTAATTTTTAAGTATAAAGCGGAAAATTTCAGTTAAAAGATTAGGCAGAAATCCAAATTGAAAATCATTAAGAATTTTAAATTTTGTAACGAAGGAAAGTAGGCGAGTATATAACAATTTTTCGAAAACTTTGGCAAATACAGATTCATATATTTTTGCTATTGAAAGATAATTATTAGAATTTGAAGTTGCCCCTGATTTAAAAGTAGGGGTAACTTTGGCAAATTTCATAGATTCGGATAAATACCTGTAGAGAGAATAGAATTAAATGTATGCAGTAGAGGGGTAATAATTAAATAGGTTACAAATTTTATTTACCAGTAGACCATATAGCTGTCTTAAGCACGAAGACCCCGCACGGGGATAACTGGTTTTCCAGTTATTTGGGGAGCGGCGCCCCCACGGCCCGAGCTGTCCTTGTGACTGGTCAACATCTGATGTCATGCCACAGCTTGTTTTTTTCTTATTTTGGTGCTGTTGGTGTTTGCAGGGACGGCTGTTCATCCAGCTGTTGGGGAGTCGCGTCCCCACGTTCCCGAGCTGGTCTTGTGTCTCGCTTTTTCGTTTTTATTTATTTTCTCCACTGGCTAGTTGCCCGTGTTGTATTCTCTACCTAATCGCTACCACGTTATGTACTAACACCCCGGTCTTGTGGTTTTGTTACCCTCCACCACTAACTGATTTATATTAACCGCTCAGTTCGTAGGTTGCTGAGATTCCGTTTAGGTTCCCTGCCAGGATTTGTCTTCTTTGGATTTCTTTTTTTTTTTGTCCTTTTAGCTGGTTTGGGTGCTAGACCTACCTGCATGTTTGCCGCGATGCGGAGACCCGTGAGGCGGAAATGGGATGTCTGGCGGCTGAGGTCGCAGGAGACCGGTTAAGTGCCTCCTGTGTTCCAACACTCCTCTTCGACCCCGGCTTCGCTGTAAACGGGAGGCTAGAGACTAACCCACCTCTAGTCAGAAGTTTTGTACCAAGTTGTGTACAGGGCTTTAGCGGCTTTTTTGTCGTATGGCACGGCAGGGTGAGCCCGGGGGCTGTGGGATCATGCCAAAGGCGTTGGCATGACGGTACCAGGAGACCGAAGTGTCCGCCGAGTGCATGTGAACACAACCATTGGACTATATTTGCAACTAAGCTCTAGAACTGTGTCTTGCGTCATGTGTTTGGCTTGCGGACCTCCAGTTCTCCCCTGTTGGGCTCGATTGTGGGCGGAGTACGTTGCTGATGAATTTTTTTCTTACTCCCATGGGGAAACATAAACCCTCCTCAAAATTTAAAAAGCAACAGGATATGGTGATTGATCAGGCGCCAAATTTGCCTCAACCACCTCCCAAACATACCACACTGAAGAGGACTTTCGTTGAAGAACGACATCACCCCGACGTATCTTTAGATCCAGGTGTTGAGCCGTCAGCTCGGAAACGTCGCATTTCACTTGCAGATTCGATACCTCAAGCTACTTTTCTCGTCATTTCTTCAACTGACCAGATGTTGAAACTTTCCTCAAAGTCTCCTTTTTTCATCTCGAAGGCACTTGCGGGTGTTGCTGGCTCTTTGAAGTCAGTGAAGAAGCTACGCTCTGGAGACCTGCTTGTGGAAACTTGCACTCTCTCTCAGAGCAAATCTCTTCTGCAGTTGACCAGACTTCATGATATTCCAGTTCAAGTGACGGCACATCCGTATCTCAACACCTCCAAGGGAGTCATTTCTGAGCCCGACTTGTTGGTCTGCGATGAAGATGAACTTCTGTGTGAACTTGCTAATCAGGGTGTCATAGCTGCCAGACGCATGACTTTCAGGCGCGATGGCGCGCTGATCAAATCACGAAATGTTGTTTTGACTTTTAACAGCCCGAAGGTACCTACTGACATAAAGGCTGGTTACTTGCTATGCGCAGTTCGTCCTTATATTCCAAATCCTCTACGCTGCTTCAAGTGCCAGAGGTATGGACATTCCCAGCGGTCCTGTAACAGTGCTGCGAGGTGCGCCAATTGTGGATCCCGAGACCACGAAGGGACTGGATGCACTTCAGAGCCCTGCTGTGTAAACTGTGGTGACTCCCACGCTGCTTATGCCCGGTCCTGTTCGAAGTGGAACGACGAGAAGGCGATCCAGCGCCTCAAGACCCTGGAGGGCCTCTCGTACCCTGCTGCCAAGGCCAAGTTGGGTATTCCCAACAACCGTCAGCGTACTTTTGCCGCAGTTGTTCAGTCTCAGCCACCACCCGTGCAGCCCTTTGTTCCGCGCCCTGTAGCTCTCGCCGCACTTGCCAAGCGATCTACAGTTGAACAAGCGACACAGGTGGATTTCACCGAACTCCAGCTTATTCGATCAGCTGAGTCTGCGCCTTCTCTTTTGCAGACGACCGACTCTTCCAGTTCCCAGCAGAAGGCCTGCACGTGCTGGAGACCCGGCCCTCAATCCTCTAAGGTGTGCAGTGTCCATCCACATGTCGCGGCCTACATGGCCGACTTTGCAACTGTCTCGGACTCAGCGCGGTCCCCACCCTCGACCAACATTATAGAGGAACATGGGGGGGGGGAGGAGAGTGACAGTTCGTCCCCAATTTCACCCACCATTGCAGAGGAACATGGGGGGAGGAGAGTGACATTTCGTCCCCGCCCTCGGCCAGCGTTGCAGAGGAGTGTGGGGGGAGGAGAGTGACAGCTCAGCCCCCTCCTTTTGACTCATCCTATGTGTAGTTGTGTTCGAATTCGTACTGTGTTTTATCATTCTCATTCCTCAGTTTTACTTAATCGGCTTGTTTCTCACCATTGTACCTTGTTTTTCATACTGTTTGTTTCATTGTCTTTTTTGGCCCTCCCTTCGTACTCATGTTTCGGTTTTACTTGGTCGGCCAGATTTTGCGATTTTTGCCACGTTTTTTTTTTATTTCTGTCTGTTTGTCTTGTGTCTGGCGCTCTTTGGCCAACCATGGCCCTTGCGCCAATAAAATCTAACCAACCAACCAACCAACCAACCAACCAAGCACGAAGAACAAGATATAACCCATTTCAACACGAAATAAACCAGGTCAAATCATCGCAAGCTATGTTTTCACAGCATGCGATGATTTGACCTGGTTTATTTCGTGTTGAAATGGGTTATGTCTTGTTCTTCGTGCTTAAGACAGCAATATGGTCTACTGGTAAATTTTAATTAGCACGACAAAAACTTCCACTCATCGTACAAATTTTATTACTTTACTTTGAAGGTCGTCATTACCTGGACCATTATTACCATCAATCTGTAACAGGTGATGAATTAAGTCAGTTTGCGTTATTTTAATAAGTACTTTGACTTTACATTACGCTGGTCAGTATATGTAGGTAACCCTTGAGAATTTGTATTTGGTAGTTGAGAAACAATATTTGTTCAAGCTTCAATAAAGTAATCATTCAAATAGTTTACCATGTCATTTTTATCAGTGATGATTTCATTTTTAATTATTAAACGTTTTGGAGTTTTTGTAGTAGACCGACCCAGTAATAAGTTAATAAGTTCAAATGTTTCCAGATCAGGTTATGACCGTTTTGAGAAAATATATTAAAATAGTTAAGCTCTCTTTGCCTTTCTTATGCTTGAGTTAAAGGAATTTCGAAACTCCTTAAAAATTTGAAAGTCACATTGAGATCTGGATCGTAAGAACTTAGTAAACAATTTATTTTTTTTCAGCTGATTTTTTTATATTTCATTTTCAGTTATGCACATAATTTCTCGGAATGATCTTTTCAAAGTTGGCTAGCGAGGAGAAGAAAGAGGCAAAATCAGTGCAGATATATTCATATGTTCTTCGGTATTTCAATAAAGACGATGTAATAAGGGTGTAGAAACTACCATTATGAAGAAAATCGGAGATTTTGGGTACAAAGTTTTCCAGAAATGGACACCATATCAAAGAGAAATGGCAAGCTTTCTAAGAAATAAAAAATTGTAACTGGAAGGTATTTCTGACTTTTCGGAAATAAAATCAACACAACATGAAGATGAAATTGAAGTGATACCATCTATTTTAAGAGGCCGCGGTCGTGTGCAAAGTGAATTGTCTGGAAGTTGTGAAAACACAAAGAGGCGCAGAATATAATTGTTGCTAGAATCCACTAGCACGGTAAAGTTACTTTCTGTGACACATACTAGTTTATACAGTGACGGACTTCGGGATGCAGCATTACTCCTTAAAGGGATTAATGAAAATCTACTTTAACGTGGTAGCTCTCTTTTATACAAAATCTCTAATTTTCTTCAAAATGCCAGTTTCTACATCGTTTATTGAAATGTCGAAGTACATATGAATATATCTGCACAGATTTTGCCTCTTTCTTCTCCTCGCGAGCGAAACTCTGGGAAGATCATTCCCGGAAATTACATACATATCTGGAAATGAAAATTAAAAAAAATATCATCTGTAACACGCTGCACCCAAATTTAATGTAATTTTAAAGAGTAAAAAATTACCTTTCAGCTGGATAAGTAAATATTGCAGAAATCCCCAGCGATCAAACTGCAGGTCTAACCATATACGAATATCAGGAAAAATTTGCAGAGTGAAACTGAAATTGTTGCCAAACGTAATGTAATGAGGTTCCAACAAACAAGAAGTACATCATTAAAAATACATATCTGTATCCAAACACTCCTTTATCCACAAAACCTATAATCATTTAAACACGTCCGTTCTGTAGCACTGAAAACAGATTACTGAAAAAGATTTTTTTCTAACTTCTTTTTATTCCGATTTCACACTCAGTTAAAAAGTATTTAAAGACATACACAACATTGACTAAATGCGTGCACGGGTTCTTCGAGGCATGCTTTCGACAAGGTTTTGGAGCACAGCGATAGGTATGCGCTTCCATTCACTACATAATGCTGCCGCTAACTGTTGTTTAGTAGGAGACCTTGGTTCCAAGCTTCTTATGCGGCGCTCTAATTCATTCCATAAGTGCTCTACGGGATTAAGATCAAGGCTCTGTGCTGGACAGTCCACACACGGTACGGAATTATCGTCAAACTACGCCATAAAAGTCTTTGCTTTACGGCTCGGTGCATTATCCTCCTGGTAGCAACAAGGCTCGGTCGTATAGTACTGCCACAGATTTGGTAGGGCATAATTGTCCAGAATATCAAGGCAGAAGTGCTGGTTAACAGGTTTGTTTACGATAACCAATGGGCCGGGACCATACCACGAAAAACACACCTACACGAGTACACTGTAGGAACAGTACACTGTGGTAAATAGTGGCGGCCGCCATACCCACACACGGCCATCAGACTGATGGATCGTGTATCTGCATGCATCAGTCTATATGACCCGTTTGCCATTGATCTACGGTCCACGGTGAATGTTCTTTACACTATGCTAAACGACGAGTAATATTCTGAGTGGAGATGAAAAGCTTATGAGCAGCCGTACGAATACGGTAACCAATGGAATGAAGGTCTATTCTAATGGTACGTGTACATACCGAGGTTCCAGTATTTTTTCTCACCTGTACACTGATGTTTTGTGCAGTACTCCGTCGATTAGCTGTAATGATTCTCCTGAGATTTCGACGTTTTCTATCACTGATTTTCTTTGGTCTTTCGATAAGTTTTGCTGCTTCAGGCACGCAAAAACAGTTGACTTGGGTATGTTTAAATGTCTCTCAGTTTCTCTTATGGACAACCCACTAATATAAAACCCAACAATTTTTTTTTCTCAAAGTCAGTTCTTTCCCGCCGCGACATTTTCACTCAACCTCACAGTGCGATATGATTGCGGTCAGCTGCAGGCTTCTTTTTATACCGTTTGCAGCTGTACCGCGCATCTTAACAACGCAGCGGATACGTTCATTTGCTTTTGAAGGGGCGTCCGGGGACTTTGGTCAGTATAGTGTATTTAGGAGATATTTTCATATTTTCAATACAATCGAATACTTTGGTATGTTTTTTGTAGGAATGAATTAATTTAATGAATTTTTAAGACAGTCAATTTTTCTATTTTTGTCCAGCTGGATTCGTGAAATGGACCACTGTGCTGCTTATTTTACAACACGATTAACCCCATTAAGCTGTATCCAAATATTCTTTTATTAATAAAATGTATTATCACTTAAACACGTGCGCTCTGTAGCTCTGAAAGCAGGTAACTAAAAAGGAATTTTGTTGCTAACTTCTTTTTATCCCGATTTCAAGATCCCTTAAAAAGTATTTAAACACTTATTCAGGAGATATTTTTAATAGAGTCGAATACTTTGGTATGTTTTGTGTAGGAATTAATTAGTTTAACGAATTTCTGAGACAGTCGATTTTTTTATTTTTGTCCAGCTAGATTCATGAAATGAACCTATGTGCTGCGTAGTTTGCAACACGACTAGCCCCATTAAGAAGTTCAGCTGAAAAATATTCATAGACGAATACGTTATCACTTCACTAACAATATACACTCAAGAGCAATTGAATTAAAGACAGCTGGTGTTATGCAAATGTTGCGCTGTGGGCGGCCTTGTAAACGGAATCGACATGACGTATGCAGCGATTCGACAATATAAGGAGTGATGCGACGGGAATCAGTAAGAGCCGGACGCGGTATGGGTAAAACGAAGGATCTAAGCGCATTTGATCGAGGGAAAATTGTCGGGGCCCGACGAATGGGTCACTCCATTTCGGATGTCGTGCAGGCACTGGGATTTTCACGAGCCACTGTGTCACGGGTGCATCGTGAGTACATCGAATCCGGTAAAACCATCCCTGCAAGGGCCAACTGCCGTGGACATCAGCGTGTGGATGAGAGGGGTCATCGTCGGCTAGCTCGCTTTGTAATAGCAGATAGACGGGCAACAGTGCAAGAAATCACTCGGCAATTTAACGCTGGCGCACAATAATGTGTAAGCAGCCACACCATCTAGAACCATCTCCTCGCTATGGGGTACAGAAGCCATAGTCCCACGAGGGTACCGCTGCTGACCGCACATCAGAGGGTGCAAAGATTAGCATGGGCGCGGGAACATCGCCACTGGACCCTAGACATGTGAAAAAATGTTGCCTGGACTGATGAGTCGAGATTCACGTTGATACATGCGGATGGCAGGATACGAGTACGGCGCAAACCACATGAAGCGATGGATCCTTCTTGCCTGCAGGGTACTCTTCAAGCTGGTGGAGGGGGGCATTCTCGTCAGGGGACTGTTTACGTGGACTGAAATAGGACCCCTGGTACGCGTGACCTCGTCCGTCACCGGTCAACGTTACCGGGATATCCTGGACGACCGTTCGCTCCCGTTTGTGCGTCTTCAACATCCCACCGGGGACCTCTTCCTGCAACAAGAAACATGCACCGTGCCATCGCTCCCGAATTGTATCCGAGTGGTTGGATGAACACTCCACCGACGTGACCTCGCTTCCTGGGCCAGCTAATTCACCTGACCCCAATCCCATCGAGCACATCTGGGATGCCACCGAGAGAGATATTCGAGGCTCTGACCCCCTCCATCAAATCTTCGTGAACTGTGGGAGCTTGATCAGGGGTCGTGGATCCGTATTGCTTCCCAACGCTTCCGGTGTCTTGTCGAGTCAATGCCGAGACGAATCGCCGCCGTCATCAGTGCGAAAGGTGGTGCTGCACATTACTAGACAGGTATCTCTAATGCAATTGCTGTTCAGTGTATGCAGTCTAGGAAATCGCTTGTAATCACATTCCGACATTTCCTAATGAGAACTTTGGTTACGCTAAGTTCTCACTTTATGAATCTGAAAAGGAAATGCTGTCAAGAGGGTTTAGTACTCGCGGCCAATTGCTATGATTGAATTTTCCCATTAAGTTAAGAACATACATATCGCAGCCAAATATCAATGAAAATTAAGAAAAAAAAACACGAAAAAGAAAGTGATAATTTGTCGCAGGACGAGCTGTGTCCTTTGACTGGCGATTACTTTTACAAGAACCGGTGGGTCATGTGACAGACCTACCACAAGATCAAGCGATCTCTAGGCGCATCGTGAGTAGCAGTGGCGTATATCTGAGGCTAGCTAGGCTAGCTGCGAATCCCAGAGAATGTACAAATAAAAGTCAATTAAATATTCACAAATAAAAGTCAGTTATCATCGATATTAAGATATGTCGATGCTTTCACTGCGAAAAAAAAAACACGTGCGGATTCACTTCTTTGAATCAGTCTGGTGAGCTAAGACTAACGACGTAACGCAACCAGCTCTCCAGAGTCTTCGTTGTTTTGATTCGAAGACCTTCCATACGATTGCCTGCTAGCGTTTCCATGACAACATGAATGAGCTGGTGGAAGGGAATGGGCCATTGCTTTGGGCAACGGTTCGCTCAGAAAAGAGAAATCTAGACTACCTCAGTCACTTTCATGCTCCCGCCCGTAATAGCACGTGTTTCGCAAGAGTTGTTTCACTTTGTGCGAAGTGTCAATGAATTAAAATCAGGGATATTATAACTTAAATTCGTGGCTTTGTTGGATTCGAACTGTTTTTATAAATTTTGTGAATGCTTTCCTGACCATCCACTGTCAGAACTTAAAGAACTCTAAGCTTCAAATGTTGATACAGCTCGTCTAAAATATGAATTTAAGGTGTTTTATTCCCTTAATGAATACAAAACGAAATCAGTAAGAGGTTGTTACATAAGGTTGAATAAATTGGACATAGTGTTTAGTGAGGTGTTTCAAATTGGCAGACCTAATATTAAAGTTTCCATGAACAACTGCAGCTGCCGAAAGAAGTTTCTCCTGCATTAAAAAGAATCAAGATACGTCTTAGGGCCACATAAGGACATGTTCATTCGAGCAACTTGGCTAGTTTGTCAATAGAGAAAAACATTCTTTTCGAATACGAAAAAGAACTCGGAAGAAACTTTTATGAAAACGTAACACTCAAGTTCAAACAAAAAGGAAAGAAGGAAGGAAATAAATAAATACATCACTTTTAATCACATTTTAGAAACACACAGCAACCGAAAAATTGTTTTGCAGCCGCCGCTGTGGAATTGAACCAACAGAACTCTCGATATCTAGCCAAGTGCGTTACATATACGCAACGGTGGCTAACAATTCACGGTGCTATGTGTACTTTTAAGTCAGCTTCTGACATCATAAATCCGTAAGATGGGCTCAGCTACTAAGACGTCTCCATCTGGTGGACATTAACGGCACTAGCTATATATATATATATATATATATATTATGGGATGTAAGGTCAGGTGATGCGTAACATCACAGCCTCTCCCTGACAAATGTCAACCCCGCCTTCTCGTGGTGCATCCTGTTCCCACTAAAGGGGCTCTGACGACCGCCAATAGCGGTATAACTATACCATCGGGATTAGAGGAAATTCTATCCCACACTCACCAACCCGCTTGGCCAGCGTGGTGAGTTATGGCCAAACCCCTCCAAAATGACTCCACAACTTAAATCTTGGCCCTCAGTCTCCGGCAGCTGGAATGTACCTGGCCAAGGCAGCGGCCAGTGCGACATGAAGGCAGAGGGTGCTAAGAATCCCCGGAGGACCGGACTAGGCTGCCATCTGATGCTGACCTTGGCAACGTACAATGGACGCTCCCTATCTTCTGATTCAAGGCTTCTTGAATTGGAAGAGGAACTACAAAGGATCAAGTGGGACATCGTGGGGCTAAGTGAGGTAAGGAGAAAAGGAGAAGATCTCATCGAACTGAAAAGTGGACATCTCTTCTACTATCGTGGGACAGATACTGGCAGAACTAGTGGTGTTGGATTTATAATAAACAAGAAACTGAAGGATAAAGTGGTAGAAGTTGAAAGTTCCTCTGACAGAGCTGCACGACTCGTTATCCAACTATCGAGAAGATACCAGGCTCAGATTATTCAAACTTATGCACCCACCACAAGTCATCCTGAAGAAGAAATTGAAGAATTTTATGAGGAAATTTGTCATCTAAATAATAAAGGTAAGCAGCACTTGAAAATAATTATGGGAGATTTCAATGCAAAAATAGGGCAACGGCAACAGAATGAAACTTCAGTAGGTAAATTCGGTCACGGCAACAGAAACCAGCGTGGAAATACTCTCGTTGAGTTTGCAGAGGCAGAAGGGTTTTTCATCTTGAACTCCTTCTTCAAGAAAAAGCCACACAGGAAATGGACATGGATACATCCAAATGGGACGACAAGTGAAATTGATTTTATTATGTGTAACAAAAAATTCGTCATAGAAGACTGCAGTGTGCTAAACAAGTTCAACACAGGTAGTGACCATAGATTGGTGAGATGTAAGATGCACCTCAACACTAAACTTGAACGTAGCAAGCTCATAAGACAAACAAAATCTATTGACATAACCAACCTTAAAAAACACCATAATACCTTCAAGTTGGAACTGAAGAACAGGTTCTCTGCTTTAGAAGGCCTAACATCTGAAGAAGTGGACATCTCTGAAGTTAACAGAAAAGTAACCAAAGCTCTTATGGAAACAGCAACAAAATTAGCTGGGTCTAAGAACAAGTTGCATGTAAATAAATTATCAGGAAAAACAAAAATGTTGATGCAAAAAAGAAGAGAGATGAGGACAACTAAAGAAGATGTGACTTCCAAAGTGGAATATATAGAGCTATGCAAGACAGTACGAAAAAGTATCACTGAAGACATAAGAAAATTCAACTGTGAACTAGTGAGGAAAGCAATTGAAAACAACCAAAGCCTAAAGATAGCAAAGGGACATCTCAGTAAGGGAAGAAAACAGATTATGGTACTGAGAAAAGAAGATGGTTCTGTAACAAGAAATAGAGGCGAAATTTTGACAAGAGTGAAAGATTTCTACTCCAAATTATATGAAAGGGATGATACATGCACTCCAGACATCATGAAAGATAACAGTACCAGAGTTCCTCCAGTCCTTCCAACAGAAGTTGCACATGCAATCAAGAACATGAAACGGGGAAAAGCTCCAGGAGAAGATGGAATTACTGTAGACATCATACAAGAAGCAAGTGGAGAAATCGAAACAGTACTCGCCCAAATTTTCACTCGATGCCTTAATGAAGGAAAGATTCCTGAGGATTGGAACACCGCTACAATGATCCTGCTACATAAGAAAGGTGACATTGAGGATCTCGGAAACTACAGACCTATCAGCCTCCTATCAGTAGTTTATAAAATCTTCACTAAAGTTCTTTCACACCGCTTGAAGGTAACACTGGACATGGCTCAACCGAGAGAACAAGCTGGATTCAGGAGTGGCTACAGCACAATAGATCATATCCATGTGCTGAGAGAACTAATTGAAAGAGCGAGGGAATATGAACTTCCATTGTGCATGGCTTTTATCGATTATAAAAAAGCCTTTGATTCGGTGAAACCATCAGCAGTTACAAGGGCTCTGAAAACCTGCGGTATTGAAGATGCATACATTAATATTATTAATAACATCTATGAAAATGCAAGTGCAAAGATTAGGCTGTTTGAAAATACAACACATATAAAAATTGGAAAGGGAGTGAGACAAGGTGACACCATATCTCCGAAGCTCTTCAATGCCACATTGGAGGGTGTTTTTCAGTCACTGAGCTGGGAAAACAAGGGGATAAAGATTAATGGAGATTATCTAACCCACCTTCGTTTTGCTGATGACGTAGTCATTTTTGCAACTAGCCCATCAGAGCTGCAGAGTATGATTCAGGAACTTGCTGACAAGAGTAAAGAAGTGGGATTAAAAATGAACTTTCAGAAGACAAAAGTGATGTTCAATGCTTTTACAAGAAATGAAGATTTATCGATTGATGGAGAAAAGCTGGAGATAACAGACACGTACGTTTATCTTGGACAGCAGATATCAAGTGAGGGTCACATTGATGAAGAAATTAATCGGCGTACAAAACTTGCCTGGAGAGCTTTTGGAAGAAACAGCATAATTTTCAAGAGCAATATGCCATTATGTCTTAAAAGAAAAGTGTTTGATCAATGCATCCTTCCAGTGCTTACGTATGGTGCAGAGACGTGGAACTTAACTAAAAGAGACATACAAAGGCTGCAGACAACTCAAAGAAGCATGGAGAGGTGCATACTTGGTGTAACCAGGAGAGATAAGAAGAGGAACTCGTGGATCCGAAAAATGACAAGAGTGGAAGACATCATGATCAGAGTTAAATCCCTGAAATGGCAATGGGCTGGACATACTGCCAGAAGGACAGATCATCGATGGACAGCCGAAATTTTAGATTGGATTCCAAGGGACAGGAAAAGACCCAGAAGAAGACCACATGGGAGATGGGTGGATGAAATTCGAAAGTATGCAGGGGTGACATGGAGGAGACTGGCACAAGACAGACCGTTGTGGAGGAAACTTGGGGAGACCTTCGTCCAGCAGTGGATTGATAATGGTTGACAATGATGATGATGATGATGATATATATTATAGCAATTTCAATGCAAAAATAGGGCAACGGCAACAGAATGAAACTTCAGTAGGTAAATTCGGTCACGGCAACAGAAACCAGCGTGGAAATACTCTCGTTGAGTTTGCAGAGGCAGAAGGGTTTTTCATCTTGAACTCCTTCTTCAAGAAAAAGCCACACAGGAAATGGACATGGAGACATCCAAATGGGACGACAAGTGAAATTGATTTTATTATGTGTAACAAAAAATTCGTCATAGAAGACTGCAGTGTGCTAAACAAGTTCAACACAGGTAGTGACCATAGATTGGTGAGATGTAAGATGCACCTCAACACTAAACTTGAACGTGGCAAGCTCATAAGACAAACAAAATCTATTGACATAACCAACCTTAAAATACACCATAATACCTTCAAGTTGGAACTGAAGAACAGGTTCTCTGCTTTAGAAGGCCTAACATCAGAAGAAGTGGACATCTCTGAAGTTAACAGAAAAGTAACCAAAGCTCTTATGGAAACAGCAACAAAATTAGCTGGGTCTAAGAACAAGTTGCATGTAAATAAATTATCAGGAAAAACGAAAATCTTGATGCAAAAAAGAAGAGAGATGAGGACAACTAAAGAAGATGTGACTTTCAAAGTGGAATATATAGAGCTATGCAAGACAGTAAGAAAAAGTATCATTGAAGATGTAAGAAAATTCAACTGTGAACTAGTGAGGAAAGCAATTGAAAACAACCAAAGCCTAAAGATAGCAAAGGGACATCTCAGTAAGGGAAGAAAACAGATTATGGCACTGAGAAAAGAAGATGGTTCTGTAACAAGAAATAGAGGCGAAATTTTGACAAGAGTGAAAGATTTCTACTCCAAATTATATGAAAGGGATGATACATGCACTCCAGACATCATGAAAGATACCAGTACCAGAGTTCCTCCAGTCCTATTGCACATGCAATCAAGAACATGAAGCGGGGAAAAGCTCCAGGAGAAGATGGAATTACTGTAGACATCATACAAGAAGCAAGTGGAGAAATCGAAACAGTACTCGCCCAAATTTTCACTCGATGCCTTAATGAAGGAAAGATTCCTGAGGATTGGAACACCGCTACAATGATCCTGCTACATAAGAAAGGGGACATTGAGGATCTCGGAAACTACAGACCTATCAGCCTCCTATCAGTAGTTTATAAAATCTTCACTAAAGTTCTTTCACAACGCTTGAAGGTAACACTGGACATGGCTCAACCGAGAGAACAAGCTGGATTCAGGAGTGGCTACAGCACAATAGATCATATCCACGTGCTGAGAGAACTAATTGAAAGAGCGAGAGAATATGAACTTCCATTGTGCATGGCTTTTATCGATTATGAAAAAGCCTTTGATTCGGTGAAACCATCAGCAGTTACAATGGCTCTGAAAACCTGCGGTATTGAAGATGCATACATTAATATTATTAATAACATCTATGAAAATGCAAGTGCAAAGATTAGGCTGTTTGAAAATACAACACATGTAAGAATTGGAAAGGGATTGAGACAAGGTGACACCATATCTCCGAAGCTCCTTAATGCCACATTGGAGGGTGTTTTTCAGTCGCTGAGCTGGGAAAACAAGGTGATAAAGATTAATGGAGATTATCTAACCCACCTTCGTTTTGCTGATGACGTAGTCATTTTTGCAACTACCCCATCAGAGCTGCAGAGTATGATCCAGGAACTTGCTGACAAGAGTAAAGAAGTGGGATTAAAAATGAACTTTCAGAAGACAAAAGTGATGTTCAATGCTTTTACAAGAAATGAAGATTTATCGATTGATGGGGAAAAGCTGGAGATAACAGACATGTACGTTTATCTTGGACAGCAGATATCAAGTGAGGGTCACATTTATGAAGAAATTAATCGGCGTACAAAACTTGCCTGGAGAGCTTTTGGAAGAAACAGCATAATTTTCAAGAGCAATATGCCATTATGTCTTAAAAGAAAAGTGTTTGATCAATGCATCCTTCCAGTGCTTACGTATGGTGCAGAGACGTGGACCTTAACTAAAAGAGACATACAAAGGCTGCAGACAACTCAGAAAAGCATGGAGAGGTGCATGCTTGGTGTAACCAGGAGAGATAAGAAGAGGAACTCGTGGATCCGAAAAATGACAAGAGTGGAAGACATCATGATCAGAATTAAATCCCTGAAATGACAATGGGGTGGACATACTGCCAGAAGGACAGACCATCGATGGACAGCCGAAATTTTAGATTGGATTTCAAGGGACAGGAAACGACTCAGAAGAAGACCACATGGGAGATGGGTGGATGAAATTCGAAAGTATGCAGGGGTGACATGGAGGAGACTGGCACAAGACAGACCGTTGTGGAGGAAACTTGGGGAGACCTTCGTCCAGCAGTGGATTGATAATGGTTGACAATGATGATGATGATGATGATGATGATGATTATAGCAATTAAATCAAAGGGCGAGATACAAGTTGAAAATACTCCAAATACTTGGCGACAAGGAAATAAATAAATACATCGCTCTTAACCACGTTCAAGAAACACATAGCAACCGAAAAATTGTTTTTCAGCCGCCGCTGTGGAATTGAACCAACAGAAATCTCGATATCTAGCCGAGTGTGTCGGAAGCTGACTTAAAAGTACACATAGCACCGTGCATTGTTGGCCACCGTTGCGTATATGTAACGCAGTCGGCTAGATATCGAGAGTTCTGTTGGTTCAATTCCACAGCGGCTGCCTGCTAAAAAACAATTTTTCGGTTGCTGTGTGTTTCTAGAACGTGGTTAAGAGCGATGTATTTATTTATTTACTTGTCGCCACGTATTTGGTGTATTTTCAGGAAGGAAGGAGTTCATGTGCAAATAAAGCATTCAGAACAAGAATGGAGTTCGTGTACAAATAAGTGTTCAAATCCTAATCCTCATAATTATTTGGTATCATGTTAGCAATAGCATGTATCTAAAATTTAGAAAAAAAGTTACTTCTATTACTTAACAATTAGATATTAAACTTCGCCATTTAGAAAAAAACAGTACTGGGAGGGCGGTGGGGGACGGGTGAGATAGCCCAAGTCTCGGATCTAAGATATGCCACTGGTGAACAATTCCTCTAGGATGAGTTTAAAAAATAGAAAAAAGACACATTTTTGCATTTCATGGACCGTAAATAATTTTTGTTCTTACTTCTTAGCATATATTACAATGAGTACACAGGAAACCTCGACAAAATTACGCTTTGGTTGAGGTTTATGGTTCAAGGTATGAAACAAAAAAGGAGCCATTTTTTTCTTAATTTCCAATATTTCATGCGCATTTAATCGCTTTTTAATTACTATTTAGTAACTTTTTTGTTGGCTTGCAAAATGAGTTCCATTTCTCGCTTTTTTTTTTCGAGAATCGAAACATGTTATCAGACCAGCAGGTGCCCACCGTTTGATCGATCGTTCCGTTTTGCAAGAAAGCAGAAAAAATTACTGCCAGGGGAAACTAATTTATTTAACCCACACACCCCCACACATAAAAAAATAAAATTCAAATGCGAAACACATCAAGCAGTCACTTAAGAAATGTTTCTTAATCACAAAAGCTGGCTTTAGGAAAACACATCTAAGAACAAAAAGCAATTGCTCTTTCTCCTAGTAAAGTAAAACAAACAAAAAAAAAATCCCATGAAACATAGCATGATGACTTATTCGAAATCTCTTGAAACTGAACACAGTAAAATGCCGTAAAATGTATGATTCGATGTAAATCACCCTCCTGTTTAAATAAAACCCAACTTGTTGTCACGAAACAGCCTGGGAATTATCAGAATCTTAATCTGCCAGCGATTATGTTATTCTTTTAAACAATTCTTAGTTTTTTGCATTTATTTCAGTTGAAATTAGGGAAAATGATTTTGGTTATCTACTTTTTGTCACTTGAAGATATCTGTTTTGTTTTTTTGATAGCTATTTTTGTGTCACATAAGGATAGTTTATGAATGTCATCATAAAAAAATGATATCCATAACCTATCCATTTGGCAGGAAATGTTTTTTTGCAGATATCATGGTAAATAAATGTTCAACCAACGTTAAATGATTGAAGAAAAGGAAATCCTCCCCATGAAAGAATAAGAAAGAAAAAGGTAAAACAATATTCAATAAAATCCAGTCTTCAGAAAAATTTTATAGTTGAAGATTTACGATTGCTTACTGCTAATTGATACTATACAAAAAACTGAATGAAGCGTATAGATAGTTATACGCAATATCCAGATGCACATTATAACTAATATCCAGATTACACTGCTTTGAAAGTGGTGGTGGTAGTAAGAGGGGGTAGGGGGTTAGAAACCTGCAGACAGGAATTATGCTTAGACGACGCATAAGAGGGATACTTTGGAACAAAAGCTTCACCAAAACGGGATTCCAACGAAATCACAAGAGCAACAAAATAAACACACACACACACACACACACACACATACACGGTTACATTTTCATCCCGTGCACAATCTGTGTCTAGATAAACGTGGAAGAGGGGAGGGATTGGAGCGCAACTACCTCTTTCTGTTTCTGAGTATTCATATTTGCAGATGTTTACATATCTGCAAATCTGGACTTGCGACCACCTGGAGTATACAGCTGGCTTGTAAAACCATGAGAAACCTCTTTTGCCCTTCACAAACACTTAGCTCAAATGAAACAAGAAAGTCAAAAACAAAACATTCTCTCACTTAAACGTAAACTTAAACAAATAAACAGAGATCTGAAAAATCGTTGGTGGTGGGCATTGAAACTATCCATCAATGGAAATGGACATATTACAGTTTTAATTCACAGCGAAGAAATCAAGTTTTTCTCAAACAAATTTTTGGAGCAATCACTTAAGTGGAATACCCAGAGGGCTCCTTCTTGACTAAACATTCGACTTGGGGGCCCTAGTTCGAGTTCCACATGAGACATCCTTAGGATTTGGATCCAGTGTGAAATCGCTCCGGAACTAGTGGCTCAAACTTAGTTTCATCTGTGGGAGGTAACTTTTTCATTTCAAATCTTACTTTCAGAAGCGAACAATCCCTTTAAATACAAAGTTGCATTTATGACTGTAAGGCTGATGTCACTACTTTTGGCTTACCTACCGGAATCTTTCAGCAGGTTCGATACCTCTGCTCTCATGTTTCTTGAGAAACGTATAAATTTGATTTACTTGAATTTTCCGCAAGTGAGCTGCAGACAGCCTCATCTTTAAAATGTATTTATCTGATGAGCAAGGAATCTGAAATGCGTTCTATTTACAAACAGTAGAGTACATAAATGAAGTATCAGGCTATGTACAACTTAACTGTGAGTATTCTTAACTCAGCGGCCACCTTCCTCCACGCTATGTCGTATTTCTTGAAGCTAACAAGAATTCCGCAAACTTTGTTTCAGTATTTTCCATTATAAGATAGCTTAACTTCTGAGATTCTTATCTCAAGCTTTTTCCACTTCGTAGTTCTTGATCATTAACTTGATCGCAAAATCTCGATTTGCTATTTCTCGTTATCCCTCTAAAACCTTCAGAGACATCTATGCTTATCTGGTCATACGTACACTTTGCTTGAACACTCCCTACTCATCAACTGATCGTGCTACGAGCACATGCTTCCCTGCCTGCTCCGAGAAACTTAGGGACGACCGACACCGAGAAACTTAGGGGGGCCGACACCGAGAAACTTAGGGGGGCCGACACCGAGAAACTTAGGGGGGCCGACACCGAGAAACTTAGGGGGGCCGACACCGAGAAACTTAGGGGGGACCGACACCTAGACCCACTCTCCGAACCTGAATTCTCTAGCCGGCTGATTTCCTCAGCGATCCTCACTCCATGTCTCTCCCCCCCCCCTTCTTGTGTGTGTGGGAGTACCTCCTTACCAGTTCTTGAGTCGACCTCGACGCTCCCTGACTAACAAGTTGGTTTGATATGGTACGCGGAACCTAACTCAAACGGAGTTAGTTTGAACCTATGAGCGCGTTTGCTGAAGTCCTTTCTGCTTGCCGCAAACTACCTTCCCGAGCATAGAAGTGACGGTTGCGATGTATCACAGTATTACTAACACTTCAAAGAAAACATTTCCGTTTGTCATTAGTACACTCAGTGATTTTCAGTCACCTTCCTTCAGACATGAATATGATTTAGCTGTGGCTTCTACAATGTAATACTGTATATCACTAAGAGAAATGAGTCTCTGCCATTGCTGTTCTAACTGACGCGATTATTTGACAACCGTTGTCTATAACATTAAGTAAACAGAAAACATATTGTACTACCGACGACAGCCTGTCTTCATTTAAAAAAATGATGCCTTTCATTTCCACTAAAGGCCGCCCCGATGGCGTAGGCTTATGATCATTCGCCCTACTTGGGTCCGAGTTCTATTCCCGGTGAAGGCATGGATGTCTGTATTTGTCTTTCAGCATTGGCTCTCAATATGTTACTTCTCGAACATTGTTTATCTGTGTACATTGGTCATTTAGCATGCTGTAAAACCATGTATGATTTGTACTTGTTGCTGTGAAATATCTGTATCCTGTTTCTGCCTGCCTGTATGTCATGTCTGTGTACCACCAGGTCCAATTAATCAATAAAAAAAAGTCCAATCAAAAAATTAAAAAATATTTCCAATAAAAGAATTCTCAGCTGCACTTTACACGAAAATGGCTCTTAGACTTTAAAGTTCCATAAATATATCATATTTTGCTATTCCCTCTGGTGTTGAATAATCAACAGGGCCTGGACTTTGATAACATTTGCATTATTTTTTTTTCATTTTGTGTATTTTTGGCCTTTTTTTCTCTTTTCGGGAATTTTTTTACGCCATTTTTTTTATAAAAATTAAATTTTCATAAGGATTACGCTTTCAAATTGCAACGTTCAAAACCAGGATTTCCAGATTACTAAAGAAAAGAACCTTCAAAAGTAGCTCATTCTGGCAATTACGTTCAAGACACTGTTTAGTGCTATCGAGTTTTGAGATTACCCACTTTTGAAAGGGACTGTGAGGGGAGGGTAGTGAACAAAAAATTCTAATTCAGAGCTTCTGATCTTATACTGTTGCTGACATTCTAAACCTTTTGTACTACCTGGAAGAACAGGTTATAGTAACTGGTTTTGACTAGATTTTAGGGTGCAGTCTTTCTCCTGAACGCCTTATGACTTGTGGGAAAATAACACTTTTAATTCAAAAGGGGAAGTATTAGTTGTTCATTTTAAAAGTTTCCTGAGCGCAAACCTGCCAATCCTTGGCATTTACAGAAACTAGTTACAAAATTTGGAAGGTATTTTTTCTATAGATGGAGTAATTCTCTTTTGCAAAGTGTGTGAAGTTGCAGCAGATGAGAGATTTACTGTCACAAAAGTTGGAGATATAAGAACTTGCTGATACCTCCCGAGCAGAGAAGAGCTTCTCAAGGTATAAGAACTTGCTTTCATACAATAAACAGTCCTTCAATTTTGAAAATGTTAAAAACATCTAATTATTCAGTGTAATTCTGATGTACTTTCCAGTGATTATAGTACAGATCGTTGCAATTCAAATGCGAAACGTTTTTACTTGCTTTTTTTGTTTTCTTATGAATTTTCATAGTGCATTTTATAAAGGAAAGACAAAATTCAGGTTTATGAATTCTCTAAGATTGAAGTTATTTAATTTATCATGAAAAAATATAATACAAACTGTTTTACGGGCATTTTCTTTTTGATTTTAAGGCTATTTTTCAGGAGTTTTTAGAACATCAGCATATGGGCCCTGAAAATCAATTTATATCCATACAGCTGCAATATTTAAATTAATTAAACCCCTCGTTTAATTTATGGTGACCCTTACAATGACACTCCACAGAAATTCAAATTAATAAACTTTGCACCGTGAAAAGCAAAATTTTCCAACTCTTAGTCATAGTTCTTTGTATTAAATGATAAACAAATGTTTCCCCACTTTTTCAAGCAGCAGTATTCAGCCAAACACGAAATTACATCTCCTAGACAAAATATACAACAGAGGGTTTCGAAAATGCGATAAGGGGACTACAGAGGTTTGACATTTAAAAAAAATGGCTTGCGTTTAATTGTTTGTAACAAGGTCGCGAATAAATATAAAACGTTTTGTCTGTGTAGAGGTATTTAGTATAAAATGATAAAATAAGAAAATGTCGCGATATTTATTCCCAGGTGAATGATATTGCCGCTCCAACGTAATGATGCAAACTATGTAAAATTCGATTTTACCAGGATTACAGTCGAATGGATGAAGATTTCGGGAAATCCCAGAGATATTTCTTTTTCTTAGGCTTCCCTCTATTGATTATACCTGAAAAATTGAAAATGAAACCAAAATGCAAAAAATGGCGCCCAGATAACAAAAAATGTGGAAAAATGCGAGTTATTCGTTATTATAAAATGGTGAAAACATTTTTTATTTAATCAGATGTTAGGTATAATTAATGCATCATTGTGTTTTACAACTCTGGTATACATTTCAAGTTGATATCTCTAGCGGTTTTCGAGATATCGTGGTAAAATCCCCCAAACATGTAGTTTGGAGAAAATCGCGTTCAAATATTCGATACAATATTTATGTTAGAACAGTCGTACTTACGCGTTAAACATTTCCTGCACTATAGAATTCCGGCACTTTGGCTGAAAGTCTACAGGACCGTTCTATTCTACTCGGGTAAGGGAGGTAGCATTAGCTGCGCGACTACCTGCGTTCGGCCGGCCGCACGGCACATCACGTTTTATAATCCACTGACCACAATTTTCTGAATTTTTCGAAAATTCAAACGGGAAGATATTTTTAAAGGATTGCACTATCAAAATATACAAAAAAAAACAAAAAAAAAACAATAAAACCCGAGATCGATTTTTCGATATTTCAAACCTCCCTCTAGTCCCCTTAAATATTACTCTAGTACGTAATGTGTTTCGATGCAAAAGGAATTTTATGATTCTTACGTAGAGATGCGCAGATATCGCGCTTATGGACGACTGGGCAAATAAGTAGAATTATAAGCAATTGCACTTTTTTTTTCAAAAGGCATGTAAAAAAATACTCTGAGCAAAAGTTGTCAAGGATGTAGGTATTAATAATATTAGTCTATTATCGCCGAAGCAAATGATTAAACTTGCAAACTCGTAATCGGGTTTCAGTTGCGTCTATGAATTTTAACAATAACTAAAATAATAAAATTACAGCACAGTGGTTTTGGACCTCCAAAATTCAAATGTGAAGTTCAACAGAAAGAAGGGTCATTCTCCGTGAGCCTTTAGCGTTAATCTCTATCAGGGTGTAGCACGTGACGTCATCAAGAAGTTTCAGTGAAGTGGCAACAGTCCCTGCAAGTTCCTGAAGGACAAGCATAGCCAAGGTCTTTGAGCATAGCTGGCTGTCCTGCACTTAGTGTGTAAAGTGCAATCATTAGTGGTCGGTGTTTATAAAAAATTTGAAGTCAAAATAATGCCTAGATTTTGTGGCATTATGAATTGCGGTAATAGAGGAAATCGAGACCATAAGTCTTTTTCAGGCTACTAGCTGCTGTCTCTAAAAGCAGTACCAAAAAAATTCGCTCATATGCCGAACGAAGTGGAGATCGCTTCCCAGAGCTTAGAAAACACTTTTTATTGAAGAGTTAAACTCTTCACAGGCAGGGAACCTTTTAAATGTTAGTTTTATCCAGAAATCAATGATTTCTGCTAAAGCAGTGATTTCTGGTAAAGCTGAAAATCTATCTTTTACTTGTTCAGACGCTATTGGAGTGCAAGGCGTTTCATTCGCTGATTCAAAGTTTTCAAGTTGAATTTAAAAGCTGTTGGCTGTTTTTTATGCGTAGGTTCTATTGCTACTGACTATTTTCTTATAAAACACCTTTTAGAGTTTGTCTCTTAGTTAAAATATTTCTTAAATAAACTCTTCGGTCCCCAATCGGCACTTCTGTTTTTTTTTCTCCAAGGACTTCTTTTCAGAAGGTTCCTGGTTGATCAAGGGGGTGTGGAAACTTCTTACAGGGTTAATTTGTTATAAAACCTAAATTTTAGTCAGAATTAAATCTCTGGCTCTTCTATGATTTTTAGATTTCGAGCACACCGTTCCCCTGACTCACTTTTTTTTTTGCGAGTTTTCGGCTTTTCACTTTTAAGGTTATTTTGGCTGTCGGTGTTGGGGTTTTTTAGTTTACTACTTTGTTCTATATGATATTTCCTCCCCAAACTACCGTTCATTTTATTTTTAGTACACCTGGATTTTTACGTGGAGCTAAAGCACACTTTTGCAGAAAAATACAAATAATGGCTAAAATTATTGTCCAAATAAAATTCTTTTTGATGTCTAGGTCTGTTTACAGGCCAGTGTTATGCTGATAAATTTATTTAAGGAAAAATAGATTATGGAGCACAAATCCCAGCAAAAATATTTTGCTTTTTCACCACAATTTTACGAAAAAAAAAAAAAGATTTTGCTCATTTTTCTAAGGTTTGGAAATCGCTTCCCAGAGCTTAGAAAGACACTTTCTGTTGAAGAATTAAACTCTCAAAAAGGCATAGAATCTTACAAGAGTGGGTTTTATCCCAAACAAGCGATTCCTGGAAAGAAAGAAAACCCATCTTTTTTTACTTAGGTCTCCGCACCTAGGAGGGAAGAGAACTTACTTATTAAGGCAGCGTACGTATTTTCTCCAAAAATTACTAATTACTCACGAAGTTGTGATCGTACTAAATTACCCTGTAAAAGAATACCGAAGACTACAATTTGTTACATGCTTCGAAACTTTTATATGCCTCGAATTGTTCTGCAGTAAAGGCACTTCGACCAAAGACGAGGTAATCGAAAATATTTACTATTTGCACTTTCTGAAAACTTTTCGCATCACCTTCAAAGATACTTCCATTCAGCATATAAGAATATTTTCCTTCAATATCTTTAATTTTTTCCAAATACCGCATTGTGTAGTCGGAATTTAAAGTTTCAAAGTAAGACGCCATCTTTTCAACGGAGCTGGTTGTCCTTCACTTACGTTACTAAGGCTCCTTGCCATGCTGAGAGTTACGTGTCTGATACATCCTCGTGTCCCTGTAACATAATAAACAGTTGATGTCGATTGTAAACTTGTCGAGAACGTTACATTTCTAGGCTTCTTGCCACTTTTATTTATAGTACTAACTCATAGAGTGTGCCATACACGGGAGAAAAACCGGTGACTGAAATTCTTACAACACGAATCGTAGAATACATAAAAGCACACCGGGCAAAAAATTTATCACCCCTGTCAGAACTAATCTATTAACGGGTGACCACCTCTTGCTTTATAACAGCATGGATCTCATGTGGTAGAGACTCCACGAGGTTATGGATGTATTGAACATCGATTTGCAGCCACTCGTGCGTCAATTGGTCCCGAAGTACCGCCAGAGTGCGTGGGTGTCTATTCCGGCGTTTCGCCTTCTCTTCCAAATGATTCCAAATATTTTCAATACGATTTAAATCTGGGAATTTGGCGAGCCAGTCGAGGTGAGAAAGTGTTGCTGTTTGTTCGTCGTCCCACTCAGACACAATCTTAGCCCTGTGCACTCGGAAATTGTAGTCTTGGGAGACAGGAGTGGCAATACGATGCTGCTCGTGACGATACAGGGCAAAGGACAACACTTCGTCATTCAGAATGCGGAGGTACGCATGATGGTTCAAATTGATCGTCACTGCAACGAGAGGGCCCATTTCCTGGTACAAAAAAAATCATCCCCAAAACATCAGAGAACTCCTCCAGCTTAAACAACACCTTGGACACAATTAGAATTGAGACTTAATTGGGCCTGCGATGCGCTCGTCGCCTCCTATCATTAGAGTACAAACAAAAACGAGACTCATCAGACCAAATTAAACATTTCCAATCCCCCACAATAAAGTGGTGGCGCCTCTGAGCCCATTGATAACGTGCGACTTTGTGACTTGATGTTAAAAGAGGTTTCTTCCGTGGTACTCTGCTCCAGATGTCCATCGCATGCAGTTCTCGTTGCAATGTCCCTTCGGAAATTGGTTGGAGTGGACTTTCATTGACTGTTTGGAGCAATTGTTGCCTGGTTTGAAACCGATTTGCAGTTATTAGGCGTGAAAGATGGAGGCGGTCTCTGTTGCTGAGAATCGTTTTCCGGCCACAGTTACATCGCCGATTTTTCGTTGACTGAGAAGTACATCACCGTTTGTAGACCCACTATACAGTACGCTTCGACACACCAACAAATTGGTCGACTTCATTCACTTTGTGTCCGTGGGCATGGCCAAACACGATGGCTCCTTTTGGCCACTCAGTCACGTCTGCCTTACGACCCATAAATTCAACACAAACGTTGCTCTTCACCACTGCACGAGACAGAAATGATGCTGTAGACCACGTCAGTGCTATTTATCTCCCAACGATGCTATCACAGCCTCTCTGTGCAACCGATAACTCCCTACTGGCATTTCTGTTAGGGGTGACTAACGTTTTGTCCCATGTGCTTACATAACTGTAATAAACTGTTTAATTATTAATGGGCAGTCTATAAGATAGGTCGCCAACCTCAAGATTTTCGTAATATTCCGATTCAATATTCCATGACAGAAGTCTATTATACTGTATAGGTTAATAGATTTTAACCTGTCATATGACGGTCACAGTACGTTAAAAATCATATAACGTAAAAATGTAATTAATAAAAATAATGTTAACACCTACGTAACAGAACAAACGTAGCACACAGTTGTTCGAGCATGTGCGTGTTGCCACAGATGAAGTCGTTTGTCTTACTAACTTCATTTTATTTTCCGGCATTTCTCCTGGAGTTTACGTATCGTGCGATAGCGGTGAGTTTAGTTCCGATTTCGGTCACCGGATAAGAGCAGGTGGTGCTGCAATTATTGAATGACGTCAGAGCGTTACGGACACACATAGCTTGTTATATACGTTTTATATTTCTATAAAATCAATATTTAATGAATCTTAATTTATCAATTTATTAATTTGTAGCTAGCTTGATCTCTGTTAGGTTTGAAGAGGAGGAACAAACTTAACTCACTACCAGAACCCGGGGGTTAAAAAAACTAGAGCACTAATAGCTAAACTATCAGGATATGTGTTTTCCAACTAAACTATCATTGAATGGATTTTCGCATAGCTAAATATAAAATGAATTTCAGGTGTGCACAATCTACAGAATCTAAAAAAATATTTGATCTCCTGAGGCGTATTTGTACCAGGTCTGCAGACAAACAGGCAGCCTACAAACTGTTTCTCCCTGAGTTCTAACAGGGGAGAAACGAGTATTTTCGTGATGGGGGGGGCAGTGTCGGGAGTAATCGGGGACCTTTCTGATATATTTCTACAAAATGAAAAATTGTTCTTAGTGTGTCTACAAAGTCTTCCAATTAATTAGCGAAAGTAATATACTCTTAAGTAATACCTTCCTTCACGAAAAAAATATTCAATTTGTTATTAAAAGGTAACAAATCCAAGCTTTTCTTTGGTTCCATACGACCCCCGCGTCGTCCCTCTGGATCTTCCCCTGAGTTCTGCTGCTTTAACGGGCAGAAGCCACTAACGATTTATCTACAGCAAGCACAGCAGATGATCCACGGCTTTCAATATTTTTCTCAGGTGAAGTTTTAAGTTCTTTTAAAAGCAAGGTGCTTGATGTTGTGAAAAACAATGAACTATGCAATAAAGAATCTATTGATGTTTCCAAAATTGCGTTTGCCGCCCCAGGAGCCAGGTCGTCTGAGATGCTGGCTTCTAATCATTCGTCTGAGATGTTCCCTGATTGGAGTCCCTGATGATGCATGTGTGGAGCAGTAGCTGAGAGCAACTGGGGTGATCGCCTCTCCTAAAAAAATAAGTTTCATTTTTTTTTTTCAATGGCCAGTACGTGTTTATAAAATTGCTGTAGTAAATAAGTTTTATTTTTATTTTTCAATGGCATTCATTTTTATAAAATTGCTGTAGTATATCTGCAGGTTCCCGTAAAAATTTTCATAACAACTAAACTTCGCTGTAAATTTGGAGATAAAATATTCTGTTCTAGCTTCAGCAGAAAATAAAAACAGCAAGAAATAAGAGCCTCAGAAAGAGAAAAAGCTGAGAGCGGAAGTAAAAAGAGATTCTGACTGAGCATGAAAAGCAATGGGTGAGCTTTGTTTTTTGTTCTTAGCATTGCCTAACATCACTATACTCCAAGTCACCCTAAAAGTGTACTGTTGCTAATGGCGGAAGAGCCTTACCACGACTTGTCCTGGAACGCAAGAACGGTAATCATCCGCGTTAATGTGCTCTTCTACTGTTTCCTTTCTGATAAACCTACCTCTATACTACATGTAAACGTAATATATGTGTTCATCGAAATAACTGCTTGATATTTAATAACTGAAATCCTTTTTTAATAATAAAATTTGGTTACTTGCTAAATTTTAGTGCCATTTTTAGTGCCAATGTTTTGCGTAATCCAGAAGTAATGGTTGACTATGACCGTGACCATGGAGTATATTACAAATGGGAATCATTATTTACGATTGCACAAAAGCATTTTTTTAAGTGTATTTAGATTGTTCGCTCTTTCCTCGCTTGGATGGAGGTGCGCATACTTTCATATGACCCGTTATATTTTTGGTTCCATAATCTTTTATTAAACCGTCGACATCTTTCTTTGTAATTATACACTTTCCACATTTTGAACAACAAGCAAGAACAAACAACTCAGAATTATTCTCCGGCTCCTTAATGAGACGAAACAATTTCCAGCATTCACTCTTCCCCTTGTGGTTTTCAACAAGCACGTATTTGTTGGCCTCGACGCCTTTCTCAACCTCCTTCATATTAAATCCATCCATATTAACAAATCAGGAGTCCATTGCGACATGACATGTCATGGGAACGGGATGTTAGCACATCAATCGAAAACCTCTGAATGCTCAATGTAAAAGATGCGATGTGAAAAATAACTCTTAGTCATACAGTGAACTTCGCACGGACAGATTGAATCAGCTGAGAAGCAGGCGAATGACGTTTGCCTGTACCTTGCCCTGCACAATCTCACTGTAAAAGAACGCAAAGGAAGGATCTTTTTACTAGATGGAGTCGGTGTGTTGTCTGACGTCGTTCGATGGAAATCTTCGTTGCTTTAAGAAAGAGACGACAATATTTTTGCGTGGCAAATCATTATTCACTCCGTGGGCACCAGTATCGACTACAGAATTCCACAACGCGTATTTTTCCTTGGAATATATTTTTCTCTTTTCAAAAATAAAACGGGAATAAAATCGGGTCAGGAACACCTTGACTCGACCTGTTGGACCAGCAAGAACCCGTCGACCCGTTTCCATCTCTGGTCATAAACAAAAGCCAGTAACAAATTTCCCAGCTGGAAATGTTTTTATTAAATTAAAAAAAAACCTTGTGATGCCAGGAAGGGTAAGCTCCGTAAGTTTATAGTGTGTGCCCTCCATAAAATCTCTCTCTTTTTTTCTCAGACCGGAGCAGCGCCCTTAAGACGAGTTTCCGGATCCGCTACAGGGGGAAAGCGTATGTCCGAAGGCACTGACTCTGCCTCGTTTCTGGAAACTGTGACCCCAACTTAGGGATGGACGACTGCTAACAGTCCTCACTTTTAGTCGTTAATTCCCGAAACAAAAAAACAATATATTTGATTTTAATATTTGTTAAGTCAAAAGATCATATTTGGGGCCCAGGTAGCACAGCATTGTCATTTAACGTAGGCCCAACACTGGGCCACCGTCACCTTTTCCTAAACGACGGAGCTCAGTGTTGGGCCTACGTTAAATTGCAAAGCTGTCCACCTGGCAAGGTATTCATTTTCTATTCCTGTCACAGTAAAGCTGAGTTTATTGAATTTTCTTTCAATGCACAATAAAGTTTAGTTTATTGAATTTTTACCTTCTTTAAAAGCAATCAGGAAAAATCACTTATATACAAACGGACACTACTTCAATATTTGCGCATATTTTCCAAAAGGTTCTGTATGTTTTCCCATTTTTTCTCTAAATATTCTTGATAAAGAATTAAAATAATGTTTTGACGATTGTAATGAACACAATAAAACTTTTTGCTTTGCATTTCATTTGAATGGTAAAACTTCGTACCGCTTGCGACAGATTTTTATAAAGCAATTCAAAAACAGAAGGCAGAACTTTTCTTTTAGTCTGTTTTTCTGTTCGCAACTTCTTTTGTGTTCGTGAGACGTTATTTGATAGCAGATAATAAATTGCAGAAGATTTGATACTGCCGTTCAAATCCGCTTAAGCGAATATCGTGGCTCAGATTTTCCTGTTGAATTTGTTGAATTGGACTGTGAAAGAGTGAGGCTTTCCGCAGAATACTTTATTTGAAAGATAATTTCAATGCAGAGATGTCGAGGGAATAAACTCAAGTTAGTTTATCCCGCTTGAACTTAATGGTAAATTAATGCTGCCGCTGCGAGGCCGCGGTAATTGTGTTGTAGGGAGTTTGTTAAGTTTGGCCTTGTAAATCAGGCAAATGTATTTTTCTTCATCACATCAAAGACGTTTATAGTTGTTCTCAGGGAGGCAACTCAAAGCGAGCTAACAGTAATTTAGTGCAGGGTGGGCATGGGATTTGTACGGGGTCAGCATCAATTTAAAGGAAAGTCACTGCCTAGCACTGAAAAGACAGGCATGCAGTTTTAGGGATGCTCGATTTACTGCTAAGATAATGTACCCATGCCAAGAAAGTTTAAACAATGTATTTTATTTCCACTCTAACAACTTGCATGGAACCACGCATTTCACATTTTAAAAGATCCCGCATGGAAATTAAGAGAAGTAGCTCGCATTTTTTCATTTGATTAAATCACGAATCAGATAACAGACGGGTTATTTTAGTGCATACGATTTTGTCGGAAGATTTCTGTTAAGCAAAAAATAAAAAACAAGAATTGAAATTAAAAAAAAAAGAAATATTTAAAGTAAAAAATTAAGCAACTGAAAATTTTCTAAAATTTCATTGCATCAAAGAATTATTTAAGAAAATGCATATTAAAATAACAATAATAAGAACTTCATAACAGGACAATACACCTCAAAGTAAAATAATAATAAAAGACATTTTATCAAATCGCTACCAGTATAGTTTACCGGACGTGAGTCGAAGAAATATTCGTCACAAGTACGCATATATACAATTAAGGAACTAAATTTCAGAGGAAATATATCAGGAAATTTTACGAAATTTTAACTTTTATCACTAATTCTAACATATTTTTTTAAAAAAAAGTAATCTTCTCCTCATAACTTTTTAGATTTTTAAAATTTTATCGGCAATCTTTTTTTCATAACTTTAAGGTTTTTAAAAGTTTATCAACAATCTTCTCTTCATAACTTTTAAATTCTTTAAAACTTTCAGACATCTTTCCTTCATAGCTTCACGATTTCTTAAAATTTTATTAGCAATCTTCAAAGAAATACTAGAATTGACATGAGATTGATCCAAATCGTGGGAGTTAGGGAAAGTTAGTTTACAGAGAAACTAACTTCTGCTATCTCATGAGAATATACAGTTGAGGACCATAGTGGTACAACATATAGCTATCATGGTGCTTATTACACTGAATAACGTTACTACATCAATCAGAAGACATCGCTCTTTCCATGTGTATAAGTGGGTCACGGAAAAATTATCATTGGCCGCCGTAGGGAATCAAACCCAGGGTGCAGTGGAAGCATATCCGGCGCGTAACTGAAAGACCCTGGGTTCGATTCCCGGTGGCGGCCAATGAGAATTTTTCCGTGACTCGCTTATAAACGTGGAAAGAGCGATGACTTCTGTTTGAGGTTCCTAGTCCACGTCAAATGTCTGTATTAATTATTCATTCGCCTTCCAATTATTTGTTCAGTTGCTGGTTACCATCTTTGGGGAATCCCCAGCATTGTGCGGAGATCCAAGAAGCAATCTGCCAATTGGCTTGGCAGTTAGTGTATGTGAGTCTGTAGGAATTCGAAGCCGCTGTGGTGCAGTGGAAGCATATCCGGCGCGTAACTGGGAGACCCTGGGTTCGATTCCCGGTTGCAGCCAATGATAAATTTTCCGTGACTCACTTATAAACGTGGAAAGAGCGATGACTTCTGTTTGATGTTCCTAGTCGACGTCAAATGTCTGTATTAACGTTACTACGTCAGGGAACAGAAGCAAACCTACAGTAAGTAGCCATAAACGACGACAACTCGACCTCCTCGATGGCAACATGTTTCTCGATATAACAAAAAAGGACCGAAGATAGTTACATACAGTTAATCTTTATCTATCATTGTTAAAAGTTTTAAAAGTTCATACAGCTTGTGACGTGCCTGCCCCGCAGGACGCACACGACGTAAAGGCAGATAGCAGCAAGAACGAACGTCTGCGTAGCTCAGTTGGTAGAGCGACTTTTCCGGAATACGTGGACTCGGGTTCGTTCCCCAGCGTGGACCAAAAATGACGGAGAAATTTACTTCGTTATAATGGCGCCCGAACTTTCCGGATGACCCGGCCGTTCAAGATCTCGGATTGGTGTGATGCTCTTTCCACAACGTGAGATAGGAAAAATAAGAGAATCCCTTCTCCAGAGCTTCGAAAAATAAATGTGTGTGACGTTGCATTCCACACATAAGATTGAATGGGTGTTCTCAAGTGCACGTTCTACAGCGGATGGCTGCCTGCAACGATTTATGGTCACGGCTGACCCGTGGGTCATTCCCCGGCCCTCTTTCGGGGGAAAAAGGGGGAGTGGATGTGACGTGCCTGCCCCGCAGGACGCACACGACATAAAGGCAGATAGCAGCAAGAAGCTGCGTAGCTCAGTTGGTAGAGCGACTTTTCCGGAATAAGTGGACTCGGGTTCGATCCCAGGCGTGGACCAAAAATGACGGAGAAATTTACTTCGTTATAAGCTGCATATGAGTACCATGACATTGTAAGCAATAACTTATTGTGTCGGAAAGAATGTAATGCCTGAAAATACAAGGCAACATAATGTGCTAACTACCATATGTACAAGTACAACTCAGGCCAAAATGTAGTTGCCATCATTTGCGACGACCCACTGCCGTCGTCTGGGCAGCAGTTGGGTACCTTCCCTGTAGAACTGTGGGGGCTTGGACGCAAAAAAATGAATAAGTGCGCGTTCCACATTGTCCCGGTTGGTGAAACGCTGTCCGTTTAGGAAATTCTGCAACGACCGGGAAAGGTGGTAGTCTCTTGGGGAAATGTCCCGGTAATAGGCTGAGTGTGGCAGCAGCTCCCAGTCCAGGTTCCAGATTTTGTGACAGGTCATTTGCGCTGTGTGAGATCTTGATCCATCCTGCTGTAATAGGACGCTCTTGTGATTGAACGGGTGCTGGTCATTTCAATGTGAGCGATACGTGCAGATCGTCGAGCTGATGGCGGTGATAGCGGTGTTGTCCAGTAGCAGCTCAAAAACGAAAGATGACACGGAATTTTCGGGTATAATAAGCACGTCTTTCGAATCCGTTCTGACGCAAATTAAATTTATCAAAGCTATTCAAAGTCAATGGAACCGATATGGAAACAATAGTGTCTGACGGAAGAAAGAAGTTTTTTAATCGGGTTTTTAATCCCTCAGATATTGCTATAAACGGAATTGTGAGTTTCCGCCCTCTGGTTGCAGACTTCTGCGTTCAGAAAGACATGAATTTATATGAGAAACATTTCGTACCGGAAACGTTCTCCAACACGGAAGGAATTTTTCAAGTCGGACTTTTAGAAGCAGAGATATTGACAAAAATAAGATGTGACTTTACGTCCCCTGGTGGGAAAACCATGCATTATTTTAGGAAGAAAGTATTCTCAAAAGGTTTTTTCATATGAGCGGTACAGGTCCAAGAAAAAAAAATTAGTCTAGGTTTTAGGACCCCAGATGTTGCTACAAATATATCAGAAGCAGAAATTAACATTTATGCTCCCTATTGGCCAAACCCATTCTTTACCAAACATTAGAAATTATGTGAAAAATATTTTCCATCAGGTGTTGTATGCGATTCAGGAAGAATTTTTCAATTCGGAGTTTTAAAAGCACAAATAACGCAGAAAACGCAATTGACCTTTGTGCCCCCTAGCGGAAAGTCTACGATTTACTTGAAAATTTTGAATTTATAAGAAAAACATTTCGCATCGGAAACACTATCCAACAAAGAAGGAATTTTTCAAATCGGACTACTGGAAGTAGAGATATTGACAAAAATAGGATTTACATCCACGCCCCCTGGCGTAGGTGCATCGGCAGAAAGGGCTTACATTTGCACGGCAGTATCGGAATTGGACCTTCGCTGATTGGCAAAGGATTGGCTTCTCCGATGAGTCACGTTTCCTCTTTCATCGAACGGATGGACGTTGGCGTATAAGGCAAGAATAATTGGAGAACAAACACTCTTCAACCATTGCTGGAAGAACACAAGCTGGTGGGAGCAGCGTATTAGTCTGGGGAATGTTTTCGTGGCATTCCCTGTGTCCACTCATACCTGTGAAAGGCACTATGAACCGAATTCATTATGAATCCATCCTTGCAGACCACCTACACCCATACAGGCTGATTGTCTTCCCTGGGGCGCATGGGATCTTCCAGCAGGATAATGCGACGTGTCACACAGCCAAAAATGTTCGAGGGGGTTGGAAGAGCATGATGAAGACTTCAAAGTACTTCCTTGGCCCCCTAATTCGCCAGACTTAAAACCAATTGAGCATTTTAGGGACCACCTCGATTGTGTTGTTCGCTCTATGGATCCTCCACCACTCACCCTCCAGCAGCTGTCAGATGCACTGCAGTCAGCATTGCTCCACATACCTGTGAACACCTTCCAGCACCTTCTTGAGTCATTCCCAGCCCGTCTAGTTGCTGTCCGCGCTGCATAACGTAGGAATACACGCACGCAGACCGTTACGCCGACTGCCCTTAACACCATTGCATCGTCGTCAAAGACTACAATGGTGTCGTGCTAGACTGTCATGGAGCCACGCAGAATGGCTGCGGGTGACCTTTATTGGCGAGTCCCACTTTTGTCTTGAAGGAGACGACCAAGGAATCAGTGTCTGGAGGCACCGTGGTCAGCGCCAAGATGAACGGTTTGTTGTCTGACGTCGCACGTCTAGAAGGCCTGGTGTCATGGTGTGGGTTGCAATTGCCTACGATGCTGCCAGATCACCTTTGGTGTTCATTACAGGCACTTTGATAGCCCAACGTTACGCTAATGAGGTCCTGCAACCAGTGGCCCTAGCTTTTCTGAATGCTCACTCTAATGCAATTTTCTAAAAAGACAACGCTCGTCCGCATACTGCTGCTGTCTTGGGAGCTTGCCTTCAAGGCACTGACACTCTGCAACGGCCAGCCACATCGCCGATTTAAAATGTGTGGGATGCTATTGGACGCTCTATCCACACTCCGCCCTTACCGCACAATCTGCGGGAACTGCGTGAGAAGATTCAAGTTGAATGGGATGGCTTATCAAAGGACACTATTAGGAACCTATACAACTCCACGCCGAGACGTCTGGCATGCTGTGTGAGCAAACAGGGCTGCCTAACGCAATACTGAGAGACACTACTTATTGCCCATGTCAGTCTCAATGTTAAATCCTTTCTTGTTCCTGGTAAAATTTACCTTCCTTCCGAATAGCATTGCAAACCGACACGTTCTTCTGGGTGCAACTATTTTTTGACCATGAGTGTATAAACAACGCGCCCGCTTGAAGAACAGAGGCGCAAATCTAGGTTTTAGTGACCTCCTTTTCAACGCTTCACTCGGCGGCAAGCATCGCGGCTAACTGTCCAGATACTGTAATTAACACATCCTCCTGTAGCCATTGCTGCAAAACTATCATTTACACTGCCTTAAACCAAACACAAATACAATAGACAACTGTTCAGTACAAGAACTCTACTCCAAAGGGCAGCATTCAGCTTTATACGGAGATGGAGATGAACTTGAGTGTAAATTCAGACATGTTTGAACATGTTTACACACAGTAAATATCTGAAATCATAATCTTGTGAGTTATAATCTCTCATAAAAACACACTTTGCGTATGATCAATATTACATCTTTTTGCGAGTGTGAAACACCAAGTAATACATGTACTTTCACCAAGAGTACACCGTTTGCAAAATAACGCATTTTAATTAAAGTGTGACCAAGTTTTTGGAGATCTCATCCCACTTCACTGAAAAACCTATGCTTTTCCAATGCTGTATTTTGACAGAATGCACAGGTTCAATGTGCTATTAGAACTGATAAGTGTGCGTCAGAAGATGAACATGGTTATGTTCGAAAACGTTAACGAATACATACGTTCGTTGTTGGAGTGTTCCGACTACTTTGCTCGGGAGATTTTGTAATATACATAAACTTTAAATTGACAGTAATATAGGAAGTAATATTTGTAATTTGGATAGTGCTCATTTGTCTCACTCAATGATTGCATGGATACACATGGTGTGAGTGAACACAGAATCGTGCGTTTTTCTTCAGCTGCATGTGTAAATAGAAACTGACTAACGTAGGACAAGTCCGGGACAAGAGTGTGAGATTTCCTAAGGACTTTGCAAGGAAACTTTATTGTGCCAGGCAACTTTATTTTGCAAGAAAACTTTATTTTGCAAGAAAACTGTATGTATATAACTAAATTTTAACTATTTTTCAGCAAATATATCATTACAGTAGAGTATGTGAATTTTTACTGTACTTGAAAACATAACATAGACAAAGTGCTACCAAAAAAAACCCAATTAATTCGTACGTGTTTGTCAGTGTATTAAAATATGTGCATTTTAACAGAAAAATAAGATATTGTAAAAAATTGTATCATTAAAAGGATTTTAGATATCTTTGGAAATGGTGTAATTGTGAGATAGAACCAAATACAAACGTATAGTCTATAA
The DNA here is from genome assembly GCA_039090855.1 of Macrothele yani. Classification (NCBI taxonomy): domain Eukaryota; kingdom Metazoa; phylum Arthropoda; class Arachnida; order Araneae; family Macrothelidae; genus Macrothele; species Macrothele yani. Next base: position 65,575,176 of record CM077028.1, on the reverse strand, counting down.
TATGTGAACTGGAAAAGCATAGGTTTTTGACTGAAGCCCTCCAAAAACTTAGTCACACTTTAATTAAAATGTGTTATTTTGCAACGGTGAGCTCTTGGTGAAAGTACATGTATCACTTGGTGTTTCACACTAGCAAAAAGATGGAATATTGATGTTTTCACACATTTTGCTACCCTTTTATCTACCTCCTCCCTCAGTACTTCTTCCTCCTGTCTAAAAGTGCAACTAGATTCATGTTCTGACCTGTTTCACAAGTTTGAGTGGTAACACTATCTTGTACTCGATCATAAAGAATCTAAGTTGTAATATATTTTTTTGTTTAATCCGATGATTTAAAATTTTCGTTTTGTAGAAAAGTGCACAATTTTTTAAATCAGCACAAAGGAATTAATAAGGAACGCAAAGTGCATTTCGAACAAAAAAACTCTTGTGTACCTGTGGTGTCACGACTCGAGTTCTTAGACCACCCAACGCCGCTTCTCACGTACACTCAATTTTTCAGTGCCTCAAACTAAGAATAAAAGCATTTCTCTCAATCCGTGAGAGAATCCAATTCCACACGTACATGAATTCACTGAAGCTGACTTTCTGTCTCTTCGAACCAAATTCACAAAGCTTATTCTTGTGGAGTACAATTCGCTCTTTTGTTTTGGTATTTTGTTGAAACCAGCCATCGAGAAACCGCAATCGGAGGATAACTAATAAAACAAGGTCACCATTAAGAGAAGCTGAATTCTAGTAAAGGAAGGATATCACCATATTTTCTCACTGGCAATAATGATCGAAAGCCTTATTAAAGCGGAAAAAAGGAAAATACACATCGAAAAGAGAGAAAAAGAAGTAAAAATGTTCATCAAAAAGTAGTGCACGTAAAAAAACGGGTGTCAAATATTCTACAAAAATATGTTTAAAACAAAGTCTTTCAACGTAACTTCCATCATTAAAACTAACTATTCAAGAAAAGAAAATCGTTAAATTATGCAGCACGAATAAGAAATGAAGAAATAAGATGGTCTGATATCAATTATATTGACAATAATGATCATTAAGGCTGAGCAAGACTTGCTTTGAACAGTTGTACAGCAGTTACGAGTGTTTTTGCTTTTATTTCATTCGCAACACTACTTTCGAGGGTAGTCGCGTTTTTTGATCTCCAGAAAAGAATTTGGCTCAAGTCCTGGGACTATTTTCAATGTAAAATGAAAGAACATATATAAAAATTAGAAAGAGAGTTTGTCATTAGTATTCGTGTCTCCTTTTCAAATTAAAAGATAACAGAGCCCGGATCAATATTGGAATGATCTACAAACGTATCAAAATCCAATACATATATACACTCATTAGACAAAAAGACGAAACATTAGAGATAGGGTTGATGAGCAGTTGACATGGGCACGGCCCCAAGCGGAACACAAGCGATAAATAGGTGGATAGCAAAGTTTCCCAACATTTAATTCATATTAATACAGACAGTTGACGTGTATTAGGAACATCAAACAGAAGTCATTGCACTTTCCACGTTTATAAGTGAATCACGGAAAACTTCTCATCAGCCGCCACCGGGAATCGAACCCAGGGTCTTCCAGTTACGCGCCGGACACGCTACCATTGTACCAGAGCGGCCTCGAATTCCTCCAGACTCACATACGACAAACGCCACTTGGCAGGTTGCTTCTAGGAGCCCCGCACCATGATGGGGATTCACCAAAGATGGAAAGCAGTAATGTGAGTCTGGAGGAATTCCAGGTCGCTGTGATGCAGTGGTAGCATGTCCGGCGCGTAACTGGAAGACCCTGGGTTCGAATCCCGGTGGCGGCTGATGAGAATTTTCCCCTGAGTCACTTATAAACGTGGAAAGAGCGATGACTTCTGTTTGAAGTTAATTCATATACCCAATAGGTGTTCCCAACAATGTTTCCCAATAGAGAAAAATGGGTAAATGTGGTGATCTGAGCGACGTTGATAGTTAACGCATCGTCGACGCAAAACAGATGGGTCATTCTATTGCCCAAGTGGTAAGAACCCTAGACTTTCAGAGGGCAACCGTATCAAGGGTGTACCACGAGTATACCATCGATGGTCGTACCAGCGCCCAGAGATTAAGCGGTGGCCGACCACACGCGACTGATGAAAGGGATCAACGCCGACTACAAGGCAAGACCGACCACTTGGTAATGGCAGCGCGAATCACATCCATGTTAAATGTGCGAGGGCCAAGAAGAATAAGCGAGCCCTCGCTGGATACCACGGGCTAAGGAAGCCAACGCTCTACTCGAGTGCCACTCTTGACTTCTCGTCATCGGACATTACAACTCGCCTGCTGCAGAGAACATCAAGTATTCAAATTTAAACGTGCATAACAAAACTTGACTTCTGCAGAGTGGCGCCGCATCGTGTGGTCAGATGAATCTCGTTTTCAGCTGTACCGAAGTGACGAGAAGATGCATGTGTGGTGTCGATAATATGAGGCCCTGGCTCTGCCGCGCCATGTCAGAGCAGTTTAAATAGGTTGTGGCTCTGTGGTGGTTTGGGGAGCCTTCTCATGAGGCACAATAATTCCCATATACTGTTTTTGGAGAGGTTCTTATCCGCTGTGCGCTACCAGCGTTTGCTGGATGATCACCTACACTCTTTCATGGTCAATGCGCATCCTGCTGCCGATGGTCCGCTTCAGCTGAACAATGAGCAGCACACCGAAGCGCAACCACTTAGCCATGGCCCGAAGAATACTAATCTGAGTACGTAACCATCCAGTAGCAACCAATGTCCCCGTATTTAAACCCTGTGGAAGCTACCTGGGATCCCGTGCAGCATAACACCAGACCCATGGATCTTGGAACGACGTCACGGTGAAGTTGTGGACAATATTGCAAGAGGCATGGTTGGTATTACCTCTAAAAACCCTCTAGCATCTGGTAGGTTCGATGCCTTGTCGTGTACAGGCTTTTATTTGCGCTAGAGGAGGACCAACACGATAATATGTAGGTATCACTAATGTTTCGCCCATGTAGTGCACTGTATACATACACTATATTGACAAAAGTCACCGGAAATCGAGAACAGAATAGCAACATAGCATTCATTGACATACATTAGTACGGTGTCCGTCCACCTTTGGCCTTAATGCGTGCACTGAGACATGCTTTCCACAAGGTTTTGGAACCCACCGATAGGTATGCGCTTCCATTCAGTACATAATGCTGCCACTAACTGTTGCTCAGTAGTAGGCCTTGGTTTCAAACTTCTTATGTGGCGCTCTAATTCATCCCATTGGTGCTCTATGGGATAAAGATCAGGGCTCTGTGCTGGCCAGTCCACACAGGATACGGAATAATCGTCAAACTACGCCGTAACAGACCTTGCTTTATGGCTCGGTGCATTGACCAGCTGGTACCAACAAGGCTCGGTTCCATAGTATTGCCACAGAGTTGGTAGGGTATAATTGCCCAGAATATCGAGGTAGACGTGCTGGTTAAAAGGTTTGTCCACGATAACCAATGGGCCGGGACCATACAACAAAAAACACCCCCACACGAGTAAACTGCCAACTCCAAACTTGACCGTAGGAACAATACACTGTGGTAAATAGCGTTCCCCCGGCTGCCGCCATACTCACACACGGCCATGAGACGGTGGCTGTATCGTATATCTGGATTCATCAGTCCATAGGACCAGTTTCCATTGATCTACAGTCCACGATAAATGTGCTTTACACCATGCTAAACGACGAGTAGCTTTCCCAGTGGAGATGAAAGGCTTATGAGCAGTGGCACGACCACGGTAACCCATGGAATGAAGTTTTTTGCGAATGGTACGTATACATACCGAAGTTCCAGCATTTTACTCACCTGTACACTGAGGTCTTGTGCAGTACTTCGTCGATTAGTTGCAACGACTCTCCTGAGGCTTCGGCGTCCTCTATCACTGATTTTCTTTAGTCTGCCATACGTTTTGCAGCTTCAGGCACGCCATATGTCTTCCACTTATTCAGTACATCCAAAACAGTTGACTTGAGTATGTTTAAACGCCTCTCGGTTTCTCTTATGGACAACCCAATAACATAACACCCAACAACCTTTCCTTTCTCAAAGTCAGTTCTTTCCCGCCGCGACATTTTCTCTCAACCTCACAGTGCGATATGATAGCGGTCAGCTGGAGGCTTGTTTTTATATCATTTGCAACTGTACCGCGCAAATTAACAACACAGCGGATCCGTTCAATTGCTTTTGAAGGGGTGTCCGGTGATTTTTGTCAATATAGTGTATAATGTTTCGTATACGTCTTATCAGTAGTACAAGGACAGTACTAAAAATAAAACGTGCATAACATACTATTCCCACCAATAGCAGTTATCAACCCTTCACTGTTAAAAGCAATGTAACGCTATATACAGGGGTTGAACACAGTAATTTGAACACATAGTAAAAGAAGGTTTTACGTACCTAATAAGGTGTGGGAGAACCTTTGGCATTCAGGATCGCCTGAATCCTCCTTAAAATGGACGCATATAAATCCTGGATGGTCGTTAGTGGGATGTTATACCATTCTTCATAGAGAAACAGCTCCAGGTCTTTGAGAGATGCAGGAGAAATATAACGGGATCTTACTCTGTTTTCCAACACAGACCACAGCGGTTCGACGATGTTTAAGTCTGGTGATTGGGGAGGCCAAGGAAGGTGTGAAAGTTCGCCCTCATGTTCTTCAAACCATGACTGGACATTCCGGGCTCTGTGAATTGGGGCATTATCATTTTGATAGATGGCATTCCCTGCAGGAAACAATGTCCGAGCCATTGGATGAACTTGATCGACCGAAATGGTTTCACACGCCCTGCCAGTTATCCGCCCTTTCAAGGTGATCAAGGGACTTGCTAAAAACCACAATACCAGCAGCATTCTGCACTGTTAGGAGCCGACAGCCTGGGTTGTACCCTTTTGACGGTGTTCGACACACATAAACACGTCCTGCTGTGCGAAATAGAAGGAATGTGGATTCATCCGACCACATTACACGCTTCCATGCGTTGGCAGTCCACGTTGTATGCTCGTGGCACCAATGCCACCGTCGTTGTGCATTCACCAGGGTCACCAGAGGTTTTGCAAAGGCAGATTTGCCGTGAATATCTTGTTTATGCAGTTCCGTGAGCACTGTTTTCGTTGATACTGGGGTCTGGAAATGCAGATTGAGTTTTGCACGGATTTTTGTGGTTTTCGTATTACGGATAAAAATCCTATTTAACACTCTCCTGTCTTTATCAGTCAGGGTCGTTTTGCGGGCGCTCTTGTGATTCACAGACGAGGTTTTGCCCCGAACACGTAATGCTTTCACGACGCTAGACACAGTAGCTCTCGATACCCCCACTACTATGGCAACTGTTATCAGGGAGGGACGAACTAGTCGGCCACCAACAATTAGCCCTCTTTCAAAGTCTGCTAGATCGCTCATTACGTTGTCATCTTGAAAACAATTTTGCAACAAGACCTTTTAAATGCTCTTAAACAGGACCTTGAGGTTCCAAACAAAGCTATTACAACCAAAAAAGTGGTGGTTACATTTGCGTATTGCGACATTAAAAGTCACATCTTTGGGTGTGGTGTTCACATTATTCTGTCGGACCCCTGTATACACGGTGATTCAGCTAAGCGTGTACAAACTTCGGAGAGGGGTAGGTTGCACAAAGACAACCCGGAATCCCATAGCAATGCACGTTCGGAAACGCCATCTTCATGCGGTAGATGGCGTTGTTCGCCCGCAAGACTGCTCATACGTTATTTCAGGATACCGGCATTTGTAAATCGTCCGCAGAGGATGTAGGACGGCTGAGTTCACGAACGCGGAAATGGATGATATGCACCTCGCATACGGAGCAGCGGACTGCAACGGACGAGCCGCGGTGCGATTGTACCAGGAAGGTATAAGATGAGACGAGTGCCAAACCAACAAGTGTTTACACGGCTGCATCAGAGGTTATGCGACACTGGTTCTTTCCAGGTGTCTGCCAGGTGTCGCCAACAATGGGTACGCACTCTTGCCATCGAAGCGAATTTGTTAAGCCATGCAGCACACACTCGAAGTGCCAGCACACGAGCAATTGCCCATCGGCTCGGTCTGTCCCAATCCACCGTATGGAGGGTTATGCACGAAGACCAATTGCATCCATATCATGTGCAGCGCGTTCAGACACTAAGCGCTGAGGGCAACCCTCAGCGCATTGATTTAGCGCAATTGTACCTGCAAAAGAGTGCGGCAGAACACCAATTTCCGGCTCCGATGCTGTTCACAGGCGAAGCGTGCTTTACACTGGAAGGTTGCTTCAATGCACATAACGCGCATGCTTTGGCGTTGGAGAACACCCATGCTGTACGACCACGTGCCGCGCAAAACCATTTTACTGTTAATGTTTGGGCCGGCATTGTCGGGGACCACTTAATTGGCCCATAGCTCACGCCTCCTCGTCTGGACGCAAGGAGTTACAGGATATTTCTGGAGGACGTCTTGCCAGAGCTATCGAACGAACAACAGGTCCCTCAGTCGCTGCGCTGTGCAATGTGGTTTCAGAACGATGGCGCCCCCGTCTATTTCAGCAATGACGATCGTCATCATATAAACATGACATTGCCGCCCCGGTGGCGCAGTGGTCTCAGGCGTTGGCCTCGGATCCTTCGTCCGGAAGGGGTCCGGGTTCGAATCCCGGTCAGGAATGGATGTTGTGTTTGTCTTACGGCACTGGCTCTTTCCCTTCCCTGAAACCAGTGACCCTAAATTAGGGACGGGCGACTGCTTATAGCCCATTGAGTTGCTCACGGTGGTCGTTAAACCTCCAATAAAAAAAAAAAAAAAAAAAACATGACATTTGGACTTCAGTGGATCAGGCGTGGTGGTCCCATTCATTGGCCTGCAAGATTGCCGGACTTACCATGCCTTGATTACTTCTTCTGAGGTTACATCAAAGGACTGGTGTACGACACCCCCGTTGAAAGTGTTTAGGACCTTGTAGCACGCATCTCTGTAGCTGCTTCGGAAGTCCGAGACACGCCAGGAATTTTCCAAAATGGTCGTGATTCCATGCGCCGACGATGTCAAGCGTGTGTTACAGCTCATGGTCGTAACTTTGAACACCTTCTGTAACCTCAATGCATTTCGCAAATGTCTTGTGAGTAATAAAAAGCATTTTGTTCTCTTACGTGCTGCTCTTTCATTTCTCGTCCTCTATGTACACTAGCACATAAAGATGGCGTTTCCGACCCTGCATTGCTAGGTGATTTCGATTTGTCTTTGTGCAACCTACCCCTCCCAGAAGTTTGTACACGCTTAGCTGAATCATCCTGATACTGAGTGGCCAAACTATTATGGCCACCGCATCATTTTATGCAAAATAGCTGTCTTGCAGATGCTGCTTACGCAAGATGGATGAAAGGGTATAAAAAGGGAACGGAAGGAATGTAGATACTAATGATGTGCATTGCGTAAGAAATACTTAGTAAAAAAACGCGATCTGACGGAGTTTGAACGTGAAATAAACGTGCTGCTCGAAGCAGTCGTGCGAGCATTAGCAAAATGGCTGCACTTGGGACATGTTCGAGGGAAGCAGTTGTTAAAGTTTACATAGAGTGAACCATCAGTCACGGGGTTTGAACTGCTGGTTCACTACTACTATTGGATACTTGAGCTGAGCAGTGAGTGGGCGGACTTGTGCTGTCCGGAGAGTAGGCTGACTTATGACTACCAACTGTTGCTCGTCTTTTGAACTCAACAAATCTGCCTGCTCCCAGCTCAGCCCGAGCATCCAGTACGGCTACCGGATGCTCGAGCTGAGCGTAGAGTAGGCAGACTTGTTGAGTCCAACAGACGGGCAACACTTCGTCACATTACAGATAAATCTGAATCAGATACCAAATCCGATGCCCTCTGAACGTGCAATTCGTCGCACATTGCATCCTACGGGCTACGGAAACGTACGACCTGCCCCTAAGCCAGGGGTGGCTAAACCGTGGCGCATTGGATTATTATAAGTGGCGCATTGCATCCTTGCGCCTACTTATTCTTTTGAAGTAGGCGCAATAACTGAATTTATCCATCTTCATATTTTCAACACCTCAGTGCTCTCAGTTCAATTCATACAGCTTTCTTACTCATCAGTTCAGCCGATTTTGTTTTTGACAGTTTACAATTGAAGGATATGAACAGTGTGTGTTTGTGTGTGTATAAGAGAGAGAGAGAGAGAAACTGCGTGAGTGAGGTGTGGTATGATTGAAAACGGTGCGATACACCCAATAAAACGCTTTCGCAAAAACTCTGCTTCAAACTCCACGCCGTGCCGTGGGTGGCTGACCTTGGCAGGTCGCCAATAAACATCGCTAAGAAACATTACTTCAGAGCGTTTTTTCCCACGAGTGCTGCGCCCTCTGGCAGGAGAAACTGAGTAAGCCATCGTGGCGTGTAGTTTGAAGCAGGGTTTTTGCGACAGCGTTTTATTGAGAGTACCAGCGTGGTTTTTGTATTGAGAGTGATTGAAAGACAGATTCAAGAATAAATATATATGACATTTGTCAAAGAAGAGCGCCACTACTGTTTCTTAACGCGAACATAGAATTCAAATACCACATAATTGATATTCTGTGCCTGTGTGGTACGACGTACGTACTTGTGATCTATTTCTTCTTTTTCAACATTTAGATTTTTAGAGTTTTGTACTTTTCTATTTTTTTTAATTCCTTTTATCCATCACAGAGCAAAATAAAATGAGCAATAGAAGCGAAGAAAGTGATAGTAAGCGTGAATTTAACGAACAGTGGGAAAATGAGTTGTTATTTATAGCAAGTCCATCAGGAAAACCGTTTTGCATTGTTTGTCAAAGTACCCTTTTACATAATAGAAGACATGATCTTAATAGACACTATAAAACACAGCAACAGACTAACATAGAAGAAAATACGAAGCTTGTTTTTGGGTCTGAGTTACGAAAAGAATATGTGACTAAGAAAAAGAAAGAAATCCGAAGAAGACAAAATATATTTGCTAAAGTAAGATGTGAAGACTTGGCGATGACAGAAGCATCAAATGAAATTGCTTTAGCATTGACGAAAAAAAGAAACCTTTTTCTGACGGGGAAAACATTGTGAAGCCTTGTCTCCAAATATTTGCACGCCATCTTGGTAATAAAAGTATTGAAAGGAAAGCAGACGAAATTGCTATATCAAGGCAGACAGTTAGGAGACTTATCGAGGAACTCTTCCAGGATGTATCTCAGCAACTGGAAGACCTTGCCCATTCTTGTAGTTTCTGTTCTCTAGCTTTGGATGAATCAACAGACACATCTGATGTTGCCCAGTTAACCAGTTTCATAAGAGGAATTGATGAAAATTTTCATGTCTTTGAAGAACTTGCCAGTCTGGAGTCATTGCATGGTAAAACAAGAGGATCAGACATATTTGAAAAAGTAAAATCATGCCTAGGTTATCTAAAATTGGATTATAGAAAACTCATCAGTGTGTGTACGGACGGAGCGCCGTCAATGATAGGTAAAGCCAATTGCACTACAACTTTGCTTGAAATTTTTTAAACCGTCCTGTATTTAAATATTTGCATTATACACCAAGAGCAACTGTGTGGGAAAACTTTAAACATGCAGCATGTTATGCTACCGGTTGTGAAATGTCTGAATAAAATTAGAGCAAGAGCATTACACAAACGAGAATTCAGAGAATACTGTCAATTGTTAGATTTGGAATATGGTGAATTTGCCCTTCATTGTGAGGTACTCTGGCTTTCTAAAGGACAGGTTCTGAGTAGATTTTGGAAATTGAAAAATGCTGTTTCTAATTTTTTTGAACAGGAAAATGAACTACCTGATGAAAGAACCGTATGATTGGACAACAACTGGCCATTTGATTTGGCATTTTTAGTTGATGTTACTAGCCATCTCCGTGATCTAAATTTAAAACTACAAGGCAAGAATAAATTATTTCCTAGCTTAGGGAACAGCATCAGTTCATTTAAAATTAAATTAAAACTGTTCATCTCTCAGTTATAAAATCAGGATTTGACTCAATTTCCACACTTGAAAGAGCAGAGTGAATGTGCTGCGGATAATAGCAATTTGACCAAATATATTGAAAAAATCAAGATTTTGCAAGGGTCATTTGAAAGTCGTTTTCATGATTTTGCTAAAGAAGAAAACTGCATGCTCGCATTTATAAACCCATTTTCACTTAGTGAACTAAACGTAATGCAGATGCCTAGTAACATACAAATGGAAGTGATTGATTTAAAAACAAATTCATTATTAAAAATGAAATTTGATGAGCTTTTTCCAGATCAAAATGATTCTAACATAATTAATTGCTGGCGTTCATTAACCTGTGAACATTTCCCAGAACTACGAAAATTCGCAAAAAGTTATATATGTCGCTTTGGAACGACATACAGATGTGAACAAGCATTTTCGTCCATGAACTTGATTAAAAGCAAAACAAGGTCGCGAATAACTGATTCAAATTTGAAGAATTCTCTGCTGCTCTCAGTAACAAATTTAACACCAAACATTGAAAGACTACCGAAATTCAAACACGCTCAAAAGTTTCATTAATGGTAAGTAATGACAGCTGTAATAGATATTGTTTTACATACAGTAATTAAATCATTGAAAAATGTCGATTATGTCTGTAAAAAAAAGAGATCATTTCTGACTATTTTAGATTGGTGCTCCCACACACGTGTCTTTTGAACTATTGTAAATTAATTAATTAATTTAATTGCGTGATTGAGTTATTCCTTTTCCTCCCCTAAGCGAAGAATGTCCTACCCCTATCCCTATTTTTCAACCCCAAACTTGAGTTGTATGGCGCATCTGAACTCATACGTGAAAAAATTGGCTCATGGTATGTAAAAGGTTGGCCACCAATGCCTTAAGCCATCGCTATCTTCAGCGAACAAAAAGAAACTCCTCCAATTCGCTCACAAACACAAAAATTGGACAATAAATGAAAGGTAGATACTGAGTGGCCAAAGGGCCATGCGGTCCGACGAATCACATTCTCAAGTACACCATACAGATGTCATCATCATCATCATTGTTAACCATTTATCAATCCACTGCTGGACGAAGGGCTCCCGAAGTTTTCTCCACAACGGTCTGTCTTGTGCCAGTCTCCTCCATGTCACTCCCGCATACTTTCGAATTTCATCCACTCATCTCCCATGCGGTCTTCTTCTGGGTCTTTTCCTGTCCCTTGGAATACAATCTAAAATTTCGGCTGTCCATCGATGGTCTGTCCTTGTGGCAGTATGTCCAGCCCATTGCCATTTTAGGGATTTAACTCTGATCATGATGTCTTCCACTCTTGTCATTTTTCTGATCCACGAGTTCCTCTTCTTATCTCTCCTGATTACACCCAGCATCACTTCTCCACGCTTCTTTGAGTTGTCTGCAGCCTTTGTATGTCTCTTTTAGTTAAGGTTCACGTCTCTGCACCATACGTAAGCACTGGAAGGATGCATTGATCAAACACTTTTCTTTTAAGACATAATGGCATATTGCTCTTGAAAATTATGCTGTTTCTTCCAAATGCTCTCCAGGCAAGTTTTGTACTCCGAATAATTTCTTCATCAATGTGATCCTCACTTGATATCTGCTGTCCAAGATAAACGTACGTGTCTGTAATCTCCAGCTTTTCTCCATCAATCGATAAATCTTCATTTCTTGTAAAAGCATTGAGCATCACTTTTGTCTTCTGAAAGTTCATTTTTAATCCCACTTCTTTAATCTTGTCAGCAAGTTCCTGGATCATACTCTGCAGCTCTGATGGAGTAGTTGCAAAAATGACTATGTCATCAGCAAAACGAAGGTGAGTTAGATAATCTCCATTAATCTTTATCTCCTTGTTTTCCCATCTCAGCGACTGAAAGACACCCTCCAATGTGGCATTAGAGAGTTTCGGAGATATGGTGTCACCTTGTCTCACTCCCTTTCCAATTTTTATGTGTGTTGTATTTTCAAACAGCCGAATCTTTGCACTTGCATTTTCATAGATGTTATTAATAATATTAATGTGTGCATCTTCAGTACCGCAGGATTTCAGAGCCATTGTAACTGCTGATGGTTTCACCGAATCAAAGGCTTTTTCATAATCGATAAAAGCCATGCACAATGGAAGTTCATATTCCCTCGCTCTTTCAATTAGTTCTCTCAGTACGTGGATATGATATATTGTGCTGTAGCCACTCCTAAATCCAGCTTGTTCTCTCGGTTGAGCCATGTCCAGTTTTACCTTCAAGCGGTGTGAGGGAACTTTAGTGAAGATTTTATAAACCACTGATAGGAGGCTGATAGGTCTGTAGTTCCTGAGATCCTCAATGTCACCTTTTTTATGTAGCAGAATCATTGTAGCGGTGTTCCAATCCTCAGGAATCTTCCTTCATTAAGGCATCGAGTGAAAATTTGGGCGAGTACCGTTTTGATTTCTCCACTTGCTTCTTGTATGATGGCTACAGTAATTCCATCTTCTCCTGAAGCTTTCGCCGGCTTCATGTTCTGGATTGCATGTGCAACTTCTGCTGGAAGGACTGGAAGAACTCTGGTACTGGTACCTTTCATGATGTCTGAAGTGAATGTATCATCCCTTTCATATAATTTGGAGTAGAAATATTTTACTCTTGTCAAAATTTCGTCTCTATTTCTTGTTACAGAACCATTTTCTTTTTCAGTGCCATAATCTGTTTTCTTCCCTTACTGAGATGTCCCTTTGCTATCTTTAGGCTTTGGTTGTTTTCAATTGCTTTCCTCACTAGTTCACAGTTGAATTTTCTTACATCTTCAGTGATACTTTTTCTTACTGTCTGGCATAGCTCTATATATTCCACTCTGGAAGTCACATCTTCTTTAGTTGTCCTCATCTCTCTTTTTGTTTTGCATCAACATTTTGGTTTTTCCTGATAATTTGTTCACATTCAACTTGTTCTTAGACCCAGCTAATTTTGTTGCTGTTTCCATACGAGCTTTGGTTACTTTCCTGTTAACTTCAGAAATATCCACTTCTTCCGATGTTAGGCCTTCTAAAGCAGAGAATCTGTTCTTCAGTTCTAAATTGAAGGTATTATGGTGTTTTTTAAGGTTGGTTATGTCAATAGATTTTGTTTGTCTTATGAGCTTACCACGTTCAAGTTTAGTGTTGAGGTGCATCTTACATCTCACCGATCTAAGGTCACTACCTGTGTTGAACTTGTTTAGCACACTGCAGTCTTCTATGACGAATTTTTTGTTACACATAATAAAATCAATTTCACTTGTCGTCCCATTTGGATGTCTCCATGTCCATTTCCTGTGTGGCTTTTTCTTGAAGAAGGAGTTCAAGATGAAAAACCCTTCTGCCTCTGCAAACTCTACGAGAGTATTTCCACGCTGGTTTCTGTTGCCGTGACCGAATTTACCTACTGAAGTTTCATTCTGTTGCCGTTGCCCTATTTTTGCATTGAAATCTCCCTTAAGTATCTTCAAGTGCTGCTTACCTTTATTATTTAGATGACGAATTTCCTCATAAAATTCTTCAATTTCTTCTTCAGCATGACTTGTGGTGGATGCATAAGTTTGAATAATCTGAGCCTGGTATCTTCTCGAGAGTTGGATAACGAGTCGTGCAGCTCTGTCAGAGGAACCTTCAACTTCTACAACTTTATCCTTCAGTTTCTTGTTTATTATAAATCAAACACCACTAGTTTGGCCAGTATCAGTCCCACGATAGTAGAAGAGATGTCCACTTTTCACAGTTCAGTGAGATGTTCTTCTTTTCTCCTTACCTCACTTAACCCGACGATGTCCCACTTGATCCTTTGTAGTTCCTCTTCCAATTCAAAAAGCCTTGAATCAGAAGATAGGGAGCGTCCGTTATACGTAGCAAAAGTCAGCATCAGATGGCAGCCTTGTCCGGTCCTCCGGGGATTCTTAGCACCCTATGCCTTCATGTCGCACTGGCCGCTGCCTTGGCCAGGTACATTCCAGCTGCCGAAGACTGAGGGCCAAGATTTAAGTTGTGGAGTCATTTTGGAGGGGTTTGGCCATTACTCACCACGCTGGCCAAGCGGGTTGGTGAGTGTGGGATAGCATTTCCTCTAATCCCGATGGTATAGTTATACCGCTATGGGCGGTCGTCAGAGCCCCTTTAGTGGGAACAGGATGCACCACGAGAAGGCGGGGTTGACATTTGTAAAGGAGAGGCTGTGATGTTACGCATCAAATGACCTTACATCCCCATACAGATGTAAAAGTGAGGATATGTATACAGCAGCACGAAAGTATGAACCCATCTTGCATCGTAACTACTCTTCAAGCTGGCGGAGACAAACGTTATATACAGATGCAAGAGTGAGGATATGGATACAGCAGCACAAGAGCATGAACCCATCTTGCATCGTAACTACTCTTCAAGCTGGCGGAGACAAACGTTATATACAGATGTAAGAGTGAAGATATGCATACAGCAGCACGAAAACATGAACCCATCTTGCATCGTAACTACTCTTCAAGCTGGCGGAGACAAACGTTATATACAGATGTAAGAGTGAAGATATGGATACAGCAGCACGAAATCATGAACCCATCTTGCATCGTAACTACTCTTGAAGCTAGCGAAGACAAACGTTATATACAGATGTAAGAGTGAAGATATGGATACAGCAGCACGAAAGCATGAACCCATCTTGCATCGTAACTAATCTTCAAGCTGGCGGAGGCAAACGTTATAGACTGGGACATGTTTTCCTGGGAGTATTTGATAACTTTGATTCATGCGGGGCAACGTCTGACCTTCTAAATATATCTAAATATCGTTGCCGACTAAGGGCACTCAGTTATGTTGATGGTTTATCCCAACTGAGATGAATACTTCCAGGAGGACAATTCTCCATGTTATAGTGCTCAAATTGTACGCGAAAGGTTTGAGGAGATCACGGAGACTTTCCTCTGCCAGATTGGCCTCCTCAATCATCGGCTCTCAATCTAATGGATCATTAGGGGGTGAAGTCGAAAGAGGCATCAGACAGTGGATCCGCGTCCATAAGATCTTCAGCTGCTAGAGGGTGCAATTAATCGCGGTTAGACTAATATACCCCAAGGCACTTATCGACATTTTGTACAGTCCATTCCATGATGAATTAAAGCAGTAT
The DNA here is from genome assembly GCA_039090855.1 of Macrothele yani. Taxonomy (NCBI): domain Eukaryota; kingdom Metazoa; phylum Arthropoda; class Arachnida; order Araneae; family Macrothelidae; genus Macrothele; species Macrothele yani. The sequence goes on along the minus strand of CM077028.1, from coordinate 65,560,017 downwards.
TAAGGACAAAATGTGGTCTAATAAGGCACTAACAAGCTGATCATAATAATTTGGCACTCTGTATATATATTGAGCGCTTCAAATATGCCTCATCTTTATTGCGAAGAAATTATAAAAAACTAGGTGAAAGCCCGCCAATAATGACGGGGGAATATAAAATTTATGATACAGAAATTATTGACTTTATTTTTAAATACACCAGAGTTGAATAATTACGAAACGCAAATAGCATATGAAATCCGTTTATTTTCGTGGTGTAGTCAGCACAAATATTTGCCAAGCTGATATAGACCAAGTACATAAGACTGTGAGAAATCGTAAAATAGCAGCAATAGAAAAATCGCTTAGTACGACAATGATATACGCAGGATCCATCACATATATCCCAGGCTTTACATATTGGTTAAAGAATTTATTACGCAAATACAGCATATTAATAGCAATGAAGTCCCCGACCCCGTTATCACATATAATATCAAGCTGCAAGGATAGACAGTGTGAGAAAGAAAAGGCGGGTGTGTACGCTATACCGTTGGTATATCCTGACAGCACGGAAAAGGTATATATCGGAATGACAAAGCGATTCTTGGACACTAGATGCAAAGAACGCGTACGAAGTGTAAAGCAAGACATGCAGAATACAGCCCTCGCCAGAGAAGTCATGCATTGCTCGGCCGCTCCTGTATGGAATAATATTAGAAGAATTGCCCCTTACACGAATTTCAAAGAGACTGCCATCAGGGAAACAGTGGAAATTCTATCCAACAAAGCGGCATGCAATGATATAGTCTCTACGGAACTACCAATGGTTTGGCATACATTATTAAAAGATGGAAACACATCACGGCGCTCTGTATAATTACGTGATAAAAATTCATGTAATATGCTCGTGACGTCCCCCGCGTTATTTTCAAAAATCATCTTCGTTCTTTACATGTTCCAATTCTCTGCATTTTTGTGTCTATCATTGCCTTGAAAAAGAATCCCAGTGGAGCGCAAAAGCTTGGCGAATATTTGTGCTGACTACACCACGAAAATAAACGGATTTCATACGCTATATGCGTTTCGAAATTATTGACATTTATTTATTGTGTCTTTGAGTTCCGCGTCAATAGATGGCGACGTTGGCTCACAGCTTTCTGAAAATTTCCCGAGAAGTCGATTATGGAATTTGTTACGACGGCCTGTCTGTTTGTTACGTATAAAACCTTTAGTTCATATTTCGTCAACACTTCCTGGTACACAATATTTTTCGTATACACTGACTGAACCGTGTATCAATTTCCCCTGTTCTTTCCCGTGAACTATTTTTATCTTGACGTCGTCAGATCGTCGTACTCTTAACGTTGCCACATACAGATGGCTAAACACCGGTTCAGGTAGTGAACCAAAATTTCTCATGTAAAGTTTTCGTATCTCTAAAGAGTTGACCGTGTGACGTAACGCATCTCTGACGTCATGTGAGAATGATTTGGATTAAATGACGTCACACCAGCAGCTGTGTTCTTTGTTGCTATGACAACAAAACAAAGTGATTTTCCCCTTGATCTATGCGCGTGTAGGTAATGACGTCACCTACGCGAAAAGCTAAGCGTCACGTCACAAACATTTGTTTCTCCGTTGTTGCTGTGACAGCTTAAAAAATGGCACGGAGGAGGAGGACTCTAGCAAATTGTATATTAGGATGAAACGTGAATAAGATAATATTCCCACCAATGTAACAGTTCTACGCCTTTCATGGTAAAAAGTAAAGGTTACGCTAGATTTCAGCAGTGATTAATAAACGTTAGATTCCAGGTGTGTATTAAATATTTTATTTTTGCTTTTTTTATTTAAAAATTAACCATGATCATACACAAAAAAGATCTCTACATTTGTTTTTTGTTTATCTCACGACGGATACATTTTGAATCAAACCTTAAAGTTGATTCCCGCCTGTTCTTTTACAGTTTCAATAGATGTTAAGGAACATAATTCAACATGTGACGGGTCTCTAAGATGACACTGATCTACATAGAGGATGTCAAAGAACAGTAAGTTGATTCTTTCTTTCTCAATAATGGTAGATGTCTCTGTTCCAAATGGAGGCGGGCGATGCTAGCTAACACATAAAGACTGTCAAGATGAGTTGGGCACAAAAAACCAGTAATATTTCTACATCTGTGATTACGAGCAGTGACCAGTTTTTGGTCCTGGCCAGATCGACACCATATTAGGCATGCGCATTCGACAATCTAGTAACTCGAGGTACATGGCCGAAGTTATACCTGGAGGCACTTGCTGCCCATTATGGGCTAATAAACCTTCCAACAATGGCATTTCTTATATTAGTTCTCATTTAATCTATTCTATATACATTCTATATGAGACAGTTATGTAACTCCAAGATAAACTGGAAATTTACTGCAATTCTTCCCTTTCTAGGAAATGTTTAAAGGTTTAATCATTGTTTTTGATGGGTTAGGGCACAGGTGATTCTTGTCACAGTATATGGTCAAATCGTCCGAAGTAGTTTCTAATGTGTTCGGTTGTGTTAAAGGCATTTTTTTCACAACCACAGCAAGGACATCAGCATATATAAAACATCTTGCTTGTGCCTAACTGAATTTGTTCTGAACATAAACGTTAAAAAATGTTGCGGCAAAAACACTACGGGGAGAGAACGCATTCATTTGCTTTGGGAGTGAATCAGAATTGTTGAACAAACACAACTGTTATCTACTACTCCGAAATTACTTCTTAGAGGAAACTGTAAACTGTTCTAAAAACCTAAACCTTTTTTAGAACAGTTTTACGGATGCCCGAAATTTTAAGGTTTTTGTGTCAAATAAGTGATGTACCCCACAAGGTGGGTCTGAGATTTTCCCTTTGAGTTGACGGTAGGATGGATGGGTGTCGAACAAAACGGGAACAGAACATGAATGGCAAACTATTGTCTATTCTTTCACTGAATATTGGATCATTACTAGATATCGGTGAGAAACTTATTAAATCTTTTTTACGCTTTCCAACCGTAGGTTGAAGAAGCGTTTTTGCTCCAGATTTGTCCGTCTGTCAGCACGATAACTCGCGTAAAAATGGTTCGATTTCGATCAAATGTTGGTATATGGTAGGGGACCACCTAGGGACGAACCCTATTGAAAATCGGCGAAATAGGGTCAAAGGTCACGACATAGGAGCGGGATCCATTCCATTGCCCTTATGCGTCATAACTTGCATAAATATAGTTCGATTTCAATGAAATTTTAGTATGTGGAAGAGTACTACCTGGGGACGAACTCTATTGGAAATGGGTGAAGTGGGTTCAAAGGTCAGTACATAGGAGCGCGATGCATTCCGTTACCCTTATGCGTCATAACTTGCGTAACTATGGTTCGATTTCGATGAAATTTTAGTTTGTGGTAGGGGACAACCTGGGGATGAACTCTATTGAAAATGGACGAAATATAGTAAAAGGTCAGGACTCAGGATCGAGATCCATTTCATCGCCCTTATACGTTATAACTTACGTAAAAATGCTTCAATTGAGACAAAACGTTATCATATTGTTCCGGAGGTATACTTTACCGGTTCTGTTGAATATCTGAGACATGGGGTCAAAGGTCAGGTCATAGGAGCGAGATTTATTCTACAGCTGTTATCCTCATAACTTGAGTAATGATTTCTGGTATGTTGGAAAGTGTATTATAATCAATGCATTGCATGATTTTACTAAATTGTTGAATAAAGCAATAAATAAAAAAAAATAGTTTTGGGAATTAATATTTAGCGTATTTTCCACTTTACTACCTTGCATCCTTCCATAAAATTCAGGATTGGAAGTATTTCATTGAACCACCAGCCTCGTAAATACAGCCAGTGTGTTCGGCTCGTGAATCCAATCGACGTCCTGAGATAGCAAGGTGTACTGCTTAAACGTTCTCTCACCCACAGGAAGTGCAAAGTTGATTTTCAAATCAAAAGACAGTCATTTTTTGCCCATAAATTTTGTAAAATCTACCAGCTTTTTGATCTCCCGTATTTGGTTCATTTTCCTTAGGGTAAATATTAGTTACATCTCGGTAACCTTTCTATACTGAACGTCACCACGGAACTCCTTTGAGTTTATTCTTTTGGTCAACACTGGAAATGACTATATCTTGAGTGGCCACTTTGTTATGATCACCCCTCAGTACTTCGTTGGGCCACCTTTTGCCTTTAATACTGCGTCAATTCTTCGTGGCATGGACTCCACGAGATGTTGACAGGTGGCATGTGAAATGTGAGACCATGCTTGATGAATAGCACTTTCCTGGAGTGTGACATTGCAGGGTCGTGGATCCAACTGTCTGATGGCTCGTTCAACTTCGTCTCACAAATTCTCAATGGGGTTGATATCTGGATATTGTGGGGGCTACCTAAGCAAAGTAAACTCACCGGCATGTTCCTGAAACCAATCCTGTACAATACGAGCACTATGGCAGGACGCATTATCTTGTTGAAAGTAGCCATCGCCATTGGAATAAACCATCCACATGACAAGATGCATTTGGTCCGCAACGATGTTTAGATATGATGTGCCAGTCAGACGTTGATCAACACGAATTAAAGGGCCCAAAGCATGCCAGGAAAACATTCCCCAAACCATAATGTTGCCTCCACCAGCTTGAAGGGTTGTAGCAATGCATTTGGGCTCCATGCTTTTGTGCTGGTTCTGCCAAATTCTCACTCGGCCATCGGCATGGTGCAACTGAAAACGTGATTCATCGGATCACATAATTTGTTTCTAATTATCGACTGTCCAATCCTTGTGCTCCTGTGCGAACTGGAGACGTTTTCTTTTGTTAACTGCAGACAGCAAAGGTGTTCGAACAGGCCTTCGGCTGTCATATCCCATCCGATGCAGTGTACGGCGGACAGTGCGTGCAAATATCATTTGAGGGGATCCTTGATTAAGATGGTCTGTAATTTGCTGCACTGTTGCCCTTCTGTTGTATGTTACCAGTCTGGACACTCTTCGTTCCTCCCGAGCAGTCACTAGTCGATGACGACCACACGTTGCACGTAGAGACCCAGTTTTTTGACTGACAGTCCAGTCTTTAAACACTTTAACAGCTGCTCTAGAACATTTCACGAATGCGGCGGTTTCGGTGATACTCGCTCTATGGCTCCGAGCTCCTACAATCATCCCACGTTGAAAGTCCGTCAAATCGTATTTTTTACCCATCTCGTCACCCAAAAATCACTTCTATTATTGTCACAAGCGCTAAGCTTTTATTTTTTATACTAGCCTCGCCCTCTGTCGAAAACAGCGTGCAACCATAGCTCATTTGCTTAAAACTGTCAGTTGGTCATAATAAAGTGGCTACTCGGTGTATATATACAGGGTGATTCAGAACTCATAGGATAAACTTTAAGGGGTGGTAGAGCACACTGCCCGAAATATTTTTGTATGGGAATGTATGGGCGCATGTTCAAGTGATGCGTTGAGGCACAAACACAAGAAATAGACATGAAAGGAAACATAAATTGTTCACTTACAGCATCGTTGACAAGTGCTTCTTTACAGCAATGTTTACAATAATTGCTCAGAATTGCGTCCACCAACAGTAATACATGCGTTTCAGCGTAGAAGGAGTGATTGGCGTACAGTTTCAAAGATGCCAGGTATTTCTCGCAGACGTGCAGCCGCAACGGATATTCGAGCAACGAGGTCCTCAACAGAGTCAACTGGAGTCTTGTAAACGAGGGCCTTCAGATGTCCCCATAAGAAGTAATTGAGACTCGATAAATCGGGCGATCGGGGTGGCCAACGGACTGGTCCACCACGGCCAATCCATCACGCCCCAAAAGTGGCATCCAGGTAATTGCCCACATTAATGCAGAAATGGGCTGGTGCCCCATCATGCTGAAACCACAGTCCTTGTCGGACGGCCAATGGTACATCTTGAAGCAATTCCGGTAAAACCTCTTCCAGAAAAATACGATAACATCTGCCATCGAATCGCGTTGGTAGTAGATATGGGCCAAGCAGGAAGCCGTTCACAATACCCGCCCACACATTGGCAGAGAACCGTCGACGCTGCCACGAATGTATTACTGCTGGTGGACGCAAGTTTGAGCAATTATTGTAGACATTGCTGTAAAGAAGCACTTGTCAACCATGCTGTAAGTACACAATTTATGTTTCCTTCCATGTCTATTTCTTGTGTTTGTGCCTCAACGCGTCACTTGCGCCCATACATTCCTATACAAGAAAAATATGTGTTGCAGTGTGCTATACCACCCCTTAAAATTTGTCCCATGAGTTCTGAATCACCCTGTATAGTACTGTGCAGCTATCAGCAGTGTGTGAGATGTCAGACCTATCATCAAATAGATCAGATTGTTGAAAGTCATTTTTTTTATTGGAGGTTTAACGACCACCGTGAGCAACTCAATGGGCTATAAGCAGTCGCCCGTCCCTAATTTAGGGTCACGGGTACCAGGGAAGGGAGAGAGCCAGTGCCGTAAGACAAACACAACATCTATGCCTCACCGGGATTCGAACCCGGACCCCAGACGGACGAATGATCAGAGGCCAGCGCCTTAGACCACTGCGCCACCGGGGCGGCTTGAAAGTCATCAACGACAGTCGTTGAACTTTAGATTACCTAAACGATTGTCTGACTAAGTGATGTTATGCTACGAGCATTCTAAATGGTGTTTATAGATCGCTGTTTGTTTGTTTTTGATTTAACGATCGCCGTGAGCAACTCGATGGGCGAAAAGCAGTCGCCCGCCCCTAATTGAGCAGCACTGGTTCCAGGGAAGGGAGTGATCTAGTGCCGTAAGAGACAATCACCGGGATTCGATTCCAGGGCGGCTACATATTGTTGTGCGAGTGTTATTCTGTTGTCTAACGACTGGATTTACTCTTCAAATACAAAACTGATACTTAATTGAAGTGACATGTCCTGTGATGCTGAAATTGCAGAGTAAGACAAGTCATCAAGATTTGCTTGTAAGTCAATTATTTAGCTGTCATTTCATGCAGTGAGAACTCTTAAACATTACAAGATTTTCATTTTGCTGTAAAACCTACATCTTTAATAAAAAACAGTAAACTCTTTCGTTAAAGAAAATGGTATATAATATCGATCCCTGCAAAATTTCATGGAAATAATTTCGGTTGCTTTTCTTACACTAAACCATTTACGCCTTTTCAAAAATGTACTTTTCATAAAGCTGACAATTTACCTTCAGTAACAATGCATTTTATTGAAATGAACGAACGTGGAATGGAATAGAAAAAGAATGCCATGTGAAAAATGCAGATTAAATGATGGAAAAACAACGGATATTTAAAGCAACAATATGACATTATAAATGCGTGCCTTAGAAAATGACAGAGCCAAAACAAGCAACCTAAAGTGAGAAACAGAATCTCTGGAACAAAGTTTGGTAACTTTTTTTAAAAAAAACGCCTCAGAGATAAGATTCAAATGTATTCATTTTTAAATCCGGATAAAGGCAGCTGCCTAATCATGAAATCAATGGAGTTCCATAATTTCACCCCTTTCCGGTTCCTCGGAAAAGCTATACTGAACAATTTCTAATTAGTTTTAGCTGGAGGGAGGCAGCAGCAGAGAAGAGAAGCCAACTTAGCAGTTGTACTATAGATTAGAGACAGGAATGAGATGAATTGAGCGCCATCATTAATTATGCCATACAATAAGAGGTCTGTTTTGAAGCTGAGGAGTTAAGGGAGTAGGTAAATTACGCCAAGTGATGGACTATGGGGGAACTGGGACTGCTATAATGAGCATAATTCGCAAAACGAACCCATTTCTTTTGTGCAATAATTAAGAGATAAAGAACGTAATGAAGATATACTTTTGAAATTTGCATGTAATTTACCCCTAGTCTAATTAATGGTGACTTATTTGTTGAGGAAATCGTTTTTTTCAGAACGGCTTTTTTTAATGAAGGGCGGGGGTTTATTGCTCAGTTTTATGCAATTTACTTCCTGAAATGCGTTTTTTTTTTAGGTATTTTTCTTTATTAAGAACTAACCACGAAATGCAAAATCTATAAGGCATGCAACCGTTATCAATATTGTTTCCTGTTTTAACGTACAGGGTGAGCCAAAAGTCACCGTGCAGCTGACACGACAATACACGTACAACAAATACAAGCGTACTTGATACAATAAATGCCAGAAATGGACCCTTCCGGTGTGTAGACAAACATTCATCCACGAGTCTGAACATGTTCTCAAAGACACGTGACGAGTGCGACGGGGAAATATTGCTGATTACTGTGGTGATGGCTTCCAGTAGTTCCGGCGGAGAACGGGGATTGTTCTTGTAAACGAAGTTTTCCAGTAAACCCCACACATAATAACCTGAAGGCGTGAGATCGGGCTAACGTGACGGCCATATGCCTTTTTTTTTTTTTTGATTGAAATTTTAACGATTACCGTGAACAAATGATCATATGTATAGGATTTTAGGAAGGAAGTGTCTGACCCTAGGTCTTAAACAACCTTTAGAAAATAGGAAGCTAGGAGATTTGTGCTGGAGTGCCCGATGGGAAAGTGACACGGAAGCGAGGTAGAAAGGGCTACAGTGTCAGATAGGAAAGTGACACAGAAGCGAGGTAGAAAGGGGGAGGAAGACGCCCTTATTTATTACCGGGGGCCAGTACCCGGGGTCCGACGGCTTAACGTGCCCGTCCGACGCACGGCGGATATTTAGTGGATCGAGCGTTCGTACCTGCCTGGGACCGAACCTGAGGTCTTCTCCATGGCAGTCACGAACGTTGCCTACTAGGCAACCCGCGTCCCAACGATTACAGTGAGCAACTCAACGGGATATAAGTAGTCGCCCATCTCTAATTTAGGGCCATTGGTTCCAGGAAAGGAAGAGAGAGAGCCAGGGTCGTAAGATAAACACAACATCCATGCCTCACCGGGATTCGAACCCGGACCCATCACGAACGAATGGTCACAAGCCGGCCAGCGCTTCGAGCACTGCGACACTGGGGCGGCATATATGCCTTTAGAGATGATCCTGTTTCCGAACACATCAGACAACAACGCCATGGAGACATGAACTACACTGCTGGCCACCCAAAATGCAACACCAAGAAGGAAGCATCCGATTGGCCTGAAATTCGCAGCATGCGTCGCTCGCGAGAGGAAATGCAAACGATTAGCATTGCAGGGCATATACAAATCATGTGCGCCCGGCACGCCACCAAGAAGCACTATAAGAAGGGTTCACAGAAGTAGTGGAAGTGTGTTGTGCTGCCAGACCTGTGCGTGGAAAGCTTCCTGATGCCTCGTCGCAGAATACGGCAGTCATTCCAGCACATTTCGGAGTTCGACAGAGGACAAATAGTGGCATACCGCGAAAGCAGTTTATCGTACCGAGACATTGGCGCCCATGTGGGACGACATCCAGTCACAGTGAGGCAAGTATGCATAAGGTTGGTGCAGGAGGGACGGACGGACCGACGTGGGCGATTGCCGCAGCCGCGGCACACCACCGAGCGAAAGGACCGGCATGTTGTGCGGCGGGCATTGAGGGCTCGCACCGCCACATCACGAACATTAGCGCAGGAATTAGGGTGTGTTGCGCAACAACCTGTGTCAACACGTACCGTTCGACATCGTCTGCAGGAGCAGGGACTTGTCGCACGGTGCCCGTTGCTCCGATCACCATTGACGTTACACCACCGGCGAGTGCGGCGGCAGTAGGCCGTTGAACGCCGCACCTGGACTACGAAATGGCACAACATTGTCTTCTCCGACGAATCCCGCTTCTGCCTGCAACACCACGATGGTCGGATCCACGTGTGGCGGCACCGCAGCGAGAGACTGTATGACGCTTGCATTACGCATCGCCATACCGGCCCGTCGCCTGGCGTTATGGTTTGGAGCGCAATTGGATATGACACCCCCACCCCTCTGGTACGCATCGCCGGTAAACTCAACAGCCACCGCACCATCTCCGACGTTTTGGAGCCTGTATTCCTCCCTTATCTGCTGGACCTGCCAGCAGCCACGTTTCAACAGGACAATGCGCGCCCGCACGTGTCACGCATCGTGCAACAATTCTTCACGGCCCACTAGGTGTAACTGCTGCCGTGGCCCACCTGTTCTCCCGAGATATCGCCTACCGAACACGTCTGGTCGCTGATAGGCAGCCGAGTGGCCCGGCAAGCACCACCCGCGCCTACGCCTGATGAACTGTGGCAACGTGTGGAAGCAGCCTGGACCGACATACCCCAAGTACACATCCAAAGCCTCTTTCGTTCGATGCCGCGGCGTGTAGCGGCCGTTATTGCCAGCCATGGGGGCCACACGAACTATTGATGTCTGCGTGTTCCGCAAGTCGCACGGGCCTGTAAGCTCAATCGTTTCATCTTTGTACCTGGTGTTATGTGTCCAGTAAATCTGGCTTTGCTATCTCGTGTCCTTCTTGGTGTTGCATTTTGGGTGACCAGCATTGTATATGGGACGTAGCGGTATCCTGCTGGAAGTAACCATTAACAATTTCATCCTCGGTTAAGTGCCCGATGAACGGGTACAGGATATTGTCACAATAACTTGACGAATTTATGGCCCCCTCAAAGTGTATGAGTCAAATCATATTATTATTTCTTATCACCGTACGTCAGGTGCACAGGGACTTTTGGCTCACCCTTCATAATATTGCTCAATGCAGTCTTTTAGGCTTTTGTTTGAATTGCTGCATGTGACGTACTATAGAGGTGACACGCATGTCAAGAAAGCAAGTAGCAGTGATAAATCCTTGCCGGCGTAGCTGAATTGGGAAAGCATTCGGCTCCGGAGCTTAAGGATGCGAGTTCGAGTTTCGCCACTTGCAAATTTGGGTTCCACATCGGCGCTCGAAAGTAAAAACTGATCTACTGGCCGTCAGGTTCTTCGAAAAATGTGTCATCTTCCTTCCACACAACGTCTGCAATTCATGAGAATTCTTATTTCGTTTCAAAAAATGCGTGACGCTCCTTTTACACATCGTCTGAAATTAGTGAGAATTCCTTCTTCTACAGAGGGTAACTTCCAGCATGGTTAGCATGCAGCGGTTCCGGAACCTACGATTTCGTGCCCCCACCTTTCTCAAGGGTGTGAGGGGGGATACATGCGATGTTCCACAGAGGTGACGCACATGTCAAGACGACAAGTAGACGTCATGAATAAGCCTTTACCGGCGTAGCTTAATTGGGAAAGCATTCGGCTCCAGGAGAGAAGGATGTGACCTTGGGTCCGCCACCGGCAAACTTGAATTTCACAAGCATTAGAAGAAAATATTATTAGGTGGCTTAAGCAAAACATGAACAGTTAGCCAGCATTACTCCAACGTAATACAAGTGGTAATACTTTAGTTGGCCCTATGTTCTTGCCTTTTTTTGTCTTTATCTAAACTCAAGCTAACAATTCACCAATGATGTTTTGTTGATATGATATGTTGTTTGGCACATACACTATATCGAAAAAAGTTACCGGACACCTACAAGGGAAACACAACATAGCATTTATTGACATACATTAGTACAGTGTCGGTTCACCTTTGGCCTTAATGCATGCACTGACCCTTTGAGACATGCTTTCGACAAGGTTTTGGAACACAGCGATAGGTATGCGCTTCCATTCAGTACACAATGCTGCCGCTAACTGTTCCTTAGTAGTAGGCCGTGGTTCCATGCAAACTTCTTATGCAGCGCTCTAATTCATCCCATATGTGCTCTATGGGATTAAGATCAGGGCTCTGTGCTGGCCAGTCCACACACGATTCGGAATTATCTTCAAATCAAACCGTAACAGTGTGGTGCATTATCGTGCTGGTATCAACAATGCTCGGTTCCATAGTATAGAACCAAGCCTTGTTGAAAACAGCAGGATATGGCTCGCTGCATTATCTTGATGGTACCAACAAAGCTCGGTTCCATAGTATTGCCGCAGAGTTGGTAGAGCATAATTGTCCAGAATATCGAGGTAGACATGCTGGTTAACAGGTATGTCCACGATAACCAGTGGGCTGGCACCATAGCACGAAAAACTCCCCCACACGAGTACACTGCCAGCTCCAAACTTGACCGTAGGAACAGTACACAGTGGTAAATAGTGTTCCCTCGGCTGCCGCCATACCCACACACCGCTTTCAGACTGATGGATCGTGTATCTGGATTCATCAGTTCATATGACCCGTTTCCATTGATCTACGGTCCACGAGAAATGTTCTTTACACCATGCTAAACGACGAGTAGCATTCCGAGTGGAGATGAAAGGCTTATGAGCAGCCGTACGACCACGGTAATCCATGAATGATGTGAATGATGCATGTACATACCGAGTTTCCAGCATTTTTACTCACTTGTAGACTGAGGTATTATGCAGTACTCCGTCGATTATCCGTAACGACTCTCCCGAGGCTTCGACGTCCTCTATCGCTGATTGTTGTTGATCTGCCGGTACGTTTTGCTGCTTCAGGCACGCCATGTGTCTTTCACTTATTCAGTACATTCAAAACAGTCGACTTGGGAATGTTTAAACGCCTCTCGGTTTCTCTTATGGACAACCCACTGATATAATACCCAACAATCTTTCTTTTGTCAGAGTCAGTTCTCTCCCGCCGCAACATTTTCACTTAACCTCGCAGAGCGGTATGATCGCGGTCAGCTGCAGGCTTGTTTTTATACCGTTTGCAGCTACACCGCGCACTTAACAACTCAGCGGATCCGATCATTTGCTTTTGAAGGTTGTCCGGTGATTTTTGTCAATATAATGTATATTATTTTTTTTAAGTTTTGCGGTTTATCGACCAACATGAGCAACTGTGATGGCTACAAACATTCAACCGTCCCAAATTTGGGGCCACTGGTTCCAAGAAGGGGATGCGCCGTTGGACGAACGCGCCATTCATTCCTCATTAGGATTTCGTACCACCACTCAGAAACCTAAGCATCTGACCACTGCGGTCACCGGGATGGCTATGCTGCTAGCAAATCTGCTGTGATAAAAGTACTGAAGTGCTACAGAACAAGAAGGTTTAGGAAGATAGCAATCTACCCTAAAGTTCAAACAACGAAGACGGAAACTGGCAGGAAAATTTGCTTGTTCGCTGGATATAACAATCTGCACCAGATTGCAAGACGTTGTGCATAAAAAGATCTCGTCTTTGAGGATACAATTTAATATACGTGTGTGTTAGATCATCTGGGTGGGCTACTAGAAAAGAGATTCCAAAGTATAAAAGAAATTAATGGGTTGGCAGAACTGTCAGTGCGACCTTCATCGAGTGGACACCAAAACTGCAGTGCGAGAAAAAAACAAAAAAGATAAATAGAGATCATCAAACGTAAGTCATCGCTCTTTCCACATTTATAAGTTAGTCACGGAAAAATTCTCATTGGCCAACACCGGGAATCGAACCCAGGGTCTTCTAGTTACGCGCCGGACATGCTTCCACTGCACTACAGCGGCCTCGAATTCCTCCAGGCTCACAAACACTAACTGCCAAGCCACTTGGCAGGTTGCTTTTTGGAACACCGCACAATGCTGGGGATTCACCAAAGACAATAAGCAGCAACTGCAAAAATAACTAGAAGGCGATTGAATAATTAATACAGATATTTGACGTGGACCAAGAACATCAAACAGAAGTCATCACTCTTTCCACGTTTATAAGTGAGTCACGGAATAATTATCATTGGCCGCCACCGGGAATTGAACCCAGAGTCTTCCAGTTACACGCCGAGCATGCCTCCCCTGCACTACAGCGGCCTCGAATTCCTCCAGACTCACATACACTAATTGTGCGGGGCTCCAAGAAGCAACCTGCCAAGTGGTTTGGCAGTTAATGCATGTGAGTGTGGAGGAAATCGAGGCCGCTGTGGTGCAGTGGTAGCATGTCCGGTGCGTAACTGGAAGACCCTGGGTTCGATTTCCGGTGGCGGCCAATGAGAATTTTCATGACTCACTTATAAACGTGGAAAAAGCCATGCCTTCTGTTTGATGTTCCTGCTCCACGTCAAATGTCTGTATTAATGATAAGTAGAGACGTTAATGCGCTTATTAGAAGCAAACTGAAGACCACCAGTCGGTGTCTTATTGATAATAAGGAACTTATTAATTTTCATAGCATCCAGAAGTGTTAGAGGTTAATTTGTGGGAAGTACCCAAAATGTGGGAATACAGTAAATTCTGGTTAATTGGGCCAACTGTTAATCGGGACAATTTTTGAAGGACATCCCAAATTAGCTGTTTGGAATAAAGCTTGACATAATTGGGCACTCGCTTCATTGGGCCTATCCCCGATGTGCCCCAATTAAGCGAAATCTACTGCAGTTTTGAAGCAGATTGGCAAGAAATGAAACACGTCAGACAGGTTTGAACAAATATCAACACCAATAACAAAAACAAAGTACTCGTGTCCACGATACTGTACAGCAGGTCTGTTGACCTTATTTTTATCATTAGCATAATTGCATCAGGTCCTGCTCAGTTATACCGTTTAAACATGCAGACTCTATGTCCCCTTTCTCTTTCTGCTGTGAATGATTGTGTTGTAGTAAGCACCGATTCCCCTAATTGCAAAACATGTTCGACTTTATGTGTTCAAATGTTGTTATAAGTTCAATACTAATATCTTTGGAATACATGAATATGCTAAAATATTTGTTGTAAGTTCACAATACCACTTGACAAACTGCCTTTCAGAAGGAATTTATTTAAAATGAGTTTGACAAGCACACACTACGTAATGTTTTATGAGCCGTGGGTAAAATAATTTTCTGGCCCAGTGGTTCAAGCTTCTGACCATTCGTGCGATGTGTGTCTGCGTTTGAATCCCTATGATGCATGGGTGTTTCTTTTGTCTGACGGCTCTGGCTCTCTAGCTTCCCTGGAACCAGTGGCCCTAAATTAGGTACAAGCTACTGCTTATAGACTATTGTGTTGCGGTCAAGGTGGTCGTTAAGAGAATAATAATATTTTTTCAAGACTCATAGCAAAGAACTGTGCCCATCTGTACAGAGACATAATTTTATGGGCAAGAAACAATCCGACTACCAATGGAACAACGATGGAGAAATAGAAGAAGTTGTTTTGCTTCTCTTGCGCACACGTGACAGGAACACATTTTCAAACACCAATGGGAGCGAACTCACAAACAATATTCAACGTCAGATGTGCATTCTGAGCTGTCTCTCTGGTGTAAAATGGGAGTTTGTTTCCAAAAAGAAAGTCCTCTTTTGGAAATTCGACTTGGGCAAAAATGAAAACCGATGTTCAGAATTTTAAAGTGTTTTTCAAGATTACTCATCGTGTTATGGATGGCACACACACATTCATTTTTATTATTACTGTAATATTATACAGCAAATTTTATAATCCAGGTGATTTAAATAGTATATAGTACAAGTTTGTCAGCGCCGGGCATCGAACCCAGGTCCCCTCCTTTCGGGGTAAGTCGCTCTCCCATCTGAGCTACACGGACATGTGCTCTCGCTGATATCTGCCTTTATCTCGTGTGCGTCCTGTGAAACAAGCACGTCAGATCCCCCCCCCCCACCCCGAAAGTGGGCCGGGACCATATGTCGTTGTAGGCAGTCATCTATGAAGAACGTGCGTGTGAGAAATCCCAGACAATTTGGTATGTGGAACGTAACATCACACACATTTCTTTTTCCGAAGCACTGAAGAAGGAATTCTCACTTTTCCTTTCTCGCTGTGTGGAAAGGGCATCACATCATTGCGAGAAATCTAACAACCGGATCATTCTGGAAGTTCGGGCGCCATGAAAACGTAGAAGTTTGCCCACGCCGGGCATCGAAATCGTGTTCCCTCAGTCCGGAGTAAGTCGCTATCCCAACTGAGCTACAAGGACAATTGCCTTTATCTGGTGTGCGTCCTGCGGAGCAAGCACGTCACAACAGCTGAAACCCAAAGGAATCTAGCAGCTGATCAGCATTTTAATGTAGACAAAGCATGTGTGTGTGTGTGTGTGTGTGTGTGTGCGTTGCACTTTGTAGAAAATTTATGCTATGCGTGATTCGTATGCCAGGACTGCATACGTTTGTTAAGTTACCCGCTATTAAAGTTACCCGTAAAATACATTGAATTTTTTGTTCGCCCACGACCACACCGAGCCACAGTCCGGTACATACTAAGTGGAATTCAATCATAACAACAAACAATAACAACACATTCGCCCCAGTCACGACCACGCCGAGCCACAGTCCGGTACATGCTACGTGGAATTCAATCATAACAACACATTCGCCCCAGTCACGACCACGCCGAGCCACAGTCCGGTACATGCCACGTGGAATTAAATCATAACAACACATTCGCCCCAGTCACGACCACGCCGAGCCACAGTCCGGTACATACTAAGTGGAATTAAATCATAACAACAAACAATAAGCTTTACTAATTCCTGAAATTGAGGGGTACTTTGGTATGTGGATTAATGAATGCTACTCTCGTAAAACAAATGACAGAAGATATGTGAGTTATAAAAGTAAATATTTACTAAACTACGGGGGCGGTAATAATACGTATTCCGCCTGTTTAGGTTTTAAAAAACAATATTTATTTTTATTATTATTATTGTGTATATTATTCAGCTTTGTACGAACGCAAGAAATGACCTTGCACCAATTAAATGTAACGTAGCTATGAGCTACGAAAGTTCATTTGCACATGCGCAAGCTAGAATCTGACCTCAAGATAGAAAGAAAATCTGAATCACAAGTGCGTTAGTGAGGGGGATGTGTAACTTCTGGTGTAGGGTATCTACAGGTTACACTCCCATCAGTTATACGTACATCATTTTAAAGTTATCGTCAACAGCGGGTAAACTCGAGAGGAAGCCGAATTTCGCTACGACGCATATTTTATTACTGTCGGGAAAGATACGTAGCACCAAACTGCATTTTTGTAATGACTTTTGTGACATTTAGCATCACGTTCTCGTAATTTATATAGATTGCAATGAAACATTGTTACGTTTATGTAAAACGTGATGAAATAATGTTCGGCGATAGTTTAGTAAAATACGTATATCGTTAAGCAACAATGAAATTAACTATTGTTGTTTCCCTTCATCGGACAGCATTCAAAAATCAGATTTCAACAAGGATTTTGACTACTTCCGTTACCCATTTTCGTTATATCGAAAATTTTTTTACTTGGGATTTACTTTATTATCGTTGGAAAGGTGCATAGCATCAACAGATAAAAAACCTCTACCATTGTATGCAGCCTAAAAAAAGGACTTGGAAACGTGGATCATCAGAAGTCAAAAGTACTCTGGCAACGCTTTATTGACTGTAAAGATTGATCTTTAGGCCAAAATACTTGCAGCGCAAGTGAAAATTGAAAATTTTCAAGGTGGACCTAAGTGATGTTTCATCATTTTATGAAGAGGAAAACCTTTTACGTCAAAATATAAACGACAGTGGGGCAATCTTTGCCAGATTAGTCGGAATCACCCACTAAAATCAGCTGTTGACCGCAAATAAATAAATTAATTAATAAGGTAATACAAAAAAAGGGCATTCGAGATAAACCATTTCAGTTTTACGTTAACGTATTGCATTACTGATAACGTAAAAGCTTTGAAATTACGATAAATGGTTAGAAATATGCAGGCAATTCGGATAATGATCCAAACCGTGTTACGATGTTATTTGCCGAAGCTGTTACATCGATGTATAAGAGATTATAAAATTCTAGGGTCAGAGGTTCATGACGGTGCGGCTCTGACAACGAATGTGTTTCCGAAGTAGCGATTTTTGACCCATACGCCGATGAGGCGTTTAGCCCAAAAATATATGCTTTTTATTTAAAGGTTTCATTTATTGGGAAACTGTGTCCAATTTAGGCAATAATGACAAACTACGAAATTCAGGACGTCTTCAACTTAAATACATCTGTCATCCTACATGTCATCGCCAGCTGGCGCAGAGGTCGCATATACCAGTGTCTATAAAATTATAGGCGCATGCAAAAAAGTACAACGGAATTTGTCAACTGCAGACCGACACCAGTGCATGGCATGCTCTCAATGTGGAAAACATCGTCAGTAACAAAGAATGAAAATCGATAGATCTCATATTCGGCAATTTATGCGGCGCGAATTTGAGAAAAAAGATGAATACTTCGCAAATGTTTAAAAGACACATTATTTCTATGAACTTGCAGGGACATGTTAGAAAAAGTCCCATCTAGTGGTTACTCTCTCTAAGATAAGGGGAGTTACGATAAGGTACCAGGCTTAGAGGCAGGTACGGAGAACCTTCGCGGTGGTCGAGTAGTCAGAGTCGTAGGGACTCCTCGTTCAAGATGGGTATTAAAGAAACAACACCCTCTTCGAGTCCCAGAAGAACCATGAGTAGTGTATTTGACACTGGGTGCTGCTTCCCTCCCTTCCGCAGAACCAGTGGCCCTAATTTGCGGAAGGGTGACTGTTTACAGCCCTTACTATCGCCCTCAGAGTTGTTAACGGTTTTTGTTAAATTCTAACAGAACACAAACAAACAAACAGTAGATATGTTAAACTACATGTTGGTAGACAAGCGATATCCGCCTAGAAGGAAATGTCGTCTAATTTGGATCGATTCTTTCAACCATCTATCATCATGGTTTGACAATAGCAAAAAGGTTGAAACCTGATTGGAGGATCTCGCATCACATGAGCTGTCGTCGCAAAATCGTATGCAGAGAGTTAACATCTGTCTTTAGTCTCGCCACCTTCGACGCTATGAGCCGTTTATGGATTACTTTTCCATCAGAGACGAAAGATGAATCCAAGTGAAGTATAGGCTGCTGTAGACTAAATGGAGCAGTAAAAGCCACACGCAAAGTAGAAGTTGTCAGTACAAGTAGATATCAAGTGGTTAATAAGATATCAAAGAATTGTTATATATACCAAATATATCATAATATATATCAAATATATCATAATATATATCAAATATCATAATACATATTTAATTGAAAGAGCGAGGGAATATGAACTTCCATTGAGCATGACTTTTATCGATTATGAAAAAGCCTTTGATTCGGTGAAACCATCAGCAGTTACAATGGCTCTGAAAACCTGCGGTATTGAAGATGCATACATTAATATTATTAATAACATCTATGAAAATGCAAGTGCAAAGATTCGTCTGTTTGAAAATACAACACATAAAAATTGGAAAGGGAGTGAGACAAGGTGACACCATATCTCCGAAGCTCTTTAATGCCACATTGGAGAGTGTTTTTCAGTCGCTGAGCTGGGAAAACAAAGGGATAAAGATTAATGGAGATTATCTAACCCACCTTCGTTTTGCTGATGACGTAGTCATTTTTGCAACTACCCCATCAGAGCTTCAGAGTATGGTCCAGGAACTTGCTGACAAGAGTAAAGAAGTGGGATTAAAAAGGAACTTTCAGAAGACAAAAGTGATGTTCAATGCTTTTACAAGAAATGAAGATTTATCGATTGATGGAGAAAAGCTGGAGATAACAGACACATACGTTTATGTTGGACAGCAGATATCAAGTGAATGTCACATTGATGAAGAAATTAATCGGCGTACAAAACTTGCCTGGAGAGCTTCTGGAAGAAACAGCATAATTTTCAAGAGCAATATGCCATTATGTCTTAAAAGAAAAGTGTTTAATCAATGCATCCTTCCAGTGCTTACGTATGGTGCAGAGACGTGGACCTTAACTAAAAGAGACATACAAAGGCTGCAGACAACTCAAAGGGTTCTACGTCAATTCGTCGCGTGCGTCAATTCGTCGACCACGACGATTCGTCACGCGTCAATTCGTCGCCCACGACGATTCGTCGCGCGTCAATTCGTCGACTACGTCAATTCGTCGCGTTTACATTTCAAAATTGCCTTTATTCTTCAGTAAAATAACATTTCTATGTACATGACAATGGAATTCTGCCAATAAATACAGCGGTATATACATCAGCTGGAAAGTTCCAGTGAAACGTAAAACAAAATATTGTTAAAATCATAAAAAAAAATTTATTTCGCCACGTAGGGCGAAGAAGAGGCAGACAATAAAGCACGAGCGATACAAACGAAAATGTTTACCTACAGTATTGTAGACAGGGCAAGACATGATTCTATACTATGCACAAATTCCAATTAAGCATTACTACCATACTAAAGATTAAACATTAGGTACTAATTCACAGAAATGCAACAGTGATGCTTACAGATTTTAGTTACATACAAAACGAATGCAGGAAAACGTACGATTTCGAACATCTTGCTCCCTGATCAAATTTATAAAGTTTGGACACGCAGACAGGATAGGAATAATACGTTTTTCTTTGGCACTAAAAAAATATTAGACGGTAGACGGTTTTTGGAACAGGGCAGGGCCCGATTGGTCAGAGCCCCCCATATATATAAAATTTTCGTAAAATCTACAGTTTTCAATTTAGAACCACCAAATTTGGTATACTATCTCATGGTACTCTAACTTAGACGCTAGACGGGTTTTGGAAGGGGTTGGAGCCCGCGGGGTCGGAGCCCCCCCCCCCCTCATAAAAAAATTCGTAAAATCTACAGTTTTCATCTTAGAACCACCAAATTTGGTATACTATCTTATGGTACTCTAACTTAGACGGCAGACCGTTTTTGGGACGGGTCAAGGCCCGGGGGTCAGAGCCCCCCACATACAAAATTTTCTTAAAAACTACAGTTTTCAATTCAGAACCACCTAATCTGGTATACTATCTCATGGCACTCTAACTTAGACGCTAGACGGTTTTTGGAAGGGGTTGAACCGGGGGGGGTCAGACCCCCCCGAATAAACACTTTTTCGTAAAATCTTCAGTTTTCAATTTAGAACCACCAAATTTGGTATACTATCTCATGGTACTCTAACTTAGACGCTAGACGGGTTTTGGAAGGGGTTGGAGCCGGCGGGGTCGGAGCCCACCCCCTCATAAAAAAATTCGTCAAATTTACAGTTTTCATCTTAGAACCACCAAATTTGGTATACTATCTTATGGTACTCTAACTTAGACGGCAGACCGTTTTTGGAACGGGTCAAGGCCCGGGAGGTCAGAGCCCCCGCATACAAAATTTTCTTAAAAACTACAGTTTTCAATTCAGAACCACCTAATCTGGTATACTATCTCATGGTAGTCTAACGTAGACGCTAGACGGTTTTTGGAAGGGGTTGAGCCGGGGGGGGGTTAGACCCCCCGAATAAACACTGTTTCGTAAAATCTACAGTTTTCAATTTAGAACCACCAAATTTGGTATACTATCTCATGGTACTCTAACTTAGACGCTAGACGGTTTTTGGAAGGGGTTGGAGCCCGCAAGGTCGGAGCCCCCCCCCCTCATAAAAAATTTCGTAAAATCTACAGTTTTCATCTTAGAACCACCAAATTTGGTATACTATCTTATGGTACTCTAACTTAGATGGCAGACCGTTTTTGGAACGGGTCAAGGCCCGGGGGTCAGAGCCCCCCACATACAAAATTTTCTTAAAAACTACAGTTTTCAATTCAGAACCACCAAATCTGGTATCATGAAACTCTAACTTAGACGCTAGACGGTTTTTGGAAGGGGTTGGAACCCCGGGGTGAGAGCCCCTCCCCTCCTCATAAAAATTTCGTAAAATCTACAGTTTTCAATTTAGAACAACCAGATTTGGTATACTACTTATGGTTATCTAACTTAAACGGTAGACGGTTTTTGGAAGGGGTCGGGGCCCGGGTCAAGGTAGCCTCATGCAAAATTTTCGCAAAGAGTTCCGTTTTTTACTCTTAAGAATACCCTATCTACGTTCTAAGGCGCTCTTTGGTCCTTTGAGGGCCTTGCACCATAAACCATCAACCAGCCAACTAACCAACCTACGGTCTAAGTTAGGGACTGTAGATAACAATAAAGTGCAAAATTATGCGTTTAATGGTGTATTAAAAACACAAATCTATATAGTTTAGCTTTCACTACCAACGAGCGGCTTATCAGAAAGAAATATAATGTAATGTAAACAGAGTTCCAGATATTCAAAATTCAAAACGGTAAGAAAATGATGATCAATGCCAATGTGAAGTCGTATGCATGCGACATCACATAGGTACATTGCATTTCTGTGTCGCGGGATTCACAGAAGCACACGCCAGATGTACGGCAGTTCTACAGATGTCTCCTAGAAAGTAGGTATTTCCATTCCTTTTTCTTTCTTTTTTGTTTCGCAAAATTAAATTAACTAAATCAAAAAATTTAAAATAAGTTTACTGGAAAATTGCAGGAATATCTTTTTCATTCATTAACTTTCACCCGCTGAACTTGGAGATTCCACAAATAGTAATATGTACCTGGCAAATAACTGGTATCCCTACTAGTACAAATTATATTAATGATTTATTTGCGTCCAGTTCAATCTAGTATGTCCATAAGAGCGTTTAGGGCCGTATGAAAAATACATTTCAACGTGTGCCGCTACGGCGGCGGAGTGATCTAGGCGCTGGCTTCTGACCACTTGTCGAGAAGGATCCTGGTTCAAATCCCGGTGAATCATGGACGTTGTGCTTGACTTCTGGCACTGGCTGTCCCCCTTCCCAGGAACCAGTGGCCCAAAATTGGGAACGTCCGACTGCTTATAGCCCACTGAATTGATCACGGTGGTCGTTAACCCCCACCCCCCCCCAAAAAAAAAAAGATTGCGACGTGTCCATTGCTATTTGTTGTGGACCGTACAAAAAGTATGTTTTTGATATCAACGTGTCCACTTGTATGTAGGCTGGCCATAAAATGTTAGGGGACCGTACAAAATTCCACTTTTGTTTTCACCTTGTCAGCGCTTCGGTATATGGTTGAAGTATACGTATATATAGTTGGGCCGTTTCAGCACGTAGTTTGGTTTATATAGAAAATCAAGATAATGTTACATTTTTACTCAGCTACAACACATTAATCCCAAAGGCTATTTGTTGAAATCTTTAATCCGCCGTGCTCATATTCACAACGTTAACATAACATGTCAAGTTATTAATGTTGCAGTTTTACCCTGTCACAAAACTTTAGTTACAAGACCTTAGGCGTAAACTTTTTTTAGGAATTTTTAGTCCGACGTATTCATAAGGTTTCGATAACATGCCAAGGTTATGGTACTGCGTTTTGACTGAGGCACAAAAATTAATAAACAGGCCTTAAGCCTTTTTATCAGTTTTCAATCAACCGTGCTCATATGCATAAAATTTTCAGAGAAAGTCAAGTTTACTGTTTTGCGCATTTACTCGAGTACAAAACTATAAACAGCCATTAACTTTCACCCGCTGAACTTTGTGATTCCTCAATTCATCCATTAACAAGTCTTTTAAGTGATTGTATGCTATGGTCATATTGATAATGTTTGATGACAAGTCAGGTTAATGATGTTGCACTTATTAAAGACTTAAAAAGGTGTAGAGGCTAGTAATTATTATTTGAAGTCTAAGCAAAAGCTCATTTTTAACTTGACTCGTCATGAAATCCTTATGAATATGGCATTTATTTTATTTTGTACATTTTACAAAGCGCATGCATTTTTTTTTTGGCATTTGTTTTATTTTGTGTTGTACTTGTTACATAGCGTTTCGCATTTTTGTAATGCTTGTGACTTGTGATTGCATTTTGAATTTTTATTTGTTTCACATTTTGGATTACTTTTTGACATTTTATGGTTTTGACATGCTATTTTGAAAATGTTGTCTTTTTTAATTTTGCGTTGTGTTTTACATTCTTGCATCTTCGGCGGAATTACATTCTTGAAAAATTCAAATACAAGTTAGTAAAAGGCATAATTTAATTAGTGAGAAATACCAGCACATTTTAGTAAAGGGTAGAATTATATGAAATTCCTCTTAAAAAGTCCAGCATGTTAACATTGTCTCTGTGCACCAAGGAAGTTCGAATTCTTTTTTATCTTGCCAGCGTTTCTCTTCTGGGTGGATTTGTTGGAATCTGTGCTATCACTCTTTCGATTTTAGCCATAGTTGTTCTCTGCTCTTTCGCAATTTCACTAATTATTTCGTACAGTCACAGTTTCTTCTCTCCCAGAATTGTATTCCAGCTTCTGTCTAATCTTTCAAGTTCGTTTTGTGTTCTGGGAAAGCCAAATAAATTGTTTTCACTTACTGACCAAATTGTTGGCGGGAACAGCGGAGGGCTTCTGCTCTGATTGTTTCTTCTGCTTCCACGAAATTTTCCAAGAACATACTTTTCCTCAAACCACTGAACTACAGAATCTGCATATTCTAGTAAAATTGATTTCACTTCTTCAAAAGCAGCTGGAATTTCATCAGATGAAAAAAATGCTAGTGCTTGCAAATGTCTGACTTTGAGAGCAAACTCACTGTTTTCCCTATATTTCAAGGCTATGCCAGAGGATGGATATTCCTCAGCACATTTTTTTCCGAGATGAAACCAACAACATTTGTGTGTTCTGCTTCCAAATTCCTTTTTAGCAGCATTATAACGGTAGCTATTTCGAAATCTATTATTATGCGTATATTGTGGTGCAAGCTGAATATCATAGTCTGATGCATAGTCTTGTAAATCCTACAAAAATACTGTATAATAGTATTATATTCTTTATACTTGCTGGAAAGTAACCCATAAACTAGTGGGACAAGTCTGCGCATCTCTGGATTCGTTTCAACCATAGCATGAATGGAACATAATTGCCTAAAAAGGGTTGGACAAGTTTCAAATGTCCCATCCATAATCCAGAGGGGTGCTTCTTTAAGCTTTCGTAAATTATTCTCTGTTAAAAATAAAATAATTCTTTGATGTCCAAATGCGCTATCTCTGCCAAGAAATTTTGCACCATCTTCTCCTGTAAATTTATTGGGGCACCGATCCGTTCTGAAGTCGTAGGCTCCGCAGGCATGTCTTGGCATGTCTTCTCTTTTTTACAACTTGCCTTAGTGCATCCATATTAGGCATGTAAGCTGCATTTACTGTAGCCATTGACGTTGTCACCGTTTGAATAATTTGGGCAGGGGCTTCGTCCGTATTTCTCGCTCGTTCTTTTATTTGCGCTCTTGCAACAGCAACATCACTTTTCTCCGGTCTTGGAGCATGATTATGTGGTTTCTCATTGCGCATCCTGTGTTCATCTCCAATAAGAATAGTACTAGCAAAGCCAGTACAATTTCCATAATTTCTTTCAATACACTGACAATACCGTAAATCACCTCGCACTCTGTTATGGCAAAATAAATACCCTTTCCATTTCAGCAAATCATTTTCTTTTTGTGAGTTAACTATTTATGTTGCATTCTTCATCTGCATAGTGCCTTCGGAAAACAATGCACTTTCTCATTCCAAAATATTTTGAATGATATATTTCCACTATTATCACTTGACAACGCACAACAAAGGTTTCAACAAGCACGTTCTCTGTTCTCCAGTCAACTACGAACTAATGAGCAACCATTCAATAAAACACTCAGAATACAGACAATCACGTGAAGCTTGTTCCTCCAGTTAGGGTTTAAGCGAAGTTCAAGATTTTCGTACCTGCGGTCACAAGAAGTGGTTAATTTTAAGGATCGGCATCTTATCTTTTGTTTTTCCAAAACGCAGAGGTACATGTATTTTACAGCTGGGACGCTCCAGGCGGGGGATCAACAGATGCGAAGAACCCGGGAGCCAGGTTCCGGAGGCGGCAGCAGGCGCGGACTGGGCAGCTGTACTCTGGGCCGGTAGGCGTCATGCAAATTCTCAAAAAATAAATTCAAATTTTTTGTGTTGCACCATGCGTATGAAAGAAAATTGTTATACTGAAAAGACAATTCGTTTACCCCGTAACATATTAAACGAAACCTACGTCCCTACGTGCCAAATGATCTGTAAGCCAAATACAGTTTTCATGCAACACCTTCCCCCGACTTTCTAAGTTCAGATCTGTCTCGTTCGACTTATTTCCTGTACCGCCCCTCTCTTTCGCTAATTGCAGTTAATTGCCGTGAAATTGGTGTTTTATGTTGGGGTGTATTGCCGCCTGTCCTGAAGACTATAGTGAAAGCGGTGAACCCCAGGGGAAAAGTATTCCATCAAAAGCAACAGAAATCCAATGCGAGAGCAAAACTTTGTTCGTTGGCATTACATCCAAGCAATTTAGGCGAAGTAGGAAGTGGGTTTTTCTACTACGACACCAGAAGATTGTCGCGAATGCTCAGGCAATTACGGTACAGATGTGTCCTTAAGACTTTTCTTTCAAGACGTCCAAAGGCCGGCACTAGGGGACGGGGAGGGATACAGTGCGGATGTTCTTTTTTGTTGCAGTTAGAAATTCTGAAGCTCATTCTTCCTTAAAACTTTGCCTGGTTACCAGTAAGTACTGTCTCATGCCTCAACCATTGCACAGATTTGTTGTTTTTGTTTTCATTCTTTGAGTTAACAGCGGGAAAATATCTGAACTGCGTTGTTTCAGTTGGAAATATTTTTTTTTACTTCAGCAACAGGGCTTCACGTATAATTGCAAAATACTTCGATAGAATATACATACCTTACATAAAGAGTTTGCATGAGAAAATAGATTAATAATAAGCAAAATATTCTAAAACCAAAAAAAGAAATTGCGGAGCCGAAAAAGCTAGGTAGAGGAAACAAAAGGCTCTAAGAAAAAGTTCATATTTAAAGAAACCTGTAGTCGCTTAATGAGTAAGTGGTATAACTCAATACAAAATCATGTGCTGTATTTGAAAAAAAAATTATAAGCAAGTAGGCATCGTGACTGTCCACAGTTTCCCCTTTTCATCCTGTCGACATTACAACCACCACAGAAAAGAAAATAAAAAAACCATGACAAAAACACCCATACAAAGTAAAATGCCCAAAACATAAAAAGAAGTAACCACACAAAATGAAATGCCCAAAACATTAAAAAAACTGCAACCACACGAAACAAAATACCCAAAACATGGTAAGAAACTCTGTTGAAAGCACAATGAAGGTATACGATAGGAGAAATATATGTTTTTAAAACTTAATACAAGTGTCAAAACTGAAATAAAAAGAAAGAAAAAAGAAATATTCCAAATTTCATTGTTACTTCAGATATTTTGACCTGTTGACATTTCGTAAATTGTACTTGCAGTCGGTCAAAAAATATTACTTACAAGGACTCTTTAGTAACTTTTAATCGCTGTGGTCGTGTTTATAAGGTTTGCATAACAAGTCAAGTTAATAATGTTGCGCTTTCACTTAGGCACCAAATGCTAATTATTGGCCGCTAGGCCTAGGCCTTTTAAATAATTTTTGATAAGCGTAACACTCTTAAATTGATTTGTCATGCAAACCTCATATAATCACAGCATTATAAAAATTACTATAAATGCATATGCCTAGGTCTCGGGCGTATCTATTAATTTTTTGTGCTCGAGTAACATTTAAACAGAATTAATTTTATTTTCTATGAAAACTACATAAATATCAGCTCGGAGGACTGAAAACTATCAAAAATATCTAGGCCTAGGGTCTGCTTAATAGTTCCAACCTCAGAAAAGCGCATTGCTGAAATCTTGGACTTCTATGAAAACATTATGAAAATTAGTACGGCACACTGAAAATTGCTAAACAGGCCCAGTCCTAGGGCTTTCTAATTATTGTTTTGTACCTGACTAAAAGTGTAACATTACCTTTAGTTCTTACTAGCAGGGGTACCCGGTATTTCCAGGTAAATATTACTATTTCTAAAATCACCAAGTTCAGCGGGTGAAAGTTAATGGAATGAAAAAGCTATTTCCGTAAATTTCCAGGAAACTTATTTTAAATCTTTTGATTTAGTTAATTTAATTATACGAAGCAAAAAAGAGTTTACATTATTTACATTACATTGTATTTCTGCCTGATAAGGCAACCGTTGGTGGTGAAAGCTAACGTTTATTAATTTGTGTTTTTAATACACCATGAACCGGATATTTTTTTCACTTTATTGTTATCTACGGCCTCTAACCTAGACCGTAGGTTGGGTAATGGAGTGCTGTATTGGGATGCAGTTCTTAAGAGTAAAAATTGTAATTTTTACGAAAATTTTGAATGGGCCCCCTTCACACCAGGCACCGACCCTTTCCGTCTGCGGTCTAAGTTACAATACAATTAGGTAATGTACTAAATTTTGTCGTTCTAAATTCGAAACTGTAGGTTTTACAAAAATTGGCATGAAGGGGGGGGGGGGCTCTGAACCCCTGTCTCCAACCGTTTCCAAAAATCGCCTGTATTCTCAGTTAGAGTACCATGACATAGTATACCAAATTTGGTGGTTTTAAATTGAAAACTGTAGATTTTACGAAAATATTTTATGGGGAGGGCTCTGACCCCTGACCCGTTCCCAAAACCGTCTACCATCTAAGTTAGTGTACCATGAGATAGTATACCAAATTTGGTTGTTCCAAATTGAAAACTGTAGATTTTACGAAAATTTTGTATGGGGGGAAGGATCTAACCACCGGGCCCCGACCCGTTCCGAAAATCGTCTACGGTCTAAGTTAGAGTATTGTGATATGGTATACCAAATTCGGTGGTTCTAAATTGAAAACTGTAGATTTCAAGAAATTCATTATGGGGGGGGGGGCTCTGAACCCCGGGCTCCGACCCTTTCCAAAAAACCATCTACCGTCTAAGTTAGAGTACCATGAGATAGTATACCAAATTTGGTGGTTCTAAATTGAAAACTCTAGTTTTTACGAAAAACGTTTATGGGGGGGGGGGCTCTTACCCCGTGCCCGACCCGTTCCAAAAACCGTCTACCGTCTAAGTTAGAGTACCATAAGATAGTATACTAAATTTGGTGGTTCTAAGTTGAAAACGGTATATTTTACGAAAATTCTTTGGGGGAGGGGTGCTCTTACCGCCCGGGCCCCGATCCGTTCCAAAAACCGTTTCCCTTCTAAGTTACAGTTTCATGATACCAAATTTGGTGGTTCTAATGTGAAAACTATAGATTTTACAAAAATTTTGTACGGGGGCGGGCTCTAACCACCCGGGCCCCGACCCGTTCCAAAAACCGGCAACCGTCTAAGTTAGATTGCCATGATATAGTATACCAAATTTGGTGGTTCTAAATTTAAAACTGTAGATTTTACGAAAATTTTGTATATGGGGGGGGGGGGGGCTCTGAACAACCGGGCCCTGCCCCGTTCCAAAAACCGTTTACCGTCTAATATTTTTAGTGCCAAAGAAAAACGTAATATTCCTATCCTGTCTGCGTGTCCAAACTTTATAAATTTGATCAGGGAGCAAGACGTTCGAAATCGTACGTTTTCCTGCATTCGTTTTGTATGTAACTAAAATCTGTAAACGCGACGAATTGACGTAGTCGACGAATTGACGTAGTCGACGAATTGACGTAGTCGACGAATTTGTCCGCGATGAATTGACGCGCGACGAATTGACGCGCGACGAATTGTCGTAGTCGACGAATTGACGCGCGACGAATTGTCGTAGTCGACGAATTGACGCGCGACGAATTGACGCAGGCGACGAATTGACGTAGTCGACGAATTGACGCACGCGACGAATTGACGTGACACCCAACTCAAAGTAGCATGGAGAGGTGCATGCTTGGTGTAACGAGGAGAGCGAGAAGAAGAGGAACTCGTGGATACGAAAAATGACAAGAGTGGAAGACATCATGATCAGAGTTAAAACCCTGAAATGGCAATGGGCTGGACATACTGCCAGAAGGACATACCATCGATGGACAGCTGAAATTTTAGATTGGATTCCAAGGCACAGGAAAAGACCCAGAAGAAGAACACATGGAAGATGGGTGGATGAAATTCGAAAGTATGCAGGAGTGACATAGAGGAGGCTGGCACAAGACAGATCTTTGTGGAGGAAACTTGGGGACACCTTCGTCCAGCAGTGGATTGACAAAGGTTGACAATGATGATGATGATGATGATGACATATCAAAAAACTGTTATGTACACCAAAGATGGCAAATAGGTATCAAAGAATTGTTATATATACCAAAGATACGCTGGCGGAAAGTGAAAAAGAACACCAAGAAGGAAACGTCTGATACCAACGAAATTTATACAGCATAATAACGGAATACAGAGAATAACGTGATCAAAACATTATAGCAACATACAGCTGTATTTGCTGGTAAACTGAAAAATAACATTTCTATGTAACATGGTTAGTACGAGGTTGAACCGCCATGAACTGTATCACACTGTGTAATTCTGGCATGGAGTCTGTCGTACATATGTTGGATGTAAGTTTGGGGTATTGAGTTCCAAGCATCCTCAACCTGGACCCGTAAATCGGGGATGGTCGTGGCTGGCCGTGGAGACCGGATAATTCTTTGTCCCATATAATCCCACACGTGCTCAATGGGGGCAAATCCGGTGAACGTGCTGGCCATGGAAGTTGTCTCACACCCTGAAGTGCATGATGCGTTGCACGTGCCGTGTGTGGGCGTGCGTTATCTTGCTGATAAACACTACGATGGACCGACATTACAAATGGCACAACAACGGGCTGAATGATGTTGTTGATGTAGGAGGTGGTGTTTAACGTACCCGGTACAAAGGCTAGTTGTGTACGGGAGTGATAGCTGATGGCTCCCCACACCAGGAGAGTAGGTGTAGGCCCTGTGTGTCGCTGGCGGATGCAAGAAGGGTAGAGGCGCTCCCCTGTGCGTCTGCGAACACGCATACGGCCATCAGAGGCTCCCAAGCAGAATCTGCTTTCATCGCTGAACACGACAGATTGCCATTGAGTTCTCCAATGCAGACGTTGGCGACACCGCTGCAGCCGTTCCTGACGGTGGGCTGGAGTCAGAGGTACACATGCCAGAGGCACACATGCACGTAGTCCTGCATCCAGTAGACGGTTGCGGATTGTTCGCACAGTCACCTCAGGTGCAACGGCAGCTCGGATTTGCGTCGCAGTGGATGCTCTGCTTGACAACGCCGCTCTTCTTATGCGTCGATCGGTCCGCTCATCAGGCCGTCTGTGACTCCCGGTTCCACGTCTTCTCGTGTGGGAATGTTCCTCGGACCATCTACGCCACCATCGTACCACCACCGATACTTCCCGTCCAATTCGCTCCGCAATACGACGATACGACCATCCGGTCTCGCGGAGTCCGACTAGACGACCTCGCTCAAAGTCCGATAACTGCTGAAATCGTACACGTCTTCCATGTTCAGGCATTGCAGCTTGTTCAGGGTCTTCGCACGTATCCGTACGCCGACGACTGATTACATTCACTTCGCCGTACTCCTTAAATGCCACCGACGATAATTTGCATATTATGCCGTGCTGTGGCGTAAGCGCTCACCGGTTGATTCCGAAATGAACATCACACCTACGTAAACTCGACCCAATTAACATATCTAAATTTCATGATCGTCCGCCAATTCCTTCTTGGTGTTGTTTTTTCACTTTCCGCCAATGTATCAAATTGATATAAAAGAATTGTTATATAAACCAAAGATATCAAACACATATCAAAGAATTGTTATATATACCAAAGATATCAAATAGATATCAAAGAATTGTTGTATATACCAAAGATATAAAATAGATATCAAAGAAAGTGTTGATATCAATGAATTCACTACCAGCAAGCGAATCCATTACTTCTGATGCCTTGTATCTTCTGAACTTTCTGAGCCTGCTTTAGGGTATAATACATTCGACTGATATAGAGAAAAGTTGTGTTTAACTAAAACACAAGAATTGTGCTCTCGCCTCTATACGTCAAGAAAGACGGTACAAATGTTAAGGACTTCATGCTCCATCCATCATACTCACCAAAACTTGCCCTCGTTGGAATTTCAATGATTATAGAAATTGCAACAGCAGCTTGACAGTGAAACTTTTCAGCAATTATTAAACAACCAGGAAGGCATGCGTTAATTTTGTATTCTTCCAAACCTGCAAATTGTTATTTAATGGAAATTGAAAATGTTATGGTAAAGTGACAAAATCTTATCGATTCCAGTAGTGCAGTAGTTTATATATGATCGGTTAGATATCTTTTGTACTTCTTATGGCACGTGCATTTTGTCGTTCGGGAATTGCATCGATTTTGAAATCACTTGTAATTTTAAGACTTTACACATTTCTTCCCGTACCAATTGAATTTTTTTTACTGCGAATGAAGCATTTCGGTCAGGTTTCATATGTGAAAATAAAGCCCTTTTTTGGCAGGTGGTGGAATTTGAACACAAATCTTCTCGCTCCGGAGCCACTTGTTCTCCTGACTGAACTACGCCGACCCTGGCTAACCGCTGCAGCTAGCTGTTTTGGCTCTGGCGTCACCCCAGCGGAACGTCGCATATAACCCTTCTTTCTTGAGGAAGGTCTGTGACGAAATCGTTGGTTTCCGGGTCAGCTGACAAACCATCTTTGAAGTAGTTTGCTGCAGAAAAACGAAATCTCCTTCACTCCAGACGAGGTGTGGCAGAAGAATAACATATTTCTCGAACCGCACGGCCAGGTGATTCATTTTTATGTTCGGGAGCCAATGGCAAAATAAAGCCCATTTGCTGGTGGTGAACTTCGAATCAACATCTTCCCGCTCCGGAACCGGTTGTTCTCCAGACTCAACTACACCGACCTTGGCTTATCTCGGTGACTTGCAGTTTTAACTCTTGCGTCACCTCAGTGGTACGTCACACATAGATTTCTGAAAATTTCAAATTATCGGAAAATTTAAAACGTTGTACAAATCAGATAGCAATTTGAATGTTCTCCGTTGCTTCAAAATCCATACCCACAATCATCAAGACTGAATCGGTGCAGAAAACATGTCCGTATGCATATTTTAGAAGACTCATAAGAAGCACATGCTCGGAATTTCAGTCGCTTTTTTTTTTTTGAGAAACGTGCTTTCCTCAGGACTTTATGTCGCTTTTACGATTTCCTCCAAGTCATCAAGAATGTTATGGACCTTATCCATCTCTTTCCTTTGCTTAAGTTTAGGATACCATCAGCTGTTAGCAGAATGCGGACAATTTCCGAAGTGCCATTGTATCGCAAAAATGCCTTCCGCCATTATCCATTTGTTTGTATCAGCTATCTTTTCAATCTCCTGTGACGTCTGCAAAAAGTCTTAAAGAAAGAAATTGCTTTTCAAGCTACGTATCCCTGTGCACTTGAAACTTGCTGAGTGTTCTTAGCTTGTTGAATATGATTCTCAAGCATTTATTTTTAATCTTGATACCTCTAGTTTTGTAGGTTAATTTTTCATCCCAGGTTTGATTTAAGTCTATATCTGAAATACGTTGTTACAAGAATTGTTACATGCGAAACATCAATTATGTGCAGTGATTCGTCCTTAATGCGTAACTCTTTAATTATAATGCGTTTTGAAGAACACAATCGTGATACGAAAAACAACAAAGACTACGTTGGCTGATTTAAATCTGAACAATAAACGTTGCGACCGTGAGCTGAACAAATATCTACAGTTCGAAGTTAGGACTTCCTCTGGTGCTAAATTAATCTTGGCACGTTCACTGACCTTCTGAGTAATACTGTTATAAAAATAGATTTGAAAATACTGATTGGATACACACTTGACTTTGTTTTGTTTTTTTTATTTACCAATGGATACGCGTGAGTAAATAAAAAAGTGTTTGCTTGCATTTTTTTATTTGGCATATCGCACGATAAAGAATATTTCGAAACATGTAAGAAGATTCCTGAATGATTTTCGGTAGTTTTTTTATCAAAAGGCAGGAGACCTGCATCTTGAAGAGACGTCATTATTCACCGTAATTCCTGTCCACATCCAAATCAGTGGTATAATGAAACATCATCCTGACAGCATACACGCTAGGATTTGTAAGTGCTGTGAAATAAGCTGAAACCCAGCCTTCAGTACTTTGATATTAAATATCGTGAAATAAGCTGAAACCCAGCCTTCGGTACTTTGATATTAAATATCGTGAAATAAGCTGAAACCCAGCCTTCAGTACTTTGATATTAAATATCGTGAAATAAGCTGAAACCCAGCCTTCAGTACTTTGATATTAAATATCGTGAAATAAGCTGAAACCCAGCCTTCAGTACTTTGATATTAAATATCGTGAAATAAGGTGAAACCCAGCCTTCAGTACTTTGATATTAAATATCGTGAAATAAGCTGAAACCCAGCCTTCAGTACTTTGATATTAAATATCGTGAAATAAGCTGAAACCCAGCCTTCAGTACTTTGATATTAAATATCGTGAAATAAGCTGAAACCCAGCCTTCAGTACTTTGATATTAAATATCGTGAAATAAGCTGTAGCCCAGCCTTTGGTACTTTGATATTAAATATCGTGAAATAAGGTGAAACCCAACCTTCAGTACTTTTATATTAAATATCGGGAAATAAGCTGAAACCCAGCCTTCAGTACTTTGATATTAAATATCGTGAAATAAGCTGAAGCCCAGCCTTCGGTACTTTGATATTAAATATCGTGAAATAAGCTGAAACCCAGCCTTCAGTACTTTGATATTAAATATCGTGAAATAAGCTGTAGCCCAGCCTTTGGTACTTTGATATTAAATATCGTGAAATAAGGTGAAACCCAACCTTCAGTACTTTTATATTAAATATCGTAAAATAAGCTGAAACCCAGCCTTCAGTACTTTGATATTAAATATCGTGAAATAAGCTGAAACCCAGCCTTAAGTACTTTGATATTAAATATCGTGAAATAAGCTGAAGTCCAGCCTTCGGTACTTTGATATTAAATATCGTAAAATAAGCTGTAGCCCAGCCTTTGGTACTTTGATATTAAATATCGTGAAATAAGGTGAAACCCAACCTTCAGTACTTTTATATTAAATATCGTGAAATAAGCTGAAACCCAGCCTTCAGTACTTTGATATTAAATATCGTGAAATAAGCTGAAGCCCAGCCTTTGGTACTTTGATATTAAATATCGTAAAATAAGCTGAAACCCAGCTTTCAGTACTTTGATATTAAATATCGTGAAATAAGCTGCCTTTGGTACTTTGATATTAAGTATCGTAAAATAAGCTGAAACCCAGCCTTCAGTACTTTGATATTAAATATCGTGAAATAAGCTGAAGCCCAGCCTTCGGTACTTTGATATTAAATATCGTGAAATAAGCTGAAACCCAGCCTTCAGTACTTTGATATTAAATATCGTGAAATAAGCTGTAGCCCAGCCTTTGGTACTTTGATATTAAATATCGTGAAATAAGGTGAAACCCAACCTTCAGTACTTTTATATTAAATATCGTAAAATAAGCTGAAACCCAGCCTTCAGTACTTTGATATTAAATATCGTGAAATAAGCTGAAACCCAGCCTTCAGTACTTTGATATTAAATATCGTGAAATAAGCTGAAACCCAGCCTTCAGTACTTTGATATTAAATATCGTGAAATAAGCTGTAGCCCAGCCTTTGGTACTTTGATATTAAATATCGTGAAATAAGGTGAAACCCAACCTCCAGTACTTTTATATTAAATATCGTGAAATAAGGTGAAACCCAACCTCTAGTACTTTTATATTAAATATCGTAAAATAAGCTGAAACCCAGCCTTCAGTACTTTGATATTAAATATCGTGAAATAAGCTGAAACCCAGCCTTCAGTACTTTGATATTAAATATCGTGAAATAAGCTGAAGCCCAGCCTTCGGTACTTTGATATTAAATATCGTAAAATAAGCTTCAGTACTTTGATATTAAATATCGTGAAATAAGCTGTAGCCCAGCCTTTGGTACTTTGATATTAAATATCGTAAAATAAGCTGAAACCCAGCCTTCAGTACTTTGATATTAAATATCGTGAAATAAGCTGAAGCCCAGCCTTCGGTACTTTGATATTAAATATCGTGAAATAAGCTGAAACCCAGCCTTCAGTACTTTGATATTAAATATCGTGAAATAAGCTGTAGCCCAGCCTTTGGTACTTTGATATTAAATATCGTGAAATAAGGTGAAACCCAACCTTCAGTACTTTTATATTAAATATCGTAAAATAAGCTGAAACCCAGCCTTCAGTACTTTGATATTAAATATCGTGAAATAAGCTGAAACCCAGCCTTCAGTACTTTGATATTAAATATCGTGAAATAAGCTGAAGCCCAGCCTTCGGTACTTTGATATTAAATATCGTAAAATAAGCTGAAACCCAGCCTTCGGTACTTTGATATTAAATATCGTGAAATAAGCTGTCGCCCAGCCTTCGGTACTTTGATATTAAATATCGTGAAATAAGGTGAAACCCAACCTTCAGTACTTTTATATTAAATATCGTGAAATAAGCTGAAACCCAGCCTTCAGTACTTTGATATTAAATATCGTGAAATAAGCTGAAGCCCAGCCTTCGGTACTTTGATATTAAATATCGTGAAATAAGCTGAAACCCAGCCTTCAGTACTTTGATATTAAATATCGTGAAATAAGCTGTAGCCCAGCCTTTGGTACTTTGATATTAAATATCGTGAAATAAGATGAAACCCAACCTTCAGTACTTTTATATTAAATATCGTAAAATAAGCTGAAACCCAGCCTTCAATACTTTGATATTAAATATCGTGAAATAAGCTGAAACCCGGCCTTCAGTACTTTGATATTAAATATCGTGAAATAAGCTGAAACCCAGCCTTCAGTACTTTGATATTAAGTATCGTGAAATAAGCTGTAGCCCAGCCTTTGGTACTTTGATATTAAATATCGTGAAATAAGGTGAAACCCAACCTTCAGTACTTTGATATTAAATATCGTGAAATAAGCTGAAGCCCAGCCTTCGGTACTTTGATATTAAATATCGTAAAATAAGCTGAAACCCAGCCTTCAGTACTTTGATATTAAATATCGTGAAATAAGCTGTAGCCCAGCCTTTGGTACTTTGATATTAAATATCGTAAAATAAGCTGAAACCCAGCCTTCAGTACTTTGATATTAAATATCGTGAAATAAGCTGAAGCCCAGCCTTCGGTACTTTGATATTAAATATCGTAAAATAAGCTGAAACCCAGCCTTCGGTACTTTGATATTAAATATCGTGAAATAAGGTGAAACCCAACCTTCAGTACTTTTGCATTAAATATCGTAAAATAAGCTGAAACCCAGCCTTCAGTACTTTGATATTAAATATCGTGAAATAAGCTGAAACCCAGCCTTCAGTACTTTGATATTATATATCGTGAAATAAGCTTAAACCTAGCCTTCAGTACTTTGATATTCTTGCAATGTGGAAGGTGCAAATGCTGCATTCATAAATTTTTCATTGCTGTTTTTGGGAGAAAGGGTGTTTCATGATCACTCTCAGTAGCCCTGTCGGTTACGAGCAATCGTTCGTTTCTAATTTGGGGCCGTTTGTTCCAGGGGAGAGAGAGGGAGAGAGAGCCAGTGCAATAAGACAGTCATAGGACCCATGCATTTGGGATTCGAACCCGGACCCTCTCAGATAAACGACCGATCAGAAGACGGCATTTAGATCTTATGCAAACATTTCATTGTGTTTCCCAGATGTGGACTCAACAGGAGAGCCGCCATACTTGACAAGACGTTGCAATTATTGTCGCATTACCCGTTTCTGATAAAAAAAATATCGAAAGAACAACACAAATTCATCCGTCCTTTGCATAATTTGAAAACTGCATAACATTTTTTTTTTCGATTGGGGGGTTTATGAACCGCAATGAGCAACTTAATGGGGTATAAACAGTCGTCTATCCCTAATTTATGTCGACTGGCTCCAGGAAAAGGAGACACCAAGTGCCATAAGACAAACACACCACCCATACCATACCCAGGACCCGAATCCAGGCAACATCTCGCAGGAATGTGTGCGCGTTTGTGTGTGTGTAAGCCGACCTCGGGCTTTCACAGCAGAAGCAATTCGACTTGGAATAGACTTATACACGTCATGCACATTGCACATTCGATAACAGAATTTCGAACTATTCTTCACATAAAATATGTCCCAAATGTGACACTGATGTTGGAAGTGAAAAGTGTTATCTGACCTTTCACTGTAGATATTCCCAGAAATATTCAGTAATACTGAGGTCCGGAGAATGAAGTGGTCAGTGTAACTGTGCTGTACCTCATCCTCAACCAACCAAAACTTGACTCGTTTCGCACAATGCATGAGTGAATTATCTGCTTGAAACAGAGAACGGTCTTTAGGGAACAATTCCTTCAACATTGGGTGCAGGTGGTCCCCAGAAATGGATTCGTACGTTGTAGATGTGATACGACGCTGCAGAATAACCAATGACCCTAAGGAATGCCATGCCATGATACGCTACAGTATAAGGGAACAAACACGAACAAACCAAAGATTCGGGGGAAGGCTTCTGAAGGTTTTCGCCAGAGTACACTCTACTAGTGGTGGGAAGCAATGTGAAGTACGATCCATCAGAACGGATGAAACGTTGCCATTCCTTAACATCCCATTTATTATATGCTTTGCAACAGCTTACACGTTTCGTTGCATTGATATTGGTAATTAGAGGTTTGTGGATTGCAAAACGGCCATACTGGCACGATAGAGTTCCCAATGAACTGTTATGATGGAGACGGAATCATTCCGACTGGTGTTCAACTCTGATCTTATTTGTAGTGCCGTGGTCTTGTGTTTCTGTTGCACAATCCGTGCCAACGTTTGTCTATCCATATCTGACATCTTCGTGTGGTGTCCACAATTCGAACGTTTGGCGGTGTCCGTTTTGATATGTAGTCTTCACCTTCGGTGCAGCTTCTCGTGTTACACCTCGCAGTTCTGCCGTTCTGGTTACTAAGGCTCCTGCAAGACGCGTACTAATTGATCATGCCTTGATGGAAGTCACTGTGATCTGTCATTCTCGACAATTACTGCACAACAGCTGTTTCACCTGCGGCAGTGGCACTGCGACGTCATAATCAACATAGTACTGTACCCTTTTATATGCCTCACATTGCGAATGACGTCGTCGTCCTTGTGATTTCTACATGGAGCCTTCCGTTTACTCCATTTGATTTAGTCTGCGGCGGTCTGTGTGTACAGAGAATATCGGCCAGCTGTGATCTTGCTTCAAGTTCAGAATAAAGTGTTGTGTGAATAGGGCCTGAAATGTATGTGTGAATTTGGTTGCCGAGGCTTGAATTTGTGGCGTTGTTGACTATGTATTTCTATGTGCATATATAAGAAATAACGATGCGTACGGTAGAAAGTCTCATAATCTGACCTGCTTTACTATGGTAAAAGAAAAAGTCACATTACTTTGTGAGCTCGAGTATGTATTATTGGTAAAGTGACTGTCTCTTTTCTCTTTTCACAACAGTTTTTTTTTTTTTTTTTTTTTTTGATTGGAGGTTTAACGACCACCGTGAGCAACTCAATGGGCTATAAGCAGTCGCCCGTCCCTAATTTAGGGTCACTGGTTCCAGGGAAGGGAGAGAGCCAGTGCCGTAAGACAAACACAACATCCATGCCTCACCGGGATTCGAACCCGGACCCCGTTCGGACGAGTGATTAGAGGCAATCTCTTAGACCACTGCTCCACCGGGGCGGCTCACAACAGTTAACAGCTTATTATGATTTTAGAACCTGTGATACTTCGGACCCACAATTGAACAGAATCTACAAGCGAAGTGGTCATGCAAGATGTTATTGAATGTCTGTTCACGCCCTAACGCTTGCGGAATGGCCATATAAGCATTAGACGACATGCGTTACATTGTTCAGTGACACCTGCAAGACTATTGGGATTTTTATATGGTCGTGTCGTCTTCGTATTTTTGGAGCACCTACCGCATGATCAAATATTATTACTTACAGTGACAGCCTGCAAAGATATGCCGTCCCGATGGCCGAGGGGTAAGAAGCACTGTCTTCTAATCATTCTCATGAGATGAGTCTGGGCTCGAATACCTGGTGAGGCATAAATGGTGGGTTTTTTTATGGCACTGTCTCTCCCCTTTCCCTGGGACCAGTTGCTCTAAACTAGGAAAGGGCTACAGCATGTACCCCACGAGTTGCTAAAGGTGCTCGTTAACCCCCCAGACTAAACCAAACCCTTATGCCATCCAGAAGTTTCTTGAAATCTTTCTTCTTGCAAGAGAAAAAATCTAGAGTTGTTGTAACTCTTGGGCGATCTCGTCAGGATTTTTGGGAAACATCACCATTTGGGAAATGCAAAATCAGGATGTAATTTCATTTATGGGTCACTTATATCTGATTCTACCCATCATGAAAAAGACCAAATATCATTGTTGGCACTATACCTTAGGTAGCTATCTACATCATCATTTTACATCTGTTTATGGGTAGAAAATAATTTAGTGGACCGGGGTAAAATTTCTGGTCTGAAAAATATTTACTATGAAAAGTATTTTTTTCTTAAAACTGTTGAATTAATAGAATAGAGATTCAGTTAAATATTTTCCTGCCAAACAATAGTTTTGAGTTTATTTACTCATTGTACATTTTCGTCAGTCACTCATGAATGCAAGAAATAAGAGTCTAAAAAGCTTTATGATTACTGTCTTCAACTTCTGAAACTAAATCAGTGCTGTTGAAACAAGAATTTAATTTGAATGTTCGCACTTTTTTTTTTTTTTTTGATTGGAGGTTTAACGACCACCGTGAGCAACTCAATGGGCTATAAGCAGTCGCCCGTCCCTAATTTAGGGTCACTGGATCCAGGGAAGGGAGAGAGCCAGTGCCGTAAGACAAACACAACATTCATGCCTCACCGGGATTCGAACCCGGACCCTCTTTTTTTTTGATTGGAGGTTTAACGACCACCGTGAGCAACTCAATGGGCTGTAAGCAGTCGCCCGTCCCTAATTTAGGGTCACTGGATCCAGGGAAGGGAGAGAGCCAGTGCCGTAAGACAAACACAACATCCATACATCACCGGGATTCGAACCCGGACCCCGTTCGGACGAATGATCAGAGGCCATCGCTTAGACCACTGCGCCACCGGGGCGGTGCGCACTTTTTGTGGAGCTAAAGACCTTTATGAATACCTTAAATTTCTCCGATGCTCTCAATCCTGATTTAGATCGGCGGTTTCTACGGAAGGAAGGGAATATCGGCCAAAAAACAACATTCATGTCTTGCGGCAGAATTTGAACCGCACAATCCGAATTATAAAATTTAAGCGTACAACGATAACATTGGAAATTACTTCATATATTAAAGGAATTTTATACAATAATCATAATGCCTTGGATACACGAATTTAAATTATGAGTGAAAATACATCCAGTAGATATTCAAGCTATAGCACTCTATCGATACTTTAAAAAAAATTTACTCACTGCTCCTTTGATGTAAATATATGTCTGTTGAACAGTTAAAATGCAGCACTCTTTCGAAAAAAAAATCGACATACCGGGGAGAAGTACTATCAATCACTCAAGTCGATCGACAATGATCGAATGCTTCCGCTGACAGATCCGCAGTTGGAGCAAACGATAACACATCCGGGTAGAAAGAAACCTTTCGGATGAATCGCGTACAGCGAGGAACAACTGGGGCACAACACCACACTTTCTTCGGAACAGAACTATGCGATTATTTTAGCCGAGTATAAAAATTTCTATGTGTTAATTGGAGATCTATTTTTGGATGTCGAATGGAAGACTGTTTACTCAAAGCCATGAAAGTGCCGCTTGAATTTAAAACCATATAATAAATAACATCCTACATATTAAATTTTAATTTTTTTTATTGTAGGTTTAACGACCACCGTGAGCAACTCAATGGGCTATAAGCAGTCGCCCGTCCCTAATTTAGGGTCACTGGTTCCAGGGAAGGGAGAGAGCCAGTGCCGTAAGACAAACACAACATCCATGCCTCACCGGGATTCGAACCCGGACCCCGTTCGGACGAATGATCAGAGGCCATCGCTTAGACCACTGCGCCACCGGGGCGGCTAAATTTTAATTTCACGTGTTATTATGTAGTAAAGGAATAAGTTTTTATAGTCTTCGAACTTAATTTCGAATCCCCAGAAGACACATAGGAAACGCATAAGGCAAAAGTAAAGTTTCCGAAAAAAATCGTATGTGGCGTGTGTAATGCAAAATACTGCGAGCCTGCGGTGACGTAAGCATCCCAGAATTCTGTGCGCGAAAAAATCAGATTCTGAGGACAGAACGTACGCTGTTGTGGTGAAGATTAGTTGGCCGTCCCTGGAGGCGCAGTGGTCTAAGCCATG
Organism: Macrothele yani; assembly: GCA_039090855.1. Classification (NCBI taxonomy): domain Eukaryota; kingdom Metazoa; phylum Arthropoda; class Arachnida; order Araneae; family Macrothelidae; genus Macrothele; species Macrothele yani. The sequence continues at coordinate 65,517,861 of CM077028.1, read as the reverse complement.
GCTTCTGATCATTCGTCCGAAAGGGTTCCGGGTTTGAATCCCGGTGAGGCATAGATGTTGTTTCTTTTTCGGCACTGGCTCTCTCCCTTCCCTGGAACCAGTGGCTCTAAATTAGAAATGGGCGACTGCTTTATAGCCCATTGAGTTGCTCACGATAGTCGTTAAACCTTCAATCAAACAACAACAAAAAAAGTCTTTAGTAATGTCTCTCTGCCGTCTTGGGCCATCCAATATGGAGCCAGTGGCACTTATATTATGAGCAGTGCATATGGTCCTAAAATCTGCTCATGGTGGTCGTTAAATCCCGGAAACATAATACACGATGTAAGCCTTTTCCTGCCCCGGCGACGCAGTGGTCTAAGCGCTGACTTATGACCATTCGTCCGAGATGTGTCCCGGTTTGAATCTAAGTGAAGCATGGATGTTGTGTTGGTCTTACAGCTCTGGATCTCTTCCTTTCCTGGGGTCAGTGGCTCTAAATTAGAGATAGTTGACTTGTTATAGCCCATTGAGTTCCTCACAGTGATTGTTAAGCCCCTAAATAAAACTAAACTTGAGATGAAGTTAAACAGGACGTCAACATCTTTTCCACGCGAATTGGCGACACATACACACACACACACACACACAAAGGGCATCCTGAAAGTGAAATGCCTCGTCCCTCATAAGATTTTGATTTGTAGCAGGAAAAATGTGAAACCTAGTGGCAAAATACTTGGACATATTGTTAATAATGCTAGCCCATTCAAACTATTGTCCATCACTTTTTCCGCCATCTTCGAACCCATTGGTAAAACAATATTTGGAAAAATTCCTGAGGCTGTCGTTTCACCCATGAGTTTTTTTATCGCCTGTCACGTTGTCGTAAGGTCACCCACGAAGGGTGTTTTTCAAAGAGGCAAACAGGAAAAAGTCTGAGGGAGCCAAATCAGGAGTGTAGGGGTTGGGACATCACCCTCCACCCCATTTTGGCAATAGTCTGTGAAGTGTTCATCGAGGTGTGGCGACGTGCGTTATCATGATGTAAAACAACACTATGAAGTGGAATGTCACGTCCTTTCCTTTTGATAGCTTCCTTTAGCTTCTTCAGTGTCTTCACATAGTGGGCACTGTTTATTGTTGCAACTCCTGCTTGGTGACACGACGATCAACTCTGATGAGGTCTCTCACTCCTTGTCTATTGGCATCTGTCACTGCAGATGCGGGTCTTCCACTCCATTGTTTGTCCGACACTGAAGTTTCTCCCTCTCGAAACCTCTTCATCCATCTTCGGACATTACCGATATCCATTGTAGTAGCTCCATACACCCCCAAGAGTCTCCTGTAGATTTCTGGAGCATCACATCCCTCTTTTTCCAGGAATTCAATTACGGCTCGCTGCTTTTCTCTGTCATTCATGATCTTTATTTCAGATTCTGAAAGAACTGTGTTCCCACGTTAATAACATGCCATAGTGCGTGTCAGTGCAGTTTCATTAATATCACTTTAAAATGTCAAAAGTTATTAAGGAGGAGGCATTACTTTCAGGATGCCCCTTGTATATATATTTCAGTGAACAAAACATTAAAGGTACCTACCTAACAGCGTGTTAGTCCTCCTCTAGCGAGAATAATAACAGCCTGTACACGGCGAGACATCGACTCCACCAGATAGCGGAGGGTATCCAGAGATAATACCAGCATGCCTGTTCCAGCATTGTCCACACCCTCGTCCAAGACGTAGGTCCATGGATCTTATGTTCCGATCCACGGCATCCTAGATAACTTCTACAGGGTTTAAATCCGCGACCTTGGAGGCCACGAGATGTTTCCAAACTCAGATGAGTGTTTCGCAAGCCATGCTAGGGTGGTTGCGGCCCGATGGGGCGGCCTATTATCCTGCCGAAACAGACCAAGACCATAGGATGCGCGAAGGCCGTGAAAAAGTTTAGGTTGTCAGCCAGCACATTCTGGCAGGTCGCCGGTTAAGGATCTCTCCAGACACACTAAGGGACCTTATGTGTCCCATGAAAAGGCTCCCCAAACGATCACGGTATTAAACTGAGTCGACCTAAAACGACGGGGCTAAAGCCTCATGTTGTCGATGCTACCCTTGCACCCTCCTGTCAGCTCGGAACGTCTGGAAACGGGATTCATCAGACCACACTGCTCTGCGTTATTCTGCAGAGTTCCACGTTCGATGTTCCCCGCACCAAGCAAGGCGTAATGTCAGGTGACGAGCAGTCATCTGATATTACGCCTCGCTTGGTGGCACACGAGTAGGGCGTTGGCTCCCGTAGCACAGGGTATGCAACGTGGGGAGTACCATTAACTTGCTGACGCTACTTGGGATGGATGTGATTTGGGGAGCCGTTGCCAAGCGATCGGTCTGAACGTGCCTAAATAGTTTACGTAGACCCGGTCATCAATGCCATGTGGTAGGCCGCCGCATACTCTCTGGGCAGTAGTACGTCCATTGCTGTTATACTTACACCTTTGATACAGTTGCCTTCGGGAACCTTAGGGTTCTTACCACTTGAGCGTTTGAATGACCGATGTGTCTTGCGCCGAAAATACGTCCACGACCAAAGTCGCGTAAATCACCACGCTTGCTGATGTTCGTCGATTGCGATACACTGTTGGGAAGTCCTGATGTCCGTCTATATCACGGTTGGGGTCTGTTCCACTCTACGCTGGGAATGTCCATGGCAACTGCCCATATCCCCTATCACTAATGTTTTGTCTACTGAGTGTATGTATGTATTGCATTTTAAACTTTGCAATCAGTAGTTTTCTGTTAGGTGTGCAACTTAATTCTCGGCCACAGGCACGACACGTAGACAGCAAATTATAGCAAATCTAATACGTACCTAATCAGGGAAATAATCCCCGTCGTGTTGGATACATTTGAGCCATCGGTCAGGAGCTGCCGAATGCCATTGGGGAAAAAAGAGGGATGTTTCGAGTTGATAAAGTCATCAATACTTGCGTGGATCTTCTCGACAGAAATGAAGTGCGTATCACTCAGGTGATGTTGCAGGGAGCGAAATAGGAGGTAATCTGACGGGGCGAAGTCTGGAGAAAACGCCGGTTGGGACAAAATCTCCCATCCCATGTCGGTGATCGTGTTTAAAGTTGTTTTCGCGGTGTGAGGACGCCCGTTATCGTGAAGCAACAGGACCGACCTGCTGCCCTTGTCGGTGTATGGCCTTTTCGCCTCCATTGCGTCACTCACACGAATGTGTTGCTGACAATAACGCTCAGCATTGACCATTTCACCAGGTTTGAGCAACTGATAGTGTACGACACCGCGCTGATTCCACCATATGCACAGCAACAACTTCTTGTCATGGATATTCGGTTTGGCGGTACTGGTGGTAGGCTGACCTGGATAGACCCACGATTTACGCCGCTTAGGATTATCGTAAATGATCCATTTCGCATCACAGGTTAAAATCTTGTGGAGGTAATCCTTCTTCTTGAATCTGGAGAGCAAGGACACAACAACGTCGTAGCTGCTAGACTTGTTTGCAGCTGTGAGTTGGTGGAGCACCCAACTGTCCTCCTTGTTAATCCGTCCAAGCGTGTGCAGGCGCTTTGCAATGGCTTGCCGTGTTACTCCGAGTTCCTGGGCGAGCTCTTACTGTGTGCGTTAGGGATCCGCGTGCAACAGTTGTTCCAGTTCCTCATCGACAACTTTCTGTAGCTGTCCCGGACGTTCTGCATCACGGAGATTGAAATTTACCAGCTTAAACCGCTGGAACCACTTTATACACGTACTGTAGGACACAGCTGTCTCACCGAAAGCAGTACAGATCATTTGCTGGGCTTTCGTGGCACTTTTTTTCAGCTGAAACGCGAGCAGGAGGCAGTGCGTCAAATGTTGCTTCTCGAACGACATTGTATTTACCGTCAACTTTTGTCCCTTCTGTCACTACATCTGTGAGTGGTTACGGTTACCTGGAAAGCTGTAGGATTACGCTGCAATCAGCCATTATCGCACACAGCTATTTGCATTTGCCGACGTTCTATGATCGCTTGCGGTTAGGGGCTGAAAATGAAGTTGCACACATAATAATAAAAGACTAGATTCTATGATAAAATTTTGCAGCAGAAAGGCTGGAGAATATATGAAAATCCTGGCATCAGACTTAAAACTCGACTTTTTAAAATTTCTGATAAAGTGTTCAAACTCATTTACATTGTGTTGAAGCTTAAGGCGAAATTACCAAACCTGTAAAATAAAAAGACAAATTTTCTTCTTGATATGTATCCTAAGGTAAAGACATTAACGGGAAATAGCCGTCCTGGTGGCTCAGTGGTCTGAGCGCTGGCTGATGACAATTCGTCCGAGATGGGCCCGGGTTCTAATCCCGATGATGTATGGATGTTGTGTTTGTCTTACGGCACGGGTTCTCTCCCTTCCCTGGAACCATCAGCCCTAAATTAGGGATGGGCGACTGCTTATAGTCCGTTGAGCTGCTCACGGTGGTCATTAAGACTCCAATAAAAAAAAAATGAATTCTTGATTTGGTTTTCTGACCTTAATGTACAACGTATGCAGTTTGTGTTATAATTTCAGTTACTATTATGACTTAGATTGTGTGCCCAAAACTGGAATCCAAGAAATGATTTTCATAATATCTTCTTATTTTCTTTGAAACTTTACAACACAGAGACTTAAGGTGTATACTACTTCTTCTGACTCTTACCTGAACATACTCTAAAATATTCACTAAAATCGCTTAACACAAAGCGGTTGTGAAAGTTAACTTAGTGTTCGACAGCTTTAGGAGCATTTCCTGTGCAAAACTAAACTGTTTCATTTAGCATTTATCTGACGTCCAGGGTTCGGCCTGAATTGCTCAAATGCCCGGGCTAGCCGACGCACGACAGCTTTTTCAAAGCTTTTTACTTCCCCGAAATACATCTAACGCAATATATCAGTCTGATTCAAATCTGTGGTGAAGAAGTGAACACTAAAATACAGGGTGTCTATAAATCAAGTATATAACTTCAGTATGCTTGTTTATTACCAGGGGGCCATTACCCAGGGCCCCGACGGCTTAACGTGCCCATCCGACGCACGGCGGATATTTAGTAGTTTGAGCGTTCGTACCTGCTGGGATCAAACCCGAGGTCTTCTCTGTGGCAGTCCCAAACGCTGACCAATAGACCACCCGCATGTGTTTTGACATTAAAAGTAAGTTATTTATTGCAGTTGTTCTTTTAATAACATTCTGAAGTTGTGTACTTCATTTATGGACTCCCTGTATAAGCGATACACAGCGGTTTCAAACTTACGGTTGATGGCAAATTCAAGACTAGATGAATTCAAACATTCTGCGATTTAGTGCAGCGTGTGTTAAAAGACGGTCGATGTCGAGATATATCACTCATTTAGGATGTTTGTAGGACATTCTAGAAATCACAAGCATCAACTGTGAACGTGAATGACTTCTGCATTGCCGAAACCGAGAACTCATCATGCGACAAAGTACGACTTGCATTCTCATCGTTGGTGCACAACTGAATGGTTGGATTGGATGAGGTAGAGTGTCGATCGTTACCGTATCAAACTACACTGAAATTAATTGAAATGTTAGATTACTGCAAGCCCCTCCTTGAACACGCTGAAGCGAAAACTATATTCGTAAAATTTAGTTTGAAACTTTTATAAATCCTATGGAAGATAAGGACATGCCATATGATGTCTAAAACATAACCCCAGCATAATGCGACATTAGCAGAAAATCATATTATGGATCTCTTATTCTAGATGATTCAATTAACGTACAAAATGTCCATATCTGCTTCCTCTTATAAAGTGCTGAGTCTTTCCTCGCTGCAGTCAAACGTTTTTGCTCTCATCAGTTTCTGTCCTTCTTTATGTTTGATCTTATAGTTCTCTGTTTTAATACACAATTGACGTGTATTAGAAACATCAAACAGAAGTCATCGCTCTTTCCACGTTTATAAGTAAGTCACGGAGAAATTCTCATAGGCCGCCACCAGGAATCGAACACAGGGTCTTCCAGTTACGTTGAAGTTCAAAAACTGGGTCTTCCACTTTCGTTGATGTTCCTAGTCCACGTCAATTGTGTATTAATTATTCACTCGCCTTCTAATAATTTGTTCAGTTGCTGCTATCCATCTTTGGTGAATCCCCAGCATTGTTCGGGGCTCCAAGAAGCAACCTGCCATGTGGTTTGGCAGTTAGTCGTATGTGAGTACGGCGAATTCGATGCCGCTGTGTTGCAGTGGTAGCATGTCCAGCGCGTAACTGGAAGACCCTGGGTTCGATTCCCGGTGGCGGCTGATGAGAATTTTTCCGTGACTCACTTATAAACGTGGAGAGAGCGATGACTTCTGTTTGATATTCTCTGGATTCCGTGTTTCGGCATTTTTGCGATTCTTTTCTCTTTGATCCTCTCTACGTGATTAATGACGCAAAGAACTTTACACCAACTATACAAAAGATAGTATATTTATCAACGCCAATAATTCGGACCAACCATACTAGTGGTCCGAATTTATTGGCGTTGATAAAAATCGAAGTTTCCAAGTTTCTGCAAATCAACCAGATGGCTTTTCAGGGATGGCTTTTTCAAATTGTTGAAGCGTTCTATTATCCAGTTTTCAGTTGCTGTCTACCTTCCTTGAACCATTCAAATTGTTGAGGAGTTCCATTATCCAATTTGCAGTTCGCTGTTTACCTACCTTAAGAAAGCCACCTGGTTGATGTGCGAAAGCTTGGAAACTTCGATTTTTATCTACGCCAATAAGTTCGGATCACTAGTATAATTATACTATCTCTCTAAGTGGTAGTTCTATATGATCTTCTATTTTATGTTTATTCATTTATGGGTTGTATTAGGTATGTGCAAAAGTTCTATACCTTTTTCAAGATGCAAATTCCAAGTAAAAAACTTTAAGTAAAACGTGCAGTAACAGTTGGCAAAATGTTCCGAGGAGTAGTCCATAAAATGGCACCAAGTATGCAGATGCATCTCATTCGTAAACATTTCACACAGGGGTTAATATGTCAAGCAATAAGGATCCCATTAGGCATTATTTGCTTTATGAGTTCGACAAAGGCAACAATATAGGTGCAGCCAGCTTCAGCATTTGTGAGGTGTAGCGAGAATGCTGTAAGCCAGTGATTCTCAATCTGTGGGGCGCGACCCCCTAACGGGGAGCGGAATATCTAAAGGGGGGGGGGGTGCGAAGAAAAGTTGAAATCGAAGTCAAAACTATGTATTAAAAAAAAAAAACATAAAATACATTCTGAAAATGATATAATACCTTCCCCGTGGTAATAAATCTACGCGTGCCCCAAGCGTGGTTGCTATAAACGGTAAGTAAAGCAGACTCGTTCTCGTTTGTAAAGAAACCTGTTCAATATACTAAGTAGTCAACTTGAGCTATGGTTTAAAACAAAAATCGGCACAAAAACTGTAACAGGCATCTCGAGATATGCCTGGAGGAATTACTTCTCCTAAAACTCGGATGCCATAAATTTACGCGCACCCAGCTCTTGTCAGACGTTGCTCTGTTGGACATGCAAGAATTCACGATATAGTAGGCGAGTGATGACGATCAGAAATTTGCAAGGATACATATTTTACGACGCGAACGACGATCTATGCATACAATAGATTTGAATAGATATTTTGAACAGATCAATACCAAAGAAGTGGTGGCAATGTAAAAATTATACTGCAATTACGCAATTAGTGTTCACATAGCCATAGCTAACTAACCCAAGTAAGAAGTGTGGTATTTTGGCAGCATCTCGGTAAAAGGATTGGAAGAGGGGAGCAATAAAAATTTATATGGAAAAGAGGGGCCACATGTACAAAAAGGTTGAGAAACACTGCAGTAAAATATAAGCACATGCCGCCGTTGGTTCCGGAAATGCCGTGAAGGATGCAGAAGCTGCACAGATGAACCACGTTCTGAACGTTCATCAGAGGTATCTGAAGAAGAGCTCAATTAAGCCATATCAAATAACCAACTTCTAACCGTTGGAAAATTATCAGAAATAATTTCTCTACACAGAACAACGGTAAAAAGTAGGATGCATGTTCTTGGGCTTATCACAAAGTTCGGCCAGTGGGTACCACATGATTTATCGGCAAGAAATCGATCGGACAGAATGACCACCTGTCTTTCTTTGCTGATGAAAAGTGGGTCCTTTACAGAAATGTAAAGCGTTAAAGGACTGTATGCTGAATTGGAGAGCCTGTTCCATGAACTTTATAGAAATGTAAAGCGTCAAAGGACTGTATGCTGAGATGGAGAGCCTGCTCCATCAACTTTACAGAAATGTAAAGCGTCCAAGGACTGTACGCTGAGTCGGAGAGCCTGCTCCATCAACTTTACAGAAATGTGAAGCGTCAAAGGACTGCATGCTGAGTTGGAGAGCTTGCTCCATCAACTTCACAGAAATGTAAAGCTTCAAAGGACTGCATGCTGAATCTGCCCCATCAACTTTACAGAAATGTAAAGCGTCCAAGTACTGTACGCTTAGTCGGAGAGCCTGCTCCATCAATTTTACAGAAATGTAAAGCGTCAAAGGACTGTATGATGAGTTGGAGAGCTTGCTCCATCAACTTCGAAAGGTGGAGTGCATCCGAGAAAGGTCTTCTTAAGTGTATGGTGGAATCTCAAGGAGTAATCCATTGAGAGCTGCTTTCATTTAACCAAACAATAAATGCCGACTTGTTCTGCCAACAGTTGGAAAGGTTGAAAGAAAAATTTTAATCTAAGTGTCCAGCAGTGCTTAATTCCAAAGGCGCCATCTTGCAACATGACAACGCAAGACCCCATACAGATTTAGCCACTCAGAGAAAATTATTGGACATTGTATGGGAAGTATTACCTCATCTCCGTATTTCCCAGACTTTGCACCTATGGATTACCACCGTTTTCGATCTTTTCAGACCAACGTCGCTGGAAAAGCCTTCGATGCTGTCGGAACTGCAAATCATGAGTTTTTTGACTCCAAAACGGAGCGATTCTGCAGAAGGGAAATGTTATTACTATGCCAGAAATACGGCAAGAGGTCATTGATAATAATAGCAATTACGCAATAGAAAAAAGATGTTATTTATTAAAAAAATGTTTTTTTTTCTCTAATAGAAAGCCGGGTAGCCCGCACCTAATATTTTGTAGACTTCTCTAATTTTTATTCTTTATTTTATCTGGATTTTATTTTACTTAGAATTTTATGAGTGTTTGCATTCATGCTGTCAGGAGCAATTGTTTAGATTTAGCTAACTCCGCTTTTCTTTTGCTTGAATACGTCGTGATTGTTCGACTTTATGTTTTGCATAATTAGTACCTATATTTCTTTTAGTAGATATTTATTTCTAACAATTTCAGATTATTTAACCATCCTGATATTTTTTCGTGATGTCATTGTTTGGCAGCATACCTCTTAACTCTTCTGTCGCTGTTTGCGTCATTGTTTTAATACCTCAAATATGATACTTTTCGTGTTACTGTATATTTTATTTGAAACAGGAGTGCGGCGTGCTAGTATCCAGAGTTTACAGTGGAAACAGTTTTAAATAAATAGGAAATAATTTATTCGAATATGAGACTGTAATGAAGTGTAAATTATGCATGGCATTGTTTATTAAATATTGGTAGTCGAAATATATCGCGCGCCGATTTGCTTTGTAAAGGAGTACATAGCGAAGGTAAATGTCAAGGAGGCAAGCTCAAACGCTTCAATTTCTAGTAGTGTTTATCTGCAAGTTCTGTCAACAGCGCTTGCGCACAAATACGTAACGTCAGCAGAAACTCTGAGTAGCTGTAATTCACAAAAATTACGTTTGCTCTCATCACTGTTATAATTGGATACACGCGTGTTATTATATGGAGAATCATTAATTTTTAACTTTATTTCATTCCTTCCTCATGTTTGTTTTACGAGATATGTGCTCCACAGTTTTATTATTACTTGGCGTATTACTTTTACTTATTCCTATCTTCGAGATTTTTTTCGAGCAACCAGAAGGAATGGAAACACTTCATCTACTTCGTATCCTTCGAATAATAATATAATGAGTAAATGTATTTCTGTTACGAATCTGCTGAATGTACCGTTTTTTCCCAGAAATCATGTTGGAGAAAAACGGAAATAACTGAAAAAGGCAGACCCATCCCTTCGCCAGAATCATTCAAAGCACAATCTAAAAATAGTCTGCCATCTTCACGATTCTTGGTATTAAGATTATTTGTGGATGTGTGGCTAAGAAAGAACAAGACACTTCTTACTGTAGGCCATGTCTTCTGTATTTTCCAGGAGAAAAACTCTAGGATATATACGACTTAGAAAATTTCAAAGTCTTGAAGCACAGACATGAAATATCTCCCGAAAAGGTAAATTCCGTGGATGATCTGACTGATTTTGTTTGGGCCAAACTAATGGAATTCTCTTTGAGTTCACTCCCTCTCTTATAAAATTTCCCTACCCACTTTAAAATTCTTTGACGGCATAATTCTGGTGTCAAGAACAGGTGACTCTGTTTTTATATTCTAGTGATAAAAAAATATCCGGAAAAAGAGTATAGAGCTTTGTGCTTATAAATCCCTTCCCCCAAAGGAAACCTTTGGGACGAAAGCAACATAACAAAATCCTGCAAACAAAAGAAACGCTCAGTTTTAATTACTACAAAACTTTTATCACAATATTAGATTTCGGTAACACAATCGAAAAGCCACGCCTCGCTACTGATTTCAAGCTTACATTTCCTTAGTTCTTTAGTTAGTGTTACGCACTTTTTACCTCGTCTTTTGTAAAAAAAGATCGTGCTCATGTTATCGGTTTGTCCGTCCGTCCGTCTGTACCCACGGTATCTCTGCAACTATTAGTCCGATTTGAAAAATTCTTTTTGCCTTTGGAAGATTGAAATATGCGAATGATGATCCTTTATTTCGTGTTTTTTTACGATGTACAATTTCGCCGCTAGAGGGCGTAAATGCAGATGATGTCGAATTCAAAATTACGCTTTATTCCACATATTTGCTTTTAAACATCCGATTGAAAAAATTATTTTATATTTCGATTCCATTTATGTCGATGAGTATTTTAGATATAGTTTATATTTCAAATTACGCATAGATTTTCCACTAGGGGGCGTAAAAGTAAATTACATTTTTCCCGATAACTCTCCTTCTAACACTCCGATTTAAAATATTGTTCTTCAGCGAATACATCTCCTAATCGAAAATCTTTTGCATATAATTTCGAATTTTTGGTAAAGAATACTTTGGCCACCAGAGGTCGTAAGTGTTAATTTTTGCTTCTGATATATTTGCCATAAAATCTGAGCTTCTAAGTATCGATTGAAAAAATTCTTTCGTGGACTGATGCCACTCACTTCGATAAACTTTTTCGGAATATTTTCTTCTTAAAATATTCCACAGCTTCTCCGCCAGGGGCGTAAATGTATATCTTATTTTTGTCAATATCTCTACTTCTAGATGACCGATTTGAAATTTTTTTTCTTTGTTGGATAGTGTTTTCCGTGTGACATGTTTTTCATAAAATTTCTAAATTTTCAAGTAATTCATAGACTTTCCGCTACGGGGCGTAAAGGTAAATTGCGTTTCCCCGTATATCTCTGCTTCTAAATCTCTGATTTGAAGAATTCTTTCTGCACCGCATACAGCTCTTGATGGGAAATCGTTTGCACATAATTTCTAATTTTTGTAAAAAATGGTTTGGCCACCAGGTGGCGTAAGTCTTAATTTCCGCTTCTGATGTATTTGCAGCAAAATATGAGCTTCTAAAATCTCGATTGAAGAAAAAGTCGTTTGTTGACCGATACTACTCATGTCGACAAACCTTTTAGGAAAATTTTCTTCTTGAAATAATGCATGGTTTCTAAGCCAGGGGGCGTAGATATATATCTTATTTTTGTCAATATCTCTACTTCTAAAACTCCGATTTGAAAACTTCTTCCTGTATCGCATACAAGACCTGATGGAAAATATTTTTCACATAATTTCTAATGTTTGGTAAAGAATGGTTTGGCCATCAGGGGTCATAAGTATTCATTTCTGCTTCTGATGTATTTGTAGCAAAATCTGGGCTCCTGAAAACTCGACAAATTTTTTTTTCTTGGACCGATACCGCTCATATGGAAAAATCTTTTGAGAATACTTTCTTCCTAAAATAATGCATGGTTTTCTAACCAGGGGACGTAAAGTCACATCTTATTTTTCTCGATAACTCTGTTTCTACGAGTTCGTAAGCTCACGATTCCGTTTACAGCAATATCTGAGAGATTAAAGACCCGATTGAAAAACTTCTTTCTTCCGTCAGATACTATTGTTTTCCATACCGGTTCCATTGACTTTGAATAGCTTTGCTAAATTTAATTTGCGTCAGAACGGATTCAAAAGACGTGCTTATTACACCCGAAAATTCGGTGTCATCTTTCTTGTTTTAATTGTTACCAAAATTCAATTGTTTAAATCCAAGTAATTATATAATTCAAGCAATGGTCAATAACACTCCTATACGTTGTGTATAAGATGAATGCATTGAAGCTGAAATAATTACTAAACGGTTAATGAAAGCCAATACATAATGATAATGAAAACTGAATGCTTGCTAAATAAAAGCTATAGGTTTTTAAGTTCTTAAAGAAACTCAGCATCACTGATAGCATTAACGTGAATCCACCTAAAAACTCTGGCCTATCTATGTTTCCAATGGTAAAATTCTCTGTAAAAATATTCTCCGTAATTATTGTATTCCCATGGATGAAAATTTGCATATCGATAAGATATCATTAAATTTAAGCATGCCATACTTAATATCTGCTAATCTTGTGCCATATTTATAATAAAAATCAGTAATTTTTCCTTGGGTAGTGTTGAGATCTCCTAACAGATGGCGTAATCTGTACATTGATGACGTCAGTGGACCACAAATGTTTGATGGGTATATATATATCATCATCATCATCATCATCATCATTGTCAACCATTATCAATCCACTGCTGGACGAAGGTCTCCCCAAGTTTCCTCCACAACGGTCTGTCTTGTGCCAGTCTCCTCCATGTCACCCCTGCATACTTTCGAATTTCATCCACCCATCTCCCATGTGGTCTTCTTCTGGGTCTTTTCCTGTCCCTTGGAATCCAATCTAAAATTTCGGCTGTCCATCGATGATCTGTCCTTCTGGCAGTATGTCCAGCCCATTGCCATTTCAGGGATTTAACTCTGATCATGATGTCTTCCACTCTTGTCATTTTTCGGATCCACGAGTTCCTCTTCTTATCTCTCTTGGTTACACCAAGTATGCACCTCTCCATGCTACTTTGAGTTGTCTGCAGCCTTTGTATGTCTCTTTTAGTTAAGGTCCACGTCTCTGCACCATACGTAAGCACTGGAAGGATGCATTGATCAAACACTTTTCTTTTAAGACATAATGGCATGTTGCTCTTGAAAATTATGCTGTTTCTTCCAAAAGCTCTCCAGGCAAGTTTTGTACGCCGATTAATTTCTTCATCAATGTGACCCTCACTTGATATCTGCTGTCCAAGATAAACGTACGTGTCTGTTATCTCCAGCTTTTCTCCATCAATCGATAAATCTTCATTTCTTGTAAAAGCATTGAACATCACTTTTGTCTTCTGAAAGTTCATTTTTAATCCCACTTCTTTACTCTTGTCAGCAAGTTCCTGGATCATACTCTGCAGCTCTGATGGGGTAGTTGCAAAAATGAATACGTCATCAGCAAAACGAAGGTGGGTTAGATAATCTCCATTAATCTTTATTCCCTTGTTTTCCCAGCTCAGCGACTGAAAAACACCCTCCAATGTGGCATTAAAGAGCTTCGGAGATATGGGGTCACCTTGTCTCACTCCCTTTCCAATTTTTATGTGTGTTGTATTTTCAAAAAGCCTAATCTTTGCACTTGCATTTTCATAGATGTTTTTAATAATATTAATGTATGCATCTTCAATACCGCAGGTTTTCAGAGCCATTGTAACTGCTGATGGTTTCACCGAATCAAAGGCTTTTTCATAATCGATAAAAGCCATGCACAATGGAAGTTCATATTCCCTCGCTCTTTCAATTAGTTCTCTCAGCACATGGATATGATCTATTGTGCTGTAGCCACTCCTGAATCCAGCTTGTTCTCTCGGTGGAGCCATGTCCAGTGTTACCTTCAAGCGGTGTGAAAGAACTTTAGTGAAGATTTTATAAACTACTGATAGGAGGCTGATAGGTCTGTAGTTTCCGAGATCCTCAATGTCACCTTTCTTATGTAGCAGGATCATTGTAGCGGTGTTCCAATCCTCAGGAATCTTTCCTTCATTAAGGCATCAAGTGAAAATTTGGGCGAGTACTGTTTCGATTTCTCCACTTGCTTCTTGTATGATGTCTACAGTAATTCCATCTTCTCCTGGAGCTTTTCCCCGCTTCATGTTCTTGATTGCATGTGCAACTTCTGCTGGAAGGACTGGAGGAACTATGGTACTGTTATCTTTCATGATGTCTGGAGTGCATGTATCATCCCTTTCATATAATTTGGAGTAGAAATCTTTCACTCTTGTCAAAATTTCGCCTCTATTTCTTGTTACAGAACCATCTTCTTTTCTCAGTGCCATAATCTGTTTTCTTCCCTTACTGAGATGTCCCTTTGCTATCTTTAGGCTTTGGTTGTTTTCAATTGCTTTCCTCACTAGTTCACAGTTGAATTTTCTTACGTCTTCAGTGATACTTTTTCGTACTGTCTTGCATAGCTCTATATATTCCACTTTGGAAGTCACATCTTCTTTAGTTGTCCTCATCTCTCTTCTTTTTTGCATCAACATTTTGGTTTTTCCTGATAATTTATTTACATGCAACTTGTTCTTAGACCCAGCTAATTTTGTTGCTGTTTCCATAAGAGCTTTGGTTACTTTTCTGTTAACTTCAGAGATGTCCACTTCTTCCGATGTTAGGCCTTCTAAAGCAGAGAACCTGTTCTTCAGTTCCAACTTGAAGGTATTATGGTGTTTTTTAAGGTTGGTTATGTCAATAGATTTTGTTTGTCTTATGAGCTTGCCACGTTCAAGTTTAGTGTTGAGGTGCATCTTACATCTCACCAATCTATGGTCACTACCTGTGTTGAACTTGTTTAGTACACTGCAGTCTTCTATGACGAATTTTTTGTTACACATAATAAAATCAATTTCACTTGTCGTCCCATTTGGATGTCTCCATGTCCATTTCCTGTGTGGCTTTTTCTTGAAGAAGGAGTTCAAGATGAAAAACCCTTCTGCCTCTGCAAACTCAACGAGAGTATTTCCACGCTGGTTTCTGTTGCCGTGACCGAATTTACCTACTGAAGTTTCATTCTGTTGCCGTTGCCCTATTTTTGCATTGAAATCTCCCATAATTATTTTCAAGTGCTGCTTACCTTTATTATTTAGATGACAAATTTCCTCATAAAATTCTTCAATTTCTTCTTCAGGATGACTTGTGGTGGGTGCATAAGTTTGAATAATCTGAGCCTGGTATCTTCTCGATAGTTGGATAACGAGTCGTGCAGCTCTGTCAGAGGAACTTTCAACTTCTACCACTTTATCCTTCAGTTTCTTGTTTATTATAAATCCAACACCACTAGTTCTGCCAGTATCTGTCCCACGATAGTAGAAGAGATGTCCACTTTTCAGTTCGATGAGATCTTCTCCTTTTCTCCTTACCTCACTTAGCCCCACGATGTCCCACTTGATCCTTTGTAGTTCCTCTTCCAATTCAAGAAGCCTTGAATCAGAAGATAGGGAGCGTCCATTGTACGTTGCCAAGGTCAGCATCAGATGGCAGCCTAGTCCGGTCCTCCGGGGATTCTTAGCACCCTCTGCCTTCATGTCGCACTGGCCGCTGCCTTGGCCAGGTACATTCCAGCTGCCGGAGACTGAGGGCCAAGATTTAAGTTGTGGAGTCATTTTGGAGGGGTTTGGCCATAACTCACCACGCTGGCCAAGCGGGTTGGTGAGTGTGGGATAGAATTTCCTCTAATCCCGATGGTATAGTTATACCGCTATTGTCGGTCGTCAGAGCCCCTTTAGTGGGAACAGGATGCACCACGAGAAGGCGGGGTTGACATTTGTCAAGGAGAGGCTGTGATGTTACGCATCACCTGACCTTACATCCCTTACATCCCATATATATATATATATATATATATATATATATATACACACACGGTCGAGTCATATTATTGTGACAACCTCCTACTTTTGACGTCAACAGCGCGTAGCTAATGACTGAGGGCCCATGTTGTGAGTTGGCTTGGAGGGTACATAAAGTTTGCTGTAGGTATTCTGAAAACATATCACTCGTTGCTGTCATGGATAAAAGGATCGATTTATAAGATTTGTAAAAAGGGATGATTATCGGCTTTCGGGCCAAGGGTGGCAGTATTTCAGAAAAAGCGCAGTTTGTGAACTGTTCGCGTGCTGCTGTGGTTAAAGAGTATCAATTAGAGAAATGGCACCATTGCAAACAAGCAACGTGTAAACTGCGGAGCACCACGTGTCATTGATGTGAGAGGTGAGCGTCGGCTTGGAAGGTGCATGAGGCCGACCGACACTTTACAGTGGAGCAACTCATTGGCCGAATGAACCAGATGGCTACCAGAAATGTGTCTAAAACGACAATTAATCCTGCTGCGTATAGGGCTCCGATATAAACGGATGGTCAATGCACCTATGCTAACGAAGGTTCATCTGCAGAACGGCAGAAAATGCTTACATTTGCAGGGCAGTATCGGAATTGGACCTCCGCTCATTGGTAAAGGATTGCCTTCTCCGATGAGTCACGTTTTCTGCTTCATCGAACGGATGGACGTCGGCGTATAAGGCGAGAAGCATCTGCGAACAAACACTCTTCAACCATAGCTGGAAGAACAAAAGGTGGTGAGGGCAGCGTTATGGTCTCAGGAATGTTTTCGTGGCATTCTCTGCGTCCACTCATACCTGTGGAAGGCAATATGGACCAAATTCGTTATGAATCCATCCTTTCAGACTACGTACACCCACACATGTTGATTGTCTTCCCTGGGGCGGATGGGATCTTCCAGCACGACAATGCAACGTGTCAGACAGCTAGAAAAATCCGAGTTTGGTCAGAAGAGCACGACTAAGACTTCGAAGTACTTCCCTGGCCCCCTAATTCCCCAGACTTAAACCCAATTTAGCATCTGTGGGACCACCTTGATCGTGTTGTTCGTTCTATGGATCTTCCACCAACCTCCAGAAGCTGTCAGATGCACTTCAGTCAGCATGGCTCGACATACCTGTGAACACCTTCCAGCACCTTATTGAGTCACTCCCAGCCCATCTAGCTGCTGTCCGCGCTGCACACGGGGGTTACTCAGGATATTAGCTGGTGGTTACAATAATGTGACTCGACCGTGTATGGTGCGACATGAAGGCAGAGGGTGCTAAGAATCCCCGGAGGACCGGACTAGGCTGCCATCTGATGCTGACCTTGGCTACTGCTACAATGGACGCTCCCTATCTTCTGATTCAAGGCTTCTTGAATTGGAAGAGGAACTACAAAGAATCAAGTGGGACATCGTGGGGCTAAGTGAGGTAAGGAGAAAAGGAGAAGATCTCATCGAACTGAAAAGTGGACATCTCTTCTACTATCGTGGGACAGATACTGGCAGAACTAGTGGTGTTGGATTTATAATAAACAAGAAACTGAAGGATAAAGTTGTAGAAGTTGAAAGTTCCTCTGACAGAGCTGCACGACTTGTTATCCAACTCTCGAAAAGATACCAGGCTCAGATTATTCAAACTTATGCACCCACCACAAGTCATCCTGAAGAAGAAATTGAAGAATTTTATGAGGAAATTTGTCGTCTAAATAATAAAGGTAAGCAGCACTTGAAAATAATTATGGGAGATTTCAATGCAAAAATAGGGCAACGGCAACATAATGAAACTTCAGTAGGTAAATTCGGTCATGGCAACAGAAACCAGCGTGGAAATACTCTCGTTGAGTTTGCAGAGGCAGAAGGGTTTTTCATCTTGAACTCCTTCTTCAAGAAAAAGCCACACAGGAAATGGACATGGAGACATCCAAACGGGACGACAAGTGAAATTGATTTTATTATGTGTAACAAAAAATTCGTCATAGAAGACTGCAGTGTGCTAAACAAGTTCAACACAGGTAGTGACCATAGATTGGTGAGATGTAAGATGCACCTCAACACTAAACTTGAACGTGGCAAGCTCATAAGACAAACAAAATCTATTGACATAACCAACTTTAAAAAACACCATAATACCTTCAAGTTAGAACTGAAGAACAGGTTCTCTGCTTTAGAAGGCCTAACATCGGAAGAAGTGGACATCTCTGAAGTTAACAGAAAAGTAACCAAAGCTCTTATGGAAACAGCAACAAAATTAGCTGGGTCTAAGAACAAGTTGCATGTGAACAAATTATCAGGAAAAACCAAAATGTTGATGCAAAAAAGAAAAGAGATGAGGACAACTAAAGAAGATGTGACTTCCAAAGTGGAATATATAGAGCTATGCAAGACAGTAAGAAAAAGTATCACTGAAGACGTAAGGAAATTCAACTGTGAACTAGTGAGGAAAGCAATTGAAAACAACCAAAGCCTAAAATTGGCAAAGGGACATCTCAGTAAGGGAAGAAAACAGATATGGCACTGAGAAAAGAAGATGGTTCTGTAACAAGAAATAGAGGCGAAATTTTGACAAGAGTGAAAGATTTCTACTCCAAATTATATGAAAGGGATGATACATGCACTCCAGACATCATGAAAGATACCAGTACCAGAGTTCCTCCAGTCCTTCCAGCAGAAGTTGCACATGCAATCAAGAACATGAAGCGAGGAAAAGCTCCAGGAGAAGATGGAATTACTGTAGACATCATACAAGAAGCAAGTGGAGAAATCGAAACAGTACTCGCCCAAATTTTCACTCGATGCCTTAATGAAGGAAAGATTCCTGAGGATTGGAACACCGCTACAATGATCCTGCTACATAAGAAAGGTGACATTGAAGATCTCGGAAACTACAGACCTATCAGCCTCCTATCAGTAGTTTATAAAATCTTCACTAAAGTTCTTTCACACCGCTTGAAGGTAACACTGGACATGGCTCAACCGAGAGAACAAGCTGGATTCAGGAGTGGCTACAGCACAATATATCATATCCACGTGCTGAGAGAACTAATTGAAAGAGCGAGGGAATATGAACTTCCATTGTGCATGGCTTTTATCGATTATGAAAAAGCCTTTGATTCGGTGAAACCATCAGCAGTTACAATGGCTCTGAAAACCTGCGGTATTGAAGATGCATACATTAATATTATTAATAACATCTATGAAAACGCAAGTGCAAAGATTCGGCTGTTTGAAAATACAACACACGTAAAAATTGGAAAGGGAGTGAGACAAGGTGACACCATATCTCCGAAGCTCTTTAATGCCACATTGGAAAATGTTTTTCAGTTGCTGAGCTGGGAAAGCAAGGGGATGAAGATTAATGGAGATTATCTAACCCACCTTCGTTTTGCTGATGACGTAGTCATTTTTGCAACTACCCCATCAGAGCTGCAGAGTATGATCCAGGAACTTGCTGACAAGAGTAAAGAAGTGGGATTAAAAATGAACTTTCAGAAGACAAAAGTGATGTTCAATGCTTTTACAAGAAATGAAGATTTATGGATTGATGGAGAAAAGCTGGAGATAACAGACACGTACGTTTATCTTGGACAGCAGATATCAAGTGAGGGTCACATTGATGAAGAAATTAATCGGCGTACAAAACTTGCCTGGAGAGCTTTTGGAAGAAACAGCATAATTTTCAAGAGCAATATGCCATTATGTCTTAAAAGAAAAGTGTTTGATCAATGCATCCTTCCAGTGCTTACGTATGGTGCAGAGACGTGGACCTTAACTAAAAGAGATATACAAAGACTGCAGACAACTCAAAGAAGCATGGAGAGGTGCATGCTTCGTGTAACCAGGAGAGATAAGAAGAGGAACTCGTGGATCCGAAAAATGACAAGAGTGGAAGACATCATGATCAGAGTTAAATCCCTGAAATGGCAATGGGTTGGACATACTGCCCGAAGGACAGATCATCGATGGACAGCCGAAATTTTAAATTGGATTCCAAGGGACAGGAAAAGACCCAGAAGAAGACCACATGGGAGATGGGTGGATGAAATTCGAAAGTATGCAGGGGTGACATGGAGGAGACTGGCACAAGATAGACCGTTGTGGAGGAAACTTGGGGAGACCTTCGTCCAGCAGTGGATTGATAATGGTTGACAATGATGATGATGATGATGATATATATATATATATATATAAATTATATATATATATAAATTATATATATATATATATATATCATCATCATCATCGGGCAGTATGTCCAGCCCATTGCCATTTCAGGGATTTAACTCTGATCATGATGTCTTCCACTCTTGTCATTTTTCGGATCCACGAGTTCCTCTTCTTATCTCTCCTGGTTACACGAAGCATGCACCTCTCCATGCTTCTTTGAGTTGTCTGCAGTCTTTGTATGTCTCTTTTAGTTAAGGTCCACGTCTCTGCACCATACGTAAGCACTGGAAGGATGCATTGATCAAACACTTTTCTTTTAAGACATAATGGCATATTGCTCTTGAAAATTATGCTGTTTCTTCCAAAAGCTCTCCAGGCAAGTTTTGTACGCCGATTAATTTCTTCATCAATGTGACCCTCACTTGATATATATATATATATATATATATATATATATATTGTTCTTGAAAATTGCACTGTTCCTTTCAAAAGTCCTCCAGCCAAGTTTTATATGCCGATTAATTTTTTTATCATTGTGACCCTTGCTTGATATTGGTTTTCCAAGGTAAATGTAGGTATCGGTTACGTCGAGATCTTCCCCATTAATCGCAAAATCTTCTGTCCTTGTAAAATCACTGTAAATCAGTTTGAATTCGGAGAGTTTACTTTTAATCCCACTTCTTTACTCTTGTCAGCAAGTTCCTGCATCATACTCTGCAGCACTGAAGGGGTAGTTGAAAAAGTGACGACGTACTCAGCAAAACGAAGGTAAGTTAAATAATCTCCATTAATCTTGATCCTCTTGTTTTCCTAGTCCAACGATTGAAAGACACTTTGCAATGTGGCATTAAAGAGTTTGTTGGAAAATATGGTGTCACTTCGTCTCACTCCTTTTCCAATTTTTAATGGTGCTGTATCCTATAATGGTGCTGTATCCTCAAATATTTCCCTCACCTTTGCACTTGTATTTCCATAGATGTTATTAATAATGCTAATGTATGGATCTTTAACACATTAGGATTTCAACGCCATTGTAACTGCTGGTGGTTTCATGGAATCAAAGACCTTTTCATAATCAAGAACAGCCATGCATGATGTGAGTTCATATTCACTCGTTCTTTTAATTAGCTCTCTCAGTACATGAACATGGTCTATGGTGCTCTAGACACTCCTGAATGCAGCTTGTTCTCTCTTGATCCAGCGATGCCCAGTGTTACCTTCAAACGATGTGAAAGAGCCTTAGCGAAGATCTTATAAACTACTGATAGGAGGCTGATGGGCCTGTAGTTCCTGAGATTTTCAGTGTCACGTTTTGTTATAGCAGGATCATTGTAGCATTCTTCTAAGCCTAAGGATTCTTTCCTTCTGTGAGGCATCTAGTGAAAACTTGGGAGAAAGTAGTTTCTATTTCTCCGCTTGCTTCTTGTATAATGTCCACGGTATTTCCATCTTCTCCTGGAGCTCTTCTTCGTTTCGTGTGCTTTATTGCATGTGCAACTTCTGCCGGAAGGAGAGGAGGAACTTACGTACTGGTACCTTTTTTAACGACTGGAATAGGTGTATCATCTATTTCATACAGTATAGTTTTGTGTAGAAATCTTTCACTTTTGTCGAAATTTCACCTCTATTTCTTGTTACAGAACCATCTTCTTTTCTCAGGCTTTGATTATTTTCAACTGCTTTTCTCACTTGTCCACAATTGAATTTGCTTATGTCTTCCGTGATATTTTTCCGAATTGTCTTGAATAGCTCTATATATTCTTCTCCGGAAGTTAAATTTCCTTTATTAGTCCTCATCTCCTTTCTCTTTTGCATCAGCATTTTTGTTTTTCCTGATATTTTCCTCATATGCAACCTGTTTCTGTTGTTGTTCCTATGCCTTGGTTAGTTTCCTGTTAACTTCAGAGATTTCCAACTCTTCCGATGTTAGACCTTCTAGAGCAGAGAACCGGTTCCTCAGTTCCAACTTAAACGTATTATGATGATTTTTAAGGTTGGCTATGCCAGTACATTTTGTTTGATGTAAAAACGTATCACGTTCCAGTTTAGTGTTGAGGTGCATCTTACATCTCACCGTTCTAGTGTCACTCCCTGTGTTGAACTTGTTTAGAACACTGCAGTCTTCGATGACTAATTATCTTGTTACACATAGCAAAACCAATTTAACATAGTAGAAACAGCAAAACAAATTTATATATCAAAAAATTAATATAGCAAAATCAATTTTTGTTACACATAGCAAATTCAATTTAACTTGTCGTCCCATTGGGATGCCTCGTCGTTCATTTCCTATGTGGCTTTTTCTTGAAAAACGATATCATGATGAAAAACCTTTCTGCCTCAGCAAACTCTACTACAGTATTTCCTCGGTGGTTTCTGTTGCCATGACCGAATTTTTCTACACTAGTTTCATTCGGATGCTGCTGCTCTATTTTTGCATTGATCATAAATGATCATATGCAAAGGATTTTAGGAAGGAGTGTCTGACCCCAGGTCTTAAACAACCCTTGGAAATAGGAAGCTAGAAGATTTGGGCTAGAGTGCCCGATAGGAAAGTGACACGGAAGCGAGGTAGAAAGGGGGAGGAAGACGCCCTTACTTATTACCGGGGGGCCAGTAACCGGGGTCTGACGGCTTAACGTGCCCATCCGACGCACGGCGAATATTTAGTGCATTGAGCATTCGTACCCGCCTGGGATCGAACCTGAGGTCCTTTCAGTGGCAGTCACGAATGTTGACCACTAGGCCACCCGCAGCATTTTTGCATTGAAATCTCCCATAATGATCTTCTAGTGCTGTTTGCTTTTGTTATTTAGATGCCAAATTCCCTAGTACAGTTCTTCGTCAATATAATTAATGGTGGGTGAGTAAGCTTGAATAATCTGAGTCTGGTATCTTTTTGAAAGTTGGATAACGAGTCGCGAAGATCTGTCCGAGTAACGTTCAACTTCTAAAACTTTATCCTTCAGTTTCTTGTTTATAATAAATACAACACCACTAGTTCTGCCAGTATCTGTTCCACGATAGTAGAAGAGATGTCCACTTTTCAGTTCAATGATATCTCCTTTTCTTCTTACCTCACTTAGCCGGATGATATCCCACTGGATTCTATGTAGTTCCTCTTCCAATTCAAGAAGCCTTAAATCAGAAGATAGAGATCATTCGCTAAACGTTGCTATGGTTATCATTAGATGGTAGCATAGTCCTGTTCTCCGGTTATTCTCAGCACCCTCTGCTTTTATGGCGCACTTGCCGCTGCCTTGGCCAAATACATTCCTGCTGCCGAGAACTGAGAACCAAGTTTTCAGTTTTGAAATCATCTTGGGGAAGGGGGTTGTCTATAACTCGCCACGCTAGCCAAGTGGGTTGGTGAGTGTGGAATAGAATTTCCTCTAATTCAAGTGGTACAATTATACCGCTATGTGGCGGTCGTCAGAGCCCCTTCAGTAGGAACAGGATGCACCAATTATTAATATATGAGGTTCTACTTGCTTATTCTATAATCCGAAATGCATATGTATCATTTTATGCTTTATTTCGAAAGTATTATTTCAAAGCTTTCATCATTGTAAAGGTACTTTATTGGAGATCAAAAGGGAGGTACCTTTACCGGAAAGACATTATATCTACCATTTCGTTATGTGCTAAGAGGAACATCTGAATGTACTGAAACATGAGGCAAACCACTCCAGTCGTTGCTGTCCAGTTTTGTTCCTTAAAACGGATTAAACCGCCTTCATCATCGAAAAGGACAGTTAATTTCCCATTGCGATTGAGAGCTAACTTAGAATTTTTACTTTTAACGACCTCTGAATACTTAGATAGAATTGCTTTTGCAAGCATTAAGAGCTGTAGTAGCATCGGAGGGTATTAATTTTACTGGTGCCTGTTTGTTTTCTACTCCACATACGATATTCTGGTTTTACTATTGTACGAATCGCAGATTTTCAAAATGAGGCTCTAAGTGGTCCAACGAGTCCCTTCTGCACAGGTACTACTATATTCTCTCACTAGGAGAAAGAACACAAGAAGACAACACATATAAAATGTTTAATGATTAGAGAAAAAATATTGAAAGTGCAACGTGATGTATATTGAAATTCAGTTCTAATAACTACAACTAACCGGATTAATCTCACTAACTTCAGAAAAATGATGCACAAAATGCATAGAAGTATAATTATGTCGTAAAAGGTATGAATTTTGAAATGACTATAAGAGAAAAATAAAAAAATGATTCAGGAAAAAACATATCGGGGTTAAGGGGGCAGCCTTAACAGCCGGTACCGAGTAGGTAGATGTGGTTTCGAATATCACCACGGGCAGAAAAGGTTACATGCTACACAATCATACGTCGCCAAGGTAGCTCTATGTGTCTTCTCAGTAATTCTGACGATCTCCGTCTCAGACACATGTAACTCACGTAGGATGATCTCAAAATATTCTGGATTCTAATTTTTAGCGAAAGATTATCTGAAAATTTAAGTAAAAGAAATGATTGGTTTTAGCGAATTTAAAACCATATTAAAATGTCTTATGAAAGCATTACGTAGGTACTGGTACATATTTGTATTATATAATCATGCAAGAACTTCTCCTCAGAGGTTTCTTAAATCTAGAACTATTGACGGCTCAGAAAAGTGCAAACAAAACGTTGCTTGTATTTCTAATGTCACAAGAATCATTTTCTACACTTTTGACGCTGATACGTAATATTTAGCTAATATTCAAGAGCACAAGCAAGGCCTGTGATTTGATCAATACTCACCCATCAGTTAGAGGATGAATCACAGAGCCATTTAATCCCCCTTTGATTAATGCAAACATCTTAGCATGAGAGAAAGATCTATATCACCCAAGAGTCCTCTTTCCACGTTAGAACAGTGACTAATGATTTGTTTTTCGCACGATGTTGCCAATAAATATCCAGGTTACTGAGGTAAATAAAGTGTAAATGTTATCTGCTCTTCGCATGATGTGTTTTTCTCGTGACTCGGATGAATTTACATACGATGTTTGGTGGTGTATTCTGTTTTACGTTTAACCTTACACTTAGAAAGAGAAAAGTCCAGCCATGGACAAGTTTTTATTTATCCATTGGGTGCATTATGTTCCAGTGATCCTTTTCTTCTTCCTTTTTTATTCACATCACACTCTTTTCTAAACTTGGCAGTTTTTTTCTTGTGAGATGCCACATTTTCACCGAATACTTATTCTTGGCAGTAAAATGCAATACATTTAACTCTAACTTTAACTGGTTATAGCCAGTGGCGGCCAAACTTTACCTGGTTATAACCTTGCGGGGCACAGGATGATGGCCCTTCACGGGGCCGTTCGCAATGGCAATAATCTAAACCCTTTGCCATAACCTCTTTTATATATACATTATATTGACAAAAGTCACCGGACACCCCTTCGAAAGCACAATGAACCGATCCGCTGCGTTGTTAAGATGCGCGGTACAACTACAAACGGTATAAAAACAAGCTTACAGTTGACCGCGATAATATCGCACTGTGAGGTTGAGTGAAAATGTTGCGGCAGAGAGAAATGACTTCAGGAAAGGAAAGATTGTTGGGTGTTATATTAGCGGGTTGTGCATAAGAGAAACTGAGAGGTGTTTAAACATACCCAAGTCAACTGTTTTGAGTGTACTGAATAAAAAGACGACACATGGCGTGCCTGAAGCAGCAAAACGTATCGACAGACCAACGAAATACAGTGATAAAAGACGTCGAAGCCTCAGGAGAGTCTTTACAGAATCGACGTAGTTCTGCACAAGACCTCAGTGTACAGGTGAGTAAAAATGCTGGGACCTCTGTATGTTCACGTACCATTCGCAGAGAACTTCATTCCATGGATTACCGTGGTCGTGCTGCTGCTCATAAACCTTTCATCTCCACTCGGAATACCCTCGTCGCTTAGCATGGTGTAAAGGACATTTATCGTGGACCGCAGATCAATGGAAACGGGTTCTATGGACTGATGAATCTAGATAAATGATCAATCAGTCTGATGGCCGTGTGTGGGAATGGCGGCAGCCGAAGGAACGCTATTTACTACAGTGTACTGCTCCTGTTGTCAAGTCTGGAGCTGGCAGTGTACTCGTGTGGGGAGTGTTTTTCTTGGTATGGTCCAGGCCCATTGGTTATCGTCGACAAATATGTTAACCAGCACGTCTACCTCGATATCCTGGACATTTATGCCCTACCAACTCTGTCGCAATACTATGGAACTGAGCCTTGTTGGTACCAGCAGGATAATGCACCGAGCTATAAAGCAAGGGCTGTTACGGCGTAGTTTGACGATGATTCCGTATCTTGTGTAGACTGTCCATCACAGAGCCGTGATCGTAATCCCATAGAGCACCTATGGGATTAATTAGAGCACCGCGTAAGAAGTTTGGAACCATGGCTTACTACTAAGCAACAGTTAGAGGTAGCGTTATGTACTGAATGGAGACGCATACCTACCGCTGTGTTCCAAAACCTTGTCAAAAGCATGCCTCGATGGGTCAGTGTATGAATTAAGGCCAAAGGTGGACCAATACCGTACTAATGTATGTCAATAAATGCTATGTTGTGTTTCTCTTGTAGGTACCCGGTGACTTTTGTCAATATAGTGTATATATGTATGTAAAAAATACACGTTGCTTGCTCTGATCGTAAACCAGTCGCTCGCTTTTTTTTCTAATATTATTAAAATTGATCGTTATTTGTATATGATCGTGAACTACAATTACAATAATTTAGATGACGCCAGGCAAAAACAACTAATTAATTGGCGGCGGTGCGAGGACCCTCTTGACGCGGGTCCCTGGGCGGTTGCCCGGTATGCCGGTACCTGGCCATACCGGCTGTTAAGTCAGATTTATTGCAACGTTTGAGGGTTAAGTCTCGGTCATTAGGTTTAGCTGCGTAAAATATCTTTTGTAGAACCGGGATATCTTCAATGCTAGCTGCTGCTGAAATTCGCAATTAAGGTGTTTTCACCTAAAAATTCTGCAGTAGGTTTCCAGTGGCAAAAAGTTCTGTAAGCATTTTCTTCGCAATCAATGTAAATCAAGGATGAAAATTTGCTTATTGATAAAAAATAACTTTAAATTATAGCTTGGCATACTTAATATTTGCTAAAACTTTACCATAATTAAGAATCAATATTGTTTTTCCTTCGGTAATGTTAAGACATGCTAACAGATGGCGCGACATGTGCATTCATCGGCGCAACTTCAGTGGAGGTGTCCAAAGGTCCCGGGTCCTTCCCATGATGTATAATTTGGTCCTTTGTTTTCTGTTATTGGCTGCTTATATTTAAATATAGTTGTATATATTTTTAAAAACATACTTTAACGATCATTGGAAAAGCACTTTAATATAGCTGAGACATTTTTATCGCTTTCCAACATTTGCGAAGATGTTTCCACAAAAATTATTTTATTTGCATCTTCAAAATTTTGTGCCATCCCCATACAGAAATCCTGGATGCGCCACTGTGCTAATGGAATCAGTTGAAAAACAAATGTTTGAAGGCTTATTTCGAAATTAGAAATCAGCAGTGCGTACAGTTATGTTGACACATTCAGCTAAATTATTGTCAGAATATTTAATCTAAATTGCTCAAATTATTCTAAACATTCCAGACAATTGCATGGATAAACTCAAATTTTGATTTCAATAAAATTAATAAAATTATTGAAAAAAATAACCCAGAAATGCCCTAGGTATTGCTGATTTTTAATTCCGAAATAAGCCATGAAATATTTTTGTCCGCTGACTTTATCAATGTATAGGTTGCGCCATTTATTAGCAAGTCTCAACATTACTCAAAGAAAAAGTTTTGAGTTTTAATATAATCATGGTTAAGTTTTAGCAACGATTAATACAATAATTTAAAGGGGTTTTTTTTCTCAAAGAGCAAAATTTTATCCTTGGAAATGCATTAATTGCAAAGAAAATGTGTACAGAAATTCTTACCATTGGAAACATAAATAGGGCGTAGCTTTTAGATGGAAGTATCTTAAGAATAGAATTTCTAATTACGCTCTTCAATTTAACGAGAAGGGCCCCACAAAGGTATGCAGAAATCAACCTTTTGAATTCAATTTGTTTGTTGGTAAGTCCTTCAGGACGTCAGGAATGCAAGTAAATATTAGCACGCATTGAAGTCACTCAATCATCAAATGTAAATATTCTCTGAGCTCGTCACAAACTTAAACATACTACTTTCGCACGCTTTTTAAGCAAATATAAATTAAATTAAGGCATATACAAAAACTCTTCCTCAGAACATTGTTATGAAAAATGCTTTACAATCGTCAAATCATTCGTCTAATCTTGCATTGTATACGCAACAGCGCACACCGAACATTGCGCCTAAAACATTGTTTTCTCAAGATCTTATCTCCTGATTATTAAAAGGCTGCCCCGGTGGCGCAGTGGTCTAAGGCGCTGGCCTCTGATCATTCGTCCGTAAGGGGTCCGGGTTCGAATCTTGGTCGGTCATGGATGTTGTGTTTGTCTTATGGCACTGGCTCTCTCCCTTCCCTGGAACCAGTGACCCTAAATTAGGGACGGTCGACTGCTTATAGCCCATTGAGTTGCTCACGGTGGTCGTTAAACCTCCAATCAAAAAAAAAAAAAAATTAAAAGACCATTGCGCTTTTCACCTAACGTCAGGTTGTTGTCACAGTCAAATTCGTCGTGCAAAAAATTTGGCGTTAAGCTTAGAAAATCTTTAACAAGAAGAAACCAAATTTACATTAGAATACAGGAAATCAGAAGGTTAAATTAAAGTGTACGTCACAGCTATAGATCTGAATAGGATTTTTATTATTGGAGGTTTAACGACCACCGTGAGCAACTAAATAGGCTATGAGCAGTCGCCCGTCCCTAATTTATGGCCACTGGTTCCAGGGAAGGGAGAGAGTCAGTGCCGTAAGACAAAAGACAAAGGTTTTTCCTTTCAAAGAATACTTCAATGAAAGTTTACTGGTGGAAACTGGTATTTAATTAAGCTATATGGAACACTACTACGTTTAAACCTATCTCTGCCGCCCTGGTGGCGCGGTGGTCTAAGCGATGGCATCTGATCATTCGTTCGAGATAGGTCCGGGTTCGAATCCCAGTGAGGCATGGGTGTTGTGTTTGTCTTACGGCACTGGCTCTCTACCTTCCTTGGAACCAGTGCCATTGAATTAGGGACGGGCGACTACCTATAGCCCATTGAATTGGTCACGGTGGTCGATAAACCCCCAACCATAAAAAAAAAAAAAAAAACTATTATTTCGCATCAGTACTTAACCTAACCGTTCAGGGCTCAAACGTACTGTTGAAAGCAAAATGTATTTACACAGATTCTTTGAAGAAGATGATTATTTTAAGGCTGTCTTTGAATGAGTGTTAGGCTTCATCTTCTGCAATATAGATGGCGCAAAATATCACTCCTTGGGCGTGGCTTTTACGCCTTGAGGGATTGTCCCAGAAGTTGGCGTTAGCGAATGACTGAAGACCTTACCATATTCAGAATGGAAGCGGTCTCTCGTTGGCTCCACAATGAAAAGTCAGAATACGCGATGTTACGTTTTAACCAATGACATTGTTTGGGGTGGAGCTTAGTAGGTAGGCGTAGTTTATGTCTCAAATTCTGGAGTTTTCTGGTAATGTACACATTTTCTCTTTAAAAAATGATCGTACAGTAGAATTTAAGATGATCTATAGAAGACAAGATTTCAATCTCACGTCAGTGCCCATTATTTTATTTCTATTTGGCCTAGATAATTAAAAAAATTCAAGACAGAAATGAGAAATTTCGTTTCTTCCACACAGAAACACTGCCAAGCTAACTTCTGGCGCCACCTAGCGCCAAATTGGAATACTTTCGAGTCAGATAAATTGAATTTAAAAAAGGCTTATATCAATTTTTTTGGAAAAATAACTGCGACACGTATTAGCCATGGGTCATTTTTATTTGTGCTCAAATTTTCAAACCCTAAAAAGTAATCGTTTTCGAGAAAATGTGTACAAAAGAGTTTGCATTACAGATATAGGACATAATTCCTGTTACACTCATTCAAAGACAGCCTTAACATAGCAATGAGTGTAAGCTATTGCTGCAGCAGCACGCGTTCTTCGTAAGTATTATACAGAACCGCGTATTAGACGACACGTCGTGATAGTTTCAAACAACTAATTAACAACTTGAAGGAGGCTTTACAATACTGACTTAACAGCTCTTACGTTGACTAATAAGCACAACATAATAACATTGAACAACTACGTTAAACTGGCTCTGAGAATATCTTGTCACTTTCCACACAGAGCTTCCTCATTGTACCTCTATTGTATATCTTTTGACCCCCTGTCAGCGGTATTACATCAATAGAAACTATCGAGAGTTCAGATATGACGCTATGTTCAGTCGCGTGTACTCTACAGACCAAAACGGAATATTAAATAGGTATATACGTCACAAAACTTTGTGGTAGTTATTAACAGCAAACACGTACTTGCAGTTTGTACGCACAAAACAAAACAAAAGGAAGAAAATAAGGAAAGGAAGCGGATTTTTTTTTTTTTTTTTTTTGTGGAAAGGCGAGATGTTCCCATTGCTTTTAAAAAGTACAGTTTTCTTTCTTTTTTACAGAAGACTGGATTTTATTGTGTTTCTGAGTGAACTTTGAGTCTTTCATAATATTTGGGTCATTTTTCTTGTACACTTCTATAATTAGCACATAGCGAAAGGGAACATACCAATGACACGTCACAGCCCCCAGACGAGTTTCTCATCTTTGTGGACGACCCGTTGCCAGACGTCTGGAAATTTCGAACAACGTCGGCAGAGTCGCTTTAGGTCGCTATCCGCAGAAAAAGCTTTAACGCAGAAAAGATGATGTCGATAGTCTGGAAGTGCTTGCCCTAAAGAGTTCTTCCATTTTCCGAAGAAAGTCGAAATCACACAGGCACATTTCTGGGTATCATATGGGATGTTCCAAACTTTCCCCACTACCACAAGTCAAGCAAATGTCGAGCCAGTTTCATCAAGATGGCGTACACAGTCGAGGGTTCAATGTTGACTTCCCCATTCAGTTCTTGGCATGTCCATCGACAACAATGCTACAGTAATATCCTCACGCCTCCCACATGCTTTTCATCTGTCCCTGTCACAGGGTGTTCACATTCGTGTCCAAACTCGGCGTACTCCCTTCCACGTCGAAAAGCATCCACCCACTTGACGTCGGTACGATTTGACAACCTATCATCACCACATGCATCCCGCTTACCTTTGTGACACTGACGAACATTTCATCCGCGTGCGACCTGAATTTTGATTAACCATCGTTGCTCTTGTCGAACGAACATTAATCAACCAGTAACTACCGACTACGTGGCACACAGAGAAACAATACACTGCTAGAGGTTGCAGCAAAACTTTGTGATACAGCAGCTGCACCATCTTTTCGGCCTTCTTGTGTGGTACATAAGGCACATAACATGGAGTATTGGATGTAATTTCGCACCAGTCAAATTGAATACCATTAAATCGTGCATAATTGTACCATGCACCATACAACGACCCATCTTTGCCCCTAAAAGATGGTGCAGTTAGTGCAAAAGTACTTTTTGTGCAAGGAACCATGAAATTTAAAAAATGCAGGGTTGCCGATAATTAGTGAAAAGATAACAATCACTCTTATCTAATATTATTCTCATGGTTCCATCATGCTGTTGGGGTTGAAGAAAATTTACTAAAAGGTCACGAGCACAATCATATACAATGTTATTTTATGCGTTGCAGTACTCAGTTAAAGTTAACGTATGAAAATGGACGATGTCATTACTCTGTCCACGTTATTTTATAGACAACGCATAGCGACTGAAAAATTGTGTTCCGACACCGCTGGGATCGAACCCCAGATCTCTCGATAACTAGTCGAGTGCGTTCGAATTTACGCTACGGCGTCAACAATTCTCAGCGCCACGCGTGGTTTTTCAGTCAGCATCTGACTACACGAATCCGTATTGATAGTCTCAGCAACTGAGATGTCGTCATCTGGTGGCATTTAACGGAACAGCTTTTTAAATTCTAGCTGATAAATTCAAAGGGCGATATAAATGGTAAATATATATCAAATACGTGGAGGTAATGAAAATGGACGATGTCATCGCTCTGTCCACGTTATTTTATAAACAACGCATAGCGACTGAAAAATTGTGTTCCGACACCGCTGGGATCGAACCCCAGATAACGTATATTTCTGTAAGAATAACAGTTATTGTTGTGCTGAGGTCGTCGCTCTCTGATGCAGTTGACAAGATGTGACAAATGTGTAAAGATAAGAACAACTGCCATCTGCGGTATTTTTCTCACGGGTGAAGTTTCTATTTTTCTGCTCTTGGTTCTAGCTATTAGTGAAGAGTCAACGACGATTCCCTTAAATAGTCCTTTCTCGAGTATTGCTGTCCGGACATCCTGATGCTTTCGAATAAAGCAAAAGACATGAATGATACAAATCAGATTTATTTTCATCGTGTTCGAAGATCTTTCGCTTGTAGAATAATTGTTAGTTTAAGGAATTGTTCGTAGATTCCAACTACACTCAGTAGACAAAACATTATAGGGAGTTGACATGGGTATCCACTTCGCAGAGCGGAACAGGGCCAAACAGAACACAGGCGATAAATAAGCGGATAACAGGACTTCCCAAAAGTGTACTGCAATCGACGAACATACACCGATGAGGCCTTATATTATGACCACCTACCTAATAAGCTGTAGGACCTCCATTAGCCCACAAAACAGCGGCCACTCGGCAAGGCATGGTTTCGATGAGGTGGCGATAGGTTTTCTGGGCTATCTGGTATAATAATGTCAACAGCAGGTCCTCCAGGTCCCATAGTTTTCCGGGTGGTGGTGATTTAGCGGGAACACACTTTTCCAAGTCGAACTCTAAATGTCCGATTGGGTTCATGTCAGGTGAATTTGGAGGCCAGGGCATTAACAAAAAAACCATCAGCATGTTCTTCGAACCACTCATTGACGATTCTTGCAATGTGACATGACGCATTATTCTGTTGGTAATGGTCATCACCAGCAGTGAACACAGTTGCCATGAATGGGTGAACTTGGTCCGCAGCGATGTTCAGATACCTGACAGCTGTCAGGGATTCGCTTTTGGGACAATGGAGCCTAAGGTGTCCCAAGAAAACATCGCCATAGCATAACACCTCCGCCGCCGGCCTGTGTTCCACCCAACAGTGCATCCAGTTGCAAATAGCCTCCGTTGGTAATCGCTGTATGATGCACCAAGAATCTTGATTCATCAGACCAGGGCACATTCTTCCTATAATCCACGGTTCAATTTCCATGACCTTGAACTCATTCCATGCGTTGTTGACGATGACGTGCAGTGAGCATGGGTACCAGGCTGCGTCTTCGGTTACGCAGGCCCATGTGCAGAAGGCTGAGATGAACATTGTGCTGTGACACATGATCCTGATCACCAATGTTGTAGCTGCGGGTGATTTGTCGTACTGTGGCGCTGCGGTCGCGCCCTCTCTGGGATCAATGAACTGCGGACGACCTACGGCTGGACGACGACTCGTCGTTGGGCCATCTGTGCACCAATTATGATACGTACTCACTACAGCGGCACGTGAACAACCCACAAGCTGCGCCGTTTCCTAGATCGTAGCTCCAAGGCGCCGTGCCATCACAATTTGTTCTTTATTAAACTCCGATAAATTGGCAGCTTTTCCCATTCTGATTAAGAACACTCTACTAACTGAAAGCCGGTCTTTGGGTTGCATAGACACTGAGTGGTCACTTTATTATGACCACCTGACAGTTTTAAGCAAATGAGCTATGGCTGCACGCTGTTACCGCCAGAAGGCGAGGCTAGTATAAAAGGGGAAAGCTTAGTGTTTGCGACAGTAGTAGAAGTGATGTTTTGGTGACGAGATGGGTAAAAAATGCAATTTGACGGACTTTCAACGTGGGATGATTGTAGGAGCTCGGAGCCATGGAGCGAGTTTCACCGAAACCGCCGCATTCGTGAAATGTTCCAGAGCAGCTGTTGTGAAAGTGTTTAAAGACTGGACTGTCAGCCAAAAAACTGGGTCTCTACGTGCAACGTGTGGTAGTCATCGACTAGTGACTGCTCGGGAGGTACGGAGAGTGTCCGGATTGGTAACAGACAACAGAAAGGCAACAGTGCAGAAAATTACAGACCATCTTAATCAAGGATCCCCTCAAATGATCTCTGCACGCACTGTTCGCCGTACACTGCATTGGATGGGATATGGCAGCCGAAGGCCTGTTCGAACACCTTTGCTGTCTGCAGTTAACAAAAGAAAACGTCTCCAGTTCTCACAGGAGCACAAGGATTGGGCAGTCGATAATTGGAAACAAATTATGTTGTCCGATGATTTTTGGGTGACGAGATGGATACGAAAGCATTGACCCCAAATGCATTGCTACAACCCTTCAAGCTGGTAGAGGCAACGTTATGGTTTGGGGAATGTATTCCTGGCATGCTTTGGGCCCTTTAATTCGTGTCGATTAACCTCTGACTGGCACATCATATCTAAACATCGTTGGGGAAAAAGAGCATCCAGTCTTTTTTTTTTTTTTGATTGGAGGTTTAACGACCACCGTGAGCAACTCAATGGGCTATAAGCAGTCGCCCGTCCCTAATTTAGGGTCACTGGTTACAGGGAAGGGAGGGACCCAGTGCCGTAAGACAAACACAACATCCATGCCTCACCGAGATTCGAACCCGGACCCCTTACGGACGAATGATCAGAGGCCAGCGTCTTAGACCACTGCGCCACCGGGGCGGCGTGCATCCTGTCATGTGGATGGTTTATCCCAATGACGATGGCTACTTTCAACAAGATAATGCGTCCTGCCAGTGTGCTCGTATTGTACAAGATTGGTTTCAGGAACATGCCGGTGAGTTTACTTTGCTTAGGTGGCCCCCACAATCTCCAGATCGCAATCCCATTGAGAATTTGTGGGATGAAGATGAACGAACCATCAGACAGCTGGATCCACAACCTTGCAATGTCACACTCTTGGAAAGTGTTATTCATCAAGCATGGTCTCAGATCCCACAAACCACCTATCAACATCTCGTGGAGTCCATGCCACGAAGAATCGACGCAGTAGTAAAGGCAAAAGGGGGCCCAACGAAGTACTGAGGGGGTGGTCATATTAAAGTGGCCACTCAGTGTATACTGCTCTATGAACTTCACCTGCACCACCGTTCGGTCTCCAGGGGTGATCATTTCTCTAGTGTGGGGTGGCCATAATGTAATGGCTCATTAGTGTAGGTAAACGTGGTAATTTGTGTGGCTTTGATCGCGGACGCATTTTCGGTGCAAGACAGATGAGCTATTCTATCGCCCAAGTGGTAAAAACCCTCAAGATCTCGAGGGTAGCCATATCAAGGGTGTACCTCTAGTATACCACCGACGGACATAAGCACCCAGAGAGCAAGAGGTGGACGACCACGCGCCATTGATGACCGGGTCGACGTAGAATATTCATGGCCGTACAGACCAATAGCTTGATAACACGGCGCAAATCCCTTCGAGGTAAAATCTCGGAGGCCCAAGCTTTATCAGCAAGCGAACGGTATGGCACACGCCTTAGCTACGACAGCCAACGCCCTAATCGTGTTACAGTGTTGACTGCTCGTTATCGGACATTTCGCCTCGCTTAGTGCAGGGAACATCAAAACTCTACCTCTGCAGAGTGGCGCCGAGTCGTGCGGTCAGATGAATCCCGTTTTCAGTTGTACCAAACTGACTGGAAAGTGCGAGTGTGGCGTCGACAGCATGAGGGCATGGTCCGTCGTGGCTGGTCAGCTCTGTTCAAGGTAGTGGTAGAACTGTAATGGTTTGGGGATCCTTCTCATGGGCCACATTATATCCCTTAGTATGTCTGGAGAGGTACTTAACTTCCGCTCGCTACCAGCATATTTTTTTAATCCGGCCAGTCGAACTTTACCCAATTTCCCATTCGGCTCTTCTCTCCTAAGGTTTGGTGACCCTTGTTCTAGGAAATCAAGTGCATCGTATGGTCCCAATGGTGTTCCTAAAAATGTAATCACTTTTCAAGAGGATAATTCGCCTCTACACCCAACAAGAAAAGTTTAGTCTTGGTATGAGGAGGCACCAAGATGAACTTCAACATCTGACCTGGCCAGCACAATCACCAGACTTGAATATCACCGAAGCAAGGTAGGCAGTTTTGGATAGCAGAGTGAGAAGCAGATTCCCTCTTCCAATCTCTGAATAATTCGCTGATGTACTGGGCGGCGAATGGTACAACATTCAACTGCAAACTATTCAAAAGTTGCATGAATCTATTCCATGAAGGTTGGAAGCTATATTAAAGGCAAATGGTGCCTATTTCCTAGGTGTTCACGTTATTTTGTCTCTCCCTTGTATGTAAGTCGACAAATACATATGGTTGTTAAATGACTGAGATTTATGTACTGACTAGCAGAAGTACCCGGTATTTCCCAGGTAAATACGTATTCGTGGAATCACCAAGTCCAGCGGGTGAAATTTTATGAATGAAAAATATATTCCTGTAATGTTCCAGTAAATTTATTTTAATTCGTTTAGGTTATTGCTTTTTGGTAAACAATAATTTTTGGTTTTTCCACCGACCCCTTCCAAAACCCGTGTACGGTTTAAGTTAGAGTACCATGAGATAATATACCAAATTTGGTTAGAACAATTGAAAACTGTAGAACTGTTTACGAAAATTTTGTATGGGGGGCCCTTGACTCCGGCTCCAACCCCTTCCAAAAACTGTCTACGGTCTAAGTCAAAGTGCCATGAGATAATATACCAAATTTGGTTGTTCTCAATTGAAAACTGTAGAACGTTTTACGAAAATTCTGTATGGGGGGCAATGATCCCCGCCCCCCGGCTCCAACCTCTTCCTAAAACTGTCTACGGTCGAAGTAGGGTATTATGAAATAATATACCAAATTTGGTGGTTGTAAATTGAAAACTGTAGATCTTTTTACGAAAATTTTGTACGGGAGCCCTTTGAACCCCGCGCTCCGACCTCTTCTCCAAACCGTCTACTGTCTAAGTCATAGTACCATGAGATAGTATACCAAATGTGGTGGTTCTAGATTGAAAACTGTAGAAATGTTAACTAAAATAACGGAAATTTTGCATGGGGCCCCCCTTGTACCCCCCCCCCCTGCAGCTTCGATCCCTTCCAAAACCCTTCTACGGTCTAAGTTAGAGTACCATGAGATAGTATATATACCAAATGTGGTGGTTCTAGATTGAAAACTGTAGAAATGTTAACTAAAATAACGGAAATTTTGTATGGGAGCCCCCTTGACCCCTCCACCCTGCGACTTCGATCCCTTCCAAAACCCTTCTATGGTCTAAGTTACAGTACCATGAGATGGTATACCAAATTTGGTGGTTCTAAGTTGAAAACTGTAGATTTGTATAGCGGACAAACAAACAAATATACAAGCTTTCACTTTATCATCATCATCATCATTGTCAACCATTATCAATCCACTGCTGGACGAAGGTCTCCCCAAGTTTCCTCCACAACGGTCTGTCTTGTGCCAGTCTCCTCCATGTCACCCCTGCATACTTTCGAATTTCATCCACCCATCTCCCATGTGGTCTTCTTCTGGGTCTTTTCCTGTCCCTTGGAATCCAATCTAAAATTTCGGCTGTCCATCGATGATCTGTCCTTCTGGCAGTATGTCCAGCCCATTGCCATTTCAGGGATTTGACTCTGATCATGATGTCTTCCACTCTTGTCATTTTTCGGATCCACGAGTTCCTCTTCTTATCTCTCCTGGTTACACCAAGTATGCACCTCTCCATGCTTCTTTGAGTTGTCTGCAGCCTTTGTATGTCTCTTTTAGTTAAGGTCCACGTCTCTGCACCATACGTAAGCACTGGAAGGATGCATTGATCAAACACTTTTCTTTTAAGACATAATGGCATATTGCTCTTGAAAATTATGCTGTTTCTTCCAAAAGCTCTCCAGGCAAGTTTTGTACGCCGATTAATTTCTTCATCAATGTGACCCTCACTTGATATCTGCTGTCCAAGATAAACGTACGTGTCTGTTATCTCCAGCTTTTCTCCATCAATCGATAAATCTTCATTTCTTGTAAAAGCATTGAACATCACTTTTGTCTTCTGAAAGTTCATTTTTAATCCCACTTCTTTACTCTTGTCAGCAAGTTCCTGGGTCATACTCTGCAGCTCTGATGGGCTAGTTGCAAAAATGACTACGTCATCAGCAAAACGAAGGTGGGTTAGATAATCTCCATTAATCTTTATCCCCTTGTTTTCCCAGCTCAGTGACTGAAAAACACCCTCCAATGTGGCATTAAAGCGCTTCGGAGATATGGTGTCACCTTGTCTCACTCCCTTTCCAATTTTTATGTGTGTTGTATTTTCAAACAGCCTAATCTTTGCACTTGCATTTTCATAGATGTTATTAACAATATTAATGTATGCATCTTCAATACCGCAGGTTTTCAGAGCCATTGTAACTGCTGATGGCTTCACCGAATCAAAGGCTTTTTCATAATCGATAAAAGCCATGCACAATGGAAGTTCATATTCTCTCGCTCTTTCAATTAGTTCTCTCAGCACATGGATATGATCTATTGTGCTGTAGCCACTCCTGAATCCAGCTTGTTCTCTCGGTTGAGCCATGTCCAGTGTTATCTTCAAGCGGTGTGAAAGAACTTTAGTGAAGATTTTATAAACTACTGATAGGAGGCTGATAGGTCTGTAGTTTCCGAGATCCTCAATGTCATCTTTCTTATGAAGCAGGATCATTGTAGCGGTGTTCCAATCCTCAGGAATCTTTCCTTCATTAAGGCATCGAGTGAAAATTTGGGCGAGTACTGTTTCGATTTCTCCACTTGCTTCTTGTATGATGTCTACAGTAATTCCATCTTCTCCTGGAGCTTTTCCCCGCTTCATGTTCTTGATTGCATGTGCAACTTCTGCTGGAAGGACTGGAGGAACTCTGGTACTGGTATCTTTCATGATGTCTGGAGTGCATGTATCATCCCTTTCATATAATTTGGAGTAGAAATCTTTCACTCTTGTCAAAATTTCGCCTCTATTTCTTGTTACAGAACCATCTTCTTTTCTCAGTGCCATAATCTGTTTTCTTCCCTTACTGAGATGTCCCTTTGCTATCTTTAGGCTTTGGTTGTTTTCAATTGCTTTCCTCACTAGTTCACAGTTGAATTTTCTTACGTCTTCAGTGATACTTTTTCGTACTGTCTTGCATAGCTCTATATATTCCACTTTGGAAGTCACATCTTCTTTAGTTGTCCTCATCTCTCTTCTTTTTTGCATCAACATTTTCGTTTTTCCTGATAATTTATTTACATGCAACTTGTTCTTAGACCCAGCTAATTTTGTTGCTGTTTCCATAAGAGCTTTGGTTACTTTTCTGTTAACTTCAGAGATGTCCACTTCTTCCGATGTTAGGCCTTCTAAAGCAGAGAACCTGTTCTTCAGTTCCAACTTGAAGGTATTATGGTGTTTTTTAAGGTTGGTTATGTCAATAGATTTTGTTTGTCTTATGAGCTTGCCACGTTCAAGTTTAGTGTTGAGGTGCATCTTACATCTCACCAATCTATGGTCACTACCTGTGTTGAACTTGTTTAGCACACTGCAGTCTTCTATGACGAATTTTTTGTTACACATAATAAAATCAATTTCACTTGTCATCCCATTTGGATGTCTCCATGTCCATTTCCTGTGTGGCTTTTTCTTGAAGAAGGAGTTCAAGATGAAAAACCCTTCTGCCTCTGCAAACTCAACGAGAGTATTTCCACGCTGGTTTCTCTTGCCGTGACCGAATTTACCTACTGAAGTTTCATTCTGTTGCCGTTGCCCTATTTTTGCATTGAAATCTCCCAATATTATTTTCAAGTGCTGCTTACCTTTATTATTTAGATGACAAATTTCCTCATAAAATTCTTCAATTTCTTCTTCAGAATGACTTGTGGTGGGTGCATAAGTTTGAATAATCTGAGCCTGGTATCTTCTCGATTGTTGGATAACGAGTCGTGCAGCTCTGTCAGAGGAACTTTCAACTTCTACCACTTTATCCTTCAGTTTCTTGTTTATTATAAATCCAACACCACTAGTTCTGCCAGTATCTGTCCCACGATAGTAGAAGAGATGTCCACTTTTCAGTTTGATGAGATCTTCTCCTTTTCTCCTTACCTCACTTAGCCCCACGATGTCCCACTGGATCCTTTGTAGTTCCTCTTGCAATTCAAGAAGCCTTGAATCAGAAGATAGGGAGCGTCCATTGTACGTTGCCAAGGTCAGCATCAGATGGCAGCCTAGTCCGGTCCTCCGGGGATTCTTAGCACCCTCTGCCTTCATGTCGCACTGGCCGCTGCCTTGGCCAGGTACATTCCAGCTGCCGGAGACTGAGGGCCAAGATTTAAGTTGTGGAGTCATTTTGGAGGGGTTTGGCCATAACTCACCACGCTGGCCAAGCGGGTTGGTGAGTGTGGGATAGAATTTCCTCTAATCCCGATGGTATAGTTATACCGCTATGGGCGGTCGTCAGAGCCCCTTTAGTGGGAACAGGATGCACCACGAGAAGGCGGGGTTGACATTTGTCAAGGAGAGGCTGTGATGTTACGCATCACCTGACCTTACATCCCTTTCACTTTATATATATATATATATATATATATCATCATCATCATCATCATCATTGTCAACCATTATCAATCCACTGCTGGACGAAGGTCTCCCCAAGTTTCCTCCACAACAGTCTGTCTTGTGCCAGTCTCCTCCATGTCACCCCTGCATACTTTCGAATTTCATCCACCCATCTCCCATGTGGTCTTCTTCTGGGTCTTTTCCTGTCCCTTGGAATCCAATCTACATTTTCGGCTGTCCATCGATGATCTGTCCTTCTGGCAGTATGTCCAGCCCATGGCCATTTCAGGGATTTTACTCTGATCATGATGTCTTCCACTCTTGTCATTTTTCGGATCCACGAGTTCCTCTTCTTATCTCTCCTGGTTACACCAAGTATGCACCTCTCCATGCTACTTTGAGTTGTCTGCAGCCTTTGTATGTCTCTTTTAGTTAAGGTCCACGTCTCTGCACCATACGTAAGCACTGGAAGGATGCATTGATCAAACACTTTTCTTTTAAGACATAATGGCATATTGCTCTTGAAAATTATGCTGTTTCTTCCAAAAGCTCTCCAGGCAAGTTTTGTACGCCGATTAATTTCTTCATCAATGTGACCCTCACTTGATATCTGCTGTCCAAGATAAACATACGTGTCTGTTATCTCCAGCTTTTCTCCATCAATCGATAAATCTTCATTTCTTGTAAAAGCATTGAACATCACTTTTGTCTTCTGAAAGTTCATTTTTAATCCCACTTCTTTACTCTTGTCAGCAAGTTCCTGGATCATACTCTGCAGCTCTGATGGGGTAGTTGCAAAAATGACTACGTCATCAGCAAAACGAAGGTGGGTTAGATAATCTCCATTAATCTTTATCCCCTTGTTTTCCCAGCTCAGCGACTGAAAAACACCCTCCAATGTGGCATTAAAGAGCTTCGGAGATATGGGGTCACCTTGTCTCACTCCCTTTCCAATTTTTACGTGTGTTGTATTTTCAAACAGCCTAATCTTTGCACTTGCATTTTCATAGATGTTATTAACAATATTAATGTATGCATCTTCAATACCGCAGGTTTTCAGAGCCATTGTAACTGCTGATGGTTTCACCGAATCAAAGGCTTTTTCATAATCGATAAAAGCCATGCACAATGGAAGCTCATATTCCCTCGCTCTTTCAATTAGTTCTCTCAGCACGTGGATATGATCTATTGTGCTGTAGCCACTCCTGAATCCAGCTTGTTCTCTCGGTTGAGCCATGTCCAGTGTTACCTTCAAGCGGTGTGAAAGAACTTTAGTGAAGATTTTATAAACTACTGATAGGAGGCTGATAGGTCTGTAGTTTCCGAGATCCTCAATGTCACCTTTCTTATGTAGCAGGATCATTGTAGCGGTGTTCCAATCCTCAGGAATCTTTCCTTCATTAAGGCATCGAGTGAAAATTTGGGCGAGTACTGTTTCGATTTCTCCACTTGCTTCTTGTATGATGTCTACAGTAATTCCATCTTCTCCTGGAGCTTTTCCTCGCTTGATATATATATATATATATATATATATATACGTATTACAACGTGAGGATTATATTGTGTGATGTTCTGAAGTAAAAGTGCTTGCAGAATAAACTGCTGGAGTTCGAAAAGTCATTAGCTGACTTTTTCTACTCGGCCATTTGGTTACTTCTTTCTTAAGTGTGATTTATATTCAACGAAGCTGTCTACGAGTATCTATAAGAACTTTAGTTAATCAGTTAAATTACATACTCTGCTTCAAATCACTTAAAACAGTATCAAGTATCTGCCTGGACTGGTGTTTAACGCACTTTCACAAAGAAATAAGTTTGTAACATATTACAAGTGCCAAACTGAATAATGTACTAGAATTAGCGGTGCTTCACGATGCTGTAGCAAGAAGAAAGAGCAAGAGGAAGAGCATTATCCTACTAGTAGCGCGATTAACCTGGGGCGACGTGAAATTCTGTTTTTGTAGTGAGATATTACGAGGAAAGGACACAAACCATGATGTACCTGTAAAAGTTCTCCCAAATATTCTTCATGTGAGATATTTCTTCAGGCTGGGGATGTGTGTTTGTTCGTGATGGATGAGTTCGGAAAGTTGGAGAAAAACTTTTTCGTCGCTGCTGCTGTTGATGCGGCGGATCTTCGACGACAAGATGCGAGTATGTCACGATCGGTTAGAAAAAGACGTAAAGACGCTCGGCGCGTGGAGGACTCGGCATAAAGATGAATGATCCCGCACTTTCTCAAGCTTGTCTTCTAGGCCGTCACGGGAGATGTTCCTCTGAACGCTTCCCCGCGTTCTTACAGCGTTCTCTTGTTTTCTCATCACCGTCGACAAGTGAACCAGGATAGCCTTTTTATTTACCCATATAAATTATTTATTTCGTCTGCGCCGGTACGAAAAGGGTGCCTAGTGAAGCGCAGTGTTTGTTATAGGGGGACCGTCTCGTGAAACATTCAACCGTGCGGCATAAATTATTCAGCCCATTTCTTCGATCGAATGACAAATTGCCCGGGAATCGTAGCAGGGGCGTATTCATTAACATTTCTTGTGATCATTTATTAATGCTAACATTATCCCATCTAAGCGTGAGGATTCTTTATAACCGTATACCGCTTTGAACAAGTTGACGATTTATGTGCCTTCATTAGAAAATTACCTTCTGTTAGATGGGGCAGCGTTGGGGAATTACTGCCGCCTAAAATTAGTCTCCGTTTTACGGGCCGATGCGAGCTGCATATAAATTTTCCATTGCGTTTTCTGTAATCCATATGTGTCTTCATGGGCAATTTTATGCGTATTTCACCTTCTCTTGAAAATACGAATTCCTTTACGTCGCGCTTCCAAAGCTGATCTTTGAACAGCGTAATCCAGTAAGCGTGTGAACATTTACCTTATTTTTATTCCGCGTCGAAATCAGATATTCATTTTCGAACAATGTTGCATTCGTATTTTTGCTTGAGTGCCTCCGTTAACTACTAGATATGACGTAATTAAATAAACATACTCACCGTTGCTCAGATGGTGGTAATTGCGTAATGAATCAAATAAAAGGAAGGCCAGGATACAAGTAATGTAAATTTTGCCCCCAAAAGCAAATGAGCTTCAGAAGCAATACAGATTAAAAAATGTTACCAAAGGAAATACTGACTGAAATGCATTGATCACTCATTTTGCCGCCCCGGTGGCGCAGTGGTCTAAGCGATGGCCTCTGATCATTCGTCCGAACGGGGTCCGGGTTCGAATCCCGGTGAGGCATGGATGTCGTGTTTGTCTTACGGCACTGGCTCTCTCCCTTCCCTGGAACCAGTGACCCTAAATTAGGGACGGGCGACTGCTTATAGCCCATTGAGTTGCTCACGGTGGTCGTTAAACCCCTAATAAAAAAAAAAAATCACTCATTTGGTCAAATAGAGAGAGAGAGAGAGAGAGTCTGAAGCATGGTCACCAGTTCAACTTTTCTGTCAAACGACTGCACTTAGTGGCATATGCTGTCTTTTTAACCTTCCGCTCTTGATCACCTTTCACTTATGTAAATTTTGTTGCTTCGCGTTGCTCTTTCTATACTGAACGTCATGGCGGAACCCTTATGAGCCTTTCTTTATTGGGGTTA
The DNA here is from genome assembly GCA_039090855.1 of Macrothele yani. Lineage (NCBI taxonomy): Eukaryota > Metazoa > Arthropoda > Arachnida > Araneae > Macrothelidae > Macrothele > Macrothele yani. The sequence goes on along the minus strand of CM077028.1, from coordinate 65,473,216 downwards.
TGATTGGAATTCAGTCAAGTCATGCAAACTGATGAAATGTAGGGACCATGCTGCTATCGAGTCTGACTCATTTAGCTACTGACTCATATCGGTGGGTACTACGTCCACGGATGTACGCAAACGTAGTATGCACTCTGTGCTGTTATCTCTGTTACAGGATTTATGATCATGTGCTATTAAATCTATAAGATTAGGTGCTTCGGTATTAAATCCTCAACTGCACTATTTCAAGAATAAAATAACGTGACTCCGAAGAACTGGCTTAAAGTTGCGTATTTCAGGAACTCTTTTCGAAACTCAGTTCATTGTAACTTACATTAGAAATCTCTCTAGAAGTGGCAGTACGTACATATCATTCTAAAAAAACTGCTAAGCGTATTCAGGAACAAACGAAGCTGGTTTCTTCAAATACACACTGCACGCAGTTTACTCTTTTAGATCTATGTTTTCTGTCATTGGTTGACCTTACCCTCATGGGATATATGTATTTAGTCGTACTCTGGCAATAATTTAGAACACCTTTTAGCATGTCTTTGGAAAAACAGTACGTGCTTATAATACAATCACAATGTTTTTTTTGTTTTTTTTTATTGGAGGTTTAACGACCACCGTGAGCAACTCAATGGGCTATAAGCAGTCGTCCGTCCCTAATTTTAGGGTCACTGGTTCCAGGGAAGGGAGAGGGCCAGTGCCGAAAGACAAACACAACAACCATGCCTCACCGGGATTCGAACCCGGACCCCTTCGGACGAATGATCAGAGGCCATCGCTTAGACCATTGCGCCACCGGGGCTGCGAATCACAATGTCCATCCGTTCGCCTGTGAAACACCACATATTTCTACTTAGGAGGCATTATGCGCTGGGGTAGTTTTTCATGGTTTCGGCAGGGACCTTTATTTCTATTGCCCGGGAATCTTAACTCTTTTGCCTATCATGATATTCTCGACAATTCTTTTCTCCCAAAATTATGGCAACAGTACGGCGAAGGCGCTTTCTTTTACCAACAGCACATGCCCTTGTTCACAAAACGAGGTCCGTGCAGAGATGGCTTGACGAGATGGGTGTGAAAATACATCCCGAAGGTGCTCCACAGTGTTGAAATCCCCCCCCCCTCCCCCTGTGGTCTGAACATAGGGGTGATTTCAACTCTGTGGAGAACATTTGGAATGAACTGGAGCACCGACTACGAGCCAGGCCAATGAGGTAGTATTTAAAACAGCTTGCCGGACATCGGAATTTGTTTTCATAAGTATCACTCTTACCGGTTGCCCCCTCCGCCGACTATCGGGGAAGGGTGGTGGGGGCAACCTCCCGACAATTCCTTCGCAACATTTTAAACACCAAAACAGTACAAACTCAAAGTAAAGTTTCCATATTCATTTTGAAATTTGATGATCTTTTGATAGAAACTAGTGGTGGGCGGATTCGTTCCTTTACGCGATCCGGATCTTTTAGATCGGGTCACTAAAGTGATCCGTTTAAAAGACCCTTTCGTTTCGTTCGCTGGAAGCAGGAAATAGTGTGACGTCCCTTCCTGTTGGTGACGGTCGATGTCAACCTCCTTGGTTGGTGTATGTTCATAAAGTTATCAGTTGTATATAAATTAAACGTTTTAGAGTGATGTGTGACGATTTTTTTAATCAATTGTTTCACTCTGTGGCCTATCATGATATTCTCGACAATTCTTTGCTCCCAAAAATTATGGCAATAGTACGGCGAAGGCGCTTTCTTTTACCAACAGCGCATGCCCTTGTTCACAAAACGTGGCCCGTGCAGAGATGGCGTGACGAGATGGGTATGAAAATACATCCCAAAGGTGCTCCACAGGGTTGAAATCCCCCCCCCCTCCCTGCCAACAAATACTGCCTTTAGTATTTATTAATATGCATTTGCAAATTAAATATCAACGAATACGAGCTACATATTACAGAACAGCAGTACGGTCAGAGTTCTAAGCTGGTGTCCCCATCTTGTGAGTGAAACCGTAATGAAAAAGCTCAAAATATGAAAAACATAGAATTTAAAAAATGCGATATATCTTCATTTCACTGCAAACTATTAGATAAAACCAAAGATAAAATGGTTATAAGATGGTTCTAGTAACACGAAAAAATCATCGATCTAGAAACTAATAAATCCTCAACAAAATAGCAGCTCCGACAAGACGAACGAAACGACTGAAGCGAACGGCGAACGAGATTTGCTGGAATCACTGAACGGAACTTTTCGTTCACTCTGTCGACCGGGTCATTTGTAGCGGATCAGTAGCAAACCACCCATCTCTAGTAGAAAGCTTTGAGTATTTTTGAGTATGACCCATCCACGAAACGACAAACTAGCGAATTCAAGTCCGGGAAAACCAACGCAAAAGAAGGTGAGGGATGTAAAGTCGAATATCATGGGATGTAAAGTCGAAAATCGTGAGATGTAAAGTCGAAAATCGTGAGATGTAAAGTCGAAAATCATGGGATGTAAAGTCGAAAATCGTGAGATGTAAAGTCGAAAATCGTGAGATGTAAAGTCGAAAATCGGGAGATGTAAAGTCGAAAATCATGAGATGTAAAGTCGAAAATCCTGAAATGTAAAGTCGAAAATCATGGGATTTAAAGTCGGAAATCAAACCGATCATCATTATGCTCTTCGATTCTTGTGGGATTATCCACCGTGAATTTGTGCCTGAAGGACAAATAGTCAAAGGCTTATTCAGCAAGGAAGTCATGAATCGCCTTCTCGAGTTAGGCAGCATTTCATCGAAGTGGGAACTTGATTCCTCCTCCATGAAAATGCACCACCGCACACCTCGACCATTGTTACCCAGTTTTTGGTTAAAACCTAAGTGACAAGGGTCATACATTCCCCCTCCCCCTACTCGCGGGATTTAGATCCAACAGACTTTTTTATGTTCCCAAAACTCAAAATATCCACGAAAGGTAGACGATACAGGTCCGTTCGAGGCATTCAAAGGACAGTGGCAACGTACCTGAAGAACATTCCAAAAAATGGCTTCCCCCATGGCACCTTAGAGACTTTTGGAACGATCTAAACTGTGTATTGAAAGAGGACTGGACTATGTTAATATTAAATCAGCAAAATTGCTACAGGTAAGACATATTAGGTTATTATAAATACACCAGACGTGCGAAACCGTTATAACATAAGTATATATAACATCAAGTTGCAAGGAGAGACATAGTGAGAAAGAAAAGGCGGGTGTGTACACTATACCGTTGGTATAACCTGACAACACAGAAAAGATATACAGTATATCGGAATGAAAAAAGTGATCCTTAAACACTAGATGTAAAGAGTATGTGCGAAGTGTGAACCAGGACATGCAGAATACAGCCCTCGCCAGAGAAGTCATGCATTCATCGGCCGCTCCTGTATGGAATAGTATTCGAATTGCCCCTTACACGAACTTTAAACAGACTGCCGTCGCTCCGTTGGCAAAGTGGTCTAAACAATGGCTTCTGATCATTCGTCCGAGATGGGTCCGGATTGGTAAGGCATGGATATTGTGTTTGTCTTACAAAACGGGCTCTCTCTCCCTTCCCTGGAGCCAGTGGCCCTAAATTAGGGACGGGCGACTCCTTATAGCTCATTGAGTTGCTCATTGTGGTCGTAAAAACTCCAACAAAAAAAATAAAAAAAAGGGACTGCCATCAGGGGAACAGCCAAAATTCTGTCCAGCTAAAAAGCACGCAATAATATGGTTTCTACTGAAAATGGTTTGGCATGCGTAATTAAAAGATGGAAAAACATCGCGACGCGTCGTATAATTACGTGATGTTACACACGTTATTTTCAAAAATAATCTTTGTTCGTTACGAGTTCCAATTCTCTGCATTTTCATGTCTACCATTGCCTTGTAAAAGTCTCCCAGTGGAGTGCGAAAGCTTGGCGAATATTTGTACTTACTACACTAGAAAACAAATAAGCGGATTTAATACGCTATATGCGTCTCTTGAGTAAGACATATTATTTTTTTCACTCAGTTATTCCTGGAAATTTCTGGACCGACTGTGTTTAATCCCTCAGAAATTAATTCACTTCTTTCTCACCTATTCGTCTAAGTTTCGTTTCATTTCGTGCGTTCTTTCATAATGTGCCATTTTCCATGTAGAGCAGCGCATTTACCAATAAAAATCTTACCTTAAGAAAAGGATAGAAATTTCGCTATCACCGGGAAAAAAACTCGTTCCAAATGCTTTTCGCTGAGAATTTCACAGCTAATTGTCGCCCTGATTGATTTAAAGAAAGGATTTGGCTTAGCTCTAAATTTTCTTTCAGTTATTAAATCTCACATTTCTCTTTGAAAAGCCTCCGTTATCAGAATATGTATTCCGCTTGATAATTATCCTTCGATATGGTGCATCTCAGTTATGTCTTAACACTAATGTGATAACAATCCCTCTTTTACTAAAATTAATCTCCTAAACAAAATTAAAAATCTTCCCAACAGTTTTTCCCATGAGAAATTTCGTTCCAAATTACATTACTAGTGTCATGCATATTTTGATAAATGAATTCTATTGTAAATGGATATGTCTTTAAAGACGCTGCATAAATCGAAAGGTTCACGGAGTTATGGTTACTTTCGTAAGCGTCGGGTAGGACCGCTGTGTCAGACTAATTCGCTTAAATAAATGACTAATAACAGCGCAGCCTGCTTTCCGGAGAGAAGACTGGTTTACGAAATTTAATTAAAACAAGGAATAACTCACTAAAATAATCGATAACGTTGCCCATCGAAATTAGATGCGTTTACTTAACATCGATATGCACAGTTAAATTCGAGGTAAGGTTTTGTTACACTACTTTGAGGAAGAGAATTAAACTTAGCTTTGCCTTTGTGCTTAGTAAAGAATTCACGGAAAGTTCCGGAGCTAGTGTTCTGTTTGGTCTACATTAAATATTCCTCGCTGTGTGTTTCTGGGTATTATTTAAGAAATGTTCAACATATTTTCCAATTTCACAAAATAAAGTTCACCCCTTACATACCCAGTGGTTTCAGAATCATGGCATTACTTCGGCTTTTTGTTGAAAGGAAAATGACAAACACTACATTTTTTAAGAGAGGCGGGGAGAACTGCGATGATATAAATTAAAACGGATTTCCATTTTATGAATTGCAAGCATGAAGAAACTCTAAAAAAGTTTCAGAATATTTTAAAACGCAGAATTTTCTGCTATTCAGAAACATATTTTCGTATTAGTTTAAACTTAATGAATCTGAGAATCGATTTAATTTTTTTAATGTATTGTTTGTAACAATAAAAACTTAATCATTTACAAAAGTGAACGACTGCTACCCTTGACCTAGAAGTTATACTTTTGGAACAACATGTGGTATATGCACCGAGTGTATGCGAGTACACACACACACAACGCATGGCAGGACATCAGGACATTTTTTTTTTATTGGAGGTTTAACGACCACCGTTAGCAACTCAATAGGCTATAAGCAGTCGTCCGTCCGTAATTTAGGGTCACTGGTTCCAGGGAAGGGAGAGAGCCAGTGCCGTAAGACAAACACAAAATCCATGCCTCACCGGGATTCGAACCCGAGCACCTTACGGACGAAAGATCAGAGGCCATTGCTTAGACCACTGCGCCATCAGGACATCAGCTCTTCACTCCGTACCAAAACATGACCTCTGAAAGTCCTTCCTTTAGTTGGCTGATTGTGCAATTTCTTGTATTAATGCAGGAGGAATGCACTCCGAATAAAATATATTCAGCTAAGTTTTCCTGCTTTTTCCTTTTTTCTTAAAATTCAGTCACACTGAATGAAATACGGGATTACACCACTGTACAATACAAATTTGGAAGATGTGAAACCGTTTATTGGTGTAAATATGGCATGGATGTTAAGTCAGATAATATCCGAAAACTTGAAAATTTCGTGGTCCTGGAGAGGGAATCGAAGGGATGTTTCCCTGCTAGCGTCCGAGTAGGATAACCACTACACCACCCAGAACGACCAAGTTTCAAGTTTCCGATTAATTTGAATATAACCATCACAGGATTACGAATGCCGGATGCTTCAACTAGCGAATCCTGGGATGGCTATATTCAAATTGATTGGAAACTTGAGACTTGGTTGTTCTGTGTGGTGTAGTGGTTAGCATACTCGGGCGCTATCCGGGAGACAGGATGATGAAGTTTTCAAGTTTTCTAATATTATCTGACTTAATATCCGTGTCATTTTTACACCAATAAACGGATTCACTTCTTCCAAATTTGTATTCAGTCTCATTAATTAAAATGAGGCACTGTGTATGTACTGAAGGGAACCCGTTTTCAAGAGCAATTAGTGGGGTGAAGAGGAGAATGACCAAACTTCGCAAATATATCACATCACAGGACCTACAACACTGCTTTGTTCAGCGGAAGATCAGAAGGTAACCGTGTGTTGACACCGAAGAGTAGTACACTGTAGGTGATAAAAGTTTAAAATGTAAGTTTTTATTCAACAAAATTTATAACATCAATCACGTTAACTAAAAGCCATACCTGGTACACTTCAGACGGCACAGCTTTTTTTATCTTTCTCACAGGACACAATGATTCCTACTAAAAGATGAGCGAATTCTTAAAGTCTCTGGTACTCACAGGGCTCGGTAAACCAAAAAACAATTGCTGCAGGTGGAAGAAAACACAATATCTAGGAAATCGAAAGCAAAATAATAAATTTTCAGAAACTATTTCTTCTTTATCAGGGAGTATACCAAGAAATGTAGAATATTCCTCTTCTCGTGCGAGCATGATGTACTTTCTGTTTTGTTCGATAGTTTGCAAACATGTTGCTACGTTACAGTAGTCATGCTTTCGAATTGTCGGATGCGAGCTTTCCGCATATACTTAAATATTAAGAATCCTGTTTTTACGGCTAGTGCTCAACAAATGACGAGGGCTTACAAAAGACATACGGTCCCGATGCATCTCCAGAGTGTTTTTGTGAGTTCATCTGTAGATTGCATTCCATTTTGTTATGTTTTCATCGTCGTGACTGCTGCTATAGGAAGAAATATAGGAATGCAATTTTTTTTTTATTTCGGTTCATCTCACTTTTTCCTCTTTCATCGCATTGCAATTGGAAAATAATCTAAAAAGAGGAATACAGTTTGTTCCAATGCAGAATTAAAAAGGGTTTCAATTGAAACTACAAAAATGTGCACGTGGTACAATTCTGCTCTTACTGTAAAAAAATGTAAATGCCACGTAAAGAAAAAATACAGTGTTCCCACTACTTGGTGCGGTTAACACAGAAAAACATTTCACATTTTACTTCTCACCAAAGGACTCTTAAATTCCTTAACTACAAGCTGTCTTTCAGTTGAAACCTTGAAACATATGTGTGTCGTGATACTCTGTTTTACAGTAAGCACCAAGCTGAAACAAGTTAGTAAAATCATGCAATGCATTGATTATGATACGCTTTCCCACATACCAGAAATCATTACTCAAGTTATCACTCAAGTTATGAGGATAATGACTGTGGGATAAATCTAGCTCCTATGTCCTGAACTTTGACCCCATTTTGATGACATTACACAGAACCGGTTCAGTGTACCTCCGGGACAACATACTAAATTTTGTCGCAATAGAAGCCCTTTCAGTCAAGTTATGAGGATAATGGCTGTGGAACAAATCTCGCTCCTGTGTCCTGACCTTTGATCCCATTTCGATGTTTTTCAACAGGACTGGTGAAGTATACCTCCAAAACATTATGATAAAGTTTTGTCGCATTCGAAGCATTTCTAAGTAAGTTACGACGCATAAATGCAATGGAATGGATCCCGCTCCTATATCCTGACCTTTTACCCCATTTAGTCCAGTTTCAGTAGGGTTTGTCCGCAGGTGGTTCCCTACCACATACTAACATTTCATAGAAATCGAACCAGTTTTACGCAAGTTATGACGCATAAGGGCAATGCAGTGGACCACGCTCCTATGTCCTGACCTTTAACCCTATTTCGTCCATTTTCAATAGGGTTCATCCCCAGGTGGTTTCCTACCACATACTAAAATGTCATCGAAATGGAATTATTTTTACGCCGGTTATCGTGCGGACGGACAGACAGGCTGACAAAGCTGGAGCATATACGCTTCTTGAACCTACGGTTAGCATGCATAAGAAATGCAGATTTTAATTTTCTTGCTGCACATTGAAGAAAATTTCCAAATCCTTATACCTCGGAAAAGAAACCACCACTTTATGCATTCCACAATTAAATACAGTATATATATATATAGAGAGAATTGAAATTAAAATACAAAACATGTCCTTGATATAACATTCTCATTTTATGTGAAAGCCATGCATCTCGAAACGTAGATTTCACATTTCTCGCTATAATGAAAGTGGAGAAAATTTCCAAATTTTAATTTTTCTCCTGTGGAGAAAAATGTGAAATTCGCGTTAAATGTTCAGTAAGTTTCGAAAGAAAAAATATTGTTTATCTTTTGGTAAAAACGAATTTGGAAATTTTGTTTTCATTACGATAGAAGCGTCGGTGCTGAAAAAATTTCGAAAATTCTCGATTTCACAAACGTCAAAAAAAAAATTATACACTGCACATTTCTCAACATTACCAACACCAGGAGAAAAATACACAAAATTCTTGTCTTTCGTGACTATAAATAGAGTGGTGAAAAATGTGAAATTCATCCTGAGAAGTGTGCAATGTTTCTTTCGCTTTAAGCTAAACACCAGTTTAGAAAAATAAGAAACTTGTGTTTCTCGTAGCAATTATCGACAACTGTTTCGGAGAAGAACATATATGAAGTTCTCTTTTTTTTCTTCAAAACCACTGTAGAGATGAAACAGAAAGTGAACGAAGTAGAGAAAGTGATAGAGGGAGAAATATTATATACTTTTTTGCAGTTATAGTTACCGCAATAAGAAAAATGGCGTATTAATAAAATTCTTACCCTTACGCTGAATATAACTGGAAGAAATGTGAAATCCTTCCTTTTCCTTATGGTGAACTTGCGGAGAAAAACTGGTATTCCGTTTCTCTTTGCAATAAAAAACATTGGGGGAAAATACGAAACTGCTGTTTATCACAAAGTAAAGAACATAAAAGAAGAGAATCAGTTTTCTTCTAATTGCTGATTATCGCTGAGAAAATTTAAAGAGTCGCATTATTTGCCTTTTGGCATGTCTCTGAGGAAAGAAAACCTGACTCCAAATGGAGGAGTGTCACCACAAGTGTGTTCCTTCTCTTGACGCAGTAGTAAGTTGATCAACGAATTTTCCATCGAGGCAAAAAATTATGCGTCATGACGGCGCTCTCTCCACATACAAAATACAGCATATTTACATTTGATTGCCATTATTCTTAACATGTATATTTACTCCGGTGTAAATATTTGGTCTTTTAAAATTTCGCGGAACCCCGGTTGGGAAACATTGCTCCAGAAGATAGCATTTGTGCCCTTCAGCGTCTTACCCGAATCTTCAGGGACGTCAATATAGATCTCTTTCGACATTAGAAATCATTTTCTTCAAACTGTCTAGGTGATTTTATTAAGGTTAACATTAATTTGTTTGCCAGTTCATATGGGCATGCATTGACTCGTATATAATAGCAGGTACTATATAAATACATCAATGTATCCTGTTTGACAATTCCTTTTCAAACTAATGCCATTTTCTTGTTCCGTCCTTATCTTTTCACGTTTGGTGAAAAATTGCACCATCTCTAAAAATTCCTTCCCGTACACAGAATATCTACTCAGTGCAGGGGCGTAAATGTAATTTTTACGGGGGCGGGGCGACGAAAAACGGAAGTTTTTGAAATCCATCAGAATAAATAAAAGGTTAATGCAAAGAAAAATTTAGAACCATTAAAGCATTTTTTTCTAATGCAAGTTAATGCATTTTTTATTAAATTAATGCATTTTTTTAAATAGAAGTTGCATTTTAACTAAAAAGATGAAGTAAAAACTTTCGGGAGTCAAGACCTCTTGGACCCCATCAAAATGCATCTATGATTCGGCTCATCCATATGATTTCTTTAACCCTTTAAGCTGTGGGTGTACCTGAACCAAAAGATGTCCGAAATTTTCTAAGCCCCCAAACAGAAATTTTCATATAGCTTTCGGTTTTTACGAAAACTACGGCAAAACTATTTTTTCCCCCTTTCATCTCAGCCGTACCGGCCGAAAAAACTCTTACTGGTGATAAGCGCTCCCTTCCAGCCTTCTTTCCTCTGTACATGGACCCAAGCAATGATGAGGAAGGAGTAAGTCCTCTTAGGGGCTGTCTCCATAAAGTACGTCCAAGATTACAAGGGAATGGGGGGGGTCCCTGACAACCAGGCCAAATATGACATGGGTGGAGGGGGAAGTTCAGTAATTCAGACTTCCAGCGGCAAAAATATAAAGGATAATATTCCTTCGTTGTGTTTTGTCTATTGTAGAAAAAAACAAATGATCGTGCTTACGTTATCGGTTTGTCTGTCCGTCTGTAGACACGATATCTCTGCAACTAAAAGTCCGATTTGAAAAATTCTTTTTGCACTAGGAAGCTTGAAGTGTGCAAATGATGATCCTTTATTTCGTTTTTTTGCTTTTTGTGATGCAAAATGTAGCACTTAGAAGGTGTAAATGCAGATGATATCAATTTCAAAACACATTCATTTCCATATATTTGCTGCTAAACATACAATTCAAAAAATTCTTTTACTTTTCGATTCCATTCGTTTCGAAGATTATTTTAAGCCAAGTCACTTTTCCAAGTTACGCATAGATTCTCCGCTAGGGGGCGTAAAAGTAAATTACTTTTCCCCAGATGTCTCTGATTCTAAGATTCCGATTTGAAAATGTTTTCCTTCAGCGGGCACAGCTCGTGATGGCAAATATTTTGCGTATAATTTCCAATTTTTGATATAAAATGGCTTGACCACGAGGGGGCGTAAGTGTTGATTTCTGCTTCTGATGTATTTGCAGCAAAATTTGAGCTTCTAAAATCTCGATTGAAGAAATTCTTTCGTGGACCGATTCTACTAACGTAGACAAACCTTTTCCGAATGTTTTCTTAAAATAATGTATGGTTTTCCGCCAGGGGCGTAGATATATATCATGTTTTTGTCAATATTGCTGCTTCTAATGGTCCAGTTTGAAATATTTCTCCTTTGTTGGACAGAGTTTCCGGTGCGACATGTTTCTAATAAAATTTCAAAATTTTCGAGTAATTCATTGACTTTTCGCTATGGGGAGTAAAGCTAAATTGCGCTTTCCCCGATACCTCTGCTTCTAAAACTCCGATTTGAAAAAATCTTCCAGTACCGGATACAACTGCTGACGGAAAACTTTTTTGTTGTAATTTCTAATTTTTTATAAAATGTGGTTTGGCCACCAGGAGCATAAGCGTTAAATTTCTGCTTCGTAGGTATTTGCAGCAAAATATCAGATTCTAAAACCCCGATTAAAAGAATTCTTTCGTGGACCGATATCGTTCACGTCAATAAACATTTGAGAATATTTTCTTCTTAAAATAATGCATGGTTTCTCCACAATAGGGCGTAGATGTCTATCCTGTTTCTGTCAATATTTCTGCCTCTAAAAGTCGGATTAGAAAAATTTCTTCTTTGTTAGACAGCGTTTCCGGTGTAAAATGTTTCTCATATAATTTCATAATTTTCAGGTAATGCATAGAATTTTTGCTAGGGGGAGTAAACATAAATTGCGTTTTTCTCAAATATCTCTGAAACTCCGATTTGAAAAATTCTTTCTGCACCGGATACAGCTCCTAATATGAAATGTTTTGCATATAATTTGTAATGTTTGATAAAGAACGGTTTGGCCACCAGGGGACGTAAGTATTCATTTCTGCGTCTGATATATTTGCAGTAAAATCTGAGATCCTGAAAATTCGATTGAAAAAATTCTTTCGTGGACCGATACCGCTCACATCGAAAAACCTTTTAAAAATACTTTCTTCTTAAAATAATGCATAATTTTCCGCGAGGGGGCCTAGACGCATATCTTATATTTGTCGATATCTCTGCTTCTAAGAGCCTGATTTGAAAAATTCTTTGTTTGTTGGAGAGCGTTTCCTCTGCGAAATGTTTCGCACGTAATTTCAATTTTTGTTAACGTACAAATCTGCACCAAAGGGCATAAGTTGACGTTTCCGTTTACAGTAATATCTACGGAATTAAAAACCCGACTGAAAAACTTCTTTCTTCGATCAGATACTACTGTTTTCCATACCGGTTCCATTGATTTTGAATAGCTTTGGTAAATTTAATTTGCGTCAGAACGGATTCAAAAGACGTGCTCATTACACCCGAAAATTCGGTGTCATCTTTCTTGTTTCTTCTTTTGATAGTTAAAAAAAGGTATGAAATACTTCAGGTTTCTGATGATATTTAGCTAAATCACAGTATTAAGTTCTCGTATTTGTACTCCCAAATCTATCGTGTTTTGTATTTGGTATGATCGGGAGTGTTGCTGCCTTGAATGCATGCGTTCATTTGTAGATCTTTATTCCAGAATGATAAAGTTCGGGTAGCATTTGGGAATAAATTAATGCCTAAATAATAAATATTTTATGAAGAAAAAGTGTAAATATATGATAGATTCCTTTAAATAATTACATGTTTTCTTTCTGTTTCTCAACGGACTTCTAAAAGCAGTCGTCAAAAAAGCAGGTGGTTGCGGGAATTAGGACGTACTTTTTAGGGAGGGGGAGGTGTCAACAATCGGACAAAATGTGACATGGGGGAGTCTAAAAATAGTAAAAAATCACGGACGTACTTTATGGACGGCCCCTTATTTTAAATACACTAAGTCGTGAATACGCAATGAACGTTTATAGCGTGATAAATCCGTTTAGTTTCGTGGTGTAAATTTGTATCAGAAGAATTGCCGCTTACACGAACTTTAAAGAAACTGCCATCAGGGAAACTATCGAAATTCTTTCCAGCAAACTGGAATACGATAACATTGTCTCTATGGAACTACTAATGGTTTGGCATGCGCTCGTAAAAGATAGAAACACATCGCGGCACACCCAAGGGGGTTAGAATAATACTTCTGGAGATACCCCGAGTCTTTTAACCGTGAAGCCACAAACTGTGGGAATTTGACATTGTTTACATGATACCTATGTAATTTCAACTGTGTGTATTTTGAAATAGTGTAGTTTTTGGTTGCAGAAACCGTATTAATATCAAACCGGAACTGATTATACTTCTTATACGAGTGAAGTTTTCAATATAAGCATTATGTTTTGTTTAGAATTCGCACTAGCGTTCGTGTATTTCAATTTAAAATAAAAATAGGAAGGAACCTCAAAATAATTAAGAATTTTATAAATTCAGCATTTTCTGACACATTGGCATTTGGGACGAAAGAAGGCGATTCGGCCAACACAAGATGCATTGCAATAGCCTTGAAAGCCATCAGCATTCCTACACTTTGACGGTCATCTCTTGCGGTTATAGGCTTCACGCAAAGTGGTACCACTCCTTTAACAAGGGCATCTCCAGATATCTTATTCTAACCTCCTTGTGCACATCGCATAATTGCGTGATAAAAACTCACGGAATACTGCTCGTGATGTCACCCACGTTATTTTCAAAAAAACATCTTTATTTCCTACGTGTTCTAATTCCCCGCATTTTATGTCTACATTGCCTTGAGAAAGCCTCCCAGTGGAGTGTGGAAGCTTGGCGAATCTTCATACAAATTTATATCGCGAAAATAAACGGATTTACTACGCTATAAGCGTTCCTGGGGTAAGTCCTCTCACATGAACACCAGGACAGAAATAGGTGAATCACACATCTCTCTCTTTTAATCGTTCGACTCCATACTCATAACGTTTACTTATCAACTCAAGTTAATAGCATTACGCTTTTACTTAGGCACGAAATAATAATTCGTAGGCCCTAGGCCTAGACCTTTTTGCCATTTTTTAATCCGTCGACTTCATATTCATAAAGTTTACGTATCAACTCAAGTTAATATCATTACGCTTTTACTTAAGCAGCAAATATTAAGTCATATGCCCTAGGCCTTGGCTTTTTTAACAGTTTTTATTCTAACGATGTTATATTCATAACGTTTATGCATGAACTGAAGTTAATCATATTTTGTTTTTAATCTGACACTAATTATTAATTCATTGGCCCTAGGCCTAAAGTCTAGTAATTAATATTGAATACCTAAGTAAAAGAGCAATGCTATTAATTTGAGTTAATATGTAAACGTTATGAATATGAACTCGATGGAATAAAAACAGTCGGTCTAGGGCCCTTGAATTATTACTTCGTGCCTAAGTAAAAGCGTAATGCTATTAACTTGAGTTGATAAGTAAACGTTATGAATATGGAGTCGACGGATTAAAAACCGTCAAAAAAGCCTAGGCCTAGGGCCTATGAATTAATAGTTTGTGTCTAAGTAAAAGCGCAATATAATTATCTTTATTTGATGTGTAAATGTTGTGAATATGACATCGGTGGAGTAAAAACTATTAAAAAGCGCCTAGAAATTAATATTTCGTGCCTAAGTAAAAGCGCAATATTATTAACTTGACTTGAGGTGTAAACGTTGTATGACATTGGTAGAATAAAAAATGTTAAAAAGGCCTATGCCTTTAATATTTAGTGCCTAAGTAAAAGCGCAAGGCTACTGACTTCATTTGATACGTAAACGTTATGACTATGAAGTCGGCGGATTAAAAGATGTTAAAAAGGCGAATGTGTAGGGCCTGTGAATTAATTAAGTAAAAGAAAAATATTACAAATTTGACATGTTATTTAAATATTTAGTGCCTAAATAAAAGTGCATCGTTATTAAAAAATCCCACCATGTCGTCCTTTCTGAACACAACAATTCACGCTTAGCTTACATAGACAGTTTTCCCGAAATTTGTTTGGAGTTCCCAATTCAATTCTCAATATAGGCCAATGCCACAGAAGTTCAACAGGCTACAGAAGTTCAAGCCGCCCCCCCCCCCCTCCTTGAACTTCTGTGGCCTGTTGCCCTAAGTATGAACTGGCATGAAAAATCAGACAAACAAAGGAGCTCCTTCCCGTCGATAGGCGCCTTGGAAAACTGCCACACATAATTCGGAAACTTGGAAAGCTGCCACACCAGAAAACTGCCACACATTCAAAGCGTTCCTCGGAGGAAAAGCAATTTATGCCCAGCCCCTTAATGAAAAACAAGTGGCAGTTTTCCTGTGTGGCAGTTTTTCGATGTGTGGCGGTTTTTGGATGAATGGCAGTTTTCCAAGTTGCTGAAAGACGTGTGGCACTTTTCCTGTGGGGCGGTCTTCTGCCAATCCATTACTACAGCCCCGTTTATAGCAGGTAATCAGTCAGAAAAGATTCGTGTGAATCATACCACTAAATGACCGCTTCGAATAGCAAAGCTAAGGAGAAAGCAACTTTTTCTAATGCGTTCGCTTCCCTGCCGCATTCGGTCCACTTCTTAAACAGCGAATGCATTCTTTATCTCAAAGATAAAGAATGCGTTTTCGATTGAAGGAGTACAAGACCTACATTCGGAATTGTGACCGAAAGAAGTCATCGATGGCAAAACACTGTTACGAAAAGGACCACAAATTTCTCTTTGAGGAAGCAAAACTTATTGACAAACCAGATTCAACTACCAAACTTGATATTTTGGAAGCTTTCCATATATATCAGAAGTCTTCGCAACTTGTTAATGACATGGCATCCACGCCATTTCTATCAAACGCGTGGAAGCATCTAACCAAAACACGTGACTGTAAACACCATTTATGATGTCATATACAATTTGAATATTTACGTGCCATTCGTCCTGATGAAGCTAGGTCAATACCCAGCGAAACCATGGTCGGCTTGAGAAAATAAACATTTGTGACAACTACGTTGTATTACCTTAATCTATATAGCGAATGCATTCGTTCGAGCTGATTTGAGCCCATTTTGCTAAACCCGAGTTAATTCGTTCCAGCAAGTTATCAAGTTAGATTTGTACTATCTTCGAAAGAACCATTCTTTTTATTTGCGCTCTAATGCAGCAAACTCAAGTTAAAACGCACTGCACTGCCCATCCATTGAATTCAGAAAAAAAGAAACGTTTTAAAGGATAGCTTTCCTAATCGCGATTAAATCCTTCACTAATGTATACAGAAATTCTTCGTGAAATTTTTGAGTCATTAAACTGTTCTTCACCAAACATAACTTTAGATGCTGACCAGAAGCCCCGAGTTGTGTTGAAGTTCAAACATGTTAGCGTAAGACGTTAAACATTTGTCTCGGAAAGACATAATGTAGTGACTTAATTTAGGAACACGGTGTAAAGCAGTGACACGTCAGTTTGTGTTTGTCCAGCCGCTGCGACCTCTCGCCCAGAATGAATAAAGCTGTGGGAAGAGTTTTGACGCGACTTTCCTCGGAGGATTACTCCCGGCCATTGAAATGCAAATCAGATTCAAAAAGCTCGCTCACTTGTGCATCCGGGGGCTCGTCGCTTGCGTCTTGACAGTCCGTGTTGCCATCACAATACTTGACGCCTTCAACGCACTCTCCGGATCCTTGGCAAAGAAATTCCGTTGGTCGACATCCCAGTATGCCCTGCAAGACATGCGCCAACAGCAGGGACTCCAGGAGGCACCGAAGCATAGCCACTTTGGACACCCCACTGCTTGCTATTGCTTTCTCTCAGGGCATCTCCAACAGGTCACTGCTTCACATACTTCGCATCGTCCTGCGTAAAAATCTGAATGAAAAAATCAGAAATAGAAAAACTTCTGTATTGATAAGATTCGATGCATAAAAATGATTCATTACGTAATAAAATATTAATAAAAAAATACAAACTGAGATGAAGACAAATTTATTTAATATTATTAATAACATATAAACTTTGTAAAACATTCAATTTTGGTAGCAGCACTAAATATTTACAACGTATATTAAATTTTGTATTTGAAATTGAATTGCATGTAATATAAATTTTGAAGACGACAATCCGATTTTCGGCGTAAATGTGACAAGGATGGTAAGTCAGATAATATCCAAAAATTTGAAAATTTTCATCGTCCTGGAGCGGGACTCGAACCCACGTCTCCCAGAAAACGCCCGCGTATGCTAACCATTACACCACCCAGAACGACCAAGTTTCAAGTTTCCGATCAATTTGAATATAACCAAATTCTATCCCACACTCACCAACCCGCTTGGCCAGCGTGGTGAGTTATGGCCAAACCCCTCCAAAATGACTCCACAACTTAAATCTTGGCCCTCAGTCTCCGGCAGCTGGAATGTATCTGGCCAAGGCAGCGGCCAGTGCGACATGAAGGCAGAGGGTGCTAAGAATCCCCGGAGGACCGGACTAGGCTGCCATCTGATGCTGACCTTGGCAACGTACAATGGACGCTCCCTATCTTCTGATTCAAGGCTTCTTGAATTGGAAGAGGAACTACAAAGGATCAAGTGGGACATCGTGGGGCTAAGTGAGGTAAGGAGAAAAGGAGAAGATCTCATCGAACTGAAAAGTGGACATCTCTTCTACTATCGTGGGACAGATACTGGCAGAACTAGTGGTGTTGGATTTATAACAAACAAGAAACTGAAGGATAAAGTGGTAGAAGTTGAAAGTTCCTCTGACAGAGCTGCACGGCTTGTTATCCAACTCTCGAAAAGATACCAGGCTCAGATTATTCAAACTTATGCACCCACCACAAGTCATCCTGAAGAAGAAAATGAAGAATTTTATGAGGAAATTTGTCATCTAAATAATAAAGGTAAGCAGCACTTGAAAATAATTATGGGAGATTTCAATGCAAAAATAGGGCAACGGCAACAGAATGAAACTTCAGTAGGTAAATTCGGTCACGGCAACAGAAACCAGCGTGGAAATACTCTCGTTGAGTTTGCAGAGGCAGAAGGGTTTTTCATCTTGAACTCCTTCTTCAAGAAAAAGCCACACAGGAAATGGACATGGAGACATCCAAATGGGACGACAAGTAAAATTGATTTTATTATGTGTAACAAAAAATTCGTCATAGAAGACTGCAGTGTGCTAAACAAGTTCAACACAGGTAGTGACCATAGATTGGTGAGATGTAAGATGCACCTCAACACTAAACTTGAACGTGGCAAGCTCATACGACAAACAAAATCTATTGACATAACCAACCTTAAAAAACACCATAATACCTTCAAGTTGGAACTGAAGAACAGGTTCTCTGCTTTAGAAGGCCTAACATCGGAAGAAGTGGACATCTCTGAAGTTAACAGAAAAGTAACCAAAGCTCTTATGGAAACAGCAACAAAATTATCTGGGTCTAAGAACAAGTTGCATGTAAATAAATTATCAGGAAAAACGAAAATGTTGATGCAAAAAAGAAGAGAGATGAGGACAACTAAAGAAGATGTGACTTCCAAAGTGGAATATATAGAGCTATGCAAGACAGTACGAAAAAGTATAACTGAAGACGTAAGAAAATTCAACTGTGAACTAGCGAGGAAAGCAATTTAAAACAACCAAAGCCTAAAGATAGCAAAGGGACATCACAGTAAATGAAGAAAACAGATTATGGCACTGAGAAAAGAAGATGGTTCTGTAACAAGAAATAGAGGCGAAATTTTGACAAGAGTGAAAGATTTCTACTCCAAATTATATGAAAGGGATGATACATGCACTCCAGACATCATGAAAGATACCAGTACCAGAGTTCCTCCAGTCCTTCCAGCAGAAGTTGCACATGCAATCAAGAACATGAAGCGGGGAAAAGCTCCAGGAGAAGATGGAATTATTGTAGACATCATACAAGAAGCAAGTGGAGAAATCGAAACAGTACTCGCCCAAATTTTCACTCGATGCCTTAATGAAGGAAAGATTCCTGAGGATTGGAACACCGCTACAATGATCCTGCTACATAAAGAAAGGTGACATTGAGGATCTCGGAAACTACAGACCTATCAGCCTCCTATCAGTAGTTTATAAAATCTTCACTAAAGTTCTTTCACACCGCTTGAAGGTGACACTGGACATGGCTCAACCGAGAGAACAAGCTGGATTCAGGAGTGGCTACAGCACAATAGATCATATCCACGTGCTGAGAGAACTAATTAAAAGAGCGAGGGAATATGAACTTCCATTGTGCATGGCTTTTATCGATTATGAAAAAGCCTTTGATTCGGTGAAACCATCAGCAGTTACAATGGCTCTGAAAACCTGCGGTATTGAAGATGCATACATTAATATTATTAATAACATCTATGAAAATTCAAGTGCAAAGATTAGGCTGTTTGAAAATACAACACACATAAAAATTGGAAAGGGAGTGAGACAAGGTGACACCATATCTCCGAAGCTCTTTAATGCCACATTGGAGGGTGTTTTTCAATCACTGAGCTGGGAAAACAAGGGGATAAAGATTAATGGAGATTATCTAACCCACCTTCGTTTTGCTGATGACGTAGTCATTTTTGCAACTAGCCCATCAGAGCTGCAGAGTATGATCCAGGAACTTGCTGACAAGAGTAAAGAAGTGGGATTAAAAATGAACTTTCAGAAGACAAAAGTGATGTTCAATGCTTTTACAAGAAATGAAGATTTATCGATCGATGAAGAAAAGCTGGAGATAACAGACACGTACGTTTATCTTGGACAGCAGATATCAAGTGAGGGTCACATTGATGAAGAAATTAATCGGCGTACAAAACTTGCCTGGAGAGCTTTTTGGAAGAAACAGCATAATTTTCAAGAGCAATATGCCATTATGTCTTAAAAGAAAAGTGTTTGATCAATGCATCCTTCCAGTGCTTACGTATGGTGCAGAGACGTAGACCTTAACTAAAAGTGACATACAAAGGCTGCAGACAACTCAAAGACCCATGGAGAGGTGCATACTTGGTGTAACCAGGAGAGATAAGAAGAGGAACTCGTGGATCCGAAAAATGACAAGAGTGGAAGACATCATGATCAGAGTTAAATCCCTGAAATGGCAATGGGCTGGACATACTGCCAGAAGGACAGATCATCGATGGACAGCCGAAATTTTAGATTGGATTCCAAGGGACAGGAAAAGACCCAGAAGAAGACCACATGGGAGATGGGTGGATGAAATTCGAAAGTATGCAGGGGTGACATGGAGGAGACTGGCACAAGACAGACCGTTGTGGAGGAAACTTAGTGAGACCTTCGTCCAGCAGTTTATTGATAATGGTTGACAATGATGATGATGATGATATATATATATATGCACTGTCTACCAACAAGTAATTGGACACCTGTGATAGCAAAGGAAAACGAAGTTTATTCACCTTCAATAGTTGGTGGAGATAATAAGCCACCCGTGCCTATTTTAAAAGCACCTGTTTTAAGTTATACCCTACATCATTCGGGACTCGAACCTGGGCCTAATTCGCACGATTAGGCAGAATTCACGCCTCTGATCGTTAGGCAACAGAAGCGAAGCTCAAACTCTTAATGTCACTTAGAATTTTGTTACTAAGCTTTTAAAATAAGCACCAAAATGTCCAACAAAATACGCTTCAAAACGATTTCGCTCAGCCACCCTTTTTGAAGCACAGATGTGGTCGCAAATTCAAAAACTGGGTTTCAACAAATTCCTGCTCCTATTTTAAAAATCAGTTGTATCATAACCGAAACAGTTTAAAAAAATATATTCTACTATAAACCATTATAAACTCCACATGCTTTTGTGCTTGAATACTACTGAACATGTGCACCCCTAGCGGCCCTTAGCATATCAAAGTGATATACCACTTCTTGGCAAGTTCATATCAGCATATTCACACTCACGGTTTGGATTACTTCGGCTATCCTTACGAAAAGTGTTGCAATAACATTAACTCGTGTTCTGTAAACAACTTCTTTGACGTACCCAGATAGTGTAAGGGCGTAATAACAGGTTAGAGTGAGGACAAGGAGATTGGATTGTCATGGCCAAACGATCTGCCAGAAAATTCTTCTTCCTCACGTTCTTTTTGTAAAATGGAGAAACGCAGAGTAACTTCAAACATCCATATTTCAGTGTGAGTGGGAGAGCTATCTTGTTTCGAAATGTGTGGCTGAAATATTCTTACTCTAGTATAGAAGTGGAGTATCATCTTCTTCAGAATTCATAAATGACTGCAACCCTTCAGCTGAGGGATTAGATACATCTCGAACATGTTGTGATAAATGTCTTCTGAGAGGTTATTCTCAACAAAACAAAACATAAATAAATAAATAAGATAGACATCTGACGATATCGCACATGAGTCCACACCAAGCCTTGGCTGTCTTGAATTGGTTCACGAACGCTATGTATGTTGGCGATAATCCACATCGGAATGCTGTGAGGATTAAACCAATGAAGACATGTGAGAAGTGGCTTCATCAAAGAACAACACCTTTCTTTAGGCAATAGATATCTTCATCAATTGCTACCAATTGTAAAACAACTAAAAATATTCTTTTTGAGTTTCGTAATCATTTGTAAAAAACCGCATTGCGTCGTTTCTTTGGATTGCGATGTGTAATAGAAATAGGGCTTTGTTGACGCAATGTACACTGAAGAGCAATTGAATTAGAGACAGTTGGCGTTATGCAAATGTGGCGCTGTAGACGGCCCTGTAAACGGAAACGACATGACGCATGCAGCGATCCGACAATATAAGGAGTGATGCGACGGGAATCAATAAGAATCGGACGCAGTATGGGTAAGACGAAGGATCTAAGCCTATTTGATCGTGGGCAAATTGTCGGGGCTCGACGAATGGGTCACTCCATCCCGGAAGTCGTGCAGGCACTGGGATTTTCACGAGCCACTGTGTCACGATTGCACCGTGAGTGCATCGAAACCGGTAAAACCATCCCTGCAAGGGCCAACTGCCGTGGACAACAGCGTGTGGAAGAGCGGGGTCATCGTCGGCTAGCTCGCATTGTAACAGCGGATAGACGGGCCACAGTGCAAGAAATCCCTTGGCAATTTAACGCTGGTGCACAAAACCTTGCAAGCAGCTGGTGCACAAAACTCCCACTGCTGACTTCACATCACAGAGTGCAAAACTTAGCATGGCGCGGGAACATCGCCACTGAACCCTAGACATGTGGAAAAATGTTGCCTGGACTGATGAGTCGAGATTCACGTTGGTACATGCGGATGGCAGGATACGAATACCGCGCAAACCACATGAAGCGATGGATCCTTCTTGCCGGCAGGGTACTCTTCAAGCTGGTGGGGGTGGCATTCTCGTCTGGGGACTGTTTACGTGGAGTTAAATGGACTCCTGGTACGTGTGACATCGTCCCTCACATGTCAACGTTACCGGGATATCCTGGACGACCATTTACTCCCATTTGTGCGTCTTCAACATCCCACTGGGGACCTCATCCTGCAACAACACAATGTACCGTGCCATCGCTCCCGAATTGTATCCGAATGGTTGGATGAACACTCCATCGACGTGGCCTCGCTTCCTTGGCCAGCTAGGTCACCTGACCTCAATCCCATCGAGCACATCTGGGATGCTATCGAGATAAATGTTCGAGGCTCTGCCCCCCTCCATCAAATCTTCGTGAATTGTGGGAGCATGTTCAGGGGTCGTGGATCCGTATGGCTTCCCAACGCTTCCGGTGTCTTGTCGAGTCCATGCCGGGATGAATCGCCGCCGTTATCAGGGCGAAAGGTGGTGCTACACGTTACTAGACAGGTATCTTTAATTCAATTGTTCTTCAGTGTATATGCATGTATTTATGCTTCCCATAGGAAATCAGAGCACTGCTGAAAACAAGAAATATATGTGAATTATTTGTCACCAAGAAAGCAATCCGACAGAAAAAATAGTTTGTTCCTTAGTTTTAATAAATTTAGAAGTACGCTAACACCGCTCGACAAAACAAAATTGCCGGCCCCGTGGCGCAGTAGTCTAAGCGCTGGCTTCTGACCATTCGTCCTAGATGGGTCCAGGTTCGAATCCCGCGAGTCATTGATGTTGTGTTTGTCTTACGGCGCTGGATCTCTCCCTTCCCAGGAACCAGTGGACCTAAATTAGGGACGGGTGACTGCTTATAGCCCTTCGAGTTGCTGATGGTGATCGTTAACTCCCATCGCAATGTTATCTCTGTGCGTGAGGCACAATCAGACTGTGATTGGGCATTCGGTATCACATCGAACGGAATCAATGCAGCTGACAGTTGTGGCTCGTAGTCGTACTAATGATCGAATAGCCCTCAGAGAATTTTCAACAATATGAATGACATCTTTATCTTGCGACGTACTTACAATTGCGCCTTCATTTCTTAATGTGAGCAGCTGACATATCACCAGAACATTTTGAAAAAGAAATGCGAACTTTAAGCTATGCAAAGGTTTCCGAAACTGGCGATGTGTATCATAAGCAAAGTCTGTAAGTAGAGAAATAGCAAAGTATGGCGCGAAAAACCAACTCTGTCAGAAACTGGAGCGAAAGCTTCAATTTAAATCAGATTGTAAAGAGCAATATTTGCGCTCTCGCTTGAGCAGCGCCCGGGGCTGCCGACCTGTCTGCCCCGCCCTAGTTACGCCTCTGTGTAAGAAAATAGCATGAAGAAATTCACAAGGATGGGCTGTTTTACGGCTGCCATATCCTGCTGATGTTTTGTCAACAATTATAAAAAGAAAGATGACACCAAACTTTCTTGTGTAATAAGCACGTCTTTTGAATCCGTTCTGACGCAAATTAAATTTATCAAAGCTATTCAAAGTCAACGGAACAGGTATGGAAAACAATAGTATCTGACGGAAGAAAGAAGTTTTTCAATCGGGTCTTTAATCCCTCAGATATTGCTGTAAACGGAATCTTGAGCTTACGAACTTTCAGAAACAGAGTTATCGACAAAAATAAGATTTGACCTTACGTCCCCTGGTGGGAAAACCATGCATTATTTTAGGAAGAAAGTATTCGCAAAAGGTTTATTCATATGAGCGGTATCGGTCTACGAAAAAAAAATTTAGTTGAGTTTTCAGGAGCCCAGATTTTACTACAAATACATCAGAAGCAGAAATTAGCACTTATGACCCCTGGTGGCCAAACCATTCTTTACAAAACATTAGAAATTATGTGAAAAATATTTTCCATTAGGTCTTGTATGCGATACAGGAAGAATTTTTCAAATCGGAGTTTTAGGAGCAGAAAACGCAATTTGCCTTTATGCGCCCTAGCGGAAAGTCTTAAATTATTTACGTGAAAATTTTGAACTTATAAGAAAAACATTTCGCATCGGAAACACTATCCAACAATGAAGGAATTTTTCAAATTGGACTTTTAGAAGTAGAGATATTGACAAAAATAAGTTATACATCTACGCCCCCTGGCGTAGAAACCATGCATTATTTCAAGAAGAAAATGTTTCTAAAAGGTTTGTCGACACGAGTAGTATCGTTCTACAAACGACGTTTTTTTTCCGTCCAGATTTTAGAAGCTCGTATTTTGCTGCAAAGACATCAGAAGCGGAAATTAAGATTTACGCCCCCGGGTGGCCAAACCATTTATTTTTTTACAAAAATTAGAAATTATATGCAAAGGATTTCTCATCGGGAGCTGTATCCGGTGCAGAAAGAATTTTTCAAATAGGAGGTTTAGAAGCAGAGAAATAGTGGGAAACGCATTTTACCTTTACGCCCCTAGCGGAAAGTCTATGAATTACTTGAAAACTTTGAATTTATAGGAAAAACATGTCACACTAGAAACACTATCCAACAGAAGGATTTTTTAAAATCGGACTCCTAGAAGTCGAGATATTGACAAAAATAAGATATACGTCTACGTCCCCTGGCGAAGAAACCATGCACTATTTTAAGAAGAAAATGTTTCTAAAAGGTTTGTCAACACGAGTAGTATCGGTCTACAAACGACGTTTTTTTTCAGTTGATAATTTAAAAGCTTATAATTTGTTGCAAATACATCAGAAGCGGAAATTAAGATTTACGCCCCCGGTTGGCCAAACCATTTTTTTTTATACAAAAATTAGAAATTATGTGCAAACGATTTTCCATCAGGAGCTGTATCCGGTGCAGAAAGAATTTTTCAAATCGGAGATTTAGAAGCGGAGTATAGGGAGAAACGCAATTTACCCCTATGCCCCCTAGCCGAAAGTCTATGAATTACTTGAAAATTTTGAAATTACATGAAAAACATGTCAACTGAAAACACTATCCAACAAAGAAGGAATTTTTCAAATCGAACTCCTAGAAGTAGAGATATTGACAAAAATAAGATATACATCTACGTCCCCTGGCGGAGAAACCATGGGATATTTTAGGAAGAAAATATTCCGAAAAGGTTTATCGATGTGAGTGCCATCAGTCCACGAAAGAATTTTTTCAATCGATATTATAGAAGCTCAAATTTTATGGGAAATACATCAGAAGCAAATTGACACTTACGTCCCCTGGTGGCCAAAGTATTCTTTAGCAAAAGTTGGAAATTATATGCAAAAGATTTTCCTTCAGGAGATGTATCTGCTGAAAAAAGAATTTTAAATCGGAGTTTTAGGAGAAGAGTTATCAGGAAAAATATAATTGACTTTTACGCCCCCTAGCGGAAAATCTATGCGTAATTTGAAAGGAAACTATATCTAAAACACTCTTCGACATAAATGGAATCGAAAGATAAAAGAATTTTTTCAATCGGATGTTTAAAAGCAAATATGTGGATTAAAACGTAATTTTGAATTCGACATCATCTGCATTTACGCCCTCTAGCGGCAAAATTGTACATCGTAAAAAAAAAAAAAAACGAAATGAAGGATCATTATTCGCATATTTCAATCTTCCAAATGCAAAAAGAATTTTTCAAATCGGACTAATAATTGCAGAGATACCATACCGTGGGTACAGACGGACTGACGGACAAACCGATAACAGAAGCATGATTTTTTACAAAAGACGTGCTAAAAATGCACTCAGTTCCTGTAACGTACTTAAAGCTCTTTCTTCGAAAATGAGAAGAGATGCTTTTATATCTGGTGACAAAAGCTAAGATTAATTCGACATAACAAATTAATTTGGGATGTGGATTTACTCATCCATACGAGAATTGGTACCTTAATCCATCGATATGGACATTGTTAACATAGCTATGAGAACACACGCACAAAAGAGATGGAATATCCTTAACAACAAATTAAAATGTCTGCTATATAATGAAGAAACGAGCTAAGAATAAATGTGTGTAAATAGCTGTGCCGCACATTAACAGATGTACACACACACGCGCGCACATCATGACAGTTGCACGCGTGGCAGGCGAGTTCAAACATACAGGAAGACGAAGTTGCACGCAAATTTTTTTTTTTTTTTTTTTTTTTGATTGGAGGTTTAACGACCACCGTGAGCAACTCAATGGGCTATAAGCAGTCGCCCGTCCCTAATTTAGGATCACTGGTTCCAGGGAAGGGAGAGAGCCAGTGCCGTAAGACAAACACAACATCCATGCCTGACCGGGATTCGAACCCGGACCCCTTAAGGACGAATGATCAGAGGCCAACGCCTTAGACCACTGCGCCACTGGGGCGGCGCACGCAAATGAACAATAAGCGTGAGGTGAAAGGAAGAGGAAGTGCTGGTTACATAGACACGACAGTTAGTGACGTACTTCCACTTCCGTTCGCTGCTAGCACAATAAGCAAACATACGTACGCTGCTGCGTTTACTGAGCTTGCTCTCCAATAATGGGAAATAAAAATATAAACTTATATCCATTAGATGAAAAACTGTGAATCACTTGAAGTATAAAATTCAGGTAAATGTCTAGAAGTAAAAAAAAAATTCAGGTAAATGTCTAGAAGTATAAAAAAATCAGGTAAATAAATGTCTTGAAGTATAAAATTTAAGTAAATGTCTGTATAGTATGAGGGCGTAATATCAGGTTAGCGTGGGGGCAAGATGATTAGTTCGTCATCACCAATATCCATCTGCCAGAAAACTCTTTCTCCCGACATTCCTTTTGTAGTGTATGTGTGTGTGTGTGTGTCTGTAAGGAAGGAGGGGCACCAAGTCATCCGAAGAAAAAACCTATTTCCCCAATCGACGTTATAGAAGAGTAAATATGTATTTATTCACCCTAGCTGCAGAACTTTTCTACTTGAAATATTTCTCATAATGGGAGGCTATTCACCAAAAAAAAAAAAAACAATTTTTTAAACAGAACTTTTGAAAGCGGAGATGCTCAGAGAAACTGAATATACGCTCACTCCCGATAGTGAAAAAAGTGTGCATTGTTAAAAAGTGGAAATTTTACGCGGAATGTTTTTCATAGCGAAAACTATCCAACCTAAAAGAGCAAGTAGCGACAGTAGTACACTATTCATGGCATCGCAACAAGAATACAGCCCTCCCTGAAATTTTACTTGCCCACTCTGTCGCTCAACCAGTTCAAAACGTGCCTTTATTGTTTTAATATTTTTAACTTAAAAATACAATGCCAAGTAATAATGCATTTTGTGCATTTCGTTGTGTAAGTATTTGCATTTCGTTGCCAAAGTATTTTGCACTAGAAAGGGCGTTGTTTACTTTAGCGCAGAATGGTTATCAAAATATTATCGGCAGGATCCCCAAAATTTACAAGGAGTGTTCAAATGAAAAGGTACGAAACGACACTGTGGGTATAAATGAAGACTTTATTCAAAGTATACAATATAGGTCGTAGCACAACGATCCCATTGATTAACGAGCCGAAGGATTCCTTGTTCCCAGAATTCCTGTGGCCGTGACGAGACCCAGTCCTGCACAGCGTCCTTGAGTTCGTCGTCCGAGTGGAAGCGCTTCCCTTTCAGATGTTTTTTCAGGGGACCGAACACATAGAAATCGCAGGGCGACATGTCCGGGCTGTAGGGCGGATGGTCAAGCTGCTCCCACTGGAATTTGGCCAGTTCCGCGTGTGTGACCCTGGAGACGTGTGGACACGCGTTATCATGGAGCAGAACCACACCCTCCGCGATGAATAGCGGCCGGTGTAACACCTTCCGCTGTCAGAAATCGGATAACGCCTCGCAGCTCTTCAATCGTCGAATCTTGCAATTTGAACGCCATCCTGTGCTCACACGCACTGCCGCGTCAATTGGACGGCGCTCTTTATAAAAGCCTCTGCTCTCTCCTGCGCATGCGGGCGCCCGCGCATGCTCCGATCCACGCCGGTGACTCCAATCGTATCCCTAGATGTGTCGCTACGTTCTCCCATAGCGGCATAGGCAAATATGTTAACGGTTACGTTCTTATGACGTTTCGTACCTTTTCATTTGAACACCCCTAGTAATTGTCCTCCGCTCTTTCAAATCCTTAGTTTAAGCTTTATTTTCATGTTAATGTGGCCTGGGCGACTCAGGTGACTGAATAAGACTGATTTGGAAATGATGAGTACAAGGCAAGGTTGTTGGCTTGAAGGAAGGGAGTTAAGGAGAGGAAAAGGTATTGTGCCTGCGTGTCCTTATCTTTCCCTCTACCCTAATCAACGAAAATATATGCTGTCAGACTCTTCTCCTAGCCATAAAATTTCCTTTTAATCAGTGCGTGTACCTAGTACTGGTGGCAGTGTGTCATGTCTGTTGTACGGGTAAGTAACTCTTCAGATTTTGCAAATTTTATCTATATATATATATAAAATTGAATGCTTGTTTGTATGTCCGCTATTTAAATCTCCAGTTTTCAATTTGCAACCACCAAATTTGGTATACTATCTGGTGGTACCCTAAGTAGAACATAGACAGTTTTCGAAAGAGGTCGGGGCCCCGGGTCACGGTCCCCACACAAAATTTTCGTAAAATCTACAGTTTTCAATTTAGAACCACCAAATTTGGTACACTATCTCATGGTACCCTAACTTACGCCGTACACGGTTTTTGGAAGCGGTCGGAGCCCAGAAACGTTCAGAGCCCCGATCAAGGATCCCCCATACAAAATTTTGTGAAAGCTACAATTTTCAATTTAGAATCTCCAGATTTGGTATACTATATCATGGTAATCACTCGTAGCTACAACAATGGTGATCAGAGCAATGTGTCACAGTTCACAGTTCATCGCAGCCTTCTGCGAACGGGTCTACGGGTCTCCATGCTCACTGAACGTCATCGCTAACAACGCTTGAAATGGGCCCAAGGTCCTCGAGATTGGACCGTCTATGATTGAAAGAAAGTGGCCCCGTCAGACGAATCAAGATTCCTGGTGCATCACGCAGACGGCTGAGCGTGGATACGCCGATTACCAACGAGGCTATGGCACCTGGATAAACTGTTGGGCGCAAACAGGACGGCGGAGGCGGTGTTATGCTATGGCCGATGTTTTCTTGGGACACTTTAGGCCCCATTATCCCAATAGCGCAATCCCTGACTGCTGCCGGGCATCCGAACATCATTGGGGACCAATTTCATCCATTCATGGCAAATGTGTTCCCTGTTGGTAATGGTCATTACCAACAGGATAATGCGCTATGCCACACTGCCAGAATCTTCAATGAGTGCTTCGAGGAACATGCTGGTTACTTCCTGTTAATGTCCAGGCATCACAAATCACCTGACATGAACCCAATCGAACATTTATTGTTCGACTTGGAAAAGCTTGTTCGCGCTAAATCACCGCTATTCCGAAATGTTCGGGAACTGGAGGAGTTCAACAATTTTATTCATAAAATGATGATACAAGCGCACCTCGTGCGATGGAACCAAAAAGAAGATTAATGAGTGACAATATCTACAGATGAAAACATGTGGAAAGATAAAACACGGATGCAGAAGTAGTAACAGAAATTGACATATGTACAATAAAGGCTCGGAAATAATCCGGAAAAATTACATTCAATGACACACTATAAAGTCCAATCTGGAAGGAAAGGAAAGTCCAGAAACGCTGTAGATACATAGAACTAGTACAGGAGCAAGTATTAAGTCAGAAAAAGTCTTACTAACCAGCAGGGGAGTGACGAAGAAATGAAGCAGACAATTGAGCGATTTCCTCCATACCACAGAGCCGAAGATGACAAGGAAGGAGCGTACTGTCAGTCTTACAAAGAGCCTCAAGATCAGCTCTGATACACGTTAGTCGACGATAAACATCATCTGGAGGGAAAGTGGAGTGCAAAAGGTAAGCGACCATGTCAAACGATGGATCCCGGAAGAGCCAAAATAGACGAAACAGTTGTCTATGTGTAAAGGGGCGAGTGTGCACTTCGTTATCTGGACAAAACTGTTCGAATTGCGCTTGAAGCGTGGCTTCTGCAAGTTCTTCTGGAGTATTTGTTATGCAACACTCTCTAGATGACGCTGAAAGAGAACGAGTGCTAGAAAATGAGTGAGAACGATACACTCGTGAACGTCCACGTTTAGCTGGAGCGCTAGGAGCTTTGAAGACGGTGCGTTTTGCGGAACGGCCACTGGAATCAACAACAGTATCACCAGTAATGGTGAGGTCATCTACACGAGTGGGATCTGTGGTAGGACTAATAGGAAGATAAAGCTGTTCGGGAGCGTCCTGAGCAGTTGTTAAAGCACCGGGAGCGCCGCGGTAATCATCGAGATCAGTTGCCGAAGAAGCAGTGGTAATCATGGATACCTCCTCAGAGGGAGCATCAACAGGAGAAGTAGAAAGCACCACCTGAGCAGAAACGTCGTGCTCAGTAATCGAGAAAGTAGATGTAAACGGTTCAGGTGAAGTTGAAGAACCAAGGAGAGGAGGAAAGTGAGCTTCAGTAAAATCAGGAGCACGCAATTCAGGCTCTTCACGAGAACCATCCGGGGGTGTATCAACAGGCACTGATGTAGACAACAATCCCGAAGAAGGTCCAGAAGAAGAAGAAGGTCCAGGACACTCTTTATCAAAATGCCCCAGGCTTTTACACTTGCTGCAGTGGAACTCAATTAAGAGATCGATGTGTCTCCGTTGACCGTGACAATGGACAGTACGTTGTGTAGGTAAAGTTGCAATATCATCCTGAGAAGAAAAAATGACAGGCACCATGCGACGAGCACCATAAATATGGTGATCCTCAAAGTCGTTGGGCGCTGCCGAGTAGGTTACGACGTCCCCGGCAACGCAACCAAGAGATGAGATAACTGAAAGGAACATGACATTTGTGACTTCAGGTGGCACCAGGTAAAACGACACGTTAACCGGGCGCTGTATCACAGGTTTGGGCATCAAGAGGTTATTATTAATAGTAATACCTTTCTGCAAAAGAGAGGTCGCCGCCCCGGTGGCGCAGTTGTCTAAGCGATTGCCTCTGATCATTCGTACGTAAGGGGCCCGGGTTCGAATCCCGGTAAGGCATGGATGTTGTGTTTGTCTTACGGCACTGGCTCTCTCCCTTCCCTGGAACCAGTGACCCTAAATTAGGGACGGGCGACTACTTATAGCCAATTGAGTTGCTCAAGGTGGTCGTTAAACCTCCAATAAAAAAAGAGAGGTCACATGGTCAGGTTGAGAAAGATAAGCAACAATAGTCCGAGCCCGACGATAGAGATGAGTAATAGCAGACGGAGATAAAAGCTTCTTAAGTGCCGTAGCATAAACTTTCAACTTGGTATCGGGAAAAGCTTTAAAAAAGACTCCTAAGGCCATATGCGAGGAGACCGTTTGAGCTTGTACAGATGACGCCGGAATATTAAGGGGAATAGAGTTGCCGGTGCGACGAACATGAGGTTTCAAAGCATTGACTTGCTGTAACACAATCGAGGATTGGCAATCAGATGCAGAGGTCGCTACAGCAGAATAAGACGATGGAAAACGAGCTGCTGTGGAAGTTAGAGGAGTGACGTCATCTTGAATATCCATTGCATCAGCAGAAATCACAGTAGAAGCTGTATCAGAATAGCTGTCTGACTGGGCAGCCATAGGAGAAGAGATGCCGAATGACGCACCGGAAGAGGGCAGTTGAACAGCGCCATGAGGAGAAATCAGCGTAGCGGCGCCGGTTACAGCAAGAGTGGAAGTAGGGCTACCGAACATGACGTCTCCACCGGAAGCCGTCATTACTAATAGCGGCGCCCAGCAGTTCTTCTGGCCAGCTCGACCAGAAGGCAAATAAAGCTTGAAATGAAGAAAATACCGTACTTACGAATCGGAAAGTAGAACAAAACGATGCACTAGACCTTTAGATACACGAAAAACACAAAATTAGAACTGGGAGGGACACTATAAACGGAACTTGAGACTCGAAAGTATCGGAGCTGATGCCGAGCATGGGAAGAGCTGCTGTTGACATTATGGTACCAGATACCCCAGGATACCTATCGCCACCTCATCGAATCGATGCCTCGCCGAGTGGTCGCTGTTTTGCGGGATAAAGGGTGTTCTGCAGCTTATTAGGTAATTGGTCATAATGTAATGTCTCATCGGTGTATATTATCAATGCTATATGCTATATCATCATCATCATTGTCAGCCATTATCAATCCACTGCTGGACGAAGGTCTCCCCAAGTTTCTTCCAGAACGATCTGTCTTGTGCCAGTCTCCTCCATGTTACTCCCGCATACTTTCGAATCCCATCCACCCATCTCCCATGTAGTCCCCCTCTAGGTCCCCCCTGTTCCTCGGAATCCAATCTAAAATTTCGGCTGTCCATCGATGGTTTGTCCTTCCGGCAGTATGTCCAGCCCATTTCCATTTCAGGGATTTAACTCCGATCATGATGTCTTCCACTCTTGTCATTTTTCGGATCCACGAGTCCCTCTTCTTATCTATCCTGGCTACACCAAGCATGCACCTCCTTCCCCGAGCTGTCCGCAGCCTTTGTATGTCTCTTTTAGTTAAGGTACAGAAAGATAAGTCTCAACATTTACTCTAAGAAACTATTGAGTGAATTCTATTTAGCGTATTATGTCACGAAATACTTGCCTATCAAACACATGTAGTGCTTGGACAAAGAATAAAAGGAACTGGTTTTATTTAAGTCGCCTTTTTCAAATTAGAATCACCGTGTGACATTAAAGTCAAGTCAAGCAGAACCATATACAATTAATTCACGAGAAGAGAAAACATTATTGGCGTTTGAAATGAAATGCTTAAGAAAAAGAAATAAAACAAGCTGGGCAGAAAAGAAAACAAATAGCATCAGAAACAATTGTCGTATGAAGTGACAATATTGGGAAAAATTAGAAAACAGCAACTCAGATGGTTTGGTCACGTTGCACGCATGGATAAAAACAGACTACCTATCATCTTAATAAATACCTTCACAACAGAAAAAGAACACCTGGGAGACCAGAAAGAGAAATTAGAAAAAAAGGAAGAACTGGCTAAATTAATGAAGAACATCTCTTGCTGAAGAACATATGGTGAACTTTTTCGGAAAGCAAGGACAGAGAAGATTGGGGGAATCTGCTCAATAGAAGACTTAACGCATCTCAGACGGAAGAGAAGAAGGGAGCATGACAGTTAGTTGAAACGGAGTTAAACCTTAAACACTTAATATTTCTACATTCACTAAATTTCGATTATCACATAAAGTACAAGAGGTTGATGTCATTTAATGATTCAATAATTTGCTTATATTCTTCAATTCGCTACCACAGTCGCCAAGTGGGGCGAAGCGGTGGCGTTTATCTGTTACTTTGATGTGAGTCCAAGTTCGAATCCCTTGTGAAGCAAAGATGTCATGCTTATTTCAAGACAGTGGCTGTTTCCCATCCCTGGAACCAGTGGCCCCTAATTACGGACGAGGGACTGTCTGCAGCCCATTGAGTTGCTCAGTGTGGTCGCTAAACTTGAAACATTTTTGAATTAAGACTAACTTCAATTCTACCGTAGCCACAATCCTTTTAAATTCTAATTGTAGTCGCCTCCTACAAATATAGCACAACCCGCTGATAACAAGGATCTCCGGACCGATGGAAACCTTCGTTAAATATCTTTTTGGGTAAAAATTTCAGCCATGTAAAAACACGCATTCGTGATAATATGCATACACGTTTATATTGCGTACTTCGGCGAAGTTTAAAATATCCACTGCGGAACATTTCGTTGCAGTAGAATCATGCACAATAATGTGTGCATAACTTAAAAATTATTAGTTTAGGTATTAAAGACCGGATAAGAAAAGCCTGATGAAGAACTTTCATTTTAACTTATTTAATTCGCAAGAAAAAGTAAGCAATAAAAATTATTTCCTTGCAGCTGGGCAAATTGTTTTAAATTTTTCATTTCGCACTTTGCGCAGTTCCAATCTGAAACTGCTAACAGTAAATGCTTTTAATGTCTTCACATCATTGATAAATCTTGGCTCTCGTTCTGTATGAGTTTTACTAGATAACCATCACATAATTTAGTCTGAATTGCTTATTTAAGCGGTCTGAATAATGTAATGACCGTTATAATTTTGTATTGATCGACATTTTTCTTGAAATCAAATTCGAATATTAAATCAAAGGCATCATCTGATTTTTAGTGTTGTTAATTTGCGCTCATGTATGTTATTAAAAATTCCCATGAAACGAGTTTTGGCTATTAATAACTATTATCAAATAATTTCTTACTCTTTTCAACAGCCGTTACTTTAACGTACAAGTAATGTGAAATACTGATATGCATTACGTTATATTAAATTATTTTTTCCAACAAGTACGTTTTCTAGAGTATATAAGTGCTATATGGTTTTTTACCTGACACACTGTATTTTTTAGGATATACAAGTAAAAGACATAACGACAGTATTTTAATCATTTTTGTGAGACAGGATGACCCACTGAATTTCGCCGTTCTACAATACCACACGTAAACTAGCATTTAATGGTAAAGGACTACTTTTTTACACGAGGCATCTGCCAAAAAATTACCATTTAGAGTAACACTCCTTGGTCACGAAATTTATAGAACATCTTACTGTACTTCTTACATAAACACAGAAAGGGATTCCATACCTTGAATGCCTTAAAAGCAGGTTTAATTTTTCACCTCCACTAAAACCTCATTTGAATTATATTAATGATTGTTATGCACGTACCGAAATGTTCACAGCATTAAGCAAATAAAAAAATGTTGTAGAAGTATTT
Source organism: Macrothele yani (assembly GCA_039090855.1). Lineage (NCBI taxonomy): Eukaryota > Metazoa > Arthropoda > Arachnida > Araneae > Macrothelidae > Macrothele > Macrothele yani. The sequence goes on along the minus strand of CM077028.1, from coordinate 65,438,226 downwards.
TTTGGTTTACTCTCGAAGGTTTAAAAAAATTAATACTGATCAGCGTATGTGTACGTAATAGATACAAAAGGTGAGTCGAACGTTTTGCAATATTTGGATCACTTTGTGTCTTCATACTTACTTTTACGACGAAAGCTGACTAGCATTCGAAGTATAGGCCATCTTGTTGCACCGTCTTTAACCATCTGTCTGCCAGTTCTTCGATTCCGCTGCGGTAACCAGTTCTTGTCCTTGCAGGTGAAAAACTCCCTCACCCCAGTTTCCATTTATGAAGTTCCACACGCGAATGAAGTAGGCCATGGACCGGAACAAGTAATAATCCGACGGAGCAAGATCCGAACTATATGCTGTGTGTAACATGAGTTCGATGCCTCAAGTTCCTGAGGTTTTGCCCGGGTGGTTTGCGCAGTATGAGACCGAGCGTTGTCGTGCTGTAGGAGACGGCGCTTTCTGTTCACCAGAAACGGCATACATCCTCTCCAGCTGTTCATATTAAAGGTTCGCGTGGATGGTCCGACCGTCTGCAACAAATTCGTAATGGATTATCCCCTCGAAATTCCACCAGACGCAGAGCATCAGCTGTTGCTCGAAGCGCCCACGTTGGGCAAAAAGTTCAAAGAAGCTGGCCCGGGCTCAACCACTGCCATTGCGTGTTGGGATTACGGAAATAGACCCACTTTTCATAGCACATAACAATTCTCTTGATGAAACGTACATCGTGCAGGTTTTCTAAGAGTTTCTACTCTGTGGTTTGCTTCAGCTGGTGTCAGTTCGTGACGGATAATGCGGCAGCTACTGTAGACCTTACGTAGGTCTTGAAGGTGACGAACCGCGGTAGTCTGTGATATGCTCAGCTCGCTTGATAATCTTCGAGTGTTGGTTGTCGGATTTGCCTCTATGGTCGGGCACCATCTGATTGCTGTGCTGTGGTGCACGGAACCTTCCCCTGTCGCATGACAAATGTTTCGTGTTGCTTGAGCAGCGTTATGGCCGAGTTCAAACTCGTAAAGCAAAAGTTCCCTAATTAGCCTGTTGTGGTTGTTCATCTTTTAGGCGTCCCAAATACAGACAGAACGACGACATGCAATGCTGTTCACAGCAACGACTATCACTTTATATCCCTTTCGACTGACTGTAGTGCGCGCCTTGAACTAGTTTCAACACGTGACATACCTGCCGCAGCACATGCGTTTATGCAAATATTGCAAAACTTTCGACTCACCCACTGTATTTTTGTTCTACTACCTGCTATTAACCATGCAAAGTTAAATAATAAACGTCTAAGCTGTTATATTAGACGACTCCAGTTTACATTACACTGAGAAAAACGTTTTGTTAATTCAACGAAAATTTTGTTGAATCAACAAAAGATTTTGTCGATATAGTCAACAAAAAATTTTGTTGAATTTTCAAAATTATTTTGTTGAAAATTATTGTTGATTTAACAAAATTTATTGTTATCACGACAAAACGTTTTGTTCATTTAACAAAATGATTAGGTTGATTTTTGGGAATTTCTTTGATCCAACAAAACATATTGTTATCATGACAAAATATTCTGTTGCTGCAGCAAAACATATTGGTATCGTGACACAATATGTGATGTTGCAGCAGCAAAACATTTTGTGATGATAACAACATGTTTTGTTGGATCAAACAAATTCCTCAAAATCGACAAATCATTTTGTTAAATGAACAAAACGTTTTGTCGTGATAACAATAAATTTTGTTAAATCAACAATAATTTTCAACAAAATCATTTTGCAAATTCAACAAAAAATGTTGTTGACTGTATATCAACAAAAACGTTTGTTGAATTAACAAAACGCTTTTCTCAGTGTATGTTCTGTAAGCTAGAGCAGCATACCAGACGAAATGAGAGAAGACAGATTTCAAGCGTCCGTTTTATTTCAAAGTATCCCTCGAAACCATTTTTAACTTAAGTTCAGTAATCGAAGGGTGCAATAAATAAAATCATAGATGTTTTTCAAATAAACTTTGTTTATAGTGAATACCTTATCAACCGACGACAAATGATCTATTTTTTCTGTGGCTTAACGACCCCCATGAGCAACTCTAAGAGCTATAAAGCAGTGCACACCCATATTATGGGGCCAATTGTTCCAGGGAAGGGAGAGACAACGCAGTAAAGCAAATGTACCACCCATACTTTATTCGTGACTCAAACCCGAACCTCCGGACAGAAACCTATGCATCTGACTACTTGGTCACCGGAGCTCCGAATTGTCTAGTGTCTTTGTTCTGAAAATTGAGAGCTGTATTATTCTATCGAATCTCAAAGTGAGAAAACGTGTTTTTAAAGGGACCAAGTACAAAAACTAAGGACGTTTCATTTTTCGTTAAAAATGTACAACAAAATTAAGAAAGCTTTCTTTAATATTTTTAAATGAGTTAAATATAGCAGGAGCATCTGAGAAAAACCCCTAATTTTTCTATTTTCAAGCAATGTTGCCCCCCCCCCCAATTTGTTTAGCCTTTTTTTTATTCAGTTAGCTTTGCAACTTCGAAAATGCTTGTTATCTCGTACAGTACCATAGACGAATGACATTTTTCTTTAGCTTTCAGCACTGCTAAAACTGTTTTTCATTGCTAAAATTGTAAGAATGTGAAAGGTACTTTCCTTCAACTAAAAAATAATACGTGCTTTTTTCCTTCTTCTCTGTTCTTCAACTGTGTCAAAATGCAACTACGGTATTCAAAAATGATAGCGCTACTACCAATACAGATTAAGAATTTTATATATTTTCTCATCTAATTGCACAGATTAGTAACTTAGTTCCATTTGCGATGCTGATATCAGAACAGGGTGATTCCAACATTGCGCATTTTCATTGCGCAGATAGTCCATGGTCTAGACATCACTACAATCACATTCGTTTGAGCAGCGCAGAAGTCCCACTCAACCATGCTTTCTTTGATTCTTTGAGTTTTTGTGAACACGTGGTTGAGGGATTTCCAGAATGGCTAGTCTCTTGAGGCCCTGGTCACAATTTTTCTGACGGTTCAGTCCCCATTCTCTTGGTATTGTCGTAGAATTTGGAGATGTCTTTCCACATCTTGACATCTTGACTTCTGGCATTTGTATAGGTGTTAAGCAGACTCATTCGAGATGCCAAGTGTTTCTGTGACTGCTTATACCCTTATGGAGGATGTCTAGTATCATTAAATTATTTCCTGCACTCAGTAATACTTACATAGTGATTTACAAATTGTTGGCACCATTTGATTTTTACAGATTGTAGGCACCATTTGATTTTTACAGATTGTTGGAACCACAGCGTAAGGCGAATGCACTCGACTAGTTATCGAGAGATCTGGGGTTCGATCCCAGCGGTGTCGAAAAGTAATTTTCCGGTTGCTGTGTGTTAATTAAAGAAAAACATGGAAAGAGCTATTACTTTGTCTATTAACATTGGTTCCACGTATTTGGAAGATTTTCACCATTTCTCTTGCCCTTTGGATTTATTAGCTATAACTAATTAACTTGTATCGTTAAGTCCCACCAAATGGAGACGTCTCAGTTGCTGAGCCCATTCCTATGGATTTGTGAAGTCAGATGCTGACACATAAACACACATAGTGCCGTGGATTGTTGGCACCGTAGCGTAAGGCGAACGCATTCGGCTAGTTTATCGAGAGTTCTGGGACTCGATCGGTGTCGAAATACAATTTTTCGGTTGCTGTGTGTTAATTAAAGAAGAACGTGGAAAGAGCGATGGCTTTGTCTATTTCCATTGTCTCCACGTATTTGGAAGACTTTCACCAATACTTACAGAATAAATGTCTTTAGATTTATCGCGTTTAAGGTTTGCTTCAACCTCAACCTAAATGTCACTTGCTGGCTTAAATTTAATTTGCAGAGCCCTTATATTTTAACTTGTTTCTTCTCTTGTAGAGCTCGTAGCGCAATATTTCGGTATTTATTAAACATACGAGTATCATTAACTGGTAAACTAGTAAAACCACCAGGTTCAAGAATTCAGCGGAAAACAGTATTTACCAGTTAAGTATCCACTTTTCTTTGATTAGATGAATAGCTTGGCATACGCTGCACTTCGTAATTGTCAACTGTTTACGGATATCAAGTACATCCAACTTCAAAAAGATATAATATTTACAGCTTTTACCTCGCTGTATAATAAGAGTAGTACACATAGCTATCTTATCATGTAATCTTATCATTCGATTTTTACCTAACACATAGCATATCGTACTCAGAAAACTACTCTCTTTCTGCTACTCTACACATCGCTTTATTTATTTTTGATTGAACTTTGACCCATTGCAAGATTGCCAACTTTAGAAAACTCGAAGGAAAGAATTATCGGCAGTTACGCGAGAAAATATTTGACGAGGTGAAACCACAGAGAACACAGACACTTAAAAGGAAATTGAAATTAGACATATAAGTCACATCTGGATAAGTCTCTGCTAATTGAGGTAAGGCAATGTCAGCTAACACATAGACTGTCAATAAGAGTTGGTTACAAACAACCAGTAATCTGCCTGCAGTCTTGATTTGGGACGAAGTCCAGGCTTTGGTCCTGAAGAGATTGACTCCACACTTTACATGCATATTCTGCATTCGAACAACACAGTTTCGTGGTCGAAATTTGTACTTGAAGGCATTTTCTCCTCATTCTGAGTCACTAAGCTTTCCAAAAATGGCATTGCTTGCAATCATTTTGCCTTTGATCTTTTACTATATACATTTTATGCGGAAATTCCCATCTAAGGTGAGCCAGCGATAAGCTGGAAATTTACTATACTTCTGCGATTCCAGGAAACGTGTGATTGTTCACTTCCATTTTTTTATAAAGCTGAAATAAGCTTGTCAATGTCTTATCGGTTTCTTAGCTGTTTCTCCTCGTAGTATTTAGTCAAATCATCCAAAGTAGTGTCTAATAGTGTCTTTAAAATTTTATTTCACACGGCTACAATTAAACCATCTCCAAGTAGTGTTTAAGATGCGTGTAGGTCATGTGTTTAACAATGTTGGGTCTGAAACACAGCCAGCAGTTCCGGCGGGGCAGTGTTCTAAGCTCGGACTTCTGACCGTTCGTCCGAGATGGGTACGGGTTCGAATTCAGACGAGGCATGGATGTTCTTACGGCACTGGCTCTATTCCTTCCCTAGAACCAGTGACCCTAAATTAGGGACAGGGGACTGCATACAGCACATTGAGTTTGCCAAGGTGATTACCTCCCCACCCCCTTCCCAATACCATGCGGGTGTCCTTTCTTTCTTTTTTTTTTTTTACGTGATAGTTTAACTATTTAGCTGCTCAGGGAAGCGTCTGTTACCAACCAAGGTCTCTAAGATTTCCACAAGGAGATATCCGTCGGGTATATTAAAAACGTTCTTCAACAACAGATTCTGGTACACAAAGTCACAAGCAGCCACGAAACGTCGATAAAAAAGAGCTCCATTTGGAATTTCGTTTCCAAAACCACCCTCATTATTTTCGGAAGTTTACTAACTGTACTCGTACAAGGCAAAAGAAGGAGATTTGCCTAGCAGAAATTAGTCCTATTTGTTGAGGAATAAGTATTTCCCCAGTACCAGGCGATGGATGGTTGGTTATGATTCTCTCGTATGACTTATAAAGAGCATATATAAAAGTAATATTTGTCTAAAAGCTTTAGGCACCATTGGTGTCTTACCTTATTTAAGTGGGGCACTAAACATACTTGGAATGTTTTTGGAAGATAAAGAGTAATCGAAGAGATCGACCAAGAAACTTATTAATTGAAAATCCAAGCTTGACCTGTTCTTTCCAAATACCGTCCTGGCCAGTATATCTGTTAATGTTCAGGGGTCGCACGAATAATTGACACATATAAATGTTTTATACAAAACGCATATTCTGTTTATCCACTACAGCTTTAATGCATTTTATTCACACATCTTCGTACAGTTTCTTTATGTCTATACATGCTCGATACAGCCACGAGTTCTTCGGATAACTTCTTGAAGTTTAGCATGCATGTTCCTAATAATGCAGCTACACAGATATCTTCCTTCATCCCTTTACACAACTCAACAGGCATTTCTCTCTTCTAAAATCCAATGTGAGAGCAGCTCCTTTTTCAAGAACCGCACAAAAAGTAGTCTTAAGGATTCAGATCAGGACTGAGAGGCGCGCAAAAGCTGCCGCAATTGTGTGCGACTTGGCATGTCGTGATGGGCAAAAACTGTGTTCAATAAGTCCAGCAGGACATTTGCTGTTGCGGTGGGGTACCATCTTGCAAAAACCTTTGTTTTGCAGAGGCAAGCCAGTTGCAGTAATTTGGGGCACTAAGTCATTCTGTGCCATGGCGAATACAGTTTCGGTTCATTAAGCCATGGCTAGACATGGCCATCCAAATGGTGGGTTTCCTTCTTTAACGTATTCTTTGTGGAAGTTCTGAGGAGCCTCCATTGCCCTAAACCGAACTTTATTTTTTGTTCCCTGTCCCGTTGTGCAAATGAAAATAGGCGTCGTTCGAAAATCATGTGCGACAAAGAATTTCATCTTTTCCTTCTGCGGAGATTGTGAACTGAAGAAGCTTCCGTTGTCGTGGACAGAAAGTTCATGTGACATCGAAATCTTTTCTGCAAACGTTTTCAGACCTGAGGAAGGTTCTTTGAACTGAGCACTCAGACACTTCACACTCACGAGGTGTTTTCGTTCTTGGTTTGCTGAGGTTGCGCTGCGTTACAGCACCAAGTGATTTCACAGATTTTGGAAACCGCATATTTGCCGTTCCGGTGGTGCAGTGGTCTATGCGATGGCCTCTGATCATTCGCCCAAAAGGGGTCCGGGTTCGAAACCCGGTGAGGCATGGATGTTGTGTTTGTCTTATGGCATTGGCTCTCTCCCTTCTCTGGAACAAGAGACCCTAAATTGGGGACGGGCAACTGCTTATAGCCCATTGTGTTGCTCACGATAGTCGTTAAATCTCCAATAAAAAAAACATATTTGGAACGCATGATTGCGTCTGTTCTCCCTCACTCCCTTTCTGTTCAAACTTTTTGAGCAAGAGAAGTACGTAGGTGAATCAAAAAGTAAGTTACACTTAGCGCCATCTGGAGTGGGATTGCAGGAAGAACGTGTGTGCTTCGGAGCGAAGTAGACAACACGTCAGAGCTGCCGACGGGAGATGTTTTAGTTTAGTAACTGCGTAAGCCCTGTACTGGAGGCAGTTCGTAATGGCGTGTCAACTAGATTCCTTCTCCAAATTGGAAGTACGAAGAACCATTCGATTTTTGTGGACAAAGCGGCTCAATTGCTGTGACGTCCATCGTGAAATCTGCGCTGCATACGGCGGAAATGCCATGTCTCGCCCGGCCATCGTAAAGCGGAGTGCAAGGAACCATTCGATCTTTGTGGACTAAGCGCCTAAATTGCATTGACATCCATCTTGAAATCTGTGCTGTATACGGGGGAAATGCCATGTCTCGCCCGGCCATTGTAAAGTGGAGTGCGGGGAACCATTCGATCTTTGTGGACTAAGCGCCTAAATTGCACTGGCATCCATCTTGAAATCTGTGCTGTACACGGGGAAATGGCATGTCTCGCCCGGCCATTGTAAAGTGGAGTGCTAGGAACCATTCGATTTTTTTGGACTAAGCGCCTAAATTGCACTGACATCCATCTTGAAATCTGTGCTGTACACGGGAGAAATGGCATGTCTCGCCCGGACATCGTAAAGCGGAGTGCAAGGAACCATTCGATCTTTGTAGACTAAGCGCCTAAATTGCACTGACATCCATCTTGAAATCTGTGCTGTACACGGGGGAAATGGCATGTCTCGCCCGGCCATTGTAAAGTGGAGTGCGAGGAACCATTCGATCTTTGTGGACTAAGCGCCTAAATTGCACTGACATCCATCGTGAAATTTGTGCTGTATACAGGAGGAAATGTCATGTCACGCCCGGCCATTGTAAAGTGGTGCCAACAATTTGAAAAAGGTCGCACAAATTTGACGGACGAATACCGCGAAGCCAGGCCATCAATATATAGCACTCCGGAGCATGTTGCCGCTGTTGACGACATGAGTCCAGATAATAGGGGTATCAAAGTCAAGTAAATTGCCAGTACGTTAGACATTTCGTAAGGGACTGTGCATTCCATCATTCACGAGCAGCTGGGGTGTCGGAAATTGTTTGCGAGATGGGTGCCACCTTTACTCACCGACCAGCACAGAAACCAACGTTTCCTTTCGTCTTTGGTTCTTCTGCAACGGTATTTTGCTGAAGGGCACAATTTTTTGCATCGAATCATCACAGGTGACTAAACGTGTTTTCATCTTTTCACCCCTGAAACCAAATGATCGTCCGTGGAATGGAAGCATGTTACCTCTCCAACAGAGAAGGAGTGCAAATCTAGCTGCCTAAAGGAAAGGCCATGGCAACGGTTTTCTTTGACTGTGAAGGTATTATTTACACAGAATTTCTTCCAAAAGGGACGACTATCAATGCTGACTCATAATGCCAAACGCTACGAAATTTGCGAAAGGCAATTAAGGACAGTCGCCGGGGTGAGTTGAGTGAAGACGTCATTCTGCTACACGACAACGCCACACCCACACAACACGGAATACAAAGGAATTGCTGCAGTCATTCAAGCGGGAGGTGTGGTAACAGTCACCGTACAGTCCCGTCTTATCCTCGTGCGACTACCATTTGTTCGGTAAAATGAAACAGGACCTTAGTGGACAACGATTCCAAACCGATGATACTGTGAAAACTTCCGTTCTAAATTGGTTGCTCTAAACTGGAGGAGACTTTTTCTCTACAGTTATGGAAAAGCTAATCACACGTTCCGATAAATGTAAACTGAAGAGCAATTGAATTGGAGGTACCTGTCTAGTAACGTGTAGCACCACCTTTCGCCCTAATGACGGCGGCGATTCGTCTCGGCATGGACTCGACAAGACACCGGAAGCGTTGGGAAGCCATACAGATCCACGTCCCCTGAACAAGCTCCCACAGTTCACGAAGATTTGATGGAGGGGGGGGTCAGAGCCTCGAACATCTCTCTCTCTCTCTCGATGGCATCCCAGATGTGCTCGATGGGATTGAGGTCAGGTGACCTACTTGCCCAAGGAAGCGAGGTCACGTCGGTGGAGTGTTCATCCAACCATTCGGATACAATTCGGGAGCTGCGTTGTCTTGTTTGCAGGAAGAGGTCCCCAGTGGGATGTTGAAGACCCACAAACGGGAGCAAATGGTTGTCCAGGATATCCCGGTAACGTTGATCTGTGAGTGACGCTGTCACACATACCAAGGGTCCCATTTCAGTCCACGTAAACCGTCCCCAGACGAGAATGCCACCCCCACCAGCTTGAAGAGTACCGTGCTGGCAAGAAGGATCCATCGCTTCATGTGGTTTGCACCGTACTCTTATCTGCCATCCGCATGTACCAACGTAAATCTCGACCCATCAGTCCAGGCAACATTTTCCCACATGTCTAGGGTCCAGTGGCGATGTTCCCGCGCCCATGCTAATCTTTGCACCCTGTGATGTGCGGTCAGCAGCGGTACAATCGTGGGACGATGGCTTCTGTACCCCATAGCGAGGAGATGGATCTGGATGGTGTGGCTGCTTACACGTTTTTGTGCACCAGCGTTAAATTTCCGAGTAATTTCTTGCACTGTGGCCCGTCTATCCGCTGTTACAATGCGAGCTAGCCGACGATGACCCCGCTCATCCACACGCTGTTGTCCACGGCAGTTCGCCTTGTAGGGATGGTTTTACCGGATTCGATGTACTCACGGTGCATCCGTGACACAGTGGCTCGTGAAAATCCCAGTGCCTGCACGACTTCCGAGATGGAGTGACCCATTCGTTGGGCTCCGACAATTTACCCACGATCAAATGGGCTTAAATCCTTCGTCTTGCCCATGCTGCGTCCGACTCTTACTGATGCCCGTCGCATCACTCCTTATATTGTCAGATCGCTGCATACGTCATGTCGTTTCCGTTTACAGGGCCGCCCACAGCGCCACATTTGCAAAACGCCAGCTGTCTCTAATTCAATTGCTCTTCAGTGTATGCAGTCCTGAGGCAACTATTTCGGAAAATGAATACATGTTGTACCTTTAAACGAACATACATCCTTTGAGTATATCTTTATTTGTTTTTTTATTCAACAGTGTAACCTGTAACTAACTTTTTGATTCGCTCTTGTACAATGTTTGTGTTTTTCCTTCGTTTTCAAATAAGTTCGGTTCAAACTGTTCATGCAATTTATTGCATTTTTTGCGCTAAGGTAAATATTTCCTGACCGGGACATGGATCTCACCGAGACACTTTGGTGATCTTTTGATGTCTAATGAAAAAACGATTCTGACAGACTGTTGGAGAGAATCGGCTCTTTTGTGGAATCTATTCTTTTCAGAAAAGATCCGTCTGCAAATGATTCACTCTGCTTATTTTTTTCTTTTCGAACTAATCATTTCTAGTAAGAGTTAAAACTTACGGCGTGGCGGAAGATAGAAACGTAAGGTTCCTGAAATTGTTTTATCAATGGTTAGAGGGGACAGTCACTGGCATCTGCTTCAGTAGGAATAACAGTACCTAAGCAACACAGAATGCTGACGATAAAAGGAAATTCGCGCGAAAACACTTCTAGTAATTTAACATGCAATACCCAGTTATGCCACAAGAAACACAGTGTTTTAAAAAGGTATAGCATCACTAACGGGATACATGCTGTGTTTCCGCAAGAATTCTTCCAGAAAAAAAAAAGTTATTTCTCTATTAACCGATGTAATTAGCTTCTAAAGTAAATATAAAAAAACACAGTTTTGTCTCCTGTTTTACCACATTACACGCTTCAGTGTTAAATTACCTTTCCGTTGACAGCAAGTAATGAGCACCAACCCTTTGAACAAACTAAATATATTCACTCGCTTGTATTTTCCATTCATCTCTCTGTTTATTCAGGGTGGCCAAGTTTTGAAGCTCTTTACCATATCCGTGTTGTGAAAATGCCCTAAATTACTTATCTGCGAAGTTCCTAGCGTAAGAGATTACAAAAACAATGATGACTTTGCGTTCTCATTAACACCTGCCACAGGGGACATAACTTCAGCAAACACACAACATCGTTCCACTTAAGACAGACGTTTTGATGCTCTTAAATCATTTCGTTTCTGGATCAAGAAAAAGGGTGAATCACTGGCGTTAATTTATCTACATTTAGCGACAAGTTATTTTGCGATGTAAGCCGAAAGATTCCTTTTCACTTTAATTATCCTAAAGTCTCTCTTTTTTAAAAACGTTTCACAAAAGATTGTCTCAGAATACACATTCCATCTTTTAATTATTTAGTGGAGCTCTATATCTCCAGCTTGTCTTTTGGGGCAGTAATTACACGAGAAGGACTCTTATTATCTTTTAAGTTTACTTAAGAAGTTTGCTGTCGTTCCTCAGCGCTTTTTCCCCAATACATTTTTTATAATATAAATTGAGCCCTGACCCCCTGTTTGTTTTGCTGTTGATAACGTAATTACTTTTCTTACGGTTTAACCCTGTTCGGAAAAAAACACATCATGCAGGATTCTATTTATTTTTAAGGGATGATTTCTTTTGTATTCTTGCTTGTAGAATCGCTATTCATATTTATAATTACTTTTAGCGTTTTTACCCTGTTACAGAAGATATTTTTTTCTGTCTGTTATGGAGTTATTGATTGGTTGCGTTTATGTTAAAGGCAGATAAAACTGGTGAAATACAAGAATCTTTAATTACTGCGTAAGCATTCCTTGTCGTTCCAATTATTTTTATTGCACGAAAGAACAATGTCTTCAGAGACGAACATCATGAATTTAAGTACAAAAAAGAAATTATTTGATAACGAAGTAAGAACAGTCTTGATCTTTAAAAAAAAAAGGGGGAAGTTTTGTAATGAAAGGCATTCCCTGCACATGCATTGTATCGGCACGTCTCAAAATTACAGAACGCTAAATTTTGAAGGTATACGTGGAGTTTAAAATTTCTCCTCATTAAAAATGGAAAACTTCAGACAACGCACTGCAAAGTTCATCTAAAATATTAACCGACAATAACATTTGTTTTTAACTTAGGATTTTTGTTCTTATAAAGTCTGCATTTTAAAATATATAATTTTGCTGACAAGGCCTTCGAGATATTATTCATGGAAGATCTGGTTAAGACAACACTTTTTGGTGGGAGTTTAACGACCGTAAAAACTATAGCAGTCACCCGTCTATAATATAATCATTTAAATAGGTTGTTGACTTGAAGTTTACGTTAGGTTTAACTTTAACTTGAAGGTTAACTTAGTAAATTTAGTTTCACTCTAAAGCCCGTAGTAGTTCAACAAGTCTTAATTACACATAACATTAACTTTCAAATAACCGTCAGGATTCGAAGACGTACAAGGTTCAACTTATTAAGAACAATTCCTTTTCATTATCATAGAAGATTGTCACCAAATGAAATGAATCACTGCTCTTAACAAAATACTGCATTGAACTTCAATCAACACATTCGTACAATATCATCATCATCATCATCATTGTCAACCACTATCAATCCACTGCTGGACGAAGGTCTCCCCAAGTTTCCTCCACAACGGTCTGTCTTGTGCCAGTCTCCTCCATGTCACTCCCGCATACTTTCGAATTTCATCCACCCATCTTCCATGTGGTCTTCTTCTGGGTCTTTTCCTGTCCCTTGGAATCCAATCTAAAATTTCGGCTGTCCATCGATGGTCTGTCCTTCTGGCAGTATGTCCAGCCCATTGCCATTTCAGGGATTTAACTCTGATCATGATGTCTTCCACTCTTGTCATTTTTCGGATCCACGTGTTCCTCTTCTTATCTCTCCTGGTTACACCAAGCATGCACCTCTCCATGCTGCTTTGAGTTGTCTGCAGCCTTTGTATGTCTCTTTTAGCTAAGGTACACGTCTCTGCACCATACGTAAGCACTGGAAGGATGCATTGATCAAACACTTTTCTTTTAAGACATAATGGCATATTGCTCTTGAAAATTATGCTGTTTCTTCCAAAATCTCTCCAGGCAAGTTTTGTACGCCGATTAATTTCTTCACCAATGTGACCCTCACTTGATATCTGCTGTCCAAGATAAACGTACGTGTCTGTTATCTCCAGCTTTTCTCCATCAATCGATAAATCTTCATTTCTTGTAAAAGCATTGTACATCACTTTTGTCTTCTGAAAGTTCATTTTTAATCCCACTTCTTTACTCTTGTCAGCAAGTTCCTGGATCATACTCTGTAGCTCTGATGAGGTAGTTGCAAAAATGACTATGTCATCAGCAAAACGAAGGTGGGTTAGATAATCTCCATTAATCTTTATCCCTTTGTTTTCCCAGTTCAGTGATTGAAAGACATTTTCCAATGTGGCATTAAAGAGCTTCGGAGATATGGTGTCACCTTGTCTCACTCCTTTTCCAATTTTTATGTGTGTTGTATTTTCAAACAGCCGAATCTTTGCACTTGCATTTTCATAGATGTTATTAATAATATTAATGTATGCATCTTCAATACCGCAGGATTTCAGAGCCATTGCAACTGCTGATGGTTTCACCGAATCAAAGGCTTTTTCATAATCGATAAAAGCCATGCACAATGGAAGTTCATATTCCCTCGCTCTTTCAATTAGTTCTCTCAGTACGTGGATATGATCTATTGTGCTGTAGCCACTCCTGAATCCAGCTTGTTCTCTCGGTTGAGCCATGTCCAGTGTCACCTTCAAGCGGTGTGAAAGAACTTTAGTGAAGATTTTATAAACCACTGATAGGAGGCTGATAGGTCAGTAGTTCCTGAGATCCTCAATGTCACCTTTTTTATGTAGCAAGATCATTGTAGCGTTGTTCCAATCCTCAGGAAGTTTCCCTTCATTAAGGCATCGAGTGAAAATTTGGGCGAATACTGTTTCGATTTCTCCACTTGCTTCTTGTATGATGTCTACAGTAATTCCATCTTCTCCTGGAGCTTTTCCCCGCTTCATGTTCTTGATTGCATGTGCAACTTCTGCTGGAAGGACTGGAAGAGCTCTGGTACTGGTACCTTTCATGATGTCTGGAGTACATGTATCATCCCTTTCATATAATTTGGAGTAGAAATCTTTCACTCTTGTCAAAATTTCGCCTCTATTTCTTGTTACAGAACCATCTTCTTTTCTCAGTGCCATAATCTGTTTTTCCCCTTACTGAGATGTCCCTTTGCTATCTTTAGGCTTCGGTTGTTTTCAATTGCTTTCCTTACTAGTTCACAGTTGAATTTCCTTACGTCTTCAGTGATACTTTTTCGTACTGTCTTGCATAGCTCTATATATTCCACTTTGGAAGTCACATCTTCTTTAGTTGTCCTCATCACTCTTCTTTTTTGCATCAACATTTTGGTTTTTCCTGATAATTTGTTCACATGCAATTTGTTCTTAGACCCAGCTAATTTTGTTGCTGTTTCCATAAGAGCTTTGGTTACTTTTCTGTTAACTTCAGAAATATCCACTTCTTCCGATGTTAGGCCTTCTAAAGCAGAGAATCTGTTCTTCAGTTCCAATTTGAAGGTATTATGGTGTTTTTTAAGGTTGGTTATGTCAATACATTTTGTTTGTCGTATGAGCTTGCTACGTTCGAGTTTAGTGTTGAGGTGCATCTTACATCTCACCAATCTATGGTCACTGCCTGTGTTGAACTTGTTTAGCACACTGCAGTCTTCTATGACGAATTTTTGTTACACATAATAAAATCAATTTCACTTGTCGTCCCATTTGGATGTCTCCATGTCCATTTATCCTGTGTGGCTTTTTCTTGAAAAAGGAGTTCAAGATGAAAAACCCTTCTGCCTCTGCAAACTCTACGAGAGTATTTCCACGCTGGTTTCTGTTGCCGTGACCGAATTTACCTACTGAAGTTTCATTCTGTTGCCGTTGCCCTATTTTTGCATTGAAATCTCCCTTAAGTATCTTCAAGTGCTGCTTACCTTTATTATTTAGATGACGAATTTCCTCATAAAATTCTTCAATTTCTTCTTCAGCATGACTTGTGGTGGGTGCATAAGTTTGAATAATCTGAGCCTGGTATCTTCTCGAGAGTTGGATAACGAGTCGTGCAGCTCTGTCAGAGGAACTTTCAACTTCTACAACTTTATCCTTCAGTTTCTTGTTTATTATAAATCCAACACCACTAGTTCTGCCAGTATCTGTCCCACGATAGTAGAAGAGATGTCCACTTTTCAGTTCAATGAGATTAAATCTTCTATGAACCTTTTCGCTCAATAGAAGAATCCTATCGACTACAAGTTGTTCATACAAATATCCTTTAACGTATGCACGTCCCTGATCTGTTTTCTCATTTAACGTCTGCACGTTCTTGATCCGTTTTCGCATTTAACGTCTGCACGTCCTTTATCTGTTTTCTCATTTAACGTCTGCACGTTCTTGATCCGTTTTCGCAATTAACGTCTGCACGTCCTTGATCTGTTTTCTCATTTAACGTCTGCACGTTCTTGATCCGTTTTCGCATTTAACGTCTGCACGTCCTTGATCTGTTTTCTCATTTAACGTCTGCACTTTCTTGATCCGTTTTCGCAATTAACGTCTGCACGTCCTTTATCTGTTTTCTCATTTAACGTCTGCACGTTCTTGATCCGTTTTCGCATTTAACGTCTGCACGTCCTTCATCTGTTTTCTCATTTAACGTCTGCACGTTCTTGATCCGTTTTCGCATTTAACGTCTGCACGTCCTTTATCTGTTTTCTCATTTAACGTCTGCACGTTCTTGATCCGTTTTCGCATTTAACGTCTGCACGTCCTTGATCTGTTTTCTCATTTAACGTCTGCACGTTCTTGAACCGTTCTCTCTACATATAATATAGACAAAACGTCAAAATCCAAAAAACTTAAATTCGAATTCTTTCTTGAGCTCGGCAATATATTCTACGAATTGGGTGAAAATAAGTTGAACTCACCGTCCATAACTGAATTTCGGGTTGCTCTTTATGCTGCAACATTTCGTTTTCTTAGCGTAATATAACATCTTTTTATTTCAGAGACATACTAAAAGGAGAAGTGCATGCAATCTGAACTGGAGATCAGCACGGACTTTAATTTGTAAAGTCCAGCACTACTCGGGTGCAGCCCTGCCCGACACGACCTGTTTCAGAATTTCAAGAAGCGTACTTCGCCACTTATTGCAAAAATAACGCAAGGTTTCCTCTAGAGGAGAGTCTTCAATCCGTGGACTACGGGAGTACTTTTTAATGGGGGATGGGGGGGGGGGGGGGAGAGACGTTGCCCCTCCAAATTCTGAAATGAAAAAAACAAAGGTGCTATTTTTGAAATGGAAAAATAGCAACGAATCGCGCTAGAAGCTTGTTTTGGTTTCGTGAAGCTGAAAATTCTGTTTATGTAAATATTCCTCGAAAAAAAAAAAAATAGCCCGGTATTTCATTTGCTAAATCCAACAAAGTGAAAACGGAACTTAATTTTAACCTTTAAAGAAACAAAACAGTCCCATTTCAGGCTTACTCCTTACAGCCAGGCTCGTCAGTTATTGCCGTAATTAGTCAATGCATCTTGTGGTGGATTGGGTTTTGCGCTTCACTCAGTGAACTTTGCGATCTGATTCAGTGGCATATGGTATGAACTTTGCGATCTGATTCAGTAGTGGCTGGTATGGGGAGAGTTTAGCGAATAAAAATGTCTTCCCGGACATAGTTTTACAGGCGCTTTTTGAAAAGAGGCGATTAATCGACTAACGCATTTTGATTAATCAGTTAAAATTTTTAATCGATTCACATTCCAACAATGCATGGTATACGCAACCTTAAACGTTAAAAATAAAGTATGCCCCCATTACAGTATGAAATATTTATTTCCTGACTTACTTAAAACGCAACTCAATTCGACTTGCGGTTTTAGCTAGAACTGCATCAGTTGTTATCATGATACCTCTATGTATATTTAATACTGCTAATCGATTTAATCGATTTTCACTTATTGTGTTTTGAAGATACGGTTTGAGTCGTCGTGGCGTTGAGAATAATCGTTCACTTACAGCGGTAGTTATTGGCAATGTTGCAAGTATTTGTAGAAGTTTCTTTACTGTCGGCAATAGATTTTCATCGCATATGAATAATGAGTCGTGCCCATTTCTTGGAATATTTTCAATATTGAGAGTATGCCGCCGCCTCAGCTTTAGCTCTTCGATAGCTTCCTCTGTAATGCAATCAAGAATACATCAGTATTTTTCGCTAAGTTTTTTTTTGTTGTTATGTTCTTGCTTTATGGTAAAACCTGCCTTTTTTACGCTTTCTAACCGTAGGTTGAAGAAGCGTATATTCTTCAGCTTTGTCCGTCCGTCTGTCTGTCTGCCTGCCTGCCTGTCCGTTCGTCCGCCTGTCTGCAGGATAACTCGTGTAAAAATGATTCGATTTCGATGAAATTTTAGTGTCTACTAGGGGACCACCCGGGGACGAACCCTATGGAAAATGGGCGAAATGGGTTCAAAGGTCAGGACATAGGAGCGGGATCCATTTCATTGCTCATAACTTACGTATAAATGTTTCGATTGCGACAAAACCTTAGTATGTTGTACCGGAGGTATACTGAACTAATTCTGTTAAAAATCATCGAAATGGGGTCAAAGGTCAGGACACAGGAGCGAGATTTATTCCACAGCCATTATCCTCATAACTTGAGTAATAACTTGAATAATAATTTCTGATATGTTGGAAAGTGTATCATAATCAATGCATTGCATGATTTTACTAACTTGTTATTCAGAAAACACATAAAACCTTACAGTATCGTTTTGTGCTTGAGTAGTAGGCCGTGAAGTTGGCTTGTGACAAAATCAAAAAAAGGAATACAGATTGCGTTCAGAGTGTCATTCATAATATCACAACAGCCCGTCCTGGGACATAATATCAATAGCCCGTCCTAGGACGGTTGTTTTTAAGCTTTAAATAAATATTAATTTATAATGGATGTTTCGCGTCCTAAGACGAGGTGAAATATTTAATTGGCGCAGATTGAAAACAAATCAAATAGACGTCTGATTTCTGTAAGAAAATAAAATAAAAACTTATATGGTTAGAACTCATTAATGTCAGAACTGAAAATTTTATGCTATTTATTTACATTTTTTAAAATACCTCGCGATAAATAACATTCTGTGGAAAATATTTGTTGTTGTTTAACAATTTTACTTGTAGTCCAGTTGTTTGGTTGTAAACTTACCTTAATAGCTTTTGCTTTGATTTTTCGCGTTAAATGACTTTTTCTCCTGCACACTTGTTATTCCGTTCACGGCTTGTTTTAGACTGCCCTATCGACGGTTAGTTTGAAACTTCAAACCGAAGCTTTTTCTACCAATAATGCGACATCTGGTATTACAAATCGGAACTATCTAAATTCTCGACAATTTGCTATTGGAGCGATATATGATTTTAGATGCAATTTTACTCACTTTGACATCTCAAGATTTCAGATTTTATTTTACACTGTAAAAAAAATTACTGTAGATTTTACAGTTTTAAACCGTTTTCCAGGGTGTTAACACAAAACCGTAAAATCTACAGTTTTATGCCGTGTTGGAGCAAAGTTATAGCTTTGCTCCAACACAATCAACACATTCGTTCCAGCCAAATTTTTGTGTTTTCGTGATTATTTGGACTGTGACTCGCTCCAGCCAAATTCTGTGCTGTTTTCTTCATTAAGTGCGGTGTTGGAGCAAAGCTATATCTTTGCTCCAACACGGCAAAAAACTGTAGATTTTACGGTTTTGTGTTGGCACCCTGGAAAACGGTTGAAAACCGTAAAATCTACAATTTTTTTTTACAGTGTAGGTTTGAGCGTTCTAGACGGATCGATGTTTTTCAAAATGTATAATATAATCAGCACTAAGCTCGGAAAGTTCAATAGAATAAAAAAGTAAAAAATAATTAAAGTACACAAATTAATATTCGATTTGTGCTAAATTAAATCAATATACAAACTCAACTTGCCGTGATATTAATAATACGATTCGAATTTGTAAATCTGATAAATAGAACTCGATTAATTGGTAATCCAATGTTATTGAATTATCACGCGATCACTTTGGCATTTCAAAGTGATGGCTTGCTCTTATATAGCACGCAATCCTTATGACATCGCGAGAGCATTTCAGACTGAGATATCTGGGTGTTTATATATATGATGAATTTCCGTTCCCGTTCGACGTGAAATTCGTACTTCTAATGTTTCACATATTTAAGTGACAACGTTTAAAATAGATCTAAACGCTGTTACCAATTCCTTACGCATTTTGATGATAATATCACTGGCATCCACTGTCAATTCGACAGCTGTAACTAGATGCACATTTTCGGTTTGTAGCATCCAACTTAGAGGAAGAGTTAAAGCAAAAACCTTTGCAATGCTTCGGAGAGTTACTTGAAATTTTGTACTCCAAATAACAGACAATATCTGAATTATGGCAGAGGAAGCTGTTTTGTCGTTCAAAGAAGTAATATCTCCTAACGCTTCAGTTACGCCACTATCTTACAGCAGTACAACAAATGCACACCAGCGCTTATCTTCTTTAAAACAAAAACATCCATTCAGCACTCAGAAGCACGTGTGTCAAGAGAATGAGCCAAGGTCAAACACGAGACCTTTGCTTCGAGAAGAAGCAGAGCCCCTCTGCAACAAATAATAACCAATCACACGCCGTTTCGTTTGTGACGTGCGGTTCCGTTGACTGTGTGATGTGGCGTCGCCATCCCTGCGATCAGGTGGTGAATCTCCCGCTATCCTGGTACTTCGCCGATTAAAAAAAATCAGACTGAATTATCTTTTTTATATTTTTCACTTTAGTTTAAATTGAGAATCGTTCGTGAAAGTTTGTGAGAACTTTACATTTCCACTAAACAGCAAACTATTTTCGAAATTTTAAATTTCATCTTTTTTGCCAATCAAAACTTTTTTAATCAAAAACCCCGACGGTCCAAGATGGAGTTTCTGACCCCAACTAACCCTTATGTGAATACACCACTGATCTGATTATTTAACAATTCAGTCTAAAAGTCTATTAATAGTCAATTAAGTCTTTTTAGTCTATTTAACAATTCAGTCTAAAATATATTTCTTAAATCCAGGAGCAAAACGCTAAATCGTCCGGTACAGCCCAATATCGTCCAGAGCCCGAAAGTTCAAATTTAACTAATAAAAAAATAACCCAGCCCGGGGATCGGCTGGAGCTCAGGCTTTTAGGGAAGGGCCAGATCCGTTTGGACGTCTAATCTGAACTCTTCCCTGTGTCACCAAACGACTGTGATTTCACGTTGCTTTTATGTAGTTCTCCCTGTTACAATTCTTTCATACCATCACTATACGATTTTTAAGCTTCTTCTAACTTGTAAGGTCATCTGTGATTTTTTAAATGAATAAGTACATAATTTTCGCGATGTTCAATATATTTCTCTCAGATAATTAAATTTTGTAGGCGTGAGTTCAGTTTCTTCGCTTCTCTCTCTCTCTCTCTCTCTCTCTCTCTCTCTCTGTAATTGTGCACGAACACCCTAAACACCTGCATTTCTGTGTAGGCGGAAGATGTATTTCGGTGTCTCCACGGCTTCATGTTAGAGAAGGACAATACACTGGCGTGCAAACATTTAGACGAGATGGTTTTTCGAATGTAACGTCGCGCAGAAGTGCTCCACATCGACTCAAATCATACCATAAGATCCCCAAGATGTAAGAATATGGGACAAGTGAGAAAAATCGTCCAAACAAGGAATCCAAAGGATACAAAGGCTCTTTATTGAAAAGGTAGCTTCGAGCACAACTGGACAGAAGACAGAAACGTCCATGTGACAGGAGGCTGCCAAGAAAAATCCAGTCTTTAGTAGGGGATATGATCACCCCTGACTGCGTTGCAGGATTTAAAATGTCTGTCCATGCTGAGGACGAGGTTGTCAAGGAGCTGTTGAGGCATCGCGGCCCATTCCTCTTGTAGCGCCAATCGCAGCTGCGGAATCGTTGCTGGCGGCTGGTGACGTGCTGCCAAGCGTCTCCCGAGAAGGTCCCACACGCGTTCGATTGGATTTAGTCCCGGGTACCTTGCGGGCCAATGGTTGAATATCTTCATTCTCCAACAGCGCTGCCACAGCCAATGTACGATGAGGTGTAGCGTTGTCGTCCATGAAGAGGAACTCAGGACCCACAGCACCTCTAAACAGACGCACGTGAGGCAGGAAAACCTCGGTACTATAGCGGACACCAGTAACTGAACTTCCTTGGAAGATGTGGAGCTCAGTACAACTACCAAGCATGATACCTCCCCAAACGAGAATTCCACCAACTCCAAACCGGTCCCCTTCAATGATGTTGGAGGTGTGATTGCGTGTTCCCTGCTCTCTCCAGATGTGTATACGTCCAGAATCGCTCGTCAGACTAAATCGGCTCTCATCCGTAAATAGAACTCGACCCCATTGCTGATGTGTCCAGTTCTTGTCTTCCTGGCACCACAGAAACCGCCGTCTCCGATGAGCAGGCGTTAATGGGACACACCGTACTGGTCGTGGTGCAAATAAACCACCTTTGTGCAGCCTCCTGTCCACGGAAAAAACGCGGTAACGGACGTCCAGTTTTCTGTTGCATGTGCTTTGTTATTTCTCCCGCTGTCTGCCGTCTGTCTCTTCTCGCCTGTAGGAAAATATACCGGCCGTCCGCCGCCGTGGTTGCTCGTGGACGACCACTGCTAAACTCTCGGACAGCTGTTCCTGTCGTTTGAAATGCTCTCCAAGCTCGTGAAACGATGCTGTGAGCGATCCCGAACTCCTCGGCTACACTAGTCACACTTCGACCTTCTTTCCAATGACGCGACCTAAAGTAAAGTCATCCAGATGTCGTCTACTGGATTGCTTGTTGGCCATATCACACGGTGGAAGCAACTCGACGTCGTTCGAACCGATGTACACCGTGCAACAGCTTTCACGGAATTACTGAGCGTACACCGCCCGTGTGCTTTATACCCTTCCGTCACTCCCCCCCCCCCCCCTACGTCATGCTGCATATGTGCGCATGCCCTACCGTACCGGACCCTAGTCTATCTCCTGAGTGGTCCTTTGGTCCGTTCTGCCTGCTCGTTCCCCTGTTATGCTAATTTCTCCTCTTCGTCCTTAATTTTTGTACACCAGTGTATATGATAAGATATGCTCTTTATAAAAAATCTGTCAAAAACAGAAAGTTAAAAAATGAAACGTTAGTGTTTACTGTGACGTATATCCCTATTTAGCATTCCTTTCGAGCTTGGGTTCATTTATGTAAATTTTGTTGCTTCTCGTTAAACATTTTCTAACTGAAAGATGCACTACTTCCCCGAAAAGCATTTCCAATCTGACATTACTGGAAGTGCGTCGGAGCGGCAAATAATGTAAACATTGAATGCAGACAAATATAACAGATAGAAAATTATCTAGAAAGAAACGCTTGTTAATCACTGGAGAGTTAAGCGATGTGTTTCATGAAGAGTTGTTGAGAGATTAATACATGGTCGAGTCACATTATTGTGACCACCACCTAATATCCAGAGCAAACCGCCGTGTGCAGCGCGAACAGAAGTTAGACGGGCTGGCGAGTGACTCAGTAATGTGCTGGAAGGTGTTCATAGGTGTGTGGAGCCATGCTGACTGCAGTGCATCTGACAGGTGCTGGATGATGCGTGTTGGAAAATCCATATAGCGAACAACACGATCTACAGGTGGTCCCACAGATGCACAATTGGGTTCAAGTCTCGGGAATTAGAGACCAGGAAAGTACTTTGAAGTCTTCATTGTGCTCTTCCAACCATTCTCGGTCGCATTTTCGTGCTGCAAGATCACATCCGTTCCTGGAAAGACAATCAGCATGTATGGGTGTACGTGTTCTGCAAGGACGTATTCAGATTCATAACGAATTCAGTCCATAGTGCCTTCCACAGGTAGAATGGATCCGGAGAATGCCACGAAAACATTCCTCAGACCATAACACTACTCCCACTAGCTTGTGTTCTCCCAGAAATGGTTGAAAAGTGTTTGTCCTCCGATGTTTCTCGCCTTATACGCCAACGTACATCCGTTCGTTGAAGCAGAAAACGTGACTCGTCGGAGAAAGCAATCCTTTGCCAATCAGCGGAGGTTCAATTCCGATACTGCCGTGCAAATGTAAGCTTTTTCTGCCGATGCACCTTCGTTAGCGTAGGTGCAGTGAACCATCCGTCTGCACCGGAGCCCTATACGCAGCAGGGTTTGCTGATCTGTCGTTTTAGACACACTTCCGGTAGCCCCCTGGTTCATTCGGAGAGTGAGTTCCTCCACTGTAGCATGTCGATCGGCCCTCGTGCATCTTCGCAGCCGACGTTCATTTCTCACATCAATGGCACGTGGTGCTCTGCAGTTTGCACGTCGCTTATTCGCAATGGTGCCGTTTCTCCAGTCACGATACACTCTAACCACACCAGTACGCGAACAGTTCACAAACTGCGCTGTTACAGAAATACTGCCACCCTTGGCCCGAAAGCCGATAATCATCCCTTTTTGCAAATATGATAAATCGCTCCTTTTATCCATGACAGCAACGAGTGACATGTTTTTAGAATTCCTACAGCACACCATATATATTAATACCCTCCAAGTCAGCTTACGACACGTACCTTCTGTCACCCGCTACACGCTGTTGACGTCAAAAGTAGGAGGTGTTCACAATAATGTGACTCGACTGTGTATATAAATACATATATAATTTTTTACGCAACAGCCCCACCCAACCTCACGGGATCACATCCTGTGTCGATCTCCTTACAAATACTTTTTTCCTCACCCCTCCCTTCTCTGTTGGCTATTAGTTCTAAAGGTCCAGAAGCAGTGGTAAATTTCTTTTTCTTTGTCTTCCCCATTATTTCTTATCCTTAAACAGCAAATGTTCTCCTTTACTCAAGGTGAGATAAATTCTCAAAACTGATTCTTGTACATAATATAAATAATTTTATTCCTTACCGCCCAGTATTGGTCCTTTTCTTTCGTTCTTTATTTACTTCCAAAAGATTTCTTAACTGTTCTTGTTTATTTCCTTCTTTTCTATGAACTCATTTATTCCTTCCTACTTTTTTGTAAATAGCACTGTTTTTACGTTTTGTTCTAGTTCCTCAGTTAAGAAACTATTTCTGGTTTTGTTCCGTTTTTTCCGTTGTAAATATAAAAATTTTGCATATATTTGTATTGAAATTTCTTCTCGTTTTTTGTTGGGTTGAGGTCACCGTTTAATTCTAGTTAATCTACTTGCATCAGTATAGTTTTGTCTCATTTTCCCTTTTATATAAAATAGGCAATGTCAATTTTTATTTTCATATATTTGATTCAAATATCTTCTCGTCTTCAACGGTTAGCTTTGGGTTGCGCAACGCTTAAATCCTTTGCCTTGTTAAGATGAACATTTTTTCTTATCTTTAAATAATATATATATATATATATATATATATATATATATATACACTGAAGAGCAATTCAACTAGAGATACCTGTCTGGTAACGTGTAGCACCACCTTCCGCCGTGATGACGGCGGCGATTCGTCTCGGCATGGACTCGACAAGACACCAGAAGCGTTGGGAAGCCATACGGATCCACGATCCCTGAACAAGCTCCCACAGTTCACGAAGATTTGATGGAGGGGGGTTAGAGCCTCGAACATCTCCCTCGATAGCATCCCAGATGTGCTCGATGGGATTGAGGTCAGGTGACCTAGCTGGCCAAGGAAGCGAGGTTACGTCGGTGTAGTGTTCATCCAACTATTCGGATACCATTCAGGAGCGATGGCACGCTGCATTGTCTTGTTGCAGGATTGAGGTCCCCAGTGGAATGTTGAAGACGCACAAACGGAAGCAAATGGTCGTCTAGGATATCCCGGTAACGTTGACCTGTGAGGGGCGATGTCACACGTACCAGGGGTTACATTTCAGTCCACGTAAACAGTCCACAGATGAGAAGGCCACCCCCACCAGCTTGAAGAGTACTCTGCTGCCAAGAAGGATCCATCGCTTCATGTGGTTTGCACCGTATACTCGTATCCTGCCATCCGCATGTACCAACGTGAATCTCGACTCATCAGTTTAGGCAACATTTTCCCACATGTCTAGGGTCCAGTGGCGATGTTCCCGCTCCCATGCTAATCTTTGCAGCCTGTGATGTGCGGTCAGCAGTGGTACACTCGTGGGACGATGGCTTCTGTACCCCATAGCGAGGAGATGGTTCTGGATGGTGTGGCTACTTACACGTTTTTGTGCACCAGCGTTAAATTGCCGAGTGATTTCTTGCACTGTATCCCGTCTATCCGCTGTTACAATGCGAGCAAGCCGACGATGACCCCGCTCATCCACACGCTGTTGTCCACGGCAGTTGGCCCTTGCAGGGATAGTTTTACCGGACTCGATGTACTCACGGTGCACCCGTGACACAGTGGCTCGTGAAAATTCCAGGGCCTGCACGACTTCCGAGATGAAGTGACCCATTCGTCGGGCCCCGACAATTCGCCCACGATCAAATGCGCTTAGATCCTTCGTCTTACCCATACTGCGTCCGGCTCTTACTGATTCCCGTCGCATCACTCCTTATATTGTCGGATCGCTGCATACGTCGTGTCGTTTCCGTTTACAGGGCCGCCCACAGCGCCACATTTGCATAACGCCAGCTGTCTCTAATTCAATTGCTCCAGTGTATATATATTATATTGACAAAAGTCATCGGACACCTAGAAGAGAAAGAAAAACCGTAGCATTTATGGACATATCGTGTCGGTCCACCTTTGGCCTTAATGCATGCACTGACCCTTCGAGACAAGTTTTCGTCAAGGTTTTGAAACACAGCGATAGGTATGCGCTTCCATTCAGAACATAATGCTGCCATTAACTGTTGCTTAGTAGTAGGCCTTGGTTCCAAACGTCTTATGCGGAGCTCTAATTCATTCCAGCCGTGCTCTATGGGATTAAGATCAGGTCTCTGTGCTAGCCAGTCAACACAGGATACGGAATTATCGTCACACCACGCCGTAACAGTCCTTGCTTTATGACTCGGTGCTTTATCCTGCTGGTACCAACAAGACTCGGTTCCATAGCATTGCCACAGAATAGGTAGGATATAATTGTCGAGAATATCGAGGTAGACTTCCTGTTTAACACGTTTGTCCACGATAACCAATGGGTCGGGATCATACCACGAAATATACCCCCACACGAGTACACTACCAACTCCAAAATTGACCGTAGGAACAGTACACTGTGGTAAATACCGTTCCCTCGGCTGCCGCCATACCCACACACGGTCATCAGACTGATGAATCGTGTATCTGGATTCATCAGTGTATAGGACCCTGTTTCCATTGATCTAAGGTCCACGAAAAATGTTCTTTACACCATTCTAAACGACGAGTATCATTGCGAGTGGAGATGAAAGGCTTATGAGCAGCCGCACGACCACGGTAACACATGTACACTTACCATACCTGTGAATGGTACATGCACGCACCGAAGTTCTAGCATTGTTTCTCACCTGTACACTGAGGTTTAGTGCAGTACTCCGTCGATTAACTGCATGTAACGACTCACCTGGGGCTTCGATGTCCTCTATCACTGATTTTCTTTGATCTGCCGGTACATTTTGCTGCTTCAGACACGCCATGTGTCTTCCACTTGTTCAGCAAATCCAAAACAGTTGAGTTCGGTATGTTTAAATACCTCTCGGTTTCTCTTATGGACAACCCACTAATACAACACCCAACAACATTTCCTTTCTCAAAGTCAGTTCTCTACCGCCGCGACATTTTCATTCAACCTCACGGTGTGATACGATCGCGGCCAGCTGCAGGCTTGTTTTTATACCGTTTGCAGCTGTACTTAACAACGTAGCGGATCCGTTCATTTACTTTTGAAGGGGTGTGTCCGGCTACTTTTGTCAATATAGTATATATATATATATATATATATATATATATATATATATATATATATATATATATATATAACCAATGGGTCGGGATCATACATAACGGAATACAGAGGATAACGTGATCAAAACATTATGGCAAAATACAGCTGTATTTGCTGGTAAACTGAAAAATAACATTTCCATGTAACATGGTTAGCAAGAGGTTGAACCGCCATGAACTGCGTCACACTGTGCAATTCTGGCATGGAATCTGTCGTACAGATGTTGGATGTGAGTTTGGGGTATTGAGTTCCAAGCATCCTCAACCTGGACGCGTAAATCTGGGATGGTCGTGGCTGGCAGTGGAGACCGGATAAGTCGTTGTCCCATAAAATCCCACACGTACTCAATGGGGGACAAATCCGGTGAACGTGCAGGCCATGGAAGTTGTCTTACACCCTGAAGTGCATGTTGCGTTGCACGTGCCGTGTGTGGGCGTGCGTTATCTTGCTGGAAAAAAACCACGATGGACCGACCTTACAAACGGCACAACAACAGGCTGAATGATGTTGTTGATGTAGGAGGTGCTGTTTAACGTACCCGGTACAAACACTAGTTGTGTACGGGAGTGATAGCTGATCGCTCCCCGCACCAGGAGAACAGGTGTAGGCCCTGTGCGTCGCTGGCGGATGCAAGAAGGGTGGAGACGCTCCCCTGTGCGTCTGCGAACCCGCATACGGCCATCGGAGGCTCCCAAGCAGAATCTGCTTTCATCGCTGAATACGGCAGATCGCCATTGCGCACTCCAGTGCAGACGTTGGCGACACCACTGCAGCCGTTCCTGACGGTGGGCTGGAGTCAGAGGTACACTTGCCAGAGGCAAACGTGCACGTAGTCCTGCATCCAGTAGACAGTTGCGAATTGTTCGCACAGTCACCTCAGGTGCAACGGCAGCTCGGATTTCCGTCGCAGTGGATGTTCTGCTTGACAACGCAGCTCTTCTTATGCGTCGATCGGTCCGCTCATCAGTCCGTCTGTGACTCCCGGTTCCACGTCTTCTCGTGTGGGAATGCTCCGCGGACCATCTACGCCATCATCGTATCACCACCGATACTTCTCGTCCAATTCGCTCCGCAATACGACGATACGACCATCCGGTCTCGCAGAGTCCGACTAGACCACCTCGCTCAAAGTCCGATAACTGCTGAAATCGTACACTTCTTCCATGTCCAGGCATTGCAGCTTCTTCAGGGTCTTCGCACGTGTTCGTACGTCGATGACTGATTACATTCACTTCGCCGTACTCCTTAAATACCACTGACGATAATTTGCATATTATGCCATGCTGTGGCGTAAACGCTCACCGGTTGGTCCCGAAATTAACATCACACCTACGTAAACTCGACCCCATTAACATATGTAAATTTAATGATTGTCCGCCAATTCCTTCTTGGTGTTCTTTTTTTACTTTCCACCAGTATATATATATATATATATATATATGCAAAGTAGGGTGGACTGAAGTGTACTCGTCGTAGCATGAATTAAATAAAAAGAGTAATATGTAAATAAGGAAAGCGTTCATGTCGAAGGAAACATGCTATACAGGCAAAGCATGCGCAAGAAACTTGCTGATATGAAACGTGTAGATAATTTAGGGCATCATAGTATTATTTTGCGCATTTTATTACGCAAATTGTTTAAATTTCCGGCGGGTGTTATTTTAATGAAATCGAGTTTTTCCTATTGAAAAATAAAAAAAAACGTTTGATATACACATTATTACATTTCGTTAAATATTTCGTTTCTTTACGAAGCTCTCTTTCTGAAATTCCTTTGAGAAAAGCAGTCGAAACGAAAGGATATCATACTAGCATATTTTATTAAAAGTAACGCCTATTTGACAGAAACCGGTGTAATGAATTATTGCAATATCAATAAATGTTGCATCAAAAGTTCTCCTTAAGCTATGTTTAATACATCGAAAGCTCTGCGCTGCGCCCTCCGATATCAAAAGAACTGAAAACATAAGGGAAAATTTAATGAACTCAGGTATGTGTTATGCAATACGAGCTGCCTTTGAGCAGAAAAATTTGGCTTTCTGGTTGGAAACAAAATCGATAAATATCAGACACTTCTGTAATTTTTGAAATCTCCGTTCGCCAAGACGAAGATTTGGTTTGAACAAATGACTCAACGGATTTCACATCCCGAACAGATTTCTTCGGTAATTCCACTGTTCAGCACAAAATTACATCCTACGCACCGAGCAACAGACATGATTTTCTTCTGTGGAAAGAAGCAACTTGTACATTTCTTTCTACTTACTTGGAAGAGGACTGGCACATTTTTCTTTCTTTCTACTTTTTCTTTCCCGTGATACATGATGTAAGATATTTCATCTTTCAAAATAAAAGCAGAAAAAGTATAGGGAAAGATACGAAAAACTTATTAACACTTTCCGAACTCGGGAATGCTTTTTCGCAGAGTAGACTTTCTGTTCAAATAAGAAGAAAACTTAGACCGAAACTTCTGCGAAAGAAAGAAACGATCCGGATAGAAGCATTACATTACTCAATGAAAATGGTGTATGATATTCTGAGATAACGTATTTGAATGACATTATTTACCATGTTCTAGGGTAAGATGTATTCCCAATACATATGTAAAAATTATCCCAAGAGTAACAGCATAATAGTCACCAGTGCATTAGTTTTTAGCAGAGACTTCAGTAAAATTTCTATGTAGTGAGTTTTCAAAGAAAACATATTACCCAGGTAGTTATCTATAAAAGAACGAAAACGTGTCACCCAATAAGTAATCTCTTAAATAAGAAACACATGTCACCCAGCACATTATTTCTTTGAATTAAGAAAACGTGTCATGCAGCACAGTAATCCTTTAAATAAAGGAAACGTCACAGAGCAAAGTAACCTCTTAAGTAAAGAAAGCGTGTTATCCAGCATATTAATTCCTTAACCGAAGGAAACGTGTTCCGAAGAACAGTTATCTCTTAAATAGAGAAAACGTCATCCAGCATTGTAATTCTGTAAATAAAAAAAGCGTGTCACTCAGCATTATAATCCCGTAAATAAAGAAAGCGTGTCACTCAGCATTATAATCCCGTAAATAAAAAAAGCGTGTCACTCAGCATTATAATCCCGTAAATAAAGAAAGCGTGTCATCCAAGACAGTAATCTGCTAAGAAAACGTATCACCCAAGAAGTAAAACCACGTCACCCAGCATATTAATCACCTAAGTAAAAAAAACTTATCATCTAGAAGACTATTGCCTTAAACAAAAGAAACGTGTCACCCAGCAAAGTAATCCCTTAAATAAAGAAAACGTGTCGTCCAACAAGCAAATATCTTATGCAAAGAAAACGTGTCACCGAAATCAATAATCCCATAAATAAAGAAACTGTGTCATTCTGCAAGAAATCCCTTAAATAAAGAAACTGTGCAATTCTGCAAGAAATCCCTTAAGCAAAGAAAATGGCTCACTGTGCACAGTAATCTCTGAAGTAAAAAACGTATGTCACCTGTCAAGTAATTCCTTAAGTATGGAACATCTATCACCCAACGCGTTATTTCTGAAGTACAGAAAACCTGTCACCAGTACAGTTATCCCATAAATATAGAAAACGTGTCAAAGAGCACAATAGTCTACAATTAAAGGAAACGTGTCACACAGGATGTCCCTCTAATCAAGAAAACGTGCCATGCAGCACAGTACTCCCATGAATAAAGAAAACGTGTTACCCATTACCCAGCACAATAATCCGTTAAATAGAAAACGTGTCACTAGTATGTTATTCCCTTAAGAAAAATAAAACGTCTCACCCAGCGAGTAATCAGTTAAATACAGAAAACATATCACTAGTACCTTATTCTCGTAAGTAAAGAAAACGTGCCACTAGCCTATTAATTCCTTACGTAAAGAAAGCGTGTAACTCAGTACAGTAATCTCTTATATGAAGAAAAGTTGAAACCCAGCTATCCCTTAAGTAAAGAAAATATACCATCCAGCAGAGTAAGCCTATAAGTAAAGAAAACGTGTCACTCAATACAGTAATCTCCTAAGTAAAGAAAACGTGTGACTCCGCACAGCAATCTGTGAAACAAAAGAAACGTGTCACCCAGCAAGTAATCACTTAAGTAAAGAAAACGTGTCACTAGAATATTATTTCCTTAAGCAACGAAAACTTGTCACCCAGCCAGTAATCCCTTAAGTAAAGAAAACGCGGTGATTTATAAGTGAAAAAGACGTGCCATCTAGCACAATAATTTCTTAAGTAAAGTGCCACCCAGCACAGTAATCCCTGAAGTAAAAAAAAATGCCACCGAGCACAGTAATTCCTAAAAAAATCTAAATGTTAGCCAACAATGGAAAAAAATATGCTCATCCTTTTTTTAGCACGTCTTTTGTAAAAACTGATCGTGCTTATGTTATCTGTTTGACCGTCCGTCCGTCTGTACCCACGATATCTCTGCAACTATTAGTCCGATTTAAAAAATTCTTTTTGAATTGGGAAGCTTGAAATGTGCGAATGATGATCCTTTATTTCGTTATTTTTTTTTTTTTTTACGATGTACAATTTTGCCGCTAGAGGGCGTAAATGCAGATGATGTCGAAATCAAAAATGCGTTTTATTACACATATTTGCTTCTAAACATCCGATTGAAAAACTTCTTTTATCTTTCGATTCCATTTATGTCGAAGAGTATTTTAGATATAGTTACTTTTTCAAATTACGCATAGATTATCCACTAGGGGGCGTAAAAGTATATTACATTTTTCCCGATGACTCTTCCTCTAAAACTCCGATTTGAAAAAGACTTTCTTCAGCGGATACATCTTCTGTTGGAAAATCGTTTGCATATAATTTCGAATTTTTGATGAGGAATACTTCGGCCACCAGGGGGCGTAAGTGTAAATTGTTTGCTTATGATGTATTTTCCATAAAATCTGAGCTAAAATATCGATTGAAAAAATTCTTTCGTGGACTGATGCCACTCATATCGATAAACCTTTTCGGAATATTTTCTTCCTAAAATATTCCACAGTTTCTCCGCCAGGGGGCGTAGATGTATATCTTATTTTTGTCAATATCTCTACTTCTAGGAGTACGATTTGAAAAATTCCTTCTTTGTTGGATAATGTTTTCCGTGTGACATCTTTTTCATATAATTTCAAAATTTCCAAGTAATTCATAGACTTTCTGCTAGGGGGCGTAGCGGTAAATTGCGTTTACCATTATATCTCTGCTTCTAAATCTCCGATTTGAAAAATTCTTTCAGCACCGGATACGGCTCCGGATGAAAAGTAGTTTGCACTTAATTTCTATTTTTTGTAAAAAATGGTTTGGCCACCAGGGGGCGTAAATCTTAATTTCCACTTCTGATGTATTTGCAGCAAAATATGAGCTTCTAAATTCTCGATGGAAGAAAACGTCGTTTGTAGACCGATACTACTGATGTCGACAAACCTTTTAGAAACATTTTCTTCTTTAAAAAGTGCATGGTTTCTACGCCAGGCGGCGTAGATATACATCATAGTTTTGTCAATATTTCTACTTCCGGAAGTCCGATTTGAAAAATTCCTTCTTTGTTCGATAGTGTTTCCAATGTGGCATGTGGTTCATATAATTTCAAAATTTTCAAATAATTCATAGACTTTCCGATATGGGGCGTAAAGGTAAATTGCGTTTCACCCTATATCTCTGCTTCTAAATCTCCGATTTGAAAAAAATTTTCTGCACCGGATACAGCTTCTGATGCGATATCCTTTGCACATAATTTCTAATTTTTGTAAAAAGTGGTTTGGACACCAGGTGGCGTAAGTCTTAATTTCCGCTTCTGATGTATGAGCAGCAAAATATGAGCTTCTGAAATCTCGATTGAAAAAAAATTCGTTTGTTGACCGACACTACTGATGTCGACAAACCTTTTAGGAATATTTTCTTCTTGAAATAATGCATAGTTTCTCCGCCAGGGGGCGTAGATGTATATCTTATTTTTGTCAATATCTCTACTTCTAAGAGTCCGATTTGGAAAATTTTTCTTTGTTGCATAGTGATTCGGATGCGAAATGTTTTTCCTATAAATTCAAAATTTACAAGTAAATTATAGACTTTCCGCTTGGGGGCACATAGGTAAATTGCGTTTTTTGCGCTATTTCTGCTCCTAAAACTCCGATCTGAAAAATTCTTCCTGTATCGCATACAAGACCTGATGGAAAATATTTTTCACAAAATTTCTAATGTTTCGTAAAGAATGGTTTGGCCACCATGGGTCATAATTGTTAATTTCTGCTTCTGCTGTATTTGTAGCAAAATCTGGGCTCTTGAAAACTCGACTAATTTTTTTCTTGGACCGATATCGCTCATATGGATAAACCTTTTGAGAATACTTTCTTCCTAAAATAATGCACGGTTTTCCCACCAGGGGACGTAAAGTCACATCTTATTTTTGTCGATATCTCTGTTTCTAAGAGTTCGTAAGCTCACGATTTCGTTTAGAGCAATATCTGAGGGATTAAAAACCCGACTGAAAAACTTCTTTCTTCCGTCAGATACTATTGTTTTCCATACCGATTCCATTGACTTTGAATAGCTTTGATAAATTTAATTTACGTCAGAACGGATTCAAAAGACGTGCTTGACACCCGAAAATTCGGTGTCACCGTTTTTGTTTAATGTTCTTATTCCAGTTATTGAGCGTTTTCAGAAAATTATGTAAAGATTAATACTGAGTGTGAGGGTAAGATGCTTTGTAACCGGAAGTTAACGCTAGAAAGTACTGTTACTAGCCATAGTGCTGTTGTATGAAAAATTTCTTCACACCGCTGCACACAGCTTTACCACACTCCAGCATCTATGCTTTTTTAACTTCTCAGCAAGCTAGTGTGGGGGTTTAACGACCCTGCCAGGCGCTTAAATTTATAAGAAATCTCCTGTACAAAATTTAGAGCCCTTGTTCCCACGGAAACGGTAACATCAACGAGCACGCGACATAAGGATGCAGGTTCGATGCTATGTTCCAGATTATGTGACATCAGAAATTTCAACCTGGGCCCAAAGAGGGCGATTTGTCAGGAGCAAGAGCCTCTGACCTCCATTTCACCGAGACAGTTTTCGTGTTTTACAAGGAGCGTTCGAAACGCGCTTTATACATGTCTGTAGGTCTTCACTCGTTGCTCTGAAGTAAACGAGTTACACCGTGAGTGGAAGCTTGTCTAAACTTGACATTGCGTGTCAAAAACAAAGACCGAAACCTGGTTTCTCTCTGCGCTAGCGGCGTGTAACGTTCGACCTGCGAAATCCGTGCGTTGTATCTAGGGAGCCTACTATAGATGGGAAAATATTTTACATATAAATTACAGCTTGGGGACGACACGAAAAAGCAGTCACGCCGATGTATTCACAAAGTGTAAGTGGATCGTGACTGTTCATATGACACTGTTACGGGATGGATTCGCGACAGCGTTGATAGCTCGAAACAGAGTCCGGGTCCGGAATCGGTTTCGGGCTGCATAATATTTACTACGGTTCGGGCTCGGGCTCTGACGCAGCGAGAAGTAGAGAAAGATAATTTACTTTTGGGGGACTTGAGAGGTCTTTTTTTGGGCATGGGTAGAAAATGCTATAGGCCACGTGTTAGCGGGTTTCTGCATAGAAGGAAAACTTATTCTAGAACTGCAGATACTAGGCAGTAAAAAGCACGCCAACGAAATAATTTTGCCCCCTTCCTTAAAGTAACATCTCCTTGCTTCTTCGATTGAGCAAAGTACATAGTTTTTAGCGCCTCTCTATCTTTTCGGATGCACTGGCGCCCGAAACATTTCAGCAAGAAACGAATGGTAAAAAAAAAATCGCGCTGATGTATCATAGAAACAGACACAGGCCCCTTTTCCACTTCCCAGTTGAGAAAGACATCGGTTAACTGCAAAGGGGAAGAGAGTGGAAGTTTAGAACAAATGACTTTTTTTTCTTTTAGTGCCAGGACAGGTTAGTCATAGCTTCCGGGGTTGTTAGAAAAGAATGGTAGAGTTTCAAAAAATTCTCTCGTGCAGGAAAACTGCCGTGAACGAGATAATCATGGCTGCTATTCATGAACTCATTAAGAAAAACCCACAAATCGCTGCTCAGGTAACAAGTTGAGATGTTGGTGTATCAATTATCATTATGGAAACAATTACACATCGACATTTAAAGTTCCACATGTTTGATGTCAAATGGGTACCGCATAAACTGGCAAAACAGCCAAAAACCTACAGTTGACTCGTGCAAGGAGATGATGGCAGTGTTTGAACCTAATGACCCTAAACGCTTAACAGATTGTTTCATAGGTGATGGTCTTGTTACTCTACAACTTTCAGATAGACAACTACGTTTGGGTTGTGAAAAACTGAACAGCCGCTCCAAATCCTTTGACGACACTTTAATCCGAAGAAGAGGTTTTTCACACTTTTAGCACGTCTTTTGTAAAACAAGATCGTGCTTATGTTATCGATTTGTCCGTCAGTCCGTCAGTCAGTCTGTAGACACCATATATCTGTAACTATTAGTTTGATTTGAAAAATTCTTTTCGCATTGAGAATCTTGAAATATGCGAATGATGAT
Source organism: Macrothele yani (assembly GCA_039090855.1). Lineage (NCBI taxonomy): Eukaryota > Metazoa > Arthropoda > Arachnida > Araneae > Macrothelidae > Macrothele > Macrothele yani. Next base: position 65,402,657 of record CM077028.1, on the reverse strand, counting down.
CCTTTATTTCGTTTTTTTTTTTTTTACGATGTACAGTTTCGCCGCTAGAGGGCGTAAATGCAGATGATATTGGATTCAAAATACATTTTATTCCATATATTTCCTTCTAAACATCCGATTAAAAAAATCTTTTATTTTTCGATTCTATTTATGTAGAAGAGTATTTTAGAAATAGTTACTTTTTCAAGTTACGCATTGATTTTCTGCTAGGGGGAGTAAAAGTAAATTACGTTTTCCCCGATATCTCTAAAACTCCGATTTGAAACATTTTTCTTTCAGCGGATACAGCTCCCGATGGAAAATATTTTGCATATAATTTCTAATTTTTGGTAAACAATACTTTCGCCATCAGGAGTCGTAAGTGTTAATTTTTGCTTTTGACGTATTTGCCATAAAATCTAAGTCTATAAACCTTTTCGGAATATTTTCTTCTTAAAATATTGCATGGTTTCTCCACCACGGAGCATAGATGTATTTCTTAATTTTGTCAATACATCTTCTTCTAACAGTCCTATTTGAAAAATTCTTTCTTTATTGGGTAGTGTTTTCGGTGTTATATGTTTTTCATATAGTTCCCAAATTTTCAATTAATTCATAGGCTTTGCGCTAGGGGGCGTAAAGGTAAACTGCATTTCCCCCAATATTTCTGCTTCTAAAGCTCCGATTTGAAAACTTCTTTCTGCACCGGATACAGCTCCTGATGGGAAATCCTTTGCATATAATTTCTAATTTTTGGTAAAAATTTAGTTGACCACCAGAGGGCGTAAGTCTTAATTTCCGTTTCTGACATAATTGTAGCAAAATCTGAGTTTCTAAAATCTCGATTGAAAAAAATCCTTTGTGGACCGGCAATACTCACGTCGACAAATTTTTAAAGAATATTTTCTTCTTAAAATAATGCACGGTTTCTACTTTAGGGAGCGTAGATGTACATCTTATTTTTGTCAATATCTCTACTTCCAGGAATCCGATTTGAAAAATTCCTTCTTTGTCGGATAGTGTTTCCGATGCGAAATGCTTTTCATAAAAATTCAAAATTTTCAAGTAAATCATAGACTTTCCGCAAGGGAGCGCAAAGGCAAATTGCGTTTCCCCGATATTTCTGCTTCTAAAACTCCGATTTGAGATATTCTTACTGTATATCGCATACAGCTCCTGATGGAAAATGTTTTTCATATAATTTCTAGTATTTGATAAAGTATGGTTTAGCCACCAGGGGCCGTACGTGTTAATTTCTGCTTCTAATGTACGTATTTGCAGCAAAAGCTGAGCTCCTGAAACTCGACTAAATTTTTTTTTCTTGGACCAATACCGCTCAGATCGAAAATCCTTTTGAGAATACTTTCTTCCTAAAATAATGCATATTTTTCCCGCCAGGGGGTATAGATGCGTATCTTATATTTTTCCATATCTCTGCTTCGAAAAGTCCGATTTGAAAAATTATTTCTTAGTTGGAGCGCGTTCCCGCTGCGAAATGTTTTTCATATAAATTCAAATTTTTCTTAACGCACAAGTCTGCAACCAGAGGGCTTAAGGTCACGATTCCGTTTACAGCGATATCTGCGGGATTAAAAACCCAATTGAAAAACTTCTTTCCTCCGTCAGATACTATTGTTTTCCATAGCGGTTCCATTGACTTTGAATAGCTTTGATAAATTTAATTTGCTTCAGAACAGATTCAAAAGACGTGCTCATTGCACCCGAAAACTCGGTGCCATCTTTCTTGTCTTCTTTGTTTTCAATTCACAGGCAGTGTGAAAAATACCTTAACTGAAAAAATCACTGTGAATGGCCGATACTGCATCGATACTGCTTTACTCAAAATGGATAGGAATTGAATGAGCAGCGTCCACCAACAGACGTGACAAGAGTTCTACTTCTTTATGACAATTCCAGATAGTGCTCACAAAATTTGACAAGTTATGTCTTGCCAGGAGGAGGGAAAATGAATCAGTTACATCAACCTGCATATTCACCTGACCTAGCACCGGGTGATTAATTGTTTCAAAAACTTAATAACGAACTTTCTTGGAAGCCATTTTCACTGAAAGCCCAAAGCCTTAATAGATGACACCTTCGAATTTTAATATTTATTAAAGTAAAATGGTGTACATTGTTACGAAATAAACACTGCTCGCTCAGTTCGCCGATCCAACTGCTTATCATACTCATTAGATTGGAAACCAGCTCGCAAATCCTCATACGTTTCGTTTCACCGAAGAGAGAAAACTATCTTCTCTTGTATAAAGAAGTTCTTAATATTATTCATTCCCAATTTATTCGAAGTTCTAGTAATTAACTCAGAATAGCCAAATCTGAAAAAAGAACCTCCAATATTTAAGGATCTGCAAAAGTATTCTATTCTCCAGTCACGTGCTTGTGTATTGACTGACAGAGGCTTATTTCCCCATTTGCGTTTCCCAGATAAACCGGTAATAACCCATATTGCTTATCTGAGAAAATCTTGAATCGCCAGTCAGCATCGGTACAATGGCCATCTCGACGTAAATAACTCGTACATACACATTCTTATAAGACTTCCAGGAGCTCCAAATTTAATAACGACGACTCTTAGATATTAGTGAATTCCCAACAAAAGTGGTTGCCATAGCAATTAATTAATCCAATCATATTCTCTGGTGATCAGACAAGTAGGTTCGTAAATAGAATTTTCGCATTTCTTGTGATGAAACAACTACCGTTATTTTGTGTAGAATTAGGTAATTCACTTGATTGTCATTATTTTTACGCATAATTTTTGTTGATTCCAGTAAGGGATTTCTTGCAAGCGAAATTTTATTGTGTTCTTTCTCCGCCGACAGGACAAGACTTCGAACCGTATATCGTGAATTTGTACTGTAATTACAATAGTAAATGTGGGCTCTGGGACGCTAACATTTTCCTTTATATCACAGAAAGTTTTATATCCCATTGCACACAGAGATCATGGAAAAGGTCCAGAGATATTTAAGTTTTTGGTGGAGGATTTTTGAAAGACAATAAGACAAAACTCAAGTGTTTACCTCGTTAAATGTTTCCTATTTCGTCTTCTTAAATCCTAAAACAGCCTGCACTTATTTTCTTATTTGCACTTTATTATTTGACTGATGGACCATTAATGGATTTATATGATTTGACCGATTGACCATTAGTTGATGTTTTTCGTGCGGCTGTCATTCAAATCGTTATCTCCTAAAGTCTTCACACTTTATTTTTCTTCTAACCTTCCTTAAATCTTTCTCGAAATGTCTTTTTATAGTACAAACGGGGTAGGAAAAAGGTTGCTTTTTGCTGGAATTCATTTAAACAAAAAATATTTTCGGTTTATATTCATCCCCATGCCCTGTAGATTAACATACTAAAAATCTACGTTCATACCTTTGGGCTAACGGCCGCCATATTGGAATATGGCGGTCAAAATCAGTTTTTTCCAATTATCTCATAAACGAGTGATCTTATCAAAAAAAGTTTCAAATGAAAAATATACCTTATAGAAATTACTAAAAATAGGTTACTATCAACATTTGCCTAGAACCGTGAATCGTTTTGTGAAATTACGTCGTGGCGTCACGAAACGATTTTAGTGTATCATATGAGAAAGTTCAACGTTATGTGAAGTCTTCTGTAATGAGCGAGAATGTGACTGTTTCTGTTGAACCTGGAAGGTTTTGTCAGTGGGTAGCAGATAATGTTGATCACAACATTGCTACTATAGATGGACATGATACATTTCATGGAATGGGAATAATAATGCGTTCAACAAATCGAAATGAAAATCTTCCCACAGAAGAATTAAAAGTTCAGCGTTTACACAATCACGGGTTAAAGCCGCTGATATAGTTGCTACAGAATAGATACCATTCCCCTTATATGAGTCTGAAAATAAGGGTTTGAGAAACATTTGTTTTAAAAAGGTTGTGAATAGTACTTTCAGTGACAACCTTATCGATCTTCTATGGAATACAAGGAGATTATTGAAAAACCCTCGTCCTGGATGGTCCGGTTACATGCAAAGTGTTGTAGTTGGAGATCACACAGGACCAGCAACAGTTAACTTTCTTCCTGTGATTGACATGAATCCCACAAACTACAGCTGTATTCATACTACTTTGCATTTTGTTTGTGCTGAAGCAAAACGACTAAAAATAGATGTTCTATAATAACCTTTGATCAGTGCCTTTACATCAAAGCTCTGGAAGTTGTGAATTCTGTACCTCACGAGTTTGCTAACATCGTCATCCGTTTAGGAGGTTTTCACACTATAATGTCTCTCTTAGGCTCAGTAGGAGTATTAATGACTGGTTCTGGCCTGGAAGAGGTGCTACAGCTTGTGTATGCAGAGAACACATTACCACACCTATTGTCAGGGAAATCATACCCAAGGGCACTACGTGGCCATAATATAGTATCTGCTACACTTCAAGCACTGATCATTGCTGGTGTTTTGGATGATGACCTGAACTGTGAATCATGTTCAGCCGAAATGCTAAATGAAACTGATGAAAAAAATGGAAACCACTGATATGAGTCAACAAAATGTTGTTGAACTGGTGCAGCTGTTTAATGATGTGCTTCAAGAAAAGATAACAGTTGATATGGCAATGAACTTACCTATCCTGAAAAATCTTTAAGAAAACCTGAACAAGAAGAAGAATTAACTTAGTAGTCAAAGCCGGACTGCAAAATGAGGGCCAATGTATTTGAAATTGATGGATATTTCAAAACTCCTCATGTTGGCAAAAAGAAGAGGAAATTTTGAAATGCATCTTACTGCGATTAAATATATGCTGCCCTTTTTTGCAAGCTCTGGACATAATAACTATGCAAAATGTGCACGGGTATATCTACAGCAAATGAGAGATTTGAAGAACCTTCATCCAAAAGTATATGCAAGGTTCCATGAAGGATATTTCAAGATACGGCGATATGATAGACGACGGGGTTGGTATATTGGAGTGACATGGTCATTGAACAGACACTTATTAAGTCAGCAAAAGATCGATCTGGGACGACACGTGGAAGAGTAATGACTGATAGTCAAAAACCTTCATGGATTCTAAGTCAGCCTTCTTGCAGTGCTGTCACCATAGCAATAAACAATTTGACAGACAGTAATCGATATGATGAACAGAAACATGTGGAACTTTCTTTTGCAAGAATACCATGAGATATGAAACATACTGTACTATGAAGGTAATACAGTTTCTGAAGCTGCACAACCCATTTGAAACAAGCCTTCCTCAGTTAAGCAACATAGTAAATGGTCAAATGGATAGTGAAGGTAATGTGACTGCAGACGAAGCAGAACACATTATCTGGGAAATTCAGGCAGAACTGGATGGAAAATATTTCAGTGAAGTGCAGTTGAAAAAATCCCCAAGGTGTAACTATGAAGGTGCTAAGAAAAGGTACCGTGATTGTGGGAAAGGAAGTTCATATCGATCCACGCTTGATGATTCCAAGAATGCTAACTATGAATGATGACTCCAAGAATCGTGACAAGCTTGATGACTCCAAGAATGATGACAAGCTTGATGACTCCAAGAATGCTAACTATGAAGGTGCTAAGAAAAGATACTGTGATTGTGGGAAAGAAAGTTCATATCGATCCACGCTTGATGACTCCAAGAATGCTAACTATGAATGATGACTCCAAGAATGATGACAAGCTTGATGACTCCGAGAATGACTCCAATCTTGACTCCAAGCTTGATGACTCCAAGAATGCTAACTATGAAGGTGCTCAGAAAAGGTACTGTGATTGTAGGAAAGAAAGTTCATATCGATCCACGCTTGATGACTCCAAGAATGCTAACTATGAATGATGACTCCAAGAATGATGACAAGCTTGATGACTCCAAGCTTGATGACTCCAAGAATGCTAACTATGAATGATGACTCCAAGAATGCTAACTATGAATGATGACTCCAAGAATGCTAACTATGAATGATGACTCCAAGAATGCTAACTATGAATGATGACTCCAAGAATGATGACAAGCTTGATGACTCCAAGAATGCTAACTATGAAGGTGCTAAGAAAAGTTACTGTGATTGTGGGAAAGAAAGTTCATATCGATCCACGCTTGATGACTCCAAGAATGCTAACTATGAATTATGACTCCAAGAATGATGACAAGCTTGATGACTCCAAGAATGATGACAAGCTTGATGACTCCAAGCTTGATGACTCCACGAATGCTAACTATGAAGGTGCTAAGAAAAGGTACTGTGATTGTGGGAAAGAAAGTTCATATCGATCCACGCTTGATGACTCCAAGAATGCTAACTATGAATGATGACTCCAAGAATGCTAACTATGAATGATGACTCCAAGAATGCTAACTATGAATGATGACTCCAAGAATGATGACTAAGCTTGATGACTCCAAGAATGATGACTAAGCTTGATGACTCCAAGAATGATGACAAGCTTGATGACTCCAAGAATGATGACAAGCTTGATGACTCCAAGAATGCTAACTATGAAGGTGCTAAGAAAAGTTACTGTGATTGTGGGAAAGAAAGTTCATATCGATCCACGCTTGATGACTCCAAGAATGCTAGCTATGAATGATGACTCCAAGAATGATGACAAGCTTGATGACTCCAAGAATGACTCCAAGCTTGATGACTCCAAAAATGCTAATTTATTTATCCTTGAATCCAGACCCTAAAAATGCTAGTGATAACTTTAAATATGAACTTTGCACATGGCCTACATCTTTGTTTGGCCCTCTGAAAGAGAGAATGAGAAAAAGTGACAAATCTGTTCTGGGAAGCCAATTGGATGGCATAGTATCAAATAAAGATACGCTCAGCAGTAACTGCAATGAAACATACTATGTCATTGATGGTGGAGCATTTATTCAAAATTTAAGTTGGCCTTCAACTGGAACTTTTTGTGAAATCATTCAGAATTACAAACGCCACATAGAAAAGCACTAAGGTAAAGTTACAGTTGTTTTTAACGCGTACACGTCCTCTAGCACAAAAGACATGGGACAGGAAAGGCGCACAAAGCAACTTCTGTTACCATTTGTTTTGACCAAAATACAATACTAGTAACAAAAAAGGAACCATTTTTGGGGAACAAGGAGGACAAACAAGATTTTATACATATGCTAGGAAGTGAACTTCAAAAAGTTAACCATAATGTCATCCTCGAAGATTCCGATGCTGATTCAAAGATCATCAAAGCAGCTCTAGAACATTCAGAGAAAAGACATGTGACTGTTGTAGCAGATTGCACAGATATTCTGATCATGCTACACCATGCAAAGAAATATTTGGGGAACAAGGAGATAAAATTGTTATGCAGTCATTCAAAAGTAGTGGTAAAAAACGTAATCTTATTGACATGAATTCTCATCTCGGTGAAAAAATCTGTGCTATTCTGCTTTTTACGCATGTCTTGACAGGCTGTGATCCAACAAGCTCTCTCTTTGGAAAAGATAAAATGGAAGTTTTCCGTAATATCTGTACAGAAGAATTATTATATGAATGAAGATGCAAGTTTGGTCAGGAAGATATCCTTACAGAAGATGTTGTATCCGGAGGTTTGAAGGTATAAGTACCAGTGTATGGAGGGGATCCTGAAAAGAGACTCATTAGGCTCCCTGCGTTATACAACATATTTGAAGAAAATCTGTGTAGTAAAGAACGAATTTGTAATAAGTCGTCTACCACCAACTGAAAATGCAGCAAAGTATCACCTGCTTCGAGTTCATTATCAATGTACAATACGGAAAACACTTAATATTCATATTCTTATCCCAGCAAACTTTTGATGAAAACTTGTTAGTGAAAAACGCCATCCTATAACAACAGACGTGCCAGCAGCTCCAGAAGCCTTACTTAAACTGATCAGGTGTCCACAGTTGATCCATGTTCCAGGAACTGCAAATGCCGACGGTATGGAATCCTGTGCAGTGAGATTTGCACGAACTGCAATGGCAAAAATTGTACAAATATAATAGAATATGTGGACTTTGAAAGCGATTATTAAATAACCTTGCATTCCAAATAAACACAGGAGAATATTTTTTTATATTTGTGCTAACACATTTAGAATCACGTGTCATTTAATTAGTAATTGTTTAATTGGCATTTTTTTAAATTCATTTGCAGTTTAAGTAGATATATGTTTTCAATGATCTGCTGTCATTAAGCCCCCCTTTTTTTTACATCATGCTATGCCACTAGAACGGTGTCACCAGGTGATTTCACGAAACAATCTGCCGTGACGTCACCACGTGATTTCACGAAACAATCTGCCGTGACGTCACCACGTGATTTCACGAAACGATTCACGGTTCTAGGCAAATTTTGATAATAACCTTTATTTTACAGAATTTAATAAGGAATATTTTTCATTTAAAACTTTTTTTTTTGACACGATCACTCGTCCATGAGATATTTGGAAAAACCTGTTTTGGGCCGCCATTTTCCAATATGGTGGCCGTTGGGGCATAGGTATGAATGTAGTTTTTTAGTATGTTAATCTATACGATATGGTGATGAATATAAACCAAAAATAGTTTTTGTTTAAATTAATTCCAGCAAAAAAACTTAGTCACTTTTGTTTTCGGATAAAATTAGAAATCCTTCAGTGGGAGAAAACGTTAAGCGTATTTCGGCCAATATTTTATCATCTGATGGGAGCTTTTGTTTATTCCAGTTGCTCGCATAGTACTACTGCTACAGTCATTATCAAGATTCTATTTTGAATTTTCGTACTCTGTCTGCTTTGGGCTGCCATCTGTTATTTTTATTGGTTTTGAAATTCTATATGCGCTGTCTTTACGTGTTAAGAACTCTTTCCTACATTAAGACACAAAACTTCATAACCTCTCATGTGGCAGGTATAGAAAAATACTTTTTCCCCACTTTGTTTTTCAACGGAATTTTGCAGAAGCACTATTAGTCTTAAGAACATTAGTTTACATCCCGAGAATGAAAATGGCAAAGCTTTTCAGGCAGTCTTTTTTTCACAAGATGTGAAAATGTTACGTAAATTTTCTTTGCAAAACATATGAAGAAGCCTACATCTGATTTTGTAGTTCATGTTCAACGTAAATCCAACACGTTATTGTGCACACAAATACCTCGTGCTGCTTTCCACACCTGTTCAAAATCACCCGCTCTCACTGAGGATTTGAACACGTGTTACATGTAATTGAACTGAGTGGGTGATCACGTTACTGGTTAAGGTCTCTCTTCGTTGTTTGTGGAGGTGTTTCGGATATCGTCAGGCACGCTGACATTTCGTAACTTGTGACTCATACCTCTAATTTTACCTCCCGTCTAAGTTACTGCGTTCTTATGAATATTCGATTTCTTCTCGTTCATGATTTCCTAAACTTAACTCCACAAGTTTCTGCCGATGAATTTGATGTTGGCAATCGCGACAAAAGGTCAAAGGGCAGGCGACGTAATAAAATCCCCCTGAACTAAGAGTCCAGTGTGCATTCTTAAATGAGCGATTAATGGGCAATGTTAAAATGACGAATAATGTTAGATGTGCAATAATCGAATGTACAATGTTGAGTACACAGTATTAGTGTTAGTTGAGCAGTTCATGTTTTATGCAATGAATAGATGGCAAGAAAATTTTGTAAGATCGTATGGATATTGATTTTCTGCTCCGCGTGTTTTGTTGCGCGAAGGGCGTGTTTGTGGAAAGATTGTTTTGTACTGCGGAAGAATATAGGAGTGGTTTGGAAACCTGTAAGTACTGTAGGCATAATCGCGGAATTCTGGTCGTATTCTTTTAAGTGACATTTATGTGAAATTAAGTCTTTCAGCTTCAACGAGCAAATGAAATAATTCGGGTTTTACAGTGAAGCTGAATTCACTAAGTATGGGCTTAGAGCAGCCAAAAAGTTTGAACACGCAACGTGTAAACTAATGTTTTCCTTGAAGAAAAGTTGTCTTCATACGTACCTTTACGACGAAACTTGACCAGCATTCGAAGTATAGGCCATCGTGTTGCACCGTCTTTAGCCATCTGTCTGCCAGTTCTTCGTATCCGCAGCGGTACCAGCTCTTGTCCTTCGAGGCGAAAAACTCCTTCACCCCAGCTGCCACCTCCACTTGGTTGTTGAAGTGCCGCTCTCGAAGGAAGTGGGTCATGGACAGGAACATGTAAAAGTCGGACGGGGCAACGTCCGGACTATATACTGGGTGCGGCATCAGTTTGATGCCCTCAAGTTCCTGGAGTTTTGCCCGGGTCGTTCGCGCGGTATGAGGCCGAGCGTTGTCCTGCTGTAGAAGAGCGCGCTTTCTATTCCCCAATGCCGGGTACTTATCCTCCAAAATGGCATACATTCACTGCAGCTGTTCAGAGTGGAGGTTGGCGTTGATGGTCCGACCATCTAGAACAAATTTGTAATGGATTATCTCCTCGAAATTCCACCAGCCGCAGGGCATCACCTTGAGCTGGAAGCGCCCACGCTTGGCAACATGCTCTGGAAGCTGGCCCAGGCTCAACCATTGCCGTTGTGTGTTAGGATTACGGGAATAGACCCACTTTTCATCGCACGTAACAATTATCTTGATGAAACGTACATCGTGCACGTTTTCTAAGAGTTTCGTGCGCACTTCCACTCTGTGGTTTGCTTCAGCTGGAGTCAGTTCGTGAGAAACAATGCGGCAGCTGCTGTACACCTTGCGAAGTCCTGAAGGTGACGAACCACGGTGGTCTGTGATATGCCCAGCTCGCCTGATAATCTCCGAGTACTGGTTGTCGGATTTGTCTATACGGCCTTGCGCACGGCCTCGGAATCCACGGTTCGCGACCTACCTGACCTTGGCTGATCGTCGAGGTTTCTGTCACCCAAGCGAAATTTCTTGAACCATCTCGTTGCGGTGCTGTGGTTCTCGGAAAATTCCCCTTTCGCATGACAAATGTTTCGAGTTGCTTAAGCAGCGTTATGGCCGAGTTCAAACTCGTAAAGCAAAAGTTCCCTAAATAGCCGGTTGTGGCTGTTCATCTTTTAGGCGTCCCAACCACAGACAGAAGAACGACATGCAATGCTGTTCATAGCAACGACTACCACTTTATACCCCTTTCGACTGACGGCAGTGCGCGACTTGAACTAGTTTAAACATGTAACACACACGCCGCAGCACATGCGTTTATGCAAATATCGCAAAACTTTCGACTCACTTTCTGTAAACCAATATTTCTCTTCGGGAGCACGAGTAAGTGTAAACTGATGTGTTCCTTGGGGGTACGAGTAAACGTTAATTGAGGTTTTCCTTGGGGCACGAATAAATGTCAACTGATGTTTTCTTGGGAAGCCCGAAAAAGTGTAAACTAACGTGTTCCTTGGAGGCACGAGTAAACGTTAATTAATGTTTTCCTTGGGGCACGAATAAATGTTAACTGATGTTTTCTTGGGAAGCTCGAATAAATGTAAAATGATATTTTCTTTGGGGAAGCACAAAAAAGTATAAACTGAAGTGTTCCTTGGAGGCACGAGTAACCGTTAATTGATGTTTTCCTTGGGGCACGAATAAATGTTAACTGATGTTTTCTTGGGAAGCTCGAATAAATGTAAAATGATGTTTTTTTTGGGGAAGCACGAAAAAGTGTAAACTGATGTGTTCCTTGGAGGCACGAGTAAACGTTAGTTGATGTTTTCCTTGGGGCACGAATAAATGTTAACTGATGTTTTCTTCGGGAGCACGAATAAGTGTAAACTGATATTTTTCTTGGGGAAGCACGAATAAATGTTAACTGATGTTTTCTTGGGAAGCTCGAATAAATGTAAAATGATGTTTTCTTTGGGGAAGCACAGAAAAGTTTAAACTGAAGTGTTCCTTGGAAGCACGAGTAACCGTTAATTGATGTTTTCCTTGGGGCACGAATAAATGTTAACTGATGTCTTCTTGGGAAGCTCGAATAAATGTAAAATGATATTTTCTTTGGGGAAGCACAAAAAAGTGTAAACTGAAGTGTTCCTTGGAAGCACGAGTAACCGTTAATTGATGTTTTCCTTGGGGCACGAATAAATGTTAACTGATGTTTTCTTGGGAAGCTCGAATAAATGTAAAATGATATTTTCTTTGGGGAAGCACAAAAAAGTGTAAACTGAAGTGTTCCTTGGAAGCACGAGTAACCGTTAATTGATGTTTTCCTTGGGGCACGAATAAATGTTAACTGATGTTTTCTTGGGAAGCTCGAATAAATGTAAAATGATATTTTCTTTGGGGAAGCACAAAAAAGTGTAAACTGAAGTGTTCCTTGGAAGCACGAGTAACCGTTAATTGATGTTTTCCTTGGGGCACGAATAAATGTTAACTGATGTTTTCTTGGGAAGCTCGAATAAATGTACAATGATGTTTTCTTTGGGGAAGCACGAAAAAGTGTAAACTGATGTGTTCCTTGGAGGCACGAGTGAACGTTAGTTGATGTTTTCCTTGGGGCACGAATAAATGTTAACTGATGTTTTCTTGGGAAGCTCGAATAAATGTAAAATGATGTTTTCTTTGGGGAAGCACAAAAAAGTTTAAACTGACGTGTTCCTTGGAGGCATGATTAAACGTTAATTAATGTTTTCCTTGGGGCACGAATAAATGTTAACTGATGTTTTCTTGGGAAGCTCGAATAAATGTAAAATGATGTTTTTTTTGGGGAAGCACAAAAAAGTTTAAACTGACGTGTTCCTTGGAGGCATGATTAAACGTTAATTAATGTTTTCCTTGGGGCACGAATAAATGTTAACTGTTGTTTTCTTGGGAAGCTCGAATAAATGTAAAATGATGTTTTCTTTGGGGAAGCACGAAAAAGTGTAAACTGATGTGTTCCTTGGAGGCACGAGTAAACGTTAATTGATGTTTTCCTTGGGGCACGAATAAATGTTAACTGTTGTTTTCTTGGGAAGCTCGAATAAATGTAAAATGATGTTTTCTTTGGGGAAGCACGAAAAAGTGTAAACTGATGTGTTCCTTGGAGGCACGAGTGAACGTTAGTTGATGTTTTCCTTGGGGCACGAATAAATGTTAACTGATGTTTTCTTGGGAAGCTCGAATAAATGTAAAATGATGTTTTCTTTGGGGAAGCACAAAAAAGTTTAAACTGACGTGTTCCTTGGAGGCATGATTAAACGTTAATTAATGTTTTCCTTGGGGCACGAATAAATGTTAACTGATGTTTTCTTGGGAAGCTCGAATAAATGTAAAATGATGTTTTTTTTGGGGAAGCACAAAAAAGTTTAAACTGACGTGTTCCTTGGAGGCATGATTAAACGTTAATTAATGTTTTCCTTGGGGCACGAATAAATGTTAACTGATGTTTTCTTGGGAAGCTCGAATAAATGTAAAATGATGTTTTCTTTGGGAAGCACAAAAAAGTTTAAACTGACGTGTTCCTTGGAGGCATGATTAAACGTTAATTAATGTTTTCCTTGGGGCACGAATAAATGTTAACTGTTGTTTTCTTGGGAAGCTCGAATAAATGTAAAATGATGTTTTCTTTGGGGAAGCACAAAAAAGTTTAAACTGACGTGTTCCTTGGAGGCATGATTAAACGTTAATTAATGTTTTCCTTGGGGCACGAATAAATGTTAACTGATGTTTTCTTGGGAAGCTCGAATAAATGTAAAATGATGTTTTTCTTTGGGGAAGCACAAAAAAGTTTAAACTGACGTGTTCCTTGGAGGCATGATTAAACGTTAATTAATGTTTTCCTTGGGGCACGAATAAATGTTAACTGATGTTTTCTTGGGAAGCTCGAATAAATGTAAAATGATGTTTTTTTTGGGGAAGCACAAAAAAGTTTAAACTGACGTGTTCCTTGGAGGCATGATTAAACGTTAATTAATGTTTTCCTTGGGGCACGAATAAATGTTAACTGATGTTTTCTTGGGAAGCTCGAATAAATGTAAAATGATGTTTTCTTTGGGGAAGCACAAAAAGTTTAAACTGACGTGTTCCTTGGAGGCATGATTAAACGTTAATTAATGTTTTCCTTGGGGCACGAATAAATGTTAACTGTTGTTTTCTTGGGAAGCTCGAATAAATGTAAAATGATGTTTTCTTTGGGGAAGCACAAAAAAGTTTAAACTGACGTGTTCCTTGGAGGCATGATTAAACGTTAATTAATGTTTTCCTTGGGGCACGAATAAATGTTAACTGATGTTTTCTTGGGAAGCTCGAATAAATGTAAAATGATGTTTTCTTTGGGGAAGCACAAAAAAGTTTAAACTGACGTGTTCCTTGGAGGCATGATTAAACGTTAATTAATGTTTTCCTTGGGGCACGAATAAATGTTAACTGATGTTTTCTTGGGAAGCTCGAATAAATGTAAAATGATGTTTTTTTTGGGGAAGCACAAAAAAGTTTAAACTGACGTGTTCCTTGGAGGCATGATTAAACGTTAATTAATGTTTTCCTTGGGGCACGAATAAATGTTAACTGATGTTTTCTTGGGAAGCTCGAATAAATGTAAAATGATGTTTTCTTTGGTGAAGCACGAAAAAGTGTTAACTGATGTGTTCCTTGGAGGCACGAGTAAATGTTAATTGATGTTTTCCTTGGGGCACGAATAAATGTTAACTGATGTTTTCTTGGGAAGCTCGAATAAATGTAAAATGATGTTTTCTTTGGGGAAGCACAAAAAAGTTTAAACTGACGTGTTCCTTGGAGGCATGATTAAACGTTAATTAATGTTTTCCTTGGGGCACGAATAAATGTTAACTGATGTTTTCTTGGGAAGCTCGAATAAATGTAAAATGATGTTTTTTTTGAGGAAGCACAAAAAAGTTTAAACTGACGTGTTCCTTGGAGGCATGATTAAACGTTAATTAATGTTTTCCTTGGGGCACGAATAAATGTTAACTGATGTTTTCTTGGGAAGCTCGAATAAATGTAAAATGATGTTTTCTTTGGGGAAGCACAAAAAAGTTTAAACTGACGTGTTCCTTGGAGGCATGATTAAACGTTAATTAATGTTTTCCTTGGGGCACGAATAAATGTTAACTGTTGTTTTCTTGGGAAGCTCGAATAAATGTAAAATGATGTTTTCTTTGGGGAAGCACAAAAAAGTTTAAACTGACGTGTTCCTTGGAGGCATGATTAAACGTTAATTAATGTTTTCCTTGGGGCACGAATAAATGTTAACTGATGTTTTCTTGGGAAGCTCGAATAAATGTAAAATGATGTTTTCTTTGGGGAAGCACAAAAAAGTTTAAACTGACGTGTTCCTTGGAGGCATGATTAAACGTTAATTAATGTTTTCCTTGGGGCACGAATAAATGTTAACTGATGTTTTCTTGGGAAGCTCGAATAAATGTAAAATGATGTTTTTTTTTGGGAAGCACAAAAAAGTTTAAACTGACGTGTTCCTTGGAGGCATGATTAAACGTTAATTAATGTTTTCCTTGGGGCACGAATAAATGTTAACTGTTGTTTTCTTGGGAAGCTCGAATAAATGTAAAATGATGTTTTCTTTGGGGAAGCACGAAAAAGTGTAAACTGATGTGTTCCTTGGAGGCACGAGTAAACGTTAATTGATGTTTTCCTTGGGGCACGAATAAATGTTAACTGTTGTTTTCTTGGGAAGCTCGAATAAATGTAAAATGATGTTTTCTTTGGGGAAGCACGAAAAAGTGTAAACTGATGTGTTCCTTGGAGGCACGAGTGAACGTTAGTTGATGTTTTCCTTGGGGCACGAATAAATGTTAACTGATGTTTTCTTGGGAAGCTCGAATAAATGTAAAATGATGTTTTCTTTGGGGAAGCACAAAAAAGTTTAAACTGACGTGTTCCTTGGAGGCATGATTAAACGTTAATTAATGTTTTCCTTGGGGCACGAATAAATGTTAACTGATGTTTTCTTGGGAAGCTCGAATAAATGTAAAATGATGTTTTTTTTGGGGAAGCACAAAAAAGTTTAAACTGACGTGTTCCTTGGAGGCATGATTAAACGTTAATTAATGTTTTCCTTGGGGCACGAATAAATGTTAACTGATGTTTTCTTGGGAAGCTCGAATAAATGTAAAATGATGTTTTTTTTGGGGAAGCACAAAAAAGTTTAAACTGACGTGTTCCTTGGAGGCATGATTAAACGTTAATTAATGTTTTCCTTGGGGCACGAATAAATGTTAACTGATGTTTTCTTGGGAAGCTCGAATAAATGTAAAATGATGTTTTCTTTGGTGAAGCACGAAAAAGTGTTAACTGATGTGTTCCTTGGAGGCACGAGTAAATGTTAATTGATGTTTTCCTTGGGGCACGAATAAATGTTAACTAATGCTTTCTTGGGTAGCTCGAATAAATGTAAAATGATGTTTTTTGGGGGGAAGCACGAAAAAGTGTAAACTGATGTGTTCCTTGGAGGCACGAGTAAACGTTAATTGATGTTTTCCTTGGGGCACGAATAAATGTTAGCTGATATTTTCTTGGGGAGCTCGAATATGTGTAAACTGATATTTTCCTTGGGGAAGCACGAAAAAGTGCAAACTGATGTTTTCCTTGGGTGCCCAAACAAATTTAAACTGATGTTTTCCTTGAGATGCATGAATAAATGTGAACTGATATTTTCTTTGTTGGGTACGAATAAATGTAAATGTAAGCTGATGGTTTCCTTAGGAGCACGAGTAAATGTCAACTGATGGTTTTATTTTGAGAAAATCCATTCTTGGAAACAGTTTTTCTGTAAATGTCACAAAATTTGGGTCTTTTCAGTGCATAACAAAGATTTTTTTTTCTGTTTTATTCTTCAATCACTGCTGATAGTGTAGGATGACGAACAGACCAATGTATTTTAAACAAGATGCTAAGTTTTCTGAAAATAAAGTCCTCCCTTTTTAAAAAAAATAAATATTGCATGCCTTTTTGCTGATACATGAATAATATTATATTTGACAGCTTTCAGCATTTTGCGTGATTTTACTTCTTCACAAAAGCGAATCACAGCAAGATCTAAAATCTGAGCATAAAAGCGCGCCAGTTTGAGTAAAAGCTCTTAGTTTTTCTTCTTTGAACTTCGTAACGACTCCACTAAACCTTACATCCATATTTGCTGCACATCGTAGGCTTGCCCTCATATTTAAATTTCCCAAAGCTGGGGGATACGTGCCCTCCCCCTCTATGCTTATGCACTAAGCTGAGCGTCACGTGCAAAGTTAAATGTTGCTAGTTAAATTTCAAGTGGAAGTTAAAATTAAACGTATATAGAGCAACAAAACTTAACGTAAAGTTTAAATCTACAAACCATTTAAAACTAATGTAAAAACTATAAAAGGTTATTTACGTTCGTTCAAACAGCCGGTGACATAGTTGTCGGCTATTATAACCCATTCACGACATGGTAAGAAACATGGTGCGTTCGAAGATGTCTCTTGGCACATCAGGTCTAAATTCTGCAATGCTTTGCCGGGTTGTACTCTGTCTATTCGCTTGCGCTGTTTTCGCCATTAGCTTTTAATTCTTCCTATCCACCAGCTGTTTTCGTCTACAGAATTGCCAAAAAACTGGATATATTTTGCATGTCACACCGCTAACGGTAAATATTTGTTACGGTTGTGCCCAAAAAACTCATAAGGACTGCCATTTGTCAGAAGCTGGAATCAGCACGCCTTACTCCAACTATCATGCCATGTTCAAAGCCACTCGGATCACTCGTTTTGTCTATTCCCTCCACTCAGTCAAACGGACACTGATTTCAACGTGCAGATCTTGATTTATACCACAAATGGTGCTCACGTGACGTCTTACGTGTTGTAGAGGGTCATTTATGCGACGACGGTAGGTGTATCTATAAACCGGGAACTTATAGTATTTGTATACATTAATACACTATATTGACAAAAGTCACCGGACACCCTTTCAAAAGCAAATGAATGGATCCGCTGCGTTATTAAGATGCGCGGTACAGCTGCAGACGGTGTAAAAACAAGCCTGCAGCTGACCTCGATCATACCGCACTGTGAGGTTGAGTGAAAATGTCGCGGCGGGAGAGTACTGACTTTGAGAAAGTAAAGATTGTTGGGTAGTATATTTGTGGGCTGTCCATAAGAGAAACCAAGAGGCGTTTAAACATACCGAAGTCACCTGTTTTGGAGGTACTGAATAAGTGGAAGACAGATGGCGTTCCTGAGGCAGTAAAACGTACCTGCTGACCAAAGAAAATCAGTGATAGAAGACGTCGAAACCTCAGAAGAGTCGTTACAGCTAACGACAGAGATCTGCACAAGACCTCAGTGTAAAAGGAGAGTAAAATTCCTGGAACCTCGGATGTACAAATACCATTCCCAGAGAACTTGATTCCATGGGTTACCATAGTCGTGCGGCTGCTCATAAGCCTTTCATCTCCACTTGGAAAGCTACTTGTCGTTTAGGATGGTGTAAATAACATTCATCGTGGACCGTAGATCAATGGAAACGGGTTCCGTGGACTGATGAATCCAGATACACGATCCATTAGTCTGATGGCCGTATGTGGGTACGGTGGCAGCCGAGGAGCGCTATTTACTGCTGTCTACTGTTTCTACGGTCAAGTTTGGAGCTGGCAGTGTACTCGTGTGGGGGTATTTTTCGTGGTATGGTCCCGGCCCATTGGTTATCGTGGACAAACCTGTTCTGGACAGTTATGCCCTACCAACTCTGTGGCAATTCTATAGAACCGAGCCTTGTTGGTACCAGCAGGATAATGCACCGAGCCATAAAGCAAGGACTCTTACGGTGCGATAATTCCGTATCGTGTGTCGACTGGCCAGCACAGAGCCCTGATCTTAATCCCATAGAGTACCTATGGGATTAATTAGAGCGCAGCATTAGAAGTGTAGAACCAAGGCTTACTACTAAGCAACAGTTAGCGGCAGCATAATGTACTGAATGGAAGCGCATACCTATCGCTGTGTTCCAAAACCTTGTCGAAAGCATGTCTCGAAGGGTATGTGCGTGCATTAAGATCAAAGGTGGACCGACACCATACCAATGTATGTCAAAAAATGCTATGTTGTGTTTCTCTTTTAGGTGTCCTGTGACTTTTGTCAATATAGTGTATATTATAACTACAAACCTATTGGTAATAAATAAAAAAAATACAAACCAAAATGTTTACTCTGTACACTTTTTAGCACGTTTTCTGTAAAAAAGTTCGTGCTTATTTTCTTATTTTTTTTTTTTTTTTTTTTTTTTTTTTGAGGATGGTAATCCGTTTTTTGGTGTAATTGCGACAAGGATGGTAAGTCAGATAATATCCGAAAACTTTAAAATTTCGTCGTCCTTGGAGCGGGAATCCAACCTGCGTTTCCCAGATAGCGAGCACCCTGGTATGCTAAACCACGCGCTATCATAGCATATTGAGATACGTGTATATAAACTGGGCGATATTGATAGCATACCCGGGCGCTATCTGGGAGACACAGGTTCGATTCCCGCTCCAGGATGACGAAATTTTCAAGTTTTCGGATGTTATCTGACTTACCATCCTTGTCACAATTACACACAAAAAAAAAAACCGATTGCCATCTTCAAAATTTGTATTATATGGTGTAATCCCGTATTTTATTCATGATCGTGCTTATGTTATCGGTTTGTTCGTCAGTCCGTGCGTCCGACTTTGGGCACCATATCTCTGCAACTATTAATCCGATTTGAAAAATTTTTTTTGCATTGGGGCTTGAAAAGTGCGAATGATGATCCTTGCCTTCCGGTTTTTTCCGATGCACAATTTCGCCGCTAGAGGAGGTAGATGCAGATAATATCGAATTCAAAATTAATTTTATTGCATATAGTTGGCTTCTAAATATCCGATTGAAAAACTTCCTTTCTTTCGATGCCATTTATAACAAGACTATTTTAGAGACAGTTTCTTTTTTAAGTAATGCATATATTTTCCGCCAGGGGCGTAAAAGTAAATTGCGTCATCACCGATATTTCTGCTTCTAAATGTCCAATTTGAATAATTCTTCCTGCTTCGGATACAACTCCTGATAGGAAGTGTTCTACATGTAATTTCTAATTTTTGGTAAGGAACGGTTTGGCCACCAGAGGGCGTAAGTGTCTATTTCTGTTTCTGAAGTATTTGCAGGAAAATCTAAGCTTCCGAAAACTCGATTGAAAATAATATTTCGTGGACCGATGCCACTCAACTTGTAAAACGTATAAGAATGCCTCCTGCTAAATATAGCGGATAGTTTTTTGCGCCAGGGGCGTAGATGTATATCTTATTTTTGTCAATATCTCGGCTTTTAAGAGTCTGGTTTAAAAAATTCTTTCTTTGTTCGAGAGAGTTTCTGGTGCGAAATGTTTCTCATACAGCTTCAAATTTTTCAAATGATTCATAGACCTTCCGCTAGGTTGCGTAAAGAGAAATTTCGTTTTGTCCGATATCTCTGTTCCTAAAACTCCGATTTGAAAAATTATTTTTGTGTTGGAGAGGGTTTTCGGTGCGAAATAGTTCTTATACAGTTTCAAAATTTTTAAGTTATTCATAGATTAAGTTAAATTGCGTTTTCCTTGATATCTCTGCTTCTAAAATTACGATTTGAAAAATTCTTCCTGCGTTGGATACAGCTCCTGATGGGAAATGCTTGTTATTGCAATTTCTAATTTTTGGTAAGGAATGGTTTGGCCACCAGGGAGCGTAAGTGCTTATTTTTGTTTCTGATGCACTTGCTTTGAATTTGAGTTTCGGAAAACTCGATTGAAAATATTCTTTCGTGGACCGATACCGCTCTCCTCCAAAAATATTTTCAGAATACTTTCTCCTTAAAATAACGTATAGTTTTTCCTCCAGGGGGTATAGATTATATGTTGGCGCATTTTTGTCAATATCTCTTCTGGTAAGTGTCCGACTTGAAAAATATTTTCTTTGTTGGAGAGCTTTTCTGCTAGTGAAATCTCTCTCATATAATTTTATAATTTTTTCTTAATGCACAAGCTTTGCCACTAGAGCGTAAGTTCATGTTCCGGTTTACAACAATATCTGCGGGACTAAAATCGATTAAAAAAATTATTTTTCTGTCAGATATTACTGACTATAAAAACACTTTGTGTATATATTCTTCGCAAAATAATGAGCAATTTCTCTGCTGAGGGGACGCCAACTTTTAATATCGTTTTCTTAATATCTCTGTTTGTAAATGCCCGATTTAAAAAATTATTTCAACACTGGATGACATTAACCTTGTGGAACAACTTGTTATCAGTATTTGAGGAGTTTTGTGGTTCACAGTTTCGTCACTAGGTGTGTGCTTGTACTTCTGTTTCCAGCTGTACCTCCGCTTTTAAAACCCTATAGAAAAATTTCGTTTTTACAGTATGCCATTCGCTACAATAGAGATGTGGAGCATTACCTTCTTTAAATAATGCACAGGTCTCTCGCTAGGGAGGCATGAGACAATATCTTCTTCCTACATCTCCACTTCCGGAGACGTATCTGAAAAGTTACTTTTCCTTGGCATAGCTTTCTCCATGAAGAATTATTTTTTCGCCTATTTTTTCAACTTTACCATTATATGTAAATTCCTCCCTGCTGGAAGGCGTACAGTTATATCATGTTTCCTTTTATATTTCTTCTCTTAACTGTTCGATTTGAAAATCTGTTTGTCTTCGATTCCTACCTTCTTCTTATGAAAAACTTTTTGTGCGCTGTTTTTGGTAAGGAATGGTTTGGCCACCAGGGAGCTCCTGATGGGAAATGCTCTCTCATATAATTTTATAATTTTTTCTTAATGCACAAGTTTGCCACTAGAGCGCGTAAGTTCATGTTCCGGTTTACAACAATATCTGCGGGACTAAAATCCCGATTAAAAAAATTATTTTTCTGTCAGATATTACTGACTATAAAAACACTTTGTGTATATATTCTTTCGCAAAATAATGAGCAATTTCTCTGCTAGGGGACGCCAACTTTTAATATCGTTTTCTTAATATCTCTGTTTGTAAATGCCCCGATTTAAAAAATTATTTCAACACTGGATGACATTAACCTTGTGGAACAACTTGTTATCAGTATTTGAGGAGTTTTGTGGTTCACAGTTTCGTCACTAGGTGGTGTGTGCTTGTACTTCTGTTTCCAGCTGTACCTCCGCTTTTAAAACCCTATAGAAAAATTTCGTTTTTACAGTATGCCATTCGCTACAATAGAGATGTGGAGCATTACCTTCTTTAAATAATGCACAGGTCTCTCGCTAGGAGGCGTAAAGGACAATATCTTCTTCCCGCTATCTCCACTTCCGGGAGACGTATCTGAAAAGTTACTTTTCCTTAGCATAGCTTTCTCCATGAAGAATATTTTTCGCCTATTTTTCAACTTTACCATTATGTAAAATTCTCCCGCTGGAAGGCGTACAGTTATATCATGTTTCCTTTTATATTTCTTCTCTTAACTGTTCGATTTGAAAATCTGTTTGTCTTCGATACCTACCTTCTTCTATGAAAAACTTTTTGTGCGCTATTTTTTAATTTTCGTAACATTCGCTTTAGCCGTTGGTGGAAGCAAGTAGCTGGTTCCATTTCTGAATGTTTTATCGATTTTAGAAATCCGGTTGTGATTTTTTCCTAACCGGTTGCATTGAACGGTGGCGTATGTTGGGTCCAAGACCTGGGCTGTCTCACCCGTATCCTATCCCTTCAGCCCCTACTGTTTTTTTTTAACTGCGAAGTTTATTTTGCAGTTATTAAGTAATAGAAATATTTTTTTCTAAATTTTAGGTACATGCTACTACTAACATAACACGAAATAATTATGAGGATTTGGATTTTAACACTTTATCTTTTGAATACTTTATTTGTACACGAACTCCATTCTTCTTTCTTTTTCTGTGAACTAAAAAGTTTCTTCAGAGCACTTTTTTATATTTAAAAAGAATGTTTTTCTGTATTGACAAAATAGCCAAATTTCTCAAGTGTGCATGTCTTTGCTCGGCTCCAACGAGCCGCTGACAAGCTTCTTGATCCGCCGTCGGACATTTCCGTTCAAGATAACGACACTGAACTGTAGGGGGTTTGGGTCCCCTCTGGCGAACTCGCTTGCTCGTGAGGATCTCCATCGCCTCACAGCAGACATTCTTCTGCTCCAAGAGACGAATTACCTGTCTACAACGCCCTTCAATCTATGGAGTACGTAGAACTATCAGTTCCACCACGCTTTCCGACACTCTACAATCGGCGGTCTAGCCATGGGCATCCGCACTCAGTTCCGTCAAGTTCTATCTTCAGTGATGGTGCAGCATCTCTGCCGTGACTTGCTACAACGCCTCACCTTTGTTCTGGACGAGCGTCGTTATGTCGTTTTCAGCATCTACGTCCCGTGCACACCTCAACATCACACCTTCCTTTTCATGGTGCTCCGTTCGGCTCTTCAGTCAACGTTGCCGTCGGATCACGTGTTTATCGGCGGCGATTTTAATTGCACGCTTAACCCTGATCTTGATCGTGCTCCAATTCATAAGGAAACTCGCTTGCGTCTTGTGGAGCAATTACACTCATTCATCACGGAGTTTGATCTTCGGGACGTCTTTCGTCAAATTTATCCTTACAACGGTCTCCCATACGTGGAGGTCATCAGCTTCCACCTCGTCATCTTCCGCTAGACTTGACCGTTTCTACGCAACCTCTACCCTTCCGCCCGTGGTCACGGACTGTCAGCATCTACCCACCGCCTCTTCTGATCATTGTGCCGTTGTGGCCACCTTCACCTCTTCTTTCCGTCAACGCTCCGAGTTATACTCCTGGACATTAGATACTTCTCTCCTGGAAGACTACGCCTTGTGTTCGAACGTCCGGAATCTCCTTCAATCTTATCACCCTGGACTGTCCACTGCATCCTGTGCACTAAGTTACTGGCTGGATGTCAAGTCACACCTGTTCCACTTTCTCAAGAGCCACTCGTTCACATTTGCCAATCTGCACACCATGGAAGAACGCAATCTCCGACAAGTTCTCGCCCAGCTTGGAGCCTCTCACCCCCTCTATCCAGCATATTTGGTAGACCTCCGTGCTCTTCTGGAACCTCGAGCCTGGCAGGCCATTTTACGACTTCGTCTCCAGCACTTGTCTCCCGAAGACTGCTCTTTTGTGTTCTTGTCTTCTTTAGAGGATCAGCGCCGTTCTTGTCTTCGTTAGAGGATCAGCACCGTTCTTCTCATCGACTCCGTGTGCTGCGTCTGCCTGACGGTCATGTGGCTTCGGACCCAGATGTGCTTTGCTCCCATTTTGGTCAATACTTCTCCGACAAGTGTAGTGATACCCTTCCACCTTCTGCTTCTGCGTTTAATACTTTACTTTCTTTTCTCCCTCAAGTCCCCTCTCACCTCCCCGCTTCTCTTCTGCAGCCTATCTCTCCATCTGAACTCAGGACTGCACTTTCCTCTCTCAATCCCCGAGCCGTCCCTGGTCCTGACGGCCTCCCTCTATCATTTTGTCTTATCGTTTTACCTTCTCTCCTTCCTTTCCTTCTCGCTGCTTACTCTTCTGCCTTTGCATCTATCTCCCTTCCGAGGGGCTTCACTGTTGCTCACATGGTACTTTTCCCTAAGAAGGGCGACCTTCTTGACCTGGGGAACTGGCGTCTGATTTCACTAACAAATCTTGATAACAAACTGTTCACTAAAATTCTCTCTCACCGCCTAAATCAAGTTCTTCCGTATCTTCTCTCTTCCGACCAGTCCTACACGGTACCTGGTCGTTCTATCGCAACTAACTTTCACCTCCTTCGTGATCTTCTGTATCTTGCCCGGACTAATTCTGAATCTCTTGCCCTACTAAATTTAGACCAACGTGCAGCTTTTGATAATATCTCCCATTCATTTCTCTCAACTACTTTACACGCTTTTGGCTTTCCTTCTGTCTTCGTTACCAATATTCTTGCTCTCTATCGCGACGCCGTCTTTCAGGTCAAAACAGCTGTCTTTCTGACAGCCCCCATTTCTTTCCGTCGTGGAGTACGACAGAGGTGTCCACTTTCTGGGCAATTATTTGCCCTGGCTTTCGAGCCTTTCCTACGCACAGTACATCGTGCATTTCTTGCGGCTCTTCCTCCTCCCACGGCAAGCACCAGGCACTTCTCTATAACCTACTCTGCCTACTCCGACGACGCGACTTTCTGCGTCCGGATGGAGTCGCAATTTAATACCCTCGCTCATGTATATGCACTCTACTCGTCTTGCTCCTCAGCGATGCTCAACACTACCAAGAGTGCCGGCCAGTGGTGCGGTGCCTGGGAGTCCAGGACGGACTCCTCATGGGGAACCTCCTGGACTGCCTCTTCTCAGAAATTTCTTGGTGTACACCTGGGAGCTCCCATAGCTGCCTGAAACAACACGTGGGCTGCTCTTCGTAATTGCCTTGCTCGATCGGCTGCCTTCTGGTGGAAAGCTCAGTTCAGCGCCTCTTACGTCACCCGGGCACGCCTTGCTCGTACATATCTTCTGTCTCCTTGTCTTCATGTGTGGGCAGCTGCTCGCATGTCAGCTTACTATCTTGTTGAAGTCACACGGATCATCTCTACTATGATCTGGTCAGCTCATCATTGGATACAAGTCTCAACTCTAAGTCGTCCGATCTCCACTGGTTTTATTGCGCTCCTGGATGTTCGCCAGTTCTACAAAGCACACCGGATAGTATCCCTTCTGCGTCTACTCTGCGAACCAAGATCCGCAGCCTCTCTTCTCCGAGACGTGATGATTTCTCCCAGGAACCTCCAGCTTCAAATTCACAACTTTTCTACTGATGGATCGCTTTTCTTTCCTCCGGTCTCGTCTTTCCCCCGTTTATTCGGAGGCGCTTTCCTTTCTTCGCTCTCTGCCACTACTCCGTGCCCCACCCGCTTCCACCTCAGAACTTTTAACTGAACCCCTCTTCTACTCCTCCATCCTCCTAACGCACCGTATTTCACTGACCTTTCCTGGCTCCCCGCTGGGATCGTATCCGTCCGTAACTTACTTTCCTCCGACGTAACATGGAAACCCTTTTCCGACCTCTCTCCTTTCCTTCCACGCACCTCTACCTCTCTTGCACTCAACGATTCTCTCCGCTCCTCGATCATTACTCTTTTTCCTGCTCTCGCTTCTCCGGCTGGAATCTTTCTCGTTTCTCCTGCTTTTCTGCTCCCCTTCCTTTTTTCCTCCTGTTCGTGGCTCATTTCTTCTGAACTCCAGTTCCACTGTCCGTACTCTCTATTGTTTTCTCCTTCAGGATCCATCGCCACCCACACCCCAGCTCATTTCAGGAGTGCCGCCCGCCGCTCTTCCGAGTGTGTAGTCGGCAAGAGCTTCACCCATCTCGACACAAGATGAAAGGAATATTCACTGGCTCTTCCTTCACCGCCGCTTGCCAGTGCCGACCACGTTTTTTCAGATGACGCTGGCAGCCGCACCCACCTGCATCTTCTGTTCTGAGCATGCTGATGTTCTACACATCTACCAGTACTGCCCGGCGATCTTTCCTTTACTACACCTAACCTTTGCCGTTGCCAAGTGTCTCTGTGCCAAAGAGCTGCCTTTTTCTTCGTACAGTACGTTGCTGGTTCCTTGTTCGCCACCGGTTCCTTTATCTGAGCCATGCGCATACATCTTTGTACTCGCAAAGCATGTGATTTACTGCTTCTATCTGCAACTCCGTCAGACCTCTAATGCGTCTGCGCTCCTTCGAGCAGAAGATACCCTCTGTGCGCAATTCCGCAACCGGCTGACCTCCAGGCTCCGATTGGCGTTTACCGCAGGCCGGGCCACTGACCAGAGCCAGCAATTCCGGAGTGTATGGTCACCATTACACCGCTGGTTTTCCGGGCCTTCTGCAGACCTACATCTTTTGATTTGACTTCCATCCTGTACGTCGGGACCTTCCCCGCTTTGATCTTTGTGATGCACACTGGACTGGCTCACCGGATCCGGAGAGTGTCTCTCCCTAAGCTTGTCAGACTTAGATCTTCTGTACATTCTTCATATTCACATCTCCAGTTTATCTTTTTACTGTCAGTGTTTGTAGTGTATTCACGTGCACTTCCTTTGTGGTGACCTCTTCTGAATAAGTGATCTTTTTAGTGATTTCTTCTGTGTGCCTCACATTGTACCTGTATATTCAATGTTTTTATTTCGTCATATATCTTCTGCTCATTCGTTCGTCATATTGCTCATATAAATTGTACATACACATCCTGTATATATTTCGCTGTTCATTCTATACATATACACATTCCTTGGTACTGTGTATGCTCCTTTTCGGAGCCGTCCTTACAAGTTCATTCTTTACTGTCTGCATCATGCGTACCTCAGTCACGCACTTTTTGTACACATCTTGTATATAGTACACATTTTCAATAGCATCATTATGTTCTGCGTCATTTGTATTTATATTTTCATTGCATTGTATGTATATCTCACTTGCTGCACATAGTTCGTTCCCTGTTCCTATATGGCTTCACGCACATCTGTATATACTTCGCCTAAATTGTACATTTATTCAGTCTCACCTATATATTTTCCATTATCACACCCTGCACTATTGCACTTATGTTGCATCATCGCTCATCTACCTCACTAGCACTGTATTATATATACACCTCTCATACTGTAACTTGCACACTCGCTGTATATATACACATCTCTCATACTGTAAATAGCGCACTTCTTGTATACATACTACGGTAATTATGTCTTGTAGTCCGCTCATCTATTTCACTTGCATTGTATATACCCCTTGCATAATGTAAATTGCGCACACTTTGTATATATCTGACTCCTGTTATTATGATTTCAGGCATTGTAAAGGCACATGCCGCCTACCGCCTTCGTTCCCTGCAACTTTCGCTTGGAATATTTTTTTTTTTTTTTTTTTGATTGGAGGTTTAACGACCACCGTGAGCAACTCAATGGGCTATAAGCAGTCGCCCGTCCCTAATTTAGGGTCACTGGTTCCAGGGGAAGGGAGAGAGCCAGTGCCGTAAGACAAACACAACATCCATGCCTGACCGGGATTCGAACCCGGACCCCTTACGGATGAATGATCAGAGGCCAACGCCTTAGACCACTGCGCCACCGGGGCGGCTCGCTCAGAATAAAAACATTTTGAAAGTTTGTGTGATGGAGAAATGCGTTACTTACAGGAGTTTTGTGGCAAGACACGTTCTGATCGTGTGAGGAGTGAAGATGTGTTGCAGTTGTGTAGTGTGAAGCAAAATGTTTTTAGCAAGGTGAAGACTAATATTCTTATGTGGTTTGGCCATGTCGAAAAAATGAGTGATGAGATGGTTAATGATACATTTTTTTTTTTAGCCCAAGTGGCAGGAAGGAAAGGCAGAGGAAGACCAAGGAGGTCATGGGAGGATCAGAATCAGGAGTGTCTGCATGCGAAAAAGATTATGAGTATAAAGTATAGAAGGTCTTGTGTACGTCGTGTGATGGTTGTCAGTGAAGCCCGAGTTGTATATCAAGATCACTGTAAAGGGAGAA
This sequence comes from Macrothele yani, assembly GCA_039090855.1. NCBI lineage: Eukaryota > Metazoa > Arthropoda > Arachnida > Araneae > Macrothelidae > Macrothele > Macrothele yani. The sequence continues at coordinate 65,374,248 of CM077028.1, read as the reverse complement.
GTTTGATATGGCAACAGTAAGAAAATAATCGTTTAAAAATTTAGTTGAGCAAACCTCTAAATATTTGAGAACAACTTAGTGATATGTATGTATGTATAAAATAATACGCCGCCCCTGTGGCGCAGTGGTTTAAGCGATGGCCTCTGATCATTCGTCCAAGAGCGGTTCGGGTTCGAATCTCGGTGAGGCATGGATGTTGTGTTTGTCTTACGGCACTGGCTCTATCCCTTCCCTGGAACCACTAGCCCTAAATTAGGGACGGGAGACTGCTTATAGCCCATTGAGTTGATCACGGTGGTCGTTAAACCTCCAATCAAAAAAAAAAAATAAGGATAAAATAATACAACGTAGGTTTCTCACGATCCAGTTTCCTATTTCCTGATGAAGTTTATATTAGCGGATATTCCAAAACAGTACCTTCTGCAATATATGAGACAATTCATTGATTTATCAAGGACTGATCGCAAGCATGTGGGACAACATACGGGAACATTTTCTTCAGCACGTTTATCGTGATAACCTATCCATTATTATCTAATGTTATGTACCCAGCTTTAGTACTTTCATTCCTTCAGAAGACATCTTATAATTCCCAAAGGGTGAGCACAAGCATCAAAGAAACAGAGGAGGAAATTTTGTATCTTTATCACAGGCAAAAGATATGTGCCGAGGGCAACATACAGTTTTATTTTCATACAGTAAGGACGAATATCAGGAATAATATCCCAAATCATCACAATAATTAAGCACTAGTATTACTTGCTTGGAGAGCTTTTGAAAGAAACAGCATAATTTTTAAGAGCAATATGCCATTATGTCTTAAAAGAAAAGTGTTTGATCAATGCACCCTTCCAGTGCTCACATATGGTGCAGAGACGTGGACCTTAACTACAAGAGACATACAAAGGCTGCAGACAACTCAAAAAAGCATGGAGAGGTGCATGCTTGGTGTAACCAAGAGAGATAAGAAGAGGAACTCGTGGATCCGAAAAATGACAAGAGTGGAAGACATCATGATCAGAGTTAAATCTCTGAAATGACAATAGGCTGGACATACTGCCAGAAGGACAGACCATCGATGGACAGCCGAAATTTTAGATTGGATTCCAAGAGACACGAAAAGACCCAGAAGAAGACCACATGGGAGATGGGTGGATGAAATTCGAAAGTATGCGGGAGTAACATGTAGGAGACTGGCACAAGACAGACCGTTGTGGAAGAAACTTGGGGACACCTTCGTCCAGCAGTGGATTGATAATGGTTGACAATGATGATGATGATGATTACGAGCTGCACACCGGAAAATGTATCGCAGACGAAGCTCATATATCAGAAACAGAACATAAGATCCTTTTTTCAGGGTAAGAAAATATATCAAAAAAGATTATCCGATTGCTATGGGCCGAGCATAACTCTAATGGAAATCACAACGGACAAATATAAGAACAACTCTCATGGATAACAAAGCAGATAATTAGCACGCTATGAACATACACGGCCGAGTCACATTATCGTGACCACCACCTAATATCCAGAGTAACCGCCGTGTGCAGCGTGGACAACAGGTAGACGGGCTGGGAAGATTCAGTAACGTGCTGGAAGGTGTTCACAGGTATGTGGAGCCATGCTGACTGCAGTGCATCTCACAGCTGCTGGAGGGTGCGTGATGGAGGATCCGTAGAACGAACAACACGGTCGAGGTGGTCCCACAGATGCTCAATTGTGTTTAAGCCTAGCAAATTAGGGGGCCAAAAAAGTACTTTGAAGTCTTCATCGTGCTTTTCCGACCACACTCGGACATTTCCAGCTGTGTGACACATCACATTGTCGTGCTGGAAGATCCCTTCTGTCCCAGGGAAGACAATCAGCATGAATGGGTGATGTACGTAGTCTGCAAGGATGGATTCATCACGTATTCGGTACATACTGCCTTCGACAGGTATGAGTGGACCCAGGGAATGCCACGAAAACATTTCCCAGACCATAACGCTGCCACAACCAGCTTGTGTCCTTCCAGCAATGGTTGAAGAGTGTTTGTTCTCCGATGTCTCTCGCCTTATACGCCAACGTCCATCTGTCCGATAAAGCAGAAAACGTGACTAATCGGAATTCCAATTCCGATACTGCCATGCAAATGTAAGCCTTTTCTGCCGATGCACCTTCGTTAGCATAGGTGCAGTGATCATTGGCCTGCATCGGAGCACCATACGCAGCAGGGTTCGCTGAAATGTCGTTTTAGACACACTTTCGGTAGCCCCCTGCTTCATTCAGCCAGTGAGTTGCTCCACTGTAGCGTGTCGATAGGCCCTCACGCACCTACGCTCACCTCTCACATCAATGGCGCGTGGTGCTCCGCAGTATTAGCGTCGCTTATTCGCAATGGTAACATTCCTCCAATCACGATACCCTTTAACCACAGCAGCACGCTAACAGTTCACAAACTGCGCTGTTCCAGAAATACTGCCACCCTTGCCCCAAAAGCCGATAATCATGCTTTTTTACAAATCTGATAAATCGCTCTTTTTATCCATGACAGCAATGAGTGATATGTTTTCAGAGTGCCTACAGCCCACCTTATATACCCTCCAAGGCAGCTCACGAAACGTCTCTTCTTTCATTAGCTACGCGCTGTTGACGTCAAAAATAGGAGGTCACAATAATGTGACTCGACTGTGTAAATATTAGAGACAAATAGCGGATAATTAGCACCGTATGAACACAACTAATCAGGAATAACGTAGGGTATATTTAGCACAGTATAGGAGTAACTATTGGGGACAACATACGAGATAATCAGCAGAGCATGAGCAAAATTGTCAGGGACCACATAGCGGATAATTAGCACAGCATCAGGACAAATATCAGAGAAATTATGGGAGATTATACTCACAGTAAGAGCACAATTATCAGAGACAATATTGCGAATTCTATTCGCAGTTTAATATGGTCCACAAACTTACTGAAAAGAACAAAGAATTTGGCTCGAAGATGAACTCACAGAAAGATAAACTGATACGCATGCTTTTGCAAGAATTGAAGATTTCATGACTGAAGAGGCAAATCTAGAAGCAACTGATGCTGACATTTATCTTAGATAACAGATACACATATCAAGGGCCACGTCAAAGAAGAAATTAGCAGGCACATATAATTTAGTTAGAGAGCATTTGGAACAAGCCATGTAATTTTCAATTCACCATTACGTTTTAAAAGAAAAGCGTTTAATCAATGCATACTTCCATTTCTTATTTATGGATCACAGACACGAAACTTAACTGAAAAGACATTCAGAGACTACAAACTACTGAAATCAGCATGAAGATGTGCATGATTGTTATAGCCAGGAAAGGTAGGGAACACCATGGATCAAGAAAATGATAAAAGTTAATGATATCGTGATCAAAGTAAAATCCCTGACATGACAGTCGGCTTGATATATTGCTAGAAGAACTTTCAACCGTTGGACAACTGAAATACTAAACTGGATTCCAAGTGACAGACCCATAAGAAGACCACGTGGAATATGGGTGGATGAAATTCGAAAGCGTTTCGTAGTGATATGGAAGAAACTGGCTCAAGACCGAAGGTTGTGGAAAAGACTGGCTGAAGACCGGAAGTTGTGGAAAAACCTGGCTCAAGACCGGAGGTTGTGGAAAAAACTGACTCAAGGCCGCACGTTTTGGAAGAGACTTAGGGAGGCCATCCAGAAGTGGACTGATAATGGTTGATGATGATTTATTGCGTTACTCATTTTATTTTAGTTTTATATATATATATATATTTTTTTTTAGTTGTTGAAGAATTAATTTTTTTGGGGGCAGGAATTCCTTTTCTGTCAAAAGATGTATAACAGGACACTTTTGCCATGCAATTGTTTGTCAAAAGACATTGGTAAAGACAATAATCTGTCACTACCTCTAAAGATTTTCAGTGATTTCACAAAAAAATGTTTGAGTAAGATGAGTGGATTTGTGCACGTAGCTGGAGTAAGTAGAGCCATGCTAGAACCAAGCACCCGTAAAATCTCTGGAAGACGGCCAATTTTATTTCTGGGATGCACTTTTAGATGCGGAATCGCATCTCCTTCTGGGATAACGGCATAACTCTGGATTCGCAAAAGCTCCTTGAAATGAAAACATCTTGATGCATTGCGGAAAAAGACAGGAAATGACCGTGGAGAGCTCTAGAATGCTAAACATAAATATTTTACAGGCATCAGTCATTTCTCTCTGATTTAGAATCCAAGTTCAATTGTAAGTACGTTATGCGTGCATGTGAGCATTGCTCCGTGCATGTTTTTTTGATGAGGTAGCGACTCCTACTTTAGTGATTCATCATTTGAAACCGACAGGGGAATGCTTTTCTGAAAATAAAGTGAGTCTATCGATAATCCACAAACCGTATTGAGAGAAACTGAAAGAAAAGAACTTGCATCGTCTTCTGGGCTATTAGTTTTATCGTTTCTATTATTATTGTTTTAAATTTAGACAAAAAAAATTCGCTCTTAAAGTAAATATAATAAGAGTGTTTTTAGTAATCAGTATGATTTTCGGATTTATTAAAAGAATATACTGTATCTTACCAGTGGGCAGATTTTTAAGAATTTGTTTTGTAATTCTAGATGCAAAATTTCTATTTAAAATTTTATTTTTATTTCGGATCCATGTTCAGCTCACTTAAATCCTAGAAACAGATATCTACTCCCAAATTTTTTCGAACTGCGGTACAATCGAATTTCATACTTGTATTTGCAGAACACCGTGAAAAATCAGTGTTATGCACCATAGATATCATTACAACTGAGAACAATACCATAACCTGGAATTGAGACGCAGTATTTCTTCTCCATGTTCTTTATTTTCTGCTGCATGATCCAACACTAGGCGAAAGGGCTAGTTCTCCTGACACTGACATGCTATCCAAATACTTTCTCTCTCCTTTCTCAAGTGTATAGGCAAGTTTCTGACAGGTGTTCGATCCCTCCCTTGCCGGACCCGGACGCACTTTGTCTCTCACCTGTAATGCAGCAGAGGAATAACAAGCCAGCTGCATTACTGCATTAATTTGCCAGTAATCCTTAAGGGCGCATTGTCATTTTTGCGGAACTCCACCCGCAACGGGTGGACGAGAGAGAGAGGTTCATCGCCATTATTAAAGCCGTTTGGCAGATAATCAGTCAAATACTGTAGGATTAGAATTCATTATCTTACTATGTAACAATTTGAATAATGAAACAAAGGAAAAACAACTTTTCTGATATTCTGGTGTTGCAGGTCATTCATTCAAGTGGCGTTGGGATCAAACATACCCCGAATGAATTCCATCCTGCCAACTTTGGCTAAAAGGGCTACGTGCTTTTTCACGCTTTCCAACCGTAGGTTGAAGAAGCGTATACGCTCCAGCTTTGTCCGTCCGTCCGTCCGTCCTTCCGTACGATAACTGGCGTAAAAATGGTTCGATTTCGATGAAATTTTAGTATGCGGTTGGGGACCACCTAGGGACGAACCCTATTGAAAATGGGACAAATGGGGTCAAAGGTCACGACGTAGGAACAAACCCTATTGAAAATGGGACAAATGGAGTCAAAGGTCACGACGTAGGAGCGGGATCCTTCCATTGCCTTTATGCGTCATTACTTGCGTAAATATGGTTCGATTTTAATGAAAAATTACTATGTGGTAGGAGAGCGCCTGGGGACAAACCTTATTCAAAATGGGTGAAGTGGGGTCAAAGGTCAGGACATAAGATCGAGATGCATTCTATTGCCCTTATGCGTCATAACTTGCGTAAAAACGGTTCGATCTCGATGAAATTTCAGCATGTAGTAGGGGACCACCTATTGAAAATGGACGAAATGTGGTCAAAGGTCAGGACATAGGATTGCGATAATTTCCATTGCCCTTATCCCATATTATTAAGGTGGACGTCAAGTAATTTTGCTTCCTACACTTCCAATGGAAAAAGTTTTGTACACATTTCCTTCATAATCAATGTGTTCCCAAGGATGAAAATTTGAACATCGATTGAAATAACTTCATATTATAACTTGGAAAACTTAATATGTTCTAAAACATAACCATAATCATATTAAAAATCAATAACTTTTCCTTTGCTTGTGTTGAAACAAGAGAAAAGATGGCGCGACCAGCACTTTGATGACGTCAGTGGGCCAAAAAATGTTGGATTGCATAATTACGGTTATGGTTTAGAAAATATTAAGTATTCCAAGTTATTAAATGAAGCTATTTTAATCAATGTTCAAATTTTCATCCTTGTGAACGCATTAATTGTCCAGAAAAAAGATGGCGCGACCTGTGTTTTCATGACGTCAGTAGACAAACAAATGTTGAATTGCATAATTATGGTTATGTTTTAGAAAATATTAGGTATTGCAAGTTATAAAATGAAGATATTTTAATCGATGTTCAAATTGTCATCCTTGGGAACGCATTAATTGTGAAGAAAATGTGTACAGAAGTTTTTCCATTGGAAGTATAGGAAGCAAAATTACTTGACGTCCACCTTAAAGTAGCAATTCTTGTATGAATGTATGTACCTTTTATTTTGAAAACAACTCTAAGAATTTTGATGAAAGTCGTTAACGTACCGTTTTCTAGTATTAGAAATCGATTTAGCTTTATCTCGACTTTAGGAGAATTCGTTCAGTGGGTTAAATAACCACCCCGAATTATAATGTTTTTAGTGATGGTGTTGTTCCATTATTCCATTAATGTTACCAATGCTTAGAAATCTTACGACGTCACAATCTCGCCGCGTTTGCGAATGTTGGCGCGCGGTCACGCCACCTGTCTCATTACGTCACGCGCTGTGTGTGGATCCTATTAAAGTTTTATGACGTCACACTTTTGCGGCCAGCGATGGTCGCGATTCCCATCTGCCTCATTACGTCACGCGTTGTGTGATTGTGTCCGTCCGCACAATAACTCGCGTAACAATCGTTCGATTTTGATGAAATTTTAGTATCTGGTAGGGGATCACCTGGGAAGGTACCCTACTTAAAGTGAACAAAATGGGGTCAAAGGTCAGTACATAGGAGCGGGATCCATTCCACTGCTTTTATGCGTAATAACTAACGTAATAAAGGTTCGATTTCGATGAAATTTTAGTATGTGGTAGAAAACCACCTGGCGACAAACCTTATTGAAAATGGGTGAAATGGGGTCAAAGGTCAGGACATAGAAGCGGAATCACTTCCATCGCCTTTATGCGCCATAACTTATGTAAAAATGCTTCGATTTGGATGCAATGTTAGTATGTTGTAGGGTCTTGCCTGGGGACAAATTCTTTTGAAAATGGGCGAAATGGGGTTAAAGGTTAGGACACAGGAGCGGGATCTATTCCATAGCCCTTATGCATCATAACTTACGTAAAAATGCTTCGATTGCGACAAAACTTTATCATGTTATTTCGGAGGTATACCAAACCGGTTCTGTTGAATATAATCGAAATGGGATCAAAGGTCAGGGCACAGGACCGAGATTTATTTCACAGCCATTATTCCCATAACTTGAGTGATAACTTGAGTAATGATTTCTGGTATGTTGGAAAGCGTATTATAATCAATGCATTGCCTGATTTTACTAACTTGTTATGTAAGCAAGAGATCGGTTTCCGTAGTCACAATGAGTCGAAAAATTCTTTGAAAAAAGGAAATTAGTACAAAATTTTTCACATGCTAGTGGAATGCAACAATCGCTTAGAAGAAACATCTTCGAAATGCAAAAGTTTTTTCTGGCTTTCCCAGCGACATTCAAAATGATATTATAGCATCTGTGGCCGAACTGATAAAAACTGAGATGAAAAGAAGAACTCTTTAAAGCCATTACGGTCACGAAAGCACCCTTCAAGTTTATATATTCGTATATTTTTTATATTTCGTTCGAGCTGATATGAGCCCATTTTGCCACCGTCGAGTTAATTCATTCACGCCAGTCTTCTGTGCGGTTCGTAGGGACTTGTTTCTTCTTTGATAAGTACCCGGAGACAATGACCATAAACTAGGTGTTGGCAATTATTCATAACCTTCGATACTCCTTAGTATTATTAGAAAACACAAGTGTCTGTGACGTACCTGCCAGCAGGACGCACACGACATAAGGCAGATAGCAGTCAGAACAAACGTCCGCGTAGCTCAATTGGTAGAGTGACTTATTCCGGAATGAGGGGATCCGGGCTCGAATCCTGGCGTGGACAGAAATGACGGAGAAATTTACTTCGTTATAATGGCGCCCGAACTTTCCGGATGACCCGGCCGTTCAAAATCTCGCATTGGTGTGATGTTCTTTCCACACCGCGAGATAGGAAAAATCAGAGAATCCCTTCTTCAGCGCTTCGAAAAATATAAATGTGTGATGTTGCATTCCACACACTAGATTGACTGGGAGTTCTCGAGTGCACGTTCTACAGCAGATGGCTGCCTGCAACGATTCATTATCACGGCTGACCCGTGGGCCATGCCCCCGGCCCTCTTTCGGGGGGGTAGATGTGACGTACCTGCAAGCAGGACGCGCACGACATAAAGGCAGATAGGAGTCAGAATAATCGTCTGCGTAGCTCAGTTGGTAGAGCGACTTGTTCCGGAATAAGCGGCCTCGGGTTCGAATCCTGGCGTGGACAGAAATGACGGAGAAATTTACTTCGTTATATGTCATAATGTCAAATTGTCTTGTGCAATGATAACATTTTTTTTTTTTTTTTTTTTTTGTGGAAGGGAAAGCCTCAAACCTACCATGCTGAAGGTACTTCCAGATTTTTTATTTTATCAAACTGCAGAGTCTAGAACTAATGGAACTTTACGCCAACCAGCCAAACATTTTTGCATTAGAGAAGCTATAAAGTGTATATGAAATCATCGCTATAGCTGCTGACTGGAAAAAGCACTTAAAAAAGGAGAACTTTCAGAAGCTCAAACACAGTAAAAACAGGAAAGATGTAATCGAATTTGAGCACGTCTTTTGAATCCGTTCTGACGAGAATTAAATTTATCAAAGCTATTCAAAGTCAATGGAACCGGTATGGAGAACAATAGTAACTAACCGAAGAAAGAAGTTTTTCAATCGGGTTTTTAATCTCGCAGATATTGCTGTAAGCGGAATCGTGAGTTTACGCCCTCTGGTTGCAGCGTTATGAGTTAAGAAAAATTTGAATTTATATGAGAAACATTTCTCAGCGGAAACGCTTTGCAACAAAGAAAGAATTTTTCAAATTGGACTCTTAGAAGCAGAGATATGGACACATATAAGACATGAATCTACGCCCCCTAGCATGGAAACCATTCATTATTTTAATAAGAAAGTATTCTCGAAAGGTTTTCCGATATGAAAGGTATCGCTCCAAAAAAAAGAATTTTTAGTCGAGTTTTCAGGAGGTCAGATTTTGCTACAAATACAACAGAAGCAGAAATTAACACTTATGCCCCCTGGTGGCCAAACCATTCTTTACCAAATATTAGGAATTATATGAAAAACATTTCCAACCAGGAGCCGTATGCGATACAAGAAGAATTTTTTTCAAATCTGAGTTTTAGAAGCAGAAAACATCGGGGAAAACGCAATTTACCTTTCCGCCCCCTAGCGGAAAGTCCATGATTTACTTGAAAATTTTGAATTTATACGAAAAACATTTCACATCGGATACACTATCCAACAAACAAAGAATTTTTCGAATCGTACTCCAGTAGAGTTATTTACAAAAATAAGATATGCATCTACGCCCCCTGGCGTAAAAACCATTCATTATTTTAAGAAGAAAATATTCCTGAAATGTTTGTCGACGTGAGTAGTATCGGTCCACAAACGATATTTTTCAAACGAGATTTTAGAAGCTCAAATTTTATGGCAAATACATCAGAAACAAAAATTAACGGTTACCTCCCTGGTTGGAAAGTATTATTTACCAAAAATTAGAAATTGCATGCAAAAGAGTTTCCATCAAGAGCTGTATCCGCTGAAGAAAAAGTTTTCAAATTGTAGTTTTAGAAGAAGAGATATCGGGAAAAACGTAATTTACTTTTACGCCCCCTAGCGAAAAATCTATGATTTACTTGAAAATTTTGAAAATATATGTAAAACATGACACACCGGGTATTCTATCCCATAAAGAAAGAATTTTTCAAATCGAACAATTAGAAGCAGAGATATTGAAAAAAAATAAGATATATATCTACGCCTTCCGGCGGAGAAACCGTGCAATATTTTAAGAAGAAAATATTCTAAAAAGGTTTGTCGACGTGAGTGGTATCGGTCCACGAATGAATTTCTTTAATCGAGATTTTAGAAGCTCAAATTTTATGGCAAATACATCAGAAACAAAAATTAACGGTTACCTCCCCTGGTAGCCAAAGTGTTCTTTAACAAAAATTAGAAATTACATGCAAAAGAGTTTCCATCTAGAGCTGTATCCGCTGAAAAAAAGTTTTCAAATTGTAGTTTTAGAAGAAGAGATATCGGGAAAAACGTAATTTACTTTTACGCCCCCTAACGAAAAATCTATGCGTAACTTGAAAAAGTAACTGTACCTAAAATACTCTTCGACATAAATGGAATCGAAAGATAAAAGATTTTTTTTCAATCGGATGATTAGAAGCAGATATATGGAATAAATTGTACTTTGAATTCGACATCATCTGCATTTACGCCTTCTAGCGGCAAAATTATACATCGTGAGAAAATAAACGAAATAAAGGATCATCATTCGCACATTTCAAGCTTCCTAATGCAAAAGGAATTTTTCAAATCGGACTAATAGTTGCAGAGATATGGTGTCTACAGACGGACGGACTGACAAACCGATAACATAAGCAAGATATATATATATATATATATATATATATTTTTTTTTTTTTTTTTTTTTACAAAAGCCGTGCTAAAAATGTTTACGCAACCCAGGGATGAAATAATGCAAGTTATCCTATGCGAAAAGAGGTTTTTCCGCTAGGCAAATAAAAGCGGATACAGGAAGCGAACAAAAATATATATTTACATATCACCGGGGACCCTTAGAATTGGAACATGTGCGCACAATGTTCTTCATAGATATTGGAGTGCGATATAAAAATCTTCATCATTTCCTTGGCGCAACAATCCATGTTTAGCTTATATCAGTTTTCTAAGCCGTAAATACGCCAGAATGGGCAGCTAATCGATGCTGTGGGGTAGGTTACATATCTCAGGGATAACTGCCGTAAATACGCCAGAATGGGCGGCTAATCCGATGCTGTGGGGAAGGTTACATATCTCAGAGATAACTACCGTGAAGGGCTAACACGTCAAATGCCAAATTTTGCAGATCTCTTCACGCTTTTGCGTTACTTTGGGGGGGGGGCTAGGAACTGCGTAAACGACTCAAGAAAAGACTGGATGGTCGGCAAAGTGATTAGAACACCCCCAAGACTCACCAACCACACAGACACGAGACTGGCAATAAGCCAGCGGTGCCACACGGAAATAAAAGCAATTTTCCCAATCTAGCTTTTATCAGCAGCAATTTGAGCATAAATTGACACAAAATTTGCGCCCCATAGCAGAGGCTGCGGACTGCTGGAGGCATAAAAAGAGCGTACGATGTTCGGTGTAAGAAAAGCTATCTGATGTAGAAAGAGATTTTTAATAAAATCGTTAGAAATGGAGATAATGATCGCTGCGGTAAAATTAATCGCCAATCATATCTAGGTACTCTAGAGCGGGACGCCAGGTTCTTGTGAGTATGAAGAAAAAAAGACGATACGCAATAAAAGTTCAGATTTCAGAAAAATTTATTAGTCGAAAATTTATACGATTCATCACTCCTAATTTATTTTATGTAAAAAAATAACAGAACCAAATATCTGGAGAGACTAAAATAAAAAAAAAGCAAACTGTTCATCCGCTAATGTTTGATGGCCATTACACTACATATAGGAAAAAAACAAACAAAGACATTTACACACACATGTAAAACAATTCTCCACTTTACGATGCGAGTGTAGAACTGTTTGCTCCTGGCATTCCAGGAAACGTCCACTCATCCATCACGCGTAAACGACACACTAAATGAAACGCTGATACAAAAGCTGCACAAAAGGCTCCCAGATAAAAAACAAAATTGACCAATACCTGCAGAGTTAAATTTCCAAGCACGCACACTTGTTATACAGATGATGGAAGAAAAACGGCATCAAGGCGTTTCAAGTTTTGATCGTCCGGATCTGTCGGTATTATCTTGACATTCGACCTTTTGGGACACTGAACCGGCTTGAAGAAAAAAGAAACCTCTTTCGCCTATCACAAATACTTTGCTTAAACGAAAGCAAGAATAACAAAACTACAATATTTTACTAAGAAGTGAGGTTTGAGAGATAAAAAAATAATTTCGTCGCCATTAAACACTTCCCATCAATTGGAAATAGAAGTATACATTTACTCTCACTGTGGGAAAAACTGTGAGGTACGAAATTACAAAATGTATGTAAACGTTGGTCAAAGTGTCAGGGATTAGACGAAAGAGGAGTTTTGCAGTGCACTTTGTAGAAGCAGAAATAAGTAGTAATATACACTATCTCTTTCTAACTACAAGCAAAACAATGTATGTGAAATATCTCTCACAATGAGACGCAAAAATAATTTTTATATCGGAATTTTAGAATTGGAGATAATCAGGGAAATAAATATACTTCTATTGCCAAACTGGAAAACTGCATTATTTCAAGTAAAATATTAGTAAACAAAATGGTCATTTTAGTGAAAGGTATAAGATGAAAAAAATATTTCTTCAGTTGAGCTTTTTGAGAAGCTGGATAAAATAAGTGTCGAGGCAAGCAATAACGTGTATTTACGCCGAACTACAGGTAAAACCGGGAAAAGGGCAAAAGGTGTGGAACATGGTTCTCACAGTTCAAGATACGCAATGGGAAAAGTATTTTTCAAATCCGATTAACAGGTGGAGGCAGAGATTTATTAATACACCGAATGTTTACATAATTCATGTATGAGTGTGTGCGCGTGAAAGAGAGAGAGAAAGAGAGAGGCCGATATAATGAACGACAAAAACAACAAATTTTTAGTCTACAACTTTGTTCCGTGACATATGTGTCTAAAATCGCACCTATAAGATATTTGCCGTTGTAAGGTCAGGTTTTTTTTAGAACAAAGAAGCTACAGAGGTCATTTGGAAAATATGCCGCTTGAAATCCATTTCATACTTTATTTGATTACAAGGCTTCCCTTCTTAATAATCATTCTTCATTCACTTTCATGGGAAACACTGCGTTATACTTCGCAATTATCATAACTCCAATTCTGAGCCTTTTCGTAAAATGCCAGTGCTAAGCAATATAAAAAAGAAAGACAGAACCATCAATACGAACGCAGGAGAATACTTATCGTTTCGTGAGCCCGCAATAAAATGTTTTAGGAGACATTCCTATTAAAATTAAAGCATTTCCGTCGGATTTCTTCAAGATCGCCATATTTTTTTACACAAATGCACAGTTCAATGTGTTCAACATAAGTAAGAAGAGTTATCCAGGTTACCAGATCGTAACAGGCGCCACCTCCAGCCAATACGCAGGTCGCTCCTTTTATCCATGACATCAACGAGTGATATGTTTTCAGATTACCTACAGCACACCTTATATACCCTCCAAGCCAGCTCACAACACGTGCCTTCTTTCATTTGCTACGCGCTGTTAACTTCAAAACTAGGAGGTGTTCACAATAATGTGACTCGAATGTGTATAAATGCCTTGATTTTTCTCAGTTTTTACGACATACAGTACGTTTAACTTAATTGCATTTTTTATCACGTTACCAATTAGCAAAGCTTTCGGTTCATTTGTTGTATTCCAGAATATGAATTCCCGTTTTCAACATTGGTGAGTACAAGTTCGAAAGACAGTATTAAATACACTGAAAAGCAATTGAATTAGAGATACCTGTCTAGTAACGTGTAGCACCACCTTTCGCCCTGATGACGGCGGCGATTCGTTTCGGCATGGACTCAACAAGACACCGGAAGCGTTGGGAAGCCATACGGATCCACGACCCCTAAACAAGCTCCCACAGTTCACGAAGATTTGATGGAGGGGGGTCAGAGACTCGAATATCTTCCTCGATGGCATCCCAGATGTGCTAGATGGGATTGAGGTCAGGAGACCTAGCTGGCCAAGGAAGCGAGGTCACGTCGGTGGAGTGTTCATCCAACCATTTGGATACAATTCGGGAGCGATGGCACGGTGCATTGTCTTGTTGCAGGATGAGGTCCCCAGTGGGATGTTGAAGACACACAAACGAGAGCAAATGGTCGTCCAGGATATCCCACTAACGTTGACCTGTGAGGGACGATGTCATACGTACCAGGGGTCCAATTTCAGTCCACGTAAACAGTCCCCAGACGAGAATGCCACCCCCACCAGCTTCAAGAGTACCCTACTGGCAAGAAGGATCCATCGCTTCATGTGGTTTGTGCCGTACTCGTATCCTGCTATCTGCATGTACCAAAGTGAATCTCAACTCATCAGTCCAGGCAGCATTTTTCCACATGTCTAAGGTACAGTGGCGATGTTCCCGCGCCCATGCTAATCTTTGCACCCTGTCATGTGCGGTCAGCAGCTGTACCCTCGTGGGACGATGGCTTCTGTACCCCATAGCGAGGAGATGGTTCTGGATGGTGTGGCTGCTTACACGTTTTTGTGCACCAGCGTTAAATTGCCTAGTGATTTCTTGCACTGTGGCCCGTCTATTCGCTGTTGCAATGCGAGCTAGCCGACGATGATCCGGCTCATCCACACGCTGTTGTCCACAGCAGTTGGCTCTTGCAGGGATAGTTTTACCGGATTCAATGTACTCACGGTGCACCCGTGACACAGTGGTTCGTGAAAATTCCAGTGCCTGCACGACTTCAGAGATGGAGTGACCCACGATCGAATGCGCTTAGATCCTTCGTATTACCCATACTGCGTCGGACTCTTACTGATTCCCGTCGCATCACTCCTTACATTGTCGGATCGCTGCATACGCCATGTTGTTTCCGTTTGCAGGGCCGCCCACAGCGCCACATTTGCATAACGCCAGCTGTCTCTAATTCAATTGCTCTTCAGTGTGGTCGACAGTTATAAGGTTGTGGGGAATTCCTACCAGGGAGAGGTTTTCAAAGTATCGTTTCCGCAGAAATAGTGCTCTCGGAGAACATGCACGGTGAAAAATCAGCGGGATGCAACTGGGTGTTGTGTGGTCATAGTTCCAATTGTGTCACACACACGGAAAGCTGCGTGATGTGGGGCTAAATCTAATCTCTTCAGACCACGCGGTTCCTCTTAACAAAAGCGCCCCATTGGCATTTGTGAATACCGTCATGACTCTTAGAAATAGTGCCTCTAGAGCTATAGAACAAATTAACAGTTTTAGTCACAGACGCTGCTGTTAAAAAGAGGAACTAAAAATTGTGTTTTTTGGAAAACAGGGCGGTACTTCATTTTTCTTTTTGTACTTTGTCACATGTCCTGGAATATTCCTTTTACTAAACATTTCAAAAAAACTGCAATGTATTTAGTAAAAGGAGAAATCACATTGGTTCAACTACATACACCGCTCTACATAGAAATTTCCCCACATAGAAGTGAAGGTAGAGGCGTGAAATTGGGCATGCAAATAGAAATACATAAGAGTTTGCCTTGATGTTATTTTCAGTCATATACAGTGTTTATCAGATGAGATAATGGAGCACAATGTGTACGCTTCAGTAAGTGGTTGCGCCATCACGAACGGCAATCTAGCCAGCAATACGGCGTGGGAACAAACAAGTCATACAAGTCGACGGATAGCGTCTTTAGGTATGGAACATCAAGCACGGTTGACTTGCTCCCATAATTCATCTAGATCGTGCGCAGGCTGATTCGAGTGCACACGGCGTCCAATGTGGTCCCACAGGTTTTCGATTGGGGATAAATCAGTCGATCTTGCTGGCCATCGCAGTGTTTGAACACGTTGCAAAAGATTGTATGGAGACCACAGAGGTTTATACACGGTCGTTATCTTGCTGGAAAATGCGGTGCTGTAGGTCGTTCAGCAACGATATCAAAATGGTCTGCAGGAACTCGTTCACGTATCGTGCAGCTGTCGCCCGTGATGCGAACAAGAGGTGACCTGCTGTTGTGCGTAATAGCACCCCATACCGTAATCTCTGCCCGACGAGCGGTGTGGTTGTCGCGAACGAAAGCTAGCGTCCGTCCGCTCACCAGGGTGTCGCCAGACACGGATCCGTCGATCGTCAGCACCCAGACAGAAACGGGATTCATCACTGAAGACCACAGTGGTCCATTCGTGACCTCAGTTCGTATGACTACGGCACTAAGACAGACGAGCTCCGCAATGGCTGGCAGTCAATGGCAGTCGACGTAACGGTGTTCGACTGTCTACTGCGCACGTTTGCCACATGTAACCTTCGGTTTACAGTTCGAGTCGTTATGGTAACATCCATGGCCGATGACACAACACGTTGAATATCGGCTACAGTGCTTTCTGGTGACGAACGAGCGTGTCGAACAATCCGCCGGTTCAGGCGTTCTGACGTCTGTCGGACTACATCACTGCCGCTCCGACTCCCGTACGAACCTTCCTGTAGTCCCTGGTGCCAACAGTTCGTGCATCTCGTTACACATGCGCAGCAGACCATCCCGCTTCACACAGGCCTTCAATTCTTCCTATCTGAAGCGCATCCAAATGGCGATAAACCTGCCGACGGAGTGTACCCGGCAGTTTTGGCTTTCGCTGAACAGTTTCCTAGCACAAACAACAAATTTTGAAATGTCCGCGACACTTCCACCAGCGACCACACATTACCATCCCTGTTGCTGCTGGCACCTTTATCTCACGAATTTGTGACGTCATCGGCTTCGAGTGGGTACACCCGCCCTGCGATTTGCATGTTTGTAGCACACTTCCTGAGTGGGGCAATTTCTATGTCGAACAGTGTAAATAATGTCATTACCTACATTTCTCAAGACTTTTTAAAACATAAGGTGATTCCATTAATTTGTACATGATCAGCAATTACCCTAAATCGTAGAGATATTACAAACCGCACGTCACCGAGAGGTCTAGGGTGTTTGGAGTATCCTAATAGACACACGGCTGATGCCCGCTGCCGCAAGTATACGCCATGGTTCGAGAGCCACAACAAGCTGTTAGCACAGTGGTAATGACTTGCCATTACAAATAAGTCTAACCCTTCTTCAGGCTACTACCCGGCTATTTAGACTACTGGTTAGAATATGTGCCCGGTCGGTCGACGAAACCAATCAGCCATCCAAACCTGCACGGTCCTGGGTCCACGTACCGAAGAGTCTGGCTTCTAATACCGGCTTAGGCTTGATGTTTTTTTTTTTTTTTTTTTTTTTTTTTTGTTATATCGACACTGTTTATTTTACTTTTTTAAAACTATTGGTCGTAAACTAAAAAGAGAAACTCAACCAACATATACACTGAAGTGCCAGAAAAACTGGTGCAGACCAGCTTAGGCAAAATGCATAGCAACGTCACCTATGCGCGTACTCGGTTGCGTCCGCCAGTGCGTATATAAAGCGATAGACATCTTTGCCAGCTTTCAGAGCTGTTTTCAGCATGAGAATGACAAGTAATAACGATTTAAGCGATTTTCAACGCGGTGTCATAGTTGGCACTCGTGAGATGGACCATAGTATTTCGGAGGTAGAAACGAAGTTCGGATTTTCACGGACGACCATTGCAAGGTTGTACCGTGACTACAAGAATTCCGGCAAATCATCTAACCTACGATACCAGTGGGGCCGTAAAAAGACATTGGGTGAACGTGACCATCGTCGGCTGTCAAAAACCGTTTCAAGCGATTGGCGTGCATCACTCTCACAGGTATCATCGGGATTCAATCCTGGAGCCTCAACAAGCATCAGCGTTTGGACTGTGCAACGTACCCTGCACGATATGGGCTTTGAGAGCCAACGCCCAACTCCAATTCCCTTGATGGGTGCACGACACAGAGCTATGCACCTCGCTTGGGCACGGCAACACCGCCACTGGACACTTGATGACTGGAAACAAGTAGCCTGGTCTGACCAGTCGCGTTTCTAACTGTATCGGTTAGATGGAAGGGTTCGTGTGTGGCGCAAACCCCATGAAGCTGTGGATCCAGCCTGTCAACAGGGAATTGTACCTGCTGGTGAGGGGTCCGCAATGGTATGGGGTGTGTTTAGTTGGACTTCACTGCGACCCCTAGTACGTCTAAAAACGTCTGTGACCGGCCAACTCTATGTGCGCATCCTTTCTGACGAGGTACACCCGTTCATGTCCTGCATTCATGCTGATGGGTTAGGCCTGTTCCAACAGGACAATGCACCTCCACACAAGTCTCGGGACGCCACATTATGATTAGAGGAGCATTCATCTGAGTTTAGGGTGTTGCCATTCCCACCCAAGTCCC
The DNA here is from genome assembly GCA_039090855.1 of Macrothele yani. Classification (NCBI taxonomy): domain Eukaryota; kingdom Metazoa; phylum Arthropoda; class Arachnida; order Araneae; family Macrothelidae; genus Macrothele; species Macrothele yani. The sequence goes on along the minus strand of CM077028.1, from coordinate 65,355,798 downwards.
TAGATCTGAACGTCATAGAACACATTTGGTATGCCATGCAACGCGCTATCGAACACAGGAATCAGAGACCTCGTAATACACCTGAATTGTGGAACGCTCTGCAGGAAGTGTGGTGTGCATTGCCTACAGCATATTTCCAGAAGCTAGTGGAGTCCATGCCCCGTCGTATTTCTGCAGGCCTACACTCCCGTGGGGGACCTACCAAGTATTAGACTGGTGAACCAGTTTTTCTGGCACTTCAATGTATGTGCGCATGGGTAGGTAAGACAAAAGACAAATCTCAGATACCTTCTATGTTGACGCACTTCTCACAAGGTCTTCTTCTTCATTTAGCTTTATGCCATCAATATTATAATACAGAAACTAAGCTGACATATTTTACATAAATATTTGCGACATTACAATATGGAAGAACGGATGCAACTGTCGAAATGGCTTTCCGTTTTCGGAGGAAAGCACCTAAAAATAAATTTGTTCCGTTTGCTGAAATCGAGTGAGCGCATTCAAAACTTTCAGTGCTTTCTCTTCGGAGCCCTGGAATACAAAAATGTAATGAAGAATGAGTGTGTGTGCTCGCGCGTGTGTGTGTGTGTGTGAACCAAGTGAGTGAAGCTTTGATAGCAACTGGCGGACAGAACGAGAGAGAGAGAGAGAGAGAGAGAGAGAGGGAAAGAAAAGTGTCGAAGTGTCGCCACGGTAGAGCCACTTTCCAGCTTTCGATATGTTTCCCTCGTGATGAGGTGTTGAAGAGTGCGCGAAGAGCTTTTTCACTACAAAAAATAGAAGCTCTGCCAAAAATGTCACCGGCACATGACATCGACTGATAAACGGAAGTCTGGGCATGCCAAAGTTTTTTTTTAATTCGAAAACTTTACCGTTTTCTGGCTTACCTTTCTGTTACTTCTCCAGATCTTTTATTGTTTCGGGATTTAACGATCGCTATGAGTAACTTTTGTGAAGCTTTAGGTAGTCGCCTGTCTCTATGTTGGGGCCGCTAGTTCCAGGGAAGGTGAGAGCCATCGCTTTAGGGCAAATCCCCTATCCATGTCTCTTCTGGAAATCAAGCCGAGTTCCAAATCAGGTGATTAGCCACAAACCCGCGCCTCCTACCACTGGACAAACTGGGGCGAAACGTTTGGCCTTTCTACGCTAAACGAACCAATCCGGAGCTTTTACACAGGAGCATCACTTGTAACAGACGGATAAGTCCAGCAGACCCTAGCTTATAAAGAATTTAGACACGTGAAATTCCATCCTGGGCGCGGGTGGCCGAGTGGGCAACGTTCGTGACTGCCACGGGATTGGCCTCAGGTTCGATCCCAGCAAGGTACGAACGCTCGATCCACTAAATACCCGCCGTGCGTCGGATGAGCACGTTAAGCCGTCGGACCTCGGGTACTGGCCCCCCGGTAATAAATAAGGGCGTCTTCCTCCCTCTTTCTACTTCGCTTCCGTGTCACTTTCCTATCTGGCGCTTTAGCCCAAATCTTCTAGTTTCCTATTTATAAGGGTTGTTTAAGACTGGGGTCACACACTCCCTTCCTAAAATCCTCTACTCATGATCATGAAATTCCATCCTAACGGACGGGAAACGAACCTGCTTGTGTACTCTAGGAGCAGATTTCGGATTTCTTGTACTGCTGGGCCCTGGTTCGAATCCAAGACAAGACAATGATGCTGTGTTTATCAAGCCGGATCTGGTTATCTCCCTTCCCTTTAGTCAATAACTCTAAATTAGGACTGGATGAATTTATAACCTTTGATTCACGTTAAACCCTGAAAGAAAAAGCTACTAAGAAAGGAATCTGCAACTTCAGGCTAGCCGTCCGGCAGTGAAGTGACTTAAACGCTGGCTTCTGTCCATTCGTCTGAGATGGGTCCGGGTTCGGATCCTAGTGGGGCATGGATGGGATATTTGTCTTTCGGCACTGGCTCTCTCTCTCTCTCTCTCTCTCTCTCTTCTCTGTAACCAGTGGCATTAATTAGGAACGGCGACTGCTTATAGCCCATCGAGTTGCTTACAGTGGTTGTTAAACGCCCAAACAAATAAAAAAAATTCGGGCTTCTTTCTCAATATGTCTGGTCGGATGGCTGATTCTGGGCATTTTCCTGACACAATCCCCGACTGCAAAATTTTTTTATTCCAAATTTTAGAATCAAAATATCTTTCTAGAGTGACAGACTGATGACTTAGGAGTGAACGGAGCGAGAGACATATGTAATAATTTGAGTAAATGTTTTCTTTATCCGATAGAAATAGAATTTTTGCGCTATTTTGAAGCAAAAAAAAAACAAAAACAAAAAAAAAAACGCTTTAGCAGACATCCAGAGGAAAGAAGAGGCTTAACTGAAACATCACAAGTGCATAAATGCACTAGCGGATACTACGTGGCTAAGGAAATGAATCAATAACTACCATTTACAGTAACAAAATATTGTTCTACATGTGTTTATACTAGCAGTTTTAAGCAGAAGTCAACAGGTTCCTGGTAATATTAACTAAAAGCAAACGACAATATTAACTAAAAGCATTAACTAAAGCAAGCTGGGGTAAGCAGGACATACCCCAACTTTGAAAAGTAGGCTTACATCCATTGTCGTTCGGCTTCCTCTACTAGTGAATGTATATCAGCAGTCGAAAAGACAAATATCACAACGAACAGTAAAAAACTTCCTCTGCTAGTGAACGTATATCAGCAGTCAAAAGGACGTATCACAACGAAAGGTAAAAACGACAAATTGAGTAAAACGTGAATGAAGCAACACAAAACCGAGTAAGAAATGGTGAAATTTAAATGAAATGAAAACATTAAAATGGATTGAAAAGTAAAACCAGCAAAGTTAAAAGCTGAAAATAACAGAACCACGGAACCTATTTACACTCTACCCATGCTACCAGCATCCAAACATGTTTCGGCAAATATTAAGCCTTCATCAGTGGAAGAGTTCACAAGTGCCCAGTCCTCCGTAATCGACTCAGATGTAATATGACATGCCTGAATGAAAAGACAGTATGTTAACTTTGTCGAACAAGCTATGAACACCTATACCCTATCGTGCAGTTCTTGTATAGCGCCATCTGTGGGGATTTCGCCGACGTATTCGTCCTGCTGATCAACCAAGCCAAGCAAGCAAAGTTTATCTGACTTCCGTTTAATATTACGGTGATTATCAGAATGTAACAGGTATCTCCATGTGTGTGGAATATCGATAGGTGAATTACTGTTACAACATTTCCCTGTATATTTTTCAATAATTAGAGCCTTAGAAGTGAGAATTTGTTTATGAGATCGAAGTGATGTTAGAATTTTGACATTTTCCCAATCGGGTACAGCATTGTGTTTGATGCAATATTGAATGAGTGCTGTTTTGGGTCTTTTCCTTTCCCAATCGTATACATTCTTTTAATCGAGTAATAAGGCGTCTTTTAGTACTGCCTATGTGCATAGAACCTTTGTGATTGGGATTAGTTATTATCGGGATACAATATACGATCGATTTATCGAAGATTGACTTGTTGTCTTTGTAAGTCAATAAGAGGCTTTCCAAAGTGACGTACTTTGTTCTGTTAGATTTGAATATCACCAGCGGTTTGAATAACCACAAATTACGCTGAAATGAAATGTTGCATAAGACGGTTTTACTCGCGAAGAATAGAACTTAACCGAGAAAATATTTTCATTTCTACTTCTGCGATTTATGTTTACGTGTAAGTCTTCATCTAACCCTCATCAAAGAAGATGGACTTGTGGGAGAGTCTTCAACTGGTCTTTTCCTGTGGCCTGCGAGTTGAGTTTGGGTGTGGGTTTCCTACTGAAATTCCTCTGTGGGCAGTTATTTGAGTGAAAGTCTCCCACCAATTATTTTCCTGCAGGTAGAAATAACAGTAGGTATGGGTTTTCAACTAACTTTCACTTGGTAATTACACTTTCAGAGAAAGTCTTCAACTCTTCTTTGACTGAAGGTAGAAGTCTAATATATTTTTAGCTTCCTCTGCAAAATGGGAAGGAAAATTCTACTTACGATGAAATAGAAGTTAGAGAAAAAAATCGTCTAGTTCTATTTTATTGAGAATAGAATTTTGATAAATTTACAGCTTCTCATATGATGATGGATTTGAAAGTCTTCATCTGTTCTTTGACAGAGAATGGGATTTTCCAACATTTCCATCTTCTCCTGAGAACCAGGATTTGAAAGCCTTCTGCTGGTCTTTGATTGAAGATGGTATTTTGGCACATTTTTGGATTTGACTGTGAACAGGGATTTGAAAGTCAACTGCGGATAGAATCTTCGTACATTTTCAGCTTCGTCTGGAAAGAATTCACAGAACGTCTTCAACTGGTCTTTGACAAAGGATGGGATTTTCACGCACATTTTCAGCTTTGCCTGCGAAATGGGGTTTGAAAGTCTTCAGCTGGTCCTTGACTGACTGGGGATGGCATTTTGGCACATTTTCGGCTTTATCTGTGAACAGGGAGATTTGAAAGTCATCAATTGCGAATAGAATTTTGGTACATTTTCATCTCGCCTACGAACAAGAATTCACAGAGTCTTCAACTGGTCTTTAACTTAGGATAAAATTTTGACATCGTCATCTTTTTTTTTTTTTTTTTTTTTTTGTTCTTTAATTTAAGATTTAACGGCAGCCATGGGTAGTTCTAACGGGTATAAGCAGTAGCCCGTCCCTTACTTCGGACCACTAGATCCAGGAAAGAGAGACAGTCAGTGCCGCAAAACAAGAAAACTAACCATGCTGCATCTGGGGCTCTAACCCGGACTCATCAGAAGCCAGCGCCTCAGTCCACTCGGCCACGGGGGCTGCACAATTTCATCTTCGTCTCCGAACAGGAATTTAAACGTCTTCAACTTATCTTTGATATGATAGAGGATTAATATTCTTGTACATTATCCTCTACATCTGCGCACAAAGATTTGAAAGTTTTTAACTGATCTTGATCTTTAGTTTGAACTCGGGTAAGCCGCCCCGGTGGCGCAGTGGTCTAAGCGATGACCTCTGATCATTCGTCCAAAAGGGGTCCGGGTTCGAATCCCGGTGAGGCATGGATGTTGTGTTTGTCTTACGGCACTAGTTCTCTCCCTTCCCTGGAACCAGTGACCATAAATTAGGGACGGGCGACTGCTTATGGCCCATTGAGTTGCTCATGGTGGTCGTTAAACTTCCAATCAAAAAAAAAAAACTCGGGTGAAGATTTCCAGGCAGTGAAGTAGACTAGAGATGAGCTAGAGCTCGTGCCTGGCCCGGGCTCGGACGGGCTCAGAATTTATTAACTACCGAAAACCCCGGGCCAGGGCTGGGCCTGGGCTCGGATTACACGTCTTGAATTTCATTACTGTAATTAATTCAACACGTGTAATTCCGAGCCCGGTTATACACTGCCGGACAATTGCTAAGGACGGATGACAATATCAACGATAGCAACCATAAAATGGAAGGCAGAAAAATGTGGAAATTAGCATAAGTGCGGGATACAGTAAGACGTGTTGTGCGTATGAAAATTTTGGATTGCCGAACTTGTTCGTGACGTCATAGCGCTGATAAGAGATATAAAGGATTTGACGCGTATTGACCGTTGTTGTTCAAATGCAAAGTTGAAAGGGAAAGAATCAATTGACGAACTTGCAATTTTCAGTATTTCTTTCCGACATCACCTAGATGATTTTACGCGTGGCCGTATTATTGAGAAGATTGAAGAAGGGCGAAAAATAACAGATGTTGCCAGGGAGTTCGACGTCAGCCACAGTGTTGTTTCAAGGCTTTGGAAATTATTTCAAACAAATGGAGAGCGCAGCAAACGTCACGGGGGAGGTCGTGTTCGCAGTACGACACCTGCAGAAGATTGGTACATAGTGCTATCAACAAAATGACACCGGCGCAGCACAGCTAGTGAGGTAGCAAATCAGTTTATGGCTGCTACTGGCAAGCGGATCTCTCGAAAAACTGTCGCCAGACGTTTGCATGAAGAAGGACTATACGCCCGCCGTCCTATTGTGTGCATCCCATTGTCCAGACGTCACCGTACCACCCGTTTGCAATGGTGCCATCAACATCGCAATTGGACTGATAACGACTGGTCTGCTGTCCTCTTCTCAGATGAGAGTAGATACAGTCTATCGTCTGATTGTCGACGACAACTGATCTGGCGTGATAGTGGTACTGCATATTGTCCAGCAAACATACAGGAAAGGGACCGATATCCGACATGTAGTGTCATGGTATGGGCTGGCATCATGATCAATGGCCGTACGTCCCTCTATGTGCTTCCAACTGGGACTATGACTGGCCAACGATACATTAATGATGTTCTGCTACCTCATGTTCGCATGTTCCGTGGTGCTGTCGGTGATAGATTCGTTTTCATGGACGACAACGCAACATGTCATCGAACAGTCGCTGTCCAGGAGTGTCTTGAGAGCGAGGATATTCAACGCCTCGTATGGCCAGCTTGTTCTCCAGATCTCAATCCCATTGAAAATGTGTGGGATGCTTTGGGGAGGAGTCTTGCTGGTCGCCAATGCCCTCCAATAAACAAGGACACCCTCATCCGTGCACTGACAGAGGAATGGGATAAATTACCCCAACAGCTGCTTGATAATGTTATGCAAAGCATGAAACGACGTGTGGAATCTTGCATCGCCCTCCATGGTGGCCATATCCCGTATTGACATCTTACGCCGGAACGCCTGTGGATGGTAATAGCATTTTTTTTTACGTTTACGTATTCTGCACAAAATGGCTTGTTTGTCCCTTTAACACGTTCCAAAGCCTTCTGGATTTCAGAGCACAATAAATTGTCTTTCTTGAAATGTCCTGGCATTCTGACATTATTTTATTTCACTTGGCATCCAACCACACTTACTTTTTATGCGCTATATAGCCGTTTATGATCCGTCCTTAGCAAGTGTCCAGCAGTGTATTACACGTGTTGAATTTCATTGTGGATGTGTTACCATGGTGGAAGGATTTTCAATTTGCTAAGCTAGCTGCCATTGCAAGACAAATTTTGCTTAGCAAGACTTGCATTGTCCAAAGCTATGGCCCAAGCAAGGATTAGTTTAAGGAGGTCTGGTATCGAAAAACTGGGGGAAAATCACATTCCCATGATTTGTATTTTATTAAAGATCAAGAATCTTATCTTTAAAATGATGTATTAATTTCCAAAATTGTGCAGTTAGAAGTATTATTATTTATTTTTTTAAATTTCCTCACTCCCGCGATTTTTGGGGTGACGTTGGTTTTTAATGCAGCAAGTCGAGTTTTATAGAAAAGAAGATCAAGCTGAAGCACTGAGGCATTAGATGCAATTCTCTCTCTCTCTCTCTTTTCATGATGAACTTGATCTGGAAACTGCAGACACATATGATAATATTGTGATTATTATACTATTAAGCGCAAAGCTTTGTTAATGTTACAAAACGCAGAATAATCTGGTCTGGAATGCTTTTACGTTCGTTTTTTTTAATTTTGGAAATTTCTCTACATGCTTTTTCTTATATTTTACTACATCACTCTAAACTACCTTTACCAATTAGCATATATGTAAATTATATTGCAGAGATTAGTTTTCTAGAGTCAAAATTTTAAACACTTGCAACTGTCTGTACGGCGTTGTATGTTTTATAATGCAATTTATTCAAAATAAAAGTAAATTTAAAAATCAAAAAGAAATAACGAATGGAATTTTTTGTTTCTAAACGATTTTCTTTTCTTCAGCTTTTACCAAAATTACTGACTCCCCTGATACGGCCGAAGGGCACGTTGATTATTTATTTATTTTCAAATCCACATTTTACAGCACTTGGCTTTATGCGTAGTATTTCTAAAAACAAATTAATATTGTGAAGTGGATTAACTGAACTAAACTTTTTAAAGTAATGATTTTTAAACTAATCCTTGCTTGGGCCATATCTTTGGCCAGTGTATAATGCATAAATGCAAGACTTTATAAGCAAAATTTTCCATGAATTTGGTCCCGGGCTCCTAAAATTGAGCCAGAACTCATCTCTAGTGTAGACATCCGAGTTGAAGCCCCTCCCGAAATGTGCCTTATTTTATTTTTTTGACTTTAAAGTATTTCTGATTTTTATTTTTTTATGATTTTTTGAGGGGGGGGGGAGGGTTGTTTATAGAAGACAAACTAACCTAATGGCCAACTTTTAAGCAAAAAGCATATCTCAGAAGAGAGAGAAAGAGGGAAGAGGACATTTCCACCTGGCTTTGCGCCAACAAAGAACGAGCTTGCTGCTTTAGAACAACGGTTCAGTTGAGAAGCAAACTTGCCCTATAAAGCCATAAAGCCAGGTGAAAATTTCCACAGCATACCTTTTAAATTTCTTTCTTTTGACTTATTCTTTGGATATTAACTACTTTTAGCGGTCTGTTCTGTTTCGATGCCTAAACCCGTTTTATGCAAATTAAAAAATATCCCGTATAATTTCTTCGTTAACCCTATCATCCCCTCTCTCCTACTGAGACAAAATGACCCAAACCAGTATCTTTCCATATTTGGTCAAGAACTTGGTTTTCGTTAGGAAATTATTTCATTAGATTCAAAAAGCATATATGCGTTAGTCCCGATGTCTTTTAGTGCCTTGTCCTGTGATTAGTTTACTTTGAGTCCTTCTAACAAAACTTAATCCCAAAGGGACGATTACCTGTATGAAGTGCAATGAGGGAAGGTTATTCAAAAGTTAGGGAGCTAGTGTCTACTGCTGCTGACGGAATAAGATAATATCAGATTAGTACGAATATATTCGTCAATATGCTCCTAAGGCAATGCAGATTTTTCTCCCCGTAGACGTTTTTTTCCTTTAAGCTTTTCCCCCTGGCTCCATGCTACAGTTTCATAGTACATTATGTTATTTTTTTTAATGAATTCATTGTATCAATATTTTTTGGTCAATTGTAAACGGGATTAGTGCTTGTATGTTTATGATTATTATACTAGATATATGTGAGGTGGTTGAGCTCTTGTTTTCTCTTGGATTAAATAATTGGTACTAAATGCTATTAATTTATATTGAACTTTGTGATATTACTGTGACTTCATGTTTTTATTCCATTGTGTTAATATTTGAATTTAGTTTAGTACATATGACAATTTTTGATGTTTGTGTTTTGTTAGATATAAATGTACTGTGTTGTGTGGTAGCTTTTGTAGGCACACAGGACCGTAGCAAGCTTTTCTTATATGGGAGGGCGAGACTTGAAATGACGCCCCTTCGAGTTCAAAATTACGCCCCTTCGAAATCAAAATTACCCCCTTCGAGTTGAAAATTATGCTCCTTCGAGTTCGACTCAAATAATAAGTGGTTTTTACTTTCTCACACACTGCCGGTATAGGAAAGTATTATAATCGTTCGAAAATCGCACTTCAGGTTTTTCACATAAATTTATTAAAAAAGTAAATACTAGGTAAACAGCCAAGAACCACAGGTTGTAAATTCCAAGTAAACCGTTAACGTTATGTGAACGCCGACTATACAACATTCCACAGGAATGTAGAACGAGATACAAACCAGAGCAGAATGAATGAGTATCGGACAGTGAACGTAAAATAGGAAGGAACTTTAGGGGTAGGGCTTGGAAATATTCCATCCAAGTGTAAACGCTCAGAGAACTTCCTGCGATAGAGCACAAATGGTTAATTAGCTCTTCATCCCAACGACATGTTCGGAAAGGTCATGGAAGTCGGGCATATCAGCATATTGTTTTCTATGCCTCCATTCACTCCCAGCAAAACAGTCTTGCTGGGCCATCACTGCCAGAGATGGCTCAGCACTATGTTGCCGCCACCCAACCGTCAATAAAATGTCCGGGCGGCCACCACATGTGCCAGCAGTTTGGGCTACTAGCGGGCGAACAGTGGCACCCCCAACAGTTGTCATATGCCAGAACAGGACCGTTAGTTATCCATCACAGGCAGTAGCTGCCACAAGTGGCCCTTCATCGGCCCCGCAAGCACGTGCCACAAATGATGGCTAGCCTAATGTGGTCCGCTAGTTTTCCGGTAGTGGCAGCCGACAATCACTTGACGTAACTGATGGCTTGACGAATCTTGTCCGCCAATTTCCTAGTAGTAGCCATAATAAAAAATAAAAATAAAGGATAACCGCAGTTTCCCAAAGCAACAACTAAATTTTTTTCGCCTTATGAAACTTTTGCATTACAACACTGCGCTGGGGAAATTTTCTCAACAGGTCCTGAAAAGCGCCCGTTTGGATCTGGGTGGAAACGAATCAAGGGCCGTCTGCGTGGGAAACTGGCGCTCTATCAACGGGACTGCTTTGCCACGCACGAGCATTTGCTTGAAGCTGAGCCTCTTTCCTGTGGAATGTGTAACGAATGATTCTTTTATAATTTTACAATATTGCGAGGTATTTTTCATAAATGTCAGTTTCATATGATTCCTAAATTTATTTTTTCAACGTAACGATTGTTTCTTTTTACCTTAAGTGAACTTCAGTCATTTTCAACGAGTGTACCAACTTAAAGGCGCTATCTAAAGTTTCGTGCTGTCCATATCGTTTTGAAAGGCGATTGTTGAATTAATATATTTACATGTTCATGTCACATTCTCTTACATTTTTAACGTTGTATCTCACCTTTCCGCTGTCTGAAGCTACATTTGTTTTAAAGAGGAAAGATATTTTATTTTACTTCTCGTTATTGTTAGAAGTGAATTCCTCCAGTTTGCGTATTCAACCCATGGATGTACATTACATCCACATAGCGTTTTTTTTTTTTTTTTTCAAATAATTGGTAAATTTTGCACGCGTATAATTCTTCTTTTTTTTTTTTCCAACATAGCGCCTTTTTAATGTTTTTCCAGGACTTTTGTTTCAAGCAGTTTAATGTATGTTAAAACGAAAGATTACACAGAAATTATTTCTTGTTTTTCATGGAAATGGAGTGGGTATTTCATGGCTTAATCCGATACCTTCGTCGACGTGGCATTTCATTATAGGAAATTAATTCACCTCTCTACATATGTTTTTTTTCTTAACATCCACTAAAATAACGTGATGGCAATAGCGTCGTCTTCAACTAACCGGTACCACGAGAGACACAACACGTGTTGCTTCTGCTCATGCTCAGTCTCGTTGGGTGTCACGTCAGTTCGTCGCCTGCGTCAATTCGTCGATACGTCAATTCGTCGCCTGCGCCAATTCGCCGCGCTTCAATTCGTCGCCTGCGTCAATTCGTCGACCACGACGATTCGTCGAGCGTCAATTCGTCGCGTTTACAAATTTTGGTTACATAAAAAACAAATGCAGGAAAACGTACGATTTCGAAAGTCTTCCGCCGTGATCATATTTATAAGGTTTGGACACTCAGACAGTTTAGGAATACTACGCTTTTTCTTTGGCACTAAAAATAAATTAATATGCCTATGCCTAACGCCTAAGACTGAGTCTTTTTAGCAGTTTTTATCTATATGGTTCAAACACCATGTTTGTATCTATATGGTTTTATCTATTATGGTTCAAACACCATGTTTGTATTATTACGCCTTTACTTACGCAAGAAATATTACCTATGCCTAGGCCAATTTAACAGTTTTGTTCCATCGTGCTCATATCCATAACGTTTAGACACCAAGTCAAGTTAGTATTATTGCGATTTTGCTTAGGCATTAAATATTAATACTTTGGCTTAGGCCTTTTTAACAGTTTTTATTCCATCATGTTCATATCTATAAGGTTTAGACAGCATGTCAGATGTACACACCTCACAGTAGTCTATATGTTATTTTGTACCCTGATCAACTGCATGAAGTAATACTGTATGAGACTAACTAAAATGTTTGAAAGGAAAATACTGAAGGACGTACATTTTTTTTCACTTACAATTTCTATTTTTGCATCCCCCAGAGCATGAATTTACGCCCCATTTGCTGACCAGACAAATTTTATGTTAATTGTCACTAACTGTGCTTCTACTCTGTGTTTCTTCTTGAATTCATAATACTTTTCACCATTTACAACAGTCAAAGAGACTCTCCTATGGCTCAGTGGTATGAAGCTCTAACTTAATCATCCGAAATCGGTTGGCGTTCGAATCCCGGGTTAGGCATGGATGGTGCGCTTTTTTTACGGTATTGGCGTTCTCTACTCCCTGGAACCAGCGGCCTCAAATCAGGGACACGCGACTGCTTACAGCATGTCAAGCTGTTCACGGTGTTCGTTAAACCTCCTACGACGTACTACAGAGATGAGGGCAGACGTCAAGACGACAAATCTGCATCGATGAATTACGTCGGTGGTGCAGTTTTGTCGGAAAAACAACTGGTTCCGAGGTGAGGAAGCGTGCCTTTGAGTCCCACCAGCGGCAAATTTGTGAATTTCATATTGGCGCCCGATTATTTAAATAGATCGACTGGCCGTTGGGTTCTTCGAAAAATGTATGATGTTTGTTCCACGCATCATTTGGAATTGTTGCTTTTTTTTTTTTTTTTGGATTGAAGATTTAACGACCACAGTGAGCAACTTAATGGGCTATAAGCAGTCTCCCGTCCCTAATTTAGGGTAACTGGTTCCAGGAAAGGGAGAGAGCTAGTGCCGTAAGACAAACACAACATCCATGCCTCACCGTGATTAGAACCCGGACCCCTTTCGGACGAATGATCAGAGGCCATCGTTCAGACCACTGTGCCACCGGGACGGACATTTGGAATTGATTAGGCTTCTTTCTTCGCTTAAAAAAAATAAATAATGTAAAGGAGGTAATATGACGTACTACAGAGGGGAAGTACATGTCAAGAAGATAAATCTGCAACGATAAATTCCGTCGGTGTTGTTTAGTTGGTAAAACAACTGGCTACCGAGCGAAGAGGCAATCCCACCACCGGAAAATGTATGAATTTCACACCTCAAACTAAAAGATGTAAAAGCAGCTAGTAGTTGCAACATTTCTACTTATTGGACGCCCTGCTTTTTTCCATTCCTTTCTTGCGAATTGAAATGGGTGGCATTATCACGACATATGAACTGGATTGTCTTCGAATAACTTACTAGTGCAACTGTTTTGCTATGCTATCTTTTAAATTTCCCTCTATTGTTAACTTCTAAGAAAATCCGTTCTTTGCTCTTCACTGAAATGGAACGAATTTTTAGAAAAACTATTTATACCTTTCTGGAGTATAAGAAAATACCACATGTTGTTTTCTCGTAGCTTCGAGAAGTTTTCATTTAAAGAGCCATATAGCTCACGAAAGCGAGAATTTCGAGCAATATCAACGTAATAAGTTTTCGATAACTGTTTTTCTGATTTGGGAGCCCATGTGCTAAAACTACGGTACTTTGAAATTTAAAAGCGCTTTGCGGTTAAAAACCTCCGAAGTTTTTCTTCGTTTCAAAACTTCAACTCTGACTTCTTGCTTCGTCGTAAAATCTCTTAACAGTTTCGTCTATCTTCTTTCCTGAAATAAAATTTTCCGCTGTCAGCAAGTTACAAAATCGCATCTAGCAGGAGGAGTTTTTACAATTCCATGGTTGGGTGATCTGGCAACATGAGCTCGTTGCCAGGTTCGACATGCCTTCATTAGCCGGAGGGCCAGGTAATTAAGTGCAGGAATCAATAGGGGCAGTCACGAAAATACCCCCTCGCCTTTCGGGTACGGAAGCTTCCGCCAGCAGAAGTCTGATAAGGGAATTATGACGGTAGGCAGAAAAAAAAGAGAAAGAGAGAAAGCTCTAGCTATTCTATTCCCTTGATCTTTATTTATTTTTTTGAAATTTGCTTCGCAGGAAATCTCTTCGAAAAAGAAAAAAAAATTGAAAGGGTTCTGTAGACGTGTGAGACATCAGAGGCGAAGTAAAAGTAATTTCTGTAAGTCAAGACTGAAGGCAATAAACACCGCAGACATTACGTACACACCTTAAAAAAGGAAAGATAAAAACTCTCACAGACGTACGAAGCAATCGACAGTTTTTGTTTCTCTTTTATTCACATTTGTGCACAGAACCTTTTCCGTAATTAATTTTCATTGACGATGCGTAAGAGAGTGTTTGGCTTGCTTTCTTTTTTTTTTTTTTTTTTGCTTACGATACAATCTCAAATCTTCTTTTTCATAAAAAAAATACGTAATTTAGTGGCTGCAAAAGAAGCTTCTTTTCATTTTCATTGCTGAATAGACTACATGAAAGACAAGCTAACTGAGAGGCAAAAGCGCTTTGCACGAGATAGTGAAAAAAAATCAAATCATTCGTAGAAGTCATTTTTGTTTTCATACGTAAGATCCATGACAAAATGGATTTCAGGTGTATTGGTTTTCCTTTTGCGACAGTACCCCATTGTTCGCCATGAATTATTACAACTTTAGAGGGATGTGGAACCTAAAAAACGCGATTCCGTTTTCTTATTTCTGTATTTATCGAAATGTTTTATATTTGACGCTCATAACCTAAAATAACGTTAATCTCTAAACCATACAAATAAATACAGGAGTTTCACAAAAAGATCGTCCACATTTTTCAAATTTAATTAAGATTCAGCAATAAAAAAATATCGTGAATGATAGTTTTGAGTGTAAATTTTTCAGCTTGGATCAACAAGTTTAGCATGAGTTAAAGTGTGGCTCTGTGTTGTAACTCACCTTTCGCAATATATGCTGACATTCCCGGAACAACATTTGACACCACTCACCATAATGGAATTAATGCCAAATTTCTCCTGATAAATTAAGCAAATTTTAATCACCGTGTGTCGAAATGAGGAGAGTTCAAACAGGCTTAGTTCGTTTTACGACCCTTTGAGTCAGCGATTCATGTTCAAGAATTTAGGTAATATTATCGGGGTGCACTACCTCATGATAAATTTATTAAATGGTAATATCATCTCTTAACCTATTAGCCGGCTGGAACGAATTTACTCGGGATTTGCAAAATGCACTGCAACCAGCTCAATGGAATACATTCGCATTCTAAAAGGTGAACCGAACGCGCCTGGAACGAGTGAATCTACAGTTACTTTGTTAGCTAAAAGCTGTCTTTCGGAAAGACTAAGTAAATCTGCCTGACAACTTGCAGTTATAGGCTATCCCTACAAACTTGTCAAAAACGTAGTTTTTTCCGCTTTCCAACCGTAGGTTGAAGAAGCGTACATGCTCCAGCTTTGTCCGTCTGTCTGTCCGTCCTTCCGCACGATAACTCGCGTAAAAATGGTTCGATTTTGACGAAGTTTTAGTATGTGGTAGCGGATTACTTGGGGATGAACCCTACTGAAAATGGAAGAAATGGGGTCAAAGGTCAGGACATACGAGTTGTCAAAAAACGAAGTTTTTTTTACGCTTTCCAACCGTAGGTTGAAGAAGCGTATATGCTCCAGCTTTGTCCGTCTGTCCGTCCGTCCGCAAGATGACGCATAAAAATGGTTTGATTTTGACGAAGTTTTAGTATGTGGTAGAGGACTACTTGGGGAAGAAATGGGGTCAAAGGTCAGAACATACAAGCGGGATCCATTCCATTGCCCTTATGCCTCATGACTTGCGTAAAAACGGTTCGATTTCGACGAAACTTTATCATGTTGTTCCGGAGGTATACTGAACCTGTTCTGTTGAATATTATCGAAATGGAGTCAAAGGTCAAAGCACAGGAGCGAGATTTATTCCACAGCCATTATCCTCATAACTAGAGTAATGATATCTGATATGTTAGAAAGCGTATAATAATCAATGCATTGCATGATTTTACTAACTTGTTTTTTTTTTTTATTTGGGGTTTTAACGACCACTGTGAGCGACTCAATGAGCTTTTAAAAGCAGTCGCCCATCCCTAAATTAGGGTCACTTATTTCCGGGAAAGCGAGAGAGCCAGTGTCGTAAGACAAACAGAACACAGCACCTATGCCTCGCCGGGAATCGTACCCGGACCCATCACGAACAAATGGCCAGAAACCAATGCTTGCACTACTGCGCCAAACGGCGGGGTGGGGGTTGTAGGTTGTAAAATTTATTTATTGAGGGATTAAGGCTTTATGTTTCTACAGGGTTTATCTATAAATGAAGTTTTGGAGATTAACTGGCCGCCCCTGTGGCGGAGTGGTCAAAGCGCTGGCTTTATCCTAGGAGCGTCCGGGTTTGAATCCCGGTGATGCATGGATACTGTAGTTGTCTTATGGCACTGGCTAGAGGGAATATTGCTGACAGAGCTGCGCGACTCGTTTCTACTGCATTAGTAAGAGAAGCTGAGAAAATAAAATTTCTTGCCCAAGTGCTTTTGATGCCTGCCCAGCTCATTGGGTTAGGCGAACATTGCCCATGGCCGCTTAGAGGGAATATTGCTGACAGAGCTGCGCGACTCGTTTCTACTGCATTAGTAAGAGAAGCTGAGAAAATAAAATTGTTTAGTCCAAGTGGTTTTGATGCCCGCCCAGCTCATATGGTTAGGCGAATATTGCCCGATGGCCGCTTAGAGGGAATATTGCTGACAGAGCTGCGCGACTCGTTTCTACTGCATTAGTAAGAAAAGCTGAGAAAATAAAATTGTTTTGCCCAAGTGGTTTTAATGCCTGCCCAGCTCATTGGGTTAGGCGAACATTGCCCATAGCCGCTTAGAGGGAATATTGCTGACAGAGCTGCGCGACTCGTTTCTACTGCATTAGTAAGAGAAGCTGAGAAAATAAAATTGTTTTGCCCAAGTGGTTTTAATGCCTACCCAGCTCATTGGGTTAGGCGAACATTGCCCATAGCCGCTTAGAGGGAATATTGCTGACAGAGCTGCGCGACTCGTTTCTACTGCATTAGTAAGAGAAGCTGAGAAAATAAAATTGTTTAGTCCAAGTGGTTTTGATGCCCGCCCAGCTCATATGGTTAGGCGAATATTGCCCGATGGCCGCTTAGAGGGAATATTGCTGACAGAGCTGCGCGACTCGTTTCTACTGCATTAGTAAGAAAAGCTGAGAAAATAAAATTGTTTTGCCCAAGTGGTTTTAATGCCTGCCCAGCTCATTGGGTTAGGCGAACATTGCCCATAGCCGCTTAGAGGGAATATTGCTGACAGAGCTGCGCGACTCGTTTCTACTGCATTAGTAAGAAAAGCTGAGAAAATAAAATTGTTTTGCCCAAGTGGTTTTAATGCCTACCCAGCTCATTGGGTTAGGCGAACATTGCCCATAGCCGCTTAGAGGGAATATTGCTGACAGAGCTGCGCGACTCGTTTCTACTGCATTAGTAAGAGAAGCTGAGAAAATAAAATTGTTTTGCCCAAGTGGTTTTAATGCCTACCCAGCTCATTGGGTTAGGCGAACATTGCCCATAGCCGCTTAGAGGGAATATTGCTGACAGAGCTGCGCGACTCGTTTCTACTGCATTAGTAAGAGAAGCTGAGAAAATAAAATTGTTTTGCCCAAGTGGTTTTAATGCCTACCCAGCTCATTGGGTTAGGCGAACATTGCCCATAGCCGCTTAGAGGGAATATTGCTGACAGAGCTGCGCGACTCGTTTCTACTGCATTAGTAAGAGAAGCTGAGAAAATAAAATTGTTTAGTCCAAGTGGTTTTGATGCCCGCCCAGCTCATATGGTTAGGCGAATATTGCCCGATGGCCGCTTAGAGGGAATATTGCTGACAGAGCTGCGCGACTCGTTTCTACTGCATTAGTAAGAAAAGCTGAGAAAATAAAATTGTTTTGCCCAAGTGGTTTTAATGCCTGCCCAGCTCATTGGGTTAGGCGAACATTGCCCATAGCCGCTTAGAGGGAATATTGCTGACAGAGCTGCGCGACTCGTTTCTACTGCATTAGTAAGAAAAGCTGAGAAAATAAAATTGTTTTGCCCAAGTGGTTTTAATGCCTACCCAGCTCATTGGGTTAGGCGAACATTGCCCATAGCCGCTTAGAGGGAATATTGCTGACAGAGCTGCGCGACTCGTTTCTACTGCATTAGTAAGAGAAGCTGAGAAAATAAAATTGTTTAGTCCAAGTGGTTTTGATGCCTGCCCAGCTCATTGGGTTAGACAAGCATTGCCCGATGGCCGCTTAGAGGGAATATGGCTGACAGAGCTGCGCGACTCGTTTCTACTTCATTAGTAAGAGAAGCTGAGAAAATAAAATTGTTTTTTCCAAGTGGTTTTGATGACTGCCCAGCTCATTGGATTAGACAAGCATTGCCCGATGGCCGCTTAGAGGGAATATGGCTGACAGAGCTGCGCGACTCGTTTCTACTTCATTAGTAAGAGAAGCTGAGAAAATAAAATTGTTTTTTCCAAGTGGTTTTGATGACTGCCCAGCTCATTGGATTAGACAAGCATTGCCCGATGGCCGCTTAGAGGGAATATTGCTGACAGAGCTGCGCGACTCGTTTCTACTGCATTAGTAAGAGAAGCTGAGAAAATAAAATTGTTTTTTCCAAGTGGTTTTGATGACTGCCCAGCTCATTGGATTAGACAAGCATTGCCCGATGGCCGCTTAGAGGGAATATTGCTGACAGAGCTGCGCGACTCGTTTCTACTGCATTAGTAAGAGAAGCTGAGAAAATAAAATTGTTTTTTCCAAGTGGTTTTGATGCCTGCCCAGCTCATTATGTTAGACAAGCAGTGCCCGATGGCCGCTTAGAGGGAATATTGCTGACAGAGCTGCGCGACTCGTTTCTACTGCATTAGTAAGAAAAGCTGAGAAAATAAAATTGTTTTGCCCAAGTGGTTTTAATGCCTGCCCAGCTCATTGGGTTAGGCGAACATTGCCCGATGGCCGCTTAGAGGGAATATTGCTGACAGAGCTGCGCGACTCGTTTCTACTGCATTAGTAAGAAAAGCTGAGAAAATAAAATTGTTTTGCCCAAGTGGTTTTAATGCCTACCCAGCTCATTGGGTTAGGCGAACATTGCCCATAGCCGCTTAGAGGGAATATTGCTGACAGAGCTGCGCGACTCGTTTCTACTGCATTAGTAAGAGAAGCTGAGAAAATAAAATTGTTTTGCCCAAGTGGTTTTAATGCCTACCCAGCTCATTGGGTTAGGCGAACATTGCCCATAGCCGCTTAGAGGGAATATTGCTGACAGAGCTGCGCGACTCGTTTCTACTGCATTAGTAAGAGAAGCTGAGAAAATAAAATTGTTTAGTCCAAGTGGTTTTGATGCCCGCCCAGCTCATATGGTTAGGCGAATATTGCCCGATGGCCGCTTAGAGGGAATATTGCTGACAGAGCTGCGCGACTCGTTTCTACTGCATTAGTAAGAAAAGCTGAGAAAATAAAATTGTTTTGCCCAAGTGGTTTTAATGCCTGCCCAGCTCATTGGGTTAGGCGAACATTGCCCATAGCCGCTTAGAGGGAATATTGCTGACAGAGCTGCGCGACTCGTTTCTACTGCATTAGTAAGAAAAGCTGAGAAAATAAAATTGTTTTGCCCAAGTGGTTTTAATGCCTACCCAGCTCATTGGGTTAGGCGAACATTGCCCATAGCCGCTTAGAGGGAATATTGCTGACAGAGCTGCGCGACTCGTTTCTACTGCATTAGTAAGAGAAGCTGAGAAAATAAAATTGTTTAGTCCAAGTGGTTTTGATGCCTGCCCAGCTCATTGGGTTAGACAAGCATTGCCCGATGGCCGCTTAGAGGGAATATGGCTGACAGAGCTGCGCGACTCGTTTCTACTTCATTAGTAAGAGAAGCTGAGAAAATAAAATTGTTTTTTCCAAGTGGTTTTGATGACTGCCCAGCTCATTGGATTAGACAAGCATTGCCCGATGGCCGCTTAGAGGGAATATGGCTGACAGAGCTGCGCGACTCGTTTCTACTTCATTAGTAAGAGAAGCTGAGAAAATAAAATTGTTTTTTCCAAGTGGTTTTGATGACTGCCCAGCTCATTGGATTAGACAAGCATTGCCCGATGGCCGCTTAGAGGGAATATTGCTGACAGAGCTGCGCGACTCGTTTCTACTGCATTAGTAAGAGAAGCTGAGAAAATAAAATTGTTTTTTCCAAGTGGTTTTGATGACTGCCCAGCTCATTGGATTAGACAAGCATTGCCCGATGGCCGCTTAGAGGGAATATTGCTGACAGAGCTGCGCGACTCGTTTCTACTGCATTAGTAAGAGAAGCTGAGAAAATAAAATTGTTTTTTCCAAGTGGTTTTGATGCCTGCCCAGCTCATTATGTTAGACAAGCAGTGCCCGATGGCCGCTTAGAGGGAATATTGCTGACAGAGCTGCGCGACTCGTTTCTACTGCATTAGTAAGAAAAGCTGAGAAAATAAAATTGTTTTGCCCAAGTGGTTTTAATGCCTACCCAGCTCATTGGGTTAGGCGAACATTGCCCATAGCCGCTTAGAGGGAATATTGCTGACAGAGCTGCGCGACTCGTTTCTACTGCATTAGTAAGAGAAGCTGAGAAAATAAAATTGTTTTGTCCAAGTGGTTTTGATGACTGCCCAGCTCATTGGGTTAGACAAGCATTGCCCGATGGCCGCTTAGAGGGAATATTGCTGACAGAGCTGCGCGACTCGTTTCTACTGCATTAGTAAGAGAAGCTGAGAAAATAAAATTGTTTAGTCCAAGTGGTTTTGATGCCTGCCCAGCTCATTGGGTTAGACAAGCATTGCCCGATGGCCGCTTAGAGGGAATATTGCTGACAGAGCTGCGCGACTCGTTTCTACTGCATTAGTAAGAGAAGCTGAGAAAATAAAATTGTTTTGCCCAAGTGGTTTTGATGCCTGCCCAGCTGATTGGGTTAAGCGGGCATTGCCCATGGTCAATTAGAGGGAATATTGCTGACAGAGCTGCGCGACTCGTTTCTACTGCATTAGTAAGAGAAGCTGAGAAAATAAAATTGTTTTGCCCAAGTGGTTTTGATGCCTGCCCAGCTGATTGGGTTAAGCGGGCATTGCCCATGGTCAATTAGAGGGAATATTGCTGACAGAGCTGCGCGACTCGTTTCTACTGCATTAGTAAGAGAAGCTGAGAAAATAAAATTGTTTTGTCCAAGTGGTTTTGATGACTGCCCAGCTCATTGGGTTAGACAAGCATTGCCCGATGGCCGCTTAGAGGGAATATTGCTGACAGAGCTGCGCGACTCGTTTCTACTGCATTAGTAAGAGAAGCTGAGAAAATAAAATTGTTTAGTCCAAGTGGTTTTGATGCCTGCCCAGCTCATTGGGTTAGACAAGCATTGCCCGATGGCCGCTTAGAGGGAATATTGCTGACAGAGCTGCGCGACTCGTTTCTACTGCATTAGTAAGAGAAGCTGAGAAAATAAAATTGTTTTGTCCAAGTGGTTTTGATGACTGCCCAGCTCATTGGGTTAGACAAGCATTGCCCGATGGCCGCTTAGAGGGAATATTGCTGACAGAGCTACGTGACTCGTTTCTACTGCATTAGTAAGAGAAGCTGAGAAAATAAAATTGTTTTGCCCAAGTGGTTTTGATGCCTGCCCAGCTGATTGGGTTAAGCGGGCATTGCCCATGGTCAATTAGAGGGAATATTGCTGACAGAGCTGCGCGACTCGTTTCTACTGCATTAGTAAGAGAAGCTGAGAAAATAAAATTGTCTTGCCCAAGTGGTTTTGATGCCTGCCCAGCTCATTGGGTTAGGCAAGCATTGCTCTTAGCCGCTTAGAGGGAATATTGCTGACAGAGCTACGCGACTCGTTTCTACTGCATTAGTAAGAGAAGCTGAGAAAATAAAATTGTTTTGTCCAAGTGGTTTTGATGACTGCCCAGCTCATTGGGTTAGACAAGCATTGCCCGATGGCCGCTTAGAGGGAATATTGCTGACAGAGCTACGTGACTCGTTTCTACTGCATTAGTAAGAGAAGCTGAGAAAATAAAATTGTTTTGCCCAAGTGGTTTTGATGCCTGCCCAGCTGATTGGGTTAAGCGGGCATTGCCCATGGTCAATTAGAGGGAATATTGCTGACAGAGCTGCGCGACTCGTTTCTACTGCATTAGTAAGAGAAGCTGAGAAAATAAAATTGTTTTGCCCAAGTGGTTTTGATGCCTGCCCAGCTCATTGGGTTAGGCAAGCATTGCTCTTAGCCGCTTAGAGGGAATATTGCTGACAGAGCTACGCGACTCGTTTCTACTGCATTAATAAGAGAAGCTGAGAAAATAAAATTGTTTTGTCCAAGTGGTTTTGATGACTGCCCAGCTCATTGGGTTAGACAAGCATTGCCCGATGGCCGCTTAGAGGGAATATTGCTGACAGAGCTACGTGACTCGTTTCTACTGCATTAGTAAGAGAAGCTGAGAAAATAAAATTGTTTTGTCCAAGTGGTTTTGATGACTGCCCAGCTCATTGGGTTAGACAAGCATTGCCCGATGGCCGCTTAGAGGGAATATTGCTGACAGAGCTGCGCGACTCGTTTCTACTGCATTAGTAAGAGAAGCTGAGAAAATAAAATTGTTTTGCCCAAGTGGTTTTGATGACTGCCCAGCTCATTGGGTTAGACAAGCATTGCCCGATGGCCGCTTAGAGGGAATATTGCTGACAGAGCTACGTGACTCGTTTCTACTGCATTAGTAAGAGAAGCTGAGAAAATAAAATTGTTTTGTCCAAGTGGTTTTGATGACTGCCCAGCTCATTGGGTTAGACAAGCATTGCCCGATGGCCGCTTAGAGGGAATATTGCTGACAGAGCTGCGCGACTCGTTTCTACTGCATTAGTAAGAGAAGCTGAGAAAATAAAATTGTTTAGTCCAAGTGGTTTTGATGCCTGCCCAGCTCATTGGGTTAGACAAGCATTGCCCGATGGCCGCTTAGAGGGAATATTGCTGACAGAGCTGCGCGACTCGTTTCTACTGTATTAGTAAGAGAAGCTGAGAAAATAAAATTGTTTTGTCCAAGTGGTTTTGATGACTGCCCAGCTCATTGGGTTAGACAAGCATTGCCCGATGGCCGCTTAGAGGGAATATTGCTGACAGAGCTGCGCGACTCGTTTCTACTGCATTAGTAAGAGAAGCTGAGAAAATAAAATTGTTTAGTCCAAGTGGTTTTGATGCCTGCCCAGCTCATTGGGTTAGACAAGCATTGCCCGATGGCCGCTTAGAGGGAATATTGCTGACAGAGCTGCGCGACTCGTTTCTACTGCATTAGTAAGAGAAGCTGAGAAAATAAAATTGTTTTGTCCAAGTGGTTTTGATGACTGCCCAGCTCATTGGGTTAGACAAGCATTGCCCGATGGCCGCTTAGAGGGAATATTGCTGACAGAGCTACGTGACTCGTTTCTACTGCATTAGTAAGAGAAGCTGAGAAAATAAAATTGTTTTGCCCAAGTGGTTTTGATGCCTGCCCAGCTGATTGGGTTAAGCGGGCATTGCCCATGGTCAATTAGAGGGAATATTGCTGACAGAGCTGCGCGACTCGTTTCTACTGCATTAGTAAGAGAAGCTGAGAAAATAAAATTGTCTTGCCCAAGTGGTTTTGATGCCTGCCCAGCTCATTGGGTTAGGCAAGCATTGCTCTTAGCCGCTTAGAGGGAATATTGCTGACAGAGCTACGCGACTCGTTTCTACTGCATTAGTAAGAGAAGCTGAGAAAATAAAATTGTTTTGTCCAAGTGGTTTTGATGACTGCCCAGCTCATTGGGTTAGACAAGCATTGCCCGATGGCCGCTTAGAGGGAATATTGCTGACAGAGCTGCGCGACTCGTTTCTACTGTATTAGTAAGAGAAGCTGAGAAAATAAAATTGTTTTGTCCAAGTGGTTTTGATGACTGCCCAGCTCATTGGGTTAGACAAGCATTGCCCGATGGCCGCTTAGAGGGAATATTGCTGACAGAGCTACGCGACTCGTTTCTACTGCATTAGTAAGAGAAGCTGAGAAAATAAAATTGTTTTGTCCAAGTGGTTTTGATGACTGCCCAGCTCATTGGGTTAGACAAGCATTGCCCGATGGCCGCTTAGAGGGAATATTGCTGACAGAGCTACGCGACTCGTTTCTACTGCATTAATAAGAGAAGCTGAGAAAATAAAATTGTTTTGTCCAAGTGGTTTTGATGACTGCCCAGCTCATTGGGTTAGACAAGCATTGCCCGATGGCCGCTTAGAGGGAATATTGCTGACAGAGCTACGTGACTCGTTTCTACTGCATTAGTAAGAGAAGCTGAGAAAATAAAATTGTTTTGTCCAAGTGGTTTTGATGACTGCCCAGCTCATTGGGTTAGACAAGCATTGCCCGATGGCCGCTTAGAGGGAATATTGCTGACAGAGCTGCGCGACTCGTTTCTACTGCATTAGTAAGAGAAGCTGAGAAAATAAAATTGTTTAGTCCAAGTGGTTTTGATGCCTGCCCAGCTCATTGGGTTAGACAAGCATTGCCCGATGGCCGCTTAGAGGGAATATTGCTGACAGAGCTGCGCGACTCGTTTCTACTGTATTAGTAAGAGAAGCTGAGAAAATAAAATTGTTTTGTCCAAGTGGTTTTGATGACTGCCCAGCTCATTGGGTTAGACAAGCATTGCCCGATGGCCGCTTAGAGGGAATATTGCTGACAGAGCTGCGCGACTCGTTTCTACTGCATTAGTAAGAGAAGCTGAGAAAATAAAATTGTTTAGTCCAAGTGGTTTTGATGCCTGCCCAGCTCATTGGGTTAGACAAGCATTGCCCGATGGCCGCTTAGAGGGAATATTGCTGACAGAGCTGCGCGACTCGTTTCTACTGCATTAGTAAGAGAAGCTGAGAAAATAAAATTGTTTTGTCCAAGTGGTTTTGATGACTGCCCAGCTCATTGGGTTAGACAAGCATTGCCCGATGGCCGCTTAGAGGGAATATTGCTGACAGAGCTACGTGACTCGTTTCTACTGCATTAGTAAGAGAAGCTGAGAAAATAAAATTGTTTTGCCCAAGTGGTTTTGATGCCTGCCCAGCTGATTGGGTTAAGCGGGCATTGCCCATGGTCAATTAGAGGGAATATTGCTGACAGAGCTGCGCGACTCGTTTCTACTGCATTAGTAAGAGAAGCTGAGAAAATAAAATTGTCTTGCCCAAGTGGTTTTGATGCCTGCCCAGCTCATTGGGTTAGGCAAGCATTGCTCTTAGCCGCTTAGAGGGAATATTGCTGACAGAGCTACGCGACTCGTTTCTACTGCATTAGTAAGAGAAGCTGAGAAAATAAAATTGTTTTGCCCAAGTGGTTTTGATGCCTGCCCAGCTGATTGGGTTAAGCGGGCATTGCCCATGGTCAATTAGAGGGAATATTGCTGACAGAGCTGCGCGACTCGTTTCTACTGCATTAGTAAGAGAAGCTGAGAAAATAAAATTCTTTTGCCCAAGTGGTTTTGATGCCTGCCCAGCTCATTGGGTTAGGCAAGCATTGCTCTTAGCCGCTTAGAGGGAATATTGCTGACAGAGCTACGCGACTCGTTTCTACTGCATTAATAAGAGAAGCTGAGAAAATAAAATTGTTTTGTCCAAGTGGTTTTGATGACTGCCCAGCTCATTGGGTTAGACAAGCATTGCCCGATGGCCGCTTAGAGGGAATATTGCTGACAGAGCTACGTGACTCGTTTCTACTGCATTAGTAAGAGAAGCTGAGAAAATAAAATTGTTTTGTCCAAGTGGTTTTGATGACTGCCCAGCTCATTGGGTTAGACAAGCATTGCCCGATGGCCGCTTAGAGGGAATATTGCTGACAGAGCTGCGCGACTCGTTTCTACTGCATTAGTAAGAGAAGCTGAGAAAATAAAATTGTTTTGCCCAAGTGGTTTTGATGACTGCCCAGCTCATTGGGTTAGACAAGCATTGCCCGATGGCCGCTTAGAGGGAATATTGCTGACAGAGCTACGTGACTCGTTTCTACTGCATTAGTAAGAGAAGCTGAGAAAATAAAATTGTTTTGTCCAAGTGGTTTTGATGACTGCCCAGCTCATTGGGTTAGACAAGCATTGCCCGATGGCCGCTTAGAGGGAATATTGCTGACAGAGCTGCGCGACTCGTTTCTACTGCATTAGTAAGAGAAGCTGAGAAAATAAAATTGTTTAGTCCAAGTGGTTTTGATGCCTGCCCAGCTCATTGGGTTAGACAAGCATTGCCCGATGGCCGCTTAGAGGGAATATTGCTGACAGAGCTGCGCGACTCGTTTCTACTGTATTAGTAAGAGAAGCTGAGAAAATAAAATTGTTTTGTCCAAGTGGTTTTGATGACTGCCCAGCTCATTGGGTTAGACAAGCATTGCCCGATGGCCGCTTAGAGGGAATATTGCTGACAGAGCTACGTGACTCGTTTCTACTGCATTAGTAAGAGAAGCTGAGAAAATAAAATTGTTTTGTCCAAGTGGTTTTGATGACTGCCCAGCTCATTGGGTTAGACAAGCATTGCCCGATGGCCGCTTAGAGGGAATATTGCTGACAGAGCTACGTGACTCGTTTCTACTGCATTAGTAAGAGAAGCTGAGAAAATAAAATTGTTTTGTCCAAGTGGTTTTGATGACTGCCCAGCTCATTGGGTTAGACAAGCATTGCCCGATGGCCGCTTAGAGGGAATATTGCTGACAGAGCTGCGCGACTCGTTTCTACTGCATTAGTAAGAGAAGCTGAGAAAATAAAATTGTTTAGTCCAAGTGGTTTTGATGCCTGCCCAGCTCATTGGGTTAGACAAGCATTGCCCGATGGCCGCTTAGAGGGAATATTGCTGACAGAGCTGCGCGACTCGTTTCTACTGCATTAGTAAGAGAAGCTGAGAAAATAAAATTGTTTAGTCCAAGTGGTTTTGATGCCTGCCCAGCTCATTGGGTTAGACAAGCATTGCCCGATGGCCGCTTAGAGGGAATATTGCTGACAGAGCTACGTGACTCGTTTCTACTGCATTAATAAGAGAAGCTGAGAAAATAAAATTGTTTTGCCCAAGTGGTTTTGATGACTGCCCAGCTCATTGGGTTAGACAAGCATTGCCCGATGGCCGCTTAGAGGGAATATTGCTGACAGAGCTACGCGACTCGTTTCTACTGCATTAATAAGAGAAGCTGAGAAAATAAAATTGTTTTGCCCAAGTGGTTTTGATGACTGCCCAGCTCATTGGGTTAGACAAGCATTGCCCGATGGCCGCTTAGAGGGAATATTGCTGACAGAGCTACGTGACTCGTTTCTACTGCATTAGTAAGAGAAGCTGAGAAAATAAAATTGTTTTGTCCAAGTGGTTTTGATGACTGCCCAGCTCATTGGGTTAGACAAGCATTGCCCGATGGCCGCTTAGAGGGAATATTGCTGACAGAGCTGCGCGACTCGTTTCTACTGCATTAGTAAGAGAAGCTGAGAAAATAAAATTGTTTAGTCCAAGTGGTTTTGATGCCTGCCCAGCTCATTGGGTTAGACAAGCATTGCCCGATGGCCGCTTAGAGGGAATATTGCTGACAGAGCTGCGCGACTCGTTTCTACTGTATTAGTAAGAGAAGCTGAGAAAATAAAATTGTTTTGTCCAAGTGGTTTTGATGACTGCCCAGCTCATTGGGTTAGGCAAGCATTGCCCGATGGCCGCTTAGGGGGAATATTGCTGACAGAGCTGCGAGACTCGTTTCTACTGCATTAGTAAGAGAAGCTGAGAAAATAAAATTGTTTAGTCCAAGTGGTTTTGATGCCTGCCCAGCTCATTGGGTTAGACAAGCATTGCCCGATGGCCGCTTAGAGGGAATATTGCTGACAGAGCTGCGCGACTCGTTTCTACTGTATTAGTAAGAGAAGCTGAGAAAATAAAATTGTTTTGTCCAAGTGGTTTTGATGACTGCCCAGCTCATTGGGTTAGACAAGCATTGCCCGATGGCCGCTTAGAGGGAATATTGCTGACAGAGCTACGTGACTCGTTTCTACTGCATTAGTAAGAGAAGCTGAGAAAATAAAATTGTTTTGTCCAAGTGGTTTTGATGACTGCCCAGCTCATTGGGTTAGACAAGCATTGCCCGATGGCCGCTTAGAGGGAATATTGCTGACAGAGCTACGTGACTCGTTTCTACTGCATTAGTAAGAGAAGCTGAGAAAATAAAATTGTTTTGTCCAAGTGGTTTTGATGACTGCCCAGCTCATTGGGTTAGACAAGCATTGCCCGATGGCCGCTTAGAGGGAATATTGCTGACAGAGCTGCGCGACTCGTTTCTACTGCATTAGTAAGAGAAGCTGAGAAAATAAAATTGTTTAGTCCAAGTGGTTTTGATGCCTGCCCAGCTCATTGGGTTAGACAAGCATTGCCCGATGGCCGCTTAGAGGGAATATTGCTGACAGAGCTGCGCGACTCGTTTCTACTGCATTAGTAAGAGAAGCTGAGAAAATAAAATTGTTTAGTCCAAGTGGTTTTGATGCCTGCCCAGCTCATTGGGTTAGACAAGCATTGCCCGATGGCCGCTTAGAGGGAATATTGCTGACAGAGCTACGTGACTCGTTTCTACTGCATTAATAAGAGAAGCTGAGAAAATAAAATTGTTTTGCCCAAGTGGTTTTGATGACTGCCCAGCTCATTGGGTTAGACAAGCATTGCCCGATGGCCGCTTAGAGGGAATATTGCTGACAGAGCTACGCGACTCGTTTCTACTGCATTAATAAGAGAAGCTGAGAAAATAAAATTGTTTTGCCCAAGTGGTTTTGATGACTGCCCAGCTCATTGGGTTAGACAAGCATTGCCCGATGGCCGCTTAGAGGGAATATTGCTGACAGAGCTACGTGACTCGTTTCTACTGCATTAGTAAGAGAAGCTGAGAAAATAAAATTGTTTTGTCCAAGTGGTTTTGATGACTGCCCAGCTCATTGGGTTAGACAAGCATTGCCCGATGGCCGCTTAGAGGGAATATTGCTGACAGAGCTGCGCGACTCGTTTCTACTGCATTAGTAAGAGAAGCTGAGAAAATAAAATTGTTTAGTCCAAGTGGTTTTGATGCCTGCCCAGCTCATTGGGTTAGACAAGCATTGCCCGATGGCCGCTTAGAGGGAATATTGCTGACAGAGCTGCGCGACTCGTTTCTACTGTATTAGTAAGAGAAGCTGAGAAAATAAAATTGTTTTGTCCAAGTGGTTTTGATGACTGCCCAGCTCATTGGGTTAGGCAAGCATTGCCCGATGGCCGCTTAGGGGGAATATTGCTGACAGAGCTGCGAGACTCGTTTCTACTGCATTAGTAAGAGAAGCTGAGAAAATAAAATTGTTTTTTCCAAGTGGTTTTGATGCCTGCCCAGCTCATTGGGTTAGACAAGCATTGCCCGATGGCCGCTTAGAGGGAATATTGCTGACAGAGCTGCGCGACTCGTTTCTACTGCATTAGTAAGAGAAGCTGAGAAAATAAAATTGTTTAGTCCAAGTGGTTTTGATGCCTGCCCAGCTCATTGGGTTAGACAAGCATTGCCCGATGGCCGCTTAGAGGGAATATTGCTGACAGAGCTGCGCGACTCGTTTCTACTGCATTAGTAAGAGAAGCTGAGAAAATAAAATTGTTTAGTCCAAGTGGTTTTGATGCCTGCCCAGCTCATTGGGTTAGACAAGCATTGCCCGATGGCCGCTTAGAGGGAATATTGCTGACAGAGCTGCGCGACTCGTTTCTACTGCATTAGTAAGAGAAGCTGAGAAAATAAAATTGTTTAGTCCAAGTGGTTTTGATGCCTGCCCAGCTCATTGGGTTAGACAAGCATTGCCCGATGGCCGCTTAGAGGGAATATTGCTGACAGAGCTGCGCGACTCGTTTCTACTGCATTAGTAAGAGAAGCTGAGAAAATAAAATTGTTTAGTCCAAGTGGTTTTGATGCCTGCCCAGCTCATTGGGTTAGACAAGCATTGCCCGATGGCCGCTTAGAGGGAATATTGCTGACAGAGCTGCGCGACTCGTTTCTACTGTATTAGTAAGAGAAGCTGAGAAAATAAAATTGTTTTGTCCAAGTGGTTTTGATGCCTGCCCAGCTCATTGGGTTAGACAAGCATTGCCCGATGGCCGCTTAGAGGGAATATTGCTGACAGAGCTGCGCGACTCGTTTCTACTGCATTAGTAAGAGAAGCTGAGAAAATAAAATTGTTTAGTCCAAGTGGTTTTGATGCCTGCCCAGCTCATTGGGTTAGACAAGCATTGCCCGATGGCCGCTTAGAGGGAATATTGCTGACAGAGCTGCGCGACTCGTTTCTACTGCATTAGTAAGAGAAGCTGAGAAAATAAAATTGTTTTGCCCAAGTGGTTTTGATGCCTGCCCAGCTCATTGGGTTAGACAAGCATTGCCCGATGGCCGCTTAGAGGGAATATTGCTGACAGAGCTGCGCGACTCGTTTCTACTGCATTAGTAAGAGAAGCTGAGAAAATAAAATTGTTTAGTCCAAGTGGTTTTGATGCCTGCCCAGCTCATTGGGTTAGACAAGCATTGCCCGATGGCCGCTTAGAGGGAATATTGCTGACAGAGCTGCGCGACTCGTTTCTACTGCATTAGTAAGAGAAGCTGAGAAAATAAAATTGTTTAGTCCAAGTGGTTTTGATGCCTGCCCAGCTCATTGGGTTAGACAAGCATTGCCCGATGGCCGCTTAGAGGGAATATTGCTGACAGAGCTGCGCGACTCGTTTCTACTGCATTAGTAAGAGAAGCTGAGAAAATAAAATTGTTTAGTCCAAGTGGTTTTGATGCCTGCCCAGCTCATTGGGTTAGACAAGCATTGCCCGATGGCCGCTTAGAGGGAATATTGCTGACAGAGCTGCGCGACTCGTTTCTACTGCATTAGTAAGAGAAGCTGAGAAAATAAAATTGTTTAGTCCAAGTGGTTTTGATGCCTGCCCAGCTCATTGGGTTAGACAAGCATTGCCCGATGGCCGCTTAGAGGGAATATTGCTGACAGAGCTGCGCGACTCGTTTCTACTGCATTAGTAAGAGAAGCTGAGAAAATAAAATTGTTTAGTCCAAGTGGTTTTGATGCCTGCCCAGCTCATTGGGTTAGACAAGCATTGCCCGATGGCCGCTTAGAGGGAATATTGCTGACAGAGCTGCGCGACTCGTTTCTACTGCATTAGTAAGAGAAGCTGAGAAAATAAAATTGTTTAGTCCAAGTGGTTTTGATGCCTGCCCAGCTCATTGGGTTAGACAAGCATTGCCCGATGGCCGCTTAGAGGGAATATTGCTGACAGAGCTGCGCGACTCGTTTCTACTGCATTAGTAAGAGAAGCTGAGAAAATAAAATTGTTTAGTCCAAGTGGTTTTGATGCCTGCCCAGCTCATTGGGTTAGACAAGCATTGCCCGATGGCCGCTTAGAGGGAATATTGCTGACAGAGCTGCGCGACTCGTTTCTACTGCATTAGTAAGAGAAGCTGAGAAAATAAAATTGTTTAGTCCAAGTGGTTTTGATGCCTGCCCAGCTCATTGGGTTAGACAAGCATTGCCCGATGGCCGCTTAGAGGGAATATTGCTGACAGAGCTGCGCGACTCGTTTCTACTGCATTAGTAAGAGAAGCTGAGAAAATAAAATTGTTTAGTCCAAGTGGTTTTGATGCCTGCCCAGCTCATTGGGTTAGACAAGCATTGCCCGATGGCCGCTTAGAGGGAATATTGCTGACAGAGCTGCGCGACTCGTTTCTACTGCATTAGTAAGAGAAGCTGAGAAAATAAAATTGTTTAGTCCAAGTGGTTTTGATGCCTGCCCAGCTCATTGGGTTAGACAAGCATTGCCCGATGGCCGCTTAGAGGGAATATTGCTGACAGAGCTGCGCGACTCGTTTCTACTGCATTAGTAAGAGAAGCTGAGAAAATAAAATTGTTTAGTCCAAGTGGTTTTGATGCCTGCCCAGCTCATTGGGTTAGACAAGCATTGCCCGATGGCCGCTTAGAGGGAATATTGCTGACAGAGCTGCGCGACTCGTTTCTACTGCATTAGTAAGAGAAGCTGAGAAAATAAAATTGTTTAGTCCAAGTGGTTTTGATGCCTGCCCAGCTCATTGGGTTAGACAAGCATTGCCCGATGGCCGCTTAGAGGGAATATTGCTGACAGAGCTGCGCGACTCGTTTCTACTGCATTAGTAAGAGAAGCTGAGAAAATAAAATTGTTTAGTCCAAGTGGTTTTGATGCCTGCCCAGCTCATTGGGTTAGACAAGCATTGCCCGATGGCCGCTTAGAGGGAATATTGCTGACAGAGCTGCGCGACTCGTTTCTACTGCATTAGTAAGAGAAGCTGAGAAAATAAAATTGTTTAGTCCAAGTGGTTTTGATGCCTGCCCAGCTCATTGGGTTAGACAAGCATTGCCCGATGGCCGCTTAGAGGGAATATTGCTGACAGAGCTGCGCGACTCGTTTCTACTGTATTAGTAAGAGAAGCTGAGAAAATAAAATTGTTTTGTCCAAGTGGTTTTGATGACTGCCCAGCTCATTGGGTTAGGCAAGCATCACCCATGGCCGCTTAGAAGGAATATTGCATGACTAATTTCAAAAGTGAGGCGACAAACAGATTTTACACTGTGACTGATATAGTCATAAAATCATCTTAAATATGTAAGGCAGGAGAAGAATTAGGAAGAAAAGTGATTCACTGAAGGAATAGGAGCAGACAAGTTTCAAACAGTGAGCCTGAAAATTCCAAAATTGACAAACTCAGCTGGTTAAAATTCAAAACTAAACAAACCGCAAAAAATAAAAACGAAAAGAAAAAGATAAAGTAAAAACGAAGAAGTTCATATAGAAAAAATTAATATCCCAAATACTGCTTCTGTTATAGAAGTCTGCTAGAAATGAATTCTTTTTCAAAGAAATGGCGATCAGAGTGTGAGATTAAAAGTCAGTGTTTCCAGAAAAGCTTCTATGTACACGACATAAGTCAATAATCTGGTAGCCTGCCAGTATCCTATACAGGGAAGGAGAAAGAACGCGAAGAAGATTCAAAGGGAGCTGACAGGAAGTCTGGAGGAAATGCAATTTCCTATTGTTTTACATTATATAGCTCATGCAGCTAAAGTAAAAAGAGACATCGTCCGAAAGAAATAAATACGAAGAAACAGTAAGTATTAAAATGTATTCCTTTATTCATTGATCTTAGGCGCATGATTTCCTGCAGTTCTCTCGTAAAGGTGGAGCGCTTGTCCATCGAAACATTACGTACTGACTACAAACCAATGCAGAGCACTTCTAGTTGAAAAATCTGCATATAAGCTTTGGTGAAAACGTATGCAGAAAGCCAAATGCCATCGATTTTAATGGTATCGCCACAATTCTGGCGTATTTGGGTTGCATATCCAACTTGACAACTTGTCAAGCAGACGAACGGTGATTCACAAAGTGTTAACGTGTGAGCCGTTCCTGAAATCTGAATGTGTTGAGATACAGCAAATCATATGCGTCAGTTGCACGTGTAAGCTTCCGAATTTCAGAAAAATGCTTTATGGGATGTTAACATAGGGTACCAGAAACTCTGAATTACCAATTTACAAATAATAATTTGTCAGTAGTGTTGGAAATAATTGTTAAAAGCAAATGATGGCGATTCTTATTTCTTCATTTATTCAAATGGAAGACCGCAACACAGCAGGTGGCGTAAAATAGGAAAATGATAGGGTAGCCAATGAGCTTCAATGGTGTCACTTTTTCCACAGATGTTCAGGCATTCACATAGAATGAAGAATCAAGTACCTTCCTTTTGAGCTACACATACTGATGGGCTTCCACTCCTGTGCGAAAGGCATGCCAATGTCGACTCGGTACCCCGATGACGTGGAACACACGAGCCTAATGACGTGCATTTTGCACGAAGCCACATAGCGTTTTCAAATGAACAACGGATAGAGATCGATAAAAGTGGTGCTCCAGTGCCCCCTATGTCATTAATGGAAAAAAGGGTTAAACGCGGGAGCAGCGAGAGAACTTTGAGCAGATGTAGACAAGAAAAGAATAGACAACGGCACTGCGTGAAAATGGTTCCTGCGTTTCAATGCTGAGAACACCAGTCCTGAAGATCAGACGAGGTCAAAACGTCCAATGACCACCAACACGACAACCTGGTCGAAGCCGGGACAGCGAATCACGTTACCAGAACACGACGATTGGTGGCTGAAGTGGGGTCTTCCTAATCCATTATCATTCGTACCTGCACCAGTTTGTTTCCTCCTTGAGACGCCATTAAATGTTTCCTCGTGAATCGACAACGAAGAAGGTGAAACAAGGTGTTGCTCTCGGGTGCAAATTCCTGCCAAATCTATTGGATGATAGATTTTGGAAATATATCTTCACACGTGATGAAAATTGGATATTCCTACGTAATTCTACCACTGGAAATGTGTCACAGGTGATGAAAAGTGGATATTCCTACGTTATCCTACTGCCGGAAACCAGTGGAAGGAAGCACACTCATGGCACAAAGAGGGTGGTTCGAGAGAAAAGTCATGCTGTGCATTTGGCGGTGTTGTGAGGGTCTGGGAACTCGCGCGAGATGGTCAGGCTGCAGACGGAAACCCTATACCGAACAACTGCAGCGGGTCCATCACGCTCTGCGTCAACACTACGAAACGCTCACCAATGAAAAAAACAAACAGGCTTTGCTGCAAGTGGAAAATGCCCCAGGTGATAATGCCCCCTGGAAGGGTCCGCCAGAACCTACTGTAATTAGAAGGGGTTGATACGTAGCCCCATCTTCCATGCAATCCGGAGCTTGCACCGTCCGACTAACACATTTTCCGCTCGGTGGCCTACTTCTTGCAAGGATTGCAATTTGCTTCAGTGGTGGTTAAAAAATCTGGCATCAGAGGGTTCGGTTTCTCGAGACCAGGCGAGTGGTACCACCGTGGAATTGCAGCTCTGATGAAACGTTGGCATAGGGCTACAAAAAAAGAAAAAAACAACGATCTCTACTTTGCAGAATGAGGTGAATGTGTATGGCTTTCTTGCATCACTTAACTTTTTAGCTGCAAATGTGATGAACATTTGACACCCCTGGTAAAATGAAAACGTTTATGTAGAATTATTCAGCTTTGAGAAATTGGGTGTTTAAGATACGAATACTGCTAAGCAAACCTGCTGGAAAAAAAGAAAAGAAAGTAAAGTGCGCAAATGTGTCTGCACTGCTCACTTGCATGTTCTGATTCCCTTCTTGTTGTTGACATGTCACATATAGGGATTGACCATTCACGACAGACTTGCAACTTACCAATTTTTCCGTCACATTATGCTGACATTGTCATATATCCCTAGCTTTTTGAGCAATTGCAAATATGCTAAAATAACGGGAAATATAATTCAATTACATATAAGTGGAAACGAATCTCCACGAAGAAATACTTCTTCACAAATACATGGCAGACGATACAAACGTAATTGTTCATAAACAATTACATTTATGTTGCCTGTCATGTATTTGTGAATAAATATATCTTCAGGGATATTAAAAAACAATTAATTTGTATCGCCCACCATCTATTTGTGAAGAAACATTTAGATAAAATTTTATGTGTGCTCGTATATCTTAGATATAATTTCATACATATACACTGCTGGACAATTGCTAAGGACGGATCATAAACGGCTATATAGCGCATAAAAAAAGTAAGTGTGGTTGGATACCAAGTGAAATAAAATAATGTCAGAATGCCAGGACATTACAAGAAAGACAATTTATGGTGCTCTGAAATCCAGAAGGCTTTGGAACGTGTTCAAGGGACAAACAGGCCATTTTGTGCAGAATACGTAAACGTGAAATAAATGCAATTACCGTCCGCAGGCGTTCCGGCGTAAGATGTCAATACAAGATATGGCCAGCATGGAGGGCGATGCAAGATTCCACACGTCGTGTCATGCTTTGCACAACATTATCAAACAGCTGTTGGGATAATTTATCCCATTCCTCTGTCAGTGCACGGATGAGGGTGTCCTTGTTTATTGGAGGGTATTGGCGATCAGCAAGTCTCCTCTCCAAAGCATCCCACACATTTTCAATGGGATTCAGATCTGGAGAACGTGCTGGTCATAAGAGGCGTTGAATATCCTCGCTCTCAAGACACTCCTGGACAGCGACTGTTCGATGACATGTTGCGTTGTCGTCCATGAAAATGAATCTATCACCGACAGCACCACGGAACATGCGAACATGAGGTAGCAGAACATCATTAATGTATCGTTGGCCAGTCATAGTCCCAGTTGGGAGCACATAGAGGGACGTACGGCCATTGATCATGATACCAGCCCATACCATGACACTACATGTCGGATATCGGTCCCTTTCCTGTATGTTTGCTGGACAATATGCAGTACGACTATCACGCCAGATCAGTTGTCGTTGACAATCAGACGATAAACTGTATCTACTCTCATCTGAGAAGAGGACAGCAGACCAGTCGTTATCAGTCCAATTGCGATGTTGATGGCACCATTGCAAACGGGCGGTACGGTGACGTCTGGACAATGGGATGCACACAACAGGACAGCGGGCGTATAGTCCTTCTTCATGCAAACGTTTGGCGACAGTTTTTCGGGAGATCCGCTTGCCAGTAGCAGCCATAAACTGATTTGCTACCTCACTAGCTGTGCTGCGCCGATGTCTTTTTGTTGATAGCACTATGTACCGATCTTCTGCAGGTGTCGTACTGCGAACACGGCCTCCCCGTGACGTTTGCGACACTCTCTATTTGTTTGAAATGGTTTCCAAAGCCTTGAAACAACACTGTGGCTGACGTCGGACTCCCTGGCAACATCTGTTATTTTTCGCCCTTCTTCAATCTTGCCAATAATACAGCCACGCGTAAAATCATCTAGGTGATGTCGGGAAGACATACTGAAAAGTGCAAGTTCGTCAATTGAATCTTTCCCTTTCAACTTTGCGTTTGAACAACAACGGTCAATACGCGTCAAATCCTTTATATCTCTTCTCAGCGCTATGACGTCACGAACAAGTTCGGCAATCCAAAATTTGCATACGCACAACACGTCTTACTGTATCCCGCACTTATGCTAATTTCAACATTTTCCTGCGTTCCATTTTATGGTTGCTATCGTTGCTATTGTCATCCGTTATTAGCAATTGTCCGGCAGTGTATTTTTTATACTTTTATATACATATATAATATATTTTAATTTTTTTCAGGAAGATTGAGAAACAATTGCATTTGTATTGCGTACCATGTATTTGTGAAGAAATACTTCTTCAGGGAGATTCAAAAACGATTAAATTTGCATCGCCCATCAGTATTTATGAAGAAATATTTCTTCAGGGAGATTGAAAAAAAATTACATTTGTATTACTCACCATGTATTTATGAAAAAATATTTCTTCAGAGAGATTGAAAAACAAATACATTTGCATTACCCACCATGTATTTGTGAAGAAATATTTCTTCAGGGAGACTGAAAAACAATTACAAATGCATCAAGGAGACTGAAAAAAATACAAATGTATCAAAATTTCATTCATGCTACATTTGTATTGCCCCCACCTATCTATGAAGAAATATTTCTTAAGGGCGATTGAAAAATAATTACATTTGTATCTTCCATTATGTATCTGTGAATAAATATTTTTTTCAGAGTGATTAAAAAGCAATTGCACTTGTATTGGCCACCATGTATTTATGAAAAAATATTTATTCAAGGAGACTGAAGAACAATTATATTTGTATCGACCACCATTTTTTTGTGAAGAAATATTTTTCAGAAAGATTTAAAAACAATTACATTTGTATCGCCCACCATGTATTTATGAAGAAATATTTCTTCAGAAAGATTGAAAAACGATTACACTCGTATTGCCCACCATGTATTTTTGAAGAAATATTTCTTCTGAGAGATTCATTTCCTACTTATATGTATAATGTTCTCTGAAGCACTGGAACTTGTGACCTACATTCGGTCCTGGATGTAAGAAAAGGTCGTGTTAACGCTACGAGGAAGCACGGGATAGCTTCGACTAGGGCAAATTCAATTCAATACAATTTATTGGTTTAGCTGTTATCATTCACACACAAAATACTCATTAGAAATAACAAATTAGTAGACATAAAACAGCTAGGAAGATCAGGAAAAAGGCCAAAATGACCTGACAAGTCCTGAACTCCCTTCGTAAAAAGCACAAGTCAAGAAGCAAAATAACTAGCATCAATATAAGTAGATGGTAGTGAATGCATGTTAACGGTGTCTCAATCTGTTGTGAGCAGTATTTATAGAGAACAAATAGTAGTGCTAGTAGGTTGTGTTCTCCAACAAAATCATACATTTATATTTCATATTTATAAATAATGTGGGCATCTTTGGCAACTTTTAATCCAAAAAACCCTCACACATTCAGTCACAATGGTATCAAGGATATGTCATCCACTCCGTCTTATGAGTGATTTTCTCCCCATCCAATCATACTTCCATTCCCCTCTTTTTATTCTGATCGACCCTTTTTTTTTCAATTTTATTGGGTGAGTAAGTGAATAGTGATTCTTTTTTACGCTTTCGAACCGCAGTTTGAAGAAGCGTATATGCTCCAGCTTTGTCCGTCTGTCTGTCAGTCCGCCCGCACGATAACTCGCGTAAAAATGGTTCGATTTCGATGAAATTTTAGTATGTGGTAGGGGACAACCTGGGGAGGTAACCTATTGAAAATGGGCGAAATGGGGTCAAAGGTCAGGACATAGGAGCGGGATCCATTCCATCGCCTTTATGCGCCCTAACTTACTTAAAAATGCTTCGATTGCGACAAAACTTTATCATGTTCTGGATGTATACTGAACTGGTTCGGTTGAATATCATCGAAATGGTGTCAAAGGTCAGGGCACAGGAGCGAGATTTATTCCATAGCCATTATCCTCATAACTTGACTAAAAATGCTTCTAGTGCGACAAAACGTTAGTATGTTGTTCCGGAGGTATATTGAATCAATTCTGTTTAATATCATCAGAATGGGGTCAAAGGTCAAGGCACAGGAGCGAGATTTATTCCACAGTCATTATCCTCATAACTTGACTAAAAATGCTTCGATTGCGACTAAACTTTAGTATGTTGTTTCGGAAGTATACTGAACCAATTCTGTTTAATATCATCGAAATGGAGTCAAAGGTCAGGGCACAGGCGCGAGATTTATTCCGCAGCCATTATCCTTATAACTTGAGTAATAAGTTCAGTAATGATTCCTGGTATGTTGGAAAGCGTATCAGAATCAATGCATTGCATGATTTTACTAACTTGTCTTAAATAAACTATAACTGTTGATATTATGAATTTCTTTAGGTAATTCATTCCAAAATTTTGGCCTTTGATATCCAGTACTAAGTTTTACTTGTTGATTTTCCGGAAAACATGGTGTTAACATGTGTCTTTGTCTGGTATCATGTTCATGGATTTCTCGATA
Source organism: Macrothele yani (assembly GCA_039090855.1). Classification (NCBI taxonomy): domain Eukaryota; kingdom Metazoa; phylum Arthropoda; class Arachnida; order Araneae; family Macrothelidae; genus Macrothele; species Macrothele yani. The sequence continues at coordinate 65,316,614 of CM077028.1, read as the reverse complement.
AATGTCTATAATATAATCATAAAATCCCAATTTAATTCTTTTGAACATGTTAGTGCCTAAACAGCATAAATACAAATGGTTAATATTCAACATATTATGTTTATTAGGATCGAGACTAATTGGACCATAGTTTTGTAAACCTGTAGTAACAATTAAACGCGGATTTAATTTAAGTTCTAAAAATCTAATAATTTTATTCTGAAGCACCTGAAGTTTCCTGAGATTTCGCTGAGTTGTAGATCTCCAACAAGAGAGACAGTAAACTAAAATTAAACGAGAGTGTACTAAAGAATAGTATAGTAATTTAATGGTTTGAATGGTTCTCAGAACTAAATTAAATCTCAACGGTTCTCAGATTTCTAAGTTTTATCTGCTTAGCTTCAGTTGCTTGGAACTTACTTATCGTGGGTGGTGTAACGGATAGCACGCTCGAACTGAAATCGAGGAATGCGGGTTCGATTCCTGCTCCAGCACGATGTAATTTTCAAATTTTCTGAAGAAGTTGCTACATGGAAACAGTGAAAATACGGCACATTGGTGCACCAGAAATTATAATTGAATATTGTTATCAGGCTTTTTGTAGCTGTGGAAATAATAGCTAGCTGTAGTAAAATCTGGTACTTCTTCAACATAAGTTGCTGTTATTGGATTTTTACTTCTAATTTTCGAAGATACGTTGTGAAAGAATATGCTAAATAAATACTTATTATTCAATTAACGTTGTCACGAATTACTTAAAAGAAGTGTCTAGAAAAGAAAGTCTTGAACACATCGTACCTTTCTATCTCTTTGTAACCTGGTATAACATGTGCAGACACTGAAAAAATCTCCCTAGAAAACGTTATTATTTTTTATCGCTTTTCTGAAAGTATGATGCTTCCCTAACGTAGGTTGGTCTTCTACATGATTGTAAGAACGCAAGCTTTTGGAACATGATTTTAATGAAAACTACTCAGAATCTATGAACATTTTGAATGGAATTTTTGGAATAAAGTTGTTCGTTGAAGTTATTCCAGTCTTAAACATCTTCCCTCATCTGAAAAGTATTTCAATATAGTTTGGGTACACAAAAAATAGAGAGGAATAGTGTTTTGGATATGCTGATAATTATTTCTTTAGACATTTCATTGAGAATTATCGAGGAACAGGAGTTTTGATGCCCACGCATTCCCGTGACGCCTTTCGCCAAGACAGAGCTGTCCAATTTCGAGGCTTTATCTTGGAAATTCAGGTTCCCAGAAGGCTTCCCTCACATCAATGAGCTGTAAAATCTTTTGAATAGTTGAACGATCAAGCCCAATGCACGGGGGAATTTCACAGGCGATTTATTTGGTGTCACGGAAATGCTGAATAACAAAATGAGTAACAAATGTACTGTATCATCCATTTTCGCAGTGGAGACAAGAAGGAGCTGAAGAAAATTTACAGCTTTATCATCGAATAAATACAGAAATGTGTTATATATTAAGTAACTGATGGCAGCAAAACTGCCTTCAAAAATACCACCCTATAGTTGATCGTAAATTAATTTACCAGTCTTCTGCAAATAGCGTCGAACTGCATATTCTATCAGTGTCAGCTTTGTTTTCAAAAGCGGCGTGATTCATCAACACGACATGGCGCTAAATGCCGTGTCTTGATGATGTACGTAAAAGGCGTCTGAACGGGAAGTACACTCATGAATTGATTCACGGTTTATTCTCATGCAGAGTCTCATGTAGTGTGCAAGGGAAATTTGGCTAAAAATAAAAAAAATACTTTAGTAAAAACATTTCTTTGAAAGCTGATAGCAATTTACGGGCAAAACACCTGTAAGAACTAGTTATTGAAATATATGCCGGCTATACACTGAAGAGCAATTGAATTAGATATACCTGTCTAGTAACGTGTAGGACCACCTTTCGTCCTGATGACGGTGGCGATTCGTCTCGGCATGGACTCGACAAGACACCGGAAGCGTTGGGAAGCCATACAGATCCACGACCCCTGAACAAGCTCCCACAGTTCACGAAGATTTGATGGAGGGGGTCAGAGCCTCGAACATCTCTCTCGGTGGCATCCCAGATGTGCTCGATGGGATTGAGGTCAGGTTACCTAGCTGGCCAAGGAAGCGAGGTCACGTTAGTGGAGTGTTCTTCCAACCATTCGGATACAATTCGGGAGCTGCATTGTCTTGTTGTAGGATGAGGTCCCCAGTGGGATGTTGAAGACGCACAAACGGGAGCAAATGGTCGTCCAGGATATACGGGTAACGTTGACCTGTGAGGGACGATGTCACACCAACCAGGGGTCCCATTTCAGTCCACGTAAACAGTCCCCAGACGAGAATGCCATCCCCACCAGCTTGAAGAGTACCCTGCTGGCAAGAAGGATCCATCGCTTCATGTGGTTTGCGCCGTACTCGTATCCTGCCATCCGCATGTACTAACGTGAATCTCGACTCATCAGTCCTGGCAACATTTTTCCGCATGTCTAGGGTGCACTAGCGATGTTTCCGCGCCCATGCTAATCCTTGCACCCTGCGATGTGCTGTCAGCAGCGGTACCCTCGTGGGACGATGGCTTATGTACCCCATAACGAGGAGATGGTTCTGGATGGTGTGGCTGCTTGCACGTTTTTGTTCACCAGAGTTAAATTCCCTAGTGATTTCTTGCACTGTGGCCCATCTATCCGCTGTTGCAATGCGAGCTAGCCGACGATGACCCCGCTCATCCACACGCTGTTTTCCACGGCAGTTGGCCCTCGCAGGGATGGTTTTAGCGGATTTGATGTACTCACGGTGCACCCGTGACACAGTGGCTCGTGAAAATCCCACTACCTGCACAACTTTCGAGAAGGAGTGACCCATTCGTCAGGCCCCGACAATTTTCCCACGATTAAATGCGCTTAGATCCTTCGTCTTACCCATACTGCGTCCAACTCTTACTGATTCCCGTCGCATCACTCCTTATATTGTCGGATCGCAGCATACGTCATGTCGTTTCCGTTTACAGGGCTGCCCACATTTACATAACGCCAGCTGTATCTAATTCAATTGCTCTTCAGTGTATGTTAACACCTGAATATTGAGGAAAAAACAAAAACGTTTTCCAGCAAGGCGGTACAAAGGCGCATGCTTCGTGGGTCTTCATGCAGCTGGTGAGATTATTGTATGAAGACAAGATCAGGGGCGTCGGAACTATATTTTGACAACGTGGACAAGGAATCAGGATATGTATATTTTGGTCAGATCATAAAACTTATTGTGCTCTTGTATAAAACAAGTCGTGATGAAATCATTAGAACACGCTACTGATAAAAGCAGTTGTGTCGATGAAATCTAAATTAATATAAAATTTGAGTTCTATATCTATTGTAGGGGCAAAGAATTAATCGCTTGCCTAAACTATGTAATGGACGCTAATTTGCATAATTTATAGAGACTGAAATATTACGGAATTATGTGATTGACATTAAATTATGTAATTTCATGGAAATGGAAATATTCCAGTCAAGCTCATGTATGTTTGAAGATCACCTGTGAGAAACTATTAGCGATCGCCATTTTGGGCGAATACACGCACGAAAACGATTTTGAAGTAACAAGACGCCAGACGTCTGAGGAATGCAGTATTTCAACGACATTCCAATGTATACAGTTGTTATTCTATGTATTCACAGAGGCCACAACTATTGTTCCTAGCCGGTGCCATCTCAGGTTTGCAGGGGACGCAGAAGCAGGAGAGGCTCAAGGACGTTCCGGGGTCACGCAAGAGAAGGTCAAAGGTCAGATTAGAAGTCGAAAGGCACGGAAGGGTGTAGTTGGGTGCAGATAGGGGTGAGACAGCCATCTTTGAGCTCGCTCCACACCAGGGAGACACGTGACCACAGAAAAGAGGGAGGGAAGTAGGAGACAATGGGGAGCGAGGAAGTTGTATCTTCGGAAATTTTACGTCGGAGAAGAAGGAATTGGCATTGAGTGCTCGTAGGGGCAGGAAGTGTTTTTCGTGAGGCGTAGAGTCCGGAAGATGAACTCGGGGAAGTCCACGTGTGCTGCCTTGAGGCATTAAGCCTTTTCTTTTTCGTGGGAGAGAAGCGAAGAGTGCGGCGTGTACGAAACGATTTATGCCAGTAAGGGCTGTCGTTTGCGAGTGAGGACCACGTGCGTGGAAAGAAAGCATTAAGCCTTTCTTTTCTTGTTAGAAAGAGAAAAGAGTGTAACATTTACGAAACGAAGCAGGCCGTTGAAGGCTCTCGTTTACGTGATAGGATAAGCGTTTAGGGAGCGAACTGACTTTTGAGTAAGGCTCCGAGACGGAAGATGAATTTCCGAAGTACTGGGTATGTAGCAACTGAAGTAGCCCATGCTAGAGAACAATAGCGGCCGAACCCTAAGACAATAAAGTTATTAAGTTTAGTACTTGGGCCTGATGAATATTTCATGCCTCAATGTTTGTTTATTATTCTACCCTCCCCTCTCTTGAATAGCAGATATATTGAGAAAAAGCTGAGAGAGAAATAACGCCGGGCTATCATCAGCATTTGCTGATAAATAGTTTTATTTGTAAAAAGAACCTTATTTTATTTCTCATGCTGTGGGACAATCTTCTCAAACACGTGGGAGCAAGGTTGGCATATGAACTCCGTTCCTACATCTATGATAAAGGGATTTTTAATATAAAACGTTTTCCTACTCATATTATAAACGATGTAAAACTATTAATTTGGACACCACAGTTATATTAAAATTTATTTATTGAATTTTATGAATTCCACAAGAACAGAAACGCTTGTTTTACACATCAGACAACGTCGCATAAAAACATATCTCATTCCTTCTTCCCCCACCCCTTCATTTTGCTGGGTTTTTTTTTTTTTTTTTTTTTTTTTTTTTTTTTTTTTTTTTTTTTTTACAGAGAGACTGATTTTATTACACTTAAATAGAATAGAAAACGTTCCTATTCTTTCCATAAATACACAATACGTTTCAGAAATTTCAATATAACTACTTTTTAATAAGGCTGGTACTTCGTGAAACTCCTCCCCCCCCTCCATCAAACTGGACAAACGAGAAGAGTTTAACCCGCATCTCATGAATGGCATAAAAAAATTCCGAGTTCTCGATTGTTAATAATAATCAAAATAGCAAAATAATATTTAGTTTTATCACATGGAATAATAAATGGCAGGAAACAAAAGTAAAATCCAAATATTTATCTGATTTCTGATTGTGAGCAAATTATAAAGGAAGAAAAGTGAGGGATCAAAAGTGATGATTCACCTCTGCATACAAATGAGTACGGAGGCTGCTTCCCCCTCTGCCCCCGAGGTTCCGACGCCACTAGGCAAGATGAAACTGAAGAAAATTATACTTCAAACTCATGACTACTTCTTTTTAAATGAATGTCTGTGCACTGTCCCTAAACACTGAAACTTTAATGAACGTATTTAAAGATTTTAGAAAGAAAACACCGCAGAGAATCATGGAAAACACGAGCCTCTTGTGCGCATGCGCACATCATGCAAACATGCCTACGCTTACCACCTGTTGAGAACTTTTGTGCCGCGCATATTACTATCGGTTTCACTTAAGGTTGTCTTTGAATGAGTGTTAAGGTACATCTGCGATAAATGGCGCAAAAAATTGTATCAGATCAGATCAGATCATATGTAGAGGATTTTGGGAAGGGAGTGTCTGACCCCTGGTCTTAAACAACCCTTAGAAATACGAAGCTAGGAGATTTGGGCTAGAGTGTCCGATAGGAAAGTGACACGGAAACGAGGTAGAAATGGGGAGGAAGACGCCTTTATTTATTATCGGGGGGCCAGTACCCGGAGCCCGAAGGCTTAACTTGCCCATCCGACGCACGGCGGATATTTAGTGATTCGAGCGTTCGTACCTGCTGGGATCGAACCAGAGGTCTTCTCCGTGGCAATCACAGATCATATGTAGAGGATTTTAGGAAGGGAGTGTCTCACCCCAGGTCTTAAACAACCCTTAGAAATAGGAAGCTAGGAGATTTGGGCTAGAGTGCCCGATAGGAAAGTGACACGGAAGCGAAATAGAAAGGGGGAGGCAAACGACCTTATTTATTACCGGGGGCCAGTACCTGGTCCGTGGAAGTCACGAACGTTGGTTGACCACTAGGCCACCTGCAACCGCAAAAAAAAAAATCACTTCTTGGGCGTAGCTTTTACGTCTTGAGTGACTGTCCCAGAAGTTGGTGCCAGTGAATCACTGGAGCCCTTACCATATTCAGAATAGAAGCGATCTCTCGTTGGCTCCATAATGAAAAGGCAAAAGTAGGTGGAAAGTAGTAAGTAGGCAGAGTTTCTATAGCTCAAATTCAGGGATTCTCTGCTAATGTGCACATTTTCTGTTCAAAAAACGAACGTACAGAAGGATTTAAGATGATCTATGAAAGGCAAGATTCCAATCTCACTTTTGTCCCTATTAATTGATTTCTATTTGGCTCAGATAATTAGAAAAATCAGGCAGAATTAAGAGATTTCGTTGCTTCCAGAACAGAAACACTGCTACGCTAGCGCCAAATTGGAATGCTTCCGAGTCTCATAAATTGAATTTTAAAAAAATTCTAACAAATTTTTCTGAATAATAACTGTGGCATATATTAACAATGGGTCGTTTTCATTTGTGCTCAAAATTTCAAACACTACAAAGAAATAGACTTCGAGAAAATGTGTACAAAATATTTACATTGCGGGTATAGGGTAGAAGATGAACCATAACACTCATTCAAAGACAGACTTAAGTGGAAGTTCTCTCGAAGTTTTGACTAAAGGACTGCGTAACCTAGCTTTGCGATCACCTTGTATAGTTTCCCAATAACTTCTGAGAAACACACAATGTCAAAAAACGGAGTCAAATGAGCTTGTCTGTTGGTGGAGACATCTAATGGATAAGCCATTTATAAATTCCAGTAAACGAATAAATTTCAGAGTCATTTAAAAGCTACGGGTAAAGTTGTATATATTGTGTTCATCACTTATACTCCACGTGATTTTTTTCATTACCCGATTTTGTCTTCCCATTTTCATAAGATAACTCTGAATGTTGCAGGCAGAGGTGCAATGTGGGGTCTATAATATCAGCAGTGCTAGAAATGATTAATACCTCAGTCAAGCAAAAAACTGTCGTCCACGCTGAGCGACTGGATTTTTGCAGAAAATTTATATTAAAACGTGGCTGCTCATGAAATAAAAGTCTCCATTTCAAAGCAACACCAATCGCTTTGCTACATAAACAAAATTGAGTTACTATATATGCGCATTTTATAGCTCAGAAGCCTATTGAAATTCTCTGTTCTTTTAGCTCGTAAACTCTCGGGAGAATGTAATCTCCGTAAATCTTGAAAGCTAAACTTTCGTACAGTACTAATAAATTGGTTTAATCTTGGTTTCAGGATTACATAGCGCAGTGGTAAGTTTAGCCACAGAGAGAAAGAAAAACGACAAAAGAGGAAGATCAACAGCTTGGGCACGGAGACAATTCTCCAACCACTCGGCAAACCAGATTTGCCCGTGCGTGAGACAGAACGGCATAAAAAAATATTTCAGATATGCATTTGGATGAATTTTAGTTTACAAGGCTGACACGTTTCATTAATTCACAGTACATTTACATCAAATGAAGCACAAAAAATTTATTACAGAGAATTAATTACTTTAAACCAACGTCTACCAACTCTTTTTATTCAATGAAAACAGTATTTGCCCAATCAATACCCTGTGTATTTGAACGTAATTTTCCCTAAACACGTTTATTCAAAAACAAAGGTTACAGTGGTATTACGTAGGTTGAAGGAAGATTAATGCTTCCAACTTTATAACTCGCTAACAGATGGCAGCACTGACGTGTTACAAATTGTGACATACTCTATAGCACCTTTTCTTTTGCATCAGTGATGTGTAAAAAGTTTGTTTTGTTTTTGCATATGAAACAGAAGCCTGCACTGAGCACCGGTCAGTAAGCTTTACGCAACATGACGTGATTGAATTTTCAATTTCCGAAGAGTTCTCTCCAATTGAAATTCACTGCCATATACAGGTTATTCATGGTGATAACTGTGTTGACGCGAGCCCAGTGCGTCGTTGGGCAGAACAAAATGTAAAGATGAAAAACCGGGAAGAGTTGATTTGTGTGATAAACAACGAAGTGGCGAAAACCGGAATTTTATACAGACGCCGGATTACAATGTCTGCTGGTAACTACAGAAAATGAGGTCGCATTCCCAGAAGTCCATATTTCAGTTAAAACATACCAATGGTCGGCACCATTTTGTACACTGTGCAGGTGAACTGTTGCAATCGGACTGAGTGGTTAAATTTGCTGAGGTGGTATCACGGTGTCGATATTGTTCTCACTGATATCAAAGTGTCCCCCTCATTCCCGTTTTATACAACCGCACCACCAGATCCTATGTTAACCTCTGTAACTCATAGTGCAGCTTAGGGTGAATCTGTATCAAAATGGCCGGCGATTCTTCAGGAAGACAACGTCTCCTGTCATAAGGACCGCAATGGGCACGAATGAATCGAGATTGATGTGCAAGCATTTCGATTGCTCTTCTTGCCGCCTGATTCCCCGAATTGAACCCCGTCGAACATTCGAGGGATGCAGCAGCCTCAAGTACTCGCCATTGGTCTGATCTCCCATACGTTGTTATTTCCAGCTGGAACAGAATACCTGATGCTAAATTACTCAGTCTAGTGGAGTCGACGGGAAATACAGTAGCTTACTGCGCAGAAAGACAACGAAGCGTGCAAAAGTATGTGGTCATAGCGTTATGGGCTCGTATGTGTATTATCCGAAGGAGATTTTAATAAATTATAAGTTGGACGTATCTGTGCCTTGATATCTGGCGATAACCTACCATTCTCTCTCTCTCTCTAGTTGTCTTTTCCGATACTTTCAATGCAGCTGTCTCTGCTGGTAAAAGTCTTTAAATCCTGTGCAACAATTTTATTTTGGATATCTGCATTGTCTCTGAAACAGGTACCTCGAAATCAGTGGCATAACTTCAGGTTTGGAGCCCGGAGACATGAGCTTGAATTTGAATTGGATCACTGAAGTTTCTACAAATCGAGATTTATCTTCCGAATAAATGTACACTTTTTTTGCGTTTAAATTGATCGAAGAACACGATAGATATTCGCTTAAGGAAAGAGAAATGGCGGCACATGAACTTATTGCGTTTTCGGAAATGGAAGATTGCAAGATGATGGAGATCCATATGATGCTAAAAAATAGTATATGGAAATATAACAATCGACGTCAGTAATGTCAGAACATGATTTCAAGCAGAAGAAAAAGTCAGTGGCCGACAGGAAACAGAGCGAGAGGCATTTAACTGCAAACATCGAAGAGAACCCATGGCAACTTGGAGAACTCATTCTGATTGATCGAAGTATGATCATTCGTAAGATCTGTGATGCACTGCATTTTTGTTGCAGTGAAAAATAATAATTAATGAACAGCGATATCAGAAAGTGTGTTCCACGCCAATTAACACAGTATTATTGGGACCAAATGGTCGAAGTATGCAGACATCTCTTGAGAATGTTTCAGGCGAAACAGGACGTATTTCTTTCTAATGTGGGTACTGGAGATAACACCTGGGTATGCCATCTTGACCCAAAGACAAACCGCACTCTATGGACGGCACAAGAATGTGCCTAGGTCTAAGAAGTTCAAAACACGGCGTTCAACACAAAAGGTGATGGTGACAATTATCTGGGATATCAGAGGCATCGTTCCGGTTGAATTTCTTGAACAAGGTGGTAGCGTCAGGTAATCTCGCATTCTGAGACGCTAGAGAAGCGCAAGGAAGCTATCCGCAAGAACACACTAAACATGCCCCTTTATTCTGTTCTCGTATACCATGACAACGCGCGACCTCGCACCTGACTTGACACTTCATTCTGTTCTCGTATACCATGACAACGCCCGACCTCGCACCTGACTTGACACTTCATTCTGTTCTCGTATACCATGACAACGCCCAACCTCGCACCTGACATAAAACTTCATTCTGTTCTCGTATACCATGACAACGCCCGACCTCGCACCTGACTTGAAACATCTCCGGCCATTCCAAAAACGAGCTGAACAGTAATCCCACATCCGCCAAACAATCCTGATTTGGAACCATCTGATTTTCACCTGTTAGGTCCCATGAAGCGAAGTCTCCATGGTCAACGTCTTGAGGATACAGAAGAAGTTAAACAGCCTGTGAGATCCTAAACAAAGCAACAGTCCCCAGAATTTTTCCATACTGGATGTACACGTTAGACTGAATGATGGCGTTAATGCCTCATTTTAAAAGGGGTTCTGAAACCCAATTTTTCCGGAGGCGTAGCTCGAACCCACATCCTTCTGCCCCGAGCAGAATGATTTCCGAATTAAGCTACACCGACATGGGCTTATCACTGCTACTTGCCATTTTGAAATGTGCCTCACCTCTGCAAAACGTCACAGACTATTTTGTGTAACACCATCACTTTCAGCAGATTTTAATGTATTTGAAAGCCAAATTTCATTAAAATACTTTAACTGCGAGAGAAGTTACTTTCAACGATTTATTTTTAGGACAGATCGTACATTCTGTAGTAAGGAATATCATGTGAAGTGCAAACATATATTTGCATAACTTAGGACGTATATTCTAATTAGACTTTTTCATTTTTAGTTTCTTTCTGTATGTAAATTTTGAGTTCATCCTCTTTAAACGTTTCAACCTTAACGTTATATTTTCTCACTGAATGAATATTATGTGACAACAGGCTTGAGGTCAAGTATGAGTGACATGTGTATGTTTTGACAAGACAAGAACGATGTATGTAATGTATGTGGCGGGCAGCGTTAAAACTGGGAAGATTAGTGCAGTCTTGCGTGGCACCTTCAAGACTAAACATTGTTAAAAATTGTGTGGTAGGTTGCACCAAAACGTGGTGTTACACCCCTTTCTGAGAAAACATACGCCGTTGTGGGGTGCAAACAAAACCCAAAAACATCGTGAAACTTAGCACCACGTTATGGTATAAGGCAGAGTTGGCCAAAAGCGTAATTGAATCAATCGGTAATGCAATACAGCGTAATGGTAATGGGAACAAGAACTTAGCATTACCATTACATGGTAATGGTGAACTGGTCATTAGAATTACATGGTAATTGTAATGACATGTATCAGTTTCTCATTATAATCGTAATGGTTAGTTATATGTTGATAATTAACCAATAACTTATCGGCAACAATACAACGTGATTAAACCAGGAACCAGTACACACTTACACGTTCTGTAGGTTATTTGACAATTGTTCCACCCCTCGTACCTCAAATGCGTGTATGTATGTATTGGAGATTGTACGTGTTTGACATGAGTGAGTCTGGTTCACTTCGTCGACAATTCATTTCGTCGACACTATACATTATATGCAAACAGACGATTCCTAAAAAAACGAAAAAAGTTCAGAACCACCAAATTTGGTATACTATCTCATGCTACTCTCTTAGACCGTACACGGTTTGTGGAAGGGGTCGGGGCAAAAAGGCCGGTTAGAAACTTTTCGTAAAATCTACAGTTTTCAATTCAGAAACACCAAATTTGGTATACTATCGCATGGTACTCTAACTAAGACAGCACATAAAGTATTGGAGTGCAGAAATGTGTTGCACTTCTTAAGTAAAAAATGGTAATTTTTGAGAAAATTTTGTATTTGGCTCCCGACCTCTTCCAAAAACCATGTAGGTCTAAGTTAGAGTACCATGAAACAGTATACCAAATTTGGTAGTTCTAAATTGAAAACTGTAGATTTTACGAACATTTTGTATGAGGCTCAATTGACCCCGGGCCCCGACCGCTTCCAAAAACCGTGTACGGTCTAAGAGGTACCATGAGATAGTATACCAAATTTAGTGGTTCTGAACTTGTTTTCGGTTTTTTAGGAATCGGCTGTTTGCATATACTTTATAGTGTCGACGAAATGGCGTCGGCGAAATGAGTTGTTGACGAAGTGATTGCCGACGAAATGAACGAGACCGGACATGAGTAGTTGCCCCGTCTCCGCCGCAAGTAAAATGATTTTTTTTTTTTTTTTTTGATTGGAGGTTTAACGACCACCGTGAGCAACTCAATGGGCTATATGCAGTCGCCCGTCCCTAATTTAGGGTCACTGGTTCCAGGGAAGGGAGAGAGCCAGCGCCGTAAGACAAACACAACATCCATGCCCGACCGGGATTTGAACCCGGACCCCTTACTGACGAATGATCAGAGGCCAGCGCCTTAGACCACTGCGCCACCGGGGCGGCGTAAAGTGATTTGAAAGAAATAATATATATGAAGTAGGTACGATTGGGATATTTATTTCGTACGTAATTATTATTTGCAAATTGTGTAATTTCATTATCAAATAATTCCATTGCGTTTGAATGGTATTATTATTAAATAATTGAATTATATCCTCTTCATTGTAATGCATTACAGATTAATGCCATTACCTTGTGCAAGCCATACTTGGGATTCCTTGTAATGCATTACACGTTAATTGTAATCTGTACTTCCATTATTTTCTAATGCATTCCTGACCAACTCTGGTACAAGGTAGCACCGCATTATGGTGCGAGGTCGTACAACGTTGTTGGGTTTTGTTTGTACCACACATTGGTGTATTTTTTCTCAGAAAGTGGTGTAGCTAGTGTAGCACCACTTTTTGATGCAGGCTACCACAAAAGTTTTAGCAGTGTACATTTGATGAAATTGTGTTAAGATATATACATTTTGGGTCTCACGTTATAGCGGTTCAGTTTGTCAAGACTTCTGAAGTGCTTTGAAGCGTAGTTCTGATATGCATTGAAGACCAAATAAAGATGATTTATGTGAGTACTTGAAGACTTTTTCTCTTCTGGTCGTTAGAAAGGCTAATTTTGCTCACTATATAATTAATCATTTCGTGCAAGTTATCCGGATTGAACCACCGATAGTACGTCAAGTAATTTTATAAGTGAATACGTTAATTAAAATAAAACATTACAAACTAAGCAGAAAAACTGTGGATCAAGGAACTAAAAATGAAAAAGAAATTTTAGTCATTGCTCACTCCTACGAAGTTCAATATATCTCCAATATTCTTCTTTCTCAAATTAACATTTTTATTTTTAAACCAACTGAAGTTTCATATGTTTTTCCTTGAAACAAAGCATGTTTTAGCTTTTTTTATATATCTGCGTGTTTAAATTTGCTTTTAGCCTGATAATTTGTTTTCCGTTTGCAGTTTCTCAACAGTTTTAACAACAACAGACAACGTTTTAAAAATGCCCAGATGTATTTCTTCTAAAAGACTTGATTTTAATAGACATGCCCTGGAGAGAAAATTTTATTAAACAGGATTTCATTCCTGATTAGGAAGGCCAGCATCATTAATTTCCTTAGTGAAGACAAACCGACGAAAAGAAAAGAAACATTTTGGGTGCAAATTATTGAGAGATAGGAAATATCTTTCCATCTTAAAAAGTGCTATCCCCTGCCACCGGAAATTATCTTTTGTCCCAGACGTGACTGATGATTCTAGATTCCCCATCATTAGATTAAATATCAAATAGAAAATTATAAGCGACGAAACAGAAGTAGAACACTGAACGATGGCAACAAATGGAACAAATTGAATATTATTACTTCATTTTTCGTAGAAATTTTAATTAAAGTACCTTCATATTTGTAAATTTAATTCTGTAGATTACTTTTTCTTGAATAAAATCGCTTCTTCTTTTTTTCTCTGAAGTAAATGAAGAATTTGATTAAGAAACTTATTCCGTCTTCCCAGCTACGCATCTTGGATACATGGAAATTAACACAAAAACTAAGTAATATAATCCGGAGCATCATTTCTCCCGAAGAGAACATTTAAAGCAAAATAATGTTTATTATATTGAAGATGTCTATCTGGTTTGATTATTCTTACGTACACTGTGATGCCAGTTTATTAGGTACACCTCTCCTCGTCACATAAAGGGATCACTACAACACGTAAGACGTCACGTGATCGTAGTATGTGGTATAAATCAGGAAGACCAACTCGTACAGCATCAGTTAAAGTTCGATTGAGAATCAGGGTGGACAAAACCAGTAAGCCGCTCCGGTGGGCAGTGGTCTAACAGTTGGCTTAGACCACGGACCACCATTCGTTCGAGATGGGTCTGTGTTTGAATCCCAGGCGAGGCATGGACGGCGGGCTTGTCTAACGGTATTTGGCTGTCTCTCCCTTCTATGGAACAAGTGGATGTGTTGATCTAGCGGCCCGGAAGTCCAAGCCCGGCCCGTCCCTAGCTGTTTTTTTTTTTTTTTTTTTATCAGTTAAGTGGAAAACTCCGGACTCGGGCATGTGCTAGAAGCTTTAGCATTTTGTTCTAAGATTTTAAAACAACTTTTCGTCTGAAAAAATGAAAAATTACTTGTAAAATAATCAGATAACGATGTTCACTGAGGGAAACGAAAGACCCTTTCCGCCACCCTATGCATTGATTGATTACAGCTGAAACTGACAAACTTGGCTGTAATATGAGAGCCTGAAACGGGACAGTGTATGCTTTTAAAGATTAAAATCAATTTCTTTTCTGCTTTGTTTAATTACAGCTGAAAGCGACAACCTTGGCTGTAAGATAATTAATTTCGTTTCCGCTTTGTTTAATTACAGCTGAAACCGGCAAGCGTGGCTGTAAGATGAGAGCCCGAAATGGGACAGTTTGTGTTTTTAATTGAAGAAATCAATTCCGTTTCCACTTTGTTTAATTACAGCTGAGACCGACAAGCTTAGCTGTAAAATGAAAGCCTAAAACGGGACGATAAAATTCCGTTTCCACTTTGTTAACTTTAGCAATTAAAACAATTGGCATTTTTTTCTCGAGAAATCTTTACACAAAATATTCAATTTCGCGTAATCAAAATCAAACGAGCTTTTGGAGCGATTTATTCGTACAACGGAGATGAGAGAGTTCTATTTGATTACATATTTAGAGATCGAATGACAATTAGTACAGTAGATTCCGGTTAATTGTGACACATCATGGATAGAACATTTCGGCCCAATGAAGCGGCTGTTCCAGTTATTCAAAGATTATCTCGAAAAGCTAATTTGGGATGTTCTTCAAAAATTGTCCCAAATAAACGGCTGCCTCGATTAGCCGATATCTCAGTTAACCGGAATCTGCCGTATATACTTCCATGTAGAAGAGAAAAAGCCATTTGTAACAGAATTACGTAATCAGATGCGAACCTCATTTGTGGGAGGAATTCCTGTGAGAAATGATACGTCTTTGTGTGTTACATTCCGTTTACTGCTAGTTCAATACAATATTGTTTCTCTAACACAGGAGTCTTCAACATTTTCTGACTCGCGGACCATATGACAAAATCGAATAGGCCTCGCGGACCATATGACAAAGTCGAATAGGCCTCGCGGACCATATGACAAAATCGAATAGTCCTCGCGGGCCACATGAAAAAGAAGAGTAAAAGTGCATGTGTTGATTCATCACCATCAGTCCACTGCTGGATGAAGGTCTCTCCAAATTTCTTCCACAACTGTCTGTCTTGAGCCTGCCCCCTCCATGTTACTTCGGCATGTTTCCGAATTGTATCCATTTATCTCCCATGTGGTCTTCTTCTTGGTCTTTTTCTGTCCCTTGGAATCCAGTCTAAAATTTCGATTGTCTATCCGTGGTCCGTTCTTCTGGCAACATATCCTTCCCTTTGTCTTTTCACGGATTTTACCCTGAGCAGTGATGTCTTCCATTCTTGTCAGTTTCCTTATCCACTAGCTCCTCTCTTATCTTTCCTGGTTATGCCAAGGATGCGTTGCTCCAGGCTTCTTTCAGTTGTCTGTAGCTTTCGTATGTCTTTTTCAGTTAAGGTTCATGTCTCTGCTATCAGATAAGGTCTTTTTTTCTGTATGTCTTTTTCAGTTAAGGTTCAATTTTATCCATTTATCATTATTGTGGACTTCTTCTTGATCTTTTTCTGTCCCTTGGAGTCCAGTCTAAAATTTCGGTTGTCTATCAGTGGTCCGTTCTTCTGGCAACATATCCTTCCCTTTGTCTTTTCACGGATTTTACCCTGAGCACTGATGTCTTCCATTCTTGTCAATTTCCTTATCCACTAGTTCCTCTCTTATCTTTCCTGGTTACGCCATGGATGCGTTGCTCCAGGCTTCTTTCAGTTGTCTGTAGCTTTCGTATGTCTTTTTCTGTTAAGGTTAATGTCTCTGCTGCATATGTAAGAACTGGAAGGATGCATTGGTTAAATACGTGTGTTGGTTATGAATACCGATTATCTCACAGAGGTTTTTGAATCTTAAAGCTGAACTTTTGGGAAAAAAAGGTTGCAGCTCAAATAATTCCAAAGTAGGTACCTAACATATGTACGTTTTTGTGGTTTTTAAAAATTTCAATTGTAATAAATTTATTGCAGCATAGCTCATGGAGATTTGCGAATTCAAAGTCCACGTATCCAAGATACCTGGATATTTGTTTTTCCACTTCGAAAACTATTTTCTTTTTATTTTACAATTTTCTTTGCGAACAAAGTCTCGCTGCCCATTAGAGAGTTTTCCGTGAGTCACGGATTGAAGATCCTTTGTATTCTAGAAGAATCCATGCGTTATTTGCGATAAGTGGCGAAAAACGCTTGATGAAAGTCTGAAACGTGTCGTCCGTAAACTGGAAGGTATGAGCCGGGTCGGGCTCCTAAAGTTCGGGCACGGGTTGAGCTGGGACATCAAAATTATGTCCCGTGAAGATCTTTACTGCATACAGCCCATCGAGTTGCTCACGAAGGTTGTTGTTAAATCCCCAAACAGCAACAATAAAAATATAACGAGTGATCTGAAGGTTTTATGCTAAGCGTGTTGGTTTGAGCAACTAACAACAGGCCGTCCTACTGGCCTGTTCAGGTACATCGTTAGCTAAGACATGCCGTGAATGGTATGAAACTAAAATAACCTACTGTTTGTGAAAATTTCAACACCATGAAGAAATTATGGTAATCACGTGAAACTTCTAGGGTGTGCAGAGCAGGATATGAAATGCAAATTATTAGAAGTGCAGAGACATTGCGCATGTCTGGGCCTGGCAACGCCCTCTGAACTGTCGACCGAGGGGTGCAAAGGGAGTGCTCTTTAGGATACACACCGGTAGTGCATCGCAGACAGCGGGTTCTAAAAAGTGTCTCCAGGATTCAATAATGCGTCGGCGACGACGGAGGGCGAAATATCACCATACGACAGAGCTTGAACGGGAACGAATGATTGGACTACGTGAAGATGCATTTTCGTACCGCGACATTGCGGCTCGAACGGGACTTAATGCCACGAGAATGATGCGCGTGTGGCGGCCGTGGACCGAGGACAACCAGGTGCATCGACAATATGGCAGAGAACCGAGAAATGTGACAATACCGCGGGATGACCGGTACCCCGTCCGCATGGGAGTAACGAACCATTCCGCATCTTCGCAAGCGTTATCACAACGGTGCAGCACTGCAACAGGTGTGGCAATGTCTGTCTCCACAGTTCGACGCCATCTGCTGCACAGAGAACTGACTACACGCATCCCTTTGCGGCGGATTCCTTTGTCCCTGAACCATGGACGCCTCAGGCTGGAATGGGGTTTTCAATACAGGCTATGGCGTGCTGATTAGCAATATGTCGTATTTTCGGACGAGTCCCGATTGAGCTTGGACTACCATGATGGCCGCATACTCATTAGACGGTATTATAGTGAGCGACTTCTTCCAGCATTCATTGTCGTGCGTCATACGGGCCAAACGCCAAGCATGAAGGTGTTAGGTGACATTGGGTACCATTCGCGATCTCGGCAGCTACGACGTGAGGGCAATCTCACTAGCGACCAGCAGAAATTATACCCTTCCTACAAAGCTCTCCTGGCGCTATATTCCAGTAGGACAATACCCAACCCCATGTTTTCAGGAATGTTTAAGCACAGCAGATAGCGCTTCTTCCCTGGCCTGCCCGTTCGTCAGACATGTCTATTGAACATATCTGGGATATAGTCACTCCGCAACTGGCCCATCAAAGTCCTCCAGAGGTCAGTACCGATGATCTGTTGACTGGTATACATGCTGCCTGGCAAGCAATTACCCAGGACACCATCCACCGCCTTTTCGATTCAATGCCACACCGTTTAGAAGCTCTTGTTGCAGCTGGCGGAGGTTTCACAAGATACTGTATTTGGAGGTAAAAATTGTTGTTTTGTTCTGAAAATTAAATTACTTATGTACAGTCATATCAGTAATGCCTGGTATAAATTTCATTCGAATCGCATGCTTCCTTCTTTGTTGCAAATGTCACAAACAGTAGTGTGCTTCCATTGGTCGGCGATGCTGTGGTTTGTTTGTTTGTTTGGAGGTTGACCGACCATCGTGAGCCATTCGATGGGCCATAAGCACCCGCCTCTCCCTAATCACTTGATTTTCCTAAACGAATTGCAGTAAACAGAGGATGTAGCCCTTCCGTTATAGACAAAGCTGTTTCAAAATTTAAGAAACCGAAGCCTGTCTGCTCGCTTACACCAATAGAACTTCCAGTACGAACAAATTGGGCGGCTAACCCATTTGCTCCTCTGATTTGCCTCGGAATTTCAAAAATCCTCAAAAATTTTAATTTCAAAGTTATTTTCAAACCCATACACAAGGTGAATTTTTACGGATCAAAATATTACTTCAAAGACATAAATTCCTGGGGTATCTATTAAATACCTTGTAAATTCATATATACATGTAGGACAGACCCGCAGGGCTTTAAGTTTACGTGTGAAGGAACACATGATTTAATACGTACGGAACTATGAAAGGAAGAAGCCATCAATAGCTCAACATTGTCACCAGTGACGGCTTTTCAGGTAAAGTAGGTGAAGTGCCTCTTCACCTATTTCATTTGAAATAAGGTTTTATTTAATAATTTCGTATAATATATTCTTTTCTTTCCTTTATTGAGTGCCAAAATACCCAACATTTTGATTAGATATCAATTCACAATGCGCGTTCAAAACGGAAAGCAAGTCCTTATATGCAAACCAGTTCAAGTGAAGAGCTGAAATGAGAATGCTTGCAAGTCTGCAGTTTTCGTCCGAGTTGCCATGGTAACTGTGACGTCACTCTCCCCTATCTGCCGGGCAAGTGAAGTGTTTTAGGTTGAGACGCCAAGGCTCTGCCCCTGCAGTCGTGACCTTTTTTTTTTTTTTTTTTTTTTATTGGAGGTTTAACGACCACCGTGAGCAACTCAATGGGCTATAAGCAGTCGCCCGTCCCTAATTTAGGGTCACTGGTTCCAGGGAAGGGAGAGAGCCAGTGCCGTAAGACAAACACAACATCCATTCGTGACCTTTCGAAGAGATCGCAGTGGAACGGGACGGATTGCCATTGCGGTGTTTTGGTACATACTTTCCGAAAGAGATTTGTTTTTTCGTGTTTTGCGATTGTTTTTTAAAAACTTCATTAGTCACTTTAGTTTCGTGTACAGTTTACCTAATAGTGATAGTTTTAGTTTTCAGTATGTATCCTGTTAACGACATTGTCTGTAATTTATTGCAAACTCCGTTCAATCGGTGGAAAGATGAAAATAAAAGAGACATTTTACTTCAATGACGACCGACGGATTCACTGACAATTGTCGCCAAGAAAGAAAGCAAGAAAAGCAGTAAATCTTATAATATTAATTTTAAAAATTGTTGGTTTATTGAATATAAATGGTTTTGTAGCCCTTCTGTGTTACAAAATTTTTTTGTTTGTTGGCCCTGCTTATTTTTTAGTAATAAAATTCGGCGTGGAATAAAGACAATTTTCAGATTTCTTAAATATAAAACGGTCACTTCACAAACGTGGTGATTCTAGCGAACACCTGAAATGCGAATTAATGCTAAATAATTTTGAAAATAATCAGAACACCACTGCCGATGCCCTGAGGGAGAATGCTAGGCTTTTGAAATATATTTCAACGAAAGTGTTTGTTTAAATAGACTTTTCCTGCAGACATTGATTGATGCAGTACTGTATTTGAGTAAACAAGAACTAGCATTCCGTGACCATGACGAAGCACTGACTCGATAAATCGTAAATTCAAGGAATTGCTTTCACTGTTGATATCAAGAAGTCCTTTAAAAATTCAAAATCAATACGAAACCATAAAAAATGTCTTCACAGGTGACTCAAAAGCTGTTCAAAACGAATTAACTGAATGTATTTCTGAATATATAAACGATCACGTCAAAAATGAAATAAATGAAGTTAAATGCTTTTCTATTCAAGTAGATGGGAAGACATAACCAGACTTCAGAGTGCTCTTTAATAATAAGATCTGTTGATTCGGAAGGTGTATTGGTTGGGCGGTTTTTGGATTTCCATGATGTGAGTGAAGATAGAACGTCAGAAGCTTTATACAAAATGCTAGACAAAAATTTGGAACAGTTTGATTATCAACACAAGTCAATAGGACAATGTTACGATGGGGCAAGCGTAATGTCTTGACACTTGACTGGGCTTCAGAAAAAATGAAGCATATAACTTCTCAAGCTGTTTTTGTTATTGGTTAGTACATCGTTTGAACCTTGTATTACAGCAGAGTTTTTCCAAGATTTCTAAGTGTCGAATATTTTTTGCAAGCCTTCTTTGTTTTTTCACCACTCAGCAAAGCGATCGCTTCGCTGTGTTTTGAAAAAACAATACACTCACATCAACAACCGCAAGTTGCATGCCAACCACAACAGAAACTCGATGGTCCTTCACTTCGACGTTAGTAAGTGTAATAGTTGACGATTTGGATAAATTGAAGGAAGTATTCAAATTTCTCACAAATAGTGACCAATCAGACAAAAAATCAATTCCACTTGCCCAAGGGTTTTGTGACGTACCTGCCAGCAGGACGCACATGACATAAAGGCAGATAGGAATCAGAATACATGTCTGCGTAGCTCAGTTGGTAGAGCGACTTGTTCCGGAATAAGCGTACTCGGGTTCGAATCCCGGCGTAGACCAAAAATGACGGAGAAATTTACTTCGTTATAATGGCGCCCGAACTACCCGGATGACCCGACCGTTCAAAATCTCGCATTGGTGTGATGTTATTTCCACACCGCGAGACAGGAAAAATCAGAGAATCCCTTCTCCAGTGCTTCGAAAAATAAATGTGTGTGACGTTGTATTCCACACACCAGATTGACGGGGAGTTCTCAAGTGCGCGTTCTTCAGTGGTTGTCTGCCTGCAACGATTCATGGTCACGGCTGATCCGTGGGCCATGCCCCCGGCCCTCTTTCGGGGGGGAGATGTGACGTACCTGCCAGCAGGACGCACATGACATAAAGGCAGATAGGAATCAGAATACATGTCTGCGTAGCTCAGTTGGTAGAGCGACTTGTTCCGGAATAAGCGTACTCGGGTTCGAATCTCGGCGTAGACCAAAAATGACGGAGAAATTTACTTCGTTATAGTTTTTAAATGATATGAACACTTTTGAATTTACATTTTTGGCAATAGTATTTAATGAAATATTTGGCTTCACCAATCTATACATCTGGCCACACAATATGTAACACCAAGAATGAATCATCAGATTGGCCTGAAATTCGCAGCATGCGTCGCCCGCGAGAGGACATGCAAACGATTAGCATTGCAAGGCATATGCAAATCATGTGCGCCCGGGACGCCACCGAGAAGCACTATAAGAAGGGTGCACAGAAGGCGGGGTGTAAGTAGTGGAAGTGTGCTGTGCTGCCGGACCTGTGCGTGGGAAGCTTCCTGATGACTCGTCGCAGAATACGGCAGTCATTCCAGCACGTTTCGGAGCTCGACAGAGGACGAATAGTGGCTTATCGCGACAGCGATTTATCGTTCTGAGACATCGGTGCCCGTGTGGGACGACATCCAGCTACAGTGAGGCGAGTATGGATTCGGTAGGTGCAGGAGGGACGGACGGACCGACGTGAGCGATTACCGCAGCCGCGGCACACCACCGAACGAGAGGACCGGCATGTTGTGCGGCGGGCATTGACGGTTCGCACCGCCACATCACGAACGTTAGCGCAGGAATCAGGGTGTGTTGCTCAAAAAACCTGTGTCAGCACGTACCGTTCGAAGTCGTTTGCAGGAGCGGGGACTTGTCGCGCGGCGCCCATTGCTCCGATTACCACTGACGTTACACCACCAGCGAGTGCGGCGGCAGTGGGCGATTGACCGCCGGACCTGGTCTACGGAATGGCATAACATTGTCTTCTCCGACGAATCCCGTTTCTGCCGGCAACAACAGGATGGTCAGATCCGCGTGTGGTGGCACCGCGGCGAGAGACTGCACGACGCCTGCATTATGCATCGCCATACCGGTCCGTCGCTTGGCGTTATGGTTTGGGGCGCAATTGGATATGACACCCGCACCCCTCTGGTACGCATCGCCGGTACACTCAATAGCCACCCCTACATCTCCGATGTTTTAGAGCCTGTAGTCCTCCCTTTCTTGCAGGACCTGCTAGCGGCCACGTTTCAACAGAACAATGCGCGCCCGCACGTGGCACGCATCATGCAACTATTCTTCACGGCTCACCAGGTGTCACTGCTGCCGTGGCCCGCCTCTTCTCCCGATATGTCGCCCATCGAACACGTCTGGTCGCTGATCGGCAACCGAGTGGCCCGGCAAGCACCACCCGCGGCTACGCCTGATGAACTGTGGCAACGGGTGGAAGGAGCCTGAACCGACATGCCCCAAACCCACATACAAAGTATTTTTCGTTCGTTGCCGCGGCGTGTAGCGGCCGTTATTGCCAGCCATGGGGGCCACACGAACTGTTGATGTCTGCGTGTTCCGCAAGTCGCACGGGCCTGTGAGCTCAATCGTTTCATCTTTGTATCTATTGTTATGTGTCCAGTAAATCTGGCTTTGCTATCTCGTGTCTTCCTTGGTGTTGCATTTTGAGTGGCCAGCAGTGTATTATTCAAAATTTTGCAGAACAAATCACTAGACATAAACTACTGTGTTATTCAAATTAAAAAAAAAAAAACTTATGAAATTTTGAGCCATAAATGGAACGATGAAGTATTTGAAACACTGTTTGGAAAAGCTAGCAAAATCACAGAAATAAGCAAATCTAAATGGGAATATGCTGCTCTTACACAAGAAACAATTTTTCAAAATTATAGAAAATTGTATTTTGAAATTTTGTACCACATTCTTATGAAAATGGATATAAGATTTCATGCCTGTGAGAAACTTGAACTTCAATTTGCCTGTCTTGCTGACACAACCAAATTCGACTAATTTAATTCATGCTTTCGCTTTCACGCTTTTGAAAATCTTCAACATTTTAACAGGAAAATATTTACTAAACATCAGCGCCTTAAAAATGAACTGAGTCTTGTATATGCTGATGAAAAATTAAGGAATATATCGACTCATGAACTTCTTCGAGTGCTTCATGGAGATAAAGACATTTTTACAGAATCTTATATACTGTATTGGTTTCCCTGATTTTAACAATTGCATCCGCAAGTGTTTCAGTGGAAAGAAATTTCTCTTGCCTTAAAAGGATACAAACTTACTCAAGAAACACTATTTCTCCAGATAAACTTGCTTCTTTGGCAAAGATTTCTATTCAGAAAGACATTTTCTTGGTGTCAAGAAGAAACAGCCATTTTATGATGACATAATAGACAAATTTCCAGCTTTAAAGGGAAGAAGAATTGATCTAATATACGTATAAAAAATAGGTAAGTTCTCATTAACTGATTTTCATTGAAGACAGTACATATCTTTTCATATTGATCTTGTAGCTCTTCACCTATTTTTCCTACCACGAGCCGCCACTGATTGTCACTAAAAAAAAAAAACAATAAATTTTTATTTAGAAACGCTATGCTTATTGATAAACCTGATTCGACTATCAAGCTTAATATATCATATTTGAAGCTTTCGATATATACCGGAACTCTTCACGGCTTGTCAAGAACATGACGCCTCCATTTCTTTCAAACGCGTGGAAACAACTCATCAAAATCCGTGACCGTCAGAACTCTGATGATGTCTCAATGATTTGAATGTTTACGCTGCATTCTTTCTGATGATGACAAGCCCAACGCTCTGCGAAGTTATAGTCGATGTTAATAAAACATTTAATTGTGAATAAACATTGATAATTTTTTCTATAGAAACAGCTACTTACTTCCACCAGCTGCTAAAAAGTATGTTACGAAAATCAATAAAGCATTTGTCATAGCAGAAGGAAGTATCAGGGACAAAGATTTTCCAGTCGAACAGTTGAAAGAAGAAATATGCATGTAGAAGGAAACATTATATAACTCTACGCCTTCTAGCGGAAGAATTTTGCGTAATGGAAAAGTTAAAAACAGTCGAAAAATACTCTACATGGGAAAAGCTGTGCGAATGAAAAAGAACTTTTCAAATACGCCTCCCGGAAGCAAAAATAGCGAGAAAAAGGTTTTGACTTTTACGCCACCTAGCGGAAAATCTGTGCATTATGTAAGAGGATAATGTTCCACATCTCTATTGTAGAGAATGGCATACAGTAAAAAAAAATATCGATAGGGTTTTTAGATCTGGAGGTAAAGCTGTCAACAGAAGTACACAAACACCACTTAGCGACATAATTGTGAACTATTCAACTTTTCAAGCACAAGCCTGAAATGTTCCACAAGGTAAGTGGCATCTGGTGTTGAAAGAAGTTTTTAAATCGCAAAAGTAGAAGCAGAGATATTGAGAAAAAGAGATTAAATATTGGCGCCCTCTAGCGGCCAGATTGTGCATCATTTTGGGAAATAAAAATATACAAAAGGAGTTTTCATAGTTGCTAGTATCTAGAATTTTTTTTTCGGGTTTTTAGTATCGCAGATATTGCTGTATAACGAAACGTAAGCTTACGCCATCTAGTGGCAGTTTTGTGCATTAAGAAAAATTTGAAATTATATGAGAAACATTTCGCACAAGAAACGCTCTTCAACAAAGAAAGAATTTTTCAAATCGGTCTCTTAGAAGCAGAGATATTGACAAAAAACTAATAAGATATATACCTATGGCGGAAATACTGTGCATTATTTAAAAAAAAGGATTCCGAAGTAAGGGGTATTGGTTTACGAAAGAATTCTTTCAATTGAGTTTTCAGAAGCTCAGATTTTGATGCAAATACATCAGAAGTAGAAAAAAATACTAGTAGTCGAACCGTTCTTTACCAAAAGTAAAGAATTGTATGTGAAGCGTTTCTCATCAGGAGTTGTATACGATACAGGAAGAATTTTTGAAATCGGGATTTTAGAAGCACAGATATCGGGGGAAACGCTATTTAACTTTGCGAGCGGATAACCTATACATTATTTGAAAAAGAGAATGTACCTAAAATAGTCCGGTATAAATAGCATTGAAAGGAAAAACATATTTTTTTTCAAATTGAACTAATAGTTGCAACGATGTGGTGCCCACAGGCGGGCGGACGGACAAAGTATTAACATAAGCACAAAACTTTTTTCACAATCGACGTGCTAAAAAAATCAATTTTCATTAGCGGAAACGGAAGTATGCACTTACGTCCCTTAGTGGCAAAACTGTTCCTTAGGAAACATTAATAAACATAAAATTCCATGCGTGAAACTGTATCCGACGCACATTTTTTTTTCTTTCAAATTGCAGTTATAGAAGCCTGCATTTTAAAAAAAGGAATGTACCCAAAATGTTTGTTGTGAATGGTACTGAAGGGATGAAGGAATATTTTTAATCGGATATTTTGGAAGCAATAATACGGAATAAAATGCATTTTGAATTCCATAGCGTCAGCATTTTTGCAATATAGTGGCGCGGAGTTGTATCGGAAAAACACCAAAAGCATTTAAGGCTTCTAAAAGGTAAAATAATTAATCTGATTCGGACTTATAAATGCAGAGGTATATTTTCCACACTCAGGCAGTTAGTCAGACAGAGAGAGAGAGAGAGAGAGAACGAGAGAGGCGGACATAATGCTAACATAAACTCGTGCTTTAAAAAAATACTACGTAAAGTACAGTAGGGAAAATAAGCAAGAGATCAATATCTCGCCGCCCCGGTGAAGCAGTGGTCTAAGCGCTGGCTTGTGACAATTCGTCCGTGATGGGTCCGGGTTCGAATCCCGGTGAGGCATGGATGTTGTTTTTGTCTTAAGGCACTGGCTGTCTCCCTTCCCTGGAACCAGTGGTCTTAAATTAGGGACGGGCGACTGCTTATAGCCAATTGAGTTGCTCACGGTAGTCGTTAAACCTTCAATAAAAAAAAAGAGATCAATATGGCTGTAAGATACGCTATGACTTGCTGAATTTTAAATGGTGTTTCTGTTTAGAAACGAATTGAATGTACTTTTTATTAAAATTACGTCATTGTGAAATATGCAAATACTTGTACACATATGTGTGGGATGGGTGTATGTTTTTATTCTCAGGAATGTTAAGAGAAAGGAAACGCAACGAACAACGCTGTATAGTCCATCTTAACAACTACACAGAAATAGAGACATACACTATCTTGACAAAAATCACAGGACATCCCTTCAAAAGCAAATGAAAGGATCCGCTGCGTTGTTAAAAAGCGCGGTACAGTTGCGAATGGTATAAAAACAAGTCTGCAGCTGACCGCGATCACATCGCACTGTGAGGTTAAGTGAAAATGCCGCGGCGGGAGAGAACTAACTTTGAGAAAGGAAAAATTGCTGAGTGTTATATTAGTGGGTTGTCCATAAGAGAAGCCGAGAGGCGTTTAAATATACCCAAGTCAACTGTTTTGGATGTACTGAATAAATGGATGACACATGGCACGCCTGAAGCAGCAAATCGTACCGGCAGACCAAAGAAAATCAGTGATAGAGAATGTCGAAGCCTCAGGAGAGTTGTTACAGCTAACAGACGGAGTACTTGCACAAGACCTCAGTGTGCAGGTGAATAAAAATGCTGGAACCTCGGTTTGTGCACGTACCATTGGCAGAAAACTTCATTCCATGGATTACCAAGGTCGTGCAGCTGCTCATAAGCCTTTCACCTCTACTCGGAATGCTACTCGTCGTTCAGCATTGTGTAAAAACCATTTATCGTGGATCGTAGATCAATGGAAACGGGTCCTATGGACTGATGAATCCATCATTTTGTTGGCCGTGTGTGGGTATGGCGACAGGCGGGGGAACGCTATTTACCATAGTGTACTGTTCCTACCGTCAGGTTTGGAACTATCAGTGTACTCGTGTGCGGGTGTTTTTCGTGATATGGTCCCGGCCCATCGGCTATCGTGAACAAACCTGTTAAAAAGCACATCTACCTCGATATTCTGGACAATTATGTCCTACCAACTCTGTGGCAATACTATGGAGCCAAGCCTCGTTGGTACTAGCAGGATAATGCAACGAGTCATAAAGCAAGGACCGTTACGGTATGCTTTCATGATAATTCCGTATAGTGTGTGGAATGGCAAGCACAGAGCCCGATCTTAATCCCATAGAGAACTTATGTGATGAATTAAAGCGCCGCATAAGAAGTTTGGAACCAAGGCCTGCTACTAAGCAACAGTTAACGGCAGCATTATGTATTGAATGGAAGTGCATACCTATCGCTGTGTTCCAAAACCTTGTCGAAAGCATGTCTCGAATAGTCAGTGCATGCACTAAGGCCAAAGGTGGACCGACACCGTATTAATGTATGTCAATAAATGTTCTGTTGTGTTTCTCGTCTAGGTGTCCGGTAACTTTTGTCAGGATAGTGTATGTTAATGCATTCCTGCATAACTATTATGGGTGATATTTATCACAGCTAAGGCAAATTTATTTTGTTAATTTTATTTTAATTAAACTGAGCTATTTTTATCCGATCTTTCCATATCATGAATTTGTTTAGGTTGTTTTCGCATGTATGAGAAACGAAAGAGACAGATTCATGTCACGTGGAAACAAGCAAAAAGGAAAATTATTATTCCATGTGTTTCCAACTTAATATTTACTCATTTGCTGGTGATCTAACTTAGCACTATGATGAGACACGTTTGTTTCCACTGGTGCAGTGAACACAAAATTCGACGTTTCAGATTAATGCCTCAGTTGTTTGGATTTCATTGTCCTGGGTGGTGTAATGGTGAGCATACTCGACTGCAAATTGGGAGATGCGGGTTCGATTTCCGTTGCAGGGCGATTAAATTTTCTAATTTCTGTGGTCATGTTACATGGAAAGAACAGTTTGATTTATGTCTATAGGAAAATAAAACTTATTTTTGTTTTAGAACACATTGTAATGAATTTATCTAGGTTTTCTCGTCTGACTACGGTTATTCTCACACAATGGTTCAAATGTTCAGATTTCCTTCTACTAAAATTGCCTTTAAACACAGTTCTATTTAGTTTTTCCTGTCTTATCAGCCGCAAACGAAGTTTTTTTTTTTTTACGAGCTTAACGATTTCCGTCATGACCCCAAGCTGTTTTTTTTTTGTTTTTTTATTGGAGGTTTAACGACCACCGTGAGCAACTCAATGGTATTTAAGCAGTCGCCCGTCCCTAATTTAGGGTCACTGGTTTCAGGGAAGGGAGAGAGCCAGTGCCGTAAGACAAAAACAACATCCATGCCTCACCGGGATTCGAACCCGCACCCCTTTCGGAAGAATGATCAGAAGTCATCGCTTAGACCACTGCGCCACCAGGGCGGCGACCCCAAGCTAGGATGATGGACCTTTAGTTAACGCTTCGTTCACAACGAAAGACTTGTGACGTACTACAGAGGTGAAAACATGTGTTAAGACGACAAATCTGCAGCGAGACATTCTGTCCGCGTAGCTCTGTTGGGAGAGCGACTTACTCCGGAGTGAGGGTCAGGGATTCGATGCGGACAAACTTGTGTTTTCACAATGGCGTCCAATTGTGGAAAATGGGTCCACTGGCCGTTGGTATCTTCGAAAAATGTGTGATGTTTGTTACACACATTGTTTGGAATTAATGAAAAATTCCTGCTTCGTTTCAAAGAAAAAAAAATAAGAGGGAGATGATGTGACGTACGACAGAGGTGAAAACATGCGTCAAGACGACATATCTGCAGCGAGACATTCTGTCTGCGTAGCTCAGTTGGGAGAGCGACTTACTCCGGAGTGAGGGGACACGGACAAACTTGTGTTTTCACAGACTCATCAGCGTGAATGACTCTTCGCTCTCATCTTTGTGAAAGATCATTCAGCCCTCCATTACTGCGACGCACACTGAAGTTGCAGCACGTTTAACTTTATTCAACTCCCATTAGTTCGGAAACGAATTCCGAGTAAGGAAAGTTACGTCGAGATTAATAAGTGTCAGCCGTTATGTGAGGAAACAGTCAGCAGGCTGCTAGAAAATAATGACAACACTTAAGAATGGGAATCATACCTGAATACCATTCATTTGAATGGTGTGCCTGAATCGTTTTCTACTAGCCGGTTGTGGCAAATCATTCATCGTGAATGGTGAATGATGAAGAGTTCACGCACATTTAGGCAGTTTGTCAAAAGGAGTTGTGATCTTGAAAGCGCTTTTGTTGTACAGTAAATACGAGATTCCTGAAATGAATGACTTACTATTTGAGCGTAGTAACAACCTGGAAATTGGATCATTCGTTTGAATGAGCATTCGAGAACGAATATTTTGCGTGAATGATGAACGAACTCTCAAGGGAGAATGATTTAATACATCACTAGAGTCCACCATCTCCCATTAAGAGCCACCTTTTTCCAGGGAAGGGGCAACACTAACAGCCATGTCTTGTCCTGAGATTCAACCATCGCCCATTAAGTGCTACCTTTTTCAACGGAAGAGTCAACAATAAGAGCCGTGTCATGTCTTGTGATTCAACCATCTCCCATTAAGAGCCACATTTTCCACGAAAAGGTCAACAATAAGAGCCATGTCTTGTCCTGAGATTCAACCATCTCCCATTAAAAGCCACCTTTTTCCACGGAAGGGTCAACAATAAGAGCCAGGTTTCGTCCTGTGATTCAATCATCTCCCATTAAGAGCCACCTTTTTCTACGGAAGGGTCAACCGTAAGAGCCATGTCTTGTCCTGAGATTCACCCATCCCCCATTTAGAGCCACCTTTTTCCACGGAAGGGTCAACAATAAGAGCCATGTCTTGCCCTGTGATTCAACCATCTCCCACTAAGAGCCACCTTCTCCACGGATGGGTCAACCGTAATAACCATGTCTTGTCCTGAGATTCACCCATCCCCTATTCAGAGCCACTTTTTTCCAGGTATGGGTCAACAATAAGACCATGTCTTGTCCTCAGATTCAACCATTACCCATTAAGAGCCACCTTTTTCCACGGAAGGGTCAACCATAAGAGCCCTGTCTTGTCCTGAGATTCAACTACCTCCCATTGATGGCCACCTTTTTCCATGGAAGGGTCAACCATAAGAGCCATGTCTTGTCCTGAGATCCAACCATCTCCCATTAAGAGCGACCTTCTTCAGGGAACGGTCCACAATAAAAATCACATCTTGTCCTTAGATTCGAGTCCGAAACTAGAGGTACAAAAATTCAGTATCACCTGGCCTCTGGCCTTGACGGTGGGGGCACACATTATATCTACAATCAAAGGTTCAAATGTTTTAATGACGCATGATTTCATATTTGCAACCAGGGTGATTTAATGAATTTCATTCCTCTTTCTCAGCACAGCATAGACATTTAAATAACGTTTGACAATTGTTCAAATGATTTAATGACATTTGACCTCAACTCATATTTCTTTTATCTTCTCTTATAATGTCAGCTGAATAAAAAAAGAATTCTAAATCATTTTCTGTTTTGAACTTGCTTTTATTCTATCACAATGTGATCGAAAAGAACTAGTTTGCAGTTAATCCTTGGAACGATAATGCTTTCTGCTTACGTCCTTTCATTTCCTTACATTACATCAGCAATCGTAAGCTGATAAAAATATTCTGATTTCTTTTTCCTACGTCAAAAGGAATCCCTTTTACTATTATATTTCGGGGAAAGTTCTATGACGATAAAGAATCGAAATTCCTCAGGATTACTTTCTGGAAATTATTACTGTCATTTTACCTGATTTTATTACTTCTCTAGGAATAAACTGAAGCAGAGCTGTTTCCCGCACTCGCAGCTCAGATAAGAATAGAAAAGTCACGAAAATGAATTGTTTTATTTCCGAAGAAAGTGCCAACTTCCTGGAAACAAAACAGAAAAAAGAGTATAGTAGGGGAAAAAATACATGACAAGACAATGTGCATTGCCTTACCCTTTCTGCAGGTTTCCAAGGAAGAAAAAAAATGAATATTTTCCATTTTCGGGAGTGAAAATGAATTCAGCGGAGCACCATTCCTGCACTTCCATTTCTTTCGCAAAAGAAGGTAAATCAATGCATTTGGAAAAGAAATTTTTCACAGCTCCGTTATTTCGCGATTTTTTTCGCCTGCGGTGTCACGGTCAATGATATCCCATAACAACAGACTTTGATGGCGCTTACTAGATCGCAATTTATTTTTTATTTTTTTTCCTTTTATCATTTCTTTCGGCAACAAAATAGAACGCAGGAGCAATAAGATCAAAACTGAAAAAGTGTTTGGAACTTTGGGAAGTCAATATTGAACATTTCTTCGTAACAGAAGGACAGAGTGCAAAAAATGCAGTATTAAGAACACTACAGAAACTAGAACACGTTTCGGGCATCTACTTTATTAGACAGAAGGCTGTGTTAAGAAAAGATAAATTCAGAACCCGCTTAAATCAAACAACTGGCTATTTAGTCCTCACGAAAGGGAAAGAAATATCGAGTCAGACTCCAACATATTTATAACAACTTAACTCTTCGCCATTTATATCAATCTACAAGGTACATTTTTTGCTGGTCATTCCACAGATTATATTTATGTTTGTTTCGGAGTTTAACGACCACAATGGGCACGAATGAGTGCTAAAAGCAGTCCCTCGCCCCTAACTTAGCGTCACTTTTCCCAGGGAAGGAAGAAATCGAACTCTATGGGAAAATCACATCATTCCTGCCTCATCCGGAATTCGAAGCTTGGACGAATAGCCAGAAAGCTACGCCTCTGACTATTAGGCCACCGGAGCGGCCGAGTTAGATAGTTTATTTGTACAGCGGAAATAAAAGGACATCATACCGAAATAAATTACCGAATATATCAAAAAAATGCGTACGAGTACAAATAAAATCGTGATGCAACATCTATTCTGCTCAGGATGTATGCTCGTGCAGATGACACAACCATAGCGCCACCTGCAAGCTACATCCTTTAGCGTAGCTATTGTCAATTTTAGTACCCTGACCTTCTCAGTGATGGTAGTGTTCGTGTAGATTGCAATTACGTGGTAAGTTAAAGACCGTTTTCTTTTCAGAAAACATAAACAAGCATATGGGCAGTTATATCAAGTTGAAACACATGGAATGATTAATACAGACAAAAATCAAGCTGCTCTTTCCGTGAAACATAACCACAGAAATTTGAAATTTTATTATCCTGGAACGGAAATCGAACCCGCATCTTCCGATTTGCGCTCTAGTATGCTAACCATTACAGCACACAGGACAATGAAATCCAAATTTGAAAATTGTATCGTCCAGTTATTTGGATTTCATTGTCCTGGGTGGTGTAATGGTTAGCATATACTCGAGAGCAAATCGGGAGATGCGGGTTCGATTCCCGTTCCAGGACGATAAATCCAGAGCTGTGGACTTCCTCAAACAAAAAAGGTTTTTTTTTTCACAACTGCATGTGGGTTATCTGTAGCCTAAATGCGGAAGTTCTGTGTGTTTACACTTCCATGAAGTGTGAAGTGAGCTTCATCAGTCCACAGGACCATTAATAGCCAGTCCGCATCATCTTCAATGCGCTGGAACACCTAATTCGCAAAATCTCGCCGCTTCGTGAAATTGGCGGGTTGCAGTTCGTGCAGGTGTTGAATTTTTTTGTAGGGATATCTGTTAAGGATGATCCGTAGTGAACAGATTCCATACGAAACGCCAGTTCTTCGTGAAACTTCGCGGGCACTGCATTCCTTATGAGCTGAAGCTTTCGATAGGGTGTCGACTTCGTGTTCGACCTCAGACACGACTGCACCAGATGTTCGGGGTCTCCCGCTTCTTGGACTTGCTGCCAAAGAGCCCGTGTCCTCCAACTTTTTCATCATCTGCTTCAGTGCCGAACAAGACACAGGTCCCTTTCCACGTCTCACACCCCGCATTGAACGAAAAGAGCGCAATGCTGCACTTGCCCTTTGCGAATTCTGATAAAACAGTTTAACTAACTTTATCACGTAAAGACAACATGCTTATGCGTAGCAGTAGCAACTTACCTGTCGTCACCCATTGTTCCCTTTAATGTGCAACTCGCCGTGTTCACAAACAGCAGGGACTTTACTCACAGCTCAATCAATCACACAACACTGATAACTCACTTTACCTGCAGGGCTGGTCCCCGCACGGGACATCGGCAGATAATCACAGAGCCCACACTGATAAGTCACAGTATTTGCCATTTTCTTGTAGGACTTCCGTCCAGAGTGAGTAGAGTTTAGATCCCAGCCACCTACAGCGAGATCGCCTTTTGGGCAGGACACAGAAACGGGAGGAATGAGAGCAAGTCTGGCGACTTTGACAGAACAGTTTATAGTGAGATTAGAGTACAGTAGATGGCGCCACCGTACAAGTACGATATTGCACATAGAGGGGTGAGAGAATTTCAGGGGGGGCATAGGAAAGGATACCCATTTAACCAGTGTGTGAAGCCTGGGGACCGTCACTTAACGTGCTCGTCCGATGTACGGCAGATATTCAGCGATTGTTAGCAAATCACACCATCTCTGAAAGATCAGTCCCGGTTCGAGCCTGAGGACGTTGCATCGATAGTCTGAACTGCTAACCACTAAGCCATCCGCGGCTCCCATACTGACAAGTCAGTCAGAGATTCTGTTTTAATACCGCCGTTAAGTCGCTCTCGGACCCCTACAGCGCCATCTGGTTGTCAGAAATGTAACTATCCTGGTATTAAATTTCTGCATTATGCACAAAAAAATCCCACGTCTTTGTGTGCATTTCTGTGAAAACCGCAACTGATTACTGTAAATACTTTGCGAATTATTGATTTTTCCAATTTTCTGTTACTTTTGGATCACCCAGTACATTGCATTTCAGTGTTGTCCGATTCTCAGACGCGCACGCCAGATGTACGGTAGTTCTATAGATGATTCCTCCAAGGTAAGTATTTCAATACCTATTCCCCTTTCTTTTTTGTTGCGTAAAAGTAAATTAACTAAATAAAAAAATATATGTATTTTTTTCACATTTGCAGCCATCCCGGCTAGTTTTTTTTTTTTTTTTTTTTTTTTCAGAAATATTACTTTATCAGCCAGTCATTGGTAGTGGCTGGCATTAATTTGGAGGAACCCTGCTTTTCACTTTTCACACGATCAACTCCCCGTCGTCTGCTCAAGGGGTTGGCAAACCTTGAAATCTCTACATTTTTGCTCCCAATGGAAAAACAAAAAATATTGTTTACCAAAAAGTAATAACGTAAATGAATAAAAATAAATTTACTGGAAAATTACAAGAATATCTTTTTCATTCATTAACTTTCACCCGCTGAACTTGGTATTCCACGAATAGTAATATTTACCCTGAAAATACCTGGTACCCTTGGAAGTAAATTATACTCGTATAATTGAAATTTTTAAAGAGTACTAAAAAATACAGGCATATCAGGTACCTACTTCGGATTCGATAGTATTATGTTAACTACATTATTTCCTTTATTAAACTTCTCTTAAATAATCGATATTCATAGTAAACAGACGTATTTTTACTTTTCTTTTACATGTGGCCTGCTAGTCCTTTTCCAATTTGTCATACTGTCCTAAATTCAAAAACTGTTGACTCGCTCTAGAGAAGCAAAGGTTCTATATTGAACAGAACGGCCTTAGTAGTAAAGGGAATAAATATTACGCACAGAGACGTGCCATTTCTCCAAGGAATTCCTCCCATTGGTTCAGATCTGACTACGTACTTCAGTTACAAATCTAAATTATTTTCCGCTTCTACACTTATTAACAAGGAAAACCTTGATACCCAAATATGTAAACAAATACGTCGAACTTCCTCATCTCCGCTGTAGCAACGAATGGCACTAGAAGCTAGTTTTGGTTTTGGTTTCGTGAAGCTGAAGACTTAGAAAAATAGAAAAGCCGCGTTTAATCGCTAAAGCCACTGAAGTGGAAACGGAATCTGATTTTAACTTTCAGACATATTAACCGTTGCGTTTTAGACTCTCATCTTACAGCCCTGCTTGTCGGTTTCGTCTGTAATTAATTAATGCATCCGGTGGTGGATGGGTTTTACGTTTCACCCAGTGAGCCTCGCCGTCTGATAATTTAAGAATCTAGTCTTCGTTTTGTGAGACAAAAATATTTTATTTTAATCCAGGAGATAAAAACTAAACTTTCTGGTACAGACCCGAGCTCGGAATATTTCACTGAACACATGAAAGAAAAGCATATAGCCCAGCTCGCACTTTTCTGGCCTGGACACCACCACCTTTACATGACATCCACTCTTCTCAACCAATCAACATCCAACTTATAGTTTTACCACCAAATGCAACTTCTATTCTTCAATCTATGGATCAAGGCGTTATTAGGAGCTTTAATTGCTATTTAAGAAATTTTTTTTTTTTTTTTTTTTATTGAAGGTTTAACGACCACGGTGAGCAACTCCCTGATTTAGGGTCACTGGCTCCAGGAAAGGGAGAAAACCAGTACCATAAGACAAAAACAACATTCATGCCTCATCGGGATCCGAACCCGGACCCTTCACGGACGAATGGTCATAAAACCAGCGCTTAGACCACTACGCCACCGAGGCGGCTAAAAACACTTTTAAAATTAGAAACTATAGAATACATTTAAAAAAAAAGGAACAAATTAAAATTTCACTTCTTGATTTCAGCGGATTCATGAGTGAGGTATGGGACTCCTTCTCATCACACATACCATCAAAAACTGTTTCAATTAGGCAGGGGGTCAAAAACCCACGGGAGAGAGAGAGGGGGGGTTGAAAGAGACAGATACAGCGTTGATGAAGACATTAATAGAAATGATAACGACTCATAGTGAAGCTGTTAAAGCAGCGCAGAGGATTTATTGGTTGTATTTTTGCTTTATGTGTTAGAATTTTGCTATCTATGGCTTCTCATTTGCAATCATGCAAATGCTCAACTTACATTTCTTAGTTAAAGGAAGAGGACAAATACACTGAAAACAGGTAGTAATCATAACTGGCTTTTGTTATGACTCTCACAGCAAAGAAAGAGACAAAACATAATGGGCTGAGTTTAATGTTCTTTGCTGAAAAATCAAATCAACCCTTGCCCTTTGACGGTCGTTACTTTGATCATAATGCACCCATCCTTGTCATTTTCCTAATTTATGAATTCATTTTCCTAACTTTCTTGATTGCACGAAAAATACATCAATCACTGCTTTCTTCAGTTGTCTGCAGCCTCTGTGTGTGTGTGTTTTTAATACGTCTTTTGTAATAAAGAGTACGTGTTTATAGCATCACTTTGCCCGTCCGTCTGTCCGTCTTTCCGTCAATGGACTCCATATCTTCGCAACTACTAGTTTGATTTGAAAAATTATTTTTGCACTGGGAAGCTCGAAATAATGTGAGAACGATGATCCTTATGTTTCGGTCATAATGTAGAGCTCCGCCGCTACAGGGCGTAAATGTAGGTGCTATCGAATTCAAAATGCATTTTATTTCATGTATTGTTTTCTAAATACCCTATTTGGTAAATTCTTCTTTCCTTCGATACCATTTATATCATCATCATCATCATTGTCAACCATTATCAATCCACTGCTGGACGAAGGTCTCCCCAAGTTTCCTCCACAACAGTCTGTCTTGTGCCAGTCTCCTCCATGTCATCCCTGCATACTTTCGAATTTCATCCACCCATCTCCCATGTGGTCTCCTTCTGGGTCTTTTCCTGTCCCTTGGAATCCAATCTAAAATTTCGGCTGTCCATCGATGATCTGTCCTTCTGGCAGTATGTCCAGCCCATTGCCATTTCAGGGATTTAACTCTGATCATGATGTCTTCCACTCTTGTCATTTTTCGGATCCACGAGTTCCTCTTCTTATCTCTCCTGGTTACACGAAGCATGCACCTCTCCATGCTTCTTTGAGTTGTCTGCAGTCTTTGTATATCTCTTTTAGTTAAGGTCCACGTCTCTGCACCATACGTAAGCACTGGAAGGATGCATTGATCAAACACTTTTCTTTTAAGACATAATGGCATATTGCTCTTGAAAATTATGCTGTTTCTTCCAAAAGCTCTCCAGGCAAGTTTTGTACGCCGATTAATTTCTTCATCAATGTGACCCTCACTTGATATCTGCTGTCCAAGATAAACGTACGTGTCTGTTATCTCCAGCTTTTCTCCATCAATCAATATATCTTCATTTCTTGTAAAAGCATTGAACATCACTTTTGTCTTCTGAAAGTTCATTTTTAATCCCACTTCTTTACTCTTGTCAGCAAGTTCCTGGATCATACTCTGCAGCTCTGATGGGGTAGTTGCAAAAATGACTACGTCATCAGCAAAACGAAGGTGGCTTAGATAATCTCCATTAATCTTGATCCCTTTGTTTTCCCAGCTCAGCGACTGAAAAACACCCTCCAATGTGGCATTAAAGAGCTTCGGAGATATGGTGTCACCTTGTCTCACTCCCTTTCCAATTTTTATGTGTGTTGTATTTTCAAACAGCCGAATCTTTGCACTTGCATTTTCATAGATGTTATTAATAATATTCAATACCGCATGTTTTCAGAGCCAGTATGCATCTTCAATACCGCATGTTTTCAGAGCCATTGTAACTGCTGATGGTTTCACCGAATCAAAGGCTTTTTCATAATCGATAAAAGCCATGCACAATGGAAGTTCATATTCTCTCGCTCTTTCAATTAGTTCTCTCAGTACGTGGATATGATCTATTGTGCTGTAGCCACTCCTGAATCCAGCTTGTTCTCTCGGTTGAGCCATGTCCAGTGTTACCTTCAAGCGGTGTGAAAGAACTTTAGTGAAGATTTTATAAACTACTGATAGGAGGCTGATAGGTCTGTAGTTTCCGAGATCCTCAATGTCACCTTTCTTATGTAGCAGGATCATTGTAGCGGTGTTCCAATCCTCAGGAATCTTTCCTTCATTAAGGCATCGAGTGAAAATTTGGGCGAGTACTGTTTCGATTTCTCCACTTGCTTCTTGTATGATGTCTACAGTAATTCCATCTTCTCCTGGAGCTTTTCCCCGCTTCATGTTCTTGATTGCATGTGCAACTTCTGCTGGAAGGACTGGAGGAACTCTGGTATTGGTATCTTTCATGATGTCTGGAGTGCATGTATCATCCCTTTCATATAATTTGGAGTAGAAATCTTTCACTCTTGTCAAAATTTCGCCTCTATTTCTTGTTACAGAACCATCTTCTTTTCTCAGTGCCATAATCTGTTTTCTTCCCTTACTGAGATGTCCCTTTGCTATCTTTAGGCTTTGGTTGTTTTCAATTGCTTTCCTCACTAGTTCACAGTTGAATTTTCTTACGTCTTCAGTGATACTTTTTCTTACTGTCTTTCATAGCTCTATATATTACACTTTGGAAGTCACATCTTCTTTAGTTGTCCTCATCTCTCTTCTTTTTTGCATCAACATTTTCGTTTTTCCTGATAATTTGTTTACATGCAACTTGTTCTTAGACCCAGCTAATTTTGTTGCTGTTTCCATAAGAGCTTTGGTTACTTTTCTGTTAACTTCAGAGATGTCCACTTCTTCCGATGTTAGGCCTTCTAAAGCAGAGAACCTGTTCTTCAGTTCCAACTTGAAGGTATTATGGTGTTTTTTAAGGTTGGTTATGTCAATAGATTTTGTTTGTCTTATGAGCTTGCCACATTCAAGTTTGGTGTTGAGGTGCACCTTACATCTCACCAATCTATGGTCACTACCTGTGTTGAACTTGTTTATCACACTGCAGTCTTCTATGACGAATTTTTTGTTACACATAATAAAATCAATTTCACTTGTCGTCCCATTTGGATGTCTCCATGTCCATTTCCTGTGTGGCTTTTTCTTGAAGAAGGAGTTCAAGATGAAAAACCCTTCTGCCTCTGCAAACTCAACGAGAGTATTTCCACGCTGGTTTCTGGTTTCATTTATATATACTAATATTTGTCAGCAATGGTTCCACTGCCGAACCATTGCTGACAAATATTAGTATATGTGTGCAAATACGTATATAAAACTGCACACATGCACCTTCGCTAACAATTGACAACCATATCGTACGTCCGTTTAGATTCAAATTTTCTAATCGCATTAACAAGGTATC
Source organism: Macrothele yani (assembly GCA_039090855.1). Taxonomy (NCBI): domain Eukaryota; kingdom Metazoa; phylum Arthropoda; class Arachnida; order Araneae; family Macrothelidae; genus Macrothele; species Macrothele yani. Next base: position 65,277,180 of record CM077028.1, on the reverse strand, counting down.
CATCGGGCTACCATCCCTTTAAATTCTGCTCTACTCTGTGTAAAATTATGGTGTTAAAAATGGTGAGAAACAGGCTCAAGGAATTTTCTTCATCTGTCGTGCTCTGAAAAACTTCAATGATCATAACTTAAAATAAATTACAAGAAGGAATTTTCCTTCACCGGGATTTTTATTCAGGATTTTCCTTGGGAGGGCGGAGGTGCTGGAAAACTTTGCGGATATTGAACAACTTCGGGGAGTGGATGAAGATTCTTAGCGTGAAATAATTTAGCTTTAAACCTAAGGTGAAAAACGAGAAAAATTTCAGTATTGCTAACAACAAATATCGCAGAGAAACTTTTCTCCAAAAATTACACGTGAGTTAATTTGTTTTGGTGTTGTTTTTATTTACGCTTTCCAACCGTAGGTTGAAGAAGTGTATATGCTCCAGCTTTTTCCGTGCTCACGATAACTCGCGTAAAAATGGTTCGATTTCGATGAAATTTTACTATGTGGTAGGGGACCACCTTGGAACGAAACCTATTGAAAATGGACGAAATGGGGTCAAAGGTCAGGATACAGGAGCGAGATCCATTCCATTTCCCTTATGCCTCATAATTTGCGTAAATATGGTTCGATTTCGATGAAATTTTACTATGTGGCAGAGGACCACCTGGGGGCAAACCCTGTTGAAAATGGACGAAGTGGGGTTAAACGATAGGACATAGGAGCGGGATTCATTCCGTTGCTCTTATGCGTCATAACTTACGTAAAAATGCTTCGATTGCTGCAAAACTTTATCATGTTGTTTCGGGGATGTACTAAACCGGTTTTGTTTAATATAATCGAAATGGGGTCAACGGAGGAGGAGCGATATTTATTCCACAGCCATTATCCTCATAACTTGGGTAATAACTTGAGTAATGATTTCTTGTATGTTAAAAAGCGTATCATAATCAGTGCATTGCATGATTTTACTAACTTATTTTTATCTCTAATAAAATGCTCTCCTAAAAAAGACTAGACCAAAGAATTATGACCATAGGTGCCGAAACAGAAGATGCTGATATTTTCACAAATCTTGCTCATGCTGACATAATTCAGAAATACACAGTGCGGCAAATTAAGAAATGAGCTTCTTGAAAAATTCAGGTAAAAAAAGAATGGGTCGGGAAGGCATCGAGTTAAGTCTTTTATCGCCGCTCCCGTGACGCAGTGGTCTTCTGATCATTCGTCCGAGACAGGTCCGTGTTCGAATCCCGGTGTGGCATGTCAGTTGTGTTTGTCTTACGGCAGTGGCTCTCGCCCTTCCCTGGAACTAGTGCCCTTAAATTAGGGACGGGTGACTGCTTATGTAGCCCATTGAGTTGCTCACGTTGGTCATTAAACCTCCAATGAAAAAAAAAAAAGTCTCACGCAAATGCTGGTGGCAACAGCATTTGCGTCAGAATTGCGCAGATGAATATTTACGCTGTGTGTGACGTCATTCGGTGGAAGAACATTGTCACAGAGGTCATGCAGCAGAGAGCAAATATCCGGTTGTGTTTGAAAACGTGGAAAACTGCATGTTTTAACTTTTTCTTGAGACAGTTAAATTGTTCCGTGGTGTACATAGGGCTAATTGCCTATCTCGTGCACAAATATTCCAATGGTACACACGTTTAAAGGATAGGCGGAAATATATGGAAAATGACGAAAGTCCCAGACGCCCGATATTTCAGTGCGCACGTCTGAAGTCATTGAGAAAGTTCGCGAAAAGATGAAAAGTGATCGTTGTGTTACTTTGAAGACGTTGGAATGTGAGCTCGGTGTCAATAAGGAGATGATTCGGCAAATTTTAGTTCAAGATTGGGGGGAGGGGGTGCTCGTTTTGTTACGTATGTCAGACAGCCAGATGTATATACAAGTGCAGGGCGAAATAGACATCCTGGAGACTGCAGAAATAAAGCATTTTCTCTAAAGTATCGTGGCAATTAACGAGACATGATGCAAATGAATGAAATACGGGATTCCGCCATTGTTATATTTGAAAATAACAGTGTTGTAATAACTATTATAAAAATGATTACACATTTGTAATTATTATATTTAAAATAGCAATGATTACCACGGTTATATTCAAATTAGTCGGAAACTTGAAACTTGGTCGTTTTGGGTGGTGTAGTGGTTAGCCTATTCGGGTGCTATCCGGGAGGCGCGGATTCGATTTCCGCTCCAGGACGACGAATTTTTCAAGTTTTTGGATATTATCTGACTTAACGTCCATGTCACATATACACCAATAAACGGATTCACATCTTCAAAATTTGTATGAGACATGGTGTTTTCGTTATGATCCTGAAACGAAGAGTCAGAGTGCTCATTGGAAGTAGCCATAGTCACCCAAAGAAAAGAAGATCAGGTAACGGAAACCCAAAATGAAGACATTGCTTGTGTGCTTTTAGGACAGCAAGGGAATTCTGTATCACCAGTTTATTCCTGAAGATACAACTGTCACTGGCATTGCTAACACATCCATTTTGGAACGTTCGTGGAAGAGAATTGTGCGTGTCAGGCCTGAATACAAAAATTGGCAATGGTTACTTCTTTCTGTGTACAGCAATTTTTAGCACTGAACTATGAACCACTATTCCCTACATAAAAGCTATCTTTAAAAGGAAACTTTTTCAAGACACTGAAGGCACACAAAGATCTGTGGCGTCAGCTCTTCACTCCATATCAAAAGATGGCCTCTGCAAATCTTTCCTTTCGTTGGTTGATCGCGCCATTTCTTGTATTAACTCAGGAGAAATGTACTTCGAATAAAATAACAGTTCACGTAAGTTTTAGTTTTGTTGCTTTTCCATGTTTTTTTAAAATTCGGTGTCATTACTTAATTGCCGCACTTTATATATCTGAAAAATCTAAATCAGACTAAAATGAAGAAATAGATGCATATGTTTCATGGTTCCATGATTGACTTTAAACACATGAATTAAACAAGAAAAACCAAAAATTAAAAATATGACTGCTATATACATAAACTTTTAAATTAAATAAAAAAGAAAACTATTGCACTCTGGTAGAAGGTACTTCAAGTTAAAGCTGAGGAAGTCATGTCAATACTAACTGTTGTTGACATCTGTGCTACATGATAACAAAAAGGTTTAATGCAAAAATTAAAAATAACTGTGTGTGTGTTACTCACCTACAAATGGAGGGGTGTTAAGATTTTTTATAGGAGAAGAAGTGTTGAGGAAATTTGGGGGTTTTGGGGGTCTGTTAGGAGTGTGTGGAAAAATCCTTGTTCTTTGATAATGTAATAGAAAAAATGTTATTCTTGTCTCGTATGGGACAAACGATATGAGAATAAGTCAGAACAAATTTGCAAATTTACCGTCACTTGGGATATATTAAGCCGAATCGCTTAATTGAAAGCACCATGAAATACTATTAAGTTAATTATGACGTATACTCTAATTTTACTTTCATTTTTAGCTGTCTTTGTTTATTTAAAATTCGAGTTCGTTCTTATTTAGTGTTTCAATTTTAACGCTATATTTTCTCATTCACTGAATTTTATGTTGGCAGCAGTCTTAGAGCCAAGTGTGAATGACTTGTATTAGGTGTACAACTTAAATATCAGCCCCTAACCTCAAGTGTTCATAGAACGTCGGCAAATGCAAATAGCTGTGTGCGATAATGGCTGATTTCAGCGCCATCCAACAGCTTTCCAGGCTAGTAACCGCTCACAGCTGTAGTGACAGAAGGGACGAAAGTTGACAGTGAAAGCAATGTCGGTCGAGAAGCAACATTTGAGGCACTGCCCCCTGTTCGCTTTTCAGCTGAAAGAAAGTGCCACGGAAGCCCAGCAAATGATCTGTGCTGCTTTGTGTGAGGCAGCTGTGTCTTACAGTACGTGTAAGAAGTGGTTCCAGCGATTTAAGCATGGAATCGATCTCCGTGATGCAGAACATCTGGGACAGCCACAGAAAGTTGACGATGAGGAACTGGAACAATTGTTCGATGCGGATCCCTGTCTCACACAGTCAGAGCTCGCCCAGGAACTCGGAGTAACACGGCAAACCATTGCAAAGCGCCTGCACAAGCTCGGACGGATTCACAAGTAGGGTCATTTAGTGCCCCATCAACTCACAGCTGCGAACAAGTCTAGGCGCTACGATGTTGCTGTGATCTTGTTCTCCAGATTCAAGAAGAAGGATTTCATCCACAAGATTTTTGCCTGTGATGAGAAAGAAAGTTGACGATGAGGAACTGGAACAACTGTTGGACGCGGATCCCTGTCGCACACAGTCAGAGCTCGCCCAGGAACTCGGAGTAACACGGGAAACCATTGCAAAGCGCCCGCACAAGCTCGGACGGATTCACAAGGAGGGTCATTAAGTGCCCCACCAACTCACAGCTGCGAACAAGTCTAGGCTCTACGATGTTGCTGTGATCTTGTTCTCCAGATTCAAGAAGGATTTCATCCACAAGATTTTTACCTGTGATGAGAAGTGGATCCTCTACGATAATCCGAAGCGGCGCAAATCGTGGGTTTATCCAGATCAGCCTACCACCAGTACCGCCAAACTGAATATCCATATCAGGAAGTTGTTGCTGTGCATATGGTGGGACCAGCGCGGTGTCGTACCTATAAGTTGCTCAAACCTGGTGAAACGGTCAATGCTGAGCGTTATTGTCAGCAACTCATTCGTGTGAGTGACGCAGTGGAGGCGAAAAGGCCATACACCGGCAAGAGCAGGAGGTCGGTCCTGTTGCATCAGGATATCGCGCATCCTTACACCGCGAAAACGACTTTAAACACGATCACCGAACTGGGATGGGAGATTTTGTCCCACCCGGCGAATTCTATAGACTTCGTCCCGTCGGATTATCACCTCTTTCGCTCTCTGCAACATCTCCTGAGTGATGCGCACTTCACTTCTGTCGAGGAGGTCCACACAAGTATTGATGACCTTATCAACTGCAAACATCCTTCTTTTTGCTGCAGTGGCATTCGGCAGCTCCCTGACCGATGGCTCAAATGTATCCAACACGACGGGGATTATTTCCCTGATTAGGTACGTATTAGATTTGCTATGATTTGCTGTCAACGTGTCGTGCCTGTGGCCGAGAATTAAGTTGCACATCTAATACATGTTTGACAGGCTAAGAACGAGATATAATGCATGGAGCTAGACGCCAAAGTGTGGTGCAGTATTCGTGGAAGTTGTCTTACGCTGAAGATGTCTGTACTTGAAGTTTGCATGTTCAAGTGATGTTATAAATTCCGTGTTAGGGTTCGTTAAGCTACTATTGAGTTTACTAATTCAAGTTAAGAGACTGTTGATGGAACTACTGCTGTTGTTGGAAAAATTACCTAAACTTTCTTCATTAATGAAGTGCCTAGAGAGTTTCGACGGAATAAAAGGAGAACTGTAAGTGATTCCTTCTTAAACTTTATTTGAGTGACTACTGTTTCACTTAAAGTAAGTGAATAAGAACAAACTTCACGTAGTGTTCACTAAGCTACATATGCACGTTTTGAACATTGGGGAACTGTTGTAGTTAATACGTAATTGCCCCTGATGTCGCGTGTATAATATGTCGTATAGCTCACAAGATTGCGTGCTTTTAATGCACGGACTATTATAAGACAACGTTGGCGTTGCAGATGGCTCCAGCGCGAAGGTGGAGTCAGAGGTACTTCATAGTTAGGCTTATTTATATTTTATACAGTTAGGCTGACAAGCCATTTTTATAGTTGTGTTCATATAGATTTTACTATTAAATGGCTGTGCTTAAGATGAGTGAATTTATTGAATATTTAATCATATGGAATTGAAGTCAAGATCACAACAGGGACACTACATATTCTGGAAGTACTACCAATTCATTAATAAGTCAGAGCGCACTACTCACAATTAACTTGAATCCATGGACTTAATAGGTATATAAGCACTTTAACAGCTAAATGCGGGAGAATGAGCATACAGGTAAATATACATTGCCTCACCATTAATTTCAGGACACTGCATGTACACAAATAATCATATTTATAAAAAAATTAATATGGCGTGCTGAAACGTTTGACCCATATGACGGCCTTCGTGCAATATTCTCCATCAGTTTTTCATAAATGTTCCCAGATATGTTCTACCATTCGGCCTTCAAAGCACTGACCAGTTCAGCTTTGTTTGTTTTCATTCACACACCCGACGATGCATTCACTCACCCGACGATGTAATCCGTCCCAGAGATTCTCTATATTTGTCCCAGAGATTCCCTATATTCGTCCCACATATTCTCCATATTCGTTCCACAGATTCTCTATATTCGTCCCAGAGATTCCCTATATTCGTTCAAGAGATTCTCTATATTTGTCCCACAGATTCCCTATATTCGTTCCACAGATTCTCTATATTCGTTCCAGATATTCCCTATATTCGTCCCAGAGATTCCCTATATTCGTCCCACAGATTCTCTATATTAATTCCACAGATTCTCTATATTCGTTCCAGAGATTCCCTATATTCGGTCCAGAAATTTCCTATATTCGTCCCAGAGATTCCCTACATTCGTTCCAGAGATTCTCTATATTCATCCCAGAGATTCCCTATAGTCGTCCCAGGGATTTCCTATGTTCGTCCCAGAGATTTCCTATATTCGTCCCAAGGATTTCCTATATTCGTCCCAGAGATTCTCCATATTCATCCCAGAGATTCCCTATATTCGTCCCAGAGATTCCTTATATTCGTTCCAGAGAGTCTCTAAATTCGTCCCAGAGATTTTCTATATTCGTCCTCGTCGGGAGTTTGGATTGGTCAGTCAAACTTTAGATCGATTCTCTATATTCGTCCCAGAGAATTTCTCTATATTCTTCCCAGAGATTCCATATATTCGTCCCAGAGATTCTTTATATTCATTCCAGAGATTCCCTATATTCGTTCCAGGGATTTCCTATATTCGTTCCAGAGAGTCTCTAAATTCGTCCCAGAGATCCCCTATATTCGTCCCAGAGATTCTCTAAATTTGTTCCAGAGAGTCTACATTCGTCCCAGAGGTTTTCTATGTTCGTCCTCGTCAGGGTTTTGGATTGGTCAGTCAAACTTTAGGTCGATTCTCTATATTCTTCCCTGATAATTTCTCTATATTCTTCCCAGAAATTCCCTATATTCTTCCCAGAGATTCCCTATATTCGTCCCATATATTCCTTATATTCGTCCTATAGAATCTGTATATTCGTTCCAGAGAGTCTCTACATTCGTTCCAGAGAGTTTCTACATTCGTTCCAGAGAGTCTCTACATTCGTCTCAGAGATTTTCTATATTCGTCCTGATCGGGATTTTGGATTGATCAGTCAAACATTAGGTCGCACATGTCCTCACACAAATCTGTAACATCGCGAGTAGTATGACATGCTGCGTTGTTTTTCTGATAGAGGTATGAGTTTTACCCAAAGTACGGCTACAACTTTGGTAGTCCACAGTTGTCCAGGACGTCTGGGTAGAGCTCACAATTCATGGATTTGTTCAAAACGACTAATGAGCCCAAACTGAACCATAGAAAACAACATTTATACCATCACGCTGCCTCCACCCAAAGTCCTTGTCCAGACGGTGCCTTTCTCCCGGTATCAGAGACACCAAGGAACAACTATCAGACTGGTAGACTTTGTACCGTGAGTCGTCAGATCAAAGCATAATTTCCTCTTTGTCTACAGTCCAAGATCGACGTTTCTTACACCACGCTAATCGACGTGTGTCATTAGTCGACGTCATTAACAGCTTGAGGATGCCTACCGGACCATGGTAGCGCATGTCGTGCAACGTCCTGTCCACTATACTGGTACTGACATTGGTCCCAAAAGTCTTACATAGCGTTCGCGCGACTTGAGGGGATGCTGATTTGCTTTCGGTGTGGACTATCTTAGCTCTCATGTCACGTTGTGTTAGTGTCGGATATTTGACGGTTCGTTTCTTGGCAGATGCAGCCCGGGTGTGCTGCCATTTGGATATCACTTCGTCAGCCGTCTACCTGGACCATTTGGATATCACTTCGTCTGCCGTCTACCTGGAGATCTTCAGTGCCTTTAAAAATCCAAACGAAGCGATTGCTTATGTTGCACCCCATTATCAGTCCGCGCTGGAAATTAGTTAACCCAGTCGATCGAGGGTTGCATTCACTTGTGCTATTACCTCATCATAAACATTACGAGCATATTTATAGTTCTGTGACGTGGTGCTTGCGTAAGACCTAATTCATTATCAATATAGGGGTCTTCTGATATTAATGATAGGCAGTGTATCTAAGAGTGCTTTTTGATATGGCATTAACTTCGCCAACGCCATAACGAATAGCTAAGAAGACCAGCCATGGTATTGCAGAAGCGCAAAATATGCCATTTTACAGTAACCTAGAGTAATAGAACACACATGAGGTTACCAAAAATGCACTGAGCTCTATTTTAAACGTCTCTTTATCTGAACGTTCAATGCCATATCTTGAAAGGAAAAGAAAAGCCGCAACAGGCTGTAAGTCGATATTTTGGGACCACAAGTTAATTCCTTTTTATTTTTCGATCAACCATGGCGAACCCGAGAAAAATTTTGAAAATATGTGTTCTCAAGATTCACTGAACGAAATTCCGGATGCAGCAGCTGCATCATTTTAATAATTATCCTAACGGTGATATTTTATTCTACGGCTGATGATAAGCAGTGCATTTTAGAATAAACTCACAAAAATTTGCTACTCAGTGCTTGAATTAGTTTATTAGTAGAAAATTTCTGGTATTTGGATATTAGATTCTAGGTGCCCCCGTTGTTTTCTTTTCTGTTTTTTTTTTTCTTCTTCCTACCTAGACAAAGTCTGTAAGGCCTATTTCGTACGTATCCAATTTCTCATCACTGCGACGCAACGAGAGGTATGAGCGCAGTTTGTGAGGTAGGTTCTAAATGCGGAAGAGAGCCGGACTTACACTCTACCCATGCTTCAATGGCAATAAGAACAAGTTCTGTAGAGCATAGGAACTACCGTGTTTTGTGTGGGTTTTTTTCTTTTCTTTTTTGTATCTAGCAAAGAAAAAGAAAACAAAGCTCAAGAAAAGGCAAACATTAAAAACTGTACATTTAGTAGAGCTTTTTGAACAACATTGGCATATTTCCCAACGCAGCTTCAATGAAACTCTGATCTTGATTTTCCGATTGAATATATTGACTGGCTTAGATCAGGGGTCTTCAACCCATTCTGGATCGCGGGCCACATGACAAAAAAGAAATGAGACTGTAGAGCAACATGGCGAAATGGAATAGAGCTGGTGGACTACAGTTAAAGGAAGAGCAACAATGCATGTATTTATTATGACCATAGATCATTTCAGGGAGGTTTTGAATCGCAAAACTTAACTTTCGGATCAGGAATTGACGAAGTTAAACATTATACCCACACTGAAGAGCCAAAACCTTATGACCAGCCCGTCTTTATGCAAATCGAAGCAAGTGCAGGTAAACGACGGCGCACGTGAAGGTCATGAAACGGTGTAAATAATACCTGTGCTGAGTTCTGTTAATCAGGGTTATTCCTGTTCTATAGATGAGAATGGCAGTAGACTTAAGCGAGTTTCACAACGGTCAAATTACAATGGAAGACGACTAAGTCACAGTACAGCAAAGGATTATAGGGTGCTCCCGGTCAGCCGTGGTTAGTACCTTCAAAAACGTCCAAAGCGGGAAATGCGACGAACCACCAGGAAGGTATGGGCCACCCACGGCTCATCGATGCCAGAGGTGCGCGAAGGCTTTCCTGTATGGTACCAGCCAATTGAAGAAAAAAGGGATACTCTGGCGGAAATCATCGGTAATTTGAATGCTGGTGACGGGAGTAATAAGTCACACTACACAGTACATCGAACTTTGCTGAAAATGGGGCTGCGTACCCTAAGATCGCTCCGAGTGCCCATGCTAACCTCTATTCACTGTCGAAACTGCCTACAATGGGTCCCACGAGCATCAAAACTGGGCTTCGAATGATTGGTAAAAGGCTGTTTGGCCAGATGAATCTGGTTTATTGTTGTACCGTGTGCACTACCAGGTACGTGGCCGTCGTTTATCTAGGGAAGTCTTGGCATCAGGATGCACCTTGCAACTAAAACGAACCGGTGGAAGAAGTGCAGTGCTTCGGACAACGTTTTACTGGAAAACACTGTGTCTAGTCATTCTTTGTTAAACTAAAATTAACCCTGGGTCTAGTCATTCATCAACGAAAATAATAACACGTATCAACGTTATTTATTAAAAAATAATATTACTAAGATATAATATTAAATATTAATATATTAAAATATATTTAAAAATGTATTATATATGTTCAATTGACATCTTTATTATTCATTTTATTTTTTATATACTAAAATATATTTAAAAATATTGATATATTAATATATTAAAATATGTTTAAAAATACATCATAAATACTCAATTAACATCTTTATTATTAATTTAATTTTTAGATATTAAAATATATTTAAAAATATATTTAATATTAAAATATATTTCTTATTAAAAATTTTCTTCTTGAATAATATTAAATAATAATATAATATTTAATATTATTCAACGAGAAAACTGATTATATTAAAATATATTTATTTTTAAAATATATTGAAATATATATTAACATATTAAAATACATTTTAAAATATGTTAATAAATTAAAATATATTTAAAAATATGTTAATAAATTAAAATAAATTTAAAAATATACTAATATATTAAAATATATTATCGATATGCTCAATTGATATATTTTTTATATATTAAATATATTTGAAAATAAATTTAAAATATATAAAAAATTTATTTAATATATTAAAATAAATTTAAAAATATATATGCTCAATTGACATCTTTATTATTAATTTTAATATTTTAAATATATTAATATAATAAAAAAATTAATATATTAATAATATACTTTAAAATATAATTATTTATTTAAAAATAATATCATTTATCAACGTTTACCCTGGGTCTAGTCATTCATCAACGTTTTACTGAAAACCCTGGGTCTAGTCATTCATCGTACCTTTGACGTAAACTATAACTACCTAAACAACATTGCCGCGGTGGCGCAGTGGTCTAAGCGATGGCCTCTGATCATTTGTCCGAACGGGGTCCGGGTTCGAATCCCGGTGAGGCATGGATGTTGTGTTTGTCTTACGGCACTGGCTCTCTCCCTTCCCTGGAACCAGTGACCCTAAATTAGGGACGGGCGACTGCTTATAGCCCATTGAGTTGCTCACGGTGGTCGTTAAACCTCCAATCAAAAAAAAAACATCATTGCTGACTAGGTACATCGTTTCATGGCAATTACTTCTAGTAGTGCCTTCTTTCAGCAGCACAATAGCCATGCTACACTGCTTGGGTTGTTCAAGAATGGTTCGCGGAACATGAAGAAGACTTCCAGGCATTGTTCTCGTCTCCGAATTCCCTAGACATCAACCCGATCGAGCATCTGTGGTTTGTGTTGGAACAGCAAATCCGATCTGCGGCGGCTCAACCACGTGACTTAAAAGAGTTAAAAGATCTGCTAGTAACGTTTTGGTATCAGATACCACAGGACACCTTTAGAAATCTTGTAGCCACAATGTCTCTCCGGGTAAGTGCTGTCTCTTAGTCTTTCAGATGCAAAACAATACGACAGTATCTATCAGAGAACTAATCCTTTTGTTTTCTATTTAACAGCACTTAAATTATTCAACAAGAAAACTGATTAAGCTTGAATCCCAGAAGGTCGTAGTCCAGTTATGCTAGTACTTCGGAATCAGGAAAACCCTCAGGGCGGTAGTAGTTTAACCAATTCTCAGACATAAAACACATCACATTTTTATTAAACTCTGTTATTGGCGCTCTGATCTGCAATCCGGAGCAGTTCTCTCCCGCTGCCGATTTCATCAGCATTAGGAGAGACCAAGCTTCCTCATGAAGACTACAAAGCGCACATTTGAGATAATCTGACGACTGAGCGCGTTTGCAAGATCTTCCCAACTTATCATAATTACAGCACATCTTCTGCCTCAATTAATCATTCCCTTTCCTGCATCGTATTAGCTCTGTTTCATCAACTAGATCTAGTTCTCAATCGACTCAAGACGCATAGTATTATAACCTTCTGTGGCGTACCACTGAAGTGACGCAAGTGTCAAAACAGCAATTTGCAGTAATAAGCCATGGTCGGTGTAATTAAGTCGGGAAAATAACTGGCTCCGGAACGAATAGACATGAATTCGAATTTCACCACCGGTAGAAAAGAGTTTATTTTCCCACTTGACTTGATCTGTGTTGAATAGTTCCAATGGACTTTACAACAACAGCACCGTTTCTTTTTGAATCACATGAAGGAATTGACGAGTTCCAATTTTCATAAACAAAATTAACCGCATATGATTCATTTCTTAATTTAAAAAACTGAGGATTTAGAAAACAAAAAACATCAGTTAGAAAAAAAACAACTAAATCGTTGGATTTCAATTGTAAAAGCGAATGAAAACACGAAACAAATTGTTTAGTTTTACAAAATAAAATAAATCCTCAGAAGTGATGCTTTAAATAGTGTTCGATAAGTTTAGGCCGTGTTCTCCGAATCATCTGCGACGTTAAATAAATAACTTATTCGCATTATTCTGCGTAACACGAAGTTGAGCAGACAATTGTAAAACTGACCTCATCTCCTCGACGTGCGCATGCGCACATGACATTTTTTCAGAAACTCGTTGTACGTTCCGAGGTCATGCTTATTGACGAATTCAGGGACCTTGCTTGGAAATCCTTTCAATGAATGTGACTTTGTTCATATGGAAGAATCTAAAAGTCTCAAACTCACTCCAGCGTTCTAAGCGCTGGCTTCTGACCATTCGTCTGACATGGATATGGGTTCGAATCCCGGCCGAGATATGGATGGTGTGTTTGTCTTATAACACTGGCCTCTTTCCTGGAGACAGTGGTCCCATATTAGGGATGGTGTACTGTTTGTAGCATATTGAGGTGCTCCCGTAGTCGTTAAACCCCCAATAAAAAAAAATCTAACCAGAAAAAGGTTGAGACAGGTCAGGTTTAGCGACTGTCGAGGTCAAAGTAGTTTAGAAATTATCGTCTCCAAATAGGGATAAAGCACGCTAAAGACACTGGAAGAACAAGCCATAGTTCTTTCTTATCAAAGTGTGTAACGAATTCAGGACATTTTTTATCAACAACGGATAAAACATATTTTTTTTTTACGCTTTCCAACCGTAGGTTGAAGAAGCGTATATGCTCCAGCCTTTTCCGTCCGTCTGTCGGCACGATAACTCAAGTAAAAGTGGTTCGATTTCGATGAAATTTTAGTATATGGTAGGGGACCACCAGGGAACGAACCTTATTGAAAATGGGTGAAGTGGGGTCAAAGGTCACGCCATAAGAGTGGGATCCATTCAATTGCCCTTATGCGTCATAACTTCCCAGCAAAAACACAAGTGCTGGGAAACTGCTGGCCACCAGCTGGCAGTGATAGGTCACTGCTGGCCACCAGCTGGCAGTGATAGGTCACTGCTGGCTGAAATCTGCCGCTCACGGCCCGGTAGTGGTCCGTTGGTGGCAGCGCTATCAGTTAGCGAGCCATTGATGGCCCTGCAGCATCGCCGGGAATTGTGGGCCTCCAAGCAAGTGCCACTAGTGGCCCGTTGCTGGCAACCAATCCAACCCCCAACAGCAGTGGAAGCATCGGGACTGCGCATGCGCAGAAGCAACACTAGCTGTGTCTCTCATGGTACCAGTTAGTTGAAGACGACGCTATCGCCATCGTGTTAGTTTAGTGGATGTTAAGAAAAAAATCCATATGTGGAGAGGCGAATTAATTTCCTAATGAAATTTTACGTCGACGAAGATATCAGATTAAGCCGTGAAATACTAGATTACAGCCATGAAATACACCCACTCCATTCCCATGAATAACAATTCATGGAATGGAGTGGATGAATAACAAGAAAAAATTTGAAACCGTTTGAAACACATATCCTGGAAAACCATTAAAACAGTGTTTGTTGGGAAAAAAAAAAAGAATTATACGCGTACAAAATTTATTAATTATTTGAAAGAAAAAAAAGCAACGCTATGTAGTGTACTCATCCATGGGTTGAATACACAAGACTGGGAGGAATTCGCTTCTAAAAATAACGAGAAGTAAAATAAAATATCTTTTACTCTTTAAAACAAATGTAGCTTCGGACAACGGAAACGAAAGACACAACGTTAAAAATGTAACAGAATGTGACATGAACCCGGGTAAATATATATTTATTCAACAATCTCTTTTCAAGACGGCAAGGACAGTACAAAACTTTGGAAAGCGACTCTAAGTATGTACACGCCTTGAAAATGAGTGAAGTTCCCTTAAGGTAAAAAAAAACTATCGTTACGTTGAAAAAATTAGTTTATCAATTATATGAAACTGACTTTTATGAAAAATACCTCTCAATATTGTAAAATGAAAGAGAGAAGCATTCAATTACAAATTGCATACCAAACAGATAGCTTCCAGCACATATCCGAGCGTCGTGAGTTAGTCCAGTTGGTAGCGAGCGTGGCTTCCACGCAAACGGCCCAGGATCGAATCTAGTCAAATGCAAACGGGCGTTTTTCCGGTCTGTTGAGAAATTTCCCCATCGCAGTGCATTAATTCACAAGGTTCGTAACGGTGGAAAAAAGATGTAGCTTTAGGAAACTGCGGTTTTCCTTGCTTTTTTTTTTTTTATTATTATTATTATTATGGCTACTACTGAGAAATTGGCGGACATGATTCGGCAAGCCACCAGTTACGTCACGTGATTGCTGGCTGCCACTAACGGCCCACTAGCGGACCACATTAGGCTAGCCATCATTTCTGGCACGTGCTTGCAGGGCCACTGAAGGGCCACTTGTGGCAGATACTGCCTGTGATGGGCCACTGATAGCCCTGTTGTGGCATATGACAACTGATGGGGTGCCAACTGTTGGCCAGTTGTTGGTCTGAACTGCTGGCCCTTCTGTTGGCCGCCCGGACATTTTATTGACGGTTCGGCAGCGGCAACATAGTGCTGGGCCATTGCTGGCAGTGCTGGCTGCCAGCAAGACTGTTTTTGCTGGGTTGCATAAATATGATTCGATTGCAATGACATTTTAGTATGTGGTAGGGGACCACCTGGGGACGAATCCTATTGAAAATGGGTGAAGTGGAGTCAAAGGTCAGGACATAGGAGCGGGATGCATTCCATTGCCCTTTTGCGTCATAAGGTTCGTAAAAATGGTTCGATTTCGATGAAATTTTAGTATGTGGTAGGCGACCACCTGGAGAGGAACCCTGTTGAAAATGGGACAAATGGAGTCAAATGTTAGGACATAGGATCGGGATCCATTCCATCGCCCTTATCCTACACTATTAAGTTGGACGTCAAGTAATTTTGCTTCCTATATTTCCAAAGGAAAACTTTTTGTACATATTTCCTTCACAATTAGTGTCTTCCCAAGGGTGGAAATTTGAACATCGATTAAAAAAACTTCATACTATAACTTGGAATACTTAACATTTTTCTAAAACATAACCGTAATTATATTAAACAACAATAACGTTTCCTTTGGTGGTGTTGAAACCAGAAAAAGGATGGCGCGACCTGTACTTTGATGACGTCAGTGGACAAATAAATGTTGGATTGCATAATTACGGTTATGGTTTAGAAAATATTATTACGGTTATGGTTTAGAAAATATTGAGTATTCCAAGTTATGAAATGAAGTTATTTTAATTGATGTTCAAATTTTCCTTCTTGGGAACGCATTCATTGGGAAGAAAATGTGTGCACAAATTTTTCCATTGGAAGTATAGGAAGCAAAATTACTTGACGTCCACCTTAAAGTAGCAGTTCTTGTATGTAAGTATGTACATTTTATTTTGAAAACGGCTTTAAGAATTTTGATGAAAGTCGGTAACCTTACGTTTCCTGGTACTAGAAATCGATTTAACTTGATCTCAACTTTAGGAGAATTCGCTTAGTGGGTTAAATAACCACCCCGAATTAAAACGTTCTTAGTGTCATGGCGTCGTTCCATTAATGTTTCCAATGCTTAGAAATCTTATGACAGCACAATCTCGCGTTTGAGAATGTTGGCGCGCGGTCACGCCGTCTGTCTCATTACGTCACGCGTTGTGTGTGGATACTATTAAAGTTTTATGACGTCATACTCTTGCCAGCAGATGGTCGCGATTCCCATCTGCTTCATTGCGTCACGCGGTGTGTGCTTATGTCCGTCCGTACGATAACTCGCGTAACAATCGTTCGATTTCGATGAAATTTTAGTATCTGGTAGCATATCACCTGGGAAGGAACCACATTTAAAGTGACGAAATGGGGTGAAAAGTCAGTACATAGGAGTGGGATCCATTCCACTGCTGTTATGCGTCAAAAATAACGTAAAAACGGTTCGATTTCGATGAAATTTTAGTATGTGGTAGGGGACCACCTGGCCACAAAATCTGTTGAAAATGGGCGAAATGGGGTCAAAGGTCAGGACATAGGAGCGGAATCACTTCCATCGCCATTATGCGTCATAACTTGCGTAAAAATGCTTCGATTTGGATGAAATGTTAGTATGTTGTAGGGGCCCGCCTGGGGACGAATTCTGTTGAAAATGGACGAAATGGGGACAAACACAAAATCCATGCCTCACCGGGCGATTCGAACCCGGACCCATCTCGGACGAATGATGACACAGGAGCGGGATCTATTCCATAGCCTTTATGCATCATAACTTAAGTAAAAATGCTTCGATTGCGACAAAACGTTATCATGTTATTTCGGAAGTATACCGAAGCGGTTCTGTTAAATATAATCGATATGGGATCAAGGGTCAGGGCACAGGACAGAGATTTATTCCACAAAAATTATTCTCATAATTTGAGTAATGATTTCTGGTATGTTGGAAATCGTATTATAATCAATGCATTGCATGATTTTACTAACTTGTTTGATTGAAGGTTTAAACACCACCGTGAGCAACTCAATGGGCTATAAGCAGTCGCCCGTCCCTAATTTAGGGTAAGTGGTTTCAGGGAAGGGAGAGATCCAGTGCCGTAAGACAAACACAAAATCCATGACTCACCGGGATTCGAACCCGGACCCATCTCGGACGAATGATCAAATATCATGGCCTAGACCACTGCGCCACCGGGGCGGCTGGACAAAACATATTCTGCATGAATGCGATAGTCCTATGTATTTCGAAATAATGGGTAGGTTGTGGGAAAAAAATTAAATTACTCCAACCTTGACCGGGCCCGCCCCGGTGGCGCAGTGGTCTAAGCGATGGCTTCTGATCACTCGTCCGAAAGAGGTCCGGTTTCGAATCCCGGTGAGGCATGGATGCTGTGTTTGTCTTAAAGCACTGGCTCTTTCCCTTCCCTGGAACCAGTGGCGTGGCCCTAAATTAGGGACGGGCGACTTCTTACAGCCCACTGAGTTGCTCACGGTGGTCGTTAAACCTCCAATCGAAAAAAAAAAAAAAAAAAACCTTGGCCAGCAAAATCACTTGATCTAAATATAATAGAGAATATGTGGTATACGTTGGCACGGAAGGTATATAAAAATGGCCGTCCTTTCATGAATAAGGACAGTTTGAAAACAGCTATTAATGATTTTTTTTTCTTTTATGATTGGAGGTTTAACGATCACCGTGAGGAAGTCCATGGGCTATTATATATAAGCAGTCGCCCGTCCCTAATTTATGGCCCCTGGCTCCAGGGAAGAAGAGAGCTAGTACCGTAAGACAAACACAACATCCATGCCACACCGAGATTCGAACCCGGATCGCTTTGGGAAGAATAATCAGAAGCCATCGCTTAGGCCAATGCGCCACCGTGGCGGCACTATTCATGAATCATGGAATTTTTATCGATATGAAGTATATTCGGGACTTGTGTGACAGCTTACTTCGTCGAATAGAAGCTTGCTACAATGATAAAACTGGGTGGACAAACTATTAAAAAACTCCAGCTTCTGAAAGTGACACATATGAATTAAAAGCCCATAGGGTCATAATTATTTCGCATTTTCTTTGTCACTTGAACGTGTACAAAGCTGTACAAATGTTTTTCAGCATAAGAACTGTTTATCTTTCTTGTACGTAATTTAGAGTAATGCCATCTGTTTTTTTAATGACTTGTTTTTGTTTTTGCTGTTTAAACGGCACGTGGGCCACAATTATTTCACCCACTGTATTATGATTTCATCATCAACTTGTGCCAAACTAAAACCTTTGAATAAATAAGGTTTCCTATCACTTTTATTACATAATTGGTAACAGATAAGGAGTAAGAAGACTTACCTCCTTTTGCTAACTATGACCATGAAGAGACAACATTAAAAACAACTTTTTTTAAGTCTAGGAAAAGTTCGTAACAGCAAGAGTTACGTTATTACAGTAGATAATCAACTAGAAACGAAAATTACCCGAAAACTACTCTTTTCCTGCTTGCTAGATTGCTATGCCTTTAAATTTCAGAGAGCACAGAGACCTCCGATAAAAAGCGCTCGCGTGGGAAGCGTACATCTTGCATGTTCTGTGAAGTTGCAGTTCACTCTCTGCGAAACGTCCTAGCACGCCACTTGAAGAAAACATTTGTCAGAAGAGAAAAATGGCAATCATATACGAATTTCTGTACACCACGCATCTGACTCAACAAAAAAAAATTCGTAAACTTTAATCATGCTCTTACTCATAATTGGAATTTCTTTAGGATCTCTTTGAAAGTCTTTACCGGCAGAAAGAACAGAAATGGAGAGAGAGAGAGATGGGGGAGGGAAAAAAGGACTGCTCCTTTGAGCGACACCAAATTAAAAAAAAACTGAAGGATTTCCCATAATAAACGGGAAACCCCGAGTTTTAAACATAAATTAAAGCTAGGAGAAAAGAAGCAGATGGTCGTACAGGATCTACACGTGTCAAATTAGCAAGCGGTAGGATACAAAAGAGAAGGGGAAAATCTCTTTTTGGAACTAAATTTGAGCTCCCCGAAAGGCAAAAGAATTGCGTTTCGTTATCTCTTGAAGTTACGCCACCCCGCGGCGATCCTGGCAAACTGCACCATCAACGGAGCATCACGCGAACCTCCGCATCAGCGTCGAATTTGCATTCAGATTGTCCGACGAAAAAGAAGATGATGATAAGAAGAAGAAGAAAGAGGACTACCTCTCCATGAACACGTACTCTCTTAACATGATAATCACGCGACAGAAATTTGGGAAGAAAATCTCCGCAGGATTCGCCCCTGCCAGATCCATAAATTGCAATCTCAGAAGCATTCGTAATGCTTGCTCCGTAAATTCCAAAAGAAAGATTCCTGATTGAATAGGACGGTGTTTTTGCTCGCCGTTTTTATACAAACGGAAAGTTTTTCTTCTTTACTTCTTTCCCCACGAGCGCGCGCTCATGTTTGTGTGTGTGTATCTCAGACTGTGTATGCGCGTGTTTCAGTTTTCTCCTGTAATTATTTCCCATTCCTGTTTATTTTCTTTTCCGGGAAGAAAGTTGTCTTTGCGTCCCGGCAAAGCTTTGTTTGCTTAATTTCCGAGGAGAAAAAAAAACAAGAAAAAAAACGGCGAAATATGTATGAAGAAATAAAACAGTTCTTGAAAAGTTGTTTTATAAATATTTATGGACGAAAAATATGCACGGTTCCGTTTCTTCCTTCGTGGTGTTTGTTTTTATGCCTTGTACTCAGACGCGATGTGTTTAGAAAGTCTTTTCATTTGAAAATGGACTTTCGTTTATTTTTTCTTTCCGTCAGATGAAAAGAAACCCTTAATGCCTGCAGCACTAACTCCCGTATATGCAGTCGTGACACGCAGTACTAAAGCTGCTACTGTTCGTCAGCAGATATGCGTAATAAGACGACCGTTTTTAAATGGAATTCTGAATAAATATCAATCGCTAAAACACATTCTGCTCTTGGCGAATTCAATATTTATTCTCTCTGCACTTAACTGCTCTTAATCTTGACATGAACTTATACACTTTATCATCCCGCTTAGCAAAAAAAAAAAAGATGTATTTTCAAAAGAAGTGTTCTGATTGAAGTTTCTATAAAGTTCATTGAGAGCGATTTATTTGAAAACAACTTTAGAAATTTTATGAAAGGGAAAAAATAAGCAATCATATAAGATATAGAAAAGCATATCAAAAAGTAGTAAGGCAAAATCCTTAAACACTGTAGCCGACGGGAACGAATTAACTCATGGTTAGCAAAATGGGCTGAAACCAGCTCTAACGAATATATTCGCTGTCAAAAAAGTGGGCCGAACGCGGCTGGTACGAGTGAACCTGGGCATCAGAAAGAGTTGCTTTCCCCCTTAGATTTGTTATTCAAACTGGTCATTTAGGAGGAGGATTGACACTAAAATGCCAATGATATGAGGATGATTGACACTGAAATGCCAATGATATGCGCATGATTGAGTATGATTGACACTGAAATGTCAATGATATGAAAATGATTGGGGATGATTGACAATAAAATGTCAATGATATGAGAATGATTGAGGATGATGGACACTAAAATGTCAATACGAAAATGATGATGTGAGAATGATTGAGTGTGATTGACACTAAAATGTCAATAAGAAAATGAATGAGGATGATTGACACTAAAATGTCAATTATACGAGAATGATTGACACTAAAATGTCAATTATACGAGAATGATTGACACTAAAATGTCAATTATACGAGAATGATTGACACTAAAATGTCAATTATACGAGAATGATTGACACTAAAATGTCAATAAGAAAATGAATGATGATGATTGATACTAAAATGTCAATGATATGAGAATGACTGTGAATGATTGACACTAAAATGTCAATGATATCAGAACGATTGAGGATGATTGACACTAAAATGTCAATTATACGAGAATGATTGACACTAAAATGTCAATAAGAAAATTAATGATGATGATTGATACTAAAATGTCAATGATATGAGAATGACTGTGGAGGATTGACACCAAAATGTCAATGATATGAGAACGATTGAGGATGATTGTCACTAAAATGTCAATTATATGAGAATGATTGACACTAAAATGTCAATGATATGAGAGCGATTGAGGATGATTGATACTAAAATGTCAATTATATGAGAATGTTGACACTAAAATGTCAATGATGTGAGAATGATTGAGGATGATTGACACTGAAATGTCAATGATATGAGAATGATTGATGATTATTAACACTAAAACGTTAATGATATGAGAATGATTGAGGATAATTGACACTAAAATGTTAATGATATGAAAATGATTAATACACACAATAGACGTGGATTAGGAACATCAAACAGAAGTCATCGCTCTTTCCACGTTTATAATTTAGTTACGGAAAAATTTTCATCAGCGGCCACCGGTGGCGGCCGATGAGAATTTTTCCGTGACTCACAAAAGTGGAAAGAGCGATGACTCGTGTTTGATGTGAAAATGATTGAGGATGATTGTCATTAAAATGTCAGTGATGTGAGAATGATTGGGGATGATTGACACTGAAATGTCAATGATATGAAAATGATTGAGGATGATTGACACTAAAATGTCAATATGAGGATGACTGATACTAAAATGTCAATCATCCTCTAAAATGGCCATCCTTGTTGACTGGGCCATAGCGATGACCGACGAACCTAAGAAAGGAGAGAGGAGATGTTTGAATCATTTGTTTCTACTCAGTGACATGACGCTCGTGTCAGAGGAACTAGCCATTCTCCATCGCGTATTTGGTCATGCGATAGAGAACAAGGGACTAGAGGGGTGCGCTTTCACTATTAACAGGTTTATGTTCGGTACTGCTGAGATGAGATGGAAGGATTGTTCAGCTGAAAAACCCGGCTGCCATGCGAACATTTCTGTTTGGGAAGCGCAGAAAATTTTGCGTGCCATTTGGTTCTGGTACATTGGCGTCTTAAATGGTTAAAAAAAAGAGTATATACTTAATTGTCCAATTTTACTGGGTTTTTTTCCAAAGCAGCCCCACCTCCATCGTAACACACTGCCCTCACCGACGTTGTCACTTCAAACACAAAACCTAACTCAAGAAATGAAAGAAGTTTCAAGCGTTGGCTCCTGACTATTCCTCAGAGACGGGACGAATGGTCGAAGGACGCTGACTCTGCCCCTTCTCTAGAACTAGTGGCTCTAAATTAGGGCAGCGAGACTGCTTATAGCCCATAGAGTTTCACACAGTGTTTGTTAAATCACCAAACAAACAAAACAAAACAAATCAAAGAGCCACAGTACCAACTGTTCAGCAAAATACAACGTATAAATTCGTCAGCTGTCACTATTTCAATGCAGTATCTAACTAGTTCTACGGCCTTAAAGTATTCAGCGAAGGAGATTTGACATACCCGTACGTTGTAGGTTGCGGCACATTTGCTACTGTTCCCCTTTGATTTTTTTTTTTTATCTAAAAAATAAAAAATCCATTTTATTTCGGTTTATTGCATACGTCCATTAGGTCTGATCGTCAGTTACGGAATGCGGGGCTGAGGTCATCGCTATCATTATCTATTCACTAGTTATCAACCATAAAACGGCGTGCTGCGAAACAAAATCACACGAAATTAAGATTAACTTTATAACTCTACTGCATCGAAGGGTTAAGAGATGGAGGGTTGAAACTTGTTTTGTTATAAATGGATCTCAACACTCTAATGATGTATTATTTATTACTCTAGGATTATTAGTTTCGAAGATATAAGCTTTCAAAGTGTGACATATTTTCGTTTCATCCGTGCTCCCGATGTTACCACCTGCCCAGCGCGGGGAAAGACGTCGACAAGAAAGAAAATATATTTGAGATTATCTCCACAGCTTTCAGTGTTTCCGTTTCAGTTGAAACATATTTTTACCTATCAATTAATTTTCCATTTCCGATGAAACCCAAAAGTCACAAGGAGGTGAGATCTGGAACATACGGCGGGTGAAGAACATCATGCATTCTTTTCAAAAAAGTCCCTTACGACATACATGTGGGCGCGTGTTGTTGCGGTGCACCAGAAGCTCCTCGATCTACTCATGCGGACTTTTTACTATGTCGAAAATTCTGCAGCATTGCGCTTAAAACTGTAAGGGAATATATGCAGCAGTAACTGCTATGTGTCATAGTAAAACGCGTTGGTAGTTGAATCCTTCGTGATTGAGGAAAGTAGCTATGATGACTTCAATAACACTCTTCAAACTTTCGATTTCTCGTAAAGGGCCGACTTTCCCTCTGTTGTTTTGTTTCGCAGCCGAAGTGAAACATCACCAAGGCACGTCAATTATCACAGCATTATGGAGAGAACGATTTCCTTCTCGAACTCGTCTTTTCTGTTCTTGGCAAAGAGAAACAAGATACTGCACTTGATATCTCAACAAAAGCCAAATGATCCATTAACAGAACACGTGTCCAATTCTTTAATCTTGCATTAGAATTTCCTGAGAGCTGTAATAGGAAACTTCTAACTTTATTGATAGTTCGAGAATTGCAATAGAGTGTCCTTAGAAAAACAAATACTGTGTTCACAAGAGGCGTGACTAGGACGGCGGATTGCTCTAGAGAGGGCTTGCAATCTGATAAAAATTGGAATTGAAACCTTTACACCAAACTCTGGTGCCCTTAAAATTAGAAATTCCTCTTCAAATAGTTCAGGGGATCCAATTTGCTCACATTCAGGAATGGAGTGGTTCTATAGTCCGTCTAACTTAAGAAGAACTACAGCCTTTAGCCTTTATTTACAACAAGAGGATCCGCGATTCTCCTTCATTTGGATGGATGAGGATATCGTTCACAATGTTGAAGATTCTCTTGGGGCTATTTAGTCATTACTGCAGGCCACCATTGCCAGCTGCATTGAGTCCGTTTGATGCGAAACCGAAGTTTCCAACTCCGAAGTAGTTGCATAATGCTATAAAAACGATGTATCTATTTATGCCGAGTATGATCCAGGAATTTCCTCGGACAAGAGTAAAGACATTGGATTAAAAATGAACTTTCAGAAGACAAAACAGATGTACAATGGTTTTACAAGAACCGAAGATGTATCGGTTGATGGGGAAAAAGCTGGAGATAACTGTTACTTACATTTACTTTGGACAACAGATATAAAGCAAAGTTCACATTGATGAGGAAATTAATCGGCGTTTAAAACTTGGCTGGAGAGCTTTTGGAAGAAACAGTAAAATTTTAAGAGCAATATGCCGTTATGTCTTAAAAACAATGCATCCTTCCAGTTCTTATTTATGGAGCGTAGACATGGAACTTAAATAAGAAAGACATGCAAAGCATGCAAACAACTGAAAGAAGCATGGAGAGATGCATACTTGGTGTAACAAGGAGAGATAAGAACAGATAAGGAAAATGACAAAAGTAGAAGACATCATGATCAGAATAAAATCCCTAAAATGGCAATGGGCTGGACATGTTGCCAGAAGAACGGACCACCGATGGACAACCGAAATTTCAGACTGGATTCCAAGGGACAGAAAAAGACCCAGAAGAAAACATTGGAGATGGATGAATGAAATTCGAAAACATGTTGGAGTAAAAGGGTGACTCAAGGCAGGCAGTTTTGGAGCAAATTTGGAGAGACCTGCATCCAGCAGTCGATTGATAGTAGTTGATAATGATGTATATGAGGCGTGAACAAATGAAGCGCGTTTGTGCCGCGTCACGTGGACCGGCGTACGGGGAGCATGATGACGTCATATCTCGCGTGATAAGCGCAGACTAATAAACAATCGAGCAGGCGTTCATTCTCCTCGCGTGTGTGGTTTGTGCTGCAGATCGTTGACAACATGGTCGGGGTGATTCCGAATTCGTTCAAGGTGGATCAGCTAACGGTGATTCAGTTCCTAACAGTGGTAGGATGTCGACCAGTCGACATTAATCGAAGAATGCACACGGTGTGTGGTGACAAATGTGTGTCGATGACAACAGTGACGGACTAGGCGCGAATGTTTCGGGAAGGACGTGAGGAAACGAAAGATCTTCCGCTGCCGGGCCAGGCGCATGTTGTTGCGACAGACGAAACCCATCGCCAAGATTCGTGCAACAATACGGGTGGACCGTCGTCGGAGCTTATGTTCGCTAGAGGAGGAATTTGCTTTGTTATTTGGGACAGTTCAAACGGTGGTTACGAAGACACTGCAGTAGCGGAAGGTGTGCTCACAATGGATCCCACGGATTATCACCGACCACCATAAGGAAGAACGCGTGGGTTGGGGTTTGAACCACTTGCTGCGTAGCGAAGCGGAAGGGGATGCATTTATGACGCGCATAGAGGCATGCGACGAATCGTCGTGCCACCACTTTGAGCCGTCCAGCAAACCAGCTAGCATGCAACGGAAACATCCCGGATCTCCAAAACACAAAAATTTCAAGTCACAGGCCTCCGGCGGAAACATTATGCTGATCGCATTTTTTTACCATGAAGGGCTTTAAAGAGCCTCATGGACTTTAAAGAGCCTCACATGAACATCAATGCCAACCCTCTACGAGAACACATTGACAAGCTGCATAAAGTCATCAAGAAAAAGCAACCCGGATTGCTTTCACGTGGTGTGATACTGTTGCACGACAATGCTCGTCCGCATGTTACGAAAATTGTGCAGGATGCGTTAGCACGGAAAGGTTGGAAAGGGAGAAGTCACCATGTGACTTCCATATGTTCGGATCCTTAAATAAAGCTCTAAAGGGACAACGATTACACTCCGATACGGGCGTCGTGGCCACGATGACCAAATGATTCAGGGAGCCACCAAAATCCTTGTTCGTGGACGGTATCTGCAGTCCGAAATGCGAGTCTGAATGTCTGTGGCGATTTGTTCTAACGAGCACCGGTGCATTTTTGCTTCATTATATATTGCTTTGTTTAATTCTGCCACATGTGCGGGTGTACCTTTTCGTTCGTCGTAATAAAGTCACTCGAACGGGTTTCATTTAATCACGTTAATATATATGTACAGGTAGATAATTTTTAGGTAGTAGCGTCGTAACGGATGAGACTTTTTTCTCTAGAAGTCCGGGTTTCGACTCATACGTGACATCTTACCTTCTAAAATTTCTTAATGAGAAAAAATATATACCTTAAAATCGATCCTGATCCAAGCACCTGAAGCTCGATATAGCGCTCATAAGAAACCATTCCAAAAGTGTACGAAATCAGATCATCAGATCATATGTAGAGGATTTTAGGACGGCAGTATCTGACCCCTGGTCTTAAATAACCCTTAGAAATAGGAAGCTAGGAGATTTGGGCTAGAGTGCCCGATAGGAAAGTGACACGGAAGCGAAGTAGAAAGGGGGAGGAAGACGTCCTTATTTATTACCGGGGGCCCAGTGTCCGGGGCCCGACTCCTTAACGTGCCCATCCGACGCACGGCGGATATTTAGTGGTTCGAGCGTTTGTACCTGCCTCGGATCGAACCCGATGTCTTCTCCGAGGCAGTCACAAACGTTGACCACTAGGCCACCAGTGGCCCAAGTATACGAAATGTGATATTCCGCTCAATAAAAACTTGTTAAAAAAACTACTAAAACGGATATTTTCCGTTCGATAGAAACATTAAAATAGTTGTGGCCTTTTTAGAGTTTCAGATGTATGTAAATTGGAACCCCCCCCCCCTCGCGATCTGTACAAGAGCCTCTTCGGTGGTATTTATCCCTGGTTTTGCAAAGCCGCCAGAACTACAATATCTGCTCGTTATTTATTTCGTAATGTTTACCCTTCTTGAAACACGTCGCTACCACGCAGTTGACTGTCTTGCGACGGTTTGTTGAAGAAAGCCGGCAGCGCAAGCGCTTTACGAATAGCAATGACCGGCTGACAGCGATGGTAGTCCTTTTTGCTCAGCCAATCTTTCAGTCGTATCTCTCAACTAAATTAAAATGAACTACTGCTTCCGTTTATTATGTTTCCGACTGAAATCAAAAGCTCTTTCGGTTCGTTATTTCTATCGGATTGAGTGAGAAAACAGAGAACGATAACTCACGCTGTAAAGAATCACTCTGATATGAGCCACGTGCGTGAACTTGGTGTTTTTAGCACGTCTTTTGTAAAAAGATCGTGCTTCTGTTATCGCTTTGTCCGTCCGTCCGTCCGTCCGTCTGTACCCACGATACCTCTGCCACTATTAGTCTGATTTGAAAAATTCTTTTTGCATTGGGAAGCTTATAATATGCAAATGATGATCCTTTATTTCGTTTTTTTTACGATGTACAATTTCACCGGTAGAGGGCGTAAATGCAGATGATGTCGAATTCAAAAATACGTTTTATTCCACATATTTGCTTCTAACCATCCGATTGAAAACATTTTTATATCTTTCGATTCCATTTATATCGAAGAGTATTTTAGATGTAGTTACCTTTTCAAATTACGCACAGATTTTCCGCTAGGGGGAGTAAAATTAAATTACATTTTCCCCGAGAACTCTTCTTCTAAAACTCCGATTTGAAAATTTTTTTCTTCAGCGGATACATCTGCTGATGGAAAATCTACTGCATATAATTTCAAATTTTTGGTAAAGAATACTTTGCCCACCAGGCGGCGTAAGGTTTAATTTTTGTTTCTGATATAATTGCCATAAAATCGGAGCTTCTAAAATATCGATTGAAAAAATTCTTTCGTGGACTGATGCCACTCACATCGATAAACCTTTTAGGAATATTTTCTTCCTAAAATATTCCAAAGTTTCTCCGCCAGGGTGCGTAGATGTGCCTCTTATTTTTGTCAATATCTCTACTTCTAGGAGTCCGATTTGAAAAATGTCTTCTTTCTTGGATAGTGTTTTCCGTGTGACATGTTTTTCTTATAATTTCAAAATTTTCAAGTAAGTCATAGACTTTTCGATAGGGGGCGTAGCGGTAAATTGCGTTTCCTCCTATATCTCTGCTTCTGAATCTCCGATTTGAAAAATTCTTTCTGCACCGGATACAACTCCTGATGGGAAATCGTTTGCACATAATTTCTAATTTTTGTAAAAAAATAGTTTGGCCACCAGGTGGCGTAAGCCTTAATTTCCGCTTCTGTTGTATTTGCAGCAAAATATGAGCTTCTAAATTCTCGATTGAAAAAAAAACGTCGTTTGTTGGCAGATACTACTCATGTCGACAAACCTTTTAGAAACATTTTTTTTTTACAATAGTGCATGGTTTCTACGCCAGGGGGCGTAGATGTATATCTTATTTTTGTCAATATCTCTACTTCTAGGAGTCCGATTTGAAAAATTCATTCTTTGTTGGATAGCGTTTCTAGTGTGACATGTGGTTCATATAATTTCAAAATTTTCAAGTAATTCATAGACTTTCCGCTAGGGGGCGTAAACGTAAATTGCGTTTCCCACTATATCTCTGCTTCTAGGTCTCCGATTTAAAACATTCTTTCTTCACCGCATACAGCTCCTGATGGGAAATCGTTTGCACATAATTTCTAATTTTTGTAAGAAATGGTTTGGCCTCTTGGTGGCGTAAGTCTTAATTTCCGCTCCTGTTGTACACTGCCGGACAATTGCTAAGGAAGGATGACAATAGCAACGATAGCAACCATAAAATGGAAGGCAGGAAAATGTGGAAATTCGCATAAGTGCGGGATACAGTAAGACGTGTTGTGCGTATCCAAATTTTGGATTTCCGAACTTGTTCGTGACGTCATAGCGCTGATAAGAGATAAATGGATTTGACGCGTATTGACCGTTGTTGTTCAAACGCAAAGTTGAAAAGGAAAGAATCATTTGACGAACTTGCAATTTTCAGTATGTCTTCCCGACATCACCTAGATGATTTTACACCTGGCCGTATTATTAGCAAGATTGAAAAGGGCGAAAAATAACAGATGTTGCCAGGGAGTTCGACGTCAGCCACAGTGTTGTTTCAAGGCTTTGGAAATCATTTCAAACAAATGGAGAGTGTAGCAAACGTCACGGGGGAGGTCGTGTTCGCAGTACGACACCTGCAGAAGAACGGTACATAGTGCTATCAACAAAAAACACCGGCGCAGCACAGCTAGTGAGGTAGCAAATCAGTTTATGGCTGCTACTGGCAAGCGGATCTCCCGAAAAACGGTCGCGAGACGTTTGCATGAAGGAGGACTATACGCCCGCCGTCCTGTTGTGTGCATCCCATTGTCCAGACGTCACCGTACGCCAGTTTGCAATGGTGCCATCAACATCGCAATTGGACTGATAACGACTGGTCTGCTGTCTTCTTTTCAGATGAGAGTAGATACAGTCTATCGTCTGATTGTCGACGACAACTGATCTGGCGTGATAGTGTTACTGCATATTGACCACCAAACATACAGGAAAGGGACCGATATCTGACATGTAGTGTCATGGTATGGGCTGGCATCATGATCAATGGCCGTACGTTCCTCTATGTGCTTCCAACTGGGACTATGACTGGCCAACGATACATTAATGATGTTTTGCTACCTCATGTTCGCATGTTCCGTGGTGCTGTCGGTGATAGATTCATTTTCATGGACGACAACGCAACATGTCATCGAACAGTCGCTGTCCAGGAGCGAGGATATTCAACGCCTCGTATGGCCAGCACGTTGTCCAGATCTGAATCCCATTGAAAATGTGTTGGATGCTTTGCGGAGGAGTCTTGCTGGTCGCCAATGCCCTCCAATAAACAAGGACACTCTCATCCGTGCACTGACAGAGGAATGGGATAAATTACCCCAACAGCTGCTTGATAATGTTGTGCAAAGCATGACACGACGTGTGGAATCTTGCATCGCCCTCCATGGTGGCCATATTCCGTATTGACATCTTACGCCGGAACATCTGCGGACGGTAATTGCATTTTTTTCACGTTTACGTATTCTGCACAAAATGGCCTGTTTGTCCCTTGAACACGTTCCAAAGCCTTCTGGATTTCAGAGCACAATAAATTGTCTTTCTTGTAATGTCCTGGCATTCTGACATTATTTTATTTCACTTGGCATCCAACCACACTAACTTTTTTATGCGCTATATAGCCGTTTATGATCCGTCCTTAGCAATTGTCCAGCAGTGTATTTGCAGCAAAATATGAGCTTCTAAAATCTCGATTGAAAAAAAAGTCGTTTGTGGACCGATACTACTCGTGTCGACAAACCCTTTAGGAAAATTTTCTTCTTGAAAAAATGCATGGTTTCAACGCCAGGGGGCGCAGATGTATATTTTATTTCAGTCAATATCTCTACTTGTAATAGTACGATTTGTAAAATTTCTTCCTTGTTAGATAGTGTTTCCGATGCGAAATGTTTTTCCTATAAATTAAAAATTTTCAAGTAAATCATAGACTTTCCGCTAGGAAAATATTTTTCACATAATTTCTAATGTTTGGTAAAGAATGGTTTGGCCACCAGGGGGCATAAGTGTTAATTTCTGGTTCTGATGTATTTGTAGCAAAATCTGGGCTCCTGAAAACTCGACTAAATTTTTTTCTTGGACCGATTCCGCTCATACGGAAAAGCCTTTTGAGAATACTTTCTTCCTAAAATAATGCTTGGTATTCCCACCAGGGGACGTAAAGTCACGTCTTATTTTTTGTCGATATCTCTGTTTCTAAGAGTCCGCGATTTGAAAAATTATTTCTGTTTTGGAGAGCGTTTCCGGTGCGAAATGTTTCTCATATAAATTCATGTCTTTCTTAACGCAGAAGTCTGCAACCAGAGGGCGGAAGCTCACGCTTCCGTTTATAGCAATATCTGAGGGATTAAAAACCCGATTAAAAAACTTCTTTCTTCCGTCAGATACTATTGTTTTCCATACCGGTTCCATTGATTTTTGAACAGCTTTGATAAATTTAATTTGCGTCAGAAGGGATTCAAAAGACGTGATTATTACAACCAAAAATAAGGTGTCATCTTTCTTGGTTTGTTTTGTTTTCACCTTTGCGCAATGCTTTTCCGAATGGGAGGGAAGTAATACGTTAGCTTTAGTTTGTAAGGAAAACAAATTCCAAAATTCAATTTTTCGTCGAAACGAAAAAGGCCGAAGGTCTCTCACTTTCTCCTTACAGGGTGTAATGCTCGCTACCGAACCCGGCATTTCTTTAATAACATTACCACCAAAGAAGATATTGCAACGACATTTGAAGTGGACTTAAATCATTTCGTGAGAAATGTGATGACATCACAACATGTGCTGGAAGTGGCTACCATTGGTCCAGACAGCATTAAACCCGGCGCTGACCGCCAGCCAGCCGGAGTGCTCCTTAGTGGCAGACACATTCCTAGGTGTGACGTTTCTTAAGGGAAATCTAGGCATTGTCAATTACACGTGGTTCTCGGACGAGGCGTGGTTTTACATGTCCGGATACATCCTCAAAATTCCCGTATTTGGGCCAGTGAAAATCCCAACGCGATACATGAAGAACCCCTTCATTCACAGAAAATTGGTGTTTGGTGTGGGATGATCAGGCGCCGCGTAATTGGTCCCATCTTCTTCGATAAAACGATCACAACAGCTGCATATATGGAACTCTTGAACACCTTTGTAAATCAACTGGACGACGAACTTTCCATTGGATATTACCAGCATGATGAAGCGACATCACACCCATTACAGACCAGTATGGCCGACATTTAGTCTTTTTTTCGGCGACTGCGTCATTTTGAAGTGTCTATGGCCACCGCGCCCACCCGATCTGACTCCTCATGATTACTTTTTATGGGGATATCTAAACTGGAGGGTTTTCCAAAGGAAACCGCCAACCATAGGTGCCTTGAAAGCAAACATCATCGAAGAAATTCAGGCAGTAACGGTGGACGTACTGGCAAGGACTTTCCACAATATGGTGCGCCAGGTTCATTGCTGTCTGGATAAATGGTGTCTAATTCCAGCCCATGTTGTGATGTCATCACATTTCGCACGAAATGAGGTAATTCCACTTCAAATTTCGTTGCAATATCTTCATTGCTGTTAATGTTATTCAAGAAATGCCGGGTTCGTTACCGAGTGAGACACCAAGTATATAGTGAAGCATTAAAACTTTAGCTACAGAATTTCGGAGTATTAACTGTATTTGTTCTAGCCTCGTGTTATATTCAGGATAGACTTATTTATAAATAAAGATAAGTAAACTGGAAATTTTACCCCAGTCGACTTATAAGCCGAAGTACACTGGCGTGCAAAAATTAAGGACGAGACGGTTTTTCGAATGTAACGTCGTGCAGAAGTGCTCCACATCGCCTCAAATCACACCATGAGATCCCCAAGATGTAAGAATATGGGACAAGTGAGCAAAACCGTCCAAACAAGGAATCCAAAGGACACAAAGGCACTTTATTGAAAAGGTAGCTTCGAGCACAACTGGACAGAAGACAGAAACGTCCATATGACAGGCGGCTGCGAAGAAAAATCCAGTCTTTAGTAGGGGATATGATCACCCCTGACTGCGTTGCAGGATTTACAACGTCTGTCCATGCTGAGCATGAGGTTGTCAAGGAGCTGTTGAGGCTTCGCGGCCCATTCCTCTTGTAGCGCCAATCGCAGCTGCGGAATCGTTGCTGGCGGCTGGTGACGTACTGCCAAGCGTCTCCCGAGAAGGTCCCACACGTTTTCGATTGAATTTAGGTCCGAGGACTTTGAGGGCCAATCCATGCGTTGAATATCTTCACTCTCCAACAGCTCTGAGACAGCCTCTGTACGATGAGGTTGTAGCGTTGTCGTCCATGAAGAGGAACTCAGGACCCACAGCACCTCTAAACAGACGCACGTGAGGCAGGAGAACCTCGGTACAATAGCTGACACCAGTGACTGAACCTCCTTGGAAGATATCGAGGTCAGTACGGCTACCAAGCATGATACCGCCCCAAACGAGAACTCCGCCACCTCCAAACCAGTCCCTTCGGATGACGTTGGAGGTGTGATTGCGTGTTCCTTGCTCTCTCCAGATGTGTATACGTCCAGAATCGCTCGTCAGACTAAATCGGCTCTCATCCGTAAAGAGAACTCGACCCCATTGCTGATGTGTCCAGTTCTTGTGTTCTTGGCACCACAGAAACCGTCGTCTCCGATGAGCAGGCGTTAATGGCACACACCGTACTGGTCGGCGTGCAAATAGACCACCTTTGTGCAGCCTCCTGGCCACGGTAAAACGCGATGACGGACGTCCATTTGTCTGTTCCATGTGCCTTGCTATTTCTCCCGCTGTCTGCCGTCTGTCTCTTCTCGCCTGTAGGACAATATACCAGTCGTTCGCCGCCATGGTTGCTCGTGGACAAGACCACTGCTAAACTCTCGAACAGCTGTTCCTGTCGTTTGAAATGCTCTCCGAGCTCGTGAAACGATGCTGTGAGCGATCCCGAACTCCTTGGCCACACTAGTCACACTTCGACTTTTATCCAACTTCCCAATGACGCGACCTCGGGTAAAGTCATTTAGAGGTCGTCTACTGGATTGCCTGTTGGCCATATTACAATATCACACGTATGACGAAGTAAATTTCTCCGTCATTTCTGTCCACGCCAGGATTCGAACCCGGATCCCCTCATTCCGGAATAAGTCACTCTACCAATTGAGCTACGCGGACGTTTTATTCTGATTCCTATCTGCTTTTATGTCGTGTGCGTCCTTCTGGCAGGTACGTCACATCTCCTGGTACGTTACATCATCTTCCCCTTATTTTTTAATTTTTTTTTTTAATTTTTTTTGAAGTGCTGGAGAAGGGATTCTCTTATTTTTCCTATCTCGCGGTGTGGAAATAACATCACACCATTACGAGATTTTGAACGGTCGGGTCATCCGGATAGTTCGGGCACCATTATAACGAAGTAAATTTCTCCGTCATTTCTATCCGCGCCAGGATTCGAACCCGGATCCCCTCATTCCGGAATAAGTCACTCTACCAATTGAGCTACGCGGACGTTTTATTCTGATTCCTATCTGCCTTTATGTCGTGTGCGTCCTTCTGGCAGGTACGTCACATCTCCTGGTACGTTACATCATCTTCCCCTTATTTTTTAATCTTTTTTTTAATTTTTTTGAAGTGCTGGAGAAGGGATTCTCTTATTTTTCCTATCTCGTGGTGTGGAAATAACATCACACCATTACGAGATTTTGAACGGTCGGGTCATCCGGATAGTTCGGGCGCCATTATAACGAAGTAAATTTCTCCGTCATTTCTATCCGCGCCAGGATTCGAACCCGGATCCCCTCATTCCGGAATAAGTCACTCTACCAATTGAGCTACGCGGACGTTTTATTCTGATTCCTATCTGCCTTTATGTCGTGTGCGTCCTTCTGGTAGGTACGTCACATCTCCTGGTACGTTACACACGGTGGCAGCAACTCGACGTCGTTCAAACCGATGTACACCGTGCAATAGCTTTCACTGAATTGCTGAGCGTACACCCCCGTGCGCTTTATACCCTTCCGAATCCCCCCCCACGTTATGTTACATATATGCGCATGTCCTACCGTACCGGATTCTAGTCTATCTCCTGAGTGGTCTTTCGGTCCGTTCTGCCTGCTCGTTTCGCTGTTATGCTAATTTCTCCTCTTCGTCCTTAATTTTTGCACACCAGTGTATATGGTAGTTCTTTTCGTTATCATATAGCACAGTGGTTAATAGCATTTGTATGAATTCCTCAGCTTTGCCAATAAGTATATTTTACAATTATGCAATTTTTTTTTAATTATAAGTAGCAGTCTAAAGTTTCTTTTCTAAAGCACATGTTTAAAATCAGTCACAGCAACCACAAAACGTATATGAGCAATTAATTTCCTTTTTGTCCGGCACACATTTTGTAGAAAATATTACTGAATCATTTCAGCACGCACACGATTTGTGAAAATATTAATATCTTTCGTTTCAATATCCCTTTTTTACGCTTTCCAACCGTAGGTTGAAGAAGCGTATATGCTTCAGCTTTGTCCGTCTGTCTGTCTGTCTGTCGCGCATGATAACTCATGTAAACATGGTTCGATTTCAATGAAATTTTAGCATGTGGTAGGGGATAACTGGGAGCGAACCCTTTTGAAATGGACGAAACGGGGTCGAAAGGATCCATTCCATCGCCCTTATGCGTCATAACTAACGTAAAAATACTTCGATTGCGACGAAACTTTAGTATGTTCTTCCGGAGTTGTACAGAACCATTTTTGTTGAATATCATCGAAATGGGGTCAAAGGTCAGGGCACAGGAGCAACATATATTCCACGACCATTAGCAGCATAACTTGATCAAAAATGGTTCTATTGTGACAACTCTTTAGTATGTTGTTCCGGAGGTATACCGAACCAATTCTGTTTAATATTATCGAAATGGGGTCAAAAGTCAGGGCACCGGAGCGAGATTTATTGCACAGCCATTGTCCTCATAAACTAACTAAAAATGCTTCTATTGTGACTAAACTTTTTTATGTTGTTCCAGAGGTATACTGAACCTGGTCTGTTGAATATCATCTAAATGGGATCAAAGGTTAGGGCACAAGAGCGAGATTTATTCCACAGCCATTATGCTCATAACTTGAGTAAAAATGCTTCTATTGCGAAAAAACTTTAGTATGTTGTTCCGGAGGTATACTGAACGAATCAATAGTCAAGGTAGGGAGGAGGGTTCGTCTGCGCGCGATTTCTGTCTGGTATGTTGGAAAGCGTATCATAATCAATGCATTGCAGGATTTTACTAACTTGTTAATAGATGGTTTACTCTTGTTTATAAGAAATAAAGACAGCGCAAAAATATAATAATCGTGTGTAGTTTTGGTGTGAAAAAAAAGATGCCGGTTTGTACTATTCTCAGCTATAAGAAATGAAATGATTTTTAATTTTTATTTTCAGGTGTCTCCATTTTTAATCCTAGGATTAAAGCCTAAATACTTCACTGAAATAATTTTAAACCGAAAAATTTGCTTTCAACCAACACGTCTCAACCCCCTCCTCTCACTCAAATTAAAATTACTGGACTAACCCCTGCATATACTGTTCACCAAGCGCTTGTAGCAGTAAGTCCAATGTTTCAGTCGAGGGTGTTTTTAAAAAGGAATGAAACTGTATCGTGTATACGGACGTAAATCAAAGTGTTTTTTCCGTATAACGTAACCACAGAAATTTTAAAATTTCTGCGGTTACGATACGTGGAATAACATCTTGATTTACGTCCGTATTAATTATTTCACGTGTTTTCAACTTAACTGTATCTGTATCATTCTCCTAAATTCTGTTGTAATGTAATCTTTATCTCTGTAGTCACCACTCGCCAGTAGTCATAGTCGTCTATCCAGTTCTCTGGCTGTGGTATAACTGACCGATACGAATGGAAGACAAGTTGAGCATCAAGAACACGTCTGTCACAACGGTGAATCAGAATTCCTCTTTTTAAATTAGCTTTCTGATCCACCCACGGAGGTGGCATAATTATGACACAAAGAAGCGCAAGGAAATGCAAAACAACGGAAAACGATCGATGATAACAGAAAAAAATGTATGCCGTCCTGATAGACGGTCGCTCTGGCTCCTGACAATTTGTCAGAGTTGGGCATATGTGGAACGCATTGGCCAAAACTGTCTGTAGTAGGCCTCAAAACTACTCAGGAGAAAACTTGTGAGGTTACGCGCACTAAGCCATCTATCTCTTTGCTCGGTCACTCAGCGCGGCCATTTTGAGTTTGAATGTTAACTCTTCTCGCGTCCAGTGTTTTGCCTGTTATTACTCATGCACAATTTTAGGTAAAAGAGAAAGTGTCATGCAACTGTGTTCCCATGTACAATCCAAATTACGCGAAAAATCGTAAAACACCAGTCTTCAGCTTGCTTGAAGACCTCAAGAAGGCTTATGTATAATGAAGGGGCACACATTTCGAGGCAGTTCTATTTCCTTTTTTATTTACGCTTTCCAACCGTTGGTTGAAGAAGCGTATGTACTCCAGTTTTGTCCGTACGGCTGTCGGCATGATAAAAAAATGGTTCGATTTCGATGAAATTTTATTATGTGGTAGGGGACCACCTGGGGACGAACCCTATTGAAAATGGACGAAATGGGGTCAAAGGTCACGGCATAGGAGCGGGATCCATTCCATAACCCTTATGCCTCATAACTTGCGTAAATACAGTCCGATGTCGATGAAATTTTAGTACATTGTAGGGGACCACCTGGGAACGAACCCTATTTAAAATGGATGAAGTGGAGTCAAAAGTTAGGACATAGGAGCGGGATGCATACCATTGCCCTTATGCGTCATAACGTGCGTAAAAATGGTTTAATTTCGATGAAATTTTAGTATGTGGTAGGGGACCACCTGGGAACGAACCCTATTTAAAATGGATGAAGTGGAGTCAAACGTTAGGACATAGGAGCGGGATGCATACCATTGCCCTTATGCGTCATAACGTGCGTAAAAATGGTTTAATTTCGATGAAATTTTAGTATGTGGTAGGGGACCACCTGGGAACGAACCCTGTTGAAAATGGACGAAATGGGGTCAAAGGTCAGGACATAGACTCGGGATCCATTGCATCGCCCTTATCCCATACTATTAAGGTGGATGTCAAGTGATTTTGCTTACTATGCTTCCTATGGAAAAACTTGTACACATTTCCTTCACAATTAGTTATATTCCCAAGGATGAAAATTTGAACATCGATTAAAATAACCTCATATTATAACTTCGAATACCTAATATTTTGTAAAACATAACCATAATTATATTAAAAATCAATAACTTTTCCTTTGTTTGTTCAAACCAGAAAAAAGATGGCGTGACATGTACTTTGATGACGTCAGTAGACAAACAAATGTTGGATTGCATAATTATGGTTATGTTTTAGAAAATATAAGGTATACCAAGTTATAAAATGAAGGTATTTTAATCAATGTTCAAATTTTCATCCTTGGGAACGCATTAATTGTGAAAAAATTTGTACAGATGTTTTTCCATTGGAAGTATAGGAAGCAAAATTACTAGACGTCCACCATATATATGACGTCCACCATATACACTGACGGAAAAAAATCCCAACACCAAGAAGGGGTTGTGTTAGATAAACGACAGTTGGTTGGCGGTGAGAGTACATCTGTAAGATGACGTCTATACAAATTTCGCGCTCGGCGCATACGTGTGGCACTAGTAGCGCTCCTCGGAATATGCAAAGCAGGTTTGCTGTAAATACGCGCTGTAACGTTCGTGAGCGTTAGTTATCGTTGAGATTCGACGTAGTGTGTTGATGTTGGTCAAGAATGCCTTTAAGAAGACGAAGAAGCCATTATCAACAGCTCACGGAGTTTGAACGAAGTCGTGTAATAGGGCTACGAGAAGGTGGATTTTCTTTCCACAATATTGCTGAACGACTTGGCAGGAATGTAGCCACTGTGCACGATTGTTGGCAGCGGTGGTCAAGAAAATATACTGCCTCAAGAAAACCGGGTTCCGGCCAGCCACGTAGCACTTCTGAGAGGGAAGACCGCCGTGTACTGCGTATGGCCGTGGCGCATTGTACCGCGTCTGCGGCAGCAATTCGAGCTGCAGTTGCCACCACAGTGACGCAACGAACTGTTACAAATCGGTTACTTGAAGGACAGCTCCGAGCCAGACGTCCTGTAGCGTGCATTCCACTTACCCCAAACCACTGCCGTTTGCGACGTCAGTGGTGGTAAGCTAGAGCTCATTGGAGGACGGAGTGGAGATCTGTTGTGTTTTCTGATGAAAGCCGGTTCTACCTGGGTGCCAGTGATGGCCGTGTGTTGGTTAGAAGGCCAGGTGAGCGCCTGCAACCAACCTGTCTGCGGCCGAGACACACTGGACCTACACCTGGAGTTATGGTCTGAGGAGCAATTTCCTATGACAGCAGGAGCACTCTCGTGGTTATCCCACGCACCCTGACGGCACAGTTGTACGTCGGTCTGGTGATTCAACCTGTTGTGCTGCCATTCATGAACAGCAATCCAGGGGGTGTTTTCCAACAGGTTAACGCTCGCCCGCATACCGCTGTTGTAACCCAGCATGCTCTACAGAGTGTCGACATGTTGCCGTGGCCTGCTAGATCACCAGATCTTTCACCAATCGAGCACGTATGGGGCATCATTGGACGACAACTCCAGCGTCACCCCCAACCAGCATTAACCGTCCCTGTATTGACCGACCAAGTGCAACAGGCATGGAACTCCATCCCACAAACTGACATCCAGCACCTGTACGACACAATGCATGAACGTTTGCGTGCTTGCATTCAACATTCTGGCGGTTACATCGGTTATTAATGTACCAGCATTTCACATTTTAAATGGCTCTTCTCGCGCTTACATTAAGCTGTGATCTTGAAACCTGAATCGATTAAATATGTTACCTATACAAATGTATTGCCACCATTTCATTCCTCTACAACTATTTTTTCGTGGTGTTGGGATTCTTTTTCCGTCAGTGTATATATACCATATATATGTTTTGTATATTCTCAGAGCAAAATTTTGAAATTCCCCAACGACCTGAAGATATTGGAGGAAGTGGTGAAAACGAATGAAAACTAAGGATGTCATCTGCTTACGTTATTTAAGGGTGATGAATTAAACAAAACAAAACAAATAAAACATGGTCAATTTATACTATTTGCGCGAAATATATATCATTGCACCAGCGAAAATATTTCTTCATTGGGAAAATGCATTACTCGGTCGGTGTTCAAGAGCTTGGTTTTGCCTGCTTGTTGTGACGTCACAGAGAAGTTCTGAGGCTTTCTATTACAGACGGTTTTGGCCTGACGCCGGCTCCATCTTTTCTCAGGAATCAGTAACTCCAAATTCGGGACGTGCGACTACTTATAGCCCTTAGAGTTTCTCATCGCGTTTGCTTACTCTCGACACCCTACCCCCTAACACAAATAAAAGCAGATAATATGTGTCAGCGCCGCAATTCCAGAATGTTACGACGCAGAACTCTGAAACTCGATAGATAATATTCGTAAGTTATGCAACTAGCTCATGGCCATATAGGCTTTACTCTTTAGACATATATTGTATTGTTTTGTAGACCAATTTTTTTTCATATTTTAATTGAGTGAGTATAAATTTAAATTATCTCAAAAAATCTTATGTTTATTTATAAATCAGAGGAATAGCTCATATAGAGTCGTAACCTTTCTCTATCGCGGTAGGGCTAAAATATATAGCTTTCAGGGATTATTATTTGTCCATCTAACGCAGAGCTTTTAAATTTTACTCGATCTAATTGAACATATTTTCATAGGTTTATGCACAGAATCTTGCTATTAATTCCAAGAAAGGCAGAAGAAACACATTAAAGTTCAACCATTAGGGTAATTTATACTGAAACTCCAGTTTCCTTGATTGTATATATCCCAGCGAAATTAAGTAATAATTATGGTAACATTCAATTTCCCGATCAGGCATCAATGTACTAGGGGTGTTCAAATGAAAAGGTACGAAACGTCATAAGAACGTAACCGTTAACATATTTGCCTATGCCGCTATGGCAGAACGTAGCGACATATCTAGGGATGCGATTACAGTCGCCGGCGTGGATCGGAGCATGCGCGGGAGCCCGAATGCGCAGGAGAGAGCAGAGGCTCTTATAAAGAGCGCCGTCCAATTGACGCGGCAGTGCGTGTGAGGACAGGATGGCGTTCACATTGCAAAATTCGACGATTGAGGAGCAGCGAGGCGTTATCCGATTTCTGACAGCGGAAGGTGTTAAACCGGCCACTATTCATCGCGGAGGGTGTGGTTCTGCTCCATGATAACGCGCGTCCACACGTCTCCAGGGTCACACACGCGGAACTAGCCAAGTTCCAGTGGGAGCAGCTTGACCATCCGCCCTACAGCCCGGACATGTCGCCCTGCGATTTCCATGTGTTTGGTATCCTGAAAAAACATCTGAAAGGGAAGCGCTTCCACTCGGACGACGAACTCAAGGACGCTGTGCAGGACTGGGTCTCGTCACGGCCACAGGAATTCTGGGAACAAGGAATCCTTCGGCTCGTTAATCAATGGGATCGTTGTGCTACGGCCTATGGTGTATACTTTAGATAAAGTCTTCATTTATATCCACAGTGTCGTTTCGTACCTTTTCATTTGAACACTCCTTGTACATACATATCGCACACATCAGTGTTATGAGCAGTTCAAAAATGTGTACCTCGAATACTTTTTGACGGAAAAAACAGCAAAAGATTAGCCAGGGTTTATAACGCTGTTACCTAAGTAACACCATTATCAGATGAATAACATGCCAGTGACAGGTGAGAGTGTTAAATGTTAATATTGTAAAATTTAAGACCATAGAATAAGATTTAGATAGGCATAGAATAAGATTTAGATATTTTGGCGAGTTGCCCGAGCTGGGTCTTGGCCAGAGCCCCGGATGAACAATGAATAGTTGTCTTGTCCTGTCGTGGTACATCTCCTCTCTTCCCGAAACAAGTTGCCCCAAATTAGGAACACGTTGCGGCTTATATCTCTCAAATTTGCGCGTTGTGGTCGTCAGCTCTCCCTTCCTTTGCAGAAAAAATATTAAAAAACAAAAATCGTTTTGACCAGAAGTGCAAGGACGTTATTTTAAAGACGCAATAGCAAAACTGATCTTATATTATTGTCTTTAGAGAACAACGGGAAAAAACAGAAAACCATTAAAAACGGTTAACTGCATTATATAATAATTCCTTTTTAAATTCATTGAAATTTCTGTTTTTCTCCTTGTTTTTTGTTTTTTTTTTAATTTTAGTCCCTGACCCATACTGTTCTGCTTTAATTCTAAAATCACTAGGCGCGATACAGAAACTTAAAGCAAGTTCATAAAAGATTTTGCGACCTAACAAATTCCTAAAGGGCTTGAGAAGTCAGGGAAAACCATAATATTTTATTTCCTAAATTTCCTTATCTACCACCGACATAGTGCAGTTAGTTAAGGCGTTGTGCACTGTGTGGGAGGCAGACGTTTCTGATGGGTGTTCGAATCCCGGTCCAGCCGGCCATCTACTCCGCTGTTTTCCCGGGATTTTCCACAGGCTCCCTGTGGTTGTGGACGCGAATGCGTAGATGGTTCCCTGTGAAGTCGAGCCCGGACGCACTTTGTCCCTTGGTCCCCCCCCCCCGGTTTGGGGTTGGGGTGGGGATAACGACCCCACGCCCAACTCGTTACGAAATGGCACAAAAATACTCCTTCAGAAAGCCAAGGTCCGCACCGGGCTGTGAAAAGGAAGAGTCACAGAAGAAAAAGAAATTTCTTTATCTAAATGTAACTTAAGGACGAGCCAGGTTTTGATCTGTAGCTTCTCACAAGGGCGACCTGGATATCTGAAATTCAAACCTTAGGGTCTCCATAACGTACCGAAATGACGACGAGAACAACATCGAAACAACTACAGATACTAAAGGATGTAGTGCAAATTTATTCAGAATTGGCTACATAGAACTGGGTGCCATGATATACACTATATTAACAAAAGTCACCGGACACCTAGAAGAAAAACACAACACAGCAATTACTGACATACATTATTACTGACATACATTAGTACGGTGTCGGTCCACTTTTCGCCTTAATGCATGTACTGACCCCCTTCGAGACATGTATTCGCCAAGGTTTTGGAACATAGCGATAGGTATGCGCTTCCATTCAGTACATAATGAACCCGCTAACTGTTGCTTAGTAGTACGGCTTGGTTCCAAACTTCTTATGCTTAGCTCTAATTCATCCCATAGGTGCTCTATGGGATTGAGATCAGGGCTCTGTGCTGGCCAGTCCACACACGATACGGAATTATCGTGAAAACACGCCGTAACAGTCCTTGCTTAATGGCTCGGTGCATTATCCTGCTGGCACCAACAAGGCTCGGTTCCATAGTATTGCCACAGAGTTGGTGGGGCATAAATGTCCTGAATATCGAGGTAGACGTGCTGGTTACCAGGTTAGTCCACGACTACCATTGGGCCGGGACCATACCACGAAAAACACCCCCACACGAGTATACTGCCAGCTCCAAACTTGACCGTAGGAACAGTACACTGTGGTAAATAGCGTTCATCCGGCTGCCGCTATACCCACACATGGCCATCAGACTGATAGATCGTGTATCTGGATTCATCAGTTTATAGGATCCGTTTCCATTGATCTACGGTCCACGGTAAATGTTTTTTACACCATGCTAAACGACGAGTAGCATTCCGAGTGGAGATGAAAGGCTTATGAGCAGCTGCACGACCTCGGTATCCCATGGAATGAAGTTCTCTGCGAATGGTACGTGTACATACCGAGGTGAAAGCAAATTTACTCACCTGTACACTGAGGTGTTGTGCAGTACTCCGTCAATTAGCTGTAACGACTCTCCTGAGGCTTCGACGTCCTCTATCACTGATTTTTTCTTTGGTCTGCCAATACGTTTTGTTGCTTCAGGTAGGCTATGTGTCTCCCACGTATTCAGTACATCCAAAACAGTTGACTTGGGGGTGTTTAAACGCCTCTCGGTTTCTCTTATGGACAACCCACTAATATAACACCCAACAATCTTTCCTTTCTCAAAGTCAATTCTCTCCCGCCGTGACATTTTCACTCAACCTGACAGTGCGATATGATCGCGGTCAGCTGCAGGCTTGTTTTCATATCGTTTGCAGCTGTACCGCAGAGGATCCGTTCATTTGCTTTTGAAGGAATGTCCGGTGACTTTTGTCAATATAATGTATACTGATGCACCATCGCCATAGACTGTACGATGGGAAGAAGAGTTCCTTAGTAGGAAATAGTATGATGACTCCTAACGTCAATGCAATATTTGCACCATCTGTCCATATTTCGCACTACATTGCTGGTATGAGTTCTTGCGATAGCATCGCCCATTCTTTCATCAACTCAGTCTTCAGCTGTTGGACTGTTTCGTGTGTGTGTTGAAGTGCCGCAACGCGTATTTCCAGAACATCGCACACGAGTTCTATGAGACTTAGGTCGGTGGAACATGCTGGTCAATCAATTCGCTGAATGCCTTCGCTTTCCCGCAGCTCGTCAACAGCAAAGGTACGATGGGATGTTTGTATTATCGCCCATTAGCATGAACGTTAGGCCAATGACACCTCGGAACAGACGAACATGGCAAAGAATTACCTCATTACAGTAGCGCGCACCGATTACACTACCTCCTC
Organism: Macrothele yani; assembly: GCA_039090855.1. Lineage (NCBI taxonomy): Eukaryota > Metazoa > Arthropoda > Arachnida > Araneae > Macrothelidae > Macrothele > Macrothele yani. The sequence continues at coordinate 65,233,036 of CM077028.1, read as the reverse complement.
AGTATCAGGAGCTCCGTACGTCCATCGATCAGAATGCATCTCCATAGGAGAACTCCGGGGCGGCCATATCTATCCTTTTCATTGATGTTTTAGGGACGATATCGAGTGCCTACCTCACGCCAGATATTAGCTGACGTCCAGAATCACTAGAGAGGGACTAAACCTAATCTCATCAGTAAAGAGTGCCGTACCCCACTGTTGTCCAGTACTTATATCCTCCGGACCACTGTAAACGGTATCTCTGGTGAGCAGTTAATGGAACTGGCCGTCGAACAAATAGTCCATCTTTTTGTAGGTGGACTTGCCACTGTAAACCCCGATATTGTGCGTCATGACCTCATATTCAGTTGTTTTGCAAAGTGACTTGCTGCCTGTGTTGTTCCCTCTTGGCCACTGAGAGCAAATGGCAGTCCTCACTGGGCGTGATTTCTGGTGTAGGACCACCAGCGGTCTTTTGCACAGCTGTACCTGTAATTTTGCAGGCCGATCACGTACGCGATAAGATGCTATGGACGATACCGGATTCTTGGACCACACTCATCACAGGGCGCCATTCCTCGAACCTCCCAATTCTTCAACCACGAGTAAAATCAAGATATTCTTCACGGGCCCTTTCGTCGTCTTTAGCACACAACAAACACAATCGAACGTGTGCAACACTTGTGCCCACTCTCCGGTGACTTCCGTTCAACTGATGCTATTGGACTGCATGTGAGAATTTTGTTCGCACGTCACGCAAATCACACGTCATGCTCTATTATTTTACTCATGTGCTGTTGTTGCTCTTCCCAGACCAGGTCCCTAATTACTGTGTGTTTGGGTGCTGCTGCCATTAACAGCATTACTTTTCCACTTCGTCCTTAAGTTTTGTACACCATGTTGTGACCTGTAAGTTTGCCACTGATGACATCGAGATTGAGAATATGAGAAAAGACAAAGCTTATACGAGACAATTTCAATTACAGAAAGACTTTCTGTTTCCAGATAGCCCTTTAAGAATTATAATCAATGAAATTAGCCTAGTCTTCCTAGTAACTTTTTCAATCTCACGCCATAGTAACTTTGAAGAAATGGTAGCATAACAAGTTTACTTGAAGTGTGAAAAAGAAGCTAAGTTTTAAAGATTTTAATTCCATCATACATTATTTTCTTCCATATTTTTCTCGAAAGGCGTTAAAACCTTGGGAAATTGCAAAACTTGTAAACTCGCATTGAAAGAACCCTTTGCACGAAGTATAAATTCATTTTCCTGTCTGAAAGGTTAAGAAATATCGATTCTGGTATTTTTTTAAATTTTCTGTTCGCTTCGCAAATGGCCCAATGATGGAAGTGAGCAGAAAATCTGCGTTGACAAGAGCAAATTCCAATAACGGTATCATTTAGAAAATGCCCCTCTGAACACGATTTAAACGACGAAAACACTTAGCTTATAAAGCTGCATATGATACTCAGCTCGTAATTTAGACTAGAAGATATTTTGCACAGGTTTCTTCAGAGAGTACTTTAAAGAGCTTTTCATTCTTCTCATTCTCCGTAAGGATTAACGTATCTATACATGACATTGTGTGGCGCATATCTCTAAATTAACTTTCGTGTTTGAGTTCTTGTTTGATGTAAATTATGTTTTTTGTTTTGTTTCTTTCTGAACTGCACATCAAAACCTCCAAGCTTTCTTTGCACCGTATTTTTCGTCATGCAACTGTGTTCATGAAGTCGAACTTACCACAGAAAGTAGCTGTTGTTTATCGTTCTTTCGCAGTGATCACGAATTCTTAAATTACATTTTTACATATAATATCGTCTCTCTGTCTTGTCTGTTTCCTTTCGAAACGAAGCCCGTTCATTACAACACGGTTAGATATATTTTTAAATTGTTTTTACTTCCCAAATATATTGAAAGTAAAATTTTCTTAACTTGAAAACAGGAAATTAAGAAACTGATCCTGCAAAACATTTTCCTTTGCTCCGGAATCCACTTAGTAAAAATGCTGGCACAATTAATTGCAAGTTCAGAAATCAGACGTAGGATTCCGCCTTCTACATTTTTAAGCGGGAATCCTATTTGGCTTCTTTTGATTTCCGCGATCTTTCCTCCTTACCTTTCACTAACAAATCTAGTTTTGAACCAGTTGTACATGGGAGAACGTACACGCTCCCGAGCCGCCGCCTGTAGACCTTCAGCCGGAGACATTGTGTGGCATACCACTGAGCTGACGGATCGGTCAAAACGGCAAGCTGCAGCGATAAGCCCTGCCGGCGTGCCTCAATCGGCAGAACAGCTGTTTTACAGTAGGAAGACTAGGTTCGAATTCCACCACCGGCAAAAAAGGGCTCGTTCGCTATACGGTGCCCCAACGTAAAAATGAATCTCCTGGCTGTGAGGTTCGAAACAAATGCGCAATATTTCTTCCACACATCGTCTGGAATTAATAAGAAATCCATCTTCTACGGTGAGCTCCTTCTAGTATGGTTTGTCGACTAACTGGAAATCTGCGATTTCGTACCCCGCCTTTCTCAGGGGAGGGATATAAGTGACGTACCACTGAGATGACGGATGTATCAAAACGGCAAGTTGTAGAAATAAGCCTTGCCGGCGTAATTCAATCGGTAGAACAGCGGCTCAAGAGTAGAAGGATGTAAAATTGAATCCACCACCGGCAAAAAGGGCTCATTCCCGAGAGTTCTACAAAATCACCTACCCGTAACGTGTCCACGTTTTGCCGCCATTTTCACAGTGCCTACTGCGGGAACAGGAAAAAAACCCACCGATGTTTCAGTGTTAAACCATCAAGGCTATTACATACGAAGATCTTAATGTCTCAACAGCATATACACTGAAGTGACAGAAAAACTGGCACACCAGTCTAATACTTGGTATGTCCCCCACGGGAGCGCAGGACTGCAGAAATACGACAAGGCATGGACTCCACTAGCTTCTGGAAATATGCTGTAGGCAATGTACACAATACTTCCTGCAGAGCGTTCCACAATTCGGGTGTATTCCGAGGTCTCGGATTTCTGTGTTCCACAGCGCGTTGCATGGCATCCCAAATGTGTTCTATCACGTTTAGATCTGGGGACTTGGGTGGGAATGGCAACACCCTAAACTCAGATGAATGCTCCTCTAACCATAATGTGGCGTCCCGACACTTGTGTGGAGGTGCATTTGCCTGTTGAAACAGGCCCAACCCATCACCATGAATGCAGCACAAGAACGGGTGTACCTCGTCAGAAAGGATGCGCACATAGCGTTGGCCGGTCACAGACGTTTATAGACGTACCAGGGGTCCCAGTGAAGTCCAGCTAAACACACCCCATACCATTACGGACCCCCCACCTGTTGACAGGCAGGATACATGGCTTCATGGGGCTTGCGCCACACACGAATCCTTCCATCTGCCCGATACAGTTGGAAACGCGACTCGTCAGACCAGGCTACTTGTTTTCAGTCATCAAGTGTCCAGTTGCAGTGCTGCTGTAACCAAACGAGGCGCATAGCTCTGTGTCATGCACCCATCAAGGGGACTCGAGTTGAGCGTCGGCTCCCAAAGCCCATATCTTGCAGGGTACGTTGCACAGTCCGGAGGCTGATGCTTATTGAGGCCCCAGCATTGAATTCCGATTATACCTGCCAGAGTGTTGCACGCCTATCGCGTAAAACGATTCTTGACAGCCGACGATGGTCACGTTCACCCAATGTCTTTTTACTGCCACACTGTTATCGTAGGTTAGATGTTTTGCCGGAATTCTTGTAGTCACGGTACACCCTTGCAATGGTAGTCCGTGAAAGTCCGAACTTCGTTTCTATCTCCGAAATACTATGGCCCATCTCACGAGCGCCAACTATGACACCGCGTTCAAAACCGCTTAAATCGTTATTACTTGTCGTTCTCATGCTGAAAACAGTTCTGACAGCTGGCAAGGATGTCTATCACTTTATGCACACACTGGCGGACGCAACCGACTACGCGCATAGTTGACGTTGCTATGTATTTTGAATAAGCTCGTCTGTACCAGTTTTTCTGGCACTTCAGTGTATATACGAGTATGTAGGAGGTTGGATTAAAAGTTCCCGGATTGGGTTTGTAAGTCCATAGGCAGTTAGAGTTTTAAAGCTGAAGCACATCCTTTTTCAAAATAAAACCCCCTTCAACAATTCTGCCAGCGGTTGTACAGTTGGTTCTCTTTCTGTTATTTGTGGTTTAGCGACCACCGTGAGCAACTCAGTGGGCTATAAGCAGTACTCGTCAGTCGCTAATTTAGGTCCACTGGTTCCACGGAAGAGAGAGAAAATCAGTGCCATAAGACAAACAAAACATCCATGCTTCACAGGGACTCGAACCCGGACACATCTCGGACGAATGATCAGAAACCATCGTTTAGTCCACTGTGCCACCGGGGTGGCGCTGTATGGTTCGTCGAAGCACTTTTGGGTTTCATTCTTTGCAATGTCCTCCAATGCAACCAGCGATGCGTCTTTCACTACTTCTGCGCTCGAACACTGACGACCCTGAAGTCGACGTGTCTGCTCAGGGAAGAGGTGGAAGTCACAGGGAAGAGGGCGAGGTCAGGTGAGTACGGTGGGTGTGGGAGGACAACAGTTCTTGTTTAGGCGAGAAATTGACGAACAAGGAGGTGCATTGCCGTTCAACAGCGCCCACGATTGATCGCCCCACAGTTGAGGCCCCTTCTTGCGGGTCGACTCACGTAGACGTCACATGATGTCCAGATAGAGCTCTTTGTATAAATTGAAAATGAACAATACCCTGGATGTCGAAGAAAACCTCTAGCATGATCTTACCTATGCTGCGATTTCGGTGGAATATCTGCCTGCGTAGAGACGATGGCAATTTCCACGTAGCTGATGCCCGCTTAGTCCGTAGGTCGAAAAGGAAGCACCATTTTCGTCCACTGTTATGATTTTTTAAGAAATTGTGTGCCTTGGTCGGCGGCGGTTACGAGATATCCCGCCATTTCCATCAGTATGGCCAACTGATCTTCAGTTAACATGCGTGGGACAATGTGTTGACACACACGGTGCATCTTCAGATCATTTGTGAGTATCCGGTGACACGTAGTCTCCAATATTCCAACAGCTTCTGCTATTTGCTTGATCGTCTGTTGTCTGTTGGAGGCAACGATGGACGCAACACCCTCGAAATCTCTTCACCCGTGAGAGCGGTCACCGGCGGCCTGCTCCGTTCACCGTCTTCGATTTCCTGTAAAGCTTCGATACCGATGGAATTTTTGTGACCCCAACAGGATGTTTTCGCTATAAACTTGCTACAACATCTCGTAAGTTACACAATGCTTAAGAAAAATATTGACCAGTCCCCGCTTCTCAACGAATCAGGTGTTTATGCCATCTCACTATAATATTCGGACGATTCCAAGAGATATTACATCGGAATGACCAAGCGTTAATTTAAAATTAGACTCAACGAACATAAAAGAAACACAAGATACAGAAAATTAACCACTGCCCTGTCCAAAGAAGTCAAGTTTAAGTCCGCTGATGCTATGTGGGATAATATCAAGAAATTAGCTACCTATTCCACAGCTAAACCTACTGCCATTCGCAAAACCTTACAGATCATAACCAACAGTGAGGCTTGCTATGATAGCGTCTCTCTAGAATTGCCACGAGTTTGGAACCAGTTCATCAAATAGTGCCGCTTTTTCTCCCGCGATATCGCGTGCCCAACTAACATGACGCCTTGTGTCTGCGAATGAATATTTGCATTCGCATCTATTCATTTATTTGTCTAGTCAAATCTCAGCGTTCAAATCGTTGAAGTGTTCTATTATCCAGTTTGCTGACTATCTTCCTTGAGAAAGCCATCTGGCTGATGCACGAAAGCTTGGAAACTTTGATTATCTATTCTACGCCAAGAAATTCGGATCACTAGTATAGTTAAACTACTTGAGTCAAAACTTAATGTTAATGCGCTGCTCAAAAAAAACGCCACTTTTGATCAATCGCCGAACACTACTTACGTTGCTCAAAATACCCAGATGTACCTCAGCGAGCGCGTAACGTAAATGGATTAAATCAGTTTCTTTGTGAGGGCGGATAATGTCGTAACGTAATCTAATAATCACCGTGGGTATGCTATGCACGTACTTTGCCGTAAAGGAGCAGTCCAGGAACTTTTGAATCTTAATCAACACACACACACACACACAGACACGCGCGCTCCTGTTTAAGAAAATTGCAACACCGAGGAAGAATCGCGCTATTCAAATGAAATTGTAGATTCCTCATGTTACAGAAGATAACTGATTACATTTACAGAGCTAACAGAGATGTTTTTCGTTTCAAAACTCAGTATCGTTTGAAGCTACCTTGAGCAGCAATAACATTAATGGAACAAGCTATTTCCAGGACGGTATCAAAAATCTCTTTAACGGAAGAGGTTTTTGATACCGTCTTGGGAATAGCCTATCAAGCTGCTTCTATGCGAGACCAGAGTTCTTTTATGGTGTCTGGAGGAGGTGCTTGACGTTTCAATGACTTAGCTACCATGCCCCAGACATGATCGATTAGGGACATATCCGCCGAACGTGCAGGCGAGGGAAGAAACAGTATCTGAAAGAGGTTTTCGACGTTCCGGGCCACATGTGACCAAGCATTATTTTGCTGTAATATAGCGCCAGAGCAACTCTGAAGGAAGGATGTCACCTCTGCAGCTACAATATTCCTGATATACACTGAAGAACAATTGAATTAGAGGCAGCTGGCGTTATGCAAATGTGGCGCTGTGGGCGGCCCTGTAAACGGAAACGACATGACGTATGCAGCGATCCGACAATATAAGGAGTGATGCGACGGGAAACAGTAAGAGTCGGACGCAGTATGGGTAAGACGAAGGATCTAAGCGCATTTGATCGTGGGAAAATTGTCGGGACCCGAAGAATGGGTCACTCCATCTCCAGGCACTGGGATTTTCACGAGCCACTGAGTCACGGGTGCACCGTGAGTACATCGAATCTGGTAAAACCATCCCTGCAAGGACCAACTGCCGTGGACAATAGCGTGTGGATGAGCGGGGTCATCGTCGGCTAGCTCGCATTGTAACAGCAGATAGACGGGCCACAGCGCAAGAAATCACTCGGCAATTTCCCGCTGCTGCACAAAAACGTGTAAGCAGCCACACCATCCAGAGCCATCTCCTCGCTATGGGGTACAGAAGCCATCGTCCCACGAGGGTACCGCTGCTAACCGCACATCACAGGGTGCAAAGATTAGCATGGGCGCGGAAACATCGCCACTGGACCCTAGACATGTGGAAAAATGTTGCCTGGACTGATGAGTCGAGATTCACGTTGGTACATGCGGATGGCAGGATACGAGTACGGCGCAAACCACACGAAGCGATGGATCCTTCTTGCCGGCAGAGTACTCTTAGAGCTGGGGGGGTGGCATTCTCGTCTGGGGACTGTTTACGTGGACTGAAATGGGACCCCTGGTTCGTGTGACATCGTCCCTCACAGGTCAATGTTACCGGGATATCCTGGACGACCATTAGGCCCCGTTTGTGCGTCTTCAACATCCCACTGGGGACCTCATCCTGCAACAAGAGAATGCACCGTGCCATCGCTCCCGAATCGTATCCGAATGGTTGGATGAACACTCCACCAACGTGACCTCGCTTCCTTTGCCAGCTAGGTCACCTGACCTCAATCCCATCAAGCACATCTGGGATGCCATCGAGAGAGATGTTCGAGGCTCTGACCCCCCCCCCTCTATCAAATCTTCGTGAACTGTGGGAGCTTGTTCGGGGTCGTGGATCCGGATGGCTTCCCAACGCTTCCGGTGTCTTGTCGTGTTCATGCTGAGACGGATCGCCGCCGTCATCAGGGCGAAAGGTGGTGCTACACGTTACTAGACAGGTATCTTTAATTCAATTGCTCTTCAGTGTACATACATATACATATATATATATATATATATATATATATATATATATGTGTGTGTGTGTGTGTGTGTGTGTATGTATATATACACTATATTGACAAAAGTCACCGGACACCTTGTTGAGAAACACAACGTAGCACTTTTTTTTACATATATTATAGTACGGTGTCGGTCCATTTTTGGCCTTAATGCATGCACTAACCCTTCGAGACATGCTTTCGACAAGGCTTTGGAACACAGCGATAGGTATGAGTTTCCATTCAGTACATAATACTGCCGCTAACTGTTGCTTAGTAGTAGGCCTTGGTCCCAAACTCCTTACGTGAAACTCTAATTCATCCCATAGATGCGCTTTGGGATTAAGATCAGGGCTGTGTGCTGCCCAGTTCACACATGGTACGGAATTATCGTCAAACCACGCAGTAACACTCTTTGCTTTATAGCTCGGTGCATTATACTGCTGGAACCAACAAGGCTCTGTTCCACAGCATTGCCCCAGAGTTAATGGGGCATAATTGTCCGGAATATCCAGTTGAGGTGCTGGTTAAAAGGTTTATCCACGATAACCAATGGGCCGGTACCATACCACGAAAAATAACCCCACACGAGTACACTGCCAGCTCCAAACTTGACCGTAGGAACAGTACACTGTGGTAAATGGCGTTCGTTCGGCTGCAGCCATACCCACACACGGCCATGAGACTGATGGATCGTGTATCTGGATTTATCAGACCATAGGATCCGTTTTCATTGATTTACAGTCCACGATAAATGTTCTTTACACAATGCTAAACGACGAGTAGCACTTCGAGGGGAAATGAAAGACTTATGAGCAGCCGCACGACCACAGTAACCCATGGATTAAAGTTTTCTGCGAATGGTACGTGTAGATACCGAGGTTTCAGCATTTTTACTCACCTGTATACTGAGGTCTTGCGCAGATCTCCGTCGATTAGCTGTAACGACTCTCCTGAGGCTTCGACGTCCTCTATCACTTATTTTCTTTGGTCTGCCGATACGTTTTGCTGCTTCAGGCACGTCATGTGTCTTCTACTTATTCAGTACATCCAAACAGTTAGTTGTCTTGTGTATGTTTAAATGCCTCTCAGTTTCTCTAATGGACAACCCACTAATATAACACCCAACAATCTTTCCTTTCTCAAAGTCAGTTGTCTGCCGCTGCGACATTTTCACTCAACCTCACAGTGCGATATGATCGCGGTCAGCTACAAGCTTGTTTTTATACAGTTTACAGCTGTACCGCGCATCTCAACAACGAAGCAGATCCGTTCATTTGCTTTTGAAGGGGTGTCCGGTTTCCATATATACACACACACTGAGTGGCGAAATTATTATGAACACCTGGTTAATACGTTGTTGTGCCACCTTTTCCCTCAATACTGCTTGAATTCGTTTTGTTATGTACTCTATTAAACGTCGCTGGTAAATGTCTTGGGGTGTATTAGCCCAAATGAGATGAAATGTACCCTCCAGCCTTTGAAGATTTTATGGCAGCGAAACAAGCTGCCTGATGCCTCTCTTTCGACTTCATCCAACAAATGTTCCATTCGATTGAGGTCCAGTATCTGAGGAGGACAATGTATCATGAAAAGTCTTCGTAATGGTCTTCAAACCATTAGCGTGCAATGTAAGCACTATGACATGGAGCACGTCCTGCGGTAAATATCCGTCTCTATTGAGATAAAACATCAACATAACTGAGTGGAGTTAGTCGGCAGCGATACTTAAATACCTTTAGGCGGTCAGACGTTGTGTGACGTGCCTGCCCCGCAGGACGCACACGACATAAAGGCAGATAGCAACAAGAACGAACGTCTGCGTAGCTCAGTTGGAAGAGCGACTTGTTCCGGAATAAATGGACTCGGGTTCTGTTCCCGGCGTGGACCAAACTGACGGAGAAATTTACTTCGTTATAATGGCGCCCAAACTTCCCGGATGACCCGGTCGTTAAAGATCTCGCAGTGGTGCGATGTTCTTTCCACACCGCGAGACAAGAAAAATAAGATAATCCCTTCTTCAGCGCTTCGAAAAATAAATGTGTGTGACGTTGCATTCCACACACACCAGACTGACTGGGAGTTCTCAAGTGTACGTTCTACAGCGGATGGCTGCCTGCAACTATTCACGGTCACGGCTGACCCGTGGGCCACTCCCCGGCCCTCTATCGGGGGGGGGTGACATTACGTGCCTGCCCCGCAGGACGCACACGACATAACGGCAGATAGCAGCAAGAACGAACGTCTGCGTAGCTCAGTTGGTAGAGCGACTTGTTCCGAAATAAATGGACTCGGGTACGATTCCCGGCGTGGACCAAAATGACGGAGAAATTTACTTCGTTATAGTTTCTCCATACGAATCAAAAGGACCAAACACTCCCACGAAAACATGTCCCATACCATAACGTTGACTCCGCCAGCTTGAAAAGTAGTGACGATGCAAGATGGGTCATTGCTTTCGTGTTGTTGTCTCCATATCCTTACCCTTCCATCTGCATGGTGTAGTTGAAGACGTGATTCGTTGAACCACATTACCCTTTTCCACTCATTTACTGTCCAATACTTGAATTCGTGAGCGAACTGGAAGCGTTTCTTCTTGTTCGCTGTAGATAGACCGTCAGCTTTTGTAGCCGTACGATGTACTCTGCCGCGAACTGTGAGTTCAGAGGCCATCGGATTTGGTCCCTGATTCTGATTATCTGTAATTTGACAAACTGATGCCCGTCTGTTGGACTGAATGAATCCGCCTACTGTCTGATGAGTGATTGAGCCTACAGTAGCCGTTGACGACCACACGACTTGCCCTCAGACCAGGTTTTTTGCTAAGTGGTCCACTTCTGTAAACTCTAACAGTCGCTGCCCTAGAACGTTCCACAAATGCAGCCGTTTCTTATGCTTTCCAACCGTAGGTTGTAGAAGCGGATATGCTCCATGTTTATCCGTCTGTCTGTCTGTCCGTCCACACGATAACTCGCGTACAAATGGTTCGATTTCGATGAAATTTTATTATGTGGTAGGGGACAACCTGGGCACGAACCCTATTGAAAATGAGCGAAATGGGGTCATGGGTCAGGACATAGGAGTGGGACCCATTCCATCTCCGTTATGCGTCATAGCTTACGTAAAAATGTTTCGATTGCTACAAAACTTTATCATGTTGTTCTGGAGGTTAGTATGTTGGTTCCGGAGGTACACTGAACCAATTCTGGTTAATATGGTCGAAATGGAGTCAAAAGTCAGGGCACAGGAGTGAAATTTATTCCACAGCCATTATCTTCATAACTTGACTGAAAATGCTTCTATTGCGACAAAACTTTAGTATGTTGTTCCGGAGGTATACTGAACCAATTCTGTTGAATAATGTTTAAAATAATCGAAATGGAGTCAAAGGTTAGGACACAGGAGGGAGATTTATTCCCCAGCAATTATCCTCATAACTTGAGTAATGATTCCTGGTATGTTGGAAAGCGTATCATAATTAATGCATTGCATGATTTTACTAACTTGTTGTAATGCTCGCACCAATACTTCAGACACGTACGACCATTCCAAGTTTAAAGTAACTTCAAGTAGAAACAATTCAGCTGTCTCTATGTAATTACATAGCTACGCGATGGATATTGTGACGTCATATTAACAATCCTCTAATGAAAGGCATGCTTCCAACCCAAAACAGTTGCTGTGATTGCTCAATATGCGTTTCATTAGGCCAGTGTTGTATTGTAATACAAGAATTTACAGTCAGGTACGCCGCAAAACAAACGAATAGTTCAAAATACATGTAAATGACACAAATGTGTCCTCGTTTATTTGTAGAGTATACGCCACGAAATAAAGCTAAACACGAGTCAATCTAAGTTTTAAATAAAAGTAAACTTCTTTCAGGAGAGTAGCTAAGATTCGCTTGGAAAATGTAAATTTCCAAACGAGATGAGAAATTAGAATTTTTCTTTCAGTCAGAAATTTTACATTTTTATTATTCATATCCACGAAATGTAAACTTATATTTCATGCATTGTTCATTTCTCCATTTACTTGCCTTTACTTTTCCTCGAAGTGCTTTCACTTGAATGGTTAATAACATGTTTTTCAATGTATTTACCGCGGGAGGAGAATGTTCCTTAATATTTACACAGACGGGAATTATAAGTAGCACTCAAAGCTTTTGGAAACATGAATAAATTGAAAACGCATTCCTTTTCACATCGAAAGCAAAAGAATCAGATTCACACTATTGCGTGCATATAAATTATTGCAATTTTAAAATTAATTGCATTTGCATTTTTACTTTGTTCATATCAACACATCTTTCTTAATTTCTGTTGTATATATGTGTGTATTTCACTTCAAAGAAATACGTTTGCGATTCAACTTTACGTCATTTATTATTAAGTGAAATAAAACACTTTTTCTTCCATAAAATATAAAAATTCATCGAAGATTATTATAGCTCGATTGAGGATAAAACGGCAATGAATACTGAATTTCAGCGTTTGTTGAAATAATTCATAACATCTTTTTAAGTCAGTAAGCCAGTAAAAATACTGTTTTTATTGTAAGCAACGCAACATGAAAGGTTTCAGAAACCCCGAGGCTAAGTTCTGAACTTTAACAACAAATGTAAAATCGATGGATCTCACTACCTTTTCACTGAAGCTTTTTTTTTTTCTCTCCAGTCAATAATTTATTCATTCTATCAAATTTAATGATAAAAACGAAGATTATTATCAGTTAACTGTAGACCCTCTATACAAGTTCCAAATGCTTATATCGCAGTATAAATCCCTTTATTCAGTGGTGTACACATACACCCATACAGCACAAAACGTTTCAGATATGTATCAGTAATGTTACAATCTCTCATTTTCGTTACACCTTCACAGATATCTTACAATTACGTTTCAGCAACATCTATTTTGGAACATAGTACATTACGGTTGCGTTAAAAATAGCATTCACCGATACTACTGCTTTATACAGTAGTTTCCATTGGACATAATTGCTACCTTGATGTTACATTCCGGCGATATTTAAGATTTCTGGTTTGGCAACGGCGTGGATGCACATGCGCATTTATACCATTTCACCGAAGCACTCTCGTAGTCGTATTTCTACGAGCTACTGGGATATTCTTTGGTAATACTGTCGTACTCGAGTTACCTAGTTAGTTGATTTAATATTTCATCTTTTTTTTTTTTTTTTTGTGATTCAAGATCGGAAAGTAGGTACTTGTTTTGATTATTATAATTTTTAAATTCTGAAAAGCATTTTATAAAATCTAAGTAATGGCTGTGTTGTTGTATTAGTATACTATACCAGCATGTCTTTTTTTTTTTACTTGAAGCTGAGAAATTTCATATTGGTAGGCATTTAGAGAAATGTCGAATTTGAATTTCTTTCTTTTTTTCGCTGAAATATAGTCTATTCCACATGTACATTAGAAATTCGACACCCACATTTGGGACCGATTTTTATTTCTTTTCCTATCAATATATAAACGCCGCCACTGTTCCCAGTGGACACCGGACTGCGTTGAACCTGTGAAAACGTAAACAACTTGTAATACGGACTGTTGTATAGCTTTTGAAACAGCTGTCGAGTGAAATAGTTTTTATTGTGATTTTACAAAGTTTAATTAAAATTATAATTATCAACGTAGTAAATACGTAACAGTAATATGATGATGTCACAAATATCTTTCAAATACGTAAGAGTAATGTAACGAAGTTACAAATATCTTAAGATTGAAAATGCTGACAAAGCACGGTAACATTTTTTTTTTTTTTTTGGAGCCCAAAGCACACACACCACATCCCTAAATTATCTTTTAAAAAACGTAAGATTTAAAATACGTCTTTATTTACAATTTAAAAACATGGTAGATAAAAGCTCTGGCAAGCACTTTCGCGACCACTATGGCCTCATCATCAGGACGATGAGTGAAACCAAATTAGAACGGCACAAGGTTAAATGGTGACAAATAGGAGCACAAGAAATACACATTATGTAAATGAAACACATAAGTCATTGCCATTCACTACAAATTATTACAAGTATTTGTAATTACTCAGGTTCCTCCTCCCGTAATTACTGTAAAACCAGGTTTCTCCAGGCCGTGGGAATGTACACGGGCACGTCCTCATTAAAGCATTTCGGTCCAAGTTTTATGAAATATAGAATCGCAGTAAAGAGCATGAACTTTTATCTACCATGTTTTTAAAATGTAAATAAAGGCGTATTTCAAATCTTTCGTTTTTTAAAAGATAACATAGGGATGTGGTGTGTGTGCTTTGGGATCCAAAAATGTTACCGTGCTTTGACAGCATTTTTAATCTTCTTGCCGACAATTAGCACGAAATATCTTTCAAATACGCAACAGTAACATGAAGTTGGTATGTTGAAGTTACAAAGACTTTTCACTGTAACGTATCGGTTATGTTTTAAAGCCATGTAACGTTTGAGTACATTTGGACGTAACCGTAAGGTTTCTGAAATACTACTGTTACATTTCGCAACGTATCTGAAAAGTCTCAATGTTTCAGTGCTACGTACTTGTAACATATACGAAATATTCTGTGTTGTGTGGGCAGGGATTTATAAAAATAATGGAAACACTTACTGTTTGTGGAGAATATTTTATTGATAAAATGCAGGCCCACCTCCGGTTTTCAAAACAGGGAGGTATTACAAAAAACAGTTCCTTTCCTCCTCCCCGCAGCAATTTTTCTCCTTTCTGCCCCGTTTCCTTTCGGTTAGGTATGTGTATGTACAGTACAACTCGCTTATAGCAACCCGTATTTAGCGAGATTTAACGAGCAAAACAAAAACTTTTGTTCGGTATAATGTTAATTCAAAGCTAATTTGATCGTTTATAAAGAACAAAATTCAGTGAAATCCCGGGATTTAACGAGGAAGAGAAAGGCTCGAACAAGAAAAGCAACAAAATGGATCATTTTAAACAAGCAAAATAACAATATGGATCACTTTGAACAAGCAAAGTAACAAAATGAATCACTTTGAACAAGCAAAGTATCAAAATTTAATGAAATTCTACAAGGGGCATCCTGAAAGTAAAGCCTTCTCCTTAACAACTTTTGAAACTTTAAAGTGATTTTAATAAAACTGCACTGACATACACTATGATATGCTATCAATGTGAGAACAAATGTTTTTCAGAATCGGAAATAAAGATCATGAAGGACAGAAAAAAGCAGCGAGCCGTAATTGAATTTCTGGAAAAAGAGGGATGTGAGATTCCAGAAATCCACAGAAGACTCCTGGGGGTGTATGGAGCTGCCAAAATCGATATCAGTAATGTCCGAAGATGAATGATGAGGTTTCGAGAGGGAGAAAGTTCAGTGTCGGAAAAACAACGGAGTGGAAGACCCGCAGCTGTAGTGACAGTTGCCAACAGACAACGAGTGAAAGACCTCATCACAGCTGATCGTCGTTTCACCATTCAGAGTTGCAATAATAAACAGTGCTCACTATGTGCAGACATCGAAGAAGCTAAAGGAAGCCATCAGAAAGAAAAGACGTGGCATTCCACTTTATAGTGTTATTTTACACCATGACAACGCACGTCATCACACCTCAAAGGAGTCTTCACAGGCTATTGTCCAAATGGCGTGGACGGTGATGCTCCAACCCTCCTACAGGCCTGATTTGGCTCCCTCAGATTTTTTTCCTGTTTGCCACTATGAAAACCACCCTTCGTAAGGAATATTTTGACGATGTGACAGGCGTTAAACTGGCGGTGAATTCTTGGGTGAAAAGACAGCCTCAGGGATATTTCCAAAATTGATTTTACCAATGGGTTCAAAGATGGGGGAAATGTATAGAAAGTGATGGACAATACTTTGAACAGGCTAGCATTATTAACAATATGTTCAAGTATTTTGCCACCAAGTTTCACATTTTTGCTGCTACAAATAAAAATCTTATGAGGGACGAGGCATTACTTTCAGTGTGCCCTTTGTATATTTAACGACGCAAAGAAAATATGCTGCGCACTGTCTTGGAATAAAGGAACAGAAATGGTGGCACACAGAACGAAAGTTCAGCATTCCAGGGGAATCATTTTGTGCTAGTATAAGAATGTTGATAGGAAAGCAATGAGGAAGGAGCACATCAACTGCTCAACAAGCGAGTTATACAAAAGACGCTTTCTACCACCACTCCAAGAGGCTATGCATTGGGTGTATTGCGTTAATAGGGTTGAAAACAGGCCACCTACTTCTAGAGAAAAAGATGATGATTGGGCTTACGCACATATAAGAGGATTTCCGAGCGACAATCGCAGAAAACGATATGGAAGTAATAGAATGGGTATCGCACCGGAGGGGAAACAGGAGATAGTAATTCTTGGAATTGTGTCAATTTTTATTCTCTTTTGGTGGGTTTAAAGACCAGCGTGAGCAACTCGATTAGCTATACGCAGTCGACCGTCCCTAATTTAGGGCCAATGGTTTCAGGAAAAGGTGAGAGCAAGAGCCCTAAGACAAACACAACATCCATGCGTCATCGGGATTCGAACCCATACCCACCTCGGGTGAATGGTCAGAACTCAGAGCTCATACCACTGCACCACCGAGTCATCCCTGTTTCTCTTTCCAAGCGTACGCTGCGCTGGAAGGATCGCTGATGCTTGGCCTCATGGGTATTTTTTGGTTCAATGATGGTCAGTCTCACGTGTCCATCAAGCGGACTATACTTGAAAGACTTAATTAACTATATGTAATATTAATGTAGTTAATTAATTAAATCTTTCATGTATATCCAATTGCTTACGAATATAAACTGAAGTGCCGAAAGTCATGGAATAGCAGTATGCGAATTTTTAACTGGTGCTGCCGTCGTATAAAGACTTGGACGGACACCACGAGTTTTATCAATTGCGAGGTGTAATCTCGTGAGTCAGATGGAACAACCACTAGTAGGACTATGGCAAACAGACTTGAATTATCGAAGTTGGAACGAGGCATGGTAGTGGGAACCAGACGGATGGGACATTCCATTTCCTAAGTTGTGTAAGCATTCAGTTTTCCTCGATCCACGGTGTCACGTGTGTACCGAGAATACCTCATGGAAGGCATTACCACACACCGTGACAAGCGCAGTGGCAGACCACGGGTGTTCAATGACCTTGACCAGCGGCGTCTGACCAGGGTTGTCCATGCCAACAGACAAGCGACACTAGCTCAAATAACATCCACATTCAATATAGGAGGTACAGGAGACGTATTCATAAGATCAGTGCAACGTAATTCAGCGTCCATGGTGTATGGGAGCATAAGACACACAACGCCTCACCTGGGCTCGTGAACACGGTAATTGGACCCTGGAAGACTGGCAACAAATGGCGTGTTCCAATGAGTCACACTACCGTTCTTACCAGCTGATGGTAGGGTTCGGTTGTGGCCATAGACCCAAGCTGTCAACATGGCACTGTGCATGGTAGTGGTGGTTTCATACATGTGTGGAGTGTCTTTACGTGGCACGGTTTGGATCCTGTGGTCCTTGTAAACACGTCATTAACCGGTAATCGCTTTGTTGCTCTGTCGGGTGACCATTTGCACTCCTTCATGGACTTCATGTACCCCAACGACAAAACACTATGTCATTGGGCCGAAGTTGTCTAAAATTGGTACGAGGAGCATTCTGAACAGTTCCGACGAATGGTGTGGCCACCAGTGGGCGCCCGACATGAATCTAATAGAGCACTTATGGGACGTGGTGGAAAGGTCCATTCGCACCCAAGATTCTGCACCTACAAATACCAAGGAACTGTGGGATGCTATTCAGATGACATGGCAAATATATCTCTCCAGAAGTCTTCCGACCACTCGTGAAATCGATGCCACGTCGAGTTGCTGCACTTCGGTGGCCTAGAGGAGGTCCTACACGGTACTAGGTACGTATACAATGACTTTTGGCAATTCTGTGTATAACGTAAGCATATTTTTTCATGGTTGGATTCTTCACCCTAAAACGGATTTAGAGAGCACCCGGATTTAACGAAGGTTTGTTGCTGTCCCGAGCTCCTCGTTATAAGCGAGTTCTACTGTGTGTGTAATATACTGAATATATATATATATATATATATAAAGTATTGCAAATCATTGAAACTCACACAGGACCGAATGCTTAATCCAAGATGAAATAAAAAACTAAGTAGGTAAATAATATAATAAGTATAATGAATAAAATATAGGGCCAATCTCTTCAGGGGAACACTGGCCCTTGTGACCTTTCGATACGGGTATAGGCAAAATGTTGAAAGCCACCCGTGTATTCACGAGGTCACCGAAACATGTAATCAAGCTCAACAACCAAGCCAAGAAATTATAAAAAAAAACGGAAACAACAATATTCACTAATATCATTGTAGATCAAATCAGAGATATATTAAGACAATAGAACGCCATTCCAGACATTTAGACGCTAGATATCCAACCAAGTCAATATCAGTTATTGGAGTGTATTAGACTTTTGTGCCGTAAGTACTAGGTGTAACAGAAGATACATATATATATATATATACATTATCTACCAACAAGTAATTGGACACCCCTGCAATCGACGATATCTGCTGTCCTGATACACGTCACGACCGCCGCTGTTAAATATCGTGTGGGAAACAACAACGCAACCAGTCGCATGCAAGATGCCACGCAGTTCGAAGCTCACTTATTTCGAGAAAGGTGTAATCGTCGGGTATCACAGAAATAGCCGATTCATACGTGACATATCCAGCGAGTTGAAGTACCCAAAATCGACAGTGGCCTACGTGATTGGCAAGTGGAAGATGAGAGGTGACTGTCGGAATGTGCCACGACCCGGCAGACCAACAAAACTGGGAGTCAGAGACCGATGGGTGCTGGCCAGAGAAATTCGAAAGAACCGCACCAAATCGAAGGGCCACATCCGCGAGGAGTTTCAACAGGCATCCGGAAGTGTTCTTTCGATGAATACCATCCGTAAGGAAGCCCTATCTGCTCGGCTATCATGGACGTGCAGCCACCCACAAGCCTTTGATCACCAAGTCCAATAGCTTTGCTCAGCTAACGTGGTACAAAGAACGTCGACAGTGGACCGTTGAACAGTGGAAACAGGTTCTCTGGAGCGACGAATCAAGGTTCACCCTCTACCGTTCGGATGGCAAGGTCTGGGTTTGGCGTCTTCCTGGAGAACGCCTCCTGCCGGAATGTATTGTGCCAACTGTGAAGTTCGGCGGCAGTGTAATTACGCTATGTGGGTGTTTCTCCTGGTATGGCACGGTACATTTGGTCGCAATTCCTGGTAGACTCATCGCCGAGACCTATTGCACCGTTTTGGATGACCATGCGCTTCCTACGTTGTGGCAGTTTTACGGGGTGGACCCATGTTACTTTCAGGATTATAATGCCACCTCTCATGTTGCGAGGTCTACCATGGCTTGGTATGGTGACAATGGGGTTAATCGAATGGACTGGCCTGCGCAGAGCCCGGATCTTAAACCTATCGAGCACCTCTGGGACGAGTTGGAGCGTCGACTTAAGGGGTGCCCCCACCGTCCGAAATCGGTGAAGGAACTGACCTGTCTTCTCCAAGCCGAGTGGAAGAAAATACCGTTAGCCGTCGTACAGCGCCTGGTTGAGAGTATGCCCAAGAGGGTCGCAGCTGTAAACGCTGCTCGTGGAGGCTCCACCAACTATTGAAGGTGAATAAACTTCGTTTTCCTTTGCTATCACAGGTGTCCAATTCCTTGTTGGTAGATAGTGTATATATATATATATATAATAATCATCATCATCATTGTCAAGTACTATCAATCCACTGCTGGACGAAGGTCTCCCCAAGCCTCTTCCACAAAGGCCTGTCTTGTGCCAGTCTCCTCCAGGTTACTCCCGCATACTTTCGAATTTCATCCACTCATCTCCCGTGTGGTCTTCTTCTGGGTCTTTTCCTATCCCTTGGAATCGAAACTAAAATTTCGGCTGTCCATCGATGGTCTGCCTTTCTGGCAGTATGTCCAGCCCATTGCCGTTTCAGGGATTTTACTCTGATCATGATGTCTTCCACTGTTGTCATTTTTCTGATCCACGAGTTCCTCTTCTTATCTCTTCTGGTTACACCATGCATATACCTCTCCATGCTTCTTTGAGTTGTCTGCAGCCTTTGTATGTCTCTTTTAGTTAAGATCCACGTCTCTGCACCACACGTAAGCACTGGACGACGCATTGATCGAACGCTTTTCTTTTAAAACATAATGGCATATTGCTCTTGAAAGTTATGCTGTTTCTTCCAAATGCTCTCCAGGGAAGTTTTATACGCCGATTAATTTCTTCATCAATGTGACCCTCACCTGATACCTGCTGTCCAACATAAACGTACGTATCTGTTATCTCCAGCTTTTCTCCATCAATCGATAAATCTTCATTTCTTGTAAACGCATTGTACATCACTTTTGTCTTCTGAAAGTTCACTTTTAATCCCACTTCTTTCCTCTTGTCAGCAAGTTCCTGGATCATATTCTGCAGCTCTGATGGGTAGTTACAAAAATGACTACGTCATCAGCAAAACGAAGGTCAGTTAGATAATCTGCGTTAATTTTTCTCTCTTTGTTTTAACAGTTCAGTGATTGAAAGACATTTTCCAATGTAGCATTAAAGAGCTTGGGAGATATGGTGTCACCTTGTCTCACTCCCTTCCCAATTTTTATGTGTGCTGTATTCTCAAATAGCCGAATCTTTGCACTAGCATTTTCATAGATGTTATTAATAATATTAATATATATATATGTACACTGAAAAGCAACTGAATTAGAGACAGCTGGCGTTATGCAAATATGCGCTTTGTGGGCGGCTCTGTAAACGGAAACGACATGACGTATGCAGTGATCCGACAATATAAGGAATGATGCGACGGGAATCAGTAAGAGTCGCACGCAGTATGGGTAAGACGAAGGATCTAGGCTCATTTGACCGTGGGCAAATTGTCGAGGCCCGACAAATGGGTCACTCCATCTCGGAAGTCGTGCAGGCACTGGGATTTTCACGAGCCACTGTGTCACGGGTGCACCGTGAATACACCCAATCCGGTAAAACCATATCTGCAAGGGCCAACTGCCGTAGACAACATTGTGTGGATGAGCGAGGTCATCATCGGCTAGCTCGCATTGTAACAGCGGATAGACGGACCACAGTGCAAGAAATCACTCGGCACTTTAACGCTGGTGCACAAAAACGTGTAAGCAGCCACACCATCCAGAACCATCTCCTCTCTATGGGGTACAGAAGCCATCGTTCCACGAGGGTACCGCTGCTGACCGCATATCAGAGGGTGCAAAGATTAGCATGGGCGTGGAAACATCGCCACTGGACCCTAGATATGTGGGAAAATGTTGCCTGGACTGATGAGTCGAGATTCACGTTGGCACATGGTACATGCGGATGGCAGGATACGAGTAACGCGCAAACCACATGAAGCGATGGATCCTTCTTGCCAGCAGGGTACTCTTCAAGTTGGTGGGTGTGGCATTGTCGTCTGGGGACTGTTTACGTGGACTGAAATGGGACCCATGGTACGTGTGACATCGTCCCTCACAGGTAAACGTTACCGGGATATCCTGGACGACTATTTGCTTCCATTTGTGCGTCTTCAACATCCCACTGGGGACCTCATCCTGCAACAAGACAATGCAGCTCCCGAATTGTATGCAAATGGTTGGATGAACACTCCACCGACGTGACCTCGGTTCCTTGGCCAGCTAAGTCACCTGACCTCAATCCCATCGAGCACATCTGGGATGCCATCGAAAGAGATGTTCGAGGCTCTGTTCCCCCTCTATCAAATCTTCGTGAACTGTGGGAGCTTGTTCAGGGGTCGTGGATCCGTATGGCTTCCCAACGCTTCCGGTGTCTTGTCGAGTCCATGCCGAGACGAATCGCCTCCGTTATCAGGACGAAAGGTGGTGCTACACGTTACTAGACAGGTATCTCTAATTTAATTGCTCTTCAGTGTATAAGCAGCCCTGACGGCCGTACACATCGGCGGTGATTGTGCTTTTTCCCGGCAGCAGCTCCAAAACCACGACACCCCGCATATCCCACAAACAGACAGACAGGACCTTACGTGTGTGTAAGCCGGTTTTAGGTGTCGGCATGGGCTTCTGTTATGGGTTCAACCACTGTTTCTGGGTATTAATATTGTCAAAGGGGACCATATTTCTCGTTACCTGTCACAACTTGGTCACGTGCATGCAGAGAAACGCATGCACTCATGAAATTTGCTTTCTGCTCAATTGTGAGTTGTTGGAGCACCCAAACTTTCCTCTTCTGCACCTTGTTTTCCAAGTTGACGCAAGTGCGTGATAATTCTCGTGTGGGTAGTTTCTAGCAGTTTGGCCAACTCACGTGTTATCAAATGTCAGTCGGTCTCCACTAAGGTCTTCATCATGTCCATATCTACTGTTGCAAGTATTGTGGCTTTGAGACGATCTGACAGGTAACAATTTCCCTCTCGAAACGAATCGAACCAACGATATCACTGACGATGTGATATGGCATTGGGGTACACACATGACAATGTTTCTTACAGCACTTGCGGGGGTGCTACTGAGACGAAACTCAAACAACATGCAATGGTGGATGTGCTCTTTGTCCATTTCCATGTTGGCTGACGCTTACACTCTTTGTTTTCCGACGGCTAACTGCCACTGACTTAAGCCACCTACCTGCCAATCTCAGTGGCCATTGTGCGCCGTGGCAGGAGCTTGGACATTACTTACTTTCCAGCCCAATATTGTCTTATGTTCTAGTACTCTGCCTTTTACTTTTAATCCATGCCTGGAAAAATATTTATTTGAGTTGGTTTAAACATTTCAGTTTACAGCCTTTCCAGTAGAATTTTCAGATTCTCAGACTGCAGATTTTAGTAGAGTAAAACAGTTACTTTAAAGAAGTACTTCAGAAAAGGCGCATCGGCGTTATGCGTCCTTCGTTTAGCTTTAAGCTATTGTTCTGTGTGCGTGCGTGCGTGTGTGTGTAATTAGAAGCCAGCTCCTCAGACCACACGATCACCGAGGTAACAGGTTCACTTCCAAATGTGGATTAGTATTTATTCAGATTTAAGGTGTTATCCCTAAAATAATGAGAATGTTCGTTTAAAAACAATAACACATACACTATACTGGCAAAGGTCACCGGCACCTAGAAGAGAAACACAACATAACATTTATTGACATACATTAGTACGGTGTCGGTCCACCTTTGGCATTAATGCATGCGCTGACCCTTCGAGACATGCTTTCGACAAGGTTTTGGAACACAGCGATAGGTATGCGCTTCATAATGCTGCCGCTAACTGTTGCTTAGTAGTAGGTTTTGGTCCCAAGTTTCTTATGCGACGCTCTAATTCATCCCATAGGGGCTCAATGTGATTAAGATCAGGGCTCTGTGCTGCCAATACGGAATTATCGTCAAACCACGCCGTAACAGTCCGTGTTTTATGGCTCAGTGCATTATCCTGCTGGTACCAACAAGGCTCGGTTCCACAGTATTATCACAGAGTTGGTAGGGCATAATTGTCCAGAATTTCGAGGTAATTGACAAGCTGGTTAACAGGTTTGCCCACGATAATCAATGGGCCAGGACCATACTACGAGAAACACCCCGCACGCGTACACTGCTAGTTCCAAATTTGACCGTAGTAACAGTACACTGGGATAAATAGCCTTCTTCCGGCTGCTGCTATACCCACACACGGCCATCAGACTAATGGATCGTGTATCTGGATTCATCAGTCCATAGGACCCGTTTCCATTGATCTGCGGTCCACGATAAATGTTCTTTACTCCATGCTGAACGACGAGTAGCATTCCGATTAGAGATGAAAGGCTTATGAGAAGCAGCACGACCAGGTAACCCAATGGACTGAAGAGCTCTGCGAATGGTACGTGTACATACCGAGGTTCCAGTATTTTTACTCACCTGAACACTGATATCATGTGTAAATACACCGTCGATTAGCTGTAACGATTCTCCTGAAGCTTCGACGTCGTCTATCGCTGCTTTTCTTTAGTCTGCCGGTACGTTTTGCTACTTCAGGCACGCCATGTGTCTTCCACTTATTCAGCACATCCAAAACAGTTGACTTGGGTATGTTTAAGCACCTTTTGGTTTCTCTTATGAACAACCCACTAATATAACACCCAAAAATCTTTCCTTTCTCAAAGTCAGTTCTCTCCAGCCGCGACATTTTCACTCAACATCTATAACGAAGAAATTTTCTCCGTCATTTTTATCCGCGCCGGGGCTCGAACCCGGGTCCCCTCATTCCGGAATAAGTCACTCTACCAACTGAGCTACGCAGACGTTTTATTCTAATTCCTATCTGCCTTTATGTCGTGTGCGTCCTTCTGGCAGGTACGTCACATCTCCTGGTACGTTACACATCACAGAACGATATGATCGCATTCAGGTGCAGGCTTATTTTTATAGCGTTTGTAGCTGTACCGCGAATCTTAACAACACAGCGGATCCCTTTATTTGCTTGTGAAGGGGTGTCTGGTGACTATT
Source organism: Macrothele yani (assembly GCA_039090855.1). Lineage (NCBI taxonomy): Eukaryota > Metazoa > Arthropoda > Arachnida > Araneae > Macrothelidae > Macrothele > Macrothele yani. Next base: position 65,208,542 of record CM077028.1, on the reverse strand, counting down.
ATCAATATAGTGTACATAAGGTACCAGTTCATTAGGCATACCCGTTCTCGTCGTTTCACTCAAATGCGCGCGGCAGCACTGAGCTCCGTGTGCGGTATAAATCCGGTAGATCAGCAAGTGGGGCATCAATCAGTTAGTGTTCATCTGAGGATTGGGCAACTTTAAACGTGGCATGAAAATTGGTCCCAAGTGTCCTGGTTTAATCTCATTTCCCCTACAGCTGTTCTCCTGGATTTTTCATGCCCAAACATAGCTAGAATTTAACAGTGAACGTCGCAATCGGGAGTCCTGTGAATACAAGTACAAATAGCTGATGGATCAAAGGGGTCAAGAAGAGACTGACGAGTATCGCACGAGCGAACACACGGGCCACAGCTTAGCAGATCACTGCAGAATTCAGCACTATCCGTCCATGTCGCGAATAGGTGGTAGCAGCTGACGACCATATCACTAGTCTTCTTTGACCGTTCTGGTTCACCAGATGTTTTAGTAAGCAGGATACTAGATTGCTGGAAGTTGTTGGCTTGTTGCTCTATTCATATTGTATAAACCCTTGCTGTTGTGCACGAAAAACCCAGAAAAAGGTTGCCTGGTAGAGGTTCGAACCATCACTCCTGGTGCTAGTTAGTATACCACTTTCAAAGTCTCTCAGATTACTCGTTTTGCCTATTGAGACCCTTAATCGAACTCCAGCTGAACTGATCTGCCCGATTTATACTGAACACCTGGATCACTTGCCGTCTTACGTGTTGGAGTAAGCTATTGTGACGAGGCCGGGTGTGCCTAATTAACTGGAGAAACAGTGTACATACTATTTCCAAAAGTATTCGGGTACCTAATTGTTGTTTCAAGAAACATTTTCTCAAATGCTAAGAACATAGATGTGTCATCTCTGCTTTTAATGGGAAAGGCAAGACTTTGGGGCAGGCGTTCTACCAAATTTCAATAAATGGGTTACCCTGCCTTTAATGAGAAAGGCAAGCTTTCTGGGCAGACTTTCTAGCACATTTCCATAACACTCCTACGCCTAGAATATTCCTCCTCTCAACCTAGAAAGCTACTTCCAAAGCTAATTTGAAGGAAGAGAGAAGAGAGCGGTGATCACGATTCTATTCAGTGTTTCAAAGTGTCCTAAAGACTTGCTGTTCTCCTGATTTCGAAATGTTGAGCAGTCCAGCCAAAAATTTAAAAGTTGTTCTCTACAAACCAATCCTCTTCAGAGCATACACTGTTGCGTGGAGCATAGTCATTCTGAAGCAAACAGCGCGAAATACAGGGTGCGGCAGCGTTCATAGTGTAATTTGCCGCGTGTCGTACAATGACGTCATGTATCAAATGCGCGCCCGATGAAGCGGCATTCTTATGTCAATGAACTGTCATTTTGTTTTTTGTTCGGCATGGTGAGCTGGACGGCTGAACATCATGCTTTCGCTGTTGAAACGTATTTCAAGAATAACGATTCTATAGTTATCATACAGCGTCTATTCAAGCGACATTTCAAAGTGGGACGTCATGGGAATGTGCCAGTTGGTCGCACCATTGCAAGGTTGGTAAGTTCCTTTAGATTTACAGCATCGGCTTGTAATCGTAAACCAGTAGGTAGCGAAAGGACGTGCAGACACCGGAAATGATTGAAAATGTTCGTGCTGCAATCTTGCGTAGCCCTAAAAGATCCGTTCGGCAACACTCTTACAGCTTTGCACATTTCCGATCGTTCATTCGGGAGAATATTTCATGGAGGATCACCATTTTCACCCTTGTAAGCTCCAAATTGTTCAAGAAATCAAGTCTCAAGATTTGGTTGCAAGCGAAAATCTTCGGCTAAGGGATGTCACCATAACAGCTTTATTCTGGTGACATCTCTTGGCCGCCCGGTCCCCCGATCTAACATGTTTTGATTTTTTTCTTATGGGGGCACCCCAAGAAAGAAGTCTTCCAAACACGTTGTGCCACCATATTGGAATTAAAGGGCCGTATCAGAGCTGCCGTCACCAATATCCCTGGCGATATGTTACGACGAGTAACGGACTCCTTCCAATGCCGCTTAGAAGAATTTGTGGTACAGCGGGGCCGCCATTTGACAGGGGTCATATTCAAACATTGACTGATCAATGGCATTTTTGTAACTAGTATTTGACATAGAAAGTAATAAATAAAAAAACATTTGTTCGCTTACTGTGCGATTTTATTAATACGCTATCAACGCTGTCGCACCCTGTGCTTTCACAATGCAGGGAATGCAGAATTGAACAGGATATCAACGTAGAAATGAAACTTCATGGTTTCAGGTACAACAAGGAATGGATAAAATCAAAAGCAGACAAAACAGCTCCAAACCATTTCAGAGTCGCCACCAAAATCTTACTTAATCTCCTTTAATTTAACTCTTGGACCTCTAATTTAACATTCCTTTTAAATTTCTGTTTTCTTATATAAATTTCTTTATTTCTCAGTTCAAAAGTTTCTTACAGAACGGTATATTACTTCCCCGAGCAGCTTGTACTTTTTGGCAAAGCTGGCAGTGAGTCAGCAGGAAATAAATATACTGCGTAGAGTGGACATGGGAAGGAATGGAGTCGTGGAACGAAGAGATGAAAAGGTTCGTCAAGAGCCGCAGACAAGACTAATATCAGCACAGAGAGTTGAAGTGATGAAAAAGAAACTCGGCGCCCCAGTGGACTTTGCAGCATTGGAAACGCATTTCATGGACTGATGAATCACGCTTCACTCTTTGGCAGTCCGAGCGAAGAGTATGGATGAGAAAGGGTGCCAGGTGATCGCTACCCGTCCGACTGCACTGAGCCAACTGAGAACTTTGGTTGAGTAAGCATCATGCTCTGGGGGCTGTTTTTTCATCGCTTGCCCCCTCCCCCATTAAGTTCATGTATTCAGAAATCTCAACGATGTGGTTTACAGTGACATTCTCGACAATCAATTCTGTGCTCCCAACATTACGGCAACAACTCCTTGAAGACGTTTTCCTTTACCAAGAGGACAATGCCCCGCCGGCAATGCGCGGTCCGTGCAGGAATGGTTTGATGAAATGGGTGTGAAAGAATTTGACTCCCCTGCACAGAGTTCAAATCTCAACCCCATGGAATACTTTTGGGATGAATTGGAACGCCAACTGCAAACGAAGAGGACAATGCACCACTGGCGACGCGAGGTCCGAGCACGAATGATTTGATGAGATGGATGTGAAATAATTTGTCTCGCTTGCACACAGCTCCTATCTGAACCGCATGGAGCACCTTTGGGATGAATTGGAATATCAACTGCAAGCCAAGAGAACAATGCATCGCCGGTAACGCAAGGTCCGTGCAGGAATGGTTTGATGGGATGGGTGTGAAAGGATTTGACTTGCCCTCACACAGCTCCTATCTCAACTCCACATTAATTTTGCACTTAATCATCTCACCTTTGGGATGAATTGGAACGCGAACTGCGAGCCCGGCCGAACAGTCCGACATCAATGACCGACCTGCGTGGCGGTAGAATCGAAGGCAATTCCGCCAAAAAAGTACCAAAATCTTGCGGAAAGCCTTCGGAGCACAGTGGAAGTTGCGATAGCAGGAAAGGGTAGACCAACTCGATATTAATTCCTTTCCTATTTTAGGGAGTTTGTGGATAGGCAAGTGTGCGGATAATTTTTATTCGATTGTGAATCTTAGCACCGTAGTTTCCAACTACATATATTATAAAGAGCAATTTGCCATTATGCCTCAAAAGGAAAATGCTGAATCAATGCATCTTTCTAATTCTTACTTATCAAACATGGACCTTAACTAAAAATGGCATTCAGAGTCTGCGGACAACTTAAACAGAGTTCCCACTATTTTTCTACCACAAAAAATAAGGACTTTTTAAACACATCTCACCAATTTTTTTCAAGTCCTTACCAACTGCAAACACAACAAAGACCCAAATACTTTTGCACATGACTTATTTATGCAAATTCAAGTAATGCCGATTGGGTTTGCAATATTTTTCTATATAATTTAAGTTAGAGTATGTAATAAAATTGATCTTGTGCAATTTAAAAGAGTTCTGCTGGGATCAAATCAGTTCTCCTATGTGAGAGAATAATCACATATGCAATAAAGGATGCGTACGGTGAATTACAAAATTGTGGTTAAAGTTATGAGTCGAAGATTTGAATTTTGCACTTAATCATCTCATAGTTTAAATTGCAAATCCACAATCAAATTTAGGAGTTGGAGACTTGAATTTTGCACTTAATTTTCTCTCGGTATAACTGAACAATCATTTCTCGCATACACAAAAAGGGGAAATACAAAAGCGAGTTGTCAGTTTCAAGAAATGGTGATGGGACTTGTACAAACAATAATATCAAGAACCTGCTGGATGTGTGTTACTTACGAAACCCATGGTCCTTCAGTTCTTTCAACAAATTACTTATCTCATATTGTCCTGTGCTTTTCCACGGACTTTCAGCTGACATCAACACAGTTAATCAGAAGCAGAAGTTCTACACACTACATCATAGTTTCTGAATTTCATGCTGCCAGTTATAAAACATAAATGCTTTCTAAATGTCTTTAGGAATGTTTTTTTTTAAGTTAAGGACTTTCAGGTATCCTGAAATATTTAAGCACCTTTAAGGACTTTTACGGATTTATAAGGACAGTGAAAACCCTGTTAAAGAAGCATTCAAAGATACATGTTTGGTGTAACCATGTAAAGACAGAAAAGGGAACACATGGATCAGGAAAATGACGAGACTGGGTGACATCATGGTCAAAGGAAGACCCTAGTAAAAACCCTAAAGTGGCAAGTCCCTCTATCAATATGGACTTACGGCTATATAACTGCCAATCGTTGGAAAGATTAAATGCTAGACTGTATAGCAAGGCACAGGAAAAGACTCAGAAGAAGGCCACGTGAGAGAACACATTGATCGAGAAAATGACGAGAGTGGGTGACATCATGATCAAAGTGGAGACCCTAGTAAAAACCTTAAAGTGGCAAGTTCTTCTAACAATATGGACTTACGGTTATATAACTGGCAACCGTTGGAATGATTAAATGCTAGACTGTATAGCAAGACATAGGAAAAGACTCAGAAGAAGGCCACGTGATAGATGAGTGGATAAAATTCGAAATCATGTCGGAGTGACATGGAAGAGAATTACTCAAGACAAAATATTATAAAAAGAATCTGCATCTAACAGTTGGTTAAAATGATTGATGATTGATGCATATGTGTGTGTGTGTGTGTGTGTGTGTGTGTGTGTGTTAATCTTTGCCAGTGACACTTAACAGAAAATGCTAGACTGGATAGCAAGTCTAGGTTAGTTAACAAAGAGACTAATTCAGAAATCAGAACCAAAATAATTTGCATTAAAAACCGTATCCTATGCATATGAGTTTGAGAAGTAACTGTTGCTAATAGCATTGTGCCTTTGAATTGCTACTGACAGCGCGCAATTATTACTTTCTCAGTGGTAAGGTGTGTCGTTATTGATTAGTTGCCCATGTTTGCTTTTTCTGAAGCCAAATGGCGCTGAAAATGTTTTCTAAATTTCCTGACCAAGTTTTTCTGCTCGTCCGACAGCTCAAAGAACATCCCACCGAAATCATTTGTTGAAAACGATCACGTGACGCTTACAGCTTTAAGTATTCTACTGAATCGTTAAATCCCCTTTTTTTCCTTGGGTGTCGAAATAACTTTTGGATAATAGATTAAGCTTGTTTTTATGTTCCTTCGCAAAGAAAGATATTTCTTGAACAGCGCTTACTCTTGCGTTGTATTAATTCGGATTTAATATCACATCTTGGCTCCCACGGTCCACAAATTGTTGGATTTAGTTTCCCCTTAAGAGAATGGATATTTTTCCTTTTTATTCCAGCCGTCTAATATATTTAGTTCCACAGAAATCTGCGAAATTTCCATGAAAATTCGTTGTACTGTTTGGATAAAACCTTCGCAGAATTTAACATGAGCGGGTTTCTTTGGCATTGAAAGCCCCGATTGAAAAGTTTTAGCCAATATCAAATGTTACGAAAAAGACCCATATGTTAACTAAAAATAACAACTGAATCGCGTATGAAGATGCTATTTACATTAAAATTTAAAAGCTGATTTTGATATATTATGCATAAAATGATGACGTTTCAATTATTTGATTTCATTTGAAGCCAACGGGAATGTGATAAAAGAACTTTCCGAAAGATCAGTTACCTAAGACAAACAACCTTTACGGCTGATCGACTTTCGTGAATCAGTTCAGTAATATCTCATGCTGAAAAGTTCAAGTAAAACTGTAGAAGCAAAAGCTGTGAAAGCACAATTCACAAAAAACTTTAATCGTGTTTAAACTGCAGGGATAAAAATATTTTATTTACAATTAAAATCAAATAAAAGACACAGGCAAGATCTTTCACAGCCACGATGGTCGCAACATCAGGCCTATTCAGCATTCCTGCTGTAAAGGTACAGCATTATATAGATTATCTTCCACACTCCCACAATGCACAGCGATCACACATGCACAGCAAGATAAGGGTTTGATACCAAAGAACACATTGATTAACTAAAATCTATTATAAATGTAATATTTCACTTTCTTTGCTTTTTTAACCGTGTCAACAATCCTTCCATATAGAATGTACAAATACTGGCACTTCTTCAGAGAAATATGCAATGTGTAATGCCTCCGCAAAAAGTAAAGTCTGTTTATTAGTAGCTGAGGTAAGAATCCTAACCCCATCCCAATACGGGTAAAATGTTCCTTTCTCCAGTTAAAGATGTTGAAATGTTAAAGATGTTGAAATGGTATCGGAACGAAGGGAGTCTTCATGTTCAGCCATTTTTTTTTTTTTTGGACTTACTCCTCAGTAAAAATCATATTTCTAATAGGTTACAATTTTCCGTCTATCGAAAACCTACCTCGGTACCTTCTTTATTACCATACGCTTCTACTCCCACCCCAGCTTATAAATTGGTCCCTTTACGATTCTTGATTAATAGAGCTTTTTCCCACTCGTCCTCAATTGAATTGCGTCATGAAGAACTTAATTGAATTTACCACATGGAAAGGCAATAAGGCTTTCCTCGGGAAAAGGTCTCCAATCAAATTCTTCAAAAACTACGAAGCATGACTACAACCTTACAACGAGATGTTTTTACAGTTCTCTATGTGGGCTCCATGAACTTCTATCAACCTATTGTGAATATTTTGATGAGTTTCTGCAAGAAAGGAGCGATGGGTTTTGGCATTAGAAGAACTAATGTCTTTGACCTGATTCGTAAAAACAGGGACCCTGTGCAATTAAAGAAACGCTGTGGTGTTTATAAAATCCCACTTCGTTCTACTTTACCGCAGAACAAGGACATCTGTTACATAGGATGCACTATGAGGAATCTTGGTCTACGAATGGCTAAACATGAATATTCCCTTGGTTCCGATACCATTTCAACACCTTTAACCCGAACTCTGGAGAACGGAACATTTTACCCGGATTGGGACGGAGTTAGGATTCTTACCTCAGCTACTAATAAACAGACTTTACTTTTTGCGGAGGCATTACACATTGCATATTTCTCTGAAGAGTGTTGTAATAAGGAAGTGCAATTATTGGTAAATTCTCTATGGAACGGATTGTCGACACGGTTATAAACGCAAAGAAAGGGATGTATTACATTTATAATAGATTTTAGTTAATCAATGTGTTCTTTGGTATCCAAACTCTTATCTTGCTGTGCATGTGTGATCGCTGTGCATCGTGGGATTGGGGGAGATAACCTATATAATGCTGTACCTTCACAGCAGGAATGCTGAATAGGCCTGATGATGCGACCATCGTGGCTGTGAAAGATCTTGCCTGTGTCTTTTATTTGATTTTAATTGTAAATAAAATCTTTTTATCCCTGCAGTTTAAACGCGACTAAATGTTTGTGAATCGTGCTTTCACAGGTTTTACTTCTGCAGTTTTACTTGGACTTTCGTGAAATTCGGCAATTTGGTTAGTCCCGCATGGTAGGGCGTCATCGTTATTACCTCTGATAAGGACGCCGTAAACGCATTGTACGAATTCTGCAAAAGAATATTAAACGGTTGTGATTGTACAACGCAGAATAGCAGCCGTGTCCCGTGCAACTGTGTTTTGAAACTTTCGCCCCATTTATTCACAAAATGCTGCTGTTTACACTCTCCCGTGTGTTATAATTGTGACCAGTCGTAATGAGTGGTACAACAATTGTCGCATTTACTTCATATGTTAATTGCTCTACAGTTTTCTTATGTGACCTATTTCAAAATTCTAAAAGGATTGGCAGTTCAGTAGCTTTTCGACGGACGTCTTCGAGAAAACATAATAGTGTCCTATTTACTAAGACTGAACGGATGTACGATAACACTTTGATGGTCTCCTCGTCCAAGACCACTATAAATCGAGTCGGACCTCCAAAATCAAAATGGCGGTGGTCCGATGAATCAGAAACTTTTTTTCGAGTGACGTCATTATTCCTTCAGAAAAAAGCTACAGCATTTTAATCCTTTCCTAAAGTGAAGTTGTAAAATGTACGAGTAAGCTTTACAATGGGCGTTCAAAAAGTAACGAGACTGATTTTACATAGGGAAAAAGTGTAATGCAGTAAACATGCTTACATTTACATATTTACGAAGTATTCTCCCTCTACCTGAATGCACAGGTCCCACCTTTCTATCCACTTCGAGAAGGTGAGTTCGAAGCCCTTAATCGACATGTGGTTCAGAATACCCACCCCAGCATAGTTCTGTTCAGTATTTGATGCAAACTGACGTCCAGGAATTTGTTCGTTCACTTCAGGGAATAGGAGAAAATCACACGGCGCCATGTCCGGTCAATACGGACGGTGTGCCATCATTTCGATGCCTATATCTTGGATAACCTGCTGGGTAAGCAAAGCACGATGTGCAAGGGCATAATCTTGATGCAAAATCCAACACGTTTGTGCATACTGTGGGCGTTTTGGGGAAACTTTTTTCTTTGGATGAGCTTTGAGAACTTTAGAATAATAGACACCGGTAATTTACACTTGCGAAACAGCGTGCTCATACACAATTCCTTTTATATCGAAGAAAACCAGGTCCAGGTACATGGCCTTTCATGCACTTGCTTGAACCTTTGCTTTCTTGGATCGGTGGGTGTTTCTACTAAGTGCCCTATTGCTTTGTTTTTGGATCGGAATGGTGAATAAAATAATTCGTCACATGGAACGTGTGGCTGACGTCATGTGAAGTGAGGAAAGTGTGTCTCACTGTATGGCTAGCACTGCCATTGGAGACAAGTGATAACACGATTAGCCTTATGTTCATCCCTGAGTAAGTAAGGAATCCAATTTGTAGCGACTTTTCGGTGCCCCAACCGTTTTTAGCACGTCTTTTGTAAAAAGATCGTGCTTATGTTATCGATTTGTCCGTCCGTCCGTCAGTACCCACGATATCTCTGCAATTATTAGTCCGATTTGAAAAATTATTTTTGCATTGGGAAGCTTGAAATATGTGAATGATGATCCTTTATTTCGTTTTTTATTACGATGTACAATTTTGCCGCTAGAGGGCGTAAATGCAGATGATGTCGAATTTAAAAATACGTTTTATTCCACATATTTGCTTCTAAACATCCGATTGAAAAAATTATTTTATCTTTCGATTACATTCATGTCGAAGAGTATTTTAGATATAGTTACTTTTTTCCAAATTACGCCTAGATTTTCCGCTAGGGGGCGTAAAAGTAAATTACGTTTTTCCCAATAACTCTTCTTCTAAAACTCCGATTTGAAAAATGTTTTCTTCAGCCGATACACCTGCTGATGGAAACTCCTTTGCAAATAATTTCAAATTTTTGGTAAAGAATACTTTTGCCATCAGGGGGCGTAAGTGTTAATTTTTGCTTCTGATGTATTTGCCATAAAATCTGAGCTTCTAAAATATCGATTGAAAAATTCTTTCGTGGACTGAGGGCACTCACGTCGATAATTTTTTTGGGAATATTTTTTTCCCAAAATATTACAGTTTCTCCGCCAGGGAGCGTAAATGTACATCTTATTTTTGTCAATATCTCTACTTCTAACAGTCCGATTTAAAAAAATTTCTGCTTTGTTGGATAGTGCTTTCCGTGTGACATATTTGTCATATAATTTCAAAATTTTCAAGTAATTCATAGAGTTTTCGCTACGGGGCGTAACGGTAAATTGCTTTTCGCCCTATATCTCTGTTTCTAAATCTCGGATTTGAAAAAAATTTCTGCACCGGATACAGCTCCTGATGGAAAATCGTTTGCACATAATTTCTAATTTTTGTAAAAAATGGTTTGGCCACCAGGGGGCGTAAATATTAATTTCCGCTTCTGATGTATATGCAGCAAAATATGAGCTTCTAAATTCTCGATTGAAAAAACGTCGTTTGTTGACCGATACTACTTATGTCGACAAACCATTTAGAAATAATTTTCTTCCTAAAATAGTGCATGTTTTCTACGCCAGGGAGTAGATGTATATCTTATTTTGTCAATATCTCTACTTCTAGGAGACCGATTTGAAAAATTCCTTCTTTGTTGGATAGGGTTTCCAGGGTGACATGTGTTTCATATAATTTCAAAATTTTCAAGTAATTCATAGACTTTCCGCTAGGGGGCGTAAATGTAAATTGCGTTTTCTGCGTTATTTCTGCTCCTAAATCTCCGATTTGAAAAATAATTTCTACTAGACCTGATGGAAAATATATTTCACATTATTTCTAATGTTTGGTAAAGAATGGTTTGGCCACCAGGGGTCATAAGTGTTAATTTCTGCCTCTGATGTATTTGTAGCAAAATCTGGGCTCCTGAAAACTCGACTATTTTTTTTTTCCTGGACTGATACTGCTTATATGGATAAACCTTTTGAAAATACTTTCTTTCTAAAATAATGCATGGTTTTCCCACCAGAGGACGTAATGTCACATCTTATTTTTGTCGATATCTCTGTTTCTAAGAGTTCGTAAGCTCACGATTCCGTTTACAGCAATATCTGAGGGATGAAAAACCTGATTGAAAATCTTCTTTCTTTCGTCAGATCTATTGTTTTCCATACCGGTTCCATTGACATTAAATAGCTTTGATAAATTTAATTTGCGTCAGAACGGATTTAAAAGACGTGCTTATTATCCCCGAAAATTTGGTGTCACCTTTCTTGTTCACAATGAAATCAACGGTCATTCCGTGGTCATGGCGCAGAAGTGCTTCAATGTATTGGCATTAAGTTCCGTAGTCGATGACAAAGGCCTACACGGAGCGTAGTGTACCTTCTGAACAGTCTTCACCATTCACAAATTTCTTGTTCTACTCAAAAGCACTTGCACAGTACACAGCATCTTTCTTAAAGGCCGTTTTAATCATTTCGTGCGTTTCTGCAGGCGTTTTAATCAAACGCACGCAAAGCTGCTCTTTGCTCTTGGTTTAAATCCGCACTGGGCTACAGAAACACGTCTGAACTCTACGCCTTCCACTTCAAGAATGAACTAGTGGAGCGATGTAACGATGCGTCGCCACGTGACTGACTTTGCAGGTGTTCCAAAACAAGCAGCTGCATTTTTCTGCGTTGTTTTTTTTTTTTTTTTTTTTTTTTTTGAGCTATTTAAGTCAGTGTCGTTACTTTTTCAACGACCTACGTTTTTCATTTAAATTAATAACAGAAGGAGCTGTACACCAAGTATACTTCAAATAGTAAAACTATACTAATAGTCTGATCTACTGGCGTAAAAACACTGATCAACGATTCGTAGCTTTCGCAGATCAACCAGATGGCTTTCTCAAAATCAACCAGATGGCTTTCTCAAAATCAACCAGATGGATTTCTCAAAATCAACCAGATGGCTTTCTCAAAATCAACCAGATGACCTTCCAGTTCAACCAGATAGCTTTCTCAAGCAAGGCAGGCAGTTTTCTGTTTACCTTCATTGAGAAAGTCATCTGATTAATCTGCGAAAGCTTGGAATCGTCGATTTTTATTTTTACGCCAATAACCGGATTATTAGTATAGTTTTATTATACACTGCATATCGTTCATGACACATTATTTTGTATGACCTTTCTGCCGGTGGTAAGTTCGAACCTGCGTTTCCTACCCCGGAGCGGCTGTTCTCCCAATTGAACTACGACGGCAGGGCTTATTGCTGCAATTTCGCTAATATGACTCATACGTCATCGTCATGTTACATAGTAAGTTACATCTTTCCCCCATGAGAAAGGCGGGGGCAGTTTTGGGTCCGCCCTTGCTTGAAGGACCAGCTCATTTTAGAAGATTGTTTGACGGACTAGCTCACTTTAGAAGATTGATTAAAGGACCTGATTGCTTGAAGAACCAACTCACTGATTGCTTGAAAGACCAGCTCACTATTCCGTACGATGTGTGGAAAAAATATCACATTTATTTTGGAACCCTCACTGCAAAAATATTCATTTACGTTCGGGCGCGAATATAACATATAACATTTTGCCGTTGAAGGGGTAATATTGTGGTTCTTTTACTGAATGCATTTATGCTTCAAGCTGTTATTCTAACAGCAAACTTCACTGTGAAGCACTGTAACCATCACCAACCAATTATTAACTGCCCAAAGTAAAATTGCTTCGCCGTAAAGCTTTCTGACTTACTTTAGATGAATTCCGAGTAGCTCCATTTCGTTGCAACTCTATAAAACAGGAATAACTAATTAAGCCCTTGGAACAATAACTGCCAGATGAAAATCAAGTGAAACGTTCTTACTGAATTCACTCTGTTTATTTGTCCTTTGCAGGCGTATATCATTCGTCAATCACACACTTCAATCAATAAATTTTTGTCACAGAAAGGATCAACTGCAGAATATAAACCTTCGTGCTTCACAAACATCAGGAATATTAACAAGTCAGACTGATCAGAAATTGCTACTGCCGAAACTAAGCGACAGGAATAATCAAGTGCTCGTGATTCAACAAAGCTCATGATAGCAAAGTGCTCGTACCAAACAGCACTCGCTCTGAACAGTCCTAATCATGCAGTCAAAACATCAACTCTTATCTTCTGCTTTCAATTACGTCATTAGTCTTCGATCTGTTGTCAGGTTGTCAAACACAAATTCATCGAGAGAGAAAAAGCAGGGTTCAGATAAAGAAACGTTTAACGACAACAAACCGAAATTTACATAAGAAGACAGGAACTAAAAAGAAAAGTTAAATTAGTGTATTCATCAAAAGATGGCGAATAACTTCTTAGTCATTGTTGTCCTCTCTAAAATGCAGTGGATGAAAATTCAAGCATCGAGTGTAAAAGTTGAGTAGATATCCTTGCAAAAGTAATTGTATTCTTGTACAGCTCAGAGACTTGCCATGAAAAAGATAAATTCATAGCACTTTATAGGGCATGAAAGTATTTTCGCTGTGATTGATGTTTTACCTTGTATTCGTTGCATATCAGCCTAGTGTGAACGTTATAACGAAGTAAATTTCTCCGTCATATTTGTCCACGCCGGGGCTCCAACCCGGGTCCCCTCATTCCGGAAGTCACTCTACCAATTGAGCTACGCGGACGTTCGTTCTGACTGCTATCTGCTTTTATGTCGTGTGCGTCCTGCTGGACAGGTACGTCACAACGTGTATTCTGAAATATGCGGTGAATTAAAGCAGACTAGTAAAACAAACTGAAAACAGGAAGTCTTTCACACTGAACGTGTGTGTTATTAGATTTCACAGACAATTTGATCCTTCTCCGTCAGTGGCACTGTGGATCAATCAGGTGAAATGACAAAAAAAGTTGCTACTAAAACTTACGCCCGTCAAAATATAATATTAACAAAAGTTAAATGCAACTTACATGGTCATTAGGTGGGATACAAATTGCAACCAGTGTAAAAGTGTTTTGTATTTGCAGTGTATTATTTAGTTAATTTGAAATTAATTATTATGCTTCACTCCACCCTACCGTAAAGAAGAGCAATAAAACTAGCACAGTATGCATATTAAATGCCTTATATTTGTATCATTTACGGACCAGTAAAAATAGGTGCAGAACACTAAATTCCCGTATACAGCAATCCGCAGTATCAGGGAATCTTTGACGTAGGACTAGGTCTAATTCCGCGGATCGTATGGGGGCGACTTACGGCCTACTGCCTGTGACAAAAATAGGTCCCAATTGAAATCATTATAGCGTTAAAAATACGTGCCGCACACTAATCATGTTAGCATATTCGTAAGCAGCATGGAGTTCAATTCGCGTACTGCGCAATACATAGGGCGCGCGATCTCCTCTCGCTCCCTGTGCGCGGGAGGTAATGCAATATTTTTCGGTGTGCCGCCGCGTTTGACTCGGCAACCGTGAGAGCAAAAAGACTATGCGTGATATCGTTTTAAAGCTTTCGACAAGATCTATTCAAATATATGAAGAACATTTCGCAGTGGTTTGAATTCAACATTTAAAAAAGTGTTTTCTTGTGAAATGTGAACACTTTTGAAAATATCTAGGTTTATCTGGACAACCGTGAGTGCAAAACGACTGTACGTGGTATCGTTTCAAAGCTCTCGACAAGATCTATTCAAATATTCGAAGAACATTTCACAGTGGTTTGAATTGAACATTTAAAAATGTGCTTTCTTGTGAAATGTGAACACTTTTGAAAATATCGAGGTTTATCTGGATAACCGTGAGTGCAAAACGACTGTGCGTGGTATCGTTTTAAAGCTCTCGAAGAGATCTATTCAAATATATAAGGAACATATCGCAGTGGTTTAAATTAATATTTAAAAAAAATGTTTTCGTGTGAACTGGTTAACCTTTTCGACAATGCCGCGGCATTTGCAGAATGAACGCAAGCAAAAGTGGAGAAAATCAAAACGAGTGGCAAGATCAAGTGATGAGGGATGTAAGAATCCCAAGAAGACTGCAGTCCAACGAACTAGAGAATCGAGAATGCCTGAAAGCCGCCGCCAAAATCCAGCACACCGATCGAACCCGTACCCAGACCATCTCGAACTCTGTTTTGTGTTCGCAATGTTTCCAGCATTAATTGTAAAAATTACGTAAGCTACTTTTCATATCATAGACCAGTGTTGGCTATAACAAATTAAATAAACGCTTTGAAACCATACTCGACTAGCTAGCTCATTTAACTCTCCGATCTGCAAGTCGTAGTATTACGTTCCAAACTGACGGCTCAATCAGAACTGAACCTACCTGTATTTTTTTTTCTAAAATTCTATTACTGAACACCATCAGTCTTTTACGTAGGTTTGGAATATCAAAGTAAAAACATCCCCTGACGAAACCTTTAACCCTTAAAGTAACCGATGTACTCGAACCATGTGGTGATTTTCTGCGCTCCCCAACAGAAATATTCACATAGCGGTCGTGTTTTATGGAAGCTACGGTAAAACAATTTCTCCCCCCCCTTTCATGTTTCACCATTTTGTTCTTGTGTTCTATCTTTAAAACGAGGTTTTCAATGAATAAAATTTCAATTTTTCTTGCAACATATTTTTAATTTCTCTCTCTCATATTTGAAGGGTCTTTCAACGAAGAACAACAAAATTAAACGAAATCGCTAACAATATGATCTACAGGGATTACCCAAAATAATGGAAACACTTCGCTGAAAACAGTGACTTTGGTATGTGCTGCTTTCAGAGTAAAACGAACATGTAGCTACAATTTGTTTTGCAAAAACGTGTTGCTTATATTCTCAAGGGTCTGCGTGACTGCATTGTAAATCGGTGTTTGCATAATTTCGTTCCAGGTGAAGGCACAATGAGTGACCTGTCGGAGTTCCAAAGAGGTCAGATTGTAGGAGAACCGTCTGGTTGTTGCATCGGTAACCAAAGTGGCATAGGTATTGGGGGTTATCGAGAGGTACCGTGTGTCGGGGGTATCAAGAGGTACTGTGTCGAAAGTCATGACAGCATACACTATTCACCACACAACATCATCTGCGAGACACATGTGGAAGGAAAACCAAACTCACTGCGAGAGACAGGAGGACATTAAAGAGGATTGTGACAACGCAAGGAGGAAGACCACGGCGACAAAAGTGACTGCGGAGCTTAATGCACATCTCCAAAATCCAGTGTCGACCCATACCGTGCGAAGAGAATTGCATAAGCACAATATTTACGGGCAGAGCTGCGATTGCAAAACCTCTGGTGTCACAGCCGAATATGAAACGGAGACTAAAGTGGTGCCAGGAACATAAAACGTGGACTGCGGATCAATGGAAACATGTCTTGTTTTCCGATAAATCACGTTTCTCACTATTCCCCACCACAGGACGGGTTTACGTGTGGAGAACCCCCGCAGAAGCCTACAGCCCGGACTGTCTCCTTCCTACAGTGAAGCATGGAGGCGGTTCTATAATGGTTTGGGCCATGATCTCGTGGTTTGCAGCAGGTCCCATTATCACCTTACACGGACGGATCACTAGCGGTGAGTATGTCACTCTTTTGGCCGACCATGTGCGTTCAATGGCGCAGACATTGTTTCCGTCAGGGGATTGCACCTTTCAAGATGATAATGCCCCGATTCACAGAAGTCGAACTGTTCAATCATGGTTTGAGGAACATGGGGATGAAGTTGCACACCTTCCCTGGCCTGCACAATCACCGGACTTAAACATCGTTGAGCCCCTGTGGTCTGTGTTGGAAAACAGAGTGCGGTCCCGTTATCCTCCTCCAGCGTCTCTCAAGGAATTGGAGCACTTTCTGCAGGACGAATGGTACAGCATACCACTTACCGCTATCTAGGACTTTTATGCGTCCATTCCAAGGAGGATTCAAGCAGTTTTGAATGCCAAGGTTGCTCCCACACCATATTAGGTGCGTAACACCTATTGTTCAAAGGTGTTTCCATTATTTTGGACAACCCCTTGTACTTTTTTCCCCACGAAACAACTAAGTAACGATTTAAAAAGTGCTGAGAAAACTAAATTTCTAAAGCTGTTCCTTCTCGCATCAGCAAGATACATTATATGCCTTTTAACTGATCTTTAGAAAGAGATTCAAGTAAAAACTGAGGCAACGTTCATATAAAAGGACTAGCAACCAAATCTTTTAAGTCCGGTCCGCGGATTGTCTTGTGGTAAACGTTCGTGACTGCTACGGGGAAAGTCTAAGGTTCGATCCCAAGCAGGTGCGAACGCTCGAACAACTAAATATCCGCAGTGCGTTGAATTGGCCCGTTAAGCCGTCGAACACCGGGTACTGCCCCCCCTCACGGTTATGAGTAAGAGCGTCTGCCTCGCTTCCGTGTGACTTTTCTGTCGGGCACTCTAGCCCAAATCTCCTAGTTTCCTACTTCTAAGGGTTGCTTGAGGCCTGTGGTCGGACACACCCGTCCTAAAATCCTTTTCATATGATCTTATCTGATTGCTTAACTCTGCTTTCAACCTACTAACCTCATAGGCAAAGAGGGAACTGCTCGTGAAAAACAGGTCGTTTTTTCCTCAGACTAGCATTCTGATGCATATCGTTATTTTTCAGTGTTGGTTTCTTCTGCGTTGTGAACATTCTCGGGGCAAACCTAACTTGGCCATGGAGTGGATGCAGACAAAGCCCTTCACAAGAAAGATATGCTATGACTTTGTAGTATTTCTCCGCACTGATGGGGTGCAATGTGTAGGGGACCATTTCACAAACCTTGATGGCATGCCACAGTGACGGGAAGCAGAATAAACGAAAAATGCCTGCAGCTCCTTCTATCAATGATTCCCTCCGTCTCCTCAGGATGTAAGGGGCTACGTTTTGTGCCCCTCAAATTACTAGACTGTCCGCTTACCCTCCCTCCTGCAGTGAAAATCTTCCGGGTACAGAACTCACAACTAAAATCGAGCTACTCCCTTAACTTTAGAACCGTTTGCCTCATGTAACCAAGTACCGTTGGAAATCAATTAAAGGGAAATATAACGCACTGTGAAGAAACATGATGATTAAGCTAATTAACGTGCTAATTAGCACTCAATATCTGAATTGTTTTCCTATAGCGGATATGTTTTAATTTATACAAATTCTATTCAGCACATGGAAAAAAACCTTAAATTTCAAATTTCATACAAATCGACCAATAATCTGTATTCTTTATACAATTTATCCGAAAGTCGGGCAAGATACAGACTTTCCAGTATTATCGCTGTGTTGCAGGGAATAAAACATTCTAGGTGTGTTTACCAGATTTAGATATATGGGTGCCCCGTCTAACTTTGTTTACAAATATCTTCTCTATCGATCATCCGATTTTGACAATATTTAAGGTTTAGGGTTTTTTCATGTGATAAATAAAATACGCATGAAATAACACACTCCTTATATGGAAAATATGACGATAGAGAGCTAATTAGCATGTTAATTAGCTTAATTAACCTGTTTCTTCGCATCACTTGATAGTTCCCTTCAAGTGATTTCCAACGGTACCTTAATTGCGTACATGAGACAAACGGAACCAAAGTTAAAGGGGGTGGCTCGGTTTTAATTTTGAGGTCTGTACAGTAAGCTAATGCACCTGGCCGAACGATATAATGGCAATGACGTTGCCTAAGGACGCATAACTTTATTTTTTATTTTTAGAAACCCGACCGAAACTGATATCTTTATTTTTTAAATGAACGTATACACAACGTTTACATTAACTATGTATTTTTTTATGTCCTAGTTGAAACTCAAATGGACTGGAACCATATTACGCAGTGGAAATAACACTCAATACTCCTACAGTCAGGTTTGTTTTGCCGCGACTATAGCCATTATTTTCCCACTAACCTTCCGTGTAAGGTGGGCTTTTTCGAGTTCCACAGTTAACGCGAGAAAAACTACCTCCTCGTCGAGCAGCGTGCATCTCTGTCCCGTCTACTGTAATATACAGAAATTTACGTTCAATTTTGTCGTCTTTATTCTGCCTCAGAAATGGTTGAAAAGAAAACAAAAGCAAAAATTCATGTTGGAAGTTAAAATTCTAGGAAGAAAGAACGAAAAAAGTTTCGTAGAGTATTATGCGATAATATCTAGGTATAGACTGCGTTGATTTGGTATCAAGCTGCGTTGATTTGGTATCATGATGTTTGAACAACAGCAAAAATGTATGTTGGAAGGGAAAAATAATTCTAGGTCGCTAAGGCTACCTTGCTAAAGAATTCGGTATAGCTCCGTCATCATTACCTGACATCTTAATCTTTTAACCGGCTGGTACGAATTGACTGGGTGTTTGAAAAACGGGCTGAAATCAGCTCGAACGAATGTATTCGCTGTCTAAGAAGTGGGCCGAACACGGTTGAAGTGACTGAACCTGCACATCACAAAGCATTACGTTCTCCTTAGCTTTGTTATTTATAGTGGCCATTTAGGGGGATAGCTGACAGTAAACGGGCTGTAACAGAATTAACGAACCATAAAAAGTAGAGTGATGCTTGAGTCACTTGTTTTTACTCAGTAAAAACGAGATAAGATCTCCCCCATCACGCTTTGACTTATAGAGAAGAGAATAAAGGACTAGGAGAGAGCGCTTCTCACCCATGATAGGTTTCTGCTCGGTACTGCTGAGATGATATGGGTAAAGGAATTATTTTGCTGTAGCTTTCGTAAAACCCGGTCGCTATGTGAAAATTTGTGTTTGGGAAGCGCAAAGATGTTTAAGTAACATTTGGTCCAGGTACATCGGCCACTTAAAGGGCTAAAACGTGTTGTTGAAATTGAAAACAAGACAACAAATAAATCCCTACAACCTCAGCAAAAACATTTCTTAGTGCATCGTACGATAACATAAACAACACTATTTTGATTCAGTTCCAATATGTCTGAGCTTCTGGAAGAACTGCATAGATTCGGTTTTTTTACGCTTTCCAACCGTAGGTTGAAGAAGCGTTTATATTCCAGCTTTGTCCGTCCGTCCGTCTGCTTGCCTGTCCGCACGATAACTCGCGTAAAAATGGCTCTATTTCGATGAAATTTTAGTATGTGGGCGAACCCTATTGAAAATGGTTGAAGTTGGGTCAAAGGTAACGACACAGAAGCGGGATCCATTCCATTGCTCTTATGCGTCCTAACTTGCGCAAATATGGTTCGATTTCGATGATATTTTATTATGTGGCAGGGGACCACCTGGGGACGAACCTTATTGAAAATGGGTGAAGTGGGGCAAAAGGTCAGGACATAGGAGCGGGATGCATTCCATTTGCCCTTATGCGTCATAACGTACGTAAAAATGGTTCGATTTCGATGAAATTTTAGTATGTGCTAGGGGACCACCTGGGGACAAACCCTATTGAAAATGGGTGAAGTGGGTTCAAAGGTAACGACATATTAGCGGGATCCATTCCATCGCCGTTATGTATCGTAACTTGCTCAAATATGGTTCGATTTCGATGAAATTTTAGTATGTGGCAGGGGACCATCTGGGGACGAACCCTATTGAAAATGGACGAAATGGGGCTAAAGGTCAAGACATAGGATCGGGGTCCATTCCATCGCCCTTATCCCATACTAATAAAGGAGCAATTCTTGTATGTATGTAAATTTTATTTTGAAAACGGCTCCAAGGATTTCGATGAAACTCATTAACCTACCGTTTTCTGGTACTAGAAAGCGATTTAGCTTGATCTCGACTTTAGGAAAATTCGTTTAATGGGTTAAATAACTACCCCGAATTACCACGTTTTTTGTGTCATGGTGTCGTCCCATTAATGTTACCCATGCTTAAAAACCCTATGACGTCACACTCTCGCGATTGAGATGTTGGCGCGCGGTCACGCCATCTGTCTCATTACGTCCCGCGTTGTGTGTCGATCCAATTAAAATTTTATGACGTCACACTCTTGCGAACCGAAGGTTGCTATTCCCATCTGCCTCATTACGCCACGCGTTGTGTGCGTATGTCCTTCCGCACGAAAACTCGCGTAAAATTCGTTCGATATCGATGCAATTTTAGTATGTGGTAGAGGAAAACCTGGGAAAGAACCCTCTTGAAAATGAACGAATTGGAGTCATAGGTCAGGACATAGGAGCGGGATCCATTCCACTGCTCTTATGCGTCATAACTAATGTACAAAAGGTTGGATTTCGATTTAATTTTTGTAAGTGGTCGGGGACTACCTGGGGACAAATCCTATTGAAAATGGGCGTAATGGGGTCAAAGGTTAGGACACAGGAGCGGGACCTATTCCATAGCCCTTATGCATCACAACTTACGTAAAAATGCTTCGATTGCGACAAAACTTTATCATGTTATTTCGGAGGTATACTGAACCGGTTCTGTTGAATATCACCGAAATAGGATCAAAGGTCAGGGCACAGGACCGAGATTTATTCCACAGCCATTATCCTCATAACTTGAGTAATTATTTCTGGTATGTTGGAAAGCGTATCATAATCAATGTATTGCATGATTTTACTAACTTTTTTTCTATCTGTCCCTTCCTCAAAACTCGCATGATTTCGTGCTGCCATGGCGTGAAAGTAACTGATTTTTATATAGTGACAAAAATAATGCTCAAGAGAAAACTCCTTAGAGACGAACGAACGTTTTCAGTTGCTCTAACCCAGTGGTCGTCAACCTGTTTCCTACCACTAACTAATGGAAGATTCAAGATTTCATGCTTGGTGGTAGTGGGGATTTTTGTCCGTTGTTCTAAATTTTGTTCTTCCGCGATATATCGAATACATTGCTAACTACTTCGCGAGTTTGACTTTTTAAAATATGCTTTTGCAGTTTACTTTTGAATTCCATCTCTAAACTTTGAATATAGATCATAATTAAAAGAAGGTAATCCCTAAATACAGAGTGTTGAGGATAACACGTTTTATTTATGATGTAGATCACGCACAAAATATAATAATATAAGAAGAAATTAAATTATATATTTTAATTGCAAAAATATTGTGTCATTATTTACCGAAAAACTTGATCTTCTCCGTCATAATCTTCTGAAGAGAAAATTTGAGCAGTTTCCCGCATTGTCATCTATAAAAGCAACTCCAGAGGAGATTGAAAGGTTCAGCATCCACCTCCACGAACTTAAATTGGAAAAACGACTTAAATATATTTTAAACTTGAAGATGTATGACTGGATGATAAACCCTTTTACTACAAATTTTGCTGAAGTTGATATAACTTGCCAAGAAGAACTATTAGAACTTAAATATGATGAAGAGAGCAAATATAATCTCGATAGTGGTGTATACCAGAAACTGGCAATATAAAAAAATGCCTGCGTTATCTCCAAATATGAGGAAAATGACATTTAATTTATTCATACCTTTCCCTACCTCATATCTTGTATAATGGAATCAGGCTTTAGTGCTGCTAATCATAATATCAGCAAACAGAGAAACCCGTCTGAATATCACCGAAAGAGGCGACCTTCGTTTGTTCCTTACGAAAATCGAACCAGATATCAAATATTTATTCTCGCAGCATCAGCCTCGAGGATCTCATTAATCATTAATTATAAGTTATTTCAAAAAGCTTTATTGTTTTCACATTTAACTTTCATAATAAATAAATACATCGCTCTTTCCACGTTCCAGAAACACACAGCAACCGAAAAATTGTTTTCAGCCGCCGCTGTGGAATCGAACCAACAGAACTCTCGGTATCGCGCCGAGTGCGTTACCGAGAGTTCTGTTGGTTCGATTCCACAGCGGCGGCTGAAAACAATTTTTCGGTTGCTGCGTGTTTCTGGAACGTGGAAAGAGCGATGTATTTATTTATTAACTGTCGCCACGTATTTGGAATATTTTCACCTTTAACTTTCATATTCTTCAATTTAAGCAGCTCCCTCACTATAGTAGGCACTGTATCGATGGAGATGCAAACATTCATTAAATTGAAATTATATATGTATAAACATACATAAAATATAAATAAAAAGATAAATTTAAGAACATATTTTTTACAAACCCTACCCTCTAAAAATTACTTTGCACTTGCACTAAATTGAGTTACTGCGGCACCCGTGGGCGGTAAGGAAATTTTACTATCAACAAAGGTACAAAAGTGGACGGTAAGTATTAAAAGGTTGAGGACCCCTGCTCTAACCAATGATTTAGAAAACTGATGCTTTCGTACCTTGTTTTGGCACCCCCGCAGTTATTTTACATAACAATCTGTGGTAAGTGAGTTTAAAGTATGGGCGTACATACACTGAAGAGCAATTGAATAAGAGATACCTGTCTAGTAACGTGTAGCACTACCTTTCGCCCTAATGATGACGGCGATTCGTCTCGGCATGGACTCAACAAGACACCGGAAGCATTGGGAAGCCATACGGATCCACGACCCCTGAACAAGCTCCCACAGTTCACGAAGATTTGATGGAGGGGGTCAGAGCTTCGAACATCTCTCTCGATGGCATCCCAGATGTGCTCGATGGGACTGAGGTCAGGTGACCTAGCTGGCCAAGGAAGCGAGGTCACGTCGGTGGAGTGTTCATCCAACCATTCGGATACAATTTGGGAGTGATGGCACGGTGCATTGTCTTGTTGCAGGATGAGGTCCCCAGTGGGATGTTGAAGACGCACAAACGGGAAAAAATGGTCGTCCAGGATATCCCGGTAACGTTAACCTGTGAGGGACGATGTCACACGTACCAGGGGTACCATTTCAGTCCAAAAAACAGTCCCCAGACGAGAATGCCACAGTCACCAGTTTGAAGAGTACCCTGCTGGCAAGAAGGATCCATCGCTTCGTGTGGTTTGCGCCGGACTCGTATCCTGCCATCCGCATGTACCAACGTGAATCTCGACTCATCAGTCCAGGCAACATTTTTCCACATGTCTAGGGCCCAGTGGCGATGTACCCGCGCCCATGCTAATCTTTGCACCCTGTGATGTGCGGTCAGCAGCGATACACTCGTGGGACGATGGCTTTTGTACCTCATAGCGAGGAGATGGTTCTGGATGGTATGGCTGCTTACACGTTTTTGTGCACCAGCGTTAAATTGACGAGTGATTTCTTGCACTGTGGCCGTCTATCCGCTCTTACGATGTGAGCTAGCCGACGATGACCTGCTCATTCACACGCTGTTGTCCACGGCAGTTGGCCGTTGCAGGGATCGTTTTACCGGATTCGATGTACTCACGGTGCAACCGTGACACAGTGGCTCGTGAAAATCCCAGTGCCTGCATGACTTTCGAGATGGAGTGACCCATTCGTCAGGCCCCGACAATTTGCCCACGATCAAATGCGCTTAGATCCTTCGTCTTGCCCATACTGCGTTTGACTCTTACTGATTTCCGTCTCATCACTCCTTATATTGTCGAATCACTGCATACGTCATGTCGTTTCCGTTTACAGGGCTGCCCATAGCGCCACATTTGCATAACACCAGCTGTCTCAAATTCAATTGCTCTTCAGTGTATAATGACTACAGAAATGGTGGTTAGCATCTCAAGTAAATTGTAAAGAAAATTTTAACGTAAGCGATCATGAATCGAAATATTGTTCTTTGGACGTGATAGCAATTTCAATGTTTCTATCATTGGGAGTTCAAGAACTGAATTCAGTATGAAATATCAGCGTTTTCCATCTATTAAAGATATCTATGATTTTTAGCAGTGAGTGTTTCTCGTAATGCTTATTTTGGCAGAGAAAATACAACAAATTCCTTCTGTCTGCGCGAAATATAAAACAATGGAGCGAAAATATGTTTACGGCCCTTCATCTTAAGAAGAAATTAAATTTCTTTTAAATGTTTACTCAATTTCGACAGTGCAACACGTATTTAATACGAGCAAGTTAGCAGTCAGATAATGTGCAAATGAGCATCAGATTTGGCTAAATAACTTAGACATGATAATTTTCGTAATGTAGTTTTTTAAAAGAATATACATCAGATTTTATTTCAGTATAATGAAAAATTATGCAGTTAAACAGGCTGATCAATGAGTAACTTTCGATTACCTTTCGCGGCGGATTAGGCATACTGTATCTAAATCGGTGTTTTCCAACATCAGTGCACTATCGTAAGTAGAACGTGTTGTTTAGCACGGGAGTTTGAATAAAAAGACAACGTACTGTGGAACACAGTGAAGTGAAAATGACGAACCGCTGGGAAACATAGTCTCACTTGGAGGTAAGCGCTCTGATTAGGTTTCTTTGAGCACCTAAAGCACCACCCCTGGAGATCCATCGCCTACTGTAAGATATCTGTGATCTACAGGACGTGAGTGTTCAGAGCAGTACAGAATGGGGTTCAAAATTCGCTCACGGACACAATGCGTTGACCGAGAACCATTGCCTACTGCAATATGTCTGTATCTACAAAACGTTAGCGTTAGACGTGGTACAGAATAGTGTTCAAAATTCGTTCACGAATGCAATGCGTTGAAGGAGATCCAGCGTCTACTGCAAGATATATATAATCCACAAAACGTCAGCGTTCAAAGCAGTACAGAATG
Source organism: Macrothele yani (assembly GCA_039090855.1). Lineage (NCBI taxonomy): Eukaryota > Metazoa > Arthropoda > Arachnida > Araneae > Macrothelidae > Macrothele > Macrothele yani. Next base: position 65,183,150 of record CM077028.1, on the reverse strand, counting down.
GTGTTGAAAATTCGCGCACGGACGCGATGCGTTGACGGAGATACGTCGCCTAATGCAAGATATGAGCGTTCGGGGCGGTGCAGAATGGTGTTCGAAATTCACACACGGACTCAGTGCGTTGACAGATAAGAAACGCAATGGCAAGCTTTTAGAATCAGCAAGAGATTGTAACGTGACGAGTGTGGAAGGTCTCGTGCAAGAAGTATGACCGGTGACTTTGCGTCCAATTACTGCAAATGTTTCTTTCGGTACCGCGCGTTACATCGTTCAACCTAATTACTCCAGCGTACCTCTGAGGAAGGCCAACATTTTCAGTTGAATCTGTTCCCCAGCACGTTGCCATTTTTGTTTTCAAAGCTCTGTACTAAACAACGCCTTCTAATCAAACTTAACGGCGTTGGAAAACACCGATTTATATATTCATTCCTAATCCTCGGCCACAAGTCATCGAACGTTATTTACTTATGAGCGTATACTTTGTTCCCGAACATGTTGCTTTTTTATTCCAACTCCTGTACCAAACGATGCCTTAGGAGAGTGAATAACGTTGGGAGACACATATTAACATGTCCTTAACTCGAGGTAGAAGGTAATCGGAAGTTACTACTTGATAAGCCCTCGTGTATAAAGGTTTAACATTACTAGTCTAGTCCGTATTGATTTATGTAAAAAGTTAGAATCTGAGATGACGGTAAAGTCTCTCGAGAACTCAGAAACGCTTCTGAGCTTATAATTTCTTTGTGAATTTTAATCTACCACGAGATATACCGGAAGTCAAAAATATAATGTTAAAAAAGAAAAAAGAATTAGGATCTTAATTTCAGCAAAGTTCGGCTTAAGATCTCTAGGGGCTTATGTAACAACGTACTTTCGTAATTTTTTCTTGGGAAGGAACATCACGGGGAGTCATTATATATACGAGTAGTGTTCATGTAAGTTCTTGTGGAGATTACCCGTTAACTCTGTAATCCTGTCCATAATGCAAGAAAGCTATTTATTCTGTGCTCTGAAGAATGAGGGTAAGTTTGTAAGAGCTCGTGAAACGACGCTAAGAAAAACTTAGCCACTTCCTAATTGCCAACCGATACCCCCAGAACAAGATTCGTAGTTCTGGAATCTAGGTCACGGCGCATTTCATCGATAAAGCGAAACCTACGGGAAGAAGTGATAAATTAGGAAGATGTGACATATTCGGGCGAATAATCACTCGTCTAGAAATACTTTGAAAACTATGCAAAGAGTACGATATCCCAAGAACATTTCGTTGCAGCAAATAAAAGTAAGAGTACGTGAAAGCCCAAAACGGATATCGATATGAGGGACTTACTGAAATTTTCAGTTGAAGAAAAGATACATATTTAAACCATAAATATAGATCTATGAACTGATAATCTGCCTAGTAAGACGCTCCAGACTTATCGTATCGAAAGTCAAGTTTTGGAAGCACTTGTTTAAATTCAAAAAAGCTCTTGAAAAGTATAAACACAACATTCATATGAGGCTTTGTTTGAATACTGTGTTTGGTTTTTCGATCAGGTCACCTTGACTTCCGAAAGCCAATAATCATATAAAATATACGCGATTTCAGGTTTCTGACGTTTATAGATAACGCCACACTAATCTATTGCTGAAAATACAGTAAATCCACACAAAAATCATCCCAATCGCATCTTGTCTTAAAGAGAATATAAATAAATACTAATTTCATTTTTTTACAATTAAATTTTTGTTCACGTATTTTTAATCCTCTTACTGAATGGAACGAATTGACTCGGGGTTAGCGAAATCGGCTGAAATCTGCTGGAACAAATATATCCGATGTCTAAGGAGTAGTTGGAATGCGACTGGAATTTGTGAATCTGGGCAGCGTTATTTCTAAAGGGAAAGCAACGCTTAGTTGCTTTCCCCATAGCTCTGTTATTCAAAGTGGCAATTTAGGGGATGATTGACACTAATCTTTTATGGCTACCTATTAAAAGGGCGGTAACAATGTCGACGAACCTAAGAAAGTAGCCGCCCTGGTGGCGCAGTGGTCTGAGCGCTGCCTTCTGACCATTCGTCCGGGACGGGTTCGAATCCTAGTGAGGCATGGATATTATGTTTGTCTTACGGCACTGTCCCTTTCTCTTTCACGGAACAAATGGCCCTAAACCAGGGACTGTTTATAGCCTATGGGGTTGCTCACGGTGGTCGTTTAACCCCCAAACCCCCAAACATTATAAGTAAGAGAGATATTTGTGCCAGTTGTACTTGTCCAGTGGCATGATGTACTTGTCCAGTGGCATGATGTCCTTGTCAGGGGAACTAGCCCTTTCCCGTCATGCCTTGGATCATACAGCAGATAATATCATCAGTGGTGGGTTTATGGTTGGTACTGCACTAAAACGAAACACAACACACAGTAACAGCAACAAATATATCAATCGTAAATAAGTCACAGTTAACTCTCCTGTGGTAAAGAAAACATAGTTTGAATTGAGTTGATATTTTTGTCCGGTTAACGCTTCTTTGAGGAAACAAAATTTAGTTCGTTTGAGTTGCAAAGGTTAGGTATGTACATACATACATATCACTAAGCTGTTCTATGAGATTCAGAGGTTAGCTCCACAAAGAAATACAAACTACCAGATAAGTTTTTAACTGATTATTTACTAACTGTTGCCATATCAAACTTCTCCATTTACGGCGATCTTGATATACAACTCGAGCTTCACTGACATCCATCACACGACGTATACAAGACCTTCTATACATCATGCTCATAATCTTTTTCTCATGCAGACACTCCTGAATCCGATCCTTCCATGATTTCCTTGGCTTTCCTCTGCCTTTGCTTCCTGCCACATGGGCTAAAACAATTTCTTAGTAAGCATCTCATCACTCATTCTTTCAACATGTCAAAACCACCAAAGCATATTAGTCTCCAACCTTGCTAACAACATTTTGATTCACATTACACAACTGCAACACATCTTAATTTCTCACACAATTAGAACGTGTCTTGCCAGAAACGCCCCGTAAGTAACTCATTTCTCCAGCACACAAACGACGCCTATATGTTTCTTCAGTAGTTCCCAGGATTCGCTGCCGCACATCAGAGTAGGAACAATTACACTTTCATACACAGCCATGCGGGACTCTCTTGAGAACCCATCATTCCTGTGAAAACCTCCCAAAGCAGCCATGACTTTCAATGAAGAATTCACTCGCCTACTAATTTCACCATCCAATTTGTTCTCTTTATCAAACATACTTCGTAAATACACAAACTCATTCATCTGGTCAATCACTGTAACATTTAGACTTATATTACATTCAGTGCTAACAGTTCCTCGCTCAAAAACCATAACTTTGGTTTTTCCGTTATTTATACTCAGTTTGAATTTCATGCAAACTTCGTACATCCGGGACAACCATACTATGCAACTCACTTTTGCTCTCTACCAACAAGACAGTCTCATCAGCATACAGCCATCTGCACACATGGATACATAGCACATAGTAAAAACCTAGAAAATGGTATGTACATAGTAAAAACCTAATAAATTGTTATGATACTCCCGGGTACTGGCCCCCGGTAATAAATAAGGGCGTCTTCTAACCCCTTTCTACTTCGCTTCCGTGTCACTTTCCTATTGGGCACTCTAGCCCAAATCTCCTAGCTTTCTATTTCTAAGGGTTGTTTAAGACCTGGGGTCAGACACTCCCTTCCTAAAATCCTCTACATATGATCATTTATGATCATGAAAAATGTTTCGTTGATCATTTGTTATGATACTTGTTTATTACTGACAGCAGTTTCAAACATTTGAAGAAAATGATATATTTCAGATTCAGCAATTTGAATCCATTATACTGCCAAGAAAAGGTGTTAAAAAGTAAAATGACATAACTTCGTTATTACTGGATCAAATTTACTGAAATTTTCAGAGAAACTTAAGCAATTAGTGAAATTGATAGAACAGACTTTTCAAAATGGCCACAGTCCCCGCAAACCATCGTATACTGACGGGACTGGAAATTGCCGATAACAAATCCAGAAAATGGACATTGTCACTTTCCTCTCAAACACTTACGGTTTTTATTGTAGTCTCTGATGGGGCAGACTTAGCACTATATAATTTGTTGAATTCGCGTCGAACCATGGCGTTACTGGGGCGAAAGCCGTAATATTTTTGCTCTATAAACAGTCGCTGCTCCATGGTGAAGGACTCCATTTTGAAAAGCCGGTTTCCGGAAATGGTGAGGCGTTTTCAAATTTCAATCTCTATACTGTCCTGTGAAAAAAAACAACCCGCAATTATAAAGCTAAGTGACCTGATGAGAGCACTTTACTTTTTAACATTTTTTTTTTTTTGGCCACGCTGTAAGTACCCAGGAGAACAGATGTAATCAATTTATGCAAGAGATAAAAGTTCGTCATCGCCGTGTCTACCTTTTGAGAGACTAAAATCATTACTTTTAGCATTCTGCTATCATCATTCAGTTGCCATTATGTACTAGAACAAGCCGCCAACACTAACCGATAACTCGGGTACAGTTGGAAAATTTGGGGCGAAGCTATTGCAAAATCTAAGCTCATTAAGGCGTCAATTATAACAAAATCTAAAAAACGAAAGCGTTAAACTTGTGAACCTACAGAACAAAAGTACGAAGCATTCTAAAAATGAAATGCCTAAAATTTATCATGAACTACTTTCCTCCACGCCCACACGTTCGTTGTGATCAGGTTGCATGTAAACGAAGCGGAAAGACACGCTCAGATCGGGAACCACGTGTTTCATCAAGACTCACCAAACCGACAAGTGGCATCATTGATGCCACATTGCTGGCCTCGACCGCGATTTCAGAAGTTACAGTTAGAAAAGAAACAAACGCAAAACAAAACAAGAAAAGCTTACCGATGAAAATTCTAACGTTTTTCTTGTGTCCACAATGTGGTCTGCTTCCTTTTTTTTATCAGGCTGAACGAAATTAATTTTAAATTGACGGCAAAAGAACTAAAAAACTCGAGCAAATTGCGTCGTGAAAAATTGGGACTATGGAACATAAATAAATATAATGAAATGTTCGAGCGTGTTTTTTTAATTGAAAAATCAATTATTAGTGACATGGAGTTGGTATCAAGGTGTTTGGTTGTGTCCTATGGGAATCATCATCACCATTGATAACCATTATCAATCCACTGTTGGACGAAGGTCTCCCCAAGTTTCTTCCACAACGCTCTGTCTTATGCCAGTCTCCTCCATGTTACTCCCGCGTACTTTCGAATTTCATGCTCTCATTTCCCATGTGGTCTTCTTCTGAGTCTTTTCCTGTCCCTTGGAATCCAGTCTGAAATTTCGGCTGCCAATCGATGGCCTGTCCTTCTAGCATATGTCCAGCCCATTGCCATTTCAGAGATTTTACTCTGATCGTGATGTCTTTCACTCTTCTATAGGAATAATAACCATTAAAAAACGGACCAATTTCAATAATTTTAATTGAAATTCCTCAGTGACACAGAATTTTGGAAATCGGAAGGCGTCAAAACCTGACCATGGAAGATGTCCAATCGCATGCGAAAAATCACGGTGATCGAATGTGTCATGTCGTAGCTATGCCCGAACAAATAATTGTTTCGAGTGTCGTATAGAAAGTGGATTTTTTCAATTATCGTTAAAATTGGCCAGTTTTTTTAATGGTCATTATTTTTAAAAGATACGACCATTCACCAAGATACCAACCCCATGTCACTCATCATGTCCCTTCCTTTCTCTGTGGAAAGTGTCACCGTGATCGGTTGATGATCTTTGGAGGAGATAGGTAACAAACGACCCCTTCTTAAAACCTGGAAAAAAACCTTGAAAATGCAAGTTTTTGCACGATTATTCCCCAATGAAACACAATTTCGGGAATCGAAAACCGTCAAAACCTGACCGTGAACGATGTCCATTCTCATGCAAAAACTCACGGTGATCGGATGTTTCATCTCTTACCTATGGCCGAACAACTAATTGTCGCGAGTCTCGTAAAAAGAGCTCCGCTCGGCCTTCGGCCTGGCTTCGCTCAATGATCAACAGTAAATAGCTTATATGTATATTGCTTCCAAATCTCGTATCTGTTATCACCTTAAAAGCTGTTGTATTTGGCTAATTTTTTTCAACCTTGCTTTCAGTACATGTTCGTTTATTTTTACTGCTCGACATAGAAAATGCCCCACCGGGAAATATTTATGAAAGCACCGTGCAAATTGGTGGGTATGTGTCAATAGCTGGGTTGTGTACAATATTGCAGTTGGGAACCATCACGTGATAGGAGAGAGAGAAAAATGGGAAACACGGCTCGGCCTAGCTATGTGTGGTCGTCGTCACCTGGTCATATGGGCCAGTGCGTCGGAGTGATCCCGGTGACGAAAGCTCGTGTAAGGAATAAGAATACCTTCCACAACCTTACCCAGAATACTTCCGTCATAAGGACACCTTCAGCAGAGGCTTTGTCACAGAGCTACTTACGACTGGATTGTCCTTGCGTCGCATCGGCGTAAATCACATTAACCTTTATTCCTTTGTCTTCCCAGTCAATGAGAGACAGATATTCTGCAATGTGGCATTGAACAGTTTCGGTGTTACGGTATCACCATATGTCACTCTCTTTCCAATTTTTATAAGTGCAGTGTCTCAGAGCAGTAAACCTTTGAGATTGCATTTTTTTAGATGTTATTAATAATGTTTATGTACACTGATGAGTCCCTCCATTATGACCACTCCCAGCCTACAGAAATAAGCGCACCTGGAGATCAAACGGTGGCGCAGGTGAAGTTCACAGAGCAGTATATATACAACCTGAGGACCCGCTTTCGGTTAGTAGAGTGTTTAGATATTATGCACTAGCGTGCAAAACTTAAGAACGCGGACATTTGTGTACACTAACTAGCTAACCCGAGTACGACAGTATCACCAAATAATACACCCAGTAAACGACTACGAGAGTGCTACGGTGAAACGGCAAAAATGCGCATGCGCATCCATACCGTTGCCAAACCAAAATTCTTAAATATCGCCCGAATGTAACATCAAGGTAGCAATTATGTACAATGGAAACTACTGTATAAAGCAGTAGTATTGGTGAATACTATTTTTAACGCAACCGTAATGAACTATGTTCTAAAATAGATGTTGCTGAAACGTAATTGTAAGATATCTGTGAAGGTGTAACGAAAATGAGAGATTGTAACGTTATAGAGACATATCTGAAACGTTTTGTGCTGCATGGGAAACGAACACTAGTGGTTCAACTTGGAAAAGCGAGTTCGTGCTAAATCACCACCACCCCGAAATGTAAGGGAACTGGATGGCCTGCTGTTGACATTATGGTACCAGATACTCCAGGATATATATCGCCACCTCATCGAATCGATGCCCCGCCGAGTGGTCACTGTTTTGGGGTTAAGGGGGTCCTACAGGTTATTAGGTAGGTGGTCATAATGTAATGGCTCACTGGTGTATGAATTTTCAATACCGTCAGGATTTCAAAGACCAAAACTACTGATGGCATTACTGAATCAAAAGCCTTTTCATAATCATTAAAAGCCATACATAAATATATAAGTGCAAATATATGATAAATAACAAATCGTTCCTTTGTGATGTTAATGTGAAACACCGTTCTTTTAGTGGCGATACCAGAGCTTTGATCTGCGGTTATACGAAACAACGATTTTTCGTTCTATTTAATAGTTTGCTGGTGTTTCCTTTTTAGCTTTAATCCACTTCAAGCACTTAATTTAAAAGCAAACTATTTAGCATTCATTTCGTTTGCGTGAATTTACGGAAGGCAGTTACTTCGCGAATTAGAGAAACTATGTAAACAAGAAGAAGAAGGGAAGATTGGTTCTATTTTCGAATCCGATTTCCATAACTTGATGCTCAAGTGCTGATTTTAATTACTTCGTTTATTTATTCTCCTCTTTCAAATCTTACATTTTCACTAACGCAACTAACAGTGTTTTTGCGCGCAAGATCACTTTGCTTGTTTTGATTTTATTAAATTCCTCACTTCGGTTTCATTATTCATGTTGATTTCTCGAACGCACATTATTCCTTAACAAATTGCCATATCTCTGCTTTAATTTAATATCTTGGCATATTTGCTGGACTCCCTCATGAGAAGAATTGCCCCATGCGCTAACATTTTTCTCATATTTTCTCTAACATTTTCCTCATACTTCATTTATGTATCCGTATATCTTCCTTAATATTTACCACATTAAATTCTACAATTAATAAATAATAAACTCTTTCATTAGGGAACTGATCTCGAATATAGATGATCATTTTCCTTTCTTTGAACTGCGTAGTCTTTTGGCGCAAGTTGCTTTAACACCCGTTTTTTTTTTCACTTATTTTCGTGTAATAGTTTATATGTGAATAGAACACATGCTGCATGATTAGATTTATTTCTTATAATACCAATAAGGAGAAACAAATATTCTTACAGAGATGATTGTTAAGAGACCTTTGTATTGCAGAAATTCATAATATTGTTAACGCCAAGGCTATCTAAACAGATGACTTCTTTTGTTTTATGTTCAGTCGCTTCGCAGCAAACTCGGAAAGCCGTTCAACACGTATTGAATCAAAATCAAAATGCTAAATCCTAAGAGAAATGCAGAAACAAGTTCTCGAATGCTCTGTAAGTAAATAAAACAACCTTCCTACCGCTGGAGAAATATAACGCGTGCATTTTCTAAATGAGATTTTAGGCATTTCAACTCTTGCTTTACCTGAATAGATTTTTTTATTATATTTCTATTTCTTTACCCTCAACTGAAATTTCTCAGTATTGTGATTTTCACTAGCACAAAATTTGCAAAGAAACAGATAAAACAAAAATTGTCTTAATTAACTGCGTCTAAAACCAATGAAATAAAGGAATTTCTTTTCGTCTGGAATTCTTCCGTGTCTGTTTAAACTTTAAAGATTTTTCGAATTTCAATAGGAAAGAATTTCTTTTATGGAAACATGCGAGATATTTTAGTCATTACTACTACAAGCAGTAAATTTGCTGTTCGCTACGTATTGACAACATTTTTACCCAAAATATTTGGCTCGTTTTTTGCTCCTAGCGACCAAATAATCGAGATTACTGAGAACGAGCGCTCGTAGTTTTATTTTCTGGGAGACAGTAAATAGAAAATGTGGAAAATATAAATGCAAATATTATACACACAGACACTTATACGCAAGCTTCCACTTTGCTCTCTGTTTTATCTAACGGCTTTTATTTTCCAAACGATAAAATAAATTAATTCAATATCAGAGACTCAGAAACTGCACTAAAAAGATAAGTAGATGAAATCAGATGCGTTGTGTAAATAATAATTTCCTTTCTGTATGCATCTTTGTTTTCAGTCTGAAGACACTTTTATATATTTGCACTACAAAAAAAACCCTGAATTTGTTGACACTAAGGAAAGAGCTCCTTCAAGATAAAGATGTGAAAAGAATTTCGGGATACTGCCTATGCAGAAGTAAATGCAGCAAAATTAACTACTGTGAATCGCAACAATGTCATGGTTTCCAGTTCTTAGCCTTTCAATCTTTTTTTCTGTCGTAAGCATGTATAAACGCATTGGGAAATTTTATTACTTCCTAACGCACACCGAAGAGACAAAACGTTATGACTATCTGTCTAATGTGATCTTGGTCCTCGATGTGCCACCAGAATAGCTCTTATCCGGCGTGCCGTGGACGATACGAGATTTCTAAAGGTGCCCTGTGGTCTCTGGTACAAACACGTTCCCACCAGGTCCTTTAATTCTTGTGAGTAACGTAGTTGAGCTACCACAGATCGAATTTGCTGTTCCAACATAAACAATAGATGCCCGATTTTTTATATATTCCATTTCATTTATTATTCCTGCTGTTATAGATTCATGATTTATTGTTACATTATTATTTATCTATTTTTATAACAACAGCAAGGAAGCTCCGGGATAAGGCATCACAGAGTCCTGATTTATCCCCGAGCTTCCTAAGTAAAGTCAACAATCCAAGACAGCAATGAAATTAGATTACTATTAGTATAACATGAAATCTCCGTGGCGCTACAACTAGATATCACTTGTGCCCTCCAACTTTCCGATTAACCTCCCCTTCCCACTTCTTTTTTTTTTCAATTATTTTTTTTTGTATTTAGTTTAATATACGTATATGCTTTAAGTTTTTTTTTATATAAGTTATAGTTATTGATTTCTGTTAGTACTCTAGGTAATGAATTTCAAAATCTTGGTCCACAGTAATATAGACTTTGTTTTATGGTTATAGTTTTAGGTAAAACTGGTATTAGTATATGCTGATTTCTAGAACCATATTGATGTTTATAAGTAGTTATTCTTATTAGAGCATATTCTATGTTATTTTTTATTCTTTTACACATCATGTTCCCTAAGTTAAAATCGTATAATTGCTTAACAGTCATTACATTATATTTATTAGGGAAAACTCTTGTAAAACCACGAATACCCAACCGCATATAATTATTACTGTTAAAGTTGTATTTTAAATCTGTTAGTCTAATAAATTTATTTTGAAGTATTTGCAGTTTTTAAGTAGTTTTTACAATTTTTTTAGGTTTTACGATTGGGTGGATGTCGGAGAAATTTGAAAGCCAAGGCAATGCCTGAAAGTCTTTCTGATGTTCAACGAACTACTCTCGAATAATCCAGGCAGTGTGGAATGGCGAATTATGCAGCTGAATGAAAACACTACTAGAAAAGAATACCGTGGCCATGAAATAGTGTAAGTGTTCTGTAATGATGGTTAGGTAATCAGTAGACGTTATTCGTACTTATAAATGACTGGACCTATGGTTTGCTAGGAGAACATTGCCCAATGTATGAAATTACCTCCACCAGCTTGTGGTTTCTCCACGGCGTATCACGAAGCCAATACTTCCCCAGGTAAACAATGAACACATGCCAGGCCGTCCACATGGTTCAACAAAAAACGAGATTCATCGGACCAGACGATCTTCTTTCCACATTCAAGACCCAGTTTTGATGCTCTCGTGCCCATTTGTAGGCGCTTCCGATGGTGAACTGAGGTTAAAATGAGCACTCAGAGCGTCCTGCGGCTACACAGCCCTCTTTTCAGCAGGTTTCCATCCACTGTGTGTTGTGACACATTACTTCGGTCAACAACACTAAAATTAAGTAAATAATAACACCACGCGTTTTACTGACATAAAACAATAAACAAATGGCTGTAAGAATTTTCAGCACGTACGGGTGACTTATTCTGGCTTAGACGTGGTTTAAGTACAACGTTAAGGACTTGAATAAATAAACAAAATTTTTAAATATGCATGTAAAGCATATATAAACGAGATAGCACGTCACGTGCTGAAACAATAGAAAGTTAGAATAATCAAGCACTTTATCAAAAGGCATGCAGAAACATGCGTCATACAAAAGGTAGCTTTAATGACACTTCATCAGTGCAAACATCATTGCCGAACAAAATCTCCAATGATTCCCTAATGGCTGTACCTCTGCTGGTAGTGTACGGTGCGATCTGTTGTAATTCGGCCCATTGTGCAGCGGCAAAAGATCTTACTACCTCCCGTGAGAGGGCAGTGAATGATCTATTGCCCAAGACGTCTCTTTTGCGTTCGGTTAAACGAATTCCAAATGACCTCTCTGTCATACCTATATAAAATTTGGTAGTTCTGTCCTAGTATCTAAACGGTATGGAATATACCCCTGCATTAGCAAGCGAGGTGCTGCGGCTTCTGGACGAAAGAAGGTATTGTGATATGGACCTTAGCTGGCAAATTCCAAATCTTGATTTCTTAAACGAATTCCGGATGAAATAGGTAAGTCCCGGTTCTTACGGAAGAAAGCCAATGCACCTCTGACTGGGTTCCTTGACAAAGCGAGGTTGATTAGCAAACGAAAGTTCAGCACTCTTAAAGATGTCATCAATAACATGCTCTTTATATCCTGCTGCTAAGGCCAACGACTTTATATTATTGATCTCCGCAATCCTGGAAGTGTCATTTGAAAAGTGGGAAAACGCTCGCTTAACAAGATGTCTGAAAAATGCCAACTTGTGTGTAGCCGGCCCAAAAGGTGAGGGTAGGATTAAATATGAGGTATATGTAGGCTTATAATAAACCTCAGTCAAGAAAGTTCCATAAGGCGGTTTAGTGACGACAACGTACAGATAAGGAATAGAGTCCCTATTTGCCAATCCATGGTAAACTTGATGTCTTTGTGGGGGGAATTGATGAAGTACAACAAAACACCCCATTACTCCATCTCGTGAGGCCAAACAAAAAATACTACCGTCAGAGGTATAGCCATTAGGCAATCATTGGAAATTTTGTTCGGCAATGATGTTTGCAATGATGAAGTGTCATTGGAGCTATCTTTTGTATGGCGCATGTTCCTGCGTGCCTTTTGATAAAGTGCTTGATTATTCTAACGTTCTATTGTTTCAGCACGTGCCGCGCTGTCTCGTTTATATATACATTGAGTGGCCACTTTATTATGACCACCCGCTCAGTACTTCGTTGGGCCACTTTTTGCCTGTAATACTGGGTCGATTCTTTGTGGCATGGACTCCACGAGATTTCGATAAGTGGTTTGTGGAATCTGAGACCATGCTTGATGAATAGCACTTTCCAAGAGTGTGAGATTGCAGGGTGGAGGATCCAGCTGTCTGATGGCTCGTTCAACTTCATTCCACAAATTCTCAATGGGGTTGCGATCTGGAGATTGTGGGGGACACACAAGCAAAGTAAACTCACCGGCATGTTCCTGAAAACAATCCTGTACAACACGAGCACTATGGCAGGACGCATTATCTTGTTAAAAGTATCCATCGCCATTGGGATAAACCATCCACATGACAGGATGCACTTGGCCCGCAACGATGTTTAGATATGATGTACCAGTCAGACGTTGATCAACATGAATTAAAGGGCCCAAAGCATGCCACGAAAGCATTTCCTAGACCATAGCGGTGACTCCAACAGCTTGAAGGGTTGTAGCAATGCATTTGGGGTCCATGCTTTCGTGCTGTTTCCGCCAAATTCTCACTCGGCCATCGGCATGGTGCAACTGAAAACGTGATACATCGGAACACATAATTTGTTTCCAATTATCGACTGTCCAATCCTTGTACTCTTGTGCCAACTGGAGACGTTTTCTCTTGTTAACTGCAGACAGCAAAGGTGTTCGAACAGGCCTTCGGCTGCCATATCCTATAAGATGCAGTGTACGGCTAACAGTGCGTGCAGAGATCATTTGAGGAGATCCTTGATTAAAATGGTCTGTAATTTGCTGCACTGTTGCCCTTCTGTTGTCTGTTACCAGTCTGGACACTCTCCGTTCCGCCCGAGCAGAGACTACTCGATGACGACCACACGTTGCACGTAGAGACCCAGTTTTTTGGCTGACAGTCCAGTCTTTAAACACTTTAACATCAGCTGCTCTGGAACATTTCACGAATGTAGCGGTTTCGGTGACACTCGCTCCATGGCTTCGAGCTCCTACAATCATCCCACGTTGAAAGTCCGTCAAATCGCATTTTTTACCCATCTCGTCACCCAAAAATTACTTCTACTACTGTCGCAAGCACTAAGATTTCCCTTTTTATACTAGCCTCGCCCTCTGGTCGCAACAGCGTGCAGCCATAGCTGATTTGCTTAAAACTGTCAGGTGGTCATAATAAAGTGGCCACTCAGTGTATTTCACATGCATATTTTAAATTTTTTCTGTTTACTTATTCAGGTTCCTAACGTTGAGCTTAAACCACGTCTAACCCTGAAGAAGGCATGCGTAGGTGCTGAAAGCTTGCAGCCATTTGTTTACTTTTTTATGCCAATAAAACGGATATTGTTATTATTTACTTAGTTGTTTGGCTTACTGCTACCCACTTTTATCAAGTTTAACATTCAAATTACCGTAAGGTTGTTCCACAGTATCCATTCTGTTGGCTCGCCCCGTACGGCATAGCCATTGTTCTCTTCTAGCATCCATGAGCCGTGGTCGGGCCCCATCCTATGCCGGCGGTTTGTGTTTCTCCTCCTCGGACCACTTTTTGTAGGTACGAGCAAAAAATGACCGTGGACACCCCACAGGCCCCTCCGTTTCGGAAATGCTCTAACCCATGTGAAATTATCAAATTTGTCGGTGACGAAAATCAAAACCGCGCCTCCTCGATTCGTAGCCAGCGTTCTAAGTAGAGGTGGGACAAATCCTAAATTTTGTTGAATCCGAATCCGAATCCTAAAAGGTCCTCGAATCTCTCGAATCCATCATATGAGAATAATTATAAGAAAAAAAGGGAAAGAAAAGACTTCAACTTAAAACTAAGTTTTAATTGAATCAAACTTTGAAATCTATGTTTCATGAAAAACAAATTAAAAAATAGAGTTTTCAAAAAATATACCCATACCATTGAGAAGATCCAATTGAAATTTATAATTTACATTTACTAAATCAGGTACATAACTCTTGAGTCTTGAGGTTCATTTCTATTTTCCAAACATAATTTGACAAAATATATTTGAGTTAGAATTAACATTTTCTGACATTTTTTAACAACAGAAGTTCCAACATCTTTTAAAATCAAATCAAGTATAGAGGTGGGGAGAATTATTTCAATTATTAATGTAGATAAACACTAAACATGGAACACTAAATTGAGTAAATTCTTTCCAGAAAATCAAGAAAAATCAAAAACATATTTGTTTTAAGAGTTTATAAAAACACTAAACACTGAACACTTTCGGGGCAATGTAAAAAAATCAGGAACCTTTAAAGGTTATTTTTATTTAAAAACACTAGCATTCGAACTCCCTTTAGGTCTAGCCTATTTCGTTCTTTTTTTCAGCTATGACACGTGATGTGCTGAATAGTCTTTCTGGCATTACTCTCGGTGGTAGTGTGATTAATAACTTTTTAGAGAGTTTTCTCAAATTTTGATTGTTTTTGTCCTTCCAGTATTTAAAGATGTTCGCAGATGGTGGAAACAGTGTTTCTGCTAAGTAGGCATTTGTTTCTTCTTCAGGAGACAAACTGTAGCTCTGCTCACTGCTGGTAGACGGTGTCATTAATTGCGAATAGTATCTCCTCGTGCGATGAGCTCCTTGTTGTTGAGTTAACGATTTTTGAGTGGTATCTTTTTGACTTTGTTATGATGACTGCAGATCACTGTCATCTGCTTGCAAAACACTATCAGAAATTTCAATGGCCAGTGTTGATTTAACTTCCTCAAGGGTTTTTTTGCTCAAAAATACACTTCCTTTGAATCGGGGATCCAGTATAGTTCCAAGAGCATAAAATGTTTCGGTCTCAACAGACTGATAGTGCCTTTTTGTAGATGTAAGAAGGTCATTTTGGAAACCCTGTATGGAACCTGCAGTTGATTTTAAATTTTATAGAATACTAATGGTGCTATTCACTAAAGGAATTATTTTTGAGATTGTTACTTCGCTGGAACTGGCCACAAATGTAGCTCATCTAACATATCTAAGATTCGTATCACATTTTCTATAGTTGTCCGCTGTCGAGCACTAAGGTTTACCTGAAAATTTACCTTTCAATGCAATAAAGATAGATAAGAAAACAGCTTGCTTTTGATCCATGAGACAAATGAGCATGTGAAGCTGAGAATTCAATCCAGTCGGTTCGTCTTTTATCAAACGATAGGGTTTAAGACTTAGCTTAGCTTGAGAAGCTCATAAGACTGTCACAGCTTTAGAGTGCTTGAAATATCCCACAATACTTCGGCAGATTGACGTTATTTCCTTAATTTTACTCTTGTTCAGTAAACCTTCATTGAGAACTAATTGAAATGTATGAGCAAGGCATGGCAAGTGGTCAAAGGTACTGCGTTCTAAAGCTGCTACCATATTAAGTCTATTGTCGCTCGTGAAACATACAACTTTTTCTAAGAGATTTCATTCTTTCATAGTGTTGGTAATGAAAGTTTGTATTGCAGGTGCTGTATGTGAAACTTCTGCAATGGGAATGCATTCTAAGCACAAGTGATTATACTAAAAGTTTTCATCTATGAAGTGAACTGTGAAACTGAGGTAATCGTCAGAAGATGTTGATGTCTACATGTCTGTTGTGACTGCAATAAACTCGGTTTTATCTAAAAGATTCTAAACTTTTATTTTTTCTGTTTCATACATCTATGGAATTACCTTTTGGGCAAAGTGTTTCCTGCTTGGGATAATATATCTTTGCACAAGTAGGTTTATCAACTTTTTAAAACCTTTTTCTTCTACTATGGGCAATGGTTGGTTATCTTTGCAAATCATTTCGACGACTAATCTGGTAATTGTTTTAGCTGTTTTGTATCCAGGCTTAAAACTTTGCATTTTATCAATAAAATCTTTCAAATTCGGTTGGTTAGAAGATACTGCTTTGCGTTTTACTGGGGGTGCTTCGAAAGGACTTTGTTCTCCATAAGAAGAAGCTGTTGAACATGGAATAGGGGTTGAACTAACTGATGCAAGACTCCCAATGACAACTGGATCATCTGGGTAATTATTGTCTTCCAATCGGGAGTCAACTCTGATAGTCAAAGGGCTTAAGGGTGAAGTTGGAGTCAGTAATGGGTAGGGTGAACTTCTATCTTTCAGTTCTTGAAATTTGAATGAACGTTTGGCTTTCAAATGTTTCCACATTGCTGAAGTAATATGTGACCCTTTTCCTCTGGAACTTTTTGCAGATCACAGACTGCAATTCGCATAATTTTCATTATCCGAAATTTGGAAATAGTTCCAGATATTAGGAGATGATGTCATCTCATGGATTGACAATCGTTGTAGGTTATAGGAGATGCGATTGTTGTGTGACAGGCACAAGATAAATCGCTCCTAAGTATGCTTAAATGTTGCGGTTAGTGATTGAAACTACGTAGGAATAAAAACAATAAAGCGTGAGAAACGCTGAGATTGAGACAAAAATACAGACCGGATAATTCCGAGCGTATACTGATAGCGTGTGCGAGTGAGACGCTGCGGAGAGTTGAGGAGAACTGAAACGCTGAGCTGTAGACAGAGCAACTTGAGTCATGAGCACGACGCGGCTCAAGTTCACACTCCCCCACCCCCTTTCCGTTCTCACGCTCGTTACCACGGTAACGGCTGCCGGGAAAGAGACACAATATGGCTAAGTCACTTTTCCCACTATACATGAGGTATCGTGGCTAAGGCGCTGTCCGATGGGAGACGCCAGTCGCTTCGGCGGTTGATCTCTGTGTTTGGCTGAACAATTCCTCCACTGTTGCATCCCGTTTGGAAGTAACGAGTTATTTCAAATAGCTGTGTACACACTGTAGACGATCTTCGATTATTTTCTAATGTTAGAACTCGTCATTCGAACAAATATCGCTCTAGAAAAAACACCAAAAGCCAAGTTTTTTAGGTTAAGATTCGAAAGATTCAAATGACGGAAAAAGCGCGAAGATTCGAAATTTCGAATCCTTTCCAAGATTCGAAGATTCGAAATTTCGAATCCTTTCCAAGATTCGAAGATTCAAATGTCCCATCCCTAATTCTAACCAACTAACCTACACCGACGGAATGTGTCGCTGCAGATCTGTCGTCTTGACACGTGCTTTACCTCTGTAGCCCCAGGTAGCACAGCCTTGCAAATTAACGTAGCCCCAAAACTGAGCCACTGTGTTCTATTGCTAAAAGACGGTGGCTCAGTGTTGGGCCTACGTTAAATTGCATGGCTGGGCTACCTGGAGTACGTCACATAATTTCTCTCTTATTTTTTTTTTAAGTGAAGAAGGAATTTTCATTAATTCCAGACGAAGTGTGGAACAAATATCACACATTTTTCGAAGAACCCTGTGGCTACTAGATCTATATAACACAATCGGGCGCCAATGTAAAATTTACAAATTTGTAGGTGAATAGGATCGAAACTGCGTCTCCTCGCTCCGGAGACAGTTGTTTTAACCGACTTAACGACACTGACGGAATGAATCGCTGCAGATTTGTCGTCTTGACAACTGATTGACCTCTGTAGTACGTCACACCCAGTCGTCTGGTAATTACAATTTGGCTTTTCTCAAACTCGCTTAAGTCTGTCTTTCTTCATATGAAAAACAGGAATAACACTGATTAACAGAGCTCAGTATCAGGTGTCATTTTTATCGTTTCATGACCTTCTCACGCACCATCGTTTACCTGCGGTTGCTTCGATTTGCATAAACATGTGCTGGTCATAATGCTTCAGCTCTTCAGTGCATGTACATCAGTGTTGGACATGGACTCAGTGGTGTGCAGAGATTAATAATACAGATAATACAGCTGAGTGTAGAGTTCCCTTGGTAGGGCTCAAAGTTAATCAAAACACATTTAGGTGGTTTGGGAAATGGGCATGTATGATACACGGAAGGTGAAAGGTTGCTGCGACAAGTGCTACACGACAAAGTAAATGTTCGCAGGCCAAGCAAGACACTTGGAAAAAATGGTTGATTGAAAGTTAAACGCGACAAGCGATACACTATGATATAACTGGTCGTAGACCAAGAAGAAAATTTGGAACAATATAGATAGATTAAAAATTGATCGGCCGCCTCGGTGGCTCAGTGGTCCAAGCGATGGCTTCTGATCATTCGTCCGAAAAGGGGTCAGGGTTCGAATCCCGGTGAGGCATAGATGTGTTTGTCTTACGGCCCTGGCTCTCTCCCTTCCCTGGAACCAGTGGCCCTAAATTATTGACGGGCGACTACTTATAACCCATTGAGGTACTCACGGTGGGCGTTAAACCTTCAATAAAAAAAATTGATCGCCATAAGTATTATACTATAAAGTAAATGGTCACAGATCTGAAACACTGTAGAATGGTTGAACATTCACCGTGACAAGTGATACGTTATATAGTAACAGCTCGCATATCATAACGGAAAGATCTGAAACAATGTGGATTGGTTGAAAATTAACCGTGACATATACTATAATAAAATTTTTATTATAGTATATGTCACGGTTAATTTTCAACCAATCCATATTGTTTCAGATCTTTCCGGTAAGAAAAGAAGAAGAAGAGGAACTCGTGGATCCGAAAAATGACGAGAGTGGAAGACATCATGATCAGAGTTAAATTCCTGAAATGGCAATGGGCTGGACATACTGCCAGAAGGACAGACCATAGATGGACAGCCGAAATTTTAGATTGGATTCCAAGGGACAGGAAAAGACCCAGAAAAAGACCACATGGGAGATGGGTGGATGAAATTCGTAAATATGCGGGAGTGACATGGAGGAGACTGGCACAAGACAGACCGTTGTGGAGGAAACTTGGGGAGACCTTCGTCCAGCAGTGGATTGATAATGGTTGACAATGATGATGATACATATAATATAAAAGTAACTGGACGCAGATCAAGCAGAAGACAGGCCTGGAACAAGATCGATTGATTGTGCTACTAAACCGCGACAAGTGATGAGCTATAAAATAACAGCTCGTACCCCAAGGAGAAGATCTGAAACAACGTGGATTTTTGCAAATTAACCGTAGCATGTGCTATACTATAAAGTAACTGGACGCAGATTGCGGAGAAGACATGGAACAAGATCGACTGATTGAAAGTTTACCGTGACAAGTGATACGCTAGCAGGCCAAGCAGAGAGCAGACTTTGTCACGGTTAAGTACCTGCGTCTACTTACTTAACCGTGACAAACATACGCTAGCTACAAAGTAGATGCTCGTAAACCAAGGAGAAAATCTGAAAAAATGTGGGTCTATTGAAAGTTAACCGTGACATGTCCTATTCTATAAAGCAACTGGGTGCAGACTAAGGAGAAAACGTGGGGCAAAACAAACTGAAAAAGGACCACGATGTAAATAAAGCATTAGACCACTTTTGTTCTTGGAGTTTTTATAACGAAAAGTTTTATGAGGAACGATGAAAGCATTACAGAAGTTCGATTCTGTTGTGTATCTTTTCGGGTATGGTTTCATGTAAGAGATACGTGACGCGGTGCAGTAAACATCCAACATTTATGGCATTAAAATATCACGGGTTTCTATTGATTCTAATCACGTGATTTTTTGTCACAGTATATTTGCTCAAAATCCTGCACAGCCTATTTGGTTATATTGACATGGTAATGCATTTGACTTCTGAACAAATCTACACAGCTTACAAGGAATGTGTACCATAAACCTGCGTAACGAAGGTGAATAGGGCTGAAAATTTCTGAACTGAAATTACAAAACATCAAGTTCTAGAACTGGGATTCAATCATCAAAAATTTTTGTAAAACATATGTATAGTTCGATTGTGTGTGTGTGTGTGTGTGTGTGTGTGTGTGTGTGTTCTTGCTATGGATAAAGTGGACAAAATTATTCCATTCCTGATAGAAGAACTTCTGACTGGCCAACACTAGAAACGGTTTAGGAAGGCATAGGCCTTTTTTTATAAAAAGATTTGCAGCAACATAACTCACTGTCCTTAAACGGTCCAAAGTATGGAGACCTTTTTCTTTTAATAAATGATAGTATTTATTCTTTTTATAACCAAATTTATGTCTAAATCAAAATAACATAATTCGAATATCGTGGCGTAGAATAGAAAATCAAAGTTTTCACGCGTTCGCACATCAACCAGATGGCTTTCCCAAGAATTGTAGAAAGCAAACAGCAAACGGAATAATGGAACACTTCAACAATTTGAACGCGGTATTTGACTAGAGAAAGCCGTCTGGGTGATGTGTGAAAGCTTGGAAACGTTTTCTATTCTACTCCAAGAAACTCGGATTACTAGTTAGTTATACTATTTTGAGCATAGTTGGTGTACGATTCCTGTTTATTAATTGCAATGTCTAAATTTTTAACACTGATAGGTTTTCCAGAAATCGGAGATTACAGTCTTTGTGATGGTTACATATATTAAGTAAATACAACGTTTTTTCCAAATATTTTATTTTTCAAGTCGACCAAGGTTTCGCAGGGCATATACGTGGCATTAGCCCTGATGAGGCCTAGCTTCATCACGACGAATGCCAGGTAAATATTCCAAACGCATATATCATCATCAACAAAGGTATTTACACTCACTTGTTTCACACTGCTGGCCACCCAAAATGCAACAACAAGAAGGACACGAGATAGCAAAGCCAGATTTACTGGACACATAACAACAGATACAAAGATGAAACGATTGAGCTTACAGGCCCGTGCGACTTGCGGAACACAATACATCAATAGTTCGTGTGGCCCCCATGGCTGGCAATAGCGGCCGCTACACGCCGCGTCATCGAACGAAAGAGGCTTTGGATGTGAGCTTGGGGTATGTCGGTCCAGGCTGCTTCCACACGTTGCCACAGTTCATCAGCCGTAGCTGCGGGTTCTGCTTGCCGGGCAACTCGGTTGCCGATCAGCGACCAGACGTGTCCGATGGGCAACATATCGGGAGAACAGGCGGGCCACGGCAGCAGTGACACCTGGTTTGCCCTGAAGAATTGTTGCGCGATGCGTGCCACGTGCAGGCGCTCATTGTCCTGTTGAAACGCGGCCGCTGGCGGGTCCTGCAGGTAAGGGAGGACTACAGGCTCCAAAACGTCGGAAATGGTGCAGTGGTTGTTGAGTGTACCGGCGATGCGTACCAGAGGGGTGCGGGTGTCATATCCAATTGCGCCCCAAACCATAACGCCAGGCGACGGACCGATATGTCGATACATAATGCAGGCGTCATACAGTCTCTCGCCGCGGTGCCGCCACACGCGGATCCGTCCATCGTGGTGTTGCAGGTGGAAGCGGGATTCGTCGGAGAAGACAATGTCGTGCCATTCCGTAGTCCAGGTGCGGCGTTCAACGGCCCATTGCCGCCGCACTCGCCGGTGGTGTAACTTCAATGGTAATCGGAGCAATGGCGCCGTGCGACAAGTCTCCGCTCCTGCAGACGTCGTCGAACGGTACGTGCTGACACAGGTTGTTGCGCAACACACCCTAATTCCTGCGCTAACGTTCATGATGTGGCGGTGCGAGCCGTCAATGCCCGCCGTAAAACATGCCGGTCCTCTCGTTCGGTGGTGTGCCGCAGCTGAGGCAATCACTCACGTCGGTCCGTCCGTCCCTCCTGCACCCACCGAATCCATACTCGCCTCACTGTGGCTGAATGTCGTCCCACACAAGTGCCGATGTCTCGGTACGATAAACCGCTGCCGCGATAAGCCACTATTCGTCCTCTGTCGAACTCCGAAACGCGCTGGAACGAATTTCATGCCAATCGGATGCTTGCTTCTTGGTGTTGCATTGTAGTTAGTTGCTTCTAAAATCCGTGAGTGTAACACCGGTGCTGAATTGAAATGTGATTGATTCTCACATTCAATTCAGCTACGCGACTGAAAACAAAGGATGCCTACCATTCCTTGACGTCCTGGTTACCCGCTCAAATGGATCTCTCGTAACTACAATTTATCGGATGCCTTTGGCTGGTTTTTTGCCTCTCTATCCTAAGTCGAAGAGCTCTTGACAACAAAAACCCAGCGCCCTTTACTTTTACGTATATCGCGCGATACAAATACACTACATTGACAAAAATCGCCAGAAACCCCTTTAAAAGCAAATTCAGGGATCCGCTGCGTCGATAACAGACGCGGTACAGCTGCAAACGGTGTAAAAACAAGCCTGCAGTTGATCGCACTGTGAGGTTGAGTGAAAATGTCGCGGCGGGAAAGAACTGACTTTGAGAAAGGAAAGATTGTTGGGTGTTATATTAGTGGGTTGTCCATAAGAGAAGCTTAAAGACATTTAAACATACCCAAGTCAACTGTTTTTGATGTACTGAATAAGTGGGAGACACATGGCGTGTCTGAAGGAGCAAAACGTACCGACAAATCAAAGAAAAGCAGTGATAGAGGACGCCAAAGCCTCAGGAGAGCCATTACAGCTAATCGACGGAGTACTGAAAAAGACCTCAATGTGCAGGTGAGTAAAAATGCTGGAACCTCGGTATGTACACGTACCATTCGCAAAGAACTTCATTCCATGGGTTACCGTGGTCGTGCGGCTGCTCATAAGCTTTTTATCTCCATTTGGAATGCTATTCGTTGTTTAGGATGATGTAAAGAACATTTATCGTGGACAATAGATGAATGGAAACGGGTTCTATGGAATAATGAATCCAGATACACGATCCATCAGTCTGATGGCCGTGTGTGGGTATGGCGGTAGCCGGGAAACTCTATTTACCACAGTGTACTGTTTCTACGGTCAAGTTTGGAGCTGGCAGTGTACTCGTGTGGGGATGTTTTTCGTGGTATGGTCCCGGCCCATTGGTTATCGTGGACAAACCTGTTAACCAGCACGTCTGCCTCGATATCCTGGACAATTGTGCCCTACCATATCTGTGGCAATACTATGGAACCAAGCCTTGTTGGTCCCAGCAGGATACTGCACCGAGGAATAAAGCAAGGACTGTTGCGGTGTATTTTGACGATAATTCTGCAGCGTGTGTGGACTGGCCAGCACAGAGCCCTGATGTTAATCCCATAGAGCGCCGCATAAGAAGTTTGGAACCAAGGCCTACTATCAGTTAACGGCAGCATTATGTACTGAACGGAAGTGCATACCTATCGCTGTGTTCCACACCTTGTCGAAAGCATGTCTCGAAGGGTCAGTGTATACATTAAGGAAGGCCAAAGGTGGACCGACACCGTACTAATATATGTCAATAAATTCTATGTTGTATTTCTCTTCTAGGTGTCCGGTGACTTTTGTCAATATAGCGTATATCAAGTAAATACAACGTTTTTTCCAAATATTTTATTTTTCAAGTCGACCAAGGTTTCGCCGAGCTTATACGTAGCATTCGTCCTGATGAGGCCTAGCTTCATCAGCACGAAATTCAGGTAAATATTCAAAACACATATGTCATCATCAACGGTGTTTGCACTTAGTTAGTTACTTCTAAAACCCGTGAGTGTAACACCGGTGCTGAATTGAAATGTGATTGATCCTCACATTTAATTCAGCTACGCGACTGAAAACAAAGGATGCCTACCATTCCTTGACGTCCTGGTTACCCGCATAAACGGATCTCTCGTAACTACAATTTATCGGATGCGTTTCGCTTGTTTTTCGCCTCCATATGCCAAGTCGAAGCGCTTTTGGCAACAAAAACGCAGCGCCATTTACAGTTACGTATATCGCGCGATACAACTATGTTCGGATGAAGGCGGTTTGAAAAAAGGAATTGACTGAATTGTGTTGCGGCACAGGGAGGATACAACCCTTTTATTATAGGCAAGGCTCTAACAAAATTCCGGAAACCGACGTTTATCTCCACTTTAACTCCTGTGACGCGCCCATTACGAGAGAATTTCGCCATTGTTCCATTTCAAAATTTCAAAAATTCTCAAAACGTTTAATTTTAAAGGGGTTATTAAACCCATGTACAAAATTAACTTTTTTGGATCAGATGACTATGTTGAAGGTAAAACCGCTCGGGGAATTTATCATAACCCATGAGAATGTGGAGTTTCATATATTTTTTTTTTTTTTTTTTTTTTTTTTTGATTGAAGGTTTAACGACCACCGTGAGCAACTCAATGGGCTATAAGCAGTCGCCCGTCCCTAATTTAGGGTCACTGGTTCCAGGGAAGGGAGAGAGCCAGTGCCGTAAGACAAACACAACATCCATGCCTCACCGGGATTCGAACCCGGACCCCTTTCGGACGAATGATCAGAGGCCATCGCTTAGACCACTGCGCCACCGGGGCGGCGAGTTTCATATATAGGACAGAGCCTTGCGTTTTCGATTGAAGCAGCACAAGACCTGCATTCAGGCTAAACACTGTTAAGAAAATGACCATAAATTTCTCTTTGAAGAAGCAAAACTAATCGACATTCCAGATTTAACCACGAACCTTGATATTTTGGAAGCTTTCCATATTTATATATATATAAATTAGAATTTTTATCAATTTATTAACACTAATTTGCATCCACATTATTTCTATCAAACGCGTGCTAGCAACAAACTGAAACCTATGAGTGTAAATTCCGCTGGTGATTTCATATGCGGTTTGAATATTTACGTGACATGCGTCCTGATGAATCTAGGCCAGAGACCAGCAAAACCTTGGTCGACTTAAAAAATCAAATATTTGCAAGAGACGTTGTATTTCCTTAATATAAGCTGACAAATTTTATTCAATTACAACTGTTTGTAATCGAGTGTATCTTGCGCTGCGATATATTCTGTCTCCTTTTGCCTTTATTTCCTTTAATATTTGAACTTATCGTTCTTTTGTTCCTCAATTCTTTAATAACACTTCGGCGTCACTTGCTTAAAGGAGACAACCAAGGAAGATAGAACAAGAGGAGGGAGCATGTGCTCTCACTGGTGAAGCCAGCTTACATAGTTGTGTGGCCGCCATGTTGCTTAACCCTCAGTTGCTCCTTTGTGCATTCTAAGTTATGGGAGTGAAAACTAGCGTAGTTCAAGGTTAGTGCTTTTTCTTATTTCTGATTTTCATTTTTGTCTGTGTTGTTTTTGCGCTAAAGAAACTTCTTAAAATGGCAGCTTGCGCAACCGTAGGCTGCACCAATAAGACAGATAAAAAAAACTGTGTGGAATCACGTTTCACAAGGGAGTCTTATACATTTAATATTCTATTGTCAAGTTTGAAAACTTATGATGGAATAGCTAAACATTTCCGTAACAAAACAGAAACTTGTCATCTTTTCAGTAACTCCCGGTCAAAAACTACGTTCCGAAAAACGTTCTATGAATATTTTGTAAAATATCCGTTTTTTGCTGTTGTTGTTTTTAAAATTCTGTAAATTATCGTGTTTATTACTGGTATATAGCAATTGACCTATTAACGCCAATTATATCCGATTTTTTTAAGTGCTACGAACGCTTTTTAGTTTTGTATATCTCGTGTTCTCTTTGTTAAAGTTTTGTAAAATACCACGTTTAGCACGAATCAACGGTTTTAAGCGGGGGCATATTTAAAGGGGGTCCCCAAAGGGCCTTGGCCCCCGCGAGAGTGTTTCTTTTTTTTATATTTATAAAAACACTAATTTTTCCATGACGGAGATCGAATACGCCCCCTCACTCCGAAGTACGTTGCTCTCCCAACTAAACTACACGGACGGAATGTATATCGCTGCAGACTTGTCTTGACACGTGCTTCACCTCTGTAGTATGTCACATGTTTCTGATTAAAATGAGACTTACATCAGAAAAAAAAATGCATCAACTTACATTAGAAAGAAATGGTTTAACTTTTTATCATATTTTTCATTAACTTTCATTTTGTTCTAGTGGATTTCAAAAACTTTCATTTTTTCTCGACCGCTCCAAAAACTTTTATGTACACCCGTGGTTTTTAAGGTAATGTTTTCATTGTGTTTGTGTTTCAAGAATATTCACTCGAGCACATGAAATAATTCAGCGTGTATTATTTTTCACTACAGATTTTGTGAATTGCATCACGCATTACTTTAAAAAGCATGCACTTTCGTGTGGTACGTTAAAGCGATTTTAGTCGTACACACGGTAAAACGTGGCCTTGTATTGTTTTAAAAGAAAAGAAATCAATGGCGATGTTATAGAGTAGATTCATAAATTTAAATGATATTTTTTTTTTCGCAAGAAGTCTTTAAAAGAGCTTATCAGTCTACATAGCTAGGCAGGTAATAATTCAATGTGACACCGTCAGAAGAGTAATCCGAAACGGCTGCAGCTCAGGAGCGTGCGCTTCAGAGCTTTTCGTAGGAAATGCAGGTTATTTTCCCTTCCGCTTATTCTATCCTTCATGAAGACAATAAAACAATGAGACGTAACCACAGATATCATATATAAGAAGCTAGATTGGACACCCAGCCCAAGAGGCGTGAGAAGGTATAGGCGCCATTTTCAGCGGGTCATCACGATCCATTTAAGCAAGGCTACTTTGCATTAAGTCAAAGGAATACGAGTTTGGTACTGTGATTTTCTATTTATATTGAGATTCAAAGCAGTCAGTACCCATTTAGCGGCGGAAGTTATAAAATTTAAGTAAAAAACAGTAATATTCCTTAGTGCTAACTAGAATGCCAAGGGTCTTGCAAATATTGAATTATTTCGGATTCGGCCAGGGCTTAAATTCCAGAGAAGACATTCCGGTATCTGCGATATAAAAAAATATCACGCTGGTTTTAATTTGCTGAGAGATATGATTTTGACGTTTCTTGTTAATGAATGCTTCCATTTAATATGAATGCTTCCATTTAATACGCCATTTCGTTGCTATATTGCCCAAATAAATAATATGAAATGTTAAAAGCTGAAATTTCCTTAGTGCATAACAAGACGAAATATCAAAATGTTTGGTGAAATTCAAAACTTTTTGAGCAAACATAATAAATAAATCAGAATAACAGAGGTCATAGCAACAAGGAAAAAGATTCACATTATTTCAGCTTTTCTATGTAACGCATGTGGAAGCATTGTTTTTTTTTCTGGTTCAAATCAGTAGTTTGCTGGATTTAACAGCTACTTATTGATTTTAGATAAATTATTTGCGTTTCCATTATTTTAAATCGTTGCCGCATTACCTTCTTAAAAATGTTTTCCAATAATTTTCTATATTTGTATACAATACCAGCTTTAAATTTTAATATATATATATGTATTGTTTTCAGCATTGGGCAAGAGGCAAATAAGTAACAACAATTATATTTTCGTCTCTCTGCGTAATATTTTTATCTGAGGAAGCTTTCACCATGATTTATACAATAACCAAGTCCAAACCATCCTGCGTAACGTGCCATGCTCCGCCACCATCTTGACCCGCTCAATGTGGCTCCATGCTTCTCACAGCGCAAGCCCATGCTCAACAGAACAGACAGCCAATCTAGTTCCTTATACGATATCTGTGGACGTAACGCACAAGTCATATATTGCCAGCGATGTGTAACACCCTACTAAAGCTATTTATTAAAACCTGAAGTACGATTGTTGCGTCATATCGAGACACTTATTCGCTACTCAGTCATCAATTGGTAGACTTCGAACCCAGGCTCAACCTGGACACTTAGCTAGATGATGAAATCACTAGGTCAGTTTGTTTAAAAGTAGTGAGGCCGCCAGGGTGGCCAGTGGTCTAAGCGCAGGATTATGACCATTCGTCTGGCTTATGACCATTGTGTCCTGGTTCGAATCCCGGTGAGGCACGGATGTTGTGTTTGTCTTACGGCCCTGGATCTCTCCCTTCCCTAGAGTCAGTGGCATTAAATTAGGGACGGGCGACTGCTAATAGCCCACTCTGTTGCTCACGGTGATCGTTAAACCTCGAATAAAAAAAAAAAAGGTAGTGAGCGGGTGCTTATTAACCATCGTGAGCAGCAGTACGGACTATAAGCAGTCTTCCTAATTTAGGGCCACTGGCTACAGGAAAGGGAGAGAAGCAGTGCCGTAAGAAAACCACGACACCCATGCCTCATACGGGACTCGAACCCGGGCTCATTCGGACGAAAGGTCAGAAGCCAGCGCTCAAATGGGAACAGGCGAATTAATCGAAAACGGATTCGTCGAACGCGAACTCATCAAAAGAAAATTTATCGAACTAACAATTTACCGAAAGACGATTTTTCCGACAAATGCATAACGAATTCGTCGAACGCGAATTCGTCGAACGCGAATTCGTCGAAAACAAATTTATCGAATGAGCAATTTACCCAAAAAGACGACTTTTTCGGGAAAAAAGAATGAAAGAAATTAGTCAAAATAGAGTTTAAAACAAGTGGCCACAGGATAGCTTGGCAAACTGACAAGTGCAAATACTCACTTTAGCAGCCGTATAAAAATTGCAGATTCTCGGTTTCAGACGTGCGCAAAGGCATAGGGCCTAATATTTAATGCCCAAGCAAAATGGTTATAATACTAGTCTTTGTGTCGAAACCTTATGAATATGAGCACGACGAAATAAAATCTGTTAAAAACGCCCACGCTGCTCAGGCCTAGGCAAATTAATTTATTATCAGTGCCAAAGAAAAAGCGTAATATTACTAACCTGTCTGGGTGTCCAACCCTTATGAATAAGATCACGACGGAATAAAAACTCTCATAAAGGCCAAGATCACGGGCCTGATTTTAGATATTTGATGTTAAAGTAAAAGCGCAACTTGAATAACTTGACTTGGTGTTCAAACCTTATAAGTATGATCACGGCGGAATAAAAACTGTTGGAAAGGCCACGGCCTAGGCCGTATTTTTAGAGGTGATCAATGGGGAAAGTAGACACGATGAAAGCAAAAGCCTTATTCTTGTAAGACTCCCTAACGGTTTGTGGTCATCCTACATGAAAGTGTACATGAAGAAATAAAAGATGCAATTTTTATACGTTCCCCAAACGTTTTTGTGGCCACTTACCCATATTCCATTTTGTTTTGTTTTTTGTGATTGGAAGTTTAACGACCACCGTGAGCAATTCAGTGGGCTATAAGCAGTCGCCCGACCTTAATTTAAGGCCACTGGTTCCAGGGAAGGACAGAGCCAAGGCCATAAGGCAAAAACAACAACCATGTCTCACCGGGAATTCGAACCCGGACCCCTTTCAGACGAATGATCAGAAGCCATCGCTTAGACCACTGCACCACCACTATATTCCATTTATAGTCAAAGTTTTCGAGAAACGTTTACCCTACGATATTGCATTTTTCGGAGATTTCGCTTTCGATGAATTCGTTTTCGATTAATTCTCCTGAAGCGCTTATTTTCGAACAATTTGCTTTTCGATGGATTCTCAGTTCGATCAATCCCTTTTCGATGACTTCGTTTCGATGAATCCCTTTTCGATGAATTCTTTTCGATGAATTCGTTTCGATGAATCCCTTTTCGATGAATTCGTTTTCCGACGAATTCGCTTTCGATGAATTCGTTTTCGATTAATTCATTTTCAACGAATTCGTTTTTGATTAATTCATTTTTGACGAATTCACCTGAAGCCCTCATTTTCGAAGAATTTGCTTTTCGATGAATTCTCCGTTCCATGAATCCATTTTCGATGAATTTGTTTTCGACAAATTAGCTTTCGATGAATTTGATTTCGATTAATTCGCTTTCGATGAATTCATCTGAAACCCTAGTTTTCGAAGAATTTGCTTTCCGATGAATTCTCCGTTCGATGAATTCGTTTTCATCGAACGGAGAACCCGCTTTTTTAAAATATGGATTGGAGAATCCATTTTTAATTCGTTTTCGACGAATTCGCTTTCGATTAATTCACCTAGAGTCCGCTAAAACCACTACACAACTGGAGCGGACACTCGGACGTCGGGATTGCAATACAAATTTCAACTCTAATGTTTCTGTTATCCAAACTTTTGTACTGCACACTGCCAATAACTGCTAGAAATGAACGGGCCATTTGCTGGCTAGTTTATCACGTGCACTCATGTTGTAAAAGAAATTTTCACCAGACAGGAATGGGGAACTAAAGAAAGGAGTTTTGGAAATCTACTCTCAGAAATAATGGTATCATGATAATAAAGAATTAACAATATAAACACACAGATCTGTCTCTCTGGAACGTTTGACGTCATACCAACGTCTGCATTGTTGCGCCATCACTTATCGATCAATTCGTGTGTGCTCTCGCGATGCCAAAATGATTGCCTGCTATATAATAGCACGAGATCTCTTTCAGATGTCTAGGTGATCGCGTACTAATTTCAAAACATTGGATTATTAATGAATCGAGTTCTGTTTTTCAGATCTACAAAATTCGAATTAAAATCTTAATATCGCGGCAAGTTGCGTTTGTATATTAATTTTATTTAGCACAATTCGAAAACTAATTTGTACGCTTTATTTTTTTTTTACTTTTTAATTTAACTAATTTTTCGAGTTTAGTGCTGAGTTTAGTGCTATTATACATGCTGCAAAAGATCGATCTATCTAAATGCTCTACCTACAATAAAAATTGAAATCTTGAGACGTCGAAGTGAGCAAGATTACATCTAAAAGCACTGATGTCGCCCCTATAAGCACATTGTCCAGAATTTACGTAGTTCCGATTTTTAATACCAGATATCGCATTTTTTTCAGAAAAAGCTTCGGTATGAAGTTTCAAACTAAACTTCGGGTAGGACAGTCTAAAACAAGCCGTGAACGGAATAACAAGTGCGCCGCAGAAAAAGTAATTTAACGCCAAAAATCAAAGCAAAAGTTATTAAGGTAAGTTTACACGAAAACAACTGGACTACAAGGAAAATTGTTGAACAACAACGAATATTTCGCGCAGAATATTTATCGCGAGGTCATTTGAAAAACGGAAGTAAATAGCATATAATTTCCAGTTCTTACTATATAAGTTTTTACTATATTTTCTTACAAAAAAGCCGGCGTCTATTTGATTTGTTTTCAATCTGCTTTAATTAAAAAGGACGGAAAACATCATATATTAATATTTGTTTAAAGCTTAAAAACAACCGTCTTAGGATTGGCTATAGGTTAGTATATGTATATTTACCTCACTTTACAAAATAATTCTCTTATAGGGAGAGGCAAGGCAAATCTTGGCCGTGATTACACCTTCCCAATGCAAAAAATATTTTTTTTCCGGAAAGCCTTTTAGAAGCCGATATACCGTGTATTCCCATAATTCGACGTACAGACAAAAGAATAACACAAGCTTTTCAGTTTTATGACATCTGTAAAGTCAAAGGGCGTGTTGGAAAAACTGAAGTTTGCTTTTGATAGCGTATATGACGAAGAGCAATCATTACAATATTGCAACAGGCAGAGGATGCCTTGATTAAAAAGAGGCTGGGCAGTATTAATTTTAGTACACAAAATTGTGGGTTCGCGACTTTCCCTTGAAAAGAGGAAATAAACCCGAAAGGAGCTTATGCTATGTAGGGGTGGAACGCAGGAGTAAGACACCTCGCGCATCTTTTCTTTTTTTTTTTTTTTTTTTTTTTTTTAATTTGGGATTGGAGGCTTAACGACCACCGTGAGCAACTGAATGGGCTATAAGCCTTTATAATGTCGGGTCACTCGTTCCAGGGAAGGGAGAGAGCCAGTACCTTAAGACAAACACAACATCTATGCCTCACCGGGATTCGAACCCGGAGCCCTTTCGAACAAAGGATCAGAGGCCATCGTTTAGACCACTGCGCCACCGGGAGGGCCCTTGCTTATTCATCAAGAACGCTGAGTGGCCCTCCAACCGAGGGGGGGAGGGGGTTGGCTGCTTATTTTTTCAAATGTTGAGAGCTATTAATGTTGTCAAATGAGAAAGCTTACCGGGACGTTATGACGATTTTTGAGAGCCAAAAGCACAGCACAAGGGAATGGCACGATTATTTTTACGGGGGTCACTAAGACGGTGAACGCAATATTTTTTTTTTTTTGATTGGAGGTTTAACGACCACCGTGAGCAACTCAATGGGCTATAAGCAGTCGCCCGTCCCTAATTTAGAGTCACTGGTTCCAGGGAAGGGAGAGAGCTAGTGCCGTAAGACAAACACAACATCCATGCCTCACCGGGATTCGAACCCGGACCCCTTACGGACGAATGATCAGAGGCCAACGCCTTAGACCACTGCGCCACCGGGGCGGCACGCAATATTTTGAACAGTGTGTGTGTGTGTGTGTGTGTGTGTGTGTGTGTGTGTGTGTGTGTGTGTGTGTGTGTGTGTGTGTCATGCTCCGCTTGTACTTCTGCTATTAAAATGACAACCGATAGAAAACAGATCGCTGGCAACAAGAGGAAATGTGAAAAGCAAAAATGGTGGTGGAGTTGTGTGAAGCCCTGAATGTGACTAAGTCTTGCCAACCGGAACTGAGAGTTCGGAAAATTTTGTGATGGCCGGAGAGGTCATTTTGACCGTGAGAGAATGTGGTTGAAGGTACTTCTATCTGATGCATGATTGCATGTAATCTATTGGAAAGTGATGGAGGATAATCCTCTCCAAAGCCGGCCTGGTTAGATGGCTTAAGTTTGAAGAATGTAGACAACTTTAAATTGCACTCGAAATTTGGTGACCGGCGTGCTCCCCTGGGTTACAAAGAAAAAATCTTATTCCTTGCGAGAAGTCGGGACTCAAGGTCATCCTGTCCGGATATCAGAATCTACAAATGTGACCATTCCTTTTGGGAGACACTGATACTTGCAGAAGCAATGGAGGACGGAAAGAATTCCTCCATCAAGTCAACGTCATTGGCGTATCTCATCAAAGAGTGCGCGCATGTGTTTGGTTCCAAAATTGCGGATTTCGACCCATTCTGCATATAACATACGAGGAGAAATAGGCGCGCGCCCTGAAGGGGAGTTCCTTCATATACGGGTGAAGTGCGCCTCATCATAAGGCTGTTACATTTGTACAAATGGATTGCCATCAAGACCAGACAAGCCTGCTCACTGTATGTATTCTATAACAATTTTTAAACATTGCCGCGTTCTGTGATTGGGTAGTCTCCGGTCAGCCTTCACAGAACTAATCGGCAAAGATCTCTAGATAGTCGAACAGCGTAAGCCTGTCAAAGTTTGTTTACCATTACTGAGGCACTTAAGTCTTGGCGCTAACTTGAGACAAGAAAGATGACACCGAATTTTCGGGTGTAATGAGCACGTCTTTTGAATCCGTTCTGACGCGAATTAAATTTATCAAAGCTATTCAAAGTCAATGGAACCGGCATGGAAGACAGTAGCATCTGACCAAAGAAAGAAGTTTTTCAATCGGGTTTTTGATCCCGCAGACGTTGCTGTAAACGGAATCGTGAGCTTACGCCTTCTGGTTGCAGACTTGTGCGTTAAGAAAAACATGAATTTATGCGAGAAACATTTCGCAGCGGAAACGCTCTCCAACACAGAAATAATTTTTCAAATAGGACTGTTAGAAACAGAGATATTGATAAAAATAAGATGTGACTTTACGTCCCCAGGTGGAAAAACCATGCATTATTTTCGGAAGAAAGTATTCTCAAAAGGTTTTTCCATATGAGCGATATCGGTCCAAGAAAAAAAAAATTTAGTCGAGTTTTCAGCAGCCCAGATTTTGCTACAAATGCAGTACATCTAAAGTAGAAATTAACCCTTATGCCCCTGGTGGTCGAACAATTCTTTACCAAACATTAGAAATTATGTGAAAAATATTTTCCATCAGGTCTTGTATGCGATACAGGAAGAATTTTCAAATCGGAGTTTTGGGAGCAGAAATAACGCAGAAAACACAATTTTCCTTTGTGCCCCCTAGCGGAAAGCCTATGATTTACGTGAAAATTTTGAATTTATAGGAAAAACATATACAGAACAAGCAAGCAATAAATACACTGAAAAACAATTCCATGATGCAACAGTCACAAAAGTCCTCGTTGCCAAACGTGGACAGTGAAATTCCCAAGAACAAGATAAAAAATTATGATGGATGTTCTACTTCTGCTGACGGATGTTGTACTTCCCACAGCGGAAGTAGAACATCCGTCATGATTTTTATTTTGTAACTGTTGCATCATGGAATTGTTTTTAAGTGCATTTATTGCGTGCTTGCTCCATGTAATGTGGCACTAATCCTGATGATGTGGCCGAAGAGGTCCTCGAAAGATCTTGCCTTTAGTATTTTAACCTAAACCTGTGTTTTAATTGTAAATAAAGTATTTTAACTTTGCAATTTGAACCTGGTGAGTTTGACACATCGTACTTAGACAGCTTAATTCTAATTCCTCATACTATCTAGTACTAAATACGTTTACTCTTCACCTTAAAAACGAGTAAGTTCATTTCACGCTCCTCATTAATTCTGCGTATTCAAAACTCACGTCTTCATAATTTTATTTTCTGTTTTATTGTTAATTCATTAAATCTCTCTTATTTCCTGCTATTCCTGGAGCAGAAGGATTAATTTTAGAGTGTCAGAGGAATTTACTGATTTCTATTGCCCAAATTTACAGCCCAAGCTCTCTCGCCCAATCAATGAAATTTTGGCGATTAAAGTTCCTACGAATATTATTACAAATTCTAGTGCTTACTTCCAGGTCGTCAGTTATACAGGGTGTCCCAAAATGTTTTCCCTGATTTCGGAATGGTATAACTTTTCACTGATTTCGATTTTCTTTTGCAGGTGAGTAGGTGCACTCTAAAAGTGTTGCTGGCTGTTAGATTTAGTACCCAAGTCAGGGACTTGGAGCGCTTTTGGTGCAGAATCTGAAGACATGGCTTCTACACAAGAAAAGGCTCAGTGTGTCATGTGGCTGGCAGAGACAAAGTCGCCCAAAATGTTGCAACGAAAGTTTTAAACTCGTTACGGAAAACAACCACCACATGTGAAATTGATAAATTCGTGGATGCGAAATTTTTTAAAACAGGTGCAGTCGAAAAGGGTAAAAGTGCTGGGCGACCCTCAGCATCTGCAGAGACCGTTGGAAAAATTCATGTAGCCTTCACCCGATCACCCCAAAAATCAGTGCGGCAAGCTGAACGTCAGCTCAAGGTACCGAAGAGTACAGTGCAGAGGGTGCTACGAAATCGGTTGAAATTGTATACGTACAAGGTGCAGATTGTTCAGGAACTCAAACCACAGGACTTTGATGCACGCGTGCAGTTTGCTAAACATCATGTTCCAGAAATTGGAGGACGATGAACATTTCTTACAGCAGATAGCATTTTCAGACGAAGTGACTTTTCACATTAGCGATGCTGTAAACAGACATAACGTGCGAATTTGGGGTTCCGAAAACCCACACACCTTCAGGGAGCACATTCGGGTTAGTCCCAAGGTTAATATGTGGTATGCATTACGACATGACAGCGTTATTGGCCCTTATTTTTTCATGAAAGAACTCTTACCGGTAATGTGCATGCGGATATGCTTGAGATTTATGCAGTACTCCAATTGCATGACATGCAGCCCCGTGTGTTTTTCCAACAAGACGGAGCAACTCTTCACTGGGCAACATATGTGAGAGACCTGCTGCACCATCACTTTCCCAATTGATGGATTAGTAGAGACGGCCCAATCCCATGCCCACCGAGATCCCCGCATATTACTCCATTGGACTTCTTCCTTTGGGGATATGTTAAAGACATTGTGTATGCGACACCAGTTCCAAATGTGTACATTTTGTGTAAACGAATCGGACTAGCCCTAGAAAGTGTAACTCTCCAAATGCTTCAAAATGTGTGGCGAGTACAGATTTGACATTTTGCGTGTCACTCGCGGTGCCCATATCGAGTGCCCCAAATAAAACTTGATTATCATGTGCGTTTATGTGCAAAATCTGGTGTTTGTAAATATATTCACGATAAAGTTAAAAGCAGTTGAAATCAGGGTAATCATTTTGGGACACCCTGTATAATGGCAACCAACCGAATTACATATTTGAATCTGTATTCTAAGGGTTGCTAAACACCAAAAGAGAATAAATCTAGAAAATAATTCCTTTTATTGGCATACTAATAATTCCATAATAATAATAACAATAATTCCGTTTTATTGGCATTATGCCAATAAACGGAAGAATTGTCTAGATGTACATATTTGAAATCTTATTTCGCAATAGTTTTGCATTCCGGAGTGTAACAATACAAACCACAGGCATTTTGTAGCACATTGTCGTTTTTTATCCATGTGCGAATGCAAAAATAGCTTGAGATTTTTGCAGGTGCTCGTGTGACATTAGTACCCTTTAGTTGAAATAATTATCTATTTTTAGAGAAGAGCCAGCTTTATGCATCAGTTGTTCAAGTACATTTTGTTGTTATTGGCCATTTCTTTTTTAACCGTAGAGAGAAGGAGAAAACGTCGTTTTATAGAATAGTCTTTTATTTTTTGTCATAATTAACAAATCGATGAGATTACTGCGTCAGCCATTGAGCGGGCAATTTATTTAATGACGGTAGTTTCTTTTTCCTTGGTTTCTACACTCCTGGGAACAGACCATAATTTATGCAGAGTACTGTGGGAACTTGCAAGTTTCCGTGTAACGGAATGGGAGAAAATGAAGTAAATGACATCATGAGTGTGTAAGAAAATGATCAGGTTATTGATCTAGAAAGTTAGTTTGCATGAGTTGCTATAATTCAACTCACAAGCGCCTTATTAAATCCCTGCTCTTTTTTTTTTTTCGGGATAACATTAGAACTGACCATGACAATATCTCCCTTTTTTTTTTTTTTTTTTTCGAAATGACAGATTAAAAATGAAGAATAGAAATATAACATTAATTTCCTTAATTTGCAGTTTTGGTTTCATTTACACTAAAACAATTTTTGTTTATCATCTTCCCTTTTACGCAAGAAACAACTTCATGCTTTGTCTGGATTGCAATTTACTGAAAAAGAAACACTATGAAAGCGACTTGTTTAAATATTTTCTGATTTTTTTCATTTCGATAAATTACACTGCAAATACCACACCATGTAACAATTACATGAAATGAGACGGAATTTACCAGACATTTAGCAAGCAGGTGGAGAATATGTGATTAAATTTCTCAGGAATTATATAAATGCAATGGACAAAGAGATACTGTATAATGTGGCTGCCCGAGCTGTTGCGTCTTATGACCTCCGTGCTGGGCTCATACATTCGGCAACATAGCGAGGCATTAAGTGTAAAAGTATCTGGATAGTGTTCTGAAGTATGGCCGACAATACGTAACTGGCCCGTGTCCACGATTCATCGATATTACGAGTTGTTGATTAATCGATATTACGAGGTGTTAATTCATCAGTGTTACTAGGAGTTATTTTTATTTTTATTTTTTTTGATTGGAGGTTTAACGACCACCGTGAGCAACTCAATGGGCTATAAGCAGTCGCCCGTCCCTAATTTAGGGTCACTGGTTCCAGGGAAGGGAGAGAGCCAGTGCCGTAAGACAAACACAACATCCATGCCTGACCGGGATTCGAACCCGGACCCCTTACGGACGAATGATCAGAGGCGAACGCCTTAGACCACTGCGCCACCGGGGCGGCTACTAGGAGTTAAGTCACAAGTAAGTTACACAGACAAGTGTCTACTACTGCTACTTGCCGTCTTGATATGTCACTTCTGTAGTACGTCACAATGGCCCGGGCACAACCTGGGCACCTTTTAGGTACTGTCTGCTGATGCTGGTAGTGTGCGGGAGGTACTGCCACTTTTAGGTACTGTCTGCTGATGTTCGCAGTATGCGCGTGGGAGCGTTACCCTTAGGTACCGTCTGCTGATGTTGGCAGTTTGCGGGAGATACTGTAACCTTTTCTTACTGTCAGCTGATATGGGCAGTGTGCGTGAGGTAGCGTCACCCTTACGTACTGTCTGCTGATGTTGGCAGTGTGCGGGAGGTACTCTCACCTTTACGTACTGCTGCTGATGTCGGCAGTGTGCGGGAGGTACTGTCACTTTTAGGAATTGTCGGCAGTGTGTGGGGAAGTACTGTCTACTGATGTTGACAGTGTATGGGAGGTAGTGTTTGTTACCTTTAGGTATTGGCTGCTGATGTTGGCAGTGTGCTGGAGGTAGTGTCACCCTTAGGTACTGTCTGCTGATGTTGGTAGTGTGCGGGAGGTACTGTCTACTGATGTTGGCAGTGTACGGGAGGTAGTGTTTGCTACCTTTAGTTATTGTCTGCTGATGTTGGCAGTATGCGGGAGGTACTGTCACCTTTAAGTACTGTCTCCTGATGTTGGCAGTATGCGGGAGGTACTTCCACCCTTAGGTACTGTCTGCTGATGTTGGCAGTTTGCGGGAGGTACTTCCACCTTTATGTACTGTCTGCTGATGTTGACAGTGTGCGGGAGGTACTGTCGCCTTTATGTACTCTCTGCTGATATTGGCAGTGTGCGGGAAGTAGTGTCACCTTTAGGTACTGTCAGCTGATGTGGGCAGTGTGCGTGAGGTAGCGTCACCCTTAAGTACTGTCTGCTGAAACTGGAGGTTGGTTGGTTGGTTGGTTAGTGGATTTTAGTGGCGCAAGGGCCAGGTTTGGCCAAAGAGCGCCAGACAAAGAACTATCAGCCACAGAATTTTAAAAGCATGGAAAATGAGGAAGAGTAGACAGGCTTGGTAAAAGTTGAAAAAGAGTATGATGAAAGCTGTGAAGACAAGGTAGTTAATCAGATTTATAAAAAAATTCACTAATTGAGAAGGACGAACCGTCACTCACCTCCCTCCCACACTCCTCTGCAATGCTGGCAGAGGGAGGGGACGAACTGTCACTCTCCCCCCCCATGTTCCTCTGCAATGCTGGTTGAGGCTGGGGACGAACTGTCACTCTCCTCCCCCCATGTTCCTCTAGAATGTTGGTTGAGGGTGGGGACCTCTCAGAGGCCGAGACAGTTGGATGGACACTGCACACCTTTGCGGATTGAGGGCCGGGTCTTCCGCACGTGCAGGCTGTCTGCTGGGAACCGGAAGAGTCGGTCGTCTTCAAACGAGAAGGCGCAGACTCAGCTGGTCGAATAAGCTGGAGCTCGGGGAAATCCACCTGTGTCGCTTGTTCAACTGTAGATCGCTTGGCAAGTGCGGCGAGAGCTACAGGGCGC
Source organism: Macrothele yani (assembly GCA_039090855.1). Taxonomy (NCBI): domain Eukaryota; kingdom Metazoa; phylum Arthropoda; class Arachnida; order Araneae; family Macrothelidae; genus Macrothele; species Macrothele yani. Next base: position 65,143,663 of record CM077028.1, on the reverse strand, counting down.
GGAACAAAGGGCTGCATGGGTGGTGGCAGAGACTTAACCACTGCGGCAAAACTACGCTGTCGGATGGTGGGTATACCCAACCTGGCTTTGGCAGCAGGGTACGAGAGGCCTTCCAGGGTCTTGAGACGCTGGATCGCCATCTCGTCCTTCCATTTCATACAGTTGCGGGAGTAAGCAGCATGGGCCTCACCACAGTTAACACAGCAGGCCGCAGAAGTGCAACCTTCCCCGTCATGTTCACCGGAGCCACAATTAGCGCAACGAGCGGAACTCTTACAGAATCGTTGTGAATGCCCGTACCTCTGGCACTTGAAACAGCGCAGAGGACTGGGAATGTACGGGCGAACTCCACAGACCAAGTAGCCAGCCTTGATTTCGGTCGGAACTTTCGGGGAGTTAAAAGTCAAGATTACATTTTTAGATTTAATCAAAGAGCCATCACGCCGGAACATCATACGACGTGCAGCAATAACACCTTGATCTGCAAGTTCAGTCACCAATTCTTCTTCACTGCATGGCAAGAGATCAAACTCAGAAATAACACCCCGAGAGGTGTTAAGAAACGGGTGAGGTGCCACTTTGACAGGAATGCCTTGAAGACTAGTGAGGTGCATAAGAGTGTTACTCTGAGAAACACTGCAAGTTTGGACAAGCAGGTCCCCAGAGCGAAGCTTCCTCACAGACTGCAAGGGGCCAACTGCAGCGTCCAAAGCTTTAGAAATGAAAAATGGAGATCTGGTGGACAGTCTCTCATTCGGATCGACGGATTCTACAACTAAGTGCGTAGCATACGTATTCACAGCAATCGAGGGAAGACGACGCTTCGGAGCGACTGGTACAGCTGCCGAAGAAGAGGTTCCACATTCTTGGTCCAGGTCATGGTCTAAAGATCGTTTAAGGGTATGAGACTTGGTAGGTTGAGAAGACGAAGGAGAGTCGTTGTCAACCATCATATTCACAGGTGTCCTAAATTTGGAGTTTTGTTTCTTGTTTCTACCCATGGAAAAAAGAAGGAAGATTCGTCTGCAAACTACTCCACCCACCACCGAGCCCTACAAGGGAGAACTGGAAGTCCGCAAGCCAAGAAAATGACGCTAGACACAGTTCTGGAGCTTATACGTTGCAGATATAGTCCGTTGGCTGTGATCACACGCACTCGGCGGACACTTCGGCCTCCTGGTACCGTCATGCCAACGCCTTTGGCATGATCCCACAGCCCCCGGGCTCACCCTGCCGTGCCATACGACAAAAAAGCCGCTAAAGCCCGGTACACAACTTGGTACAAGACTTCTGACTAGAGGTGGGTTAGTCTCTAGCCTCCCGTTTACAGCGAAGCCGGGGTCGAAGAGGAGTGTTGGTACACAGGAGGCACTTAACCGGTCTCCTGCGACCTCAGCCGCCAGACATCCCATTTCCTCCTCACGGGTCTCCGCATCGCGGCAAACATGCAGGTAGGTCTAGCACCCAAACCAGCTAAAAGGAAAAAAGAAATCCAAAGAAGACAAATCCTGGCAGGGAACCTAAACGGAATCTCAGCAACCTACGAACTGAGCGGTTAATATAAATAAGTTAGTGGTGGAGGGTAACAAAACCACAAGACCGGGGTGTTAGTACATAACGTGGTAGCGATTAGGTAGAGAACACAACACGGGCAACTAGCCAGTGGAGAAAATAAATAAAAACGAAAAAGCGAGGCACAAGACCAGCTCGGGAACGTGGGGCCGCGACTCCCCAACAGCTGGATGAACAGCCGTCCCTGCAAACACCAACAGCACCAAAATAAGAAAAAAACAAGCTGTGGCATGACATCAGATGTTGACCAGTCACAAGGTCAGCTCGGGCCGTGGGGGCGCCGCTCCCCAAATAACTGTAAAACCAGTTATCCCCGTGCGGGGTGAAACTGGAGGACCTGCTGTTGACATTATGGTACCAGATACCACAGGATACCTCATCGAATCGATGCTTCGCCGGATGGCCGCTGTTTTGCTGGCAAAAGGAGGTTCTACAGCTTATAAGGTAGGTGGTTATAGAGTAATGACTCATTGGTGTCTAGCATCACAAGTAAGTGACCTGGCCACATCGCAGGGGAAGAAGACCGTATTTATAGTTATCGGGCTTTAATTGAAACAAGACTGTACAATTGGCGGAAGCTGAATTGTCTTTTTGTGATATCGCCACTCATGTCGAAAGAAACGCAAGCACAATGATGCCAGTATTGTTGCGCTCGTGAAAGGAGAGTAGGACTAAGGCCGTCAAGATTGTACAAGACCATGACATTAGAAATACTAGTTCCCTCCATTTATGACGTCACTCACATGTTTCACGTCCTTATACGTCGGTGTCGTGTTTGACATCGTACACGACAGCGTTGGAAACCAATCGGAAGCTTTGGTTTCCGAGTGACGTCACTAAAAGGGGGAACTCATCTCTCTAATCTCATGGTCTTGTATTTTCTAAATGACCTTGGTGAAGAAGTGAGGGATCTGGAGCACAACATCCAACGAATGAGCACGAATACCGGCACCAGTACCGTATGACGTTGGTCACTCTCCCAACAACATTTGTTCTATAGTGCGTCGCATAAATATAGAGACAGAACAAATTCTCGAATAAAAAAGAAACAACAACGAGCTGAAATGTACACCTCATATTTATAGCAAAAATAGCATAAGACACGCAGTTGCACAATAGTTTGACGGAAGCATAACAATTCCAACGAAGAAAAAAACAGAACTACGCTGTCTCAAAAATATAAAGACTCACTAGTTATGAGCACCTCCGGTACGAATAGTGGAGCCGTTGTTCCGAATAACACTGAAAACCCGATTGGGCATGTCGTTCACCAAGTGATGTAAATGTTCTAGACGGAGTGCGTACCAGCTTCGTTTAATCTGCTCATTCAATGCCACCACACTTGAGAACTGCCGTCCATTCGCATATGCATCACGAGCTAAGATACTCCAAAGATTCTCGATAGGGTTCAGATCTGGATTGAGTGCTGGCCAATCCATTACTTTCGCATGATGAGTGTTAAACCAGCTTTTAGCTGATGCATACCGATGGAGGCATTGTCTTGCTGGAATTAAATTAACACCCGCTAGAGTTTCGGCAAACGGTAGAAGGTAGCTGCTGAGCATATCCTGATACGTTTCGGAGTTCTGCCTGCCTTGCAGAAAAGCCATATCCGTTGTCCCATTGAACGCGAAAGCTCCCCAGACCATCACAGATTCCCCTCTTTTCCATCTGCTGAAGACGGTGCGTGAATCGCGTCGTAAATCGTGCCAATAGCAGTTCCAACCATCATGGCCGTCCAGGTTGAACTTTTTCTCATCGGAGAAAATAGTTGTGATCCACTCGTCCGTCCAGTGCATGTGGCTGCTTGCCCATAAGAATCTAGCTTCCTTGTGGCGCCGCGTGAGGTGTGGCAGACGGGGCATTTTACGGAGCACAATGTTGCGACTTTCCTTGATTCGTTGAAGAACTGTGTCCTTGGAGACGGTGACACCAACAGTCCGAGAAACTTGACGTAGTGATAACCTTTGGGATGAAACAAACGCATGATGGCACGATCATCTCGTTTGGTGTTATTCGAGGCCTTCCAGGCCGTTTTCTGGCAGTTAACGCACCGCGTTTCGATAAAGTCTTATAAATGACTGCCCTACTCCTCCCCATGGTTTTAAAATATTTCGCTACAGACAATGCATTTGCTCTCAGTCTCCAAATCTTTCTCACCTCCTCACCAGAAAGTTGACTATTGCGTGGCATTTCGGCAAATGAATGTCTGACGGCAGGTCCGCTGTCTTTTGTAGACTGGACCGAATTACGGCCCATGCGCATGCGTACAACATGCTAATTTGTACATCTCATTTGCATGTGGCTATTTTACTCAATTGTCTTTATATTTATGAGACACCTAAAATTACACTATTTCACTTTGTGGTGTTCTTTTCACACAATCCGGTCATCTCGACGGATCCAAAGGTTTGTTGTAGGGTTATGTCTATAATTAGGTACCGCTTCAGCTTCCTACCTATATTCGCATTGCGTTCACGGCGGAAAGTAGACTGTCTCTATATTTATGCGACGCATCTTAGTAAGCATATCAGGCGCGGAATGGTAATATTTTTATAATTTAGAAATATAGATATCACATCCCCCCCCCCCCCCCGAGCCATGTCCCAAAACACTGACGAGGTCTATCACACCTCACGAAATTTCTGCAGGCTCTGCTCGACGCCGTGCAGCATTTCCTTTTTCAGTAGAGGTCACGATTCTGACCCCCTAATGCGCATGCATAAAGTATCCAGCATCGGTATCAAGTCTGAAGTCAGTAAGTTGATTAGTTTTCAAGATATACGCCAGCCGCGTAAACACATACTTTGTTATGCTAAATATTCAGAATTTTTGTCGCTACACGATCTTAATAAATAACACAGTGATCAACATGAAGCTGGTCACAAAGTTAAAAAGGTTTTTATGTTAAAAACAGATGTACAAATTAAAATATATTTTTTTCGAGATCTTTCGGACAACTAACTATATTGTCCATCATCAGGAAATCGATAAAAGAATGAAACGAAGCGGACGAAGGTCTATATACAGGCCAGACTGCGTGAGATCATACGCATTGACAATTGCGCAGAATCATGCGGAGTTAGACGCATGATTGAACATTTAAAGTCCAAAGGTGGTGGCGCCCGACCGTTGAGTAATCTATCGGGGACTTGTTTGCCACATCCACCCCCACCAACTTTGGACTGTAAATGTTCAACCATGCGTGTAACTCCATGATTCTGCGCAATTGTCAATGCGTATGATCTCACGCACTGTGGCCTGTATATAGACCTTCGTCCGCTTCGTTTCATTCTTTTATCGATTTCCTGATGATGGACAATATGATTATCCGAACGATCTCGAACAAAAAATATATTTTAATTTGTACATATGTGTTTTTAACTTTGTGACCAGCTTTATGTTGATCACTGTGTTATTTATTAAGATCGTGTAGCGACAGAAATTCTGAATATTTACCATATTGTGTATGCACGAATAATCTTTGCCTAGTACATACTTTGTTATTACAGATGTTACAACCCCTCCTCCCGGTTGTCGAAGGTTCAACGGCGCTGTTTTCTGACTAGACGTACGTTACTGCCGCCATCCATGTCCCACTGCCCCGACTGCACACATCTCCAGCAACAAAACCCAGAATGTTCTTTTTTTTTTATTGGGGATTCAACGATCACTGTGAGAAACTCAATGCAGCAATAAGCAGTCTCCCGTCCCTAATTTAGGGCCACTGGTTCCAGGGAAGAGAGAGAGAGAGAGAGAGAACCAGTGCCGTAAGATAAACACAACACCCATGCCTCATGGGATTCGAACCCGGACCCTTCTCGGACGAATGGTCACAAGCCAGCGCTTAGACTACTGCGCCACCGGGGCGGCATTTCAAGATATCCACCAGCCACGTAAACACATACTTTGTTATTACAGATGTGATAGCACCGCCCCGTGGGAGTCAATGGTTCAGCGGCCCAATTTTTCTAGGTAGTCGTGTGTTACCGCCGCCATCCAAGTCCCACTCCCCCGACCGCGCACATCTCTAACAACAGAACCCAGAACCAGAACGTTCTTCCTTTTTTTTTTTTTTTTTGGATTAGGGATTTAAAGAACACCGTGAGCAACGCAACTCATTGGGCTATAACCAGTCGCCCGACCCTAATTTAGGGCTACTGACTCCAGGGAACGGAGAAAGCCAGGGCCATGTAACAAACACAACATCCATGCCTCTTACGAGACTCGAACCCATTCGGACGAAAAGTCAGAAAAGCTAACACTTGACCACTGCGGCCCAGAATGTTCATTGGAGGAGGATCTGTGTTATGAATGGCTCTCTCAACTTCATCCCAAAGGTATTCAATTGGGTTGAGATCTGAGGAAGATATTTCAGCGCTTTGAATTCACTATTGAATTTCTGGAAGCACTGTGTGAAAGGCCGGTCTTTGTGGCATGGCGCATTATTCTGTTGGAAGAAGCTCTTTCCTTCAGGAAACACCGTGCACGTTTACGAGTGCGCTTGTGGCCACCCAAAATGTTGGGCGGGCCATAACATGGCGCATTATTACCATGCACGTTTATATTCCTGGTGTTAAGGTACTTCGCGGCATCCAAATGCGATTCCAGAGGTATGGAAGAACACAATTTCCGCCATAGAAACAGATCCCAGACCACTATATCACCTCCACCGGCTTGTGCTGTTTACACTTGGCAGCAGGGATCCAACGATTCGTGCTAATGACGTCATATTCTGGCCCGCCCATAGACGTGTGTTAATTGAAAATGCTATTGATAAGACGCGGAAATCTTTTTCTAGTCCTCAAGAGTCCAGTTTTGATGCTCCCATTCCCACTGCACATGAATTTAGACGAGTAGTACACGAGCCTAAGTCCGCTATGGGTCATAAACCTCACATCGGGGCCCTTGAGTGCTATAGGTGCTATGGGACATAACCTCACATCGGAACCCTTGAGGACTGGATATTGAGAGGAGGCTATACCACTTGTAAAAACACAGGTTTGTCCACGCCGGGCATCGATTCCGGGTCCCCTCACTCCGGAGTAAGTAGCTCTCCCAACTGAGCTACGCGGACATGTGCTCTCAAGGCTCTCTGCCTTTATCTCAAGTGCGTCCTGCGGGGCAGGCACGTCACATCTCCCCTCCCCTCCCTACCCCCGAAATAGGGCCGGTGACATGGCCCACGGGTCAGCCCGGACCAGGTGCCGCTGTACGCAGTCCTCCGAATTGAGAAATCCCAGACAATTTGGTGTGTGGAACGTAACATCACACTGATTTATTTTTTCGAAGCACTGAAGAAGAGATTCTCATTTTTCCTGTCTCGCCGTGCAACCTCACATTATTGCGAGAAACTTAACAGCCAGGACATCCTTGAAGTTCGGGCGCAGATGTGAAAACACAGGTTTGTCCACGCCGGACATCGAATCGGATTCCCCTCACTCCGGAGTAAATCGCTCTCCCAACTGAGCTACGCGGACATGTTTTCTCATTGCTCTCTACCTTTATCTCATGCGCGTGCTGCGGCGCAAGCACGTCACACTCTCGTTCTTGCACAGCCGAAAAAGGTTTTTTCGTTCCCGAGATGTTTGCACCTGCCCGCCCAGTGCTTCACTATCATGCCTCATTCAAAATCGCGAGTCTTGCTCATTATGTAAGCTTCGTACACCCCTGAATCCTTTACAGTGAGCTATTTTCAAAGTCAACTCAACATCATAGTTGCGTACGTAAGTGAGGATGGCACATGTCTGACTGCTTTTCGGCAGACCGTCCCGATTAGCTCCTAGCTGAGGGGCGAACTGGCCTGGAGTGCTAGGGTGCGATTACACACCGGGCCTTTACACGTCCACTGGCCATAAGAAAGACCCCGAAAAACGTATCTAAAATACGTACTCGGTAAGTTTATATTTTAGCCCTTTAAGGGACCGATGTATCTGAACCAAATGGTGCCCAAACAGTAAGGTTTATACAGCGGCCGGGTTCAACGAAAGCTACTGCAAAACAATTCCTTTCCCCTTATCTTTTCAGTAGTATGACCACAAATCTGTCACAGGTGATGAGCGCTCTTTTCTAGTCCTCTGTTCTAACGCTCTCTATCAGTCTGCTGTATGACATAAGAAATGAAACAGAGAGCCAGTTCCCTCCCATTTTCATGGTGTCATTGTCTAGTCCCTCTGATATGGACATCATGTCATTAGGCAGAAAAAGCTGATTCAAACACCGTCTCTCTCTCCTTTCTTTGTCTCGTCATCATTGTTGTACCCATTTCAGCAGGTAATCAATCAGTCTTAAAAGACTGGTGCCAAATATTCCCTAACGACTTTGAATAACAAAGCAAAGGGGAAGACAAACACGCATTTTGATCGAAAGTTCACTCCTCCTAGCCACGTTTGGCCCACTTCTCAGACAGCTTATACATTCGTTCGAGTTCATTTCTGTCAATTATGGTAATCCCGAGTTAATTCGTTCCAGCCAGTTAAACGGCTAAAAAAAAATCTTGAAAATTGATAAAACACACAACGACTTAAATTGGCCAACATAAATGGCCTAATTTGGTCTCCTCTCCTGGTAGGTGCGTATGTACGAGTTCATCTCCCTTTCATCTTGCGTCCGTCCATCTATCTCCCATTGCATCTCGTCATCTCACTCGCATCTCTTGGGAGAAATAGAGAGGAGCGATATTTCACTACCTGTGATTTGATCACTGTTATTGGAAAATCACAGGTAGCACTTGCTACTGAAAACCTGAAGTAACAGTGATTGTGACAGCCAACAGCATACACGTTCCTCACTCTGTACTGCTAACCAGCATGCTCTTCGTGATGCATCACATCTCCGTATTAACTGTTACCGAGTGAATTCTGCTCCTGTTACTGCTGTCTGCTGTTGTGATTTGTACTCCCGCTGCCTGTAATTCGTGATATCTTCACAGCGTTACTTGTCAGCTGAATTTGTGAATTCGCTGTTACTTCATTCTCGGGCGAGTGAGCTTCGTCACAGGTAAGTGAAATGTCTTATCGTTAAGAAAAAAGAAAGAGTATTGTTTCGAATTCTCCGACGGTTAAACTAAAACTCCCGATAGATTCACTAAAAAAACTATCGATCTATTAAACTAAAACTTCTTAGATTTCCAGTATAGTGTTGTATTCAAATTTAAGTTTTTCTTGTTTTGTTTTGTTTTCGAAAGGGGCGCTGGGATGCCTTAGGTACTGAACTAAATTTTTAAAAAATGTCTCAGAATTATACTGGAAACCTATAAAATAAAAATATAACTATGTGCTGGATATCTAAATAAATAATCTAAAAAAACACACAATTTTTTTTTAAGTTTTTTTTTTATTTTGGCGTTCACACTGCTGCTGTATGGCTTAAATGTATTGCTGGAATACGATTTACATTATTTTCTCTCAACTCGGCATTGAGACGCGGGCCACAATTCTAGTGTTAATTATTGACTGCTAGTGTGTACCAATGTGGTAATGCATCTATATAATATGCAAGCTATTAAATGAACTATCACGGAAATCTCGTCCACAGGGAGGTAATGAGTTACTCAAACTAAAGTCTCCCTTTACTTACAAAATGTGTTACTTGGTTATAATTATTTCTTTTCCCAAAATTTTCCGCAATCGCCCCATCTCTATCCCCTGCAAAAAAAATCCGGTGTTAACCATTGTGCATACTCTGATATTCTGACTTATTACAAGGGGGTACCGCAAGGACCAAAATTTCTGTCAGGCAAATTTATGTCTGCTGTGTCCGTATGTTCTTCTGAATCAGAAAACTAACAAATTCATACTTTTGTAGTCTGTCTCAGCGCCAATAATATATATACGGCCGAGACACACACATATTTATGCTCAATTGTATGTATGGCAGCACACTCATACTTCGTTGTAACTTTAGCTGATTTTGCTATTACGTTCCTGGGACATAAGTGGATGAACAGGTTCTAAACTGTGATTCCAGTCACAGTTAATTATCACTGTTACTTTTGAGTAGCAGTCACAGTTTGCGCCGTGATCACCAAGTAGCAGTTAAGCTCATCTCTAGAGAGAATTATAACTCATCTCAATCTCGACTACCCCTCTTTCCCCTTGCTTCATTTACCCTTATCACCGTCTCCTCAAAGAATACAGTCCAGTTCGTTCAGAAAATGGAAAAGCCAGCTGAGAATCACTTCCTATTCCATCAGCAATTCATAGCTTAAAAGATCATATTAAGCAAGTTTTTTTTAGAAGTTTTTTTTAGAAGTTTTTTTTAATTGCAAGTTTTTTAGAAGTTTTTTTTTTTAAATTGTCCACAGTAATGTTCTCATTTACTAATAATTCCTACCATAGCTTAGAAGATCATTTTATCAGCGATGCAACATCAGAGAAGAATTCATAAAATCTGAGTAAAATTGAATGACGAATATGCCAGAGACAGATGGAATGGCTCTTTCCGGCTGCAAAAACCGCATAAGGCATAAATAATAACACCGTCAGCTCATTAAAACTCCCATCTCAAGTTACACCGCTAGCAGACGCCTAGGATCCTGGTGAGACGTCGCCCCGTGTTTCGGAGTTCTTGTTCTGACTTGTGTTATGACAACATTTCAAGGAATTGGGTGGGGGGGGGGGAAACGTAAAGTGACTACTCAAAGGGAACCCTCGTACTCACGTGTATTCCTAACCTTTCGCATTTCAGCAAACAAACACAGTCCGGGCCCCTATTAGTAGCCACCCCAGGCCTTTTTGTCCCAGTCCGCCCCTGCACTAGCTTATGACCATCCGTTCAAGATGGGTTCTCGGGTGAGTTACGGATGTTTTCTTTGTCTTATGACACTGACTCTCTCCCTTCCCTGGAGCCAGTGGCCCTAAGCAAGGGACGAGCGACTGCGTATAGCCCATCGAGTTGCTCACGGTGATCGTTAAACTCCCAGACGAACAAACAAACAAAACTTTTCTTTGTTCTCAATACGTAATTTGCTACTTCCATGTAAATCCATTTACTTGCTGGTGAAGTATAACACATTAAATTCGCCAAGCTTGCTCATTTTGAAGGAAGAGGTTAGGTACAAAATTTGATGTTTAATCTTAGTATTAAGGCTTTTTCAAGACATAAAATTTGAGAGATGAAACTCTATACCTAACCTCTGTCTGGGAACAACCCTCCTGCGGAAGAGCAAGTTTGAGGATTTATATATGTACCATATTACACTAGTAAATAAAGACTAAGTTTTTCTGCCTAACTTTGAAATAACATTACCACAGGCGAAGAACCTGTTGAAGACAAATATGCGATTTATTACACTCTAAATTAACATGAGCTTGATACTTATAAAATAATTCCTAATTACCGAGACATAGTGCCAAAGTGCAATGGAAGGGTAAAATAATGCGGGCATAGTCTCTATACGTAGTCTTGCAGCAATTATTCAGTGTGCAGTGTTAAAGGGCATTGCACATGCTCCCTTTCGTCTTAACGCAATTGTTTCGTCATCACAAAGCTTTCACTTAAAAGCTGTGTAGAATTATTTATTGTGGTAAACGTTGGTAACTTCATTCAATCTCAACACCACAAGTCTGTAGTCATAAATTATAAAGAATTATTCTTTTGCAAAATAAATGTAGCTTCACAAACTACAAAAAATGGAAATTTACGGGAAAAGTTTACTGAACAGTTACGTTCTTGTTTGATAGAAACGAAATCGATATTTCAAGAAACGATATTTACGTTGATTCGGAATGAGTAATTATCTTCGGAGATTGCCCTTTATTGGCCGTTTACGAAGGTTATCTCCTTCTAATTGCAGACGAACTTCTTTTTTCACCGACCAAGTTTTACAATTACCGCTACTTGCAATATAAAGTACAAAAGAAAAAATCTGAAAAGAAAAAGAAAGTCAAATGTCATTTAGTCCGACTGACATCATTAGCAAGCACGACTTTCGGTATCTGTGTAACCAATGGCGACGAAAAGCTCCTTCTTATACCCTTCCTCTTTTTCTAGCGAAGCAAACGATCTTAAGATAAGGGTGGTAATTAAGGATAGTTTAAATGTTAAATTTAGCTCGTTTTATCCATGATTTAATCCACCAATAAAAAGTTGGCAGCAAGAATTCTGTCAGTGCTATATGATTAAAGAAAGAAACGAACTGCTATAAGGCATCAGAAGAAAAACAAAAGCGGGGTGACTCAAAAGTTCTTATGAAATACTTGCGTTCTTTATAACATTTAATATAGAAAAAAATATTAAATATACAGTGTATCTCTTTGAAATGCTAATGTGTACATTCTGGTTATTATACACAGAGTGGTCATACAAACGTGGACCTTCATTTAGTATCAAGTAGGGCCACCTCTTTTGAGAATGACAGCAAGAATGCGACATGGTATGGACTCTATGAGGTGCTGGAGTCTTCATTGGTCTAAGAGTAGCCCCGCCTGCAACAAAACGTCACGCAACTCAATCAGCGTTGACGCAAGAGGGGGCCATCTACATCAAATAGCTATTTCCAGATTGCACCACCCATTTTCAATAGCATTGGTATTAGGGGTCTATGGAGGCTAAGAAAGATGATAGAAGGCCCCCCTCTGGCTCATTTAATCACTCTTGCACGATGTGCTGTTGCATTGTTATCCGTAAAGCTGTATAACATGCACACAAAAAGTGCGACATTGCAGGTTGTAGTTCATCTTTTACAACACTCAGGTATTCCTTGAATGCCATTTTACTTTTCACTGGTGTCGGTGAACTTAGTCCGTACCAACAGGACGTCCCCCATACAACAGTGTCACCTCCAAATGATCGGACTGTGCACACAAGGTAAGCCAGGTCCATCGCGTCATGAGGATCTCGCCACACTTCTTGTCGACTATCAGTGCAAACAATGTACACTATGATACTTTTGACTGTATCACTTTCTTCCATTGCTCTATGCTGAAAAAAGTGCGACATTTCGGGTACTAGCGGTTCTCCAACAGCATTCAGGTGTTCCTTGATGCCATTTTACCTTTTACTGGTATCGGTGAACCCAGTCCGTATCAACAGGACATCCCCTATACAATAGTGCCACCTCCAGATGTCGGACTGTGCACACAAGGCAACCAGGTCCATTGCTTCACGAGGATCTCGCCACACTCCTTGTCGACTATCAGTGCAAACAATGTACCACGTGATACCTTTCACTGCAAAACTTTCTTCCATTGCCCTTCTGTCCATTGCTCTATGCTGAAACAAAGTGCGACATTTCAGATTGTACTAGCGGTTCTCCAACAGCATTCAGGTGTTCCTTGGATGCCATTTTACCTTTTACTGGTATCGGTGAACCCAGTACGTATCAACAGGACATCCCCTATACAATAGTGCCACCTCCAGATGATCGGACTGTGCACACAAGGCAACCAGGTCCATTGCTTCACGAGGATCTCGCCACACTCCTTGTCGACTATCAGTGCAAACAATGTACCACGTGATACCTTTCACTGCAAAACTTTCTTCCATTGCCCTTCTGTTCATTGCTCTATGCTGAAAAAAAGCGCGACATTGCAGATTGTAGTTGATCTTCTACAACACTCAAGTATTCGTTGAATGCCATTTTACTTTTACTGGTATCGGTGAACCCAGTCCGTACCAACAGGACATCCCCCATACAACAATGCCCGCTGCAGATGATTGGACTGTGCACACAAGGCAACCATGTCCATTGCTTCACGAGGATCTCGCCACACTCCTTGTCGACTATCAGAGCAAACAATGTACCACGTGATACCTTTGACTGCAACACTTTCTTCCGTTGCTCTTCTGTCCATTGTTCTATGCTGAAAAAAGCGCGACATTGCAGATTGTAGTTGATCTTCTACAATACTCAAGTATTCGTTGAATGCCATTTTACTTTTTACTGGTATCGGTGAACCCAGTCCGTATCAACAGGACATCCCCTATGCAACAGTGTCACCACCAGATGATCGGACTGTGCACACAAGGTAAGCCAGGTCCATCGCGTCATGAGGATCTCGCCACACTTCTTGTCGACTATCAGTGCAAACAATGTACAATGTGATACCTTTGACTACAACACTTTCTTCCATTGCTCTTCTGTCCATTGCTCTATGCTGAAAAAAGGTGCGGCAATTCAGGTTCTAGCGGTTCTCCTACAGCATTCAGGTATTCCTTGAATGTCCTTTTACTTTTTACTGGTATCGGTGAATCCAGTCCCTATCAACAAGACATCCCCTATACAACAGTGCCACCTCCAGATGTTCAGACTGTTCACGCAAGGCAAGCCAGGTCCATCGCTTCATGGGAATCTCGTCACACTCCTTGCCGACGATCAGTGCAAACAATAATATGATTCATCTGACTACAACACTTTTTTTTCCATTGTTCTACAGTCCATTTCCGGTATTCTCGGCACCACTGCAATGGGATTTTTGTACTTCTTTTGCTGAGACAAATGGTTTTCAGTTCGGCAGATATCTTCCAAGACACAATCTGTTGAACCCACAACTCACGGTTCGGGTCGAAATCGGCTACTCTTGACCTTGGTTGAATTCAGGTGTTACGTGCTGCACACTGGAAGATCTGTTCTTTCGTACAATCCTCCTCATAGCACGACGGTCACGCTCCTTTTGTCTAGTTTTCATACCATATTCATATCCTTTGGATATGGTTGATCCGCTTGTCTTTCAGTCACTAAGAGTCCCTGAGATTTTTGTTCTTGAGAAGCCAGTAAGTTTTGTTAATCGTGGCTCCTGATAAGCGTGCGCCTGCGATTAGACCTTTCTCTAATTTTAATAGATCGTGTATTTTTCCCATGTTCACATGAGTTACTGCAACCGAATAATCTGCACGTTCTTTATAAAGGGTAAGGCAAAACGTCATCAGCCCACGTGACTGTTACATTCGCATATATTTGTATTTATTGTCTCCAGCTCTCTTACCATAAAGAATCGCAACTTTTTGGCCAGTGTGTATGCCGTATACGTTCTTAATGTTTCATTTTCAACACGTCTTTGGGAATTTATGACACGACCAATGAATATATTAGTTTACGCTTGCTACGGAACCATGATTTAAATTCCCCAGGACTACTTATTTTTTATAGAAGATAAAAGCAAGAATTGAAAAAAATTCAAAATAGACAAGAATATACAAAAGGTTTACCACAAGAAACGTGGAAGCCTTTGCATATTTTTATATCCATTTCAATCGATCTTTCATGTGCACACTTGCACTGCTCTGTTTTGTTGTTTCACACCGCCTCGTGATGTGTGGCGACACTGCGCCTATGTATAAAACGTGCAATTGCCGACTCACTGTCAGTCATATTCTTTGTAGTTGTGTTTGTTTTCGTGGTGTTCGTGTTCACTTCTTTCATTCTCATTTGTTGAACGAGGACGCAGCTGCGCTGCAGCGGCTCCTAGATGGCCACTGATATACACTGAAGTGCCAGAAAAACTGGTACAACAGTCTAACGATTGGTAGCCCCCCCTTTCCTCCCGGTAGCGCAGGACTGCAGAAATACGACGTGGCATGAACTCTACTAGCTTCTGGAAATATGCTGTAGGCAATGCACACCATATTTCCTGCAGAGCGTTCCACAATTCGGGTGTATTCCTAGGTCTAGGATTCCTGTGTTCGATAGCGCGTTGCATGGCATCCCAAATGTGTTCTATCACGTTCAGATCTGGGGACTTGGGTGGGAATGGCAACACCCCAAACTCAGATGAATGCTCCTCTAACCATAATGTGGCGTCCCGACAGTTGTGTGGAGGTGCATTGTCCTGTTGGAACAGGCCCAACTCATCATGAATGCAGCACATGAACGGGTGTACCTCGTCAGAAAGGATGCGCACATAGCGTTGACCGGTCACAGATATTTGTAGACGTACCAGAGGTCCCAGTGAAGTCCACCTAAACACACTCCATACCATTATGGACCCTTCACCAGCTGGTACAGATCCCTGTTGACAGGCGGATCCATGGCTGAATGGAATTTGGGCCACACACGAATCCTTCCATCTGCCCGATACAGTTGGAAGCACGACTCGTCAGACCAGGCTACTTGTTTCCAGTCATCAAGTCTCCAGTGGCGGTGTTATCGTGCCCAAGCGAGGCACATAGCTCTGTGTCGTGCACCCATCAAGGGGACTCGAGCACTCGAGTTGGGCGTCGACTCCCAAAGCCCATATCGTGCAGGGTACGTTGCACAGTTCGGACGCTGATGCTTGTTGAGGCTCCAGCATTGATTTCCGATTATACCTGCGATAGTGTTGCATACATATCGCGTGAAACGATTCTTCACAGCCGACGATGGTCACGTTCATCTAATGTCTTTTTACAGCAATGCTGGTATCGTAGGTTGGAGGTTTTGCCGAAATTCTTGTAGTCACGGTACACCCTTGCAATGGTCGTGCGTGAAAATCCGAACTTCGTTTCTACCTCCGAAATACTATGGCCCATCTCACGAGCGCCAACTATGACACCGCGTTCAAAATCGCTTAAATGGTTATTACTTGTCATTCTCATGCCGAAAACAGCTCTGACAGCTGGCAAGGATGACTATCGCTTTATATACGCACTGGCGGAAGCAACCGAGTACGCGCATAGGTGACGTTGCTATGTATTTTGCATAAGCTTGTCTGTACCAGTTTTTCTGGCACTTCGGTGTACATTCGCTGTCTTTTCATTTTTAAAACAAATTGCTTTTTTAAACGTATATAGTTTTTACCCTTTCCAACATCCTCATTTTTCACTTTTACTGAATGAGCCTGATGTCAAGGATTATACTACGTTTTTAATACTGTTTGTTTGATTGTCTTGTGTCTCGCGGTCTTTGGCCAAACATGGCTCTTGCGCCATAAAAATTCACTAACCAACGAAACCAATCAACCAACCAACCACTGCTCTGTTTGGCATTCGTGTATAAAAAGTTTCAACATGTCAGCTTTAGTCCGATGTGTTACATGCGGTTTTATCTTACTGGCGTCTTATATGAAACCTATGATCGAGGAAAAGTTTGCATAAAGTTCTATGTGCAGATGGGACCCTATGATCGGTAGAAACCGCGTTTGCACCAAGTTCTATGTGCAGATGGGTAAAAGTAGCGCAGTAGTACATGCAGCAAAATGCGGATGCTAATGCATCTTTATCATGCTCACGCATTTCTTATTAACCCTGGTTTTTGGGGGAGAAAGTGACATCTTTATCATGCTCACTACTTTATAATTGACCAAGGTTTTTCTAGAAAAAGTTACATCTTTACAACGCTCACGTATTTCTCGTTGTACTAGGTTTTTTCTGGGAGAAAGTTACCTGGGTCAATGATATATGGGACACATTTCATTTGAGGGGAAAGCATTGAACAAATCCCTGAAATTTTGCAGAAAGATCGTCGAATCACACACTCTGGGTGCTGGCGGAAAAAGTGTGTTTTTGTTTTTTTGTTTTTTATGAAAAGCGCATGCAGTAGCATAGGATTCGAGGAAAAGAAGGCTGTACTAGTGTCTCGCAGTCTGGTACCGGGAAAAGAGGTAGACTGCTGTTGAGTTTGGCTCTGAGGTACTGGAGACAGAAGCATCAAGACCAAGAGTTTTTTTGCTTTTTTTTTTTATGAAAAGCGCGTGAAGTAGCATAGGATTCGGGGAAAAGAAGGCTGTACTAGAAATGTGTGCATCTCACAGTCTGGTACCGGGAAAAGAGGTACACTGCTGTTGAGTTTGGCTCTGAGCTACTGGAGACAGAAGCATCAAGACCAAGAGTTTTTTTGTTTTGTTTTTATGAAAAGCGCATGCAGTAGCGTAGGATTCGGGGAAAAGAAGGCTGTACTAGAAATGTGTGCATCTCACAGCCTGGCACCGGGAAAACAGGTAAACTGCTGTTGAGTATGGCTCTGAGCTACTGGAGACAGAAGCATCAAGACCAAGAGTTTTTTTGTTTTGTTTTTATGAAAAGCGCATGCAGTAGCGTAGGATTCGGGGAAAAGAAGGCTGTACTAAAAATGTGTGCATCTCACAGTCTGGTACCGGGAAAAGAAGTACACTGCTGTTGAGTTTGGCTCTGAGCTACTGGAGACAGAAGCATCAAGACCAAGAGTTTCTTTGTTTTGTTTTTATGAAAAGCGCATGCAGTAGCGTAGGATTCGGGGAAAAGAAGGCTGTACTAGAAATGTGTGCATCTCACAGTCTGGTACCGGGAAAAGAGGTACACTGTTGTTGAGTTTGGCTCTGAGCTACTGGAGACAGAAGCATCAAGACCAAGAGTTTCTTTGTTTTGTTTTTATGAAAAGCGCATGCAGTAGCGTAGGATTCGGGGAAAAGAAGGCTGTACTAGAAATGTGTGCATCTCACAGCCTGGCACCGGGAAAAGAGGTAAACTGCTGTTGAGTATGGCTCTGAGCTACTGGAGACAGAAGCATCAAGACCAAGAGTTTTTTTGTTTTGTTTTTGTGAAATGCGCATGCAGTAGCGTAGGATTCGGGGAAAAGAAGGCTGTACTAAAAATGTGTGCATCTCACATCCTGGCACCGGGAAAAGAGGTAAACTGCTGTTGAGTATGGCTCTGAGCTACTGGAGACAGAAGCATCAAGACCAAGAGTTTTTTTGCTTTTTTTTTATGAAAAGCGCGTGAAGTAGCATAGGATTCGGGGAAAAGAAGGCTGTACTAGAAATGTGTGCATCTCACAGTCTGGTACCGGGAAAAGAGGTACACTGCTGTTGAGTTTGGCTCTGAGCTACTGGAGACAGAAGCATCAAGACCAAGAGTTTTTTTGTTTTGTTTTTATGAAAAGCGCATGCAGTAGCGTAGGATTCGGGGAAAAGAAGGCTGTACTAGAAATGTGTGCATCTCACAGCCTGGCACCGGGAAAACAGGTAAACTGCTGTTGAGTATGGCTCTGAGCTACTGGAGACAGAAGCATCAAGACCAAGAGTTTCTTTGTTTTGTTTTTATGAAAAGCGCATGCAGTAGCGTAGGATTCGGGGAAAAGAAGGCTGTACTAGAAATGTGTGCATCTCACAGCCTGGCACCGGGAAAAGAGGTAAACTGCTGTTGAGTATGGCTCTGAGCTACTGGAGACAGAAGCATCAAGACCAAGAGTTTTTTTGTTTTGTTTTTATGAAAAGCGCATGCAGTAGCGTAGGATTCGGGGAAAAGAAGGCTGTACTAGAAATGTGTTCATCTCACAGCCTGGCACCGGGAAAAGAGGTAAACTGCTGTTGAGTATGGCTCTGAGCTACTGGAGACAGAAGCATCAAGACCAGGAGTTTTTCTGTTTTGTTTTTATGAAAAGCGCATGCAGTAGTGTAGTATTCGGGGAAAAGAAGGCTGTACTAGAAATGTGTGCATCTCACAGCCTGGCACCGGGAAAAGAGGTAAACTGCTGTTGAGTATGGCTCTGAGCTACTGGAGACAGAAGCATCAAGACCAAGAGTTTTTTTGTTTTGTTTTTATGAAAAGCGCATGCAGTAGCGTAGGATTCGGGGAAAAGAAGGCTGTACTAAGAAATGTGTGCATCTCACAGTCTGGTACCGGGAAAAGAGGTACACTGCTGTTGAGTTTGGCTCTGAGCTACTGGAGACAGAAGCATCAAGACCAAGAGTTTTTTTGTTTTGTTTTTATGAAAAGCGCATGCAGTAGCGTAGGATTCGGGGAAAAGAAGGCTGTACTAGAAATGTGTGCATCTCACAGTCTGGTACCGGGAAAAGAGGTACACTGCTGTTGAGTTTGGCTCTGAGCTACTGGAGACAGAAGCATCAAGACCAAGAGTTTCTTTGTTTTGTTTTTATGAAAAGCGCATGCAGTAGCGTAGGATTCGGGGAAAAGAAGGCTGTACTAGAAATGTGTGCATCTCACAGCCTGGCACCGGGAAAAGAGGTAAACTGCTGTTGAGTATGGCTCTGAGCTACTGGAGACAGAAGCATCAAGACCAAGAGTTTTTTTGTTTTGTTTTTGTGAAAAGCGCATGCAGTAGCGTAGGATTCGGGGAAAAGAAGGCTGTACTAAAAATGTGTGCATCTCACAGCCTGGCACCGGGAAAAGAGGTAAACTGCTGTTGAGTATGGCTCTGAGCTACTGGAGACAGAAGCATCAAGACCAAGAGTTTCTTTGTTTTGTTTTTATGAAAAGCGCATGCAGTAGCGTTGGATTCGGGGAAAAGAAGGCTGTACTAGAAATGTGTGCATCTCACAGTCTGGTACCGGGAAAAGAGGTACACTGCTGTTGAGTTTGGCTCTGAGCTACTGGAGACAGAAGCATCAAGACCAAGAGTTTCTTTGTTTTGTTTTTATGAAAAGCGCATGCAGTAGCGTAGGATTCGGGGAAAAGAAGGCTGTACTAGAAATGTGTGCATCTCACAGTCTGGTACCAGGAAAAGAGGTAAACTGCTGTTGAGTATGGCTCTGAGCTACTGGAGACAGAAGCATCAAGACCAAGAGTTTTGTTGTTTTGTTTTTATGAAAAGCGCATGCAGTAGCGTAGGATTTGGGGAAAAGAAGGCTGTACTAGAAATGTGTGCATCTCACAGCCTGGCACCAGGAAAAGAGGTAAACTGCTGTTGAGTATGGCTCTGAGCTACTGGAGACAGAAGCATCAAGACCAAGAGTTTCTTTGTTTTGTTTTTATGAAAAGCGCATGCAGTAGCGTAGGATTCGGGGAAAAGAAGGCTGTACTAGAAATGTGTGCATCTCACAGCCTGGCACCGGGAAAAGAGGTAAACTGCTGTTGAGTATGGCTCTGAGCTACTGGAGACAGAAGCATCAAGACCAAGAGTTTTTTTGTTTTGTTTTTGTGAAAAGCGCATGCAGTAGCGTAGGATTCGGGGAAAAGAAGGCTGTACTAAAAATGTGTGCATCTCACAGCCTGGCACCGGGAAAACAGAGTAAACTGCTGTTGAGTATGGCTCTGAGCTACTGGAGACAGAAGCATCAAGACCAAGAGTTTTTTTGTTTTGTTTTTGTGAAAAGCGCATGCAGTAGCGTAGGATTCGGGGAAAAGAAGGCTGTACTAAAAATGTGTGCATCTCACAGCCTGGCACCGGGAAAAGAGGTAAACTGCTGTTGAGTATGGCTCTGAGCTACTGGAGACAGAAGCATCAAGACCAAGAGTTTTTTTGTTTTGTTTTTATGAAAAGCGCATGCAGTAGCGTAGGATTCGGGGAAAAGAAGGCTGTACTAGAAATGTGTTCATCTCACAGCCTGGCACCGGGAAAAAGAGGTAAACTGCTGTTGAGTATGGCTCTGAGCTACTGGAGACAGAAGCATCAAGACCAGGAGTTTTTCTGTTTTGTTTTTATGAAAAGCGCATGCAGTAGTGTAGTATTCGGGGAAAAGAAGGCTGTACTAGAAATGTGTGCATCTCACAGCCTGGCACCGGGAAAAGAGGTAAACTGCTGTTGAGTATGGCTCTGAGCTACTGGAGACAGAAGCATCAAGACCAAGAGTTTTTTTGTTTTGTTTTTATGAAAAGCGCATGCAGTAGCGTAGGATTCGGGGAAAAGAAGGCTGTACTAAAAATGTGTGCATCTCACAGTCTGGTACCGGGAAAAGAGGTACACTGCTGTTGAGTTTGGCTCTGAGCTACTGGAGACAGAAGCATCAAGACCAAGAGTTTTTTTTTGTTTTGTTTTTATGAAAAGCGCATGCAGTAGCGTAGGATTCGGGGAAAAGAAGGCTGTACTAGAAATGTGTGCATCTCACAGTCTGGTACCGGGAAAAGAGGTACACTGCTGTTGAGTTTGGCTCTGAGCTACTGGAGACAGAAACATCAAGACCAAGAGTTTCTTTGTTTTGTTTTTATGAAAAGCGCATGCAGTAGCGTAGGATTCGGGGAAAAGAAGGCTGTACTAGAAATGTGTGCATCTCACAGCCTGGCACCGGGAAAAGAGGTAAACTGCTGTTGAGTATGGCTCTGAGCTACTGGAGACAGAAGCATCAAGACCAAGAGTTTTTTGTTTTGTTTTTGTGAAAAGCGCATGCAGTAGCGTAGGATTCGGGGAAAAAGAAGGCTGTACTAAAAATGTGTGCATCTCACAGCCTGGCACCGGGAAAAGAGGTAAACTGCTGTTGAGTATGGCTCTGAGCTACTGGAGACAGAAGCATCAAGACCAAGAGTTTCTTTGTTTTGTTTTTATGAAAAGCGCATGCAGTAGCGTAGGATTCGGGGAAAAGAAGGCTGTACTAGAAATGTGTGCATCTCACAGTCTGGTACCGGGAAAAGAGGTACACTGCTGTTGAGTTTGGCTCTGAGCTACTGGAGACAGAAGCATCAAGACCAAGAGTTTCTTTGTTTTGTTTTTATGAAAAGCGCATGCAGTAGCGTAGTATTCGGGGAAAAGAAGGCTGTACTAGAAATGTGTGCATCTCACAGTCTGGTACCAGGAAAAGAGGTAAACTGCTGTTGAGTATGGCTCTGAGCTACTGGAGACAGAAGCATCAAGACCAAGAGTTTTTTTGTTTTGTTTTTATGAAAAGCGCATGCAGTAGCGTAGGATTCGGGGAAAATAAGGCTGTACTAGAAATGTGTGCATCTCACAGCCTGGCACCGGGAAAAGAGGTAAACTGCTGTTGAGTATGGCTCTGAGCTACTGGAGACAGAAGCATCAAGACCAAGAGTTTCTTTGTTTTGTTTTTATGAAAAGCGCATGCAGTAGCGTAGGATTCGGGGAAAAGAAGGCTGTACTAGAAATGTGTGCATCTCACAGTCTGGTACCGGGAAAAGAGGTACACTGCTGTTGAGTTTGGCTCTGAGCTACTGGAGACAGAAGCATCAAGACCAAGAGTTTCTTTGTTTTGTTTTTATGAAAAGCGCATGCAGTAGCGTAGGATTCGGGGAAAAGAAGGCTGTACTAGAAATGGGTGCATCTCACAGTCTGGTACCGGGAAAAGAGGTACACTGCTGTTGAGTTTGGCTCTGAGCTACTGGAGACAGAAGCATCAAGACCAAGAGTTTCTTTGTTTTGTTTTTATGAAAAGCGCATGCAGTAGCGTAGGATTCGGGGAAAAGAAGGCTGTACTAGAAATGTGTGCATCTCACAGCCTGGCACCGGGAAAAGAGGTAAACTGCTGTTGAGTATGGCTCTGAGCTACTGGAGACAGAAGCATCAAGACCAAGAGTTTTTTTGTTTTGTTTTTATGAAAAGCGCATGCAGTAGCGTAGGATTCGGGGAAAAGAAGGCTGTACTAGAAATGTGTTCATCTCACAGCCTGGCACCGGGAAAAGAGGTAAACTGCTGTTGAGTATGGCTCTGAGCTACTGGAGACAGAAGCATCAAGACCAGGAGTTTTTCTGTTTTGTTTTTATGAAAAGCGCATGCAGTAGTGTAGTATTCGGGGGAAAAGAAGGCTGTACTAGAAATGTGTGCATCTCACAGCCTGGCACCGGGAAAAGAGGTAAACTGCTGTTGAGTATGGCTCTGAGCTACTGGAGACAGAAGCATCAAGACCAAGAGTTTTTTTGTTTTGTTTTTATGAAAAGCGCATGCAGTAGCGTAGGATTCGGGGAAAAGAAGGCTGTACTAAAAATGTGTGCATCTCACAGTCTGGTACCGGGAAAAGAGGTACACTGCTGTTGAGTTTGGCTCTGAGCTACTGGAGACAGAAGCATCAAGACCAAGAGTTTTTTTGTTTTGTTTTTATGAAAAGCGCATGCAGTAGCGTAGGATTCGGGGAAAAGAAGGCTGTACTAGAAATGTGTGCATCTCACAGTCTGGTACCGGGAAAAGAGGTACACTGCTGTTGAGTTTGGCTCTGAGCTACTGGAGACAGAAGCATCAAGACCAAGAGTTTCTTTGTTTTGTTTTTATGAAAAGCGCATGCAGTAGCGTAGGATTCGGGGAAAAGAAGGCTGTACTAGAAATGTGTGCATCTCACAGCCTGGCACCGGGAAAAGAGGTAAACTGCTGTTGAGTATGGCTCTGAGCTACTGGAGACAGAAGCATCAAGACCAAGAGTTTTTTTGTTTTGTTTTTGTGAAAAGCGCATGCAGTAGCGTAGGATTCGGGGAAAAGAAGGCTGTACTAAAAATGTGTGCATCTCACAGCCTGGCACCGGGAAAAGAGGTAAACTGCTGTTGAGTATGGCTCTGAGCTACTGGAGACAGAAGCATCAAGACCAAGAGTTTCTTTGTTTTGTTTTTATGAAAAGCGCATGCAGTAGCGTTGGATTCGGGGAAAAGAAGGCTGTACTAGAAATGTGTGCATCTCACAGTCTGGTACCGGGAAAAGAGGTACACTGCTGTTGAGTTTGGCTCTGAGCTACTGGAGACAGAAGCATCAAGACCAAGAGTTTCTTTGTTTTGTTTTTATGAAAAGCGCATGCAGTAGCGTAGGATTCGGGGAAAAGAAGGCTGTACTAGAAATGTGTGCATCTCACAGTCTGGTACCAGGAAAAGAGGTAAACTGCTGTTGAGTATGGCTCTGAGCTACTGGAGACAGAAGCATCAAGACCAAGAGTTTTGTTGTTTTGTTTTTATGAAAAGCGCATGCAGTAGCGTAGGATTTGGGGAAAAGAAGGCTGTACTAGAAATGTGTGCATCTCACAGCCTGGCACCAGGAAAAGAGGTAAACTGCTGTTGAGTATGGCTCTGAGCTACTGGAGACAGAAGCATCAAGACCAAGAGTTTCTTTGTTTTGTTTTTATGAAAAGCGCATGCAGTAGCGTAGGATTCGGGGAAAAGAAGGCTGTACTAGAAATGTGTGCATCTCACAGCCTGGCACCGGGAAAAGAGGTAAACTGCTGTTGAGTATGGCTCTGAGCTACTGGAGACAGAAGCATCAAGACCAAGAGTTTTTTTGTTTTGTTTTTGTGAAAAGCGCATGCAGTAGCGTAGGATTCGGGGAAAAGAAGGCTGTACTAAAAATGTGTGCATCTCACAGCCTGGCACCGGGAAAACAGGTAAACTGCTGTTGAGTATGGCTCTGAGCTACTGGAGACAGAAGCATCAAGACCAAGAGTTTTTGTTTTGTTTTTGTGAAAAGCGCATGCAGTAGCGTAGGATTCGGGGAAAAGAAGGCTGTACTAAAAATGTGTGCATCTCACAGCCTGGCACCGGGAAAAGAGGTAAACTGCTGTTGAGTATGGCTCTGAGCTACTGGAGACAGAAGCATCAAGACCAAGAGTTTTTTTGTTTTGTTTTTATGAAAAGCGCATGCAGTAGCGTAGGATTCGGGGAAAAGAAGGCTGTACTAGAAATGTGTTCATCTCACAGCCTGGCACCGGGAAAAGAGGTAAACTGCTGTTGAGTATGGCTCTGAGCTACTGGAGACAGAAGCATCAAGACCAGGAGTTTTTCTGTTTTGTTTTTATGAAAAGCGCATGCAGTAGTGTAGTATTCGGGGAAAAGAAGGCTGTACTAGAAATGTGTGCATCTCACAGCCTGGCACCGGGAAAAGAGGTAAACTGCTGTTGAGTATGGCTCTGAGCTACTGGAGACAGAAGCATCAAGACCAAGAGTTTTTTTGTTTTGTTTTTATGAAAAGCGCATGCAGTAGCGTAGGATTCGGGGAAAAGAAGGCTGTACTAAAAATGTGTGCATCTCACAGTCTGGTACCGGGAAAAGAGGTACACTGCTGTTGAGTTTGGCTCTGAGCTACTGGAGACAGAAGCATCAAGACCAAGAGTTTTTTTTTTGTTTTGTTTTTATGAAAAGCGCATGCAGTAGCGTAGGATTCGGGGAAAAGAAGGCTGTACTAGAAATGTGTGCATCTCACAGTCTGGTACCGGGAAAAGAGGTACACTGCTGTTGAGTTTGGCTCTGAGCTACTGGAGACAGAAACATCAAGACCAAGAGTTTCTTTGTTTTGTTTTTATGAAAAGCGCATGCAGTAGCGTAGGATTCGGGGAAAAGAAGGCTGTACTAGAAATGTGTGCATCTCACAGCCTGGCACCGGGAAAAGAGGTAAACTGCTGTTGAGTATGGCTCTGAGCTACTGGAGACAGAAGCATCAAGACCAAGAGTTTTTTTGTTTTGTTTTTGTGAAAAGCGCATGCAGTAGCGTAGGATTCGGGGAAAAGAAGGCTGTACTAAAAATGTGTGCATCTCACAGCCTGGCACCGGGAAAAGAGGTAAACTGCTGTTGAGTATGGCTCTGAGCTACTGGAGACAGAAGCATCAAGACCAAGAGTTTCTTTGTTTTGTTTTTATGAAAAGCGCATGCAGTAGCGTAGGATTCGGGGAAAAGAAGGCTGTACTAGAAATGTGTGCATCTCACAGTCTGGTACCGGGAAAAGAGGTACACTGCTGTTGAGTTTGGCTCTGAGCTACTGGAGACAGAAGCATCAAGACCAAGAGTTTCTTTGTTTTGTTTTTATGAAAAGCGCATGCAGTAGCGTAGTATTCGGGGAAAAGAAGGCTGTACTAGAAATGTGTGCATCTCACAGTCTGGTACCAGGAAAAGAGGTAAACTGCTGTTGAGTATGGCTCTGAGCTACTGGAGACAGAAGCATCAAGACCAAGAGTTTTTTTGTTTTGTTTTTATGAAAAGCGCATGCAGTAGCGTAGGATTCGGGGAAAATAAGGCTGTACTAGAAATGTGTGCATCTCACAGCCTGGCACCGGGAAAAGAGGTAAACTGCTGTTGAGTATGGCTCTGAGCTACTGGAGACAGAAGCATCAAGACCAAGAGTTTCTTTGTTTTGTTTTTATGAAAAGCGCATGCAGTAGCGTAGGATTCGGGGAAAAGAAGGCTGTACTAGAAATGTGTGCATCTCACAGTCTGGTACCGGGAAAAGAGGTACACTGCTGTTGAGTTTGGCTCTGAGCTACTGGAGACAGAAGCATCAAGACCAAGAGTTTCTTTGTTTTGTTTTTATGAAAAGCGCATGCAGTAGCGTAGGATTCGGGGAAAAGAAGGCTGTACTAGAAATGGGTGCATCTCACAGTCTGGTACCGGGAAAAGAGGTACACTGCTGTTGAGTTTGGCTCTGAGCTACTGGAGACAGAAGCATCAAGACCAAGAGTTTCTTTGTTTTGTTTTTATGAAAAGCGCATGCAGTAGCGTAGGATTCGGGGAAAAGAAGGCTGTACTAGAAATGTGTGCATCTCACAGTCTGGTACCGGGAAAAGAGGTAAACTGCTGTTGAGTATGGCTCTGAGCTACTGGAGACAGAAGCATCAAGACCAAGAGTTTCTTTGTTTTGTTTTTATGAAAAGCGCATGCAGTAGCGTAGGATTCGGGGAAAAGAAGGCTGTACTAGAAATGTGTGCATCTCACAGTCTGGTACCGGGAAAAGAGGTACACTGCTGTTGAGTTTGGCTCTGAGCTACTGGAGACAGAAGCATCAAGACCAAGAGTTTCTTTGTTTTGTTTTTATGAAAAGCGCATGCAGTAGCGTAGGATTCGGGGAAAAGAAGGCAGTACTAGAAATGTGTGCATCTCACAGCCTGGCACCGGGAAAAGAGGTAAACTGCTGTTGAGTATGGCTCTGAGCTACTGGAGACAGAAGCATCAAGACCAAGAGTTTTTTGTTTTGTTTTTGTGAAAAGCGCATGCAGTAGCGTAGGATTCGGGGAAAAGAAGGCTGTACTAGAAATGTGTGCATCTCACAGCCTGGCACCGGGAAAAGAGGTAAACTGCTGTTGAGTATGGCTCTGAGCTACTGGAGACAGAAGCATCAAGACCAAGAGTTTTTTTGTTTTGTTTTTATGAAAAGCGCATGCAGTAGCGTAGGATTCGGGGAAAAGAAGGCTGTACTAGAAATGTGTGCATCTCACAGTCTGGTACCGGCAAAAGAGGTAGACTGCTGTAGAGTTTGGCTCTGAGGTACTGGAGACAGAAGTATCAAGACCAAGAGTTTTTTGTTTTGTTTTTATGAAAAGCGCATGCAGTAGCGTAGGATTCGGGGAAAAGAAGGCTGTACTAGAAATGTGTGCATCTCACAGCCTAGCACCGGGAAAAGAGGTAAACTGCTGTTGAGTATGGCTCTGAGCTACTGGAGACAGAAGCATCAAGACCAAGAGTTTTTTTTTGTTTTGTTTTTATGAAAAGCGCATGCAGTAGCGTAGGATTCGGGGAAAAGAAGGCTGTACTAGAAATGTGTGCATCTCACAGCCTGGCACCGGGAAAAGAGGTAAACTGCTGTTGAGTATGGCTCTGAGCTACTGGAGACAGAAGCATCAAGACCAAGAGTTTTTTTGTTTTGTTTTTGTGAAAAGCGCATGCAGTAGCGTAGGATTCGGGGAAAAGAAGGCTGTACTAGAAATTTGTGCATCTCACAGCCTGGCACCGGGAAAAGAGGTAAACTGCTGTTGAGTATGGCTCTGAGCTACTGGAGACAGAAGCATCAAGACCAAGAGTTTTTTTGTTTTGTTTTTGTGAAAAGCGCATGCAGTAGCGTAGGATTCGGGGAAAAGAAGGCTGTACTAAAAATGTGTGCATCTCACAGCCTGGCACCGGGAAAAAGAGGTAAACTGCTGTTGAGTATGGCTCTGAGCTACTGGAGACAGAAGCATCAAGACCAAGAGTTTCTTTGTTTTGTTTTTATGAAAAGCACATGCAGTAGCGTAGGATTCGGGGAAAAGAAGGCTGTACTAGAAATGTGTGCATCTCACAGTCTGGTACCAGGAAAAGAGGTACACTGCTGTTGAGTTTGGCTCTGAGCTACTGGAGACAGAAGCATCAAGACCAAGAGTTTTTTTGTTTTGTTTTTATGAAAAGCGCATGCAGTAGCGTAGGATTCGGGGAAAAGAAGGCTGTACTAGAAATGTGTGCATCTCACAGCCTGGCACCGGGAAAAGAGGTAAACTGCTGTTGAGTATGGCTCTGAGCTACTGGAGACAGAAGCATCAAGATCAAGAGTTTCTTTGTTTTGTTTTTATGAAAAGCGCATGCAGTAGCGTAGGATTCGGGGAAAAGAAGGCTGTACTAGAAATGTGTGCATCTCACAGTCTGGTACCGGGAAAAGAGGTACACTGCTGTTGAGTTTGGCTCTGAGCTACTGGAGACAGAAGCATCAAGACCAAGAGTTTCTTTGTTTTGTTTTTATGAAAAGCGCATGCAGTAGCGTAGGATTCGGGGAAAAGAAGGCTGTACTAGAAATGTGTGCATCTCACAGCCTGGCACCGGGAAAAGAGGTAAACTGCTGTTGAGTATGGCTCTGAGCTACTGGAGACAGAAGCATCAAGACCAAGAGTTTTTTTGTTTTGTTTTTATGAAAAGCGCATGCAGTAGCGTAGGATTCGGGGAAAAGAAGGCTGTACTAAAAATGTGTGCATCTCACAGCCTGGCACCGGGAAAAGAGGTAAACTGCTGTTGAGTATGGCTCTGAGCTACTGGAGACAGAAGCATCAAGACCAAGAGTTTCTTTGTTTTGTTTTTATGAAAAGCACATGCAGTAGCGTAGGATTCGGGGAAAAGAAGGCTGTACTAGAAATGTGTGCATCTCACAGTCTGGTACCAGGAAAAGAGGTACACTGCTGTTGAGTTTGGCTCTGAGCTACTGGAGACAGAAGCATCAAGACCAAGAGTTTTTTTGTTTTGTTTTTATGAAAAGCGCATGCAGTAGCGTAGGATTCGGGGAAAAGAAGGCTGTACTAGAAATGTGTGCATCTCACAGCCTGGCACCGGGAAAAGAGGTAAACTGCTGTTGAGTATGGCTCTGAGCTACTGGAGACAGAAGCATCAAGACCAAGAGTTTCTTTGTTTTGTTTTTATGAAAAGCGCATGCAGTAGCGTAGGATTCGGGGAAAAGAAGGCTGTACTAGAAATGTGTGCATCTCACAGCCTGGCACCGGGAAAAGAGGTAAACTGCTGTTGAGTATGGCTCTGAGCTACTGGAGACAGGAGCATCAAGACCAAGAGTTTCTTTGTTTTGTTTTTATGAAAAGCGCATGCAGTAGCGTAGGATTCGGGGAAAAGAAGGCTGTACTAGAAATGTGTGCATCTCACAGTCTGGTACCGGGAAAAGAGGTACACTGCTGTTGAGTTTGGCTCTGAGCTACTGGAGACAGAAGCATCAAGACCAAGAGTTTCTTTGTTTTGTTTTTATGAAAAGCGCATGCAGTAGCGTAGGATTCGGGGAAAAGAAGTCTGTACTAGAAATGTGTGCATCTCACAGTCTGGTACCGGGAAAAGAGGTAAACTGCTGTTGAGTATGGCTCTGAGCTACTGGAGACAGAAGCATCAAGACCAAGAGTTTCTTTGTTTTGTTTTTATGAAAAGCGCATGCAGTAGCGTAGGATTCGGGGAAAAGAAGGCTGTACTAGAAATGTGTGCATCTCACAGTCTGGTACCGGGAAAAGAGGTACACTGCTGTTGAGTTTGGCTCTGAGCTACTGGAGACAGAAGCATCAAGACCAAGAGTTTCTTTGTTTTGTTTTTATGAAAAGCGCATGCAGTAGCGTAGGATTCGGGGAAAAGAAGGCAGTACTAGAAATGTGTGCATCTCACAGCCTGGCACCGGGAAAAGAGGTAAACTGCTGTTGAGTATGGCTCTGAGCTACTGGAGACAGAAGCATCAAGACCAAGAGTTTTTTTGTTTTGTTTTTGTGAAAAGCGCATGCAGTAGCGTAGGATTCGGGGAAAAGAAGGCTGTACTAGAAATGTGTGCATCTCACAGCCTGGCACCGGGAAAAGAGGTAAACTGCTGTTGAGTATGGCTCTGAGCTACTGGAGACAGAAGCATCAAGACCAAGAGTTTTTTTGTTTTGTTTTTATGAAAAGCGCATGCAGTAGCGTAGGATTCGGGGAAAAGAAGGCTGTACTAGAAATGTGTGCATCTCACAGTCTGGTACCGGGAAAAGAGGTACACTGCTGTAGAGTTTGGCTCTGAGGTACTGGAGACAGAAGTATCAAGACCAAGAGTTTTTTTGTTTTGTTTTTGTGAAAAGCGCATGCAGTAGCGTAGGATTCGGGGAAAAGAAGGCTGTACTAGAAATGTGTGCATCTCACAGTCTGGTACCGGGAAAAGAGGTACACTGCTGTAGAGTTTGGCTCTGAGGTACTGGAGACAGAAGTATCAAGACCAAGAGTTTTTTTGTTTTGTTTTTATGAAAAGCGCATGCAGTAGCGTAGGATTCGGGGAAAAGAAGGCTGTACTAGAAATGTGTGCATCTCACAGCCTGGCACCGGGAAAAGAGGTAAACTGCTGTTGAGTATGGCTCTGAGCTACTGGAGACAGAAGCATCAAGACCAAGAGTCCTTTTGTTTTGTTTTTATGAAAAGCGCATGCAGTAGCGTAGGATTCGGGGAAAAGAAGGCTGTACTAGAAATGTGTGCATCTCACAGCCTGGCACCGGGAAAAGAGGTAAACTGCTGTTGAGTTTGGCTCTGAGGTACTGGAGACAGAAGTATCAAGACCAAGAGTTTTTTTGTTTTGTTTTTATGAAAAGCGCATGCAGTAGCGTAGGATTCGGGAAAAAGAAGGCTGTACTAGAAATGTGTGCATCTCACAGCCTGGCACCGGGAAAAAGAGGTAAACTGCTGTTGAGTATGGCTCTGAGCTACTGGAGACAGAAGCATCAAGACCAAGAGTTTTTTTGTTTTGTTTTTATGAAAAGCGCATGCAGTAGCGTAGGATTCGGGGAAAAGAAGGCTGTACTAGAAATGTGTTCATCTCACAGCCTGGCACCGGGAAAAGAGGTAAACTGCTGTTGAGTATGGCTCTGAGGTACTGGAGACAGAAGTATCAAGACCAAGAGTTTTTTTGTTTTGTTTTTATGAAAAGCGCATGCAGTAGCGTAGGATTCGGGAAAAAGAAGGCTGTACTAGAAATGTGTGCATCTCACAGCCTGGCACCGGGAAAAGAGGTAAACTGCTGTTGAGTATGGCTCTGAGCTACTGGAGACAGAAGCATCAAGACCAAGAGTTTTTTTGTTTTGTTTTTATGAAAAGCGCATGCAGTAGCGTAGGATTCGGGGAAAAGAAGGCTGTACTAGAAATGTGTTCATCTCACAGCCTGGCACCGGGAAAAGAGGTAAACTGCTGTTGAGTATGGCTCTGAGCTACTGGAGACAGAAGCATCAAGACCAAGAGTTTTTTTGTTTTGTTTTTATGAAAAGCGCATGCAGTAGCGTAGGATTCGGGGAAAAGAAGGCTGTACTAAAAATGTGTGCATCTCACAGCCTGGCACCGGGAAAAGAGGTAAACTGCTGTTGAGTATGGCTCTGAGCTACTGGAGACAGAAGCATCAAGACCAAGAGTTTCTTTGTTTTGTTTTTATGAAAAGCACATGCAGTAGCGTAGGATTCGGGGAAAAGAAGGCTGTACTAGAAATGTGTGCATCTCACAGTCTGGTACCAGGAAAAGAGGTACACTGCTGTTGAGTTTGGCTCTGAGCTACTGGAGACAGAAGCATCAAGACCAAGAGTTTTTTTGTTTTGTTTTTATGAAAAGCGCATGCAGTAGCGTAGGATTCGGGGAAAAGAAGGCTGTACTAGAAATGTGTGCATCTCACAGCCTGGCACCGGGAAAAGAGGTAAACTGCTGTTGAGTATGGCTCTGAGCTACTGGAGACAGAAGCATCAAGACCAAGAGTTTCTTTGTTTTGTTTTTATGAAAAGCGCATGCAGTAGCGTAGGATTCGGGGAAAAGAAGGCTGTACTAGAAATGTGTGCATCTCACAGCCTGGCACCGGGAAAAGAGGTAAACTGCTGTTGAGTATGGCTCTGAGCTACTGGAGACAGAAGCATCAAGACCAAGAGTTTCTTTGTTTTGTTTTTATGAAAAGCGCATGCAGTAGCGTAGGATTCGGGGAAAAGAAGGCTGTACTAGAAATGTGTGCATCTCACAGTCTGGTACCGGGAAAAGAGGTACACTGCTGTTGAGTTTGGCTCTGAGCTACTGGAGACAGAAGCATCAAGACCAAGAGTTTCTTTGTTTTGTTTTTATGAAAAGCGCATGCAGTAGCGTAGGATTCGGGGAAAAGAAGTCTGTACTAGAAATGTGTGCATCTCACAGTCTGGTACCGGGAAAAGAGGTAAACTGCTGTTGAGTATGGCTCTGAGCTACTGGAGACAGAAGCATCAAGACCAAGAGTTTCTTTGTTTTGTTTTTATGAAAAGCGCATGCAGTAGCGTAGGATTCGGGGAAAAGAAGGCTGTACTAGAAATGTGTGCATCTCACAGTCTGGTACCGGGAAAAGAGGTACACTGCTGTTGAGTTTGGCTCTGAGCTACTGGAGACAGAAGCATCAAGACCAAGAGTTTCTTTGTTTTGTTTTTATGAAAAGCGCATGCAGTAGCGTAGGATTCGGGGAAAAGAAGGCAGTACTAGAAATGTGTGCATCTCACAGCCTGGCACCGGGAAAAGAGGTAAACTGCTGTTGAGTATGGCTCTGAGCTACTGGAGACAGAAGCATCCAGACCAAGAGTTTTTTTGTTTTGTTTTTGTGAAAAGCGCATGCAGTAGCGTAGGATTCGGGGAAAAGAAGGCTGTACTAGAAATGTGTGCATCTCACAGCCTGGCACCGGGAAAAGAGGTAAACTGCTGTTGAGTATGGCTCTGAGCTACTGGAGACAGAAGCATCAAGACCAAGAGTTTTTTTGTTTTGTTTTTATGAAAAGCGCATGCAGTAGCGTAGGATTCGGGGAAAAGAAGGCTGTACTAGAAATGTGTGCATCTCACAGTCTGGTACCGGGAAAAGAGGTTTACTGCTGTAGAGTTTGGCTCTGAGGTACTGGAGACAGAAGTATCAAGACCAAGAGTTTTTTTGTTTTGTTTTTGTGAAAAGCGCATGCAGTAGCGTAGGATTCGGGGAAAAGAAGGCTGTACTAGAAATGTGTGCATCTCACAGTCTGGTACCGGGAAAAGAGGTACACTGCTGTAGAGTTTGGCTCTGAGGTACTGGAGACAGAAGTATCAAGACCAAGAGTTTTTTTGTTTTGTTTTTATGAAAAGCGCATGCAGTAGCGTAGGATTCGGGGAAAAGAAGGCTGTACTAGAAATGTGTGCATCTCACAGCCTGGCACCGGGAAAAGAGGTAAACTGCTGTTGAGTATGGCTCTGAGCTACTGGAGACAGAAGCATCAAGACCAAGAGTCCTTTTGTTTTGTTTTTATGAAAAGCGCATGCAGTAGCGTAGGATTCGGGGAAAAGAAGGCTGTACTAGAAATGTGTGCATCTCACAGCCTGGCACCGGGAAAAGAGGTAAACTGCTGTTGAGTTTGGCTCTGAGGTACTGGAGACAGAAGTATCAAGACCAAGAGTTTTTTTGTTTTGTTTTTATGAAAAGCGCATGCAGTAGCGTAGGATTCGGGAAAAAGAAGGCTGTACTAGAAATGTGTGCATCTCACAGCCTGGCACCGGGAAAAGAGGTAAACTGCTGTTGAGTATGGCTCTGAGCTACTGGAGACAGAAGCATCAAGACCAAGAGTTTTTTTGTTTTGTTTTTATGAAAAGCGCATGCAGTAGCGTAGGATTCGGGGAAAAGAAGGCTGTACTAGAAATGTGTTCATCTCACAGCCTGGCACCGGGAAAAGAGGTAAACTGCTGTTGAGTATGGCTCTGAGCTACTGGAGACAGAAGCATCAAGACCAGGAGTTTTTTTGTTTTGTTTTTTGTGAAAAGCGCATGCAGTAGAAATTTAGTATGTGGTATGGGACCACCTGGGGACGAACACTGTTGAACATGGGCGGGATGAGGTCAAAGGTCAGGACATAGGAGCGAGATTTATTCCACAGCCATTATCCTCATATATTGAGTAATGATTTCTGGAATGTTGGAAAGCGTATGATATAATCAATGCATTGCATGATTTTACTAACTTGTGTTTTAATCTAAAGCTTTGCCAAGAACAGTTCGAAAAGGGAAAAGAAAAACAAAACATGAAGAAAGCGAATTCTGCACGTTAGTGGCGAACAGCAAGGAAGCAAGGGACCGGATCCCGGCAAAAGATTGTTAAGGGCCACAACACGATCTGTCACACGAGAAAGCACCTTTCGTCATACATTGCAAATAAAAGTGCGTTGCAGCCAGTTAAAATTCAAGCGAATTTCGCACTTATCACGAATGGAGTTTTCTGAAAATTACTTCAAAATTGAGACCGCAGTGTTTACGTTACTATGAATAAATAATATTTTTGAGTTTCTTCTGCGTAAACCGAAGAATTCGCTGCAGCAACGAAACAGCGGCACGAATGCATTTGCACTCGCAACTTACTGGTGGATGCCTTAAGCGTCTGTTGTGTTGTTCCTTCCTGAAATATGTTTCTTTTCCTTCTTTTTTATATTACTTTGCTTTTTAAAGGAATTATGAGAGTCATTTTACGTCCGTTTCGGATCGCCATGAACAGCATATGAGGTATGTGGTTAAACTACATTTTACATCTCAACTGACAAACGCACTGGTATGTATGTGAGTACAAATACAATTCTGGCAGGATAGCAGGCCCGGCCCATAAAAAGTTAGTAAAATCATGCAATGCATTGATTATGATACGCTTTCCGACATACCAGAATTCATTACTCAAGTTATGAGGATAATGGCTGTGCAATAAATACCGCTCCTGTGTCCTGACCATTGACCCCATTTTGATTATATTAAACAAAATCCGTTCTATTTACCTCCTGAACAACATACTAACGTTTTGTCGCAATAGTAGCACTTTTAGTCAGGTTATGAGGATAATGGCTGCTGAATAAATCTCGCTCCTGTGTCCTGACCTTTGACCCCATTTGGAAGATATTCTATATAACCTGTTCCGTATATTTCAGGAACAACGTACTAAAGTTTTGTCGCAATAGAAGCATTTTAGTCAAGTTCTGAGGATACCAGCTGTGGAATAAATTTCGCTTCTGTGTCCTGACCTTTGACCCCATTTCGATGATATTCAACAGAACCGGCGGTTCAGTGTACTTCTCCGAACAACATGAGAAAGTTTTGTCGAAATCGAAGCATTTTTAAGTAAGTTATGATGTATAAGGGCAATGGAATGGATCCCGCTCCTATGTCGTGACCTTTAACACCATTTTGTAGATTTTCAATAGGGTTCGTCTCCAGGTGATCCTCTACCACATACTAAAATTTTATCGAAATCGAGCCGTTTTTACGCGAGTTATCGTGCGGACGGGCAGACAGACGGACAAAGCTGAATTACGCTTCTTCAGACTCCTGTTGGAAAGCGTAAAAAAGCACACATGTGTAGTTGGATAAACATACACTATATTATCAAAACACTTCGGACACTACCAAATTTATGTGCGCAAGTGCAAAGAACGGTTGCGCGGGAAGGTGCCCTGCGAATGGAATGGTACGTATATAAAGCTGAGATGTTCTGTCATGTTATCAGTTACTTTGAAGCCGATATGCCGCTTGGGCTGGTCATTGGACGTCATTTGAGCATTATCAATGTCATTTGAGCGTGAGCTGGTCATAGGACGCCCATACGGAGCATTGCAGCTAAATTAATCATATCGAAATCGACTGTAAGTGATGTCGTGAAGAAATTGAAGCAGGACGGTCCAACTACAGCAAAAAAAAAAAAAAAACCAACTCAGGAAGGCCGCACAAACCGATGGGACGTGACAGAGGTGTCATGGTAAAAATTGTTAAGAAATCCCATTCGTCCTATGCCGTTTTCATCGCTGCTGAAGTAGGAAGAATAGCAATGGTAAGAAATTCCGTTCTTCTTCTTCCGTTTCCATCGCTACTGAAGTAGGACGTGCTTGTAGTGGCTCGGTTAGTGCCAAAACTATCCGAAGAGAGTTGCACAGTGTGGGATATTATCGTAGAACAGCGGCGCACAAATCATACATCACTACCGCGAATGCGAAGCACCGTTTGGAGAGTGTTGTCCCCTGACGTTCTTGGACTGAGGGCGACTGAAAAGCTGTTCTTTGGAGTGATGAGTCACGCTTTTCACTCTTCTAATCCGATAAGCGAGTTTGAATTTGGAGACAGCGCGGCGAACGATTTTCATCGAACTGCATTCTTCCAACTGCAAGTTTTCTTCGTGAGCTTCATCATGGTATGGAGTTGTCTTTCGTGGATGGGACTCGGCCCTTTGGTTATTATACCACAAACCATGACCTCTAAAGTGTACCTCGAGGTTTTGGATAATTCTGCCCTGCCAACAATGCGGCAGTATTGGAATGACAGTTGTCTGTTGCAACATGGCCGAGCTCCCTGCCACACTGTACTGCGTGTACAAGACTGGTTTCTTGAAAATGAGGTGGATTTGTTAGACTGGCCTTCCCAGAGGCCTGATCTTAATCCCACAGAACATATCTGGGATGAACTGGAACGACGGATACGAAATCAGCCGCAACGACCGTCTTCGCTTTTCACTCTGGCAGCAGCTTTGCAAGACGAATGGTGAGCCATTCCTGTCGAGACCTACCGGAAATTGGTTGATAGTATGCCTTGAGGTGTTGTCGCGGTCAAAGAAGAAAAAGGTGGACCGACTAACTACTAATTGCGATAATAAAGCCATTTGTCCCGAAACATTGTCCGAATACTTTGATAATGTAGTGTAACTGTGTATTATATACAAGCATTCAGGACACAATGACACTGTACAAAATGTGCAGAAGAATAACAGTTGCTATACCTAAGATAAACCGATAACATTTGAAACTCATTTAGCAGTCTGTTTAACAGTACACGCATATATTCATGGGATAATAATGACCTTCGGTATATAAGAAACAGAAATATTTTGATACCAAATTTTTTGGGAAAACCAATGCATCTTATATTCCGAAAAATACGCTAATTTACAATAGAAATTCAAATTGACAGTAAATATTTTACATTAAAATACATTTACTTGGGAATGTCTGATTTTTCTTGGCCCAGGGGCACTCTAATGTTTAAACCCACCGCTGACCGCAAGACTCTTCCTGACCCAAGTCATTGTTGGAGACTAAATGTGATATTTTTACTATAACCCTAGCAAAAAAGCGACAGTGCCCAGAGTTTAGCGATGGATGTCCCAAAAAGGTGTAACCGATTTTGATGATGATAACTTTTGTTACAAAACTAATATCAGCATTCTGTTTGTTACAGGTGGTAAGGAATACCCTCAAGTTTTCTAGAAGTGTACCCAATGGTTCCTGCTACGAAAGCACAAATTGTGGAGTGGTTTATTGAAATCCCATCCGAAACGCAAGTTCAGAGAAATTTCAGAAGAAAACATGGGTCAAACCGCCAACACGTAACAGCATGAGAAAGTGGTACAAGTCATTCAAGGAAAGCGGTAGTGTCCTTATCCTGGACGACCATCGCTGGTTCCAGATAGGGAGGAGGTTGTGAGACAAACATTCACTCGTAGCCCTCGAAAGTCAATCAGACACGCAGCACGACAGTTGGCCATTCCGAAATCGTTCGTGCACAGAGTGTTACGTTAGTTATGGAAATGCACCTGTATAAACTGCAGATAACCCATCACATAACCCCAGATGATCATGGGAAACCTACGCAGTTTGCTGAGGAGATGTTGTAGAACTTTGCAAGTGCTGAATCTTTCCTGAGACAAACCTGTCTCTCGGATGAGTGCATTTTTTCACGTTTTTGGAAAGGTTAATAAACATAATGTCGGAATTTGGGGAACTGAACACCCGCATTGCACATAAACATGCTAGCCCAAAAGTGAATGTTTTGGTGTGGCGAAATGGTAGACCGTGTTATTGGACCTTTTTTCTTTCAGGAAGCGACTGCGTGAACTCATAATTACCTGGACATGACTGAGCAGTTTGTATATTCCCAGTTGGATGAACTTGCAACTCCGTTCATTTTCCAACAAGATGGGGCGCCACCTCATTGGGCTTTGATTATGAGGAGGTCCCTGGATACAAAATTTCCCAATCGATGGATTGGGCGTCGTAGACACCCTGTGATTTCTTTTTATGAGGATTCATCAAAGGTGAGGTTTACAGCACCCCTGTTACAGACATTGCTGACCCAAAGAGGAGGATTACAAACGAACTGCAGAAAGTTAATACGGGCACTCTGGAGCGAACATTGTGAGAACTGGAATACCATTTAGACATTGTTCGGGTGACAAATGGCGCCCATGTCGAATGCTACAAAACTACATGATCTATTCTGTCAATTAACACAAGTTGTGTATTGAGATCATTTATATTAAAACTGTTATAATTATTTGAAATTGGTTACACCTTTATTGGATACCCTGTACTACTTTCTACATAAGTCCCCCCCCCCCTCCAATGTTCAAACTCGTTTGGCATAATTATAACAGAAATTGGGACAGCAATAAAGAAAAAAATATTAATATTTGGTGTGTGCAAAAGTCCTACCCGTTTTTGTAATAGATGCAAATTGCGATCGGAGTAGTT
The DNA here is from genome assembly GCA_039090855.1 of Macrothele yani. Lineage (NCBI taxonomy): Eukaryota > Metazoa > Arthropoda > Arachnida > Araneae > Macrothelidae > Macrothele > Macrothele yani. Next base: position 65,104,879 of record CM077028.1, on the reverse strand, counting down.
ACGTCACAGATGACGCTGCGATGCCAAATTTTAGGCCAATAAAGCTTGGAGCATATAAAGGCACTAGGTTTATCTGAGTAAGTCATTTTTAACGGAAATCACGGACGGTGTTACATGCCATGCGAAGAGGAGCACATCAGACATTGTCTTGTGTACGAGTTCTATAAAGGCAGTACTGCAGCCGCCGCATCTGTCAAGTGTATAGGGAGGATGAAGTTGATGATGGCACATGTCACCATTTATAAATAGTACTGTTCCGAACCTTCGCATTTTGATGCAATAGCATATTAGACATTTTTACTGTACGAGTGCTATAAAGGCAGTATTGCAGCCGCCGCTTGCCGCAGCATCTGTCAAGTGTATGGGGAGGATGAAGTTGATGATGACACATGTCACCGTTGGTTTCGGAAATTCCGGGACGGAGACAGAAGCTGTAAAGATCATCCACGTCCTGGTTTCTGACGAGGATGTGGGCCAATCCGTAACAAATGACACACATCCAACCATTCAAAAATCAGCGGAAACGTTGTCGGTACGCAGAACAGCAGTCGAAAGACGGATGCATGCGCTTGGTTTCATCACCAAGTCCGATAACTGGGTTCTGCACCAGCTTTCTGCAAAGCAACGAGGGAAGGGAATCCGTACCTGTGTTTCTTTGCTTTCTCGTCACAGAAATGAACAGTTTTGGTGGAGGAATTGCAGCGGATGACGAGAAATTGGTACTGTACCGTAATGTAAAGACTCGACGGACTGTGTGCCAAGATGCGGAGCCTGCTCCATCGACCTCAAAAGGAGGACTGTATCCCAAAAGGTTTTGTTGAGTGTTTGGTGGGATGTCCAGGGAATAATCCACTGGGAGTTGTTCGCACCAAACTACCTAACTGAACGATAAATGCGGACCTCTACTCTCAACAGTTGGATAGATTGCTAGAAAAACTGACATTGAAGCTGCCAGCACTCGTAAATCGCAAAGGCGCGATTCTTCATCATGATAACTCTAGATTTCATGCTGCTTTAATCACTCGGCAAAAATTACTGGACTTTGGTTGGGAAGTGTTCCCTCACCCGGTGTATTCCACTGGCTTGGCACCTACAGTCTACCACCTTTTTTAGATCGTTACAGAACACCTTCACTCTCCAAAACTTCGATGATGTGGACGATGTGAAAACGGCATTACATGACTTTTTTACTCTACAACACAGGAGTTTTTCCGGCGTGGGATTAACCTATTCATAGACAGATGGCATGAGGTCATACAGAATGACGGCAATTATGTGAAATCCTAGAAACGTTATTTGTTGTTTCTCTTTCTTTCTTTGTAGCGTACAAAAACGGGTAGAACACACACACCCAATACAATTCTTCAAGTCAAACGATCTTACAGCAGACTAGAATATAGCCCAAACTAATGGGCGCGCACAAAAATAAACCAGAGAAACGACAGCATTCTCATAGAAAGAGCACACAAAACAAAACACAATAGCAAAATCCCAAGCGAGCTATCATCCACAGGGAGAAATCTCAGAGAGAAAGAGCAAAACATGAAGTAAAGCTGGGTTGCCCAGGTGGCTTAATAATCAGAGGCATGAAATACTTAAATTAAGTTAACATAATGGTGGTTCCGCTCCACTGGAAGCTTAAAATCCAATATTTATCTTATAAAAAATTCTTTCAGGGGTAGCTTTGCCTTTGAAAAATACTCACAAAAATGTAGAACCGGATTTACATTTGGTTGATAAGCGGAAGTGATGAAGAGCTTTCGATTAAATGGTTATGTCTGAAATAGGACACAGTTTACACCATGTGAGAGAGAGAGAGAGAGAGAAAGAGGCAGAGATATATATATATATACAATAGTCCCTTATTTCTCCAGAAAAAAAAATGAAGTTTCTTTTGCTTTTCTTTATTTCCTGTTGCTCTCTTCAATCTTATACACTCCCAGTAAGTATTAGTTGTATGACACTTACACCAACGACATATCAGCTGAATCTTCCAGGCTATAGCCATTCAGTTCCATCACAAGAAACGTCATAAACTCGTCTGAAGCAGACGTTTCTTTCACAGCAGCTTGCTTCACACAGATCAATTTGGGGACAAATATAACCGTAATTAAAGGAAAAAGAAATCGTCTCTAAGGAGTGTTCTTTTTCCGTAATCCAGCACGTGGAGTGTAACTTGTTAAGCCTTGTCATCTCCGCTGAGCAGGAGAAGAGATTAACGCCTAATCCATTATTTAATCCTCAATCCACGTTTCCATTCGTTGGTCGACTGACGAAAGCGATTACTTTGCAGGGACCAAAGTTGGGTGGTAGCAAGAGGCCAGGGGATGGAGGGTGGAAAGAAAGGGGGACGGGCGGATGCAAGACGCGCTATCAGCTCCTGGACAGCGGCGTCTTCAACAAAGGTGCTCGACGAACCAAAGCAGATCCGAATTACTTCGACTTCGCTTGGTTGGGTAGTCGGGGCATCTTCGCTAAGGTGTGAATCAAGTGTTCGCCAGGGCGATCACGTATCGGTGCCTTCGAACAACTGGTACCAATCACACGATTGATAGCCGAAAACACAACGACAAGAAAACTTTTTCGGCCGGAATAGAAACAATATTTAATTCTCTCTATTTCAACCAAGACGAAATAGCTATGGTAGGAAACACCTCCCTCTTTGTAATGCCAATTCGGTAAAATACATTTTTCAAGAAAAAATAAATAAATAAAAAGAAGATAAACAATTCCCGAAAATATGTGTTGCTTGCGTGAAAGATACCGGAAGTTCCTAAATATGCAGTAATATCGTCGTTATTTTATCTCATAGCGGCACTGGAACTCCATTGGAACAAAATGTTTTATAAATCGTTTTATACCCGGCCGTCATTTAGGTATAGAGAGAAGCAACATAAAGGAAATAAAATATCCCTTACATAACACGGAAAATCGTCATTTAAAGGGAGAAAATACAACAAATTTCGTCATACCCTGTGAAAACCCAAATTTGCTGGTGGCAAACTCGAGAGCGCATCCTTCTGCTCCGTAGCCGAATGCTTTCTCAATTAAGCTACACCAACATGGGCTTATCACTGCTACTTGCCGTCTTGACATGTGCTTCTCCTCTGTGGTACGTCACACCCCAGAAAATAGACTGGTAAAAATTAATTAGGAGTTTTTTCCTCATAATTCAGTAGAAAACAATATCGATCTTTATTGGAAGTGCAATATTAACAGGAGTACGAGTGTATCCCGCGTAGAAAAAAAAATTATCTCATTTGAGATGGGGTGAAGTTTCTAATTCAATCATTATGATAGACGCATCCCAGTTTAGGCAAAATGTGCATAGGCATTTTCTTTCATTCCCTTAAAATCAGAATGGAAATAGGTGCAAATTGAATACCTTTCTTTTTTAGCTTCAAAGGTATTCGGGCACATAAAGTATACAGATTTGTGTTCATGCGCTCAGCACACATGATGAAAAGATGAGGGATACACACGTGCACTTATGCACTCAAGAAAAGCTACTGGTCGGAGGAATTATATACACGTTCGCTCATGCGCTTAAAAAAAATTCTTGTACAGATAATGAATGCAAATGTTCGCTCATTGTTTCAGAAATACTTTTGAACGGATGAAGAACAATCTCTGGCGCTCAGGAAAGCTCTTGCGTGGACGAAGGATATACGTCACTAACGCGGTCAAAAAGAAGATCTTACTTTAGTGAGGAATACACTGACCGGCACATTTTTGTAACAAAGTACATAAGCACGCATGCACGCGCCCGCACACACACACACAAACTTTAGCTTATGTCTTTGGAGAATCTTGAGCAAACTTCTGGAGTTCGCTTATCTGGGTTCAATACAATATCACTAGGGAATGACAATAAAAAGACGTACAATTTGTTCACAGCAAGTGTATTTATTTGCTCCCTCCCTCTACGTACTGCACCAATTGCAATAAACTCACAAACGAAATACGAAAATCAAACAAGTGCAAGGGTGGCTCAGTGTTGGCCTGGAATTTTTACAGTAATTCCCCATGTTCTGCACGGATTACGACAGAATTCGTGAGGTAAATACTTGTGTGTGGCTCCCCTTTGCGCTAACAGTGGTTTTGCCCATGCATCGTGAAAACCACTGAGTCTGAAAAGATGTCAGTGAGTGAGGAACAGCCTTATATTTATTACATTCTTGTGACGATGGTGAAACCAAGATTTTCCAGAAGTTGCAAAAATTGTACGGGGATAAAACATAAAACTGGTGCGAAATGTTTTCCGAGGGCTGAGAAAGAATAACAAATGAACCTCATGGACATTCACCCTGTGTGGAAAAAAGTCTCTGGACACTTGTACTTTTTATACAATACTGCATTTACAGAAAATCCATAAGGAGTTGACCCACCTTTGGCCACAATCACATTGTGCACTCTCCTTGGCACACTTTCAATAATATTTTGGAAAGTAGTCGCAGGTATATTGTTCCATTTCTTCCGCAAAGCAGTGGTCAGTTCAGACACAGAACTTGGACGTGTCGTTCTAGCCCGAATCCGACATTAAAATTCATCCCATAGGGTCTCTATAGGATTGAGGTCGAGGCTTTGAGCTGGCCATTCCAAATTATGTACATTCATATCCTCAAACCATGTCGAAATGGAGCGTACGGCGCGTTGTTTTGCTAAAACAAGAATGGCCTGTCTCCCTAAAACTGGCAAAATGTAAGCAGAGCGGCGTTGTCTAGAATATCTCGGTAATTCATTTATCCATCCACAACCACTAACGGTCCTAGTGCATACCACGAGAAACATCCCCAGAACATGACATTGCAACCACCAATGGTATGACACATTCTGGCAGTTACTGTTCACCTGGCATATGCCACACCCAGCAACGACCATCGGATTTAAAAAGGTGTACAGTGATTTGTCACTCCATAACACGCACCAAGCAAGTCGCTTACTTGCATTCTTATGAGTCATTAACGGCCTGCAAGCAGCAGCTCGGGCATGGAAATCTAACGTGTGCAGTTTCTTACGAACTCTCTTAATGCACACACTAATCCCTGTGGAATCCTGAAATTATTTGGTGATTATTTGTGCAGAGGAATGACGGTACCCACGAACGGCACTTTCAGAGTTATCTTGACCCTTTGCGTAAATTTACTTAGCTTTCCTCTTCTTGGCAGTCGTAAGTCCCTTACTTTTTCATTTACTAATAACGTCTTGAACAGTTCATCGTGGGTGTTGTAGTTGTTCTGCAGTCGCATGCACGGACAAGTTGCTGCTATGGCAACCTATAATAACACCTCGTTGGAAGTGAATACGCTCAACACGCGTGACCATGTCACACTAATAGACGATGCACAACGCGACTGAGGAGCTTACCCAAAGCTTTAAGGGAAATCTGGCACATATGATCCATTGGAATGTTCCGTTTTTCTTGTGGAAGGGGTGTCCGGAGACTTTTTGTCCACACAGGGTATGACCGAGAGAACATTGATCGTGTGCAACATGCTAATTTGGAAAACAGTAGGACAAGGGTATATGTCAACACTACAGTAGTCAGCACCAGTGTTGACGGAGTGGAAAAAATCATCCATGATCACCTGCTGTTAAGAACACTGCGTGCATTCTGGGTACCAAAGGCGTTAGTATTTTATCAGAAATCGTTTTGTGTCGCCATGTCCACAGAGCGTTTGCATCGCTAATTGCATTTCTGCAGAATATCGTGACGAATAACTATATATCGTTGAATTATTTTACTCCAGATGCCAAGTGAGCAAACTGGTGCCAGGAGGTTCCCCACTGCCGAAGCAAGCAAGCAACGACCAGAGGCCAAGCAAACAACTGATGCCAGGAGGGTTCCCCACGGCCGAAGCAAGCAAGCAAGGGCCAGATGCCAAGCAAGCAACTGGTGCCAGGAGGGTTCCCCACGGCCGAAGCAAGCAAGCAAGGGCCAGATGCCAAGCAAGCAACTGGTGCCAGGAGGGTTCCCCACGGCCGAAGCAAGCAAGCAACGACCAGAGGCCAAGCAAACAACTGATGCCAGGAGGGTTCCCCACGGCCGAAGCAAGCAAGCAACGGCCAGAGGCCAAGCAAGCGACTGGTGCCATGAGGGTACGCCACGCCCGAAGCAACGGCTAGAGACCAAGAAAGCAACTGGTGACAGAAGGGTTCCCCACGGCCGAAAAAATTCGACGGGATGCCGTCTGCTGGAAAGCAAATGGATAATGTATTCTGGAATGGAAAAAGATTACTAGTTGCAGATTTTCTTGCACGCGGAGCAACAACAAATGCACGGTATTATACTGCTCTTGTAGAAAAGAAATTTCGACCAGCTATACGCAAGAAGCGGCCAGGAAAATTGTAGAAAATATGTCTTACTGCTCATGTAACAAGGACAGTCGAGTCATCAATACGCTGGGAAACACTTAGCCATCTCTCTCCAACCATCCTGGTTTGGTTCCAAGTAATTTCCTCCTGCTCGGCTCATTTAAACAGCATTTAGGAGAGGAGATATTTACTATTGATGAACGGCTACTGGAATTGCGCCCTACAGTGCCTACGTCAGCAGCCAGAATCTTTCTATATGGCTGGAATTCATAGTTTGCCACGGAGATATAATAAATGCGTTATTGTCAAGGTAGAGCACCTAGACAAGAACCCATGGTTTCGTAAATGTATGCATATTCGTTTCGTTTCTACAAAAAAAAAAAAAAACCTTGAACTACCTACATGGATTATTCATCGACTCAATAAGTATTTGAATACGTTAAGAAAGGTAACTGACTGTTTAACTTGAAGAAAACAAATTAACGTCGTAAAGTCGAAGAGCAGGGTCTCGTTTAGCATGCAACATCGAAGACGCATAATAGCACTTAACACATATCACTTATTTTTGTTTTTATATATCTCAGTCTGCTTGCTTGATCTATTGATCTAAATGACCGCCAGCGACGCCGCATGTAGCAAAACGTTTTAGGAGTTCAGACATGACGTTAAGCGCAGAAAGTTAAAGACTGATAACAAAAACATTACGTAAAAAAAGTAAATAAAAACGGAAAGTCAGGTGGGTAACATTCTTCACACGCTTTTGAGCTCATGAAATATCTCAAGTGGGTGACAGATAAATGCGCATCAAAGAGTTAATCTTTTATTTGCCAGTTTTAAAATCTTTATGCAATGCAGCACTTGAAAACAAAGATACTATTCAAAGATTTTTTGGCTCGTTTCTCAATTTAACATTTCAGACCTAAATATTTAGGTGTTACCTCAAGTGTCTCATTAAAAGCAGATCTCTCTCTCTCTCTCTCTTTGGAATCGGATTGTTTAAATTGGAAGACAAGTAAGTCTCACCATTCTCGCGCAAATTTTTTTGTAAATAAAAATTTCGTTACTAAGACTGAAAACTTTCTTGAGTCAAAAGGATCGCTTGAAACATTGACAGATTTGCTCAGAACAACTTCTCGAGCACGTTATTGAATACAGGATCACAAAGACATGTTTGAAACCACAGTGGCTGTACACAAAGGTCAGATTTTTTTTAGTAAATGTTTTAAAGAAGGGAGGGGCAAGATCATTCCTCACCATTCAGGAAAGACGAAAGCAAAACGAAATAAAAAATCTCTAAAGATATACATTGCTCGACATACAAAAATATCACGCTAGGAAATATTTATTGGAGCATTATGCAAATTGTTTTGTATGTGCCGACAGTTGGGTTATGTAAATGATTGCAGTTGTGACCCAATCTCGCGATAGGAGAGAGAAATAAGGAGACAAAAAGGGCTCAGCGTAGCTAAGTTTGGTGGACGAGAGCATTGGAGTGATCTCGGTGGCGAAAACACATATAAAGAACTGAGAATGTCTGGGCGACGTCATCGGGATTCTTACCATCACACAGACATTTTTATCAGATGATTCATTGAAGGGATACGTACAGCTGGTTAGTCCCTGCATTGCATCGAGGCGGAAACACATCGAGATGCAAAATCCATCTACCGAATGTGGCGATAGCTGTCGGAAGAAGGTAAAGTGTGTCGCCATAGACAGTGGTTCAAAATTCCCCAACAGCTTATGAATTTTAATCTGGCAAATGTAAAAGGAAATTTGCAAGAATAGTATAAATGCACTATACTATAAAATAAGTGTAAAATAAATTGGCGTAGAAGCTGAATATGAACACTCTGTAATACGTTCTGAAACGCGAAGAAGGATTCTACGTCTCTCTATCATAGAGCGATATTATAGGCATTTACCACCGGGAGCAATCAGGCCCATCAACCGTCGGACCAAATCTTATCTAACTGCAACAAGGTGAAATCTCATCTATCTACTACAGGGCAGATTCTTGCCAATCAACTACCTGAAGAAGTCTTATTTATCTTATCGATAATCAGCAGAAATCATACCTATCTACTACCGGACAAAATCTCACCCGTGCAAAATCTCGCCTATCTAGCAACTGGAAAAATCTTGGCAAAAGTCCCCGAACTCTATTTTTGAAACGTATTTGCTGTAAAACCATCAATGATATCCGAGTATTGCTGCTTGTGGCTGTTGTGTGTGACCTAGGAGAACAAGCTGCGGCTGCGCCACGTGATAGCACCACGTGACAGTACGCTTACGCGGGCGCTGGCAACCAGTTATGTTCAGTCAGCCATGAATCTCACGCAAGAACAGAAAGTCGCTTCGTTAGAAGTTTATTTTGCAAAAACTTAGTCTTACCAACGTTGCATCCAGCTCTTTCAAAGGAAGTTTCCTGATGCTCCTATACCAGGGAAAACCACTGTGTATGACCTTTTCAACCGGTTTCGCAAGATATACAGTGTTCAAGATAAGCCTAAAAGCGGTCGGCTGGCCGTGGTGACGACCACGTTTCTGGAAAAAATTCACGTTTCCCTGCAGCGCTCTCCCCGGAAGTCACTTCGGCGGTCGACTCAAAAGTTAGGGCCATCGTGTTCAACCTGCCAGAAGGCTACTAAACGTCAAAAGCTACGGTCGTACAGAATTCGGGAAAAGCGCATTGCTTGCTGCCAACGGTTTAAGAGTTTCACGAGCAGCAATGTGACTAACCATCTTACCAACACATTTTTCAGTGACGAGGCATGGTTTCATTTAAATGTATATGTCAATAGCCAAAACACTCGCATATGGGCTGAGGGGAATCCACATGCATTGCATGACGTAGGACTTCACTCTCAGAAAGTTAGAGTGTGGTGCGCCATGTCTAGACGGCGAATTGTAGGGCCACTTTGTTTTCGACACAACTGTAAATTCCGCTGTGTATGCAGACATCATCCATCAATTTGTAGCGATGCTGGAAGAACACGAACGTTACTGTTGGTTTCAACAAGATGGAGCAACGTGCCACACATCAAACGACACAATGGAGATGCTCCGTGAGTTCTTCCACGATTGATTAATCTCGAAGAAACTTTGGCCGCCTCGCTCACCAGACTTGAGTCCTCCATACTTTTATTTGTGGGGCTATCTGAAAGACACAGTTTACCACAACAACCCTAAGACGGTACAGGACCAACGGAACAACATCATTATAGCCGTGAGGGACATACCAGCCAACACGCTGGAAAGAGTGTCCGCCAACATGTATCGTCGGGTAAATTTGTATCTTCAACAGAACGGTGGACAATTCCAGCATCTATTGTGAAGTGGTTTTCATTACCTGTAAGTATGAGTGTTACCTGTAAGTAAATAGTTATACATCACTATATTCGTGGTAGAAATATTTGACTTAAGAGTTCGGGGACTTTTGAATTACCCTGGATAATCAGCCGAAATCATACCTATCTAGTACCTAACGAAACCATCCCCGTGCAGAGTCTCGCCTATCTGCCACCTGGAGAAATCTTGCCCATCTACAATTGGGTGAATTCTTGCCTATCTACCGTACAGCAAAATCTTGCCTATCTAGCAGGGATTGAAATATCCATCGCCTATCTACCGCAGAGTGAAATCTTGCAATCTACAGTCGAATGCAATCATGCCTATTTACTTCTCGGAGAAATCTTCTTTATCTAACACTGGGTGAAATCTTGCTTAACCATTTGAAATCATGACCATCTACCCCTGGGCAAAATCTTGCATATCTAACAAATGGTGAAATCTTGTCTACCTCTCACAGGGCGATCTTACTTTTCTACCACCGGGAGAAAACTTGCCTATCTACTGCAGCGTAAAATTTCGTTTGTCTACAAAACGACGAAAACTTGCACATCTACCACCGGGTAGAATCTTGCATACCTACCAAAGGGCGATATCCTTTCTATCTATCAAAGGGTGAATTTGCTTGTCTGCCACAGGATGAAATCTCGGTTGTCTACAATAGAGCAAAATGTTGCATATCTACCACAGGGCAAAATCTTGTCTTTCTATCACCGAGCGATGTTGCATATCTACCACTGGAAAACAACTTGCCTGTCAACCATAGGGTGAAATCTCGGCTGTTTACCGCAGGGCAAAATTTTTCCTAACTACTGTCTTAGGAAATCATGCCAAATATTGCCAGGTGAAATCTTCACTACCTACCGCGAGGTAAAATCTTGCCTATCCACTAAAGCGTGAAATATTGTACATGCATATTTATACCACAGGGCGATATTGTCTATCTACCACAGGGATAAAACTTACTGTGTGAAATCTTACCTGTCTTCCACACCAAGCGAAATCTTGCCTATCTATCACTGTGCATATTTTTGCCTATCTACCATTGGGAGAAGGATTGTATATCTTAGCTCTCAGTGATACCGAAAATAACGCACGAATTTCAATCATTATGACCAGAGCTGTGGTTTCTGCTTGAATCCATGTGAAAATATCCGACTAATTACCTCATATCCCTACTAAAAGTTTAATCCTTAGTGGATAGGAACGAGTAAAAGGTCACGTCGATTTGTGATTCATTATAGAGATACGACTATATGTTCCGCTTTGATATTTTCGATGGCAATTATCGCGAAAGCGAATAGAGTAAAAGAAAAGCGAAATGACTTTGGAACCAAATGTTTGCGGTAAACTGAAGCCGCCTGTGATGAGCTGCCTGTGGGAATGTTGCTCCGGATAAGGTTGTTAAGTAACAGTTGAAACCCTTTCGAGACGCAAGGGCACTGCAGGCATCCCGGAGAACTATCATTTGCGTTTAGTCCCTTTGGAGCCATTAAGAGTCACTCATTTTCGAAACACTCTTGACCTATTTGTATGGTTAAAAACACTTTTTTAAGAATCTAGATATATACATGTGTGGTTTCCATACTCAAACGATTACAAATAACGTTTCGCTTCTTTGAGTACACTGGAATTTCGAGGATTTATGTTAAATGCGACGAAAAACCTAAAGCCATTTCATTTTTTGTTTCGGAGACCAAAACGCCAGAGTCTATGCAAAGAAAACAAGTTGTAAAATCATGCAATGCATTGATTATAATACGCTTTCCAACATACCAGAAATAATTACTCAAGTTACCACTCGCCGCCCCGGTGGCGCAGTGGTCTACGCGATGGCCTCTGATCATTCGTCCGTAAGGGGTCCGGGTTCAAATCTCGGTGAGGCATGGATGTTGTGTTTGTCTTACGGCACTGGCTCTTTCCCTTCCCTGGAACCAGTGACCCTAAATTAGGGACGGGCGACTGCTTATAACCCATTGAGTTGCTCACAGTGGTCGTTAAACCTCCAATCAGAAAAAAAAAGTTACCACTCAAGTTATGAGAATAATGGTTGTGGAATAAATCTCGGTCCTGTGCCCTGACCCTTGATCTCGTATCGATGATATACAACAGAACCTGTTCGGTATACCTCCGAAATAACATGATAAAGTTTTGTCGCAATCGATGCATTTTTACGTAAGTTATGATGCATAAAGGCTATGGAATAAACCCCGCTCCTGTGTCCTAACCTTTGACTCCATTTTGCCCGTTTTCAATAGAAGACGTCCCCAGGCAGGTCCCTACAACATACTAACAGTTCATCCAAATCAAAACATTTTTACGTAAGTTATGACGCATAATGGCGATGGAAGTGATTCCGCTCCTATGTCCTGACCTTTGACCCCATTTCGCCCATTTTCAATAGGGTTTGTGGCCAGGTGGTCCGCTACCACATACTAGAATTTAATCGAAATCGAACTTTTTTTTACGTTAGTTATGACGCATAACAGCAGTGGAATGGATCCCGCTCCTATGTACTGACTTTTCACCCCATTTCGTTCACTTTAAATAAGGTTCCTACCAGATACTAAAATTTCATCGAAATCGAACGAATGTTACGCGAGTTATCGTGCGGACAGACATACGCACACAACGCGTGACGTAATGAAGCAGATGGGAATCGCGACCATCTGCTGGCAAGAGAATGACGTCAGAAAACTTTAATAGGAGCCACACACAACTCGTGACGTAATAAGACAGATGGTGTTACCGCGCGCCAACATTCTCAAACGCGAGATTGTGACGTCATAAGATTTCTAAGCATTGGAAACATTAATGGAACGACGCCATGACACTAAAAACGTTATAATTCGGGGTGGTTATTTAACCCATTAAACGAATTCTCCTAAAGTCGAGATCAAGCTAAATCGATTTCTAGTACCAGAAAACGGTAGGTTAACGACTTTCATCAAAATTCTTACAGCAGTTTTCAAAATAAAATGTGCATACATACATACAAGAATTGCTACTTTAAGGTGGACGTTAAGTAATTTTGCTTCCTATACTTCCAATGGAAAAACTTCTGTACACATTTTCTTCACAATACGTTCCCAAGAAGGAAAATTTAAACATCGATTAAAATAGCTTCATTTCATAACTTGGAATACTTAATATTTTCTAAACCATAACCGTAATAATATTTTCTGAACCATAACCGTAATTATGCAATCCAACATTAATTTGTCCACTGACGTCATCAAAGTACAGGTCACGCCATCTTTTTTCTGGTTTCAACACCACCAAAGGAAACGTTATTGTTTTTTAATATCATTATGCGTATGTTTTAGAAAATGTTAAGTATTCCAAGTTATAGTATGAAGTTATTTTAATCGATGTTTAAATTTCCATCCTTGGGAACACACTAATTGTGAAGGAAATGTGTACAAAAGGTTTTTCATTGGAAATATAGGAAGCAAAATTACTTGACGTCTACCTTAATAGTGTGGGATAAGGGCGATGGAATGGGTCCCGATCCTATATCCTGACCTTTGATTCCATTTGTCCCATTTTCAATAGGGTTCCTCTCCAGGTGGTCCCCTACCACATACTAAAATTTCATCGAAATCGCACCATTTTTACGCACTTTATGACGCATAAGGGCAATGGAATACATCCCGCTCCTATGTCGTGACCTTTGACCCCACTTCACCCATTTTCAATAGTATTCGTTCACAGGTGGTCCCCTACGACATACTAAAATTTCATTGAAATCGATCCATATTTACGCAAGTTATGACGCATAAGGGCAATTGAATGGATTCCGCTCTTATGTCGTGACCTTGACCCCACTTTCCCCATTTTCAATAGGGTTCGTCCCCAGGTCGTCCCCTACTACACACTAAAATTTCATCGAAATCGGACTTTTTTACGTGAGTTATCGTGCCGACAGACGGACAGACGGACGGAAAAAGCTGGAGCATATACGTTTCTTCAACCTACGGTTGGAAAGCGTAAACAAGAAAAAGTGTCTTTTAGTTCTGAGGAGAGAAGACTCAAGTTATACAGGGTGGTTCATAAAGAAGTATACAGTTTCAACGCACTATGAAACAAGAAAAATGTAAGATATTTTATGTTACCTGTAACAGAATTGTAGGGGAATGTTTCAAGTTTTTTTAGAGACTGTCACAGAAGTTCTATGTGTGCAGCCTTAGTCACACGACACACATCGAGCCGGAAATCCATTTCCGGGCAAACGCCATGTAAGATATCTGAATCAAGTGCAGTGATAGTGGCTGTGATATGCTGTTTCGGCTCCGCTAGATCAACAGAAAGGGGAGGGGCGAATACCTTGTCCTTTACGTACCTCCACAGGAAAAAGTCACAAGGCGTTAGGTCAGGACTTCTGGGTGGCCATTGGGTCAGTGGCATGATTTAGTCCGCGGCTCGCCCAATCCATCGGTGAGGAAGATATTCATTAAGATAATCTCGGACGTCGCCTAACCAGTGCGGTGGTGCACCATCCAATTGGAGAATGAAGTTGTCACTATCGTCCAGCAACTGTGGCATCAACTTAACATATCCAGAAAAGTGCCTCCCGTGACAGTTTTCTCGTTAAAAAACATGGGGCCATACACTTTCTTTTTGGACACAGCACAGAACACATTTACCTTAGGGGAATCTCGCACGTGTTGCACTGTAAATCTGGGATTCTCCGTTCCCCAAAAGCGAACATTGTGCTTGTTTACCTGACCACTCACGTGAAATGTAACTAAGTGATCTAAGTGATCGGCAAAATTGTCATTTTCAAAACGATGCTGCATTCCGGCACAAAATGCAAAGCGCTTTGTCTTTTCAAGGTCAGTGAGGTTTTGCAACATCTGCACTTTGTATGGAATCATTTTCAGCTTCTTTCTCAAAATTCTCCAGACAGCGGGCTGTGAAATCTGTTCTTCACGACTCACCCACAGCGTTGATTTTCCCGGGCTTCGTTGAATAGCGGTGCAAACACTATCGACGACTTCTTCCGATACACGCGGTCGTCCATGACTTTTACGTTTGCACAAAGAGCCCGTAGTTTCAAATTTCTTTATGCCAATCGTAGGTAGATTTTCTGGTTGGAGGTTTTTTTCCGAATCGTGATCGAAGATACCGTTGCACAGCAGTTACAGATTCCGTTTTACTCAATTCAAGAACACAAAACGCCTTCTCCACTGCAGACGCTGCCATTTTGCCTGACTAGCCACGTGACATGCGCGCTTTTGACTACGTTACTTCTCTCAGTAGCGATACACAAACTTTATGAGTACATTTACCTAACTGTTCGTAGTTGTGGTCCGTGTCTTCAACTGTTACTGTTTTACAGCTTCTGGAAACTGTACACTTCTTTATGAATCAGGGTGTATTTAGTATTACATGCACGGCTGTCAATTTGATTGATTTTCCACCAGATCCAGTGTCTTTGAGAAATCCCTAGATAGCAGAATGATTAGCTGATAGTTAAATAATGTACTTTTAAAGGGGAAAGGAAGTTTGATGAATCAATATAATATTACAAAATCAAAACTGTAAAATATTTAATAGTACTTACTGCATGAGCACAAAAGCAGTGTCCTACGCTAACCCGTAAGAAAGAATAAAATTACCTATGCAAATATCATGTGATAAATGCATTAGTGAATGGTCAAAATATTATGACCACTGGACCATTTTATGCAAAAGAGCTATCCCGTAGATGTTGCTGATGCAAAAAGGATGAATCGTATAAAAAGTAAACGTTGAAGGTATGCAGAGACTAATGAAGTGCATTGCGCAAGAAATAATGGGTGACAAACCGGATCGGACGGACTTTGAAGGTGGAATGATCGTGGGTGTTCGAAGCATTGGTGATAGCATTATCAAAACGTCAACATTTGTGAAACCTTTGAGGGCATCAGTTGTTTAAGTTCACAGAAGTGGACCACCAGTCAAAAAACCTAATTTGAGCGCAAAGGCATGTGGTCGTCAACTGCTACTGGATGCTCGAGCTCAGCGGAGAGTAAGTAGACTTGTTCAGTCCAACAGACGAACAACATTTCGTCAGAGTACAAATCAGGGACTAAGTAATCTTCGTCAGATTACAGAACAGGGACTAAGTAATCTTCGTCAGATTACAGATCTGGGACTATTAAAGATTACTGAATCTTCGACTATTAAAAAAATTAGGGATTACACTCAGGGATTACTGAATCTATCCGAGACTATTAGTGATTACTGAATCTATCGGTGACTATTAAAGATTACTGAATCTTCGACTATTTAAAAAAATTAGGGATTACTATTAGGGGTTACTGAATCTATCAGGGACTATTAGGGATTACTTAACCTTTTGGGACTATTAGTGATTATTGAATTACTGAATCTTCGTCAGATTACAGATCAGGGACTATTAGGGATTACTGAATCAGGGACTAAGTCCGATGACCTTTCAAAGTACGGTTCGCAGCACATTACATCGTATGGGCTACAGAAGCAGATGGCTTGTTCGTAATCCATTTCTATCTGCAGCGAACAAGAAACAAGCCTCCGGTTCGCTCAGGAACACAGGAATTGAACAATAAATGATTGGAAAAGGGCGATGGGGTCCCATGAATCGCGTTTTCAACTACATCATGCAAATGAAAAGGCGAGGATATTGAAAGAGCAGCACGAAAGCATGAACCAATCTTACATCGTCACTACTCTTCAAGCTGGCAGAGGCCACGTTATGTTGGTGGAATATGTTTCCGTTTGAGTGTTTCGGCACTTTGATTCGTGTGGAGCAACGTCTGATCGCCCAAAGGTATAATATTTATACCGTTTACCCAGTTATGTTGATGTTTATGCCAATGGAGATGGATTCTTCCAGCAGTACAATGTTCCATGTCATAATGCTCACATTGGACGCGAATGGCTGAAGAAGCATCACGGAGACTTTTCCCTGCTACAGTGGCGTCTTCAGTCACCGGATCTCTATCCAATGATGCATTTGTGGGACGAAGTTGAAAGGAGCATTAGACAGCTTGATACGCTACGATCAAATCTTCAAGAGCTGGAGGATGCAATTCATCGCATTTGGACTAATACAACCCAAGCCTCTTGCCAGCGCTTGATAGAGTCCATACCAAGACCAATTCAAGCAATATTAATGGGAAAAGGTGGCCCCACAATGTATTAACCAGGTGGTCATAATAATTTGGTAACTTAGTGTATATAATAATGGAAATTATATTTACACGCGCATACGTATGTGTGGGTACGTAAATATACATTCATATACGAAAGAATTACGATAAACACTCAGCGCAAGTAAAAGATGCAATAAATAACAGTGTATAAAACAAGAGGCCGAGAGCGGGAGTGAGAACTAGACTTTATTTTGGAAACAAAAAGCACTGCAAAATAATTATCATCCAGGTGAATAAAGGCATTCTCTGAGTAGAAGTATGGCAAAGGTTTCAAAGGTTCGTAAAGAAGAAGGAAAATAATTCAGGATGACTATTATGTCTCATTTAGGAATCATGCTATAGCATTCGTAGCGCTACCTTACGAATGCTATAGCATGTGCATGAACGCCCGAAACTGCCAGGAAATAATTTTGAAAAATGTATGGAACGTTGGTGAGAAGAAACGATGAAAATACCAAAGTTGGATGAATTGAAAAACAGAACACTAAGCGTTCAAACATACAATGTACCTTAGTTTTGTTTACACTTCAGCCTCGACAACGTAGAGATGTCTTTGACATGACTTCAGAACTGTAAACAAAACCATTGTATTACAAAACTTAATGAAGAATTGTTCAGGACGTATCATCGAAATTAATAAACAATTAATTTTTGAAAATACTTGGCTGTCTGGAAGATTTTGAGAAACACAATCTGATGTTTGTCCGGAGTCCTATAGTTTACAGAAGTAGCAAAGTATTAGGAACACCTATCTAAATACGCGTTGATCCGGCCTTCAAAACATATTTGATTCGATGTGACATGAATTCAATTAAGTACTGATATCGTTCTACACGTATGTTCAATCAAGCACCTTGAATTGTGGAATTCTCGCTGGACGAGGATCTCTGTCACGAATGGCTCTCTCAATCTCATTCCACAAGTGTTCAATTGGGTTAAGATTTGGGGACTGTGGGGGCCATTTTAGAGCCTTGAAGTTAGTCGTTTTCTTGAAACCATTGTGTGACGATCCAAGCAGGGTGGTATGGCGCATTATTCTTCTGCAAGTAGGACATATACAAAGTCCAGTCAAAAAATTATGACTATCCTTGATGTAAGGTGGAACCGTAACCAGCAACAAGATGGCGTACATACCAACATATGACAATCATGTAACGCATTTAAAAGGACATAAACTCTCGGATGGTACGTAGTTAGGCGTGAAAATGGGAAAAAAGGCGTGACCTAACAGAGTTTGAAGCAGGAATGATTGTTGGCTACTGACTGAAGGGTGGTAACATTACGGAAACGGATGATATTGTGGGCTCTCCACGTGGTACAATTGCTAAAGTGTTCCAGGAATGAAAGAAAATCGGCAAGACCTGCCGTAATCGGGGTAATAATGAACACCTGCAGAGCATTGACGACAGTTGGGAGCGACGACGACTAGTACGATCCAACAGACGGGCCACAGTGGAACAGCTGGCCAAAACATTTAATGCAGGCATATCGAATAGCAGACACCAGTCTACCAAACTCTGCTCTCTACGGTTCTCCGCCCACTCAAGGAACCCATGCAGATGAACAGACATCCACGATTACTACGTGAATTCGAATCTCAGAGAAGGCATTGGAACTTCGAACAGTGGAAGAAGGTAGTCTTTTCAGACGAATCACGTTTTCTGCTTTTCTTACGCTTTCCAACCGTAGGCTGAAGAAATATATACGCTCCAGCTTTGTCCGTCTGTCTCTCTGTCCGCACGATAACTCGCGTAACAATGGTTCGATTTCGATGAAATTTTAGAATGTAGTGAGCGGACAACCTGGGGACGAACCCTATTGAAAATGGGCGAAATGTGGTAAAAGTTCAGGACATAGGAACGGCATCTATTCCATCGCCCTTATGCGTTATAACTTATGTAAAAATGCTTCGATTAGGACAAAACTTTATCATGTTGTTTCGGAGTATATACTGAACCAGTTCTTTTTAATATAATCAAAATGGGAATCAAAGGCCAGGGCACTGGAGCGAGATTTATTCTACAGCCATTATCCTCATAACTTGACTAAAACTGTTTCTATTGCGACAAAACTTCAGTATGCTCTTCCGAAGGTAAACTGAACCAATTCTGTTTAAAATCATCGAAATGGGATCAAAGGTCAGGGCACAGGAGCGAAATCCATTCCATAGCTCTTATCCTCCCCAGCAAAAACAGTCTTGCTGGGCCAACAATGGCCCAGCATTATGTTGCCGCGGCAGAACCGTCAATAAAATGTCCGGGCGGCCAACAGAAGGGCCAGCAGTTCAAGCCAACAGTTGGCACCCCCATGAGTTGTCATATGCCACAACAGGGCCCATCAGTTATCCATCACAGGCAGTAGCTGTCCCAAGTGGCCCTGCAAGCACGAGCCATAAACGATGGCTAGCCTAATGTGGTTCGCTAGTTTCCCGGCAGTGGCAGTCGGCAATCACGTGACGTAACTGATGGCTTGCCGAATCTTGTCCGCCAATTCCGCAATAGTAGCCATAAAAAAAGAATAATGAAGGATAACCGCAGTACCCCAAAGCTGCAACTACATTTTCTTTCTCCTTACGAAACTTCTGAATTATAGCACTGCGTTAGGGAAATTTTCTCAACAGGTCCGAAAAAACACCCGTTTGGATCTAGTTGGAAACGAACCATGGCCCGTCAGCGGCAGAAGCGGGCGCTCTACCAACCGGACTGATTTGGCACGCACAACAGATTGCTTGCAACTGAGCCTCATTCTTGTGGGACGTGTTTGAAGTTTTTTGAAATATTTATTTTTTGAAATATGCGGCCATCATGGTAGAAAAAAAAAACTAAACGCGGAAAAAATGGTGTGATTCGATTGTGTTTCTATTCTTAAGAGCAAATTTTTTTTTTCCTTTTGTGCTGTCGCAGGTATTTGAAAACCTGAAAATCTGGGGATATGATATCGCGATGGAATTGGACAATTTGTTGTCAGGAATCTACTAAGTTGTAAAACTGAGATAGAGTATGCGATGCCTTTGGAATTGGGGAAGGTGAAAAAAAATGAGAAACTGAGGGAGCAGAAAGGGTTGTGCACCACATGTCGGAGCCGTCGGCTGCCATTCCACAGCAAAGCGCTGTTAATTTTTTTTCGGCGCTTCGACTATTAGAAAATTCTCGTCGTAATTGTCAGGAAAGGTTGTGAAAACACAAGTTTGTCCTCGACGGACATCGAATCCGTGTCCCCCTCACTCCGGAGTAAGTCGCTCTCCCAACTGAGCTACTCGGACAGAACGTCTCGCTGCAAATTTGTCGTCTTGACACGCTTTCACCTCTGTAGTACGTCACAAGGTCGTATATTAAGAAAACTAGTAAAAATGCGTAAGAAACAGGAAAAAGTTACGCAATGCAAAATGTGGAGATCCGCAAACATTTGGAAAGGACTGGGATCTCTTCCCTACGAGCATTTTGACAGAAAATGCGATGCAACGAAGGTGTAACGTACCAGGAGATGTGACGTACCTGCCAGAAGGACGCACACGAGGGAGATGATGTAACGTACCAGGAGATGTGACGTACCTGCCAGAAGGACGCACACGACATAAAGGCAGATAGGAATCAGAATAAAATGTCCGCGTAGCTCAACTGGTAGAGTGACTTATTCCGGAATGAGGGGATCCGGGTTCGAATCCTGGCGCTGATAAAAATGACGGAGAAATTTACTTCGTTATAAAGGCAATATTACAAGGGCCGTTCCATGAAAAATGAGAGTAAAATCGCACAAAATGAAGAAATATGGGTACAGAAAAATATATGTTATTCTTCCTCAAAATACCTTCCCTCGGATGATATTCAACGCTCCCATCGTTCAGTCCACTTTTCAAAGCATGTGGGGAAGGCAATTTGTGGAAGCTGCTTTAGCGACCCCTGTACAGCTTGAATAACATCAGCATCTGCGTCGAATGTTGCGTCACGGAACTTCTCCTTCATTGTAGGAAACAACCAGAAATCGCACGGGGTGAGGTCAGGATTGTAGGCAGGCTGGGGCATGATTTCAATACTGAATTTCGTAAGAAACTGTTGAACACAAGCAGCCAGATGTAGGCGGCGGTTATCATGGTGTAGGGTCCACTTGCCCACTAGTTCCGGTCGCTTAATCGATTTGTGTCGCCGCAGATGTTTCAAGACTGAAATGTAATACTCTGCATTGACAGTAATTTGTGGAGAAACGGCATGCTGGTAGACTACACCTTCATGATCAAAGAAAATTGTCATCATCATCTTCGCAGCTGATTTGGTTTGGCGGACGTTTTGCGGAAGAGGCGAGACTGTGTGCTTCCAGACCCTCATTGCGCGCTCCGTGAGGGGTCGAAATAATGGACCCATATTTCAACGGCAGTTTTTAGTGTGTTTAGAAAGTTTGGATCCTTTGCAATAATTTGTTTCCACTCATGACACACCTGAACTCTGGCTAACAATTGTTTTCTCGTCAGGTGATGAGGTACACATTTGGACCCCACAAGATACAGCAGTATTTTGTCGCGTAGAATGCGGAATACCGACGTTTTTGAAATATTAGTTGACGCCGCTATGTCTTCATACGTCATTCGTCGATCTTCTTACAGGACTGCCCAAACAGTGTTAACAATACGCTCCGTAACAATACTTTTAGCTCGACCAGGCCTAGGAGCGAGTTCTGCCGACAAACTCCCCTTTTTTTAAATCATGGTGCCATCTAAAAATCGCTGACTCACCCAAACATTTATCTTTGTAAGCCTTTTTATTAAATCAAATGTTTCTGGAGCCGTTTTTATCATTAAATCAACTTTTCTGGAGCACAACGCATTTCACCACTTAATTCTGTATCACTCACCTCCATGGCTGTAGTGTGAAGTGCAGACGTACCTTAAACAACTGCGCAATAGCAAAACCAGAATCGTCTGCATGGCTAATATCTGTTGCCATAAATACTTCTATAATTCAGTTAGTCGTCTGCGTGGTTATTTTTCCCCTTCGCACTATTGCCAACTCTAAAAAAAATATTCAGTTTTTATTGAATGGCCTTTGTATTTGTTTGCTCAAGCGGTTGATCACATTGTGGGAAGGTCGGCATCAGCTACTTTCGTGGGCTCTGCAAGTTTAATTACGGTACATCACAATACGGAGTCTAACTTTGGAACTGTCTGGTGTAACAACAGAACTAAGGTAATACTGAAAAAACTCATAACTTTTTTGCGCTTTATTCACTTTAAAGTAACAGAAAAGCATTTACAAATTACAGGGTTGTTTTTTTAATAACAAGATATATTTTCCCTTATTTCGTAGGACTCCTGGGTCATCTCGCAAACTGCGAATTTTCTGTACGAAATTACGATTCAGGAACAACAAGTATACGGTGATTTTTTCCCCTGAATTTCATGGCCTGCCGATTGTACGCCGTCACGGATTAAATAAAGTATTTTCTTCTTTTTAAACCCCCCCCCATCTCGAATTCACGCGGGCTGCTGATTATACCCCGCTGCGGATTATGCGAAAAAAATGTAGTATACAATTAAGTCTAGCTTCCAGAAATATTAGAACTTTTCAGTTTGTGTTATGTCTAGCATTCCATTACGTTAGTAATTAGGATCTGCATTTTGTGATATTAAGACTCGTCTGAACTCTCTCACGCGCAGACATCACATAAGAAAGAAAGTAATATCTGCGCAGTTGTTCTTTGTTGCGAACAAACTTTCACTATCCGCTAATTTAAGAGAACAAATATGCGAATAAATCTCGCAGCATTTCTGAAGAATATGCATATACTAATAAAGAGATGCGTTGTTGAATGGTTATATGAATCGTAAAGCAAAGTAATACGAATATTAGCATGACGTGTTTTTCTGAAAGATGTCATTTTATTCTCATATATTACAGCTTCGAAACTTGGATATTGAACATAATACCAGACGCGACTTACAATGGACAAACACGTGGCTTAGGAATACCAATCATGATTGGTATTCCAAGTGTAATAAAACTTCTAGTCGAAATATGAAGCTTGTTAGCACACAGACTGAGTTTTGTTCCATATTTCCCTGGCAACCATTAAATTTTACGATAAAACAGCTTCAAGAGAAAATGCGTATTTTCGCATATTTGATTGTTTTCAGTATTTTCGCAATACATATGCATCAGGAAGAACAATAAACTGGTTGTAATGCTATGCATATATAGTGTATATCTCTCCAGGGAAAACAATTTGCCTTCACACACTCATTCTTCAACACACACATTCTAATGCGTTTTCTGCAAATGCATGCCAGTTCTTCACAGTTTCCAAATAAATAAAATTATTCCAGACAGTGTTGGCATCTACAGTGTGGTTTAAAAAGAAAAAAGGAAAAGCGTGCCTCTGCCTTATTTCACGCAATTTTCTTCGAAAGTACAAATATATTATGGTGCTAACCAATACAGACATTCAACGTGGACCAGGAACAGCATCAAAGATCTTCGCTCTTTCCACGTTTATAAGTGAGTCACGGAAAAATTCTCACCAGTGGCGGCCCCCCGGTGGCGGCGAATGAGAATTTTTCCGTGACTCACTTATAAACGTGGAAAGAGCGAAGATCTTTGTTTACTATTATGGTGCTGACAGGTTCATGGGTGACATTTTCGGTTGTTGCGAAGGATCATGCTAATCAAGATAATAAAAATGGTAATTTGCATATTCCTTTCCAGCGACGCTCTTGTTGTTGTTGTTTATTTCTGAATTTAGAAGACCACAGATTTACCGAAGTAAAAGTTTAATGAACACGATGAAAGTCTCAAAATTAAAAATTCAACAGAGCCAAGACATTAAATGGGAAACTATGTTTATTTACTACGAAGAAAATATACCCAGCGGGGAAAATGCATGTGAGTACACAAGCCGCTGTGGAGACGAGTTCTGCTGACACTTTAGCTTGATTGTAAACATGTTTAACAGAAAAACATTAGAAGAGGAAGTGTATCATAATTTCAAATGTCACGATAAATGCAATGCATATTATTGCATCCGGAAGTTCAGTGCAATTCTAACAGGTAGGGAAAATATGCGTTGTAGAGCCTTTGCACGTAACATCACAAAACTGTCTGCTAGATTTCCGGGTGGTTAGAAAGTACCCGAGCTGGTCTCTCTCCATGCTTTTCAATGGTTGCTGCTGCTGTAAAGTTTGAAAAAAAAGTTCTTTCTGACAAAGTTTGCCATCTTAATGTATTGGAAAAGCAACGTTACTTAGAAAAGCTTAGCAATAATGGCAGAGGGGACCCATATGACATACCTGAATGATATTTTTATCGTCTGGAAGTTTGTGTTGCTCCGAACCTCCCTGATCTAAACTATCACGATATTTATAACTATTTAATAGGCAGTTTTTCGTATTATACAGGAAAAGCTCTAAAGGCTTATAAAAGCCTTGATGCACATAAATATTTTATTAATGGGTGGGTTAGAAATGTATTAATTCTGATGACTGAAAACGAAGAATTTCTTATCCAGTCTAAGGTAAGTTGTTACATTTCTGACTGGTTCCAGTGTGTATTGCAATAAAAAAAAAAAGAAAATACCGACTTTTCATATCCCGAAAAACGGACTATTTTTTCACAAAAAAGAAAAAAAACAGATCCGGGAAAACGGACGACACAATAATGTATGACAGCACACTGTAATTGTATGTTGACTTATGTCCTTAAATTTCGGTTCGGAAAAAAAAAGCATCTGTTTCAGTATTTAGAAATCAGTAACAATACAAGATCTTGAAAGTTCACGAAAGCTTAGCAATTTTCGATGCGATAGCAAAGTTAATCCGTCATGCATTCGAAACGTTTTAAACATAATAAGCACGGATTTACGTAAAAACTTGAAAATAATACATAAGAGTGAGCAAGAAAATGTACCGATATAAATTCGACTATTAACGTAGTAAAATATGCAGATTTACGATACCTGAAATGAAATGTTTACTGCAGATCCTGTCATACGGTCTGGGCGACCATGCCTTTCCGATGTACCGATATTTTCCACATAATTAGTCGTTTTTCTGCCGTTGGAAAGCGATGAAAGAAAATTCCACTACCTTACTCGTACTTTGAGAAACACCCATATGCCACACAACTTTTAACCATTTCTGAAACTTTAAACAATCGAGTGACAGAGGGTTCAGAAATCGCTTCCCATTGTTATTCCTATGGGAACCATAGAAGCCGAGCATTCTCTTAACCACCCGGAAGTAACCGTGACGTTAAAAATAACGTCGGTGCAAATGCTCTATAAGTAAAGCCCTAGTAACTATGCGGCAATATTTCTGAAATTTTGCGACTTCTTACTAAAATTATGCAAACGATATTAGTACTAAGAAAACTAGTAAAGTACAATACAGTAACACTCCGAGTTACGTAAGTAATGCGTTTCGTAAACTATTACGTAACTTGAATTTCACGTAATTCGAATTTGTAAATTACGTTCATAAGAAACTGCAATATTTATTATTGTATGTATGCACATGTACATTATTTATTATTATTATTATTTTATAAAAGTGATCATGCAGCACTATTTAATCTGATATACGTAAACTGTAAAAGTATGAAAAATATATACATACGTAAAAGAATATAAAAACAAACTGAAATACCGTACATTTGTATTCACTTTTCAAATAGGTAAAAAAAGTCTTGTAACGGTTTAGTTGGCTCTGTAGGGGTAGAGATATATCAAGTGAAACTGAAATGTGCTTACTACGATAAGGCTGTTAAAAACACAGCTGCGCAAATCCGCAAACGTGTTCATACGCGCTAGTAAGTAGTTCTCAGAATTTAGATTTTTTTACGTCAGGATGAAATTCACGGGTGAAGCAACAAGTGTAGATAAAGTGGCGGCAATTATTACGTAACTGAGACTTTACGTAAGTCGCATGTTACGTAACTCAGGGTGTTACTGTACTAGTATACATTCATACTAAAAAAATTCACTATGAATGGAATATCCATTTGACAAACACTTTATTTGCTTCCTTGTTATCGTCACAAAAACAAATAGACCATTTTAGTGACAGAATATTTCCGTAATCATGGTAATCATTACCACAGCGGTGATTACAGTTTGTTTAAATAAAGAGATCCAGGCGCCGAAAATTCCTTTGAACTCTTTCTTTCGTAAATATTTGGACGTAACATGACACTGCTCTTTCGCAGTCTACATAATTAGGTAACACAGAGAGTACGTACTTCCCTTGCTTTTCGTGTTAGTCCTGGAAATCTCTTTGAAACTGCCTCTGAATTCCAGAATTTGATTACGTCGGGAACCGCACATTCCTTTACATACCCAGCAAACTCAAGTCTTACTGACGGGTCTTCAATTCCTGGAATACCTTTAAACACTACGTCGTCATCAATATCTAAGTCGGCCACTTGATCTGGGTCAAACACTCGAGCAGCCTTCATGAAGTTCAAATAAGGTTAGAAAATCTCGGATTCTCGCTTTTTCGGAGATGGTCACTTCTGGGCAATAAATATCCAAGTAAATGTTTAACTTTGCTACGGTTTCGTGGAACACTTCTTACAGAAACCAATTACATGCAGCTTTTCGGGAATAGGTTGCCTCCGATTTCAGCTGTAATTTAAATCGTAGATCGAATAATATGTTGAATGCCTTGTGAAACTCCACATGTTTCGAAGAGCAACGTGACCGTCGTGATCTGAGCATGTTTCGAAATGAACTAAAAGTGTTTACAGATGTACTTAAGAGCAAAACTGAAGACTAAGGAAAAAATTTTAGAATTTAAAACGAAGGGTGCAAAATAACCTGTATTTACTTTTCATCAGGGACCTGCAGACTGGCAGTGTTGGGAATAAATTCCATCTCACTGTCGAAGAAGACTATATAAAATTCGCAGTACGCAGCATGGTACTGCACTGTTTCGAACCAGGAACTCCAGTGGGTTATCAGGGATACTGGCATAGTTTACCTTCTTGAAATCCGATATTTCAAATTTGTGATGATTATATACATTAAGAAAAATAAATATTTTATTTTTTCAAATCGAACACGGTTTCGCTCTGTTCTGGCCTAGCTTAATTAGGATGAATGGCACGTAAATATTCAAATTGCACATGACATCATAAATGATGTTTATAATCACGGGTTTTGGTTAGTCGCTTCCACGCGTTTCATAGAAATTGTGTGAATGCCATGTCATGAACCAACTGCGAAGAATTCTGATATTCTTTATATATGGAAAGCTTCCAAAATATCAAGTTTGGTGGTTGAATCTGGCATGTCGATTACTTTTACTTCTTCTAAGAGAAATTTATGGTCCTTTTCGTAAAACGGTTTAGCCATCGATGACTCCTTTAGGTCGCAGTTCCGAATACAGGTCTTGTGCTTCTTCAGTCGAAAACGCAAAGCTCTACGGGTCTGTCGTACATAGTACGAATCGCCACATTCACATGGAATTTGATAAATTCCCCACTGGTTTTCATCTGAAACATAGTCCTTTAATCCTAAAAAGTGTTTTTTGTTAATGGGTTTAAGAACCACCTTAAAATTAACGGTTTTGAGAAGTTTTTCAAAATTTTGAAGGTTACGTCACGGGAAAATAGAATAATGGCAAAATTCTTTCGTAGTGGGCGAATCACAGGAGTTAACGTGGAGATAGGATTCGGTTTCCGAAATTTTGTTAGAGCCTTATCTACTGTATTGTGGAATGGCTGTATCATCGCTTTACTGCAACACGCTTAAGGAAATCAAATTCATTTTCCAAACTGTCTTTATCCGAATATATACACCGATGAGCTGTAACATTATGACCATCCCCAGCCTAGAGAAATGAGCGCGCCTGGAAACCAAACGGTGGCACAGGGGAAGTTCACAGAGCAGTATATATGCAACCAGAACACTGGCTTTCTGTTAGAAGAGTGTTAGGAGTCATAATGTGAAAATCTGCCGATTTATCGGAGTTTGATAAAGTACAAATTGTGATGGCACATCACCTCGGAACTACGATCACGGAAACGGCGCGGCTTGTGGGTTGTTCACGTGCCGCTGTAGTGAGTACGTATCAAAAGTGGTGTACAGATGGCCAAACGACGCACTGTCGTCCAGCCGTCTGTAGTCCGCCAGCTCACTGATGCCAGAGGAGAGCGGAGACTGTCGCTCATTGTTCGCAGCGACCGAAGGGCCACAGTACGACAAATCACCCGCAGTCACAACAGTGGTGATCATGCCAATGTGTCACAGCATACAGTTCATCGCAACCTTCTGCGCATGGGCCTTCGTAGCCGAAGACCCAGCCGGGTTCCCATGCTCACTGCACGTCATCGCCAACAACGCATGAAATGGGTCCAAGATCATCGAGATTGGACAGTGGATGATTGAAAGAAGCCGGCCTGGTCTGACGAATCAAGATCCCTGGTGCTTCACGTAGACGGCCGAGCGCGGAAACGCCGATTAGTAACAGAGGCTATGACAGCTGGATGAACTGTTGGGCGGAAACAGGCCGGCGACGGCGGTGTTATGCTGTGGGTGATGTTTTCTTGGGACATTTTAGGCCCCATTATCCCAATAGCACAATTCCTGACAGCTGTCAGGTGTCTGAACATTGTTGTGGAACAAGTTCACCCATTTATGGCAACTGGATTGTGTTCCCTGTTGGTGATGGCCATTACTAACAGAATAATGCGCCATGCCACAGTGCTAGAATCGTCAAGGAGTGCTTCGAGGAACATGCTGGTGACTTTGTGTTAATGCTCTGGTCTCCAAATTTACCTGACATGAACCCAATCAAACATTTGTGGTTCTACTTGGAAAAGCGGATTCGCGCTAAATCACCACCACCCCGAAATGTACGGAAACTGGAGGACCTGCTGTTGACATTATGGTATTAGATATCCTAGGAGACCTATCGCCACCTCATTGAATCGATGCCTGGCGGAGTGGCCGCTGTTTTGTGGGCTATATGGGGCCCTGCAGCTTATTAGCTAGGTGGTCATAATGTAATGGCTGATCGGTGTATGTAACGCGCGATATACGGAACAGTAAAAGGCGCTGAGGTTTTCGTGCGCTAAGAGTAACTTAACTTGCCATGTGGAGGTGAGAAAACAGCGAAAGGTTTCCTATAAATTGTAGTTGAAAGAGATTCATTTGAGCTGATAACCAGGAGTCAAGGAATGGTAGGCATTCGTTATTTTTAGTTTCGTAGCTGAATTGAAAATAACGGATGCCTACCATTCCTTGACGTCCTGGTTATCCGCTCAAATGAATCTTTTGCAACTGCAATTTATCGGAAACCTTTCGCTGTTTTCTTCCCTCCACATGCCAAGTCCAATCACCATTAGCAACAAAAACTCAACGCCTTTTACAGTTGCGTATACAAATAATAGATAAAATTAACTTTTTAGGATCAAAGGACTATGTTGCAGATAAAAAGTGGTGGGGAATTTATCAACTTCCATGTGAATGTGGAGCTTCGTTTACAGAACAAACCCGTAGAGCTTTGCGTTTTTGATTGAAGGAGCACAAGACCTATATTCAGAACTGTGACCTAAAGAAGTCATCGATGGTTAAACACTGTTACGAAAATGACCGTAAATTTCGATTTGAAGAAGCAAAATGAATTTAGGAAAATCTAACCAGAAAAATAATTTCATCTACTGCTTCTTCTAATCATTAAACTTTCTTGTACTGTAACATTACTAGTAACTGGATAAGAATAAATGCACGAAAGTCAACTTCCTTCTTAATTGTGAATGGAATACGGAATTACACCATACAATACAAATTTTGAAGATGTGAATCCGTTTATTGGTGTAAATATGACATGGATGTTAAGTCAGATAATAGCCGAAAACTTGAAAATTTTGTCGTCCTGGAACGGGAATCGAACCCGTGTCTCCCGGATAGCGCTCGAGTATGCTAGCGACTACACCACCCAGAAAGCTCAAGTTTCAAGTTTCTGATTAATTTGATAATCATCACAGTATTCGCTAGTTAGCAACCTGTGACTAGCAAATCCAGGTTGCTTTGACTAACAAATCCTGTGATGGTTATATTCATATTAATCGGAAACTTGCCGCCCCGGTGGCGCAGTGGTATAAGCGATGGCCTCTGATCATTCGTCCGTAAGGGGTCCGGGTTCGAATCCCGGTGAGGCATGGATGTTGTGTTTGTCTTACGGCACTGGCTCTCTCCCTTCCCTGGAACCAGTGACCCTAAATTAGGGACGGGCGACTGCTTATAGCCCATTGAGTTGCTCACGGTGGTCGTTAAACCTCCAAAAAAATCGGAAACTTGAAACTTTGTCGTTCTGGGAGGTATTGTGGTTAACATACTCGGGCGCTATCCAGGAGACGCGGGTTTATTACCACGCCTCGGTAGTATGATGGTCGCGGAATACTTAATCATCATATAATTGGATAAACAGTGAGGTTGCGTTCCCATAAATGTAAGGAACCCAATCTCAAAGTTTACGGACGTCGCGTTGTGTTTCATATAGGTTCGTTACGAGGTATTCGTAAAAAACCAATACGCCGCAAATTGTGAATTAGAGAAATATACACAGCCTACAAAAGTTTGCTACACCAGGTTAAGTAATTAATGTTTATTATAAGAAAATTATATTTAAGCAATTACAGTCTTCAGGTGGAGGCCAAATAAAAGTAACGTTAAAAAAAAATTAGCCATGTTGACTGGTCCACTGCTGCGTAAGCCTGTTACAGCCCCGAGCTTAATTTTAAAATAAATCCCTGAATCTATCTCGAGAAGGAATAGCGACCATGCATATGTATATATACAGATAACATTGGAACTGGAATTGGGGAAAACAACGTCATCTTACTTTCCGTCGGTTGGGTTGTCGCTCGTTGAGGTCCCATGCTGGCAGAGGAATAATCTTCGGGTATGCTGACTCCGGACTTAGCTGTATTATTTTCTCCTACCGATTCTCGGCTCCGGATCTATCTATCGCGTTATAAGGTTACTCAGCCTCCGTCTCAGCATCAGTATTTTATCTCTAAATCTCTACATAACTACATCTATCTACAAGTCTTCGAATCTGAATATCTCGCTGAATACTCTTGAATAATTTCTCTCCGAATCTATATCCGAATATCTCCGCTATTACTCTTTTTTCTGTGTATATATTTACGTCTCTTTAGTTTCCCACGTGGTAGGAGCGTGCCTCCAGTCATCTAGAAGCCTTCCGCCTGAGGTCTGGATTGGTCAGCCGGGATAACCAGTGCTTGACATTAGTGGTTATTGGTTGGCCCTCTGATCCACTCAGCTACCTTTTTGCAGCAGCTGGCGTGTAGGGCAGGTGAGGCTTCCGCCATCTCAATGGGACATGACTTCTGAGATCTGATGAATAGCGAAGAATTTGCCGGGCTTCCCTCTGACAGAGTTACGACTTTCTAGTGACACCGCGATGTACTTTACGACTTTCGCTGGTGCCTCCTCCTCGAGGAGATGGTCGTAAACCGTAACTCGCCTATTCATCTGACCGCGATTCAGACTTTTGCATGTGCATTCCTGAAATACCGGGATGTTTGTCCTACCAGCAACGCAAGCGCTGAGGCCACTTCGTGCATTTCGTGAATGCCGCGCTTCTTCTCACAAGAGTGAAAAGAAGAGAAATTACTCGGTCATTCTCCACGGGTTTCCAGGGAAACCGCGGTAAACCGCCTTGACCACCTGGGCTTTCTGCTCCAGTGGGAAAAAGGGGGTTTATGATGCAGAAAGGGAGGAAAGGAAAAATAATTTAAATTAAGTAAAAAAAAATTAAAAGTAAGTTACCCCTGGTCTTTGTAATTAATTAAGTCGCAAACAATGTGGCCAGAACTACGAAGTAGTTCGGCGGCAACAGGTTCGATTCCCGTTCCGCCGCCCCGGTGGCGCAGTGGTCTAAGCGATGGCCTCTGATCATTCGTTCGAAAGGTGTCCGGGTTCGAATCCCGGTGAGGCATGGATGTTGTGTTTGTCTTACGGCACTGGCTCTCTCCCTTCCCTGGAACCAGTGACCCTAAATTAGGGACGGGCGACTGCTTATAGCCCATTGAGTTGCTCACGGTGGTCGTTAAACCTTCAATCAAAAAAAAAAAAAAAAAAAAAAAGATCAGGACGACGAAATTTTCAGGTTTTCGGATATTATCTGACTTGCCATCCATGTCATATTTACACCAAAAAACGGACTCACATCTTCAAAGCCCCTTCTTAATTATTATGGCACCTGTCTATTTTTCCTGGTAAATTTAGAATGGAGGGGTTCCCTCCCCCTTGGACGCCCCGGTGGCGCAGTGGTCTAAGCGATGGCCTCTGATCATTCGTCCGAACGGGGTCCGGGTTCGAATCCCAGTGAGGCATGGATGTTGTGCCTGTCTTACGGCACTGGCTCTCTCCCTTCCCTGGAACCGGTGACTCTAAATTGGGGACGGGCGACTTCTTATAGCCCATTGAGTTGTTCACGGTGGTCGTTAAACCTCCAATCCAATCCAATCCAATCCAAACAATCCCCTTGGGAAATTTCTGGGTGCGCTACTGGTTTCAAATACATGTGAGATCACACATAAATTTTGTTTTCTCACCATTCCCATGGTAAGGTCACGGGTGACATATCATTTGCCACTTTAGGTTACGCATATAAAAGATTGGGCTGCGCGGTTGTAGAGTATTACTCAATCTTTTGAATGTCAATATCGTGTCGTGGCATTTCCATATTCCTGATGCTAATAGTGGCGTTCATGACAGTGTTCCAAACAAATTGGCCAGGCAGTGTGCTTCCAACTAAAAGAACTCTTGCTCAAATAAAAACAGAAATCCACCGAGAAGGGGAAAAAAGCACACTCCAAAAGCGCTTCCAAGCAGAATTTAAATACTTTGACGCTCATAAATCCGGTTTTCACTAAGTCATCTGATGTACATGTTCGCCATGTCAAACGTCCAAATTATGATGCACATTTCTTTTTTCCCTTTTCCATCTTTTCTTTTTCCTTTTCCCTTCCTTTTCCGTTTTGAATTGCTACCCGAGGGAAAGAAGGGAGAAAATGAGAGAAAGAAAATAGGGGAAGGCCAATGAAAAGCGCAGCACATACAGTGGGCGACTTTCTCCAAGTTCAGGAATTTGCAGAATATCGGTCGTTGTCGGAACACTGTTAGGTGATACATACTTTCCATTTATATGAGAGTGTGTGACCGGAATTTTTGATTGAGGGGGGTCGATAATGAGGTCATCGATTTTGTCTGGCCTTTGAAGAATTTCGGGATTGTTTCACAGTCACAACATCAGATGTAAAACAATACTGAAGGATTCTGTGAAGTTCTGGATTTCCGAAAGATCAAAGGTTATCTGTGACAGAAAAGCTTCTTTAGAAAAACAGTAACAGTTGATTTGCCGAAACATCTTCAGAAAGCACTTTTATTGGACAACGGTATCATAAAGAAAGTTTAATCAACAGCTTGTAATAAAAATTTTCCGTAAGTTTTGTGAACGCAGAAATCTACGCCATTCGGATTTCTCTCACAGTTACTAAACTGTAAAACTCCAACGTATGTAATTTTCAGATGGAAAAAAGTTATAGTACAAATCCATAGATCAACTTCATTATGGCATATTAACTGAGTAGATGAAAGTGAAACTACGCTCAATTGTTTCAACGGACAAAGATTTTGCAGCTATCAACAGATATATGAATTAAGTACATTATTTAACTGAAAATCATAATTTACTGACATTTCATCGCAAAAAAAAAACGTTAATCTTGTAATTTGTGGATACCTAACTCTCCAATAATAGAAATAATTCTGGGTTGTACAGTTACATCTTCTTGACAATCACCCCAGCAAGAAGATGTAATTGATATCATGTACAATTACATCTTCTTGCTGGGGTGATTGCCCAACATAATTTTGCATAAAACTGGACATTTTATACAGGTTTGCAGACCAACCCAAAAGTGAACTTTTCGTCCGCATGTTTGATACGCTGCCTTTCTCTTAACCCTGAATTTAACTTGATGTTACGTCATTTAACTTCTTACGTTTTGAACCCATACTGCGATCTGATTTAATAATTGAATTTTACATTTAGATATTCGTATTTATTTGGAGAAAAGAAGACTTGATAGAGAACAAGAGATAACCTCAGTCAAAACAAATTGTACACTGAGTGTTCACTGAACTGCGACCACCCCTATGCAAAGTGAGTTAGACCTGACACTAGCGTAGCGAGGACGGCAGCATGCCTGTTATTCCAATGAGGCGTACATAAGATTTTGGTAGTTCAGTTCGAAGCAAAGTTACAGACATGATGGGTAAAACCAAGGATTGGTCAGAGTTTACCAAAGTCCAAATTGTAGGCGCACAAAGAATTGGAGCATCGTTTTCGGAAATCTTCACACTTGTCGGTTCGGAGGGCCTCCGTGATTAAAGTGTATCAGAAGTGAGGGGTGTCAAAATCAGGGATTGCTTTAATGATTTCCAACCATTAACGTGGAAGATATCCAAAACAACTTAGAGACCTATTGAAATCTGGGCGAAGAATGGAGGGGAACATACTGTGATAACTTCTAACAAGCATGCACAGTGGGTACTTGCTGACAATGAAAAAGATGTCATTATTTCTAGGAACTGTATCGGATAATCGGCTTCTTGGGTCTGAATGCTCTTTCCACTTTATCTAAAGCATAACTTCCCCTCTAGAGGGCATAGGAGATCAGGTAAAGTCAAGTGCACCAAAGATTTTTTCAATTTTTCCTGGAGTACAATTTTTTGTCATAATCGGGTGTCATTATTTGTATTTATCATAATATACGCACGACCTGGAGAAACTATTTTTGTGTCGAGTAGAAGCATGCCTAACTAAGAACCTGCTGCGCTTTTTTACACTTTTCAACCGTAGGTTGAAGAAACGTATATGCTCCAGCTTTGTCCGTCCGTCTGGCTTTTTGCCTGTCCGCACGATAACTCGCGTAAAAATGATTCGATTTCGATGAAATTTCAGTATATGATAGGGGATCACCTGGGGACGAACCCTATTGAAAATGGGTGAAATGGGGTCAAAGGTCAGGAAATAGGAGCGGGACCCATTCCATTGCCCTTATGCGTCATAACTTACGTAAAGATGCTTCGATTGCGATAAAACTTTATCATGTCCAGAGATACACTGAGCCGGTTCGGTTGAATATAATCGAAATGGGTTTAAAGGTCAGGGCACAGGAGCGAAATTTATTCCACATCCATTATCCTCATAACTTGACTAAAAATGCTTCTGTTGCGACAAAACTTTAGTATGTTGTTCCGAAGGTATACTGAACCAATTATGTTAAATATCACCGAAATGGGGTCAAAACGTCAGCGCCCAGGAGCGAGATTTATTCCACAGCTATTATCCTCATAGCTTGAGTAATAACTTGAGTAATGATTTCTGGTATATAGGAAAGGGTATCATAATCAATGCATTGCAGGATTTTATTAATTTCTTATACGTAAGTCCGCTCTAGATGCAATACTCTAGAGTATAACTGAAACAGGTAACAGCTAATGCGCTCGTTATATAAAATATTTCGATGACACCATACTGACACTATAGCTTTGTCTTCTTTTTTCATAGAGTTCTCTTCCTTGACTACTTCATGCTTTCTTCCCCTACAACGCATTCAGTATAATGTTAAATCAACTAAAAAATTTAACCCTTTAACCATCAGGACCCTAAAGTCGTGTGTCGCCCAGAACACCGTAACGCCTGAGACTGTCTGCTGCTAATTTTCGAATTTCTGACCAGATAAGCAAAACAAGGATTAATGCTGGGACAACACACAAAACTTGCGATCTGTAGGCTTCACATGCATTGACCTTCTGACGTTCGCCCGGTCAAAATCACTGCATTCTAAAACATGGAAGACATGCGATGTCATGGGAGTGAATGATATTCCCCGAGAGAAACCGACTCTGGTTTGCCTCTTTGTTTAGTGACAACCCTGGCGATTGCGGGTGGCTTCCACTTATGACGTAGAGGCCGTGCAAATTTGAAGAACATGTGGGGGTGGGAAACTGTACTCATTTTAGACGGGGGCACCTGTGGTCGTCTGCATTAATGGGAGTCTGGGGCGGTATGGTAGTTAAAGGGTGAATATTCATGTAGGGCATTATTGAAAAAATTGTTGAAGAATTAAATATAAGTTCTATGACACTTTTTTACTATACTTTGCGATGTTACTCTGGGTTCAATAAATTATTATTAGAGCACTGAAACTAAAGAAGTCATATGCGCATTTAGCTCTCGTTGCAAGTTCTTTATTCCAACAGGTGAAGAAGCTATCTATATACCGTAGACATAATTACGCTTTGCAAGAAATTAGTAGTAGAACAAACAGCTACGTGAACTCACTAAACAACAGTTACTCAAAATTTAACTTGAAATAAACAGTAAGTCAACGCTAAGAGGAATCGTAGATAATGTGAATCGAAATTTAAATTGAAATAAACACACGATCAAAGCTAAGGCGAATCGCAGGTGATTTGAGTCGACGATTTAGCTCAATGACCAAAATTGGTTCATCGATGGCACATCACATTCGACAACCTAGCATACTATTCAAATAAATGGTCCTGTTTCTATGTATAACTTCCTGACTTGACTGCCTGCCAAAGTGAACAAAAGAAATAAACTTTTAGGAGTTCTGACGTGACGTTCAGTGCAGGAAACACATTACAACAGATTACCAAATTTTGCATTAGAGAAAGTAAAGGTAGTATTCGTCACAACGTGCACTATGACATTTTTCTCAGCACACAGGTGTAGAAGAAGGCTGAATGATATCTTCCATTCTTGATTGTACGCAAATTGTAAGATTTGTCTTAGTGCATAAAACTGTAAGTTCTATTTAAGTAGCTCACATTACTCTGAATGAAAATTAAAAATCCAGTGTCGAAACACTTGTCGAAGTACAGAATAGCAAGTGTGTTAGGAGTTTGGTGTGACTTTCCACTGCAAACACAATAGTCTCTCCTAGCAAATAACAGAATAAAATGACAAGATCTAGACAGAATTATTCAGCTAGTGACGTCAGCTCATTTCGAAACCAAAACAGTATTCTTTTTCTCGCAGGATGATTATTTCTTCAGAGAGAGAGAGAGAGAGAGATTTTATATGTGATCACAAAAACCTGGGTGTTTTCCTCAACATATCTAAAGATTGCATACATGCAGTATATTTAAATAAATTACATTTGCCTACTTAGCTATCAATCATTTGTAACAAATAGAACATTGTATTTTATTTTTAATGTATTGAAATTTTGGGAAAAGTGTAAAAGAAGCTTTATTTGTTCTACTCTTTTACGGAATTTCTTGTAGAAATAAATATTATCAAAACATAAGTAAGATGCAGGTGTTAATATGCAATGCTATTTCTTGATCGGGAATTAGTTTCGGAGTAAATTAATGCCTTGACAACAATTCCTGTTTTGCCCTTCAATGAAAAGATTTGCAAAAAATAAATAAATAAGTAAAAAAGGCTGAGTGCAGATTTATATAACGAGACCCGAGACAGAGCTTGATCTACTGATTTATTCGTGTGTCTCACGAAGTACTTCAACAAGTTTTCTGGCGGATAAATAAAACCGAATATCATTGCTTCCTCATGCACTAAGTGGATAAGCTTGTTTTCATGCTCCGCAGCAATATCGTAGTTTTTCCGAGCAGTCAATATATTACGACATTCTTTCTTCCTCCGCACATTTAATCTTGCAGTGTACTATAATCGAAGGGAGGAGGCGCACGATAACTAAAAACTAACGATAATCCGAAATTTATATTTGATTATGTTTTGCAAATACTAATGCCGAATTATTCATACTTTAATCAGATAGTTTGCAATTTTTGCTTGCTTTTCAGAATACCTGAGATTTTACCTAATGGCAGTTCGAATGTTCCTCCCAATTTTGACATCGTTACATAAGAATTGGCACAATTTACGAACAAAGAGAAGTAGGTACAGGTTGAACGTTTCTTAAATGAAAATCCTAAAACTGAAAACCTCCGAAATCCCGAATTTTTTTCGAGTGTCGACGTGACGCCACAAATGAAAAAAAATCAGAAGGCTAGGTTCCCAGACATTTCTCATGTCTGTGCTCACTCAGACGGTTAAGATACGTGACCTCAAACACCCTAGGTTGGTGGGGCTTCGTTCTCTGTTCTGTTGTAGCCATGTGCGATCCGATTTAATAGAATCGATTTTTTTCGATTCGATTTGCTGAAATAACTCGTTCGCACTGATTCGTTCGTTTCATTCCTTGACAATTGAGGTGAACGACTTCCGCAAGGATGACTCTCGATAATCTATTCAGCGTCGGATCCGTTTGCGTCGTTCGTTGACTCTTCCAGCTAAAGATTTCAACAGGTTATCACTGTCAGTCGATTCTGTGTCGGATCCGTTTGTGTCCTTTTTTGAACCCGTTGAACGATTTTCGCAGCAAATTGCTATCGGGAACCAATTCTGAGTCGGGTCCGTTTTCGTCGTTCGTTGACTTTTTCCGATGAACGATCTCCGCAGGAAACGACTATCTTTAATCGATCCGTTTGTGTCCTTCTTTGATTCCGTTGAACGATTTCCGCAGGAAACGACTATCTTGAATCGATCCGTTTGTGTCCTTCTTTGATTCCGTTGAACGATTTCCGCAGCAAATGGCTATCGGGAATCGATTCTGAGTCGGATCCGTTCCTATCGTTCTTTGACTTTTCCAATGAACAATTTCCGCAGAAAGGGACTATCTTTATTCGATTCTGTGTTGGATCCGTTTGTGTCCTTCGTTCAACGATTTCCGCAGGAAATGACTACAGTGAATCCGTTCATTTCGTTTGTTTAACACTTCCGGTTTAGTGAACGTTTTGGGTTTAATTTCATTTCTAAATCTTACGGAATTTTATTCTTAGTTTTCTTTTTCTGTTGTTGTTTTATTTGGAGGTTTTACGACCACCCCTAATACAGGATTACTGTTTAAAGGGAAGGGAGAGAGCCAGTGACAGACACAATATCCATGCCTCACCGGGATTCGAGCCCGAACCCATCTTGAACAAATAGTGTTAAACCAGCGTTTCGACCACTGTACCACTTAACTTTTACGAAGGTCATTTCAAAAGGTTTGGACACTGTGGGTTTTCTCTTTAAAACGAATTTGTTTCAAAATATACCTTTACAGCCCTTCGAAGTTATCTCCATGTTTCTTTATGACAGCGGCTCAACGTTTGGGCAAGTCTTGTATTCCAGTTAGGACCCTTCCATTATTGAGACGTCAGATAACTCGTGTCACCACATTAGAAACATCCTGAATCGTACTGAATTGTTTCCCACTGAGTGTCTTCTTCAGTTTTGGGAACAAGTCATAGTTTGGTGAGCTCATGTAAGGATTGTATGGCGCATGGGAAAGCAATTCCCATCTATGCTTTTTCAGAATGTCTCTTACTGTTGGACAACATGCAGATTCGCGTTGTTGCGCAAAATGATGACACCATCTTCGAGTATGTCGCGCCTTCTTTGGCGAGTCTTAGTGCGCAAAACATTTTGCAGAAACTTTCTGTAGTATTCAGCTGTTACAGTGGTTCCCTGGGACACTCTATCTGTTGTTATCAACTCCAACCTTGTCGTAGGCCGTAATCATCATTAGCTTAACCTTCGACTGTTGGCAGCGTAATTTTTTCTGTCGAGGTGATTCTGGAGTTTCTACTGAGTGAACTGAGATTTGAGTTCTGGTTCAACATCTCTTATCCAGGTTTCGTCTATCGCAACAATTATCTTCAAAAAACTGCTCTCCTTCTGTCTCATACCACTGAAGCAATTATTCTGAGATGCTTTTGCAAACTGCTTCCTGCTCTTCATTCAGATTATGTGGAACCCATATGGCAGCCACTTTTCTCTTCTGTAATATTTTAGTTTGGATTCTAAAAACCGAAGCGGTAGACATGTTTGCTTCATACGCGGTCTCTTCACATGTTTTCTGTCGATCTTCTTCCAAAATGCTGTTGACGATAACCACAGAAATGTCGTTCATTGCATTTGATGGCCGGCCGCTTTTTGGGTGGTCACCGATGCTTTCTCGACCTTAGCGTAAACGAGAAGCCCCCAGTGACACTGAGCTGCGATCCACTACACTAACCTCACAAACTTCACACAAAGCTTTATGAACTTCGGTAGGGGATTTTCCTCGCAAAGATTTAATTTCAATGGAGAAAACGATAGGCCCCAAGTGACACTGAGCTATGATCCACTACACTAACCTCACAAACTTCACACAAAGCTTTATGAACTTTGGTAGGAGATTTTCCTTCCAAAAGTTCAATTTCAATGGGGGAAACGGGAAGCCCCTATTGACAGTGAGCTACGATCCACTACACTAACCTCACAAACTTCACACAAAGCTTTATGAACTTTGTTAGGGAATTTTCCCCTCGAAGTTTCAATTCCAATGGAGGAAACGAGAAACCCCCAGTGACACTGAGCTACGATCCACTACACTAACCTCACAAACTTCACACAAAGCTTTATGAACTTCGGTAGGGAATTTTCTCCTCAAAGTTTCAATTTCAATGGAGGAAACGAGAAGCCCCCAGTGACACTGAGCTACGATCCACTACACTAACCTCACAAACTTCACACAAAGCTTTATGAACTTCGGTAGGGAATTTTCCCCTCAAAGTTTCAATTTCAATGGAGGAAACGGGAAGCCCCCAGTGACACTGAGCTATGATCCACTACACTAACCTCACAAATTTCACACAAAGCTTTATGAACTTTGGTAGGGGATTTTCCTCCCAAAGTTTCAATTTCAATGGAGGAAACGGGAAGCCCCCATTGACACTGAGCTACGATCCACTACACTAACCTCACAAACTTCACACAAAGCTTCATGAACTTCGGTAGAGGATTTTCGTCGCAAAGTTTCAATTTCAATGGAGGAAACGAGAAGCCCCCAGTTACACTGAGCTACGATCCACTACACTAGCCTCACAAACTTCACACAAAGCTTTATGAACTTCGGTAGGGAATTTTCCCCTCAAAGTTTCAATTTCAATGGAGGAAACAAGAAGCCCCCAGTGACACTGAGCTACGATCCACTACACTAACCCCACAAACTTCACACAAAGCTTCATGTACTTGGGTAGAAGATTTTCGTCGCAAAGTTTCAATTTCAATGGAGGAAACAAGAAGCCCCCAGTGACACTGAGCTACGATCCACTACACTAACCTCACAAACTTCACACAAAGCTTTATGAACTTTGTTAGGGAATTTTCCCCTCAAAGTTTCAATTCCAATGGAGGAAACGAGAAGCCCCCAGTGACAGTGAGCTACGATCCACTACACTAACCTCACAAACTTCACACAAAGCTTTATGAACTTCGGTAGGGAATTTTCTCCTCAAAGTTTCAATTTCAATGGAGGAAACGAGAAGCCCCCAGTGACACTGAGCTACGATCCACTACACTAACCTCACAAACTTCACACAAAGCTTTATGAACTTCGGTAGGGAATTTTCCCCTCAAAGTTTCAATTTCAATGGAGGAAACTAGAAGCCCCCATTGACACTGAGCTATGATCCACTACACTAACCTCACAAATTTCACACAAAGCTTTATGAACTTTGGTAGGGGATTTTCCTCCCAAAGTTTCAATTTCAATGGAGGAAACGGGAAGCCCCCATTGACACTGAGCTACGATCCACTACACTAACCTCACAAACTTCACACAAAGCTTCATGAACTTCGGTAGAGGATTTTCGTCGCAAAGTTTCAATTTCAATGGAGGAAACGAGAAGCCCCCAGTTACACTGAGCTACGATCCACTACACTAGCCTCACAAACTTCACACAAAGCTTTATGAACTTCGGTAGGGAATTTTCCCCTCAAAGTTTCAATTTCAATGGAGGAAACAAGAAGCCCCCAGTGACACTGAGCTACGATCCACTACACTAACCCCACAAACTTCACACAAAGCTTCATGTACTTGGGTAGAAGATTTTCGTCGCAAAGTTTCAATTTCAATGGAGGAAACAAGAAGCCCCCAGTGACACTGAGCTACGATCCACTACACTAACCTCACAAACTTCACACAAAGCTTTATGAACTTTGTTAGGGAATTTTCCCCTCAAAGTTTCAATTCCAATGGAGGAAACGAGAAGCCCCCAGTGACAGTGAGCTACGATCCACTACACTAACCTCACAAACTTCACACAAAGCTTTATGAACTTCGGTAGGGAATTTTCCCCTCAAAGTTTCAATTTCAATGGAGGAAACGAGAAGCCCCCAGTGACACTGAGCTATGATCCACTACACTAACCTCACAAATTTCACACAAAGCTTTATGAACTTTGGTATGGGATTTTCCTCCCAAAGTTTCAATTTCAATGGAGGAAACGGGAAGCCCCCATTGACACTGAGCTACGATCCACTACACTAACCTCACAAACTTCACACAAAGCTTCATGAACTTCGGTAGAGGATTTTCGTCGCAAAGTTTCAATTTCAATGGAGGAAACGAGAAGCCCCCAGTTACACTGAGCTACGATCCACTACACTAACCTCACAAACTTCACACAAAGCTTTATGAACTTCGGTAGGGAATTTTCCCCTCAAAGTTTCAATTTCAATGGAGGAAACTAGAAGCCCCCAGTGACACTGAGCTATGATCCACTACACTAACCTTGCAAACTTCACACAAAGCTTCATGAACTTCGGCAGAGGATTTTCGTCGCAAAGTTTCAATTTCAATGGAGGAAACGAGAAGCCCCCAGTTACACTGAGCTACGATCCACTACACTAACCTCACAAACTTCACACAAAGCTTTATGAACTTCGGTAGGGAATTTTCCCCTCAAAGTTTCAATTTCAATGGAGGAAACTAGAAGCCCCCATTGACACTGAGCTACGGTCCACTACACTAACCTCACAAACTTCACACAAAGCTTCATGAACTTCGGTAGAGGATTTTCGTCGCAAAGTTTCAATTTCAATGGAGGAAACGAGAAGCCCCCAGTTACACTGAGCTACGATCCACTACACTAACCTCACAAACTTCACACAAAGCTTTATGAACTTCGGTAGGGAATTTTCCCCTCAAAGTTTCAATTTCAATGGAGGAAACTAGAAGCCCCCATTGACACTGAGCTACGATCCACTACACTAACCTCACAAACTTCACACAAAGCTTCATGAACTTCGGTAGAGGATTTTCGTCGCAAAGTTTCAATTTCAATGGAGGAAACGAGAAGCCCCCAGTTACACTGAGCTACGATCCACTACACTAACCTCACAAACTTCACACAAAGCTTTATGAACTTCGGTAGGGAATTTTCCCCTCAAAGTTTCAATTTCAATGGAGGAAACGAGAAGCCCCCAGTGACACTGAGCTATGATCCACTACACTAACCTCACAAACTTCACACAAAGCTTCATGAACTTGGGTAGGGGATTTTCCTCGCAAAGTTTCAATTTCAATGGAGGAAACGAGAAGCCCCTATTGACACTGAGCTACGATCCACTACACTA
This sequence comes from Macrothele yani, assembly GCA_039090855.1. Taxonomy (NCBI): domain Eukaryota; kingdom Metazoa; phylum Arthropoda; class Arachnida; order Araneae; family Macrothelidae; genus Macrothele; species Macrothele yani. The sequence goes on along the minus strand of CM077028.1, from coordinate 65,061,514 downwards.
ACCTCACAAACTTTACACAAAGCTTCATGAACTTTGGTAGGGGATTTTCTTCGCAAAGTTTTAATTTCAATGGAGGAAACGAGGAGCCCCCAGTGACATTGAGCTACGATCCACTAAACTAACCTCACAAACTTCACACAAAGCTTTATGAACTTCGGTTGGGGATTTTCATCGCAAAGTTTCAATTTCAATGGTGGAAACGAGAAGCCCCCAGTGACACTGAGCTACGATCAACTACACTAACCCCACAAACTTCACACAAAGCTTTATGAACTTCGGTTGGGATTTTCCTGGCTACGCGACATCTGACCTGACTCACTTTCTTCCCCCTTTTCTTGGCAGAATTTTTCGGAACAGGAACAAATTAGACAGCAAACGTAGACACAACTTTGTATACTGAAGTCTGGCGCACAACTGGCGCAACAATTGACGCGATTGCATCATCCCACGTGCAGTGTGCAAAACTTTCGAAATGATCTACGTATGTATATTTTACATACACTGCTGCTCAAAACTTGCCAACAAACTTAAAATATGATGACTGCAGAGCATCATGGGGCTAAAGGAGCTTACTAACATGCGCACACGAGGGCGGTGTGACATATAAAGACATTCCGTGATGCGGAGCCTGTATGCAAATTTGTTATGATAACGTGACAGTTGCTGAAGGTGAGTATAAGTACATGGCCGAGCCATATCTCATAAGAGTTTATTCTGTTCTTCATGTATTTCAGCGACGGAGCAGAAACTGCGTGTCTGTGGCAAAAAAAATTATATCTCTCAGACATCATATGGATAATCTTTCCCGAGGCCGAATTATCGGCAAGCTCGAAAAAAGTCGGACTGTGACCGATGTCGCCAGAAAGTTTGGAGCAGCAGAGAGCTCAGTAGCGTGGCTTTAGTCAGCGTTCAGGAGACACAGAACCGCTGTCAGATGTACTTGAGGTCGTTCCAGGTCTGAAGCCAGCGAGATAACCATTACATGGCAATAGCGGCAAAACGTAGTTGGTGGGCCATTCTACTAACCACCATAAAGCCATGAAAGGTGTGAGAATTTCGCGCCAAACCGTATCAAGATGTCGAAATGCAGTAGAACTACACCGATGAGCCCTTACATTATCCACCCATCGTAGAGAAATGAGCGCCTGAAGACCAAACGGTGGTACAGGTGAAGTTCACAGAACAGTATATATACAACGCGAGGACCGGCTTTTGGTTAGAAGACTGTTCTGAGTCAGAATGGGAAAAGCTGCCAATTTATCGGAGTTTGATGAAGGACAAATTGTGATGGCACGGCGACTCGGAACTACGATTTCGGAAACGGTGCGGCTTGTGGGTTGTTTACGTGCTGCTGTAATGAGTACGTGTCAAAAGTGGTGCACAAATGGCCAAACGACGAACCGTCGTCCAGCTGCGTGTCGTCCGCAGCTTACTGATGCCAGAGGGCAGCGGAGACTATCGCGATTTGTTCACTGCGATCGCAGGGCCAGAGTGCGACAAATCACCCGCAGTCACAAGAGTGATGATTAGGGTAACGTGTCACAGCACACAGTTCATCACAGCCTTCTGCGCATGAGCCTAGGAAGCCGTAGACTCAGCCGGGTCCCCATGCTCACTCCACGTCATCGCCAAAAATGCATTAAATGGGTCCAAGGTCATCGAGATTAGACGGTGGATGATTGGAAGAAAGTGGCCCGATCTGACGAATCAAGAGTCCTGGTGCATTACGTAGAAGGCCTAGCGCGGATACGCCGATTACCAACGGAGGCTACGGCACGTGGATGCCCTGTTGGGCGGAAACAGGCCTGCGGCGGTGGTGTTATGCTGGGAATGATGTTTTCTTGGAGCACCTTAGGCCCTATTATCCCAACTGCACAATCCCTGAGAACTTTCAAGTACCTAAACATGTTGCGGACAAAGTTCACCCATTCATGGCAACTGCGTTCCCTGTTGATGATGGTCACTACCAACAGAATAATGCGCCCTGCCACACTGCCAAAATCGTCAAGGAGGGGTTCGAGGAGCATGCAGGTGACTTTCTGTTAATGCGCTGTTCTCCAAATTCGACTAACGTGAACCCAATCGAACATTTGTGGTTCGACTTGGAAAAGCGGTTTCGCGCTAAATCACCACCACCCCGAAATGTACGGGAACTGGAGGACCTGATGTTGATATTATGGTACCAGATACCCCAGGATACCTACCGCCACCTCATCGAATCAATGTCTGGCTGCGTGGTAGCTGTTGTACGGGCTAAATGAGGTCCTATAGCTTATTAGGTAGGTGGTCCTAATGTAATGACTTATCGGTGTATATGCCCAGAAATCCCTGTGCTGTCTGCCATTATCAAGGGCGCATCGTACAGCCCACTATCAATGGTGTATGTCTGACGTTGAATGGTCTTCAGATAACTGGGCTAAGGTAATGTTCACAGGTGAAAGCTGCTTTAGCCTTTCGTTGGATTTCAAGAGATAATAAATCTGGATGAAACGTGGGGCAGCGATTGATGCCATGAAGAGAGATCTGGCGATTCTGTTGGCAATTATCATGGTCAATGGACGTACCGAACTGCAGGTGATGTATCAAGCGACAATCACCGGGCATCGGTACTGCAATGACGTGATTCTTAGCAACTTTCATCTGTTCCAAGGTGCTGTTGACTCAGATTTCATTTTCATGAAAGATAACGACGGTCCTCACCGCACAGTAGCTATGGAACAACTCTTGGCTAGTAATCATATCTGTAGAATGAAGAAGCCACCTCACTAATCTGATTTCAATCCAATCAAACATGCGTGTGACGTTTTGGTAGGACGTGTTGCGCAGAGGAATTTTCCACCAGAAACTATTCCAACCCTTATGAAGGTTCTCCAGTAGGAGTGGAACAATTCACCCGAAGAGCTCTTAAACCACTTGATACTAAGGGAGACATACCGATGCAAAAATATTCATGGCTGAGCGGAATCTCATAAGGAAGGCTTTGTCTTATAGTCTGTTTACGCAGTGCTGATGGAAGAATGTCACTGGACGACAGGTGCCCTGTACCTCCTTCGTAACATTCTGATGTCGTGCGTTTCATTTTGCTGTACCATTGATACCACTCACAGCTACAAAACCACATTGTTTTTTCTAATTTGGAATGGTCAAAATGTATCTTGTCCATAAGTCTTGGCAGCAGCGTAATTTTATAGTGCGTCATTTTATGAATCAATAAAACAAAAATAGTACACTGTAACGTACCAGCAGATGTGACGTACCTGCCAGAAGGACGCACACGACATAAAGGCAGATAGGAATCAGAATAAGACGTCCGCGTAGCTCAATTGGTAGAGTGACTTATTCCGGAATGAGGGGATCCGAGTTCGAATCCTGGCGTGGACAGAAATGACGGAGAAATTTACTTCGTTATAATGGCGCCCGAACTATCGGGATAACACGACCGTTCAAAATCTCGCAATGGTGTGATGTTATTTCCACACCGCGAGATAGGAAAAATAAGAGAATCCCTTCCCCAGGACTTCGAAAAAAAAATAAATAAGGGGGAGATGATGTAACGTACCAGGAGATGTGACGTACCTGCCAGAAGGACGCTCACGACATAAAGGCAGGTAGGAATCAGAATAAGACGTCCGCGTAGCTAGCTCAATCGGTAGAGTGACTTATTCCGGAATGAGAGGATCCGGGTTCGAATCCTGGCGTGGACAGAAATGACGGAGAAATTTACTTCGTTATAACACATATAATCTTTACACAGATAACCGAGGGCTCACTGTATCAGTTTTGTTCGCTAACTCCTTATATAGCCGTTCCAGTGGCCGAGTAGTCTGAAGTGCAGGCCTCTGGCTATTCGCCACAGCGAATCCGAGCTCGACTCCCTCACGGGATGTGTGAATCTTGTGTTTGTTTGATTGCGCTGGGTCTGTCCCCTCTCTAGAAGTAGTTGCCTCGAATTAGAGACGGGCGACTTCTTGGAGGCCTTAGAGTTGCTCATAGTGGTCATTAAAACCATGAAACAATAGCTTGTCCCCAAACAACTGCGAACGTTTTTATAAAAAAAAGTGTGCAATACTGCGTTCGACTTTGACACGAGTCTCGACACAACGGTAGTCCTTGTAGTAACCATAGCAACCGGCCACACCTGTTTATCACGCATGCGTCGTCGGTAGTACGTAGTTTATGACAAGCGTTGTTTCGTGAACCTGTAAGAAGTGTTTTTGCGCTGTGAGTTTTCGAAAAATTGAGAAACAAAGAAGTGCCATTAAAGTTTGCTGTCGACATACGAAGTCTGTCAAAGGGATTTTCGGTTTTATACAAGAGGCTTATAAAGATGAATGTCTAGAAAATCAACAAATTACAGATTGCATAGAGAATTTATGAATGGTCGTGAATCGGCGGCTTTAATGGCGCATGGAGAAAGTAAGTGTTACAGAGGTAGACATCCATACAATAGGTGTTATTATAAAGAAAGACAGTAGTTATCAATTAGAGATATCGAAGATATTATTCAAATTTCAAAATCATCAATCCATAGAATTTTAACCCAGCATTTGGACATGAAACGATTTTGTTATTCTTGGGTTCCCCAGTTTTTTTTTTCATATGCGGCCCAATTCATGGGCAGCTCTACCATTTCTTATTTGGAGCAAATGAATATTAAGTTGATGCCCCAACCTGCATATAAGTCCAAACGTTTCACCATGTGACTCCATGTTCTCCATTTTAAAAAAGACATTACGAGGAAGACAATTTGAGACTGATCAACAACTTATTACAACTGCTCAGGAATGCTTCAACATCATTTCAGAAGAAAAATTCCAGAAAGCATTCAGAAATTGGGAGGAACGTTGGGACACCTGTACTCGATGCAATGTACAGTATTTCGAAAAGTATGACCACTTCCTTGATAATTAAAATAAGCAGTTTTTTTTATTAAATTATATTCTCAGTTGCTTAGGGACAACGTTTGTAGCATCACTCCAGTTTGGTGTGCACTCACTTTAATATTTTTATTTTATCGCAAACCTATATATATATATATATATATATAATTTAAAGTTTGCTTGTTTGTTTGTTTGTTTGTATGTCCGCCATACAAATCTACAGTTTTCAATTTAGAACCACTAAATTTGGTGTACTATCTCATGGTACTTTAAGTTAGACCGTAGACAATTTTTGGAAGGGATCGGGGCCCGGGGTCAAGGAGCCCCTGTAGAACATTATCGTTAAATTTCGATTTAGAACACCAAATTTGGTGTACTATCTCAAAGTTCCTAACTTAGACCGTAAACGTCTTTTTTTTCTTTGTTTTTTTTTATTTGGTGTTTAACGACCAGCGTGAACAACTTGATATGCTATAAGCAATCGCCCGTCCCTAATTTAACTCCACTGGCTCCAGGGAAGGGAGGGAGCCAATGCCGTAAGACAAACACAACATCCATGCCGCGCTGGGATTCGAATCCGGACCCAACTCGGACGAATGGATTACAAGCCAGCGCTTAGACCACTACGCCACCGGGCCAGCGACGGTTTTTGGTAGCGGTCGGTCGAAGCCCAGGGTCAAGGGGCACCCAACCAAAATTTCCGTAAAATATACAGTTTTCAATTTACATCCCCCAAATTTGGTATACTACCTCATGGCACCCTAACTTAGACCGCAGGTGGTTTTTGAATGGGGTCGGTCGGAGCCCGTGGTCAAGGGCTCCGACAGAACCTATCCAAAAACCATCTGGGTCTAAGTTAGGAGATTCCACACAAAATATTTGTGAAATCTACAGTTTTCCATTTAGAACTACCAAATTTGGTATACTACCTTATGGTACCCTAACTTAGATCGTAGATGGTTTTTGGAAGGGGTCAAGTACTCCAGGATTGGCCGCAGGCCTAGGTCAAGGGGCCCCCATACAAAAGTTTCGTAAAAAGTTCCATTTTTTACTTTTAAGAACTGCAACACAATTCAGCATTCCAATACTCGATCTACTTTCTAAGTTAGAGACCGTAGATAACAATAAAGTGCAAAAATATCTGTTTAATAGTGTATTACAAACACAAATGAATAAACATGAGCTTTCACCACCAACGGGCGGCTTCGTCAGGAAGAAATACAATGTAATGTAAACAGAGAGTTCCAGATATTAAAAATTCAAAACGGTAAACAAAAAGGATGATCAATGTCAAGTCGAAAGCACGCGACATGGCATAGGTACATTACATTTCAGTGTTGCGGGATTCTCTGAAGCGTACGCCAGATGTACAGCAGTTCTACAGATGTCTCCTAGAAGGTAAGTATTTCCATTCCCCTTCCTTTCTTTTTTTGTTTCATAAAAGTAAATTAACTAAATCAGTTTTTTTTTATTTTTCATATTTGCAGCCATCCCAGCTCCTTTTTTTCAGCAGAAATATTATTGCATCAGCCAGTCACTGGCAGTGGCTGACATTAATTTGGAGGAACCCTGCTTTTCACACGTACAACTCTACGTCGCCTGCTCAAGGGCTGGCAGTCATAACAATATCTTCTGCATATTTTTGCTCCCAATAGAAAAATCTAAAATTTTGTTCACCAAAAAGCAATTACCTAAATGAATTAAAATAAATTTACTGGAAAATTACAGGAATATCTTTTTCATTCATTAACTTTCACCCGCTGAACTTGGTGATTCCACGAATAGTAATATTTACCTGGAGAATACTGGGTACCCCTGCTAGTACACTATAACTACTATGGGCTCCGTCTGGAATGCTATTGAAGAATGGCGTCGTCAAGCCCTGCTTCCTTTAGTGGGACAGATAGAAATGAACACGAAATTAAATTGAATAGATGTCTTGTTTTACACTTCTGCAAACGCAAACTAGACACGCCGCCCCGGTGGCGCAGTGGTCTAAGGCGCTGGCCTCTGATCATTCGTCCGTAAGGGGTCCGGGTTCGAATCCCGGTCAGGCATGGATGTTGTGTTTGTCTTACGGCACTGGCTCTCTCCCTTCCCTGGAACCAGTGACCCTAAATTAGGGACGGGCGACTGCTTATAGCCCATTGAGTTGCTCACGGTGGTCGTTAAACCTCCAATCAAAAAAAAAAAAAAATCAAACTAGACATTGTATAAATTGACTAGGTAACGTGTAAAATAAAGTATTTTTCACACTTTGTCTATATTTTGCAAACTCTGTACTGTATGAAATTCTAATGCATTTAATGCACTACCAGATTTTGCACTTTTCCTGTAGCATCCTTCCTATGTAATGTTCATTTCTTATTAAATATTTTGCATTTAAACTCAGATTTTATTTTTTAAAAATTCCAGTTGTTTGGTACAAGACTTAGAATTTTGAACTTTTAACAAATGTATTTACACTTGAGAATTTTCGTACCTGTATAGCGCTGTCGGAACACTACAGAAATCAGTTCTTAATAAACGTCACTTTTAAGCAAATCAGAAGTCACTCAAATAATTTCAGAAAAGGTTACTTAGTGTTCGTCTTTATTCTGGCACTAAGCCTTTGGCACTTCAACAAGGTGAGATAAAACGAACGTGTGTTAATATCAACAATAACACTTGACTAAGAAAAACAACACTGACGTTAAAGTAGTACACGCAGCCTTCAATTACGTTCAATTCAACAATATAGTATCCACAATTGGTATTATAACTTCCTCCATCTCCACGCACTACTGCTGCTCAAACATTATCTAACGTTAGTTCTCATTTCAGACATCCACACGTCATTCGTTCTAACCTTAGGTTGTTACCAACCATACTCTAGCGAGAGAGAAGATATTACGTTAATTGTGAGAAATGCTAAGGAGAAAGAACTCAAATTTACATAGAGAAACGTAAATTTGAGTTCTTTCTTTACATAGAGAAAGAAACTAAAAAGGAAAGTTAAGTTAGTGTATACGTCCCACCTATCATGCAGATCAGGCAGATGTATTTCTCACGTCTGGAGTATTTGATTGGTCAGTTTTTTTACTCCAGACCGGATATTATAGAATGGCCTAAAATTACATTGGCCGCAATACAAGCTACAGTAGTAGCGGTCTAAATGATTTGTCCTAAATCCAAGCTGGTAACACCTTAGTAAACTGCGCTCCATTTTGAAAGACGCTTACCACTCATCGAGTGTGGAGACACCACTCCTATCCACGCAACACTAGCCGCCATAAGTCACCGTCCGTGCAGCAAGTGACGTCACACCCAGGCAAGGCGCAGCCGCAGACAACAAGCTGCTTTGAAACCAATGGAACAAAAGCTTTTAAGCGTACAGACAGATAAAATGAGGAATTGAATAATCTTTATCAATTATGCACAAGCTTACTGTTTTATCAACGGAATAATTTAGTTCTTTTTGCCTGTATGTGACGTCACGCCAACGATTAGCTGTGACATATGGCGGCAGAGTCAGTGGTGTCTCCATCTAATATAAGCGCGATGCTACCACTAGCACTACATGAACAAAATGGCGATGTATCCATGATAACAGAGCGTGCACAATTGTGAGGACATGAATTGCGTTCGTGTAGTGAAGCTGGGAGCAGAGTAGGAGAAGCGTGTTTTATTTGTGTTGTGTGTGATCACTCCCTCCGCTGACTAATAGCGCACGTTTGTCTCTGTTTCGTGGTTTAAGCAGATATTATTTGACTGTACTTTTTGCGTCAACGATTGTTTTTCAAGTGTTCTTATACTTACATTTACAAGTATTAAATTCATTGTCTGAACGTGATTCCTTTTATTCATTACTTCATTCAGTGGTGCACTACCTCCACCTTTATAGCTAGTCACTTAAAATAACACTGTGATATCGTAGCAATGCGCAAAGTTTTCTTCATGATATATGTGCCGTATACATCTTATTTAACCGTTCTTTTGAATTCCGGTGTTAGGTAAATTTGGTTTCTCCTCTTTAAATATTTTCTAAACTTAAAGCTACATATTTTTTTCTCTATGAATTTGAAGTTGGCAACAATCCGACAGCCGGTCAAGAGAGCAAGCGAACGTAAATAAAAGAGATAAGATGGTATTCTTTACACGGAGAGAGAGAAAGATATACAGTCATTTTCAAAAGTTTAAGACCACCTGTCAATTTATTGAAAATTAAGATTTTCAAAGAGACAACTAATACTAGTCAGAGATATTTGGAAAAATGACACCACAGATGAATACCTATATTCTTTAGAACACAAAAAGATAGAAATCAGTACTTTGTGTGGCCTCCTTTGTTTTTTATAAGACAGAATACGATGTGGCATCTTCTCAATGAAGGATTAGCATTAGTCACTTGAAATGTCTTTGCACCACACGTACTTTATCGCGTCAATTAAAGCTTGGGAATATGATGGATGTTTTTCTTCTACCTTGTCTTTTAAAGTGATTCACGAATTTTTGATGGGGCTAAAGTCGGGACTATTGCCGGGCCAATCAAGCACAGTTATGTTTTTTCTCTGCAGGTAACTGTCTTCGATCTGTGGCATGGAGCACCATCATGCATAAAGATTGTGCATCTGTGCACTTGCACGTGTGTTAACAGCTTCTCGCGTAACATTTCCACATAAAAAGGGACCAGTCAGCCTGTTGGCAAAAAGGATAATGAAGCAGTACCGGATGCTGACATATCACCCCATATCATCTGACTAGGCGGATGTCTCACGGTGCTAACGGTGTATTTTTCATCAAACCTTCAGCCTTTTGGTCGTCGAAAATGTGTTTCACATGATTCAGATTGACGCATAGTTGATTCATCAAAAAAAAAAAAAAAATGAACTTGGCCCCAATTTTCAACTGTCCACGATTGATGACGTTTCACAAACTGGAGTCTCTTCTTTTTCATAACAGAAGTTAGTCTAGGTTTATATGCAGGTTTACAAGACTTTAGTCCAAAATCTTTGCTAAGACATCACGAAACGATGCTGTTACTAATATCAGACCCTTTTGAATATACAAATGCCTTGATTTCCTTGCACGAACTCCTCGGATAACGCATAACTATTCGCCTGATGGTATTGCCATCACGTGGGGTTGTTTTCCTCAGACGTCCACTTCTCTTTCGGTCGCTAAATTCACCTCTATCTCGATATTTCATGATCGTATTATGAGTAGGAGTCTTTCTCATATTCAGCTTTCTGTTTATGTTACGTTCATAGTATTCTTTATGATGTAGTCATTATTTATGCACTCTGAGTAACACTGAATGACGCTTTTTTGCCCATTTTTCACTCTATAGAAAATACGTACAAAACCTCTCAGCATGAAAACCAGAAGCAAACTGACACTTGCACGCTTCCGTCAACTCTGTCAACAGCTGTCGCTATAGGATGATGCAACACCGACAGGAAGTTGAGTAATACAGACAGTAGCTGACGCAATCGGCAGAAATCTAAGACTGACAGGTGGTCTTGAACTTTTGCAAATGACTGTAGTATAGATTGTATTCGTTACAGCACTGATGCGGAGTGATAATTTGAGCGAGCTATATCTATCTTTTACGAATATAACCATTGTATAATCCAATAATATTCAATGATTGAGTTACTACGACTTGTTAATGGCGAACATTGGAAGGGATTTGTTTTTACTGATGACATGTTGACTTCCTGAATAAAAGTGGATTTTGTTCGTAAGTACTGACTTATTATTCAACGCTGGCCGTATTATCTCGAAGTGACTATTATATGACTAAGTTTTCAGCTGCTACGAACGACTCAGGCTCCTCTGAGAAAGTAACCTTTAGGTTGAAGTGACTACATAAGTCACACCAATAAATCGCTAAGTTGAAATTAAATCTTTAAGTAATAGTTGCCTAGAAAACAACATTTAACTATTGTTTTACACAGAATAAAAAGCCATATATAGTGTTTTTCAGTCGCTGAGCTGGGAAAACAAGGGGATAAAGATTAATGGAGATTATCTAACCCACCTTCGTTTTGCTGATGATGTAGTCATTTTTGCAACTACCCCATCAGAGCTGCAGAGTATGATCCAGGAACTTGCTGACAAGAGTAAAGAAGTGGGATTAAAAATGAACTTTCAGAAGACAAAAGTGATGTTCAATGCTTTTACAAGAAATGAAGATTTATCGATTGATGGAGAAAAGCTGGAGATAACAGACACGTACGTTTATCTTGGACAGCAGATATCAAGTGAGGGTCACATTGGTGAAGAAATTAATCGGCGTACAAAACTTACCTGGAGAGCTTTTGGAAGAAACAGCATAATTTTCAAGAGCAATATGCCATTATGTCTTAAAAGAAAAGTGTTTAATCAATGCATCCTTCCAGTGCTTACATATGGTGCAGAGACGTGGACCTTAACTAAAAGAGACATACAAAGGCTGCAGACAACTCAAAGAAGCATGGAGAGGTGCATACTTGGTGTAACCAGGAGAGATAAGAAGAGGAACTCGTGGATCCGAAGAATGACAAGAGTGGAAGACATCATGATCAGAGTTAAATCCCTGAAATGGCAATGGGCTGGACATACTGCCAGAAGGACAGATCATCGATGGACAGCCGAAATTTTAGATTGGATTCCAAGGGACAGGAAAAGACCCAGAAGAAGACCACATGGGAGATGGGTGGATGAAATTCGAAAGTATGCAGGGGTGACATGGAGGAGACTGGCACAAGACAGACCGTTGTGGAGGAAACTTGGGGAGACCTTCGTCCAGCAGTGGATTGATAATGGTTGACAATGATGATGATGATGATGATATGTAGGACAAAATCTTACGAAAACCTAAAGGAAATGGGATTCACTAGTAACGTCGTTTCACCACCATCATAGCGCTAAGGTATCCTCTGACCTAAAGACTAACTACTATTAATAAAACACCCACAGTCTGTTTGGAGTGGGATTATACGCTGAAGAATAGATTTAAGTTAATGATCAGATATTATTTTCAACCCTGTTATACCCTACAACAGAATGGGTTCAGATCAGAGTCTTCGTCTTTAAGAATTTAAAGCAATACACATATTATACAGTATCAAAAGGACAAATATTCTAAAAAGAATTTCCTATTTCGATGAGCACTGATTTTTTTAGCAGCGCTGACAAGATTTTAACATTCTCTGAAAGAAAAAAACAAACCCACATGATTTAGGTTTAGTTTCAATCAGACGTATGCATACTTAAGCAAACGAACTTATCTGGAAGTTGCAATTTGATATGCTACACAGAAACGCTGCTCCTCAAAGAAAAATCTCTTGCGTTTCAGAGACAGAGAACACAAGAGAAAGAAAATAAAGGCTTTCGAAAGATTTACTGCTGAACGGATTGTAAGGAATAATTTTCTGACATTGCTTGTCCGATAGATTTGTAAGGTCAGAAGACTTGATCTCCATGTCGAACAACGCTACGGGCCCGGAATTTATTATTCTGAAGCAAACGGTTGCTTGTTTCTTCTTTTGATATATGGAGAAGACGATACCCTTTTTGCCCTTGAACATAAAAAAAAACAAGATCTATTGTAAAGGTTCTTAAATTTCGATTTCAAAATATGACCTAATGTAATGCAAAACCCACCAAGCTAATTCCAGAGAAATCTGTAAGAGATGGCATATGGATTTTGTCAAAGTATTATCATTATTTATAACAATGATGCGATATTTTAAAAGTACGACTGTTATTTATTTTATCATTATTTTTTAGGAAGGCTCAAGGTCACGGAAGTCGAAGGTAAATGAGTTTCTAATAATTTCTCTGAAAAGGCACCCGAAGTCATAAATATTTATAAAAGTCAAGTTTTGGCTTTATAGAACTCAAAGTTAACCGAAGGTTAAACGGAGTCCACTATCAGGTAACCACAAAAGTATTTGCCGTTTTCCAAGACGCAAATTATAACACATACGTAATAGAAAAGCAACTTATTCATTAAAATAATTACAATGGGCATCAACAACGTTCTGCCTACGTGTTATCAACTTATACAACCCTGCGATAAAATGCCGGGCCATGAGAAGAGAACACGATTTGGAAGGCAGCGTGCACTTCGTCAGAATCGGAAAAGTCGTGTCCACGCAAATGATTGCCGAGTCAAAGTAACAAATGTTAGTCTGAAGGACAGATATCTGGTGAGTAAGCTGGATGACATAAAAGCTCCTACCCAAGTTCTTTGATAGTATTTCTCGGCAATGAAGTTGAGTGGCACGAGAGTTATCTTGAAGTAGCAGAACTCCCTTTCTGTTGATCAGTACTGCTTGCTTCTTTTTCCGGTCCTCACGCACACGTTTCAGATGTCCACAGTACACCGCAGCAGTGATCATTTGGCCGCTCTAATAGAGTTCATAATGAACTATCTGAAACTTTTGCATGACAATCTGAAAAAGATGGAAGCAGTACTGGTCAACGGAAAGGGAGTTCTGCACCTTTAAGATAACACTCGTGTCACTCCGCTTCATTGCCCAGAAATACTATCAAAGAACTTGGTAACTGAAGTAGTCAAAACATTTGAACTATCCACCAAATATTGGCTTGTCGGAAAAGTCATGACGTATTTTAGCCATGTTTAGCAAAGGTCATTTATTGATAGAAAGAACAAAGATCAATCAATGATATAATGCCAGTTTTATTCGATAACATTTTGCCATCTTTCAGTCAGCTGCAAAATGCCTCGTTCATAGAAGGACCTGTCTTTCGTGAAAAAAAACTGTACAAGGTGCTGATTTACAGCCTCATCTGAATTGAACGTTATACCACTCAAGGACTGTTTAAGAGAAGAAATCTGACAGCGCAAGGTCAGGCGAGTATGCTGGGTGTAGCAACACATCCCACACAAGCTCCAATAATTTTTGGCGGATGATCAAACTTGTATGTGGTCTCGCATTGTCGTGATGGAACACAACACCTTTACGACGAACGAGCTCTGGACGTTTCTGGATGATGGATTCGTTCAAACTGTCCAATTGCCGACAGTACACATTCGAGTTGATTGTTTGGTTCCGTGTTAGAGCTCGAAAAACACACCTTTAAAATCCCACCACACTGAGACCCGAACCTTCCGGCAGTGAATGTCTGCTTTGGATGTCGTTTGAGGCAAAGCAGCACGTCGGGACCAAGATCGTTTGCGCAGCACATTGTTGTACACAATCCACTTTTCGTCACCAGTTATCACTCGCTTCCAAAAAGGATCGTTTTCCCCACGTTTAATGTGCATATCGCAGATGTTTATACGCGCCGTCAATTGAGCTTCTTTGAGCTCATGAGGAACCCACACAGGAGCATCGTTGAGGTCAAAATGACTATTACGGAATGTTGCGAACCACCGCTGGCACTGACGTTCTTGTAGAGCATTATCATCGTACACTTTATGCAACTTTTCACAAACTTGACGCGCGTTCTTCCCTAAAACAGTAAAATATGGCGAAAATGCACAGTTTGGTCTTCCATCTTCAACTCGATGTCAAATCAACCAAATCGCTCACTATTCCTTTTAGACTGCATCTAGAACTGGCACCTGTTGAATGCCATAACGATAACATAGCTGCACATGCCTTTAGTATTTCCAAAACCGCCCAACCGCCACCGGGTGCCAAAATACGTCATGACTTTTCCGACAACTCAATTGTTCATAATGAACTATCCACCATACACAAAGATTACCTTTTCGTGGATGCAGTGCTGGCTTCGATGTGTGAGGAATTGAGTCACTGGTGTTCTAGACTACCAATGTCTGGAATGTTTTGGGATGCTGTACTGGACCCACTTCTCATCAGATGTGTGTACACTATTACAGAAATGGTTCCTTGCTATAGCAAGGCATCAATGGTAGACAAGCTGAGACACGTTGCTCTTTGTTCACTGCAGATAATTCGTGGGGAATCCACTTAGACAATATGTATGTTTTACATATTTCGTGTAGATCTCTTCGGACGATTTCATCACTAACACCAAATGACTGAGTTAGTTCTTAGCATGTCAGTCTACTCTCGTGCTCCATAGCAACTTTCAGGGATTATGTGCCAAGGTTGACCACTCTAGGCCTTTCTTTGAAGGGATTCATCTCCGTCTCTGAAGTTTCGAAACCCATTCCGAGTTGTGTGTTCCTTCGCTCATCTGCCTCGAATGCTAAGCAAATGCGACGAGTTGTTCCTGCAGCAGATGAACCAAGTTTAAATTCATATAACAAAACACCAAAGAATTATCTTCACTGATATCGCCATTGTAATCGCACGTCTTTTCTCTACCAAACTGCTTACTCATCTGATTCGTATACGCAGGACATCTAGGGATTTCAGCTGACGATAAACCGAGGGTGGAACGCCATCTCTCCACAAAGTTAATCATTACAAGGTTTCTTTTGAGCCCTCGGAAAACGGCAAATACTTTTACGGATACCTGATATTAAAATCCGGCGGCGAACGCTTAATTTTAGGAAAATAGTGACCCGAAATCAACTATATAACCGGCAGGAGCAATTTAACTCGGGGTTAACAAAATGGGATGAAATCTCCTCCAACAAATACGCTAAAGTGCCAAAAATCATGGGATAGCAGTATGCACATTTTTAACTGGCGCTGCCGTGCTATAAAGGCTTTAACGCACGCCACGATTTTTATCAGTTGCAAGGTGTAATCTCATGAGTCAAACCGCCAGTTGGATTATGGCAAGGCGACATGAATTATCGGAGTTTGAACAAGGCATGGTAGTGGTAGCCAGACGGATGGGGCATTCAATTTCCGAAGTTGCGCGAACATTCAACATTCCTCGATGTCCGGTGTCACGCGTGTACCGAGAATACCTCATGGAAGACATTACCACCCACCGTGGACAGCGCAGTCGCCGACCACGGGTGCTGAATAACCGTGACCATTGGCGTCTGACCAGGATTGTCTATGCTAAAAGACAAGCGACACTTGCTCAAATAACATCCACATTCAATGCACGAGGTACCAGAGACGTATCCATCTGGTCAGTGAAGCGTAATGTAGCGTCCATGGGGAATGAGAGCAAAAGACCAACAAGAATGCTTTTGTTAACACCACGACATCGGACACCGCCTCAGCTGGCCTCGTGAACACGGTATTTGGACCCTGGAAGACTGGCAACACATGTCGTGGCCCGATGAGTCACGCTACCAGTTGTTACGGGCTGATGGTAGGGTTCAGGTGTGGCGCAGACTCCATGAGGCCATGGACCCAAGCTGTCAACAAGGCACTGTGCGAGCTGGTGGTGGTTTCATACATGTGTGGGGTGTCTTTACGTGGCACAGTTTGGGTCCTCTGGTCTTCTTAAACACGTCATTAACCGATAATCGCTTTGGTGATCTTCTGTATGACCATTTGCAGCCCGTCATGTACTCCAACAACGATGGAGGTTTTCAGGCGGACAATGCACCATATCATTGGGCCTAAGTTGTCCAAAACTGGTTCGAGGAGCATTCTGGACTGTTCCGGCAGATGGTGTGGCTACCACGTTCGCCCTACATGAACCCAGTAGAGCTCTTATATGACGTGCTGGAAAGGTCTATTCGCACCCAAGATCCTGCAGCTACAAATACCAGGGAACTGTGGACGGCTGTTCAGACGGCATGGCTCAGCATCTCTCCAGAAGTCTTCCGGTCAATTATGGAATCGATGCAACGCCGAGTTGCTACACTTCGCCGGGCTAGAGGATGTCCTACACGATACTAGTTACGTATCGCATGACTTTTGGCACATCAGTGTACACTCACTATCTGTCAAATGGCCAAATGCGGTTGGAAACTGGCACACCTGTTCATCAGAAGGCGTAGCTTTGCTGTTCAATGTGGTCATTTAGTGGAATGATCGACACTGCTAAGTGATCATTTATTCAAATGATTTTCAATCTAAAAGGGTTACAACAATGGCGGAGCGAAACGAAGAGAGGAGAGAAATCTATAAGGCACTTGTTTCCACCCAGTGGCATGATGTCCGTGTCAGGAGAACATGCTCTTCCTCATCGCGTCTTGGATTATGCAGTAGAAAATGGACTAGAAGGGAGCGCTTATTACTCGTGACAGGTGTATGGTCTTTCCAGCTATAAGGTAACAAAGTGGCGATCCTGAGGAAGGACAGAAGTCTATGATACACCTGCTTCTACCCAGTGGCATAAAAAGTCCATGTCCGGGGACACTAACACTCCCGTTGTGCCTTATGTCACGCAGTTGAGAATAAAGAACTAGAAAGGAGCACCCATTACTTTGTCAGGTGTACAGTCGTTACTACCGACATCAGCCACTTAAAGGATTAATATAGTTGTCGTGTGATATTTAAAACGACTCATCGTAACTTTGATCTGAACATGCTAAAACTACACAAAAATTAAAAAGAGCGGTCAGATTTGTTGTTGGCTAGCATAAATAGCGGTAATTACGAAGGGGCCATTTTGTTAATTTCTTAGTCGGAAAGATTAGAGCAGGAGCGCATTTAGATAGGGGACCATGGGACTTGGGCCGTCTCCGGAACTATTTCATTCTTTATTAATTTTTGTTAAAATGCGACTTACATTAGAAAAAAATGCGTTAACTTAATGAAAAAAAGCGTCAACTTACATTAGGAAATAATACTTTCATTATTTCTTCTGTTTTTCATTAAATTTTATTTTGTCCTAGATGATTTCAAAAACTTCTGCTTTTTGTGGGCCCCAATCCCCGAAAAAATTAATCTATATACGCCCCTTGATCAGAATTGTAGACATTTTATGGTCATTAAATAATTTCCCTCTGATAATGCTCAGTTAGAAAAATTTATACAAAATCATGAATAATTATTATGTAAAGCTATCCATGAATTATTATTTTTTCCTTTCCTCTATAGCTATTCCCGCGTTGCGTTCTGTTTGTGGCTTGGGCAGGTAAAGAAAAAAATGATGGAGAGAACACACTTTGACAAGCACTATAAAAAGTAATGATGGAAAGAACACACAAATATATACAAAATATATATGTTATACGAATATACATATTATATATACATATATATATTATAAAACTACTAATGAAAAAAATTATAATCTTGTTTTCTTCTGTCATTTAGTTTATGATATATTTTTGAAATAAATATTGAAGGTAATTCATTAGAGTATTTAAATATTTAGAGCTCAAATTTTACATAAAAAAATAAATGAATTTTACATATAAAAATAAATTATCCTAATTTTGAGTCACTCAAAGAACCACACTTTTTTTTTTAAATACAAAGACTAAAATTTTGAAAAAAATAAATTTTGAAAAATACAAAGACCTACATAGAATATTATATATAACCAAGAAAATAAAAATACCTAATTTTGAGTTACGCAAAGAACCAAGATTTCAAAAAAATATGTCTCATATATTATGAATGAAATTTTATAATCTTGTTGCTAAATATATACAAATATATATATATATATATATATATATTATATGCAAAAAATAATGATGGAGAGAACACAATTTTTTCACATATTTTATTGTGATGATCAATTAGTTTTGACGATTGACCATGTTTACTTCTCGAAATGATTGTCAGAATTATCATATTTTGCTTATCTTTCTTTTGCTACTTATTGAGTCCTCTATTCCATATTATCGCTGCCATTTAAACTCAAAAATTCATCAAATATGAAATTTAAAAGTGCACGATATACATCTAGGAAATTATTCTCTCCGTAAAGGGCGGTATTAGCTATGTTGTAATGTTTTTTTATGTATCTACTAGCTTTACTACCCGGCTTTGCCCGAGATTTAGGCTTATTAATTTCATATTCCCTTGTATGTCACTGAAAAAAATCAGGAAAAAATTAATCCTTGCAAGAAAGAAAAAAGCTGATTTCACAAATTCGGTCATTACAAATTATTCATTCAGAGTGTGATTATTTCAGCACTTGGCCGTACACAACATTTTTGGTTTCTCCTTCATCGGCGACAATATATAATTTTGTTGAATCCTTTACTCTTGACATTCTAACATACAGCTGTTCATGTGAGAAGCCTCAAATGCCTCACGTGCTTTCAGTTTCAGAAGTCTTTGAGGGGCGAATCTCGGATAAAAAAGTTAAAATCGTATCTTTGTGGATATTTTATGAAACTATCTGAAATGTTAATGAACTCCATAAATCGTTAATAGGAACATGACCTCCAAATTTCGCCTGAATCGGTAAATAACTTTAAATCAGCCGTCAAAATGTTATTAACCGTTTCTGCGTATATATTTCTGCTTACCGATGAATTAAAAATTCCATGCCTATTTTAAAAAGTTTTGACCCGATTCCATTGACATTTTGAGGGACAACTCTTAATACCAATTCATGGTGTTGATAAAAATTTCAGCCCGTTTCTTTAAGATTTCGCTAAGTTCGTTTTTTGCATTTTTTCATGCACAGTTCTCAAAGAATAGAAACACCTGTGGATGTGCCGGGCGATGAATGCAGTCACGTGCTTTCAGATTTGGAACAGGATGACGTAGCAAACGACGATGACTTCATTGATTAGCTAATTAATTAATTCATAACTCGCGAACGAAACAACGTAGATATCTTAAAATATTTGCGTTGACCTAGAAATTCCAGTATTAATAAGCTATGAAAATTTCACGATGCCACAGTTCGGCGTTCGAGAGTTTTTGCTGCTTCAGACAAACAGACGTTTTGTGTTTTATATATAAGATTCACTTATGCATCACCTATCGTACTGTCGGAGGCTCATGTAACACTGGAGCTCCTTAATGTTATGCTTCGGATAGCTAGCACAAAATCCTTACTTAGAAAATGAGAAATATTAAGCTTTCTAACGACCAGAAGAGAAAAGTTTTTTAATCACTTGCGAATAAAAGGTCTATTCTAAGAGCTTCAAGACACTTTAGTTTAACAACTCATCAAAAGATAATCACAGCGGGACACTTCAACATACTTCAACAACTGAACCTCTGTTATTTTAGGTTCCAAGTACCTCGGTCGCAAAATAATCTTTATCAGCAATCGCATATCTCATTTAACAAGTACACCCAGAGCTACACTAATCTACCCTCACCATACTCTTCGCTCCTCGCTCCATACATTATATAGATTGTTCTTATCTTGTTAAACATACACAAGTCATTCAATCTGACCTCAAAACTGTTGCTACATAACATTCAGTGAGTGAAAAAATTATAACGGTAAGGGTGAAACGCTTAAAGAGAATGAACTTAAAATTAACATAAAGAAAGAAACTGAAAATGATAGTTAAATTAGATCATACAGTGCTGTGCAAAGGTATTGCATCACCTGCAAAACCTGTGAATTTTTAAGTTTAACTCTTTGTTTAACTAAATAATTAGTTATTTCATCATTTTTATGTCATTAGACGCGAGATTTAATGGAGATTTCAAAAATGTCTTATTTTTTTTCTGTAGCTACTTTAATACTTCAGATGCTTTATAAATAACAGGACCAAGTCGAAATTATTATGACAAGTTAGCAAAATCATGCAATGCATTGACTATGATACGCTTTCCAACATATCATTACTCAAGTTACTGTATGAGGATAATGGCTGTGGAATAAATCTCGATCCTGTGCCCTGACCTTTGACCCCACTTCAATGATATTCAACGAAACCGGTTCAGTATACCCCTGGAACAACACAGTAAAGTTTAATCACAATGGAAGCATTTTTAATCAAGTTATGAGGATAATGGCTGTGGAAGAAATCTCGCTCCTGTGTCCTGACCTTTGACCCCATTTCGCCCAATTTCAATAGGGTTCTTTCCCATGTGGTCCCCTACCACATACTAAAATTTCATCGAAATCGAACCATTTTTACGCGTGTTATCGTGCTCACGGGCGGACGGACAAAACTGGAGCATATACGCTTCTTCAAGCTACGGTTGGAAAGCGTAAAAAAGGATCATTTATCCAATATTTAAGTTTACAGCAATAAATCGTTTTTTGTAATTCATAAAGAATGAAATAACTTTTAAATTCAGAAATATAATGAAGCAAAACTATAAAATGTACCTAATATTTTGTTGCCCAGCCTTTAGCTTTAATCACAGCTTTGTATCTTGCTTGCATACTGTGAACAAAGTTTTGCAAAAAAAATTGGTTTGAACAATGCGATTCCAAATTTGAACTGTATTTTGAATGAGCAGAATTTTGGTTGTTGGCTTCTTTTTTTATAGTTCATACGACTCTTTGAACCACAAATTTTTGATCGGGTTTAAGTCCGTTGACTGTGGTGGCCGATCAAGATGCTGAACAATTTTTTCCTGAAACCACTTTTTTATGACAGGGAGCATTGTCATCGTGAAAATAAAATGACCGCCATAAAGTCTTCTAAATGATTATACTATCTTGTTTTCTAATATCCAGAGATATTTCTGGGCATTTACCGTACCATTGACAATATGGAGGCTCCTAACGCCATGCGCCCACATGCAGCTCCAAACCATGGCCTTCACCGTATGCTTTACAGCAGTCACTAAGCAACTTGGATGGAATTCTTCATGCTTAAATCTCCTTACATTGGCACTATTCTGATTCCCATTAAGACCAAATTCTGATTCATCACGGAAAAGAACCTTTTCCCCATTGCTTGGTTGACACGAGACATCCTGTTTCGCCCACTGAAGTCTACACCGTCTTTGATTTCCAGTTAACAATGACTTTCGCCTGCTTTTGTAGCCATGTAAGTCATAGTGTAGCAGTATATGTACTAACAGTAACATCAGTCACTTTTAGACCATCTTTGAAGCAATTCAGGTGATTTGAGGCTCATGTCTGCCAAGCTTATCTTCCTAAACACTCTGTCCCGCGTGGTTGTAGTGGATCTGGGCCTTCCACTGCGACGCATATTTTTAATATCAACACTGTCTTTTACTTTCTTCAGTAGCCTAATAACTGTAGACTGCTTACAGCGATTTGCCTTGGAGAATATCCCTCTTCATGCAGAACAACTATTTTTACTCGGTCTGCTGTTGACAATTCCGCAGTTTTAACGATTATCGAGAGTGTACACAAATTATACCCTAATAACAACAAGAAGCGACCACTACAATGCTGTATGTAGTAGCTCTGCGTCAATCTTTGTAAAGACTGGAGTAGGATTAGAATAGCATTAGAAAGCAGCGAATCAGGTAAAAGAATATCTATGATTGGCTGTAACAACTGATACGTAGCTAACGTGAATTTCAATGCGTTTTTTAAACCCCATATTTTATGTCAAATCTTAAGAACAGAAGTAGCTACAGAAAAAACTTAGACATTTTTTAAATCTTCATTAAATTTCGCATCTCATGACACATAAACGAAATAACTATATAAATTAATCAGTTTAAAAAGAGTTACTTAACAATTCACGGTTTGTGGAGGTGATGCAATACTTTTGCACAATACTGTATGTCATAACGTTTATTAAGCCACAGAAATTTTGAAGAAACTGGCGATTAAGAGAAAGTCTGCAGTTTTAAAAATACTACTAATTTGCTTTCGTGGAATATCTGCTCCTTGATCAGTGGTCTGGAATATTTTTGATAGTGACATCGTTTTTCCAAAAATGTTTCCGAGCTCTCCTTTCCAAATGTAAAGACATGCTGTGTAGAAAGCAAAAGGCACTGCTTTTTAACAAGTGCCATCATAGCAAAGTAGCTCTTTTTCTGTTCCTTTTAAGTAGAAGCCGTGTAAAATTGAATTTATTGACAATTTCAGTTGCTATAATTGGCGAAATGGTAAGATGCGAGACAATAAGAACGCGGCTAATTTGATCTACCGATAGCTTTCTTACTGCAGTTTTTGCCCCGTGCTCTGAATAACAAATATTAGATTCCAATTAATTTTTACTTCCTAGCTTTCTTAAAATGCATCATGAAACGCTGCACAGAAGTAATGAAACCCGTCAGGTTCTCACCACCTCAATGAGCATACACTCACTAAAGAAATGAAAAGCCTAGTTCATTATCCTTCCTCAGTCCTTGAGGCTTAAAACATATAGTTATGTCCAAAATCTATTACACATTTTTTCGTTACTAAAAATACTTTCCCACTACACACACACACACACACATATATATATATATATATATATATATATATATATATATATATGAATATCAAGTGATAAAGTAGCAAGAGCACGAACTGTGCAGTTCTGTGTTCTTGTTCGAAGAATCGTGATAAGGACGAGGATGTGAATGACAGGTAGTAGGACACGACAATTTGTTCGTACACTCATCTCGGGTCCGTCTCCATTCGAAAAGGTCGGTTGGAATTTCTTCTCCGTGTTGAGCAGTAGTGTTACAAATCGCTAATGTTTCCATAACAGCATTCCGCTGGAGTAGAACCGTGAGATTAATGACTGAGAACAAGAAACTTGAACGAACCACGACGACTGCTTTTCCCAGAACACCGCACGCAAGTGAACCGTTACTATCACTCTAAAATAAGTTTTGAATTCCTATGAAGTGCTCGATCACGTAATGTCGGTGCTAGCACATCCAACAAAAGATTAATGAGGTCTGGATGGCTATATCAGATTTACAGGAACTCGTCTTCTACAAACCGGCTGCAGTCGATGGCCAAAATTAGTGAAAAGACGGATGCAGAAGAACACAATTCCGGATTTTCAGGTATCAGTCATTTAGGTCTGTTTCTAAATTTCATAAAGTGTTTTATGAATAACAAACAGAGGGGAAATTATTAAAGCAAAAAACGTGCTATTCCACGGAGAAAGACTTTCATTTGGAATACTAAGTTTTTCTGATGATTCCTGTAATTATTGCAAAGCCATAATAAAGCTCTATACCGAAAGATTGCGCACGAATCACTGAAAGAATGCTTACATTGAAAAAACAACCACAGATACAATGCTTACTGAAAATATGCCCACTTGTCAAAAATAGAAAAATAAGCCAACGGTTTCATGTTGTGTTCTTTCTGTTAGAAACAGATGGTCTTTTTAATTTCATTAAGGAATATCTTAATTTCGATTAAGAAATCGCCAAAACTAGTCGGAACATTTCCTCCGTTCAGTCATAGAACGTTAAATTGTATTTCAAAGACATGAACACGTCTTCAAAAAGAGTATTGAATCTCCGGTGTGTAAGTGGCAAGCAAAAGTTTTCAAAAGTTTTGCAAACTGTAGGTTATCTCTTAAAAAACGAATTTATTTTAAAACATACTTTTACAGGCATTCGAAGTGGTCTCCATGTTTCTTTATGACAGCGGCCCAACGTTTGGTCAGGTCTCGTATTCCAGTCAGGACATCCTATTGTTGATGCGTCAGATTATCAGAAACATCATGAATCCTTTCCTGCGGAGTGGCTTCTTCAGTTTTGGGAACAAGTCATAGTCTGGTGGGCTCATGTCAGGACTGTATGGCGCGTGGGGAAGCATATCCCATCCATACATTTCCAGAATGTCTCTTACTGTACGGGTAACATACGGCCTCGCTTTGTCGTGCAAAATGATGACACCAGCTTCTAGTATGTCTGGCCGTCTTTAACCATACATGCTCAAAACTGCAGTTCTGAAAACCAAAGCGGTAGATATGTTTGCTTCATATGCAGTCTCTTCAGGGGCGGCTCGTCATTAGGAGCCAGAGGGGCCGGGCCCCACCTAAAAAATTCTATTTCTAGAAATATATATATTTTTTTGCATTGATTCTTATTCTCTCTCTTAACTACATGCTGATAAACTTTTCCCTTCAAAAACCATTACCTAAGGGAAATGTTTCCTTTAAAAACGAAAAACTATTCCCTAATGAGGAAGAGATCACGTTCAGAGTGTGAGGTTATTAGGGCCAGCTCCAACAAGCCCCAATAACATCCCTACGCAAGCGAAGAGGAGAAGATTTCCTCCCCGTCTCATTCAGTATGATGACCTACATACAACACAGCCTCAACCGCGTGTACAAAAAAGCTGTGATCTGGCCCCGCGCTAATTTGATTGGCCGGGAGAGTATCCATTTCCTTAACGCCGTGGGTTGACAGAGAAGCTTACCCCGACCAAGCTCAAGGGTGACGGGAGGGTTTCAAATGTCGTAGCAAAGTTCATTTAGTTGTTTTTCTGTGTGTGTCTCTCTCGGTGATGAGTTGTTCCTTTGTGTCGTGACTTTTTTGCTTGTCGAGTACAATGAATGGAGTGGATATTTTGTTAAAATCTCCGTTCTTTGCTTTAAATCTGGAAGAAAAGCTTAATTTAAAAAAACTCAGTGCTTATCACCCCCAAATTTTTAGTTTGAGCTTCACTTAAAAAAACACAATGCTCATCAGCCCAAGAATTTGAGTCGAAAAGCTTCACTTATAAAAACTCGGTGCTTATCAGCCCAAGAATTTGAGTTTCCAAGAGTATGAAGTTTACAAAGCGCTTTGCAGAACTACACTGCTGGTCACCCAAAATGCAACACCAAGAAGGAAGCATCCGACTAGCCTGAAATTCTCAGCATGCGTCGCCCGCCAGAGGACATGCAAATGATTAGTATTGCAGGACATGTGCAAATTATTTGCGCCCGGCACACCACCGAGAAACACTATAAAAAGGGCGCACAGAAGGCGGGGTGTAAGTAGTGAAAGTGTGTTATGCTGCCGAACCTGTGCGTGAGATGCTTCCTGATGCCTCGTTGAAGAATGCGGCAGTCATTCCAGCACGTTTTGGCGTTCGACAGAGGACGAATAGTCGCTTATCACAACAGCGGTTTATCGTACCGAGAGATCGGCGCCCGTGTAGGACGAAGTCCAGCCACAGTGAAGCGAGTATGGATTCAGTGGGTGCAGGAAGGACGGACCGACCGACGTGAGCGATTGCCGCTGCCGCGGCACACCACCGAACGAGTGGACCGGTCTTTTGTACGGCGGGCATTGACGGCTCGCACCGCCACATCACGAACGTTAGCGCAGGAATTAGGGTGTGTTGCGCAACAACACGTGTCAGCACGTACCGTGCGACGTCGTCTGCAGGAGCGGGGACTTGTCGCACGGCGCCCATTGCTCTGATTACCATTGACGTTACACCGCCGGCGAATGCGGCTGCAGTGGGCCATTGAACGCCGCACCTTGACTACGGAGTGGCACGACGTTGTCTTCTCTGACGAATCCCGCTTCTGCCTGCAACACCACGATGGTTGAATCGGCGTGTGGCGGCACCACGGTGAGAGACTGTATGACGCCTGCATTATGCATCGTCATACCGATCCGTCGCCTGGCGTTGTGGTTTGGGCGCAATTGGATATGACACCCGCACCCCTCTGGTACCTATCGCCGGTACACTCAACAGCCACCGCTACGTCTCCGGCGTTTTGGAGCCACTACCTGACCTGCCAGCGGCCACGTCTCAACAGGACAATGCGCGCCCGCACGTGGTTCGCAACAATTCTTCACGGCCCACCAGGTGTCACTGCTACCGTCGCCCGCCTGTTCTCCCGATATGTCGCCCATCGAACACGTCTGGTCGCTGATCGGCAACCGAGTGGCCCGGCAAGCACCACCCTCGGCTACGCCTGATGAACTGTGGCAACATGTGGAAGCAGACTGGACCGACATACCCCAAGCCTACATCCAAAGCCTCTTTCGTTCGATGCAGCGGCGTGTAGCGGCCGTTATTGCCAGCCATGGGGGCCACACGAACTATTGATGTCTGCGTGTTCCGCAAGTCGCACGGGCCTGTAAGCTCAATCGTTTCATCTTTGTATCTGCTGTTATGTTGTAAAATACGAACTTCCACGCACAAAAGTGCGGAATGATACATTGACATTTAATGACTTGAGCGTGTGGTGAGTGATGTGGGGAGTTGCGATAGAGATATTGGAGGAGTAGGACATGCCGAGCTTTGGCTAAGACAACAAGTTCAGTTTGTACAGCGGAGTGTATTCCAGTTTATGTTTTTGTGTAAAGTAATAAATGTTTTGTGTTGTGATCGAGTGTCTGTGATGTTACAATGTGTCCAGTAAATCTGTCCTTCTTGGTGTTACATTTTGGGTGGCCAGCAGTGTAATTTCAGTTTTAACTAAGATGATTTTCTATGTTAAAAATAAATAAACAAATGAGAAAACCTGTAAGTATAATTTGCACATGAGTACATATATGTTTTTAGGTTTCACAAGTTCTTTAGAAGAAAAGGGTTAAACCTTTCAAATAATGCAAAAGGTAGTATGGTACTCATTCTATATGGGACGAAATTCCTTCCCTCCCTGCATATATTTGGAGTTATTATTTTTTTATCCTGTTAATCCTGTGATTATTCCTCAGTTGAGAAATCTGAAGAAACACAAAGCACAACTAACATAAATTAATGCTCATATGTTTTAAGGTAATAATTTTATTTAAGGAGTTTTAACATTTTTCTGTTAATAGTTATGCATTCTATCCCGAGGAAATGTTTTTCGTGTGCGATACAATAGTTGACACATTCCTACCTTATTTGGGCATTATTGTGAGTCAAGGGGGTAAACAGAGGCAGAGTAAAGGAATCTTGGGGGGGGGTCTCAATAGTTGGCCTAATAATGACAGTTTTTTTTTAATTTCATTGTTTGACTTTGGTTACTGGCCCCACCTGTTTCAGTTGCCACGAGCCGCCACTGAGTCCTTTCACATGTTTTCCATCGATCTTCTTCCAAAATG
Organism: Macrothele yani; assembly: GCA_039090855.1. Classification (NCBI taxonomy): domain Eukaryota; kingdom Metazoa; phylum Arthropoda; class Arachnida; order Araneae; family Macrothelidae; genus Macrothele; species Macrothele yani. The sequence goes on along the minus strand of CM077028.1, from coordinate 65,033,997 downwards.
CTGTTGATGATAACCACAGAAGTGTTGTCCTTTGCATTTGATTGCCGCCCGTTTTTGGGTGGTCTTCGATGCTTTCCCGACCTTGACGAAAGCCAGAAGCCCACCGTGACACTGTGCTACGCTCCACTACACTAACCGCACAAACTTAACACAAATCTTTATGAATTTTGGTAGGGGATTTTTTTTATCTTAACTTTTAATGCAGGATCGCTGGTCACCACGCGAGATATGACCTGACTTACTTTCTTTCTTCCTCCATTTCTAGGCAGAAGTTTTCGGAACAGGAACAAATTAGCCAGCAAACATAGACACAACTTTGTATAATGAAGTCTGACTCACAACTGGCGCAGCGATTGCATCATCCTACGAGAAGCGCTTGCACAGTATGCAAAACTTTTGAAATGGTCTACGTATTATTGTAGCCAAAACGTTATTTGAAATATCTAAAAAAAAAGTTTTAAAATCACGTCAAAATATTTTAGCCGCCCCGGTGGCGCAGTGGTCTAAGCGATGGCCTCTGATCATTCGTCCGAACAGGGTCCGGGTTCGAATCCCGGTGAGGCATGGATGTTGCGTTTGTCTTACGGCACTGATTCTCTCCCTTCCCTGGAACCAGTGACCCTAAATTAGGGACGGGCGACTGCTTATAGCGCATTGATTATTTTTTTATTGGAGGTTTAACGACCACCGGGATCAACTCAATGGGCTATAAGCAGTTGCCCGTTCCTTAATTTAGGGTCGCTGGTTCCAGGGAAGGGAGAGAACCAATGCCGTAAGACAAACACAACATCCATGCCTCACCGGGATTCGAAACCGGACCCTTACGGACGAATGACCAGAGGCCATCGCTAAGACCACTGCGCCACCGGGGCGGCTTAGTTAAAGTTGGCCCACCCTTAATGCGCCAGCCATAAATTACTGTTTCGGGATTTGGAAACACTAATTTTAAAAAATTTTGGATATGGGAACAGTAATTTTACGCTAGCCCTAAATTACGGTTTCCACATTCTTAAATAAACCTCTCCAACCCGCCCCCATGCACCATAATAACCTAAAGGAAGAACTACTAAAAACAACGTCAACGCCCCCCCCCCCCCAAATTCGATTACTACAATGAGGGCAACTCTAACGTGGTATAAATAACCGTCCGTCCCTAATTTGGAGGCATTGGTTTTAAGGAAGAGAGAAAGCAAATACCGCAAGACAGTCACACTACCCATGCCTCATCCGGGATTCGAACACGGGCCCACTTGGACGAACGGTCAGAGGCCTGAGATTAAACCCCAGTGCCATCGGAGGGGCGAAGGGAGCTTTCAACAAAACATTTTTGGGAGTCGTTTAGATCTGTGTGTAACACATTTTTACTCACCCTCTTATATGCGCAGTTTCTAGCAGACAGCAGCCGTGTATACTCGGGAAATACAGAAACAATGGTCGAACATAACATAAAAAGCGATTCACTGGCTGACTGGAGACATCACTTTCATTTGATAGCATAGTTCTAGCTAGCGATTATTCTGTTCAGATGTGATTTACCATTCTAACCTTAATACTGGTATCCAGTATGTGTATTTCCCGTAAAGTGTTAATAGGAGCACTAATGTGTTATGAAAAACGACGATTTGGACGGATGTGGAAAGCATTTAAACACTGTAAAAGACTGGAAGGAAGAAATTTGACAATGCACCGGTGACCGAGTTGTCTGAAGCGCTGACCTCTGATCGTTTGCTCGAGGTGCGATCGGTCTCGAGCCCTAGATGAGACGTGGAAACTGCGCCTGCCTGGTGGCGCCGGCTCTTTCCCCTCCGTGGAACCAGTGGCCACAAATCAGAGACGAATGACTACATATATCCCTAAGAGCTGCTCATCGCGATCTTTAAGTCTGAAAAACGCCGTCACGGCGGCGCAGTGGTCTCAGCGATGGCTTCTGATCATTCGTCCGAGATGGGTCCGGGTTCGAATCCCGGTGAGACTTTTTTTATTGGAGGTTTAACGACCACCGTGAGCAACTCAATGGGCTATAGGCAGTCGCCCGTCCCTAATTTAGGGTCACTGGTTCCAGGGAAGGGTAAGAGCTAGTGCCGTAAGAAAAACATAACATCCATGCCTCACCGGGATTCGAACCCGGACCGCTTTCGGACGAATGATCAGAGGCCATCGCTTAGACTACTGCGCCACCGGGGCGAACGCATGGATGTTGGGTTTATCTTACGGCGCTGGATCTCTTCCTTCCCTGGAACAAGTGACCCTAAATTAGGGTCGGGCGACTGCTTATACCCCACTGAGGTGCTCACGATGGTCGTTAAACCCCCAGTCGAAAAAAAAATTCAAAAAAAAAAAAATATTTACCACCCTTTGACTGCAGCGTTGTACAATCAACTAGAAAAATGTTGGCCATCAAGCTATCTCGCCGTCGAGCTCAAAAAAAATTATATGTTGGCACAATATGCGTATCCTGCACGAGTAACTGTGTTTGACACAATATCTCCTCTGATAGGAGACAGCTTAAAAAATTATTTCTGCAGATTGTACAAACTCCAATCGGACAAGATTTTCCAGTTATTTTTGTTCGTTCTCGGGCGCGCGATTTACATCCTATATTGCAAAATGCTTATCGCACATTTTCTTTTATAACTATTGTTACAGACATGCCATAAATTCTTTTCAGCAATAACCTGACGAAGATTATCCATATACACACATCATCAAAAAAATAGTTTCACCGAGAAAAACGTGTCGGATTGCAATGCTATTCAGGGGGAAGGTAAAGGTTACGAGGAACAATAAATAACTAAACAATGAGACTGATATGGGCAATATTTATTGAGCTGCACGCCAATAAGATGCGTCTCACAGTATGGCGTCGGGCCGCCATGTTTTTTCACACAGCATTCCAGACGTCTCGGCGTGGAGTTATGCAGGTTCCTAATGATGTCCTGCGATAAGCCATCCATCCCATGCAGGTTGTTTTAAAAGAACAGTATTTAATCAATCCATTCTTTCAGTTCTCACTTAATGAATCAAAGGCATGGACCTTAAAAAAAGATCGAGAGAGTACACTACTATTCTTTGTAGATAATTTATGATATGTATCTTCTGCATGACAAGAGCTTTGTATGTGTGAAATAAAACCAGCGATTTGAAGATTAACATTTATTTACGTACAACACATGGCAGTTCTTTGCGTCAGTCACGATCACACCGAGCCACAGTTCGGTACACACTAAGTGGAATTCAGTCACAACAACAAACAATAAAGTTCACTTAATTCTGACATTGATCGGCGCTTAGGTAGGAGAATTAATGAATGTTATTGTTATATAGGGTGGTTCAAAACTATATGTCAAAAATGTAAATGCAGATAGAGGGGATCTAAATAAGCAGATTTCGTATAGGAATGTGTGTGCGCTAATGCCGCATTAAAGCGCTAGCACGTAAAGCAGTATGAATCACAGGAAACTGAAAAGACAAGTAAAGACAAAAGAAAACAAAAATTTATTAACAGTTTACAAGAGGTGCTCGAAAGAGCGGCCACCAACAGCGATACAAGATTCACAGCGGCGGCGCATGGATCGGCGTGCATTAGAAAAGACGTCAGGCATGTCGAGCACATGTCCAGCAGCAACAGACAAGCGGGCAACAAGATCTTCTGCAGATGTGACGGGACTCTCGTATACGAGGCTTTTAATATGACCCCAAAAGAAGAAATCCAAGCAGGTTAAATCAGGAGAACGTGGTGGCCAGGGAACTGGTCTGCCCCGTCCTATCCAATGCTGACCGTAGACAGCGTCCAGGTGATTCCTGACGTTTCGGCTGAAGTGAGCTGGGGCTCCATCGTGCTGGAACCACATTCGTTTGCGAACATCTAGAGGAACATCGACCAGAAGTTCAGGTAAGACCACCTGTAGGAAGATGCCGTATGTGCGGCCAGTTAAACGACTAGGTAGAATGTACGGTCCTACTAAATTATTGCGCACAATGCCTGCCCAAACATTAATGGAAAACCTTTCTTGGTAGGCGTGTGTTATTGTGCCATGTGGGTTATCATGAGCCCACAGGTGAGAATTATGGATGTTAAACATACCCGACCGCGTAAAGGTAGCCTCATCAGTGAATAAAACATCTGCAGATAAGGTTGGATTGGCTGCAGTCTGCTGTAGGTACCAACGGGCGAAGTTGAGACGTGGAAGATAATCGTCAGGGGTCATTGCTTGCACTCTCTGTAAATGATACGGATGAATTCCGTCTTCATGTAAAGTCTTCAAAACAGTTGGATGGCTCACACCCAACGCACGTCCTGCAGCTCTCGAGCTTGTCGACGGATTATACTCTACTGTGTTTAGTAGTCTTTCTTCCACTGCAGGAGTTCTGCGATATCTTCCAATGCCAGTATCACGCCTGAAAGCATAAAACGATCCACTCGTGCTTAACTGCCGATGAAGCCGCTCGAATTTTCGACGATCCGGCTGATTCCTATCCGGGAATCGCTCCCTGTACATCCGTTGAGCAGCTAATCCATTTCCTTGTGCAGCCCCATACATGAAATGCATGTCGGCCAGCTCCGCATTGGTGTAACGATGCATGCTGCTCGAGATCCGTGCGGGAAATGAAGAATCAGTGAGGATGCAGGATTTGTCATTTTCATGTAGGACTTCCGACCACAGGGAGTAGAGTTTAGGTCCCAGCCACCTACAGCGAGATCGCCTCTTGGGCAGGACACAGAAACGGAAGGAATGAGAGCAAGTCTAGCGACTTTTGACAGAACAGTTTGTAGTGAGATTAGAGTACAGTAGATGGCGCCACCGTACAAGTACGATATTGCACATAGATGGGTGAGAGAATTTCAGGGAGGACATAGGAAAGGATACCCATTTAACCAGTGGGTCCAGCCTGGGGGCCGTCACTTAACGTGCTCGTCCGATGCACGGCGGATATTCAGCGATTGTTAGTAAATCACGCCATTTCTGAAAGATCAGCCCAGGCTAGAACCTGGGGACCCAGCATCGATAGTCTGAAACACTAACCACTAAGCCATCCGCGGCGGAAATGAAAAATCCAGCTGGCGAAGCGCTTTTATACGCCGCACTCATCAGCGCTCTCTACCGGCTCAACGCGGCATTACCGCACACACATTCCTATACAAAATCTGCTTATTTAGGTCTCCTCTACCTGCCTTTACATTTTTGGCATATAGTTTTGAACCACCCTGTATAATCCATGAAAAAAGATATGTAAGTCATAAAAGTAAATATATATTTACTAAACTTGCTGCAATGATAGTACGTATATTTCGACTGTTTAGTTTTTCAAAAACAATATGATCTTTTTATTATTATTACATACACGGACGAGTCACATTATTGTGACCACCAGCTAATATCCAGAGTAACCGCCGTGTGCATCGCGGACAACAGCTAGACGAACTGGGAGTGACTCAATAAGGTGCTGGAAGGTGTTCACAGGTATGTGGAGCCATGCTGACTGCAGTGCATCTGACAGCTGCTGGAGGGTGCGTGGCGGAGGATCCATAGAGCGAGCAACACGATCGAAGTGGTCCCACAGATGCTAAATTGGGTTTAGTATAGGGAATTAGGGGGCCAAGGAAGTACTTTCAAGTCTTCATCGTGCTCTTCCAACCACTCTCGGACATTTCTAGCTGTGTGACACGTCCGGTTGTCGTTCTGGAAGATCCCATCCGCCCCAGGGAAGAAAATCAGCATGTATGGGTGTACGTAGTCTGCAAGGATGGATTCATAATGAATTCGATCAGCAGTGCCTTCCACAGGTGTGAGTAGACCCAGGGAATGCCACGAAAACATTCCTCAGACAATAACGCTGCACCCACCAGCATGTGTTCTTCCGGCAAGGGTTGACGAGTGTTCGTTCTCCGATGTTTCTCGCCATATGCGCCAACGTCCATCCGTTCGATGAAGCAGAAAACGTGACTCATCGGAGAAGGCAATCCTTTGCCAATCACCGGAGATCTAAATCCGATACTGCCGTGCAAATGTAAGCCCTTTTTTGTCGACGCACCTTCGTTACCACAGGTGCAGCGACCATCCATCTGCATCAGAGCCCCATACAAAGCCGTGTTCGCTGAACTGTCGTTTTAGACACACTTCCGACAGCCCCCTGGTTCATTCGGCCAATGAGTTGCTCCACTGTAGCGTGTTTATCGGCCCTCATGCACCTTTGCAGCCGACGTTCACCTCTCACATCAATGGCACGTGGTGCTCCGCGGTTTCCACGTTGTTTATTCGCAATGGCGCCATTTCTCCAATCACGCTACACTTTAACCACAGCATCACGCGAACAGTTCACAAATTGAGCTTTTTCAGAAATACTGCTACCCTTGGCCCGAAAGCCGATAATGATCCCTTTCTGCAAATCTGATAAATCGCTCCTTTTACCCATGAAAGCAGCGAGTGATATATTTTCAGAATGCCTACACAGCACACCTTATATACCCTCCAAGCCAGCTCACGACACGTACCTTCTTTCATTGGCTGCGCGTTGTAGACGTCAAAAGTAGGAGGTGATCACAATAATGTGGTTCCACTGTGTATTATTCAGATTTATACGAACGTAAGAAACGACCTTAACACCGATTAAACGTGATGTAGCTACTAAAATTCATCTGCGCATGCACAAGCTAAAATCTAACCTGAATAGGAAGAAACGCTGAATCGCAGGTTTGGTATAGGTATTGATAGCTTCTGCTTTGGGATATCAACAGGTTACATCCCACCGTGGTATACATCTTTTTAAAGCTCTCGTCAATAGCAGGTACTCCAGTCGAAAGGAAGCCGAATTTTGTTACGAAGGGCAGTTTTCTTAGCATCAAGATGCATTTTTGTAATGGCTTTTATCACTTTTATCATAAGGTTTTCGTAATTTTTGCAGATTTTAATGAGATATTGTTAATACAAATTTTGAAGATGACAATCCGATTTTTGGCGTAAATGTGACAAGAATGGTAAGTCAGATAATATCCGAAAACTTGAAAATTTCATCGTCCTGGAGCGGGACTCGAACCCGCGTCTCCCAGAAAGCGCCCGGGTATGCTAACCACTGCACCACCCAGAACGACCAAGTTTCAAGTTTCCGATCAATTTGAATATAACCATCACAGGATTCACTAGTCGAAGCAATCGGCATTCATGTTTAGCGAATCTGGAGGTTAAGAATCTTATCCCGTGTTTGCCCGGAGAAGCAGATAAACATTTACGCCAAAAATCGGATTGTCATCTTCAAAATTTGCATTATATGGCGTAATCCCGTACTTCTTATGAGATATTGTTAAGTTTATACAAAACATGATGAAATAATATTCGTTGATAGTTTAGTATAATATATTGTTAAATAACAAAGAAATTTAGCATAATGTATTATTAAGAGACGGCAATGGTTAATAGTGAATCTTACCTCGACAGGCTGATGTGACAGCGGCATTAGGTGAGGTATCGCGTGCAATAAGGCACTCGATATCCACACCAAAAAAAAAAGGCAGAAAAAAGGTAAAGAAAATTTTGTAAAAAATTTTGCCCTGTTCCTATGCTGCTCTTGGTTAGCACGAAGGTTTCCTACTAGCGTTGGCAACCGTGGCAACCAAGAAAATGCAACACCAGAATTAAATGTTTGATGAAAAACTTTCCGCAAAGCCCGTATCGCGATTGGACGTGTATGCCTGGATTTAACTCCAGCACGTCCCAATCTACCGAAAAGTCACAGCAACGCACGCACACACACAAGAAAAATATAGCCAACGTTCAGCTGAACGCACAATTGACATTTAATATGAACTAATACATACTGACATTTCCTGTAGTTGACATTTAATATGCACTAAACATATCCGTGGAGTGGCGCAAAAATCCATTCCGATAGGAATATTGCGGGCTGCTCTATCGGCAGCATGATTATGCACACTGATTGATTTAAACACTTACACGCAAGCTGTGTTCCATGCTAAGATTCTATTATCCTTTATACTGCAAATGCATGATGAATTCCAAAAATAACCGCAAAAACAGCATATATGAGAGAATACAGAGAATACTTAAAAACATTAAAAATGCACATCAAAAACGAGAATATTGTACGAGCGTGTGTACCACTGATATTTACATGTAGATTAAAATAACTGCCGTACTTTAATCATAAGTTACTATATCTATGCAACTATACACACCCCGCACAGGCTTGAGGACAAAATTAGCGAGGAAGACTTGAATGGGCAAATTCTGTACACATTTTTTCACAATTGATGCGTTCCCAACGATGAAAATTTGAACATCGATTAAAATAACGTCATATTATAACATCGAATATTTAATATTTTCTAAAATATAACCATAATTATATTAAAAATCAATAATTTTTCCTTTGTTGGTGTCGAAACCAGAAAAAAGATGGCGCGACCTGTACATTGATGACGTCAGTAGACAAACAAATGTAGGATTGCTTAATTATGGTCATGTTTTAGAAAATATTAAGTATTCCAAGTTATAATGTGAAGTTATTTTAATCGATGTTCAAATTTTCATCCTTAGAAACGCATTAATTATGAAGAAAATGTGTACAGAAGTTTCCCATTGGAAGTATAGGAAGCAAAATCCCTAGACGCCCACTTTAATGGACATTGCCACAAACACAGAAAAAACAACAACAAGCGAATGAAAATATAGCGTAATTATAAATACACTACACTGTGAACACTCAAGAGACGTATATAGCGAATTAAATCCTTTTATTTTTGTGGCGTAGTAAGTACAAAGATTTGCCAAGCTTTCTCACTCCACTAGGAGGCTTTTTCAAGGCAGTGGTAGAGGTGCATATATCTATATATATGTCTACCATTACGTTGGAAAAAAACACCCAATGGATTGCGAAAGCTTGGCGAATTTTTATACTTAACTATGCCATAAGAATAAACGGATTTAATACGTTATATGCGTCTCTTCAATACCGAAGGATTTCAAAGCCATTGTAACTGCTGATGGTTTCACCGAATCAAAGGCCTTTTCATAATCGATAAAAGCCATGCACAACGGAAGTTCATATTCCCTCGCTCTTTCAGTTAGTTCTCTCAGTACGTGGATATGATCTATAGTGCTGTAGCCAGTCCTGAATCCAGCTTGTTCTCTCGGTTGGGCCATGCCCAGTGTTACCTTCAAGCGGTGTGAAAGAACTTTAGTGAAGATTTTATAAACCACTGATAGGAGGCTGATAGGTCTGTAGTTCCTGAGATCCTCAATGTCACTTTTTTATGTAGCAGGATCATTGTAGCATTGTTCCAATCCTCAGGAATCTTCCCTTCATTAAGACATCGAGTGAAAACTTGGGCGAGTACTATTTCAATTTCTCCAAATGCTTCTTGTATGATGTCTACAGTAATTCCGTCTTCTCCAGGAGCTTTTCCCGCTTCATGTTCTTGATTGCATGCGCAAATTCTGCTGGGAGGACTGGATTAACTCTGGTACTGGTACCTTTCATGATGTCTGGAGTACATGTATCATTCTTTTTATATAGTTTGGAGTAGAAATCTTTCACTCTTGTCAAAATTTCGCCTCTATTTCTTGTTACAGAACCATCTTCTTTTCACATTAATATTATTAACGTCTATGAAAATGCTAGTGCAAAGATTCGGCTGTTTGAAAATACAGCACACATAAAAATTGGAAAGAGTGTGAGACAAGGTAACACCATATCTTCCAAGCTCTTTAATGCCACATTGGAAAATATCCTTCAATTACTGAACTGGAAAAACAAAGGGATAAAGACTAATGGAGATTATCTAACTCACCTTCGTTTTACTGATGACGTAGTCATTTTTGCAACTACCCCATCAGAGCTGCAGAGTAGGATCCAGGAACTTGCTGACAAGAGTAAAGAAGTGGGATTAAAAATGAACTTTCAGAAGACATAAGTGATGTACAATGCTTTTACAAGAAATGAAGATTTATCGATTGATGGAGAAAAGCTGGAGATAACAGATACGTACGTTTATCTTAGACAGCAGATATCAAGTGAGGATCACATTCATGAAGAAATTAATCGGCGTATAAAACTTGCCTGGAGAGCTTTTGGAAGAAACAGCATAATTTTCAAGAGCAATATGCCATTATGTCTTAAAAAAAAAAGTGTTTGATCAATGCATCCTTCCAGTGTTTACGTATGGTGCAGAGACATGAACCTTAACTAAAAGAGACATACAAAGGCTGCAGACAACTCAAAGAGGCATGGAGAGGGGCATGCTTGGTGTAACCAGGAGAGAGAAGAAGAGGAACTCGTGGATCTGAAAAATGACACGAGTGGAAGACATTATGATCAGAGCAAAATCCCTGAAATGGCAATGGGCTGGACATAGTGCCAGAAGGACAGACCATCGATGGATAGCCGAAATTTTTGATTGGATTCCAAGGGACAGGAAAAGACCCAGAAGAAGACCACATGGGAGATGGGTGGATGAAATTCGAAAGTATGCGGGAGTAACATGGAGGAGAGTGGCACAAGGCAAACCGTTGTGGAAGAGGCATGGAGAGGGGCATGCTTGGTGTAACCAGGAGAGAGAAGAAGAGGAACTCGTGGATCTGAAAAATGACACGAGTGGAAGACATTATGATCAGAGTAAAATCCCTGAAATGGCAATGGGCTGGACATAGTGCCAGAAGGACAGACCATCGATGGATAGCCGAAATTTTTGATTGGATTCCAAGGGACAGGAAAAGACCCAGAAGAAGACCACATGGGAGATGGGTGGATGAAATTCGAAAGTATGCGGGAAGTAACATGGAGGAGAGTGGCACAAGGCAAACCGTTGTGGAAGAGGCATGTAGAGGGGCATGCTTGGTGTAACCAGGAGAGAGAAGAAGAGGAACTCGTGGATCTGAAAAATAACACGAGTGGAAGACATTATGATCAGAGTAAAATCCCTGAAATGGCAATGGGCTGGACATAGTGCCAGAGGGACAGACCATCGATGGATAGCCGAAATTTTTGATTGGATTCCAAGGGACAGGAAAAGACCCAGAAGAAGACCACATGGGAGATGGGTGGATGAAATTCGAAAGTATGCGGGAGTAACATGGAGGAGAGTGGCACAAGGCAAACCGTTGTGGAAGAGGCTTGGAGAGACTTTCGTCCAGCAGTGGATTGATAATGATTGATGATGATGAGTCTCTTGAGTGAATGAAAATGTGTTGGAGGCCTTCAATCGCGTGCTCCGTTTCACAGGGCACAGAGTACTATACGCTCTTTCAACGTCCGATGGCACGTATTGGTTTATATCACACTATCTGTGACCAAATGTTCGAAGAACACCACATACCTTGTTAGGATTTAGGTTACCTTTAGTGGAGAGAACTGTCAAGGGAGCTCATGCCCTTAATCCGCGGACATCATGTCACACTTATACACAATATCGGTCGAGAAGCCCCATGTCCGAGGGACTGCGAGACTTCGTTCACTTTTGAGGGAACTATTCATAGCTCTGCTCTGTAGATTTGATACTTGCTTCGCTCCGGGGTGGGGTCCCCGTTGTGTCTTAAGCTCTGCAGTTGGCTCGCAGGTCCTCGTTCCATCCAGATGGCTGCTCCGTCTTTTGCGTGCTTGTGTAACCTTGTCAGTCGCCGAGAATGCCTGGACGCTTGTTTCTCCTCTGCTTGGGTTCTCTCTCTCTCTCTCTCCTCTGTTGTCTCGTCAAATGGTCTTCCTTTCACCACTTGAAGAGGGATTTATTACTTTGTTTTTAACTGTGGGTGGCATTTGGTTTTCCCTTATGCAGTTCAGTTCGCAGAATGCCGCCGTCAGGATGTCTCTTTCGAGCTTCAAGAGGGAATTTAGGGGTGTGTATACAGACTTTTTCGGAGAGAAATGCACGTGAAGATTGTCATAAATCCGACATAGAGGTGGTCTGTCGCAGCCATGTGGCTGTTCTCAGTTGTCGTTTGTTAGAAGGCCACGAACTGTGCACTTTCTCAGAAAATAGAAAATTTTAACAACAGCAGTGGTGAACAAATTAAAGGATCAATAACCGCAATTATTTATCCCCGATCAGTACTTCCTTGTGTTTACATCGTGACCAAAAAAAAAAAGTTATACACTGACGAAAAGTCCATAACATTAACTATTGTTGCGTCACTTCATGGGAAAGCATTCAAAAATCCTAATTCAACTAGTTTTGACTACTTCCGTTACCTATTTTCCTTATATCGATTTTTTTTTACTTCGGATTTACTTCACTGCTATCGGGAAAGATGCATAGCATCAAAAACCACATACAGAAAATGCGCGGCAATTCAAAGAAGGGTTAAGATACGTATGCTTGCTACGACCAAAGAAGCTAGGAAAAGGAACTCATGAATCAGTGAAATGACAGGAGTAGACAACTCCATAATCAAAGTAAAGACCTCAAGTGTCAATGAGCTGGACATATTGCTAAAAGTACTAACTGCAATTGTACAAGTGAAATATTAGACTGGATACCAAAGGGCCGAGAAAGACCAAGGAGCTGGGAGTTAGAAGAGATTGGCTCAAGAGAACTGTAGAAGAGACTTGGCGAGACCTTCACTTCTCATCTAGAAGTACAATGATAATGGTTAATGATCGGTTTCATGAAAGTGGAAAGCCAAATACAGGGTGTCCCACTCGTTACCGAACCCAGCATTTCTTTAATAATATTAACAGCAATGAAGATATTGCAACGAAATGTGAAGTGGACTTACCTCATTTCGTGCAAAATGTGATGACATCACAATATGTGTTGGAAGTGGCTACCGTTTGCGTCCAGACAGCATTGAAACCGGCGCACCATATTGTGGAAAGTCCTTGCCAGTACGTCCGCCGTCACTGCCAGAATTCCTTCAGTGATGTTTGCTTTAAAGGCATCTACATGGTTCGCAGTTTCTTTTGGTAAACTCTCCCTTTTAGAAATCCCCATAAAAATTAATCAGGAGGCGTCAGATCGGGCGAGCGCGGTGGCCATAGACCCTTCGAAATGACGCGGTCGCCAAAAAAAGAATTGAAATTCGGCCATACTGGTCTGTGATGTGTATGATGTTGCTTCATCATGCTCGTAATATCCAATGGAGTGTTCTTCGTCGTCCAATTGATTTACAAAGGTGTTGAAGATTTCTATATACGCAGCTGTTGTGATGGTTGTATAGAAGAAGATGGGACCAATTATGCGGCACCGGTTTATCCCACAGCAAACACCAATCTTCTGTGAATGAAGGGGTTCTTCGTGTATCGCGTTGGGATTTTCACTGGCCCAAATACGGGAATTTTGAGAATGTATCCGGACAGGTGAAACCACGCCTCATCCGAGAACCACGTGTAGTCCAGAATGCCCGGATTTTCCTGAAGAAACGTCTGAAACCATCGACAATATGTCACTCGTGTCACGTGGTCAGGCTCTTTCAGTTCGTGGACCACGGAGATACGGTACGAATGAAGCTTCGCTTTTTTCACAGCACGTTGACAAGTGCTTTTGGACAACCCTGTTTCCTCTGACAGTCGGCGAAGTGACTCCTGGGAGACGCAAGAAGTCGGCCCTTTACATTCTGAATCGTTTCCTCGGATATTTGTGGACGACCTCCTGCATGGTCGTCTAATAAAGTCCCCTTGGTTTCTAATTTCTTCGGCAATGCCCAAATGGTGGACTTGCTTGGCGGATGTCGGCCTGCAAACCTCTCCAGAAATTGCTGTTGACAAGACGTTATCGATTCTGTTTTCCAATAAGTGCGAAAAATAAACAGTCGCTCCGCTAGAGTATACAGATACATTTTCACACGTACGCGAACAGCCAGGAGCATGAGCACTCACTATGAACAACCGTATTGTGTAGACACGCTCAGCAAAATGGCATAACAAAGCAGCAGAGAGGCGCGTCCGGCTGGCTGGTGGACTGATCCTCAGTGGCGCCACACTTAGGAATGTATCTTCCATTAAGGAGCACTCCGGCTGGCTGACGGACAGCGCCGGATTTAATGCTGTCTGGGCGCAAATGGTGGCCACTTCCATCACATGTTGTGACGTCATCACATTTAGCACGAAATGAGGTAAGTCCGGTTGAAATTTCGTTGAAATATCTTCATTGGTGTTAATATTATTAAAGAAATGCCGGGTTCGGTAGCGAGTGGGACACCCTGTATGATTTTTACAAAATATGAGTCACGGCTTTAAAAACAGTACACTCTAGCGAGCATATTATTTTATTTAATTGTTCGAATATTTGAATGTTTCCTGCAATAAATGCTGCAATGCTTTGGGAGAAGAAATAAACCTAAAGAGTTTCAAACTGATGCATACAAATCATAGATTGTAAACATGAAATTCCTCTCGGTTTGGCAAAAATTTTAATTTTTGCACTAAGATTTTTCCACACACACACACACATATTGCAATGCTGCGCAGTGGTCTTTAGATTATGATAAACTCGTCATGTGTTTGTTCGAATACGAAGGCTTAACTACACAGGGAAACCGGAATAGCTAATCATTGCCAAAAGACAACCCCTGCGGAAAGTTAATGATACATTACTAATGCGGAAAATTACTTACTGCATTAAATAATTATTAGGTCAATTAATTTAATAAATTCACATTGGCAAAGTGTAATTTTTTTGCACCACGTATATATGGGTCCACCAGCAAAATTCAAACAGTTCTTAAATTAATTGCTTTTCTTTTACACTACCTGGGAAACCAAATTTGATATGCAATCGCAAATAAATCTTCGTGAAAACTCCTCTCAACAATATTAAAGAATACTATGACCTCCGCTTTTAAGCCACGCGCTTCTGATTGCTCTTTTCAATCGTTATAAGTATTAAAAGCTGCGACTGTTTTCAAATCCGCAGATATGTATACTTAGTGTTGTTCTGCTGAATACTCTACAGAAATAAAAATGTTCCGTGTCCTCTCCTGAGAAATTTCGTTATTTACAAAATCATGATTCTAAAAAATGTGAATATAGAAATTGATATTTTGAAATACGTACATATATTTACAGTATCTTAACACATGTATCAATAAAGCAGAAAAGTAGTTTATTATTACATGCAATTCAAGATAAGCTTATTGGTTTAGCGAGTTTAGCAAAACTCCATGTATGCCTTTAGTAGAGGAATTATAAATTTGAAATAAAACGCGTACATTTATCAAAACACTTTTTCAATGCTGATTGTTGACAAAAGTTTCTAACACGATTTTGCAATTAAGATTTATGTTTGGAAACCTTCTCTTAAGCTCTGCGGACACATTATTTTTGTTCCAACGTTTTTCTAAGAATTTGGAGGGTCTGAGGTGCCTCTTTTGCTATTACTTTTTCATCCATATTAGCAAGTTCGTTCGGTGCAACTTCCGTTCCTCCTACTGATTTCTGAATTTCTTTAGCGATTTCATCACCTGTTTTTTTTTCAAAAGTGGCACGTGTTCGTATTAATTCAACTTTCAAGCAACTTATCAAAAGTGTACCTTTGGTTTTATTCCTACGTGTTCCTTATATAAGATCACTTCTTTTGAAAAATTCCATGTGTGCCTTTATAATTCCACGTATGCCTTTTTTTAAATTCCATGTTTGCTTTACGGAAGCAGAAGTGCAGATTTTATCCTATTTTTCCAGGTAGTGGAAAGTTAAGCAGAGATCTTAGAGGTGGAAATCGCGTCAAGTAGAGATCTTTTTGGAGATTTAGCCTTTGTTGGACGCAATTGGCATAGAAGAGGTATATAAGACGTTCGGCGCAGAAGAGGTATAACATCTTTGTTGGACGCAATTGGCGCAGATGTGGTGTAAGATCTTTGTCGGAAGCAATTGGCGTAGAAGAGGTATAAGATCTTTGTTGGACGCAATTGCATGGCGTAGAAGAGGTATAAGTTCCTTGTTGGAGGCAATTGGTGTAGAAGAGGTATAAAATCTTTGTTTGGCGCTATCAGTCCAACAAAGATACTATACCTCTCCTACGTTAATTGGATCCAAAATGTTTTGACTAATGTTCTTCCTTTAATTTGTTATAAAGCTTTTAACTATCCCTTTGTTGAGGGTCTGGGTAATCGGAGTCGTATTTGGGGAAAAGACCAGGTTTATGTTTATTAACTGCATTTGGAGATGAGCTAAGGAACGTTCTGACACGTACACGACTTTCCTTTCTCTCGAAAATCTTTTATGGCATTTCAAAGTGACCGTGCCATGCCACATCTAGAAATTATTAGAAAGGGAAGGGATCGCAGTTATGTCGACTCTTTAGCTTACTATGAAAACAAAACCCATACCAAGCGGCATACTGGATACCAGTGTTCTGGCTTGATTTATCATAAAGTGCTCAGTCAATCCCAGGTTATAAATCATTGCATTTTTTTTCAAAATATGCTTAAGAAATGTGGAACAGTAATAATAGGACTCTATGTGTAACTGTTTGACGATTACTGTAATCGGCTTGAGCAAATAATTTCCAAATATACAATGAAAGACTGGCGTGAATCCTGCAAGTGAACAGACTGGCAATGAACCTGCAAATTAATGCAGAATTCAACATCGGTGCACCATGTTTCAGAGAAAGTTGCTAATAGCCCACAACAGCTGACAACCATGTCACCGTTCACCTTTGACCCATTCTGACCCACAAGCTGTTTCGTCCGGAGGATCGCCGATCGCTAGAAGTTTTTGCATCTGCACCCTTCGATAAATCCCTGTTGCTGTTGTGCGTGACAAGCACGAAAGGACGGCCATTTGGAACATGCCCGAACCGGCACGCGTGGCGCCAACGATCATTCCATGTCCAAAATCTGTCAGATCACTTTTTTACCCATTCTGACTCCCAATCAAAAGCTAACTGATGCTTGACTTGCTGGCCTGCTTAATTTGTACAGAACACGACAGTCACGCGCCAATTTATGTATTAGCGTGCACCACTTATGTGAAAAAGACAGGTATTCCTAATAAATTGGCGTCTCAGTGCAATCTGTAGTATGTCAGGGTTCCCACTTAAGGAAAGAAGAAGTATTAAAAAATAACTTTCAAGCGAATTGTGAAAACACAAGTTTGTCCGCGACGCACATCGAATACGTGTCCCCCTCGCTCCGGAGTAAGTCGGTCTCCCAACTGAGCTACGGGGACAGAATGTCTCACTGCAGGTTTGTCGTCTTGACATATGTTTTCACCTTTATAGTACGTCACAAAATCCTTGTGACGAGTAGTTATTTGTTCTAAAACAAACCAATAATCCCCACCACAGAGATTGTCTTTTCAAGCAGACATCAATTCTTCAGTCACAGAATAATTACAACACGCTAACGTTCACACCATGAAGTTGAAGCTGCAGACCACTTACATTATGAATAGTAGTATAAATCATAATACATTATAAGCTACAAAAAGTATACAATAACGTAAGCTAACGTGAAATTCAATAAACTAGGCTGTCGTAAAGCTTCGTAACAGAAAGGCAGCATGAGACTATCTCATCTATCTTTCTTATCTCTGTGATACGAGACGTGTTCAATGAGTAATGCCTCCGAGCAGCTGTATGACTTATTGGCTAGCAACCAGTCAGACGGCAAACCATTCTTTGTTCCATTAGCTTCATTTTACTGCGTAATAGACTAACTCCGTACATCTATTTGTTCGTATTTAATTGTATCTTAAATGGATGATACTTTTTCAACTGTGTCGACGGGTGTTAAACAACGATCAGTTACAGAGATTTTAGCTCGCAAAAATGTACTCTCCGAAGAAATTCACGCACGATTAGAGGCAGTTTATGATTCTGGAACTTTGGGCATAAGCACTGTTCGTCGTTGGGTAAGAAAATCAAAGGACAGTGGAGGGATGTTGACCGTAAAGGATGAGCCGTGGAATGGGATGCCCGTAATCACAACTTGTCACGTAAAAAATCGATGAGCTCATCAGGGAAAATCGAAGAATAACTTAGAGAACCATAGCAGGTAAGTTGAACATTATTTTAGGTAGTGTCAATGATATTATTAACGTTGTAGAACACAACAAAGTGTCTGCTCGTTGGATACAGCGAAACCTAACGACTGAATTGAAGAAATCAAAACTTGAAACATGAAAAAGGCTGCTTGCTCCAATGAAAAATATGGTAGTGATTTTCTACAAAGCATTGTGATTGGTGATGAGAGTTGGGTTTACCATTATGAGCCAGAAATGAAAAATCAAACGCTAGAACACCTACACACATGTTCTCATCGAGCGAAGAAATTAAAAACTCAAATTTCTGCCGGTATGCGCATGCTCACTATGTTCTGAGAATATAGAGGTATTATTCATCAGAAGTACATGGTCAAAGGTACGACTTTCAACTATGAGAGATACGTGCATACTTTAATAAAGTTAAAGCAAAGAATAAACCGCGTGTGTGGGGTGAAAAAGACAATGATTATGAAACACGACAACTCCAAACCCCACGCCAGTGCTTTCACTTCAGAGGACATACAGAATTTCGGGTTCGAAGTTCTTGAACATCCTACCTACACAGCCCAGATTTGGCACCGTCCGACTTCTGGTTGTTTTCTGCTCTTAAGGTAGGGCAGGGATTTTAGGTGGAACTATGTTTCCAGTGGTAAAACTTCTGTACATATTTTCTTCGCAAGTAATGTATTCCCAAGGATGAAAATTTGCACATGGATAAAACTCACTTTAAGTTATAGCATGGGATACTTAATACTTCCTAAAACATAACCATAATTACATTAAAAACCAATCATTTTTCTTTCAGTAACGTTCAGACCTGTTAACAGATGGCGCGACCTGTACATCAATGAAGTCAGTAGACAAACAAATGTTGGATTGCTTAATTATGGTTATGTTTTAGCAAGTATTAAGTATCCCATGCTATAACTTAAAGTTAGTTTTATCGATGTGCAAATTTTCATCCTTGGGAATACATTAATTGCGAATAAAGGATGTAAAGAAGTTTTACCATTGGAAATATAAGGCAGAGATTTTAGGTGGAACTACCTTAAGAGACATCTGAAAGGAATACAGTTCAGCTGTCCCGATGATGTTCAAGCCGCTACGAGAAAATGATTTCGAGAAGAACCTGAAGATGTGGTTTTTTTTTTTTTTTTTTACAGAGACGGGTTTAACAAGCCTGTTAAACACTATCGTACATCTGTAACGCGCGTGAGAGGGACTATATAGAAAAATAAAATATTCAAATTAAAGTAGAAATTCTGAGCTTTTTTTTTTTTTTTTTTTTTTTTTTGGAGGTTTAACGACCACCGTGAGCAACTCAATGGGCTATAAGCAGTCGCCCGTCCCTAATTTAGGGTCACTGGTTCCAGGGAAGGGAGAGAGCCAGTGCCGTAAGACAAACACAACACCCATGCCTGACCGGGATTCGAACCCAGACCCCTTACGGACGAATGATCATAGGCCAACGCCTTAGACCACTGCGCCACCGGGGCGGCTCTGAGCTTTGTTCTTGTTTTATTTCAAACTGATCCCTTGCCATTGGGCTTGTATATAAATATCAAGGCATTACTTTCTGAACAACCTCAGTAGTTCTCACACCTAACACACTTTTTCTACATAGTCCTGGGGTTTTTTTTTCAATTCTGCTTGACTTGACTGTCTTTCAGGGTGATCTAAAAAGATAAACTCTTTTTATTGTAAAAAACAACGATTATTTTTTTTTTTTTTTTTTTTTCGGTGGCAAATGAAATTTCTACGAAACTTGAAAACCCACATTTTGCGTTGTGTTCCAGTAAACCACATGTACGAGGTCCGTTCAAGAAAGTCTTGCGCGGAAATCTATAAACATGTATGTACGAACGTGAACTACATATGGCTGTTGTCGTTTTCAAAGTAGTCACCTCCGGAGGCAATGTCACTGATGATCAAACGTCGCTGTCACTCCTCGAAGATGTGCTGGAAGCCATCTTTCTGCGTCCCTTTCACAGCTGCCTCTGAAGCACTGAATCCCTCTTCTGTTGAAGTAAACCTACGACCTCGCAAGTTCTTTTGAGATTTGGAAAAGGGAAAAAGTCACGGGGTGCTAAATCTGGACCGTATGGAGGGTGTGGAACCGTTCCAGTATCTGTTTTTAGCCAAGAAGATAGTGACTTTCTGGGTCATGTGTGGAAGAGAGTTTTCATGGTGGAGTTTCTAAACATTTTGGTGAAGGTGTGAATACTTATTACGGATATGTGCGATCAGCTTTGTCAAAACAGACACGGAATAAACCGCATTAACTGTGGTATTCGGCGGCACGACATTCTGGTACACCATTCCTTGGTAATCAAAGAAAAGGATAACCATAACCTTTCCGTCAGACTTTTCACATCTTACCTTTTTTGACTTTGGAGATAACGGAGTTTTCTATACATAGTTCTGTTGTTTGCCTTTTAGATCGTAGTGATAAAGAAAAGTTCCGTCACCCGTAATTGTTCTTTTTTTTTTTTTTTGATTGGAGGTTTAACGACTACCGTGAGCAAGTCAATGGGCTATAAGCAGTCGCCCGTCCCTAATTTAGGGTCACTGGTTCCAGGGAAGGGAGAGAGCCAGTGCCGTAAGACAAACACAACATCTATGCCTGACCGGGATTCGAACCCGGACCCTTACGGACGAATGATCAGAGGCCAACGCCTTAGACCACTGCGCCACCGGGGCGGCTCACCCGTAATCACCGTCTTCGGGTAGTCCTGATTTGAAGCAATTAAAAATTCGCACATATCGACACGCTCTTGGTTTTGTTCAGGCGTCAGCAGCCGAGGAATCCATCTTGCACTGACTAGCATCATGTGTGGCTTCTCACTGAGGATAGTGTGGGCACTTCCAATTCAAATTCGTCTCCCTGCGAGCAGACGATCCACACGAATAATCGTGGCTGCAATGACTACCGCCTAATCAGTAATGACTGTTGGCGACACAAACCACGTTGTTTCTGAAACGATTCTATGCCTTCGCGAAATTCTTTTAACCACCAATATGCTGTACAATGTCGCATCACTCTCTCACCATGTGCCTATACCAACATTTCATATGTTTTTCTTATTCGTTTTCCTTGAACGAACTCAGAACTCTTCAAAGCTGCACAATGTTCAACTGTGATATCCGTGCCTCGACCGAGAGGCGGGAGGAAACAGACGCTTCTTCACAGCGTTCTACTCAAGTTCAAAGTTTTCTTGAACAGGCCTCGTACTTCTTTCTTTCAAGTCTTTCTTGAACAGGCCTCGTACTTCCTTCTTTCAAGTCTTTCTTGAACAAGCCTCGTACTTCCTTCTTTCAAGTCTTTCTTGAACAGGCCTCGTACTTCTTTCTTTCAAGTCTTTCTTGAACAGGCCTCGTACTTCCTTCTTTCAAGTCTTTCTTGAACAAGCCTCGTACTTCTCTCTGTCGAGTCTTTCTTGATCAGGCCTCGTACTTCTTTCTTTCAAGTCTTTCTTGAACAGGCCTCGTACTTCTCTCTGTCGAGTCTTTCTTGATCAGAACTCGTACTTCTTTCTTTCAAGTCTTTCTTGAACAGGCTTCGTACTTCTGTCTTTCAAGTCTTTCTTGAACAGGCCTCGTACTTCTGTCTTTCAAGTCTTTCTTGAACAGGCCTCGTACTCCTTTCTTTCAAGTCTTGCTTGAACAAGCCACGTACTTTTTTCTTTCAAGTATTTCTTGAACAGGCCTTGCACTTTCACCGTTACAAGTTTTCCTGCGCTGTAAATGTTTCTTTAATTTTATCTAATACGAATGTCCGAATATTGTTTTATTATTATCACTATTATTATTGTTATTATTATTATTTTTTTTTTTGCGGCATGCCTAAATGTGTCGAATTTTATGCTCCAAAACTCAGATTAAGCGATTCTGGGCTTCACATCACACTGAGATGCTGGCGTCGGCGCCACACGTCACATAAATGTGTTTGATTGTCTGAGGCTCATTTACGCGATAGAATTTGCGTCGCGTTCTGAATCTCAGGCAGGATTTATTATGATGGGTGGGCGGATGTCATTTGGATGCGTTTGGGAGCTCGTTGTCGCAGAAGGGGTTGTTGTTTACTGTAGAAGTTGCTCTCCATCAAGAACAACGAAGAATTATGCTGCCGCGTAAAGAATTCCTGAGTAATATGAGTGAAATTATTTGCAGTCTAAATACCGTAAGAGAAATTTCTTCTTTTCCTAATTAAACAGAAGAGGAAAACTTTCTTCCCTTCCTGTTAATTTCTCCGTGGTCTTGAGGTGAATATGATATGTATTGCAAAAGATGAAGGAACAGGCGACATCCAGTTTCTGTTCATCGCAAATTCATGTTACAATTTTGCTGACATCCTCATTAAAAGTAGTGACCGTATACATTTTAATGATAATCTTACGTTCATACAGCTGTTAATTTTACGGAAAGAATGTGTTTAATGGAGAGCTATATTTAGCATGTTTTGGCTACCAGATATATACTTATTATACCATAAATAATTACAATAAGTAACTACAATTAAATTTATATTTTTTACTAAACTCTGCCAGAGTCAAGTCTCAAATTATTTATCTCGGCGTTTAACAAATGAAAACCAAATTGTAAATCTCGTTATTTACAGCAGCAAGCACCTTTTTCCAGCTCATTTATGATATTCTATTTTCCCACCGTATAAGCTGAACATCTGGTGATTTTGCTCCCTATACTTCCAAATCTCCCCTATTTCCTCAGTAAAGAAAGATTTCCCATACATTAAAAATGGCTCACTAAGGAAAAACATCCAAACTTAGATTGCACAATTGGTGTTTTGTGCCGTTCCTGCCCAGCAGGACGCACATGAGATAAACGCAGATAGCAGTGAGAGCACATGTCCGCGTAGCTCAGTTGGGAGAACGACTTACTCCGGAGTGAGGGAATCCAGATTCGATGCCCGGCGCGGACAAACTTGTGCGTTATAGTTTTTTGCAAAAAATCAATAAATTTACTTTGATGTAGTGGTAAGAAAGAGTGGCGCCACCTGTAAACAAGTATCATAACTACATCGAAGTAAAGTTATTGATTTTTAACACAGTTCAGGAATGGGTTTTTTTTTTTTGCAAAAAAACACCGATTTTACAATCTCGGTTAGGATAATTCTTTATCTTGGGCCGATTTCGGTGTATGGAAAATCTTTCTTCGCTCAGGAAATAGGGTGAAAATTGTTTGTATCAGATGTACAGAGAGCAAATCACCAGACGCCCCCCCCCCCTTAAGCTTGGTGATATCCTTAGATGCATTCCGAATGTTTTGGAAATATCTTGAAATTAACAGACTGTTTCAAAGGTATGATTTTTAGTTATGTTCCATTCCAAACATTTCAATGGATTTCTGTGTAAGCTTATATGCGCTAAGCGTTCGATTTTACTTGCTTGCGACTCAGAATTCATCATTTAGCAACTATAAACCTTCTGATGTATTGAAGAAGCGGTATGGTTTTCAGTCATGTTCCTTTCCAAACATTTCAATGGATTTTTGCGTAAGCTTATATACGCTAAGCTTCCGATTTTACTTTCTTGCGACTCGGAATTCATCATTTAGCAACCATGCACTTTCTGACGTATTGAAGAAACGGTGTGATTTTTACTCATGTTCCTTTCCGAACATTTCAGTGGATTTCTGTATAAGCTTATATACGCAAAGCTTTCGATTTTACTTGCTTGCGACTCAGAATTCATCATATAGCAACGATACACCTTCTGATGTATTGAAGAAATAACTTTGTCTACAATTATTTGCTGTTTTGTGTGCAAAGAAAAAAATCTGAACCAGAAATTAAAAAAACAGAAATAAAATGTAAAGAAACAAGAATTTGGGGTAAAGAATGATCAGCAGTACTTTTTCTTGGGCCCTGCTTCGAGATATATAACACCAGTACTCATGTCAGTTCAAGTTATGTTTTGTGCTGCGATGTTCGTACAACCTTTTGTCTCCATTTTGTATATTGATTCATTGCGTAATTCAAAATGCTGACAAATATTGACTAAGAACAATTTTTAATTGCACAATATATAAGTACTTGATTCGGAGAGAGGTGATCATAAAATAGATAACGTGTAACAACAGTTTAGGTGCAAGTAGAGATGCCTCAGAAAACTTGAAAATTACATCGTCCTGGAACGCGAATCGAACCCGCCTCTCCTGATTTACGTTCTAGTATATTACCGTTACACCACCCAGAACAAGGAAACTCCAAACAACTGAGGATGCGTTTCGAACTCAAATAAAACGCTCCGCCGCCCGCAAATCAAATCATATACAGGGCTGGTGCTAGGGCGCTTGACGCCCTATAGGCAGGCAATCATCCTTGCGCCCCCAAAATTTATGTTATTCTTTGTGTGGCTAAACATATTGCATTTATCCAATAGTAATTTCAAGAAGTAAAAATATAGTAAATAGAAAGAAACTAATGGAATCTACCTCCATTTACTTACTTCCAATGTAAATTAAAATTAAATTAAAATTTCGTTTTGCGTTCTTTATTGTTCGCAAAATTACCAACACGTGTCTTCACGGGCAATTTCTTGTTCGCAATCGAACAAGAAATTAGCTAAGTTATCAATATAACGTAGCTAACCCAAAAAATATCTTTTCCGGATCCTCCGGTAAAAAAAAAAAAAGAAAAATAGAAAATATAAAGAAACAAGAATGTCAGAGGAATTAATATAGTAGTATGGTCTCTCTTACCCTTGGCCCTGTTATCATTAGAAAATAAGTCTGAATGTGACAGT
This sequence comes from Macrothele yani, assembly GCA_039090855.1. NCBI lineage: Eukaryota > Metazoa > Arthropoda > Arachnida > Araneae > Macrothelidae > Macrothele > Macrothele yani. The sequence continues at coordinate 65,009,302 of CM077028.1, read as the reverse complement.
TTCTACTCTTCTGTCAAGCCGACCTGTTGGCACAGTGGTCTAACTCTTGCTTCGGATTATTCGTCCAAGGTGGGTCTAGGTTCGAATCGCGGTGAGGTATGCATGTTGTGTTTGTCTTACGGCACTGGCACTCTCCCTCCCCTGCAACCAGTGGTTCGAAATTAGGAACGGGCGACTGCTTATGGCCCATCATATTGCTCAAGATGGTCGTTGAAACCACAACAGCAAACATTTCTTTTAAGGATGAAGAAGAGAAATTAGCATAACACCGGAACGAGCAGGCAGAACGGACCGAAATAACACACTCAGGAGATAGACTAGGGTCCAGTACGGTAGGAAATACGCATATATGCAGCATGACGTAGTGAGGGGGAGGAGGGTTGGAAGGGTATAAAGCACACGGGCGGTGTACGCTCAGAAATTCGGTGAAAGCTATTGCACGGTGTACATCGGTTTGAACGACGTCGAGTTGCTGTCACCGTGTGATATGGCCAACAGGCAATCCAGTAGACGACATCTGAATGACTTTACCCGAAGTCGCGTCATTTGAAAGTTGGAAGAAGGTCAAAGTGTGACTAGTGTAGCCGAGGAGTTCGGGATCGCTCACAGCATTGTTTCACGAGCTTGGAGAGCATTTCAAACGACAGGAACAGCTGTCCGAGAGTTTAGCAGTGGTCGTCCACGAGCAACCACGGCGGCGGACAGCCGGTATATTGTCCTACAGGCGAGAAAAAACAGACAGCAGACAGCGGGAGAAATCGCAAGGCACATGCAACGGACAACTTAACGCCCGTTATCGCGTTTTACCGTGGCCAGAAGGCTGCACAAAGGCGGTCTATTTGCACGTTGACCAATACGGCGTGTGCCATTAACGCCTGCTCATCGGAGACGGCGGTTTCTGTGGTGCCAGGAACACAAGAACTGGACACACCAGCAATGGGATCGTTCTCTTTACGGATGAGAGCCGAGTCAGTCTGACGAGCGATTCTGGACGTATACACATCTAGAGAGAGCAGGGAACACGCAATCACACCTCGAACATCATCGAAAGGGACCGGTCTGCAGGTGGAGGAGTTTTCGTTTGGGGCGGTATCATGCTTGGTAGCCGTACTGACCTCCACATCTTCCAAAGAGGTTCGGTCACTGGTGTCCCCTATTGTACCGAGGTTCTCCTGCCTCACGTGCGTCTGTTTAGAGGTGCTGTGGGTCCTGAGTTCCTCTTCATGGACGACAACGCTACACTTCATCGAACAGTGGCCGTCGCAAAGGTGTTGGAGAGAAGATATTCAACGCATGGATTGGCCCGCAAGGTCCCCGGACCTATATCCAATCGAACACGTGTGGGACCTTCTCGGGAGACGCTTGGCAGCACGTCACCAGCCGCCAGCAACGATTCCGCAGCTGTGATTGGCGCTACAAGAGGAATGGGCCGCGATGCTTCAACAGCTCCTTGACAACCTCGTCCTCAGCATGGACAGACGTTGTAAATCCTGCAACGCAGTCAGAGGTGATCATATCCACTACTAAAGACTGGATTTTTCTTGGTATCCGCCTGTCACATGGACGTTTCTGTCTTCTGTGCAGTTGTGCTCGAAGCTACCTTCTCAATAAAGTGCCTTTGTATCCTTTGGATTTCTTGTTTGGACGGTTTCGCTCACTTGTCCCATATTGTTACATCTCGAGGATCTTATGGTATGATTTGAGTCGATGTGGAGCACTTCTGCACGACGTTACGTTCAAAAAACCGTCTCGTCCTTAATTTTTACACGCCAGTGTATTTGTGATAGAAGTGGTCTTGATATTTCCATCGAAAGCAGGATTTATATAAAATGCATTGCCGCCATCAGGTATCGCATGACTTTCCTGCTGCATAGGAGCGGACCTGGTTGATGGCAGTTTTTGGACAGAGGCGTACTTTCTCATCGGCTTCTCATTTACAGCACACTGACTTACCTACTCTATAAGCGTAGGTCTCAGTTTTTCACTTACTCAAGGAATATAAGAATTCGCAAGTTATATAGAATATCAAAAAGGCAACAGAAAATAAACTGTTTGTTTTTATTCTTTTTTTCCCTATTAATTGACTCATTTTATTTTATCAACTCTAAACCTTGGCGCCTCCTAAATTTCGGCGCCCTAGGCAGCCGCCTAGTTCGCCTAGTGGTTCAACCGGCCCTGATCATATATGATCCTTCACCTTTGCGATGCGTGAGCAGAAGGCGAATTCCGTGAAGAAATAAGTCTTCAGAAATAACTGAAGTCAAACACATAATCATGCAAGTAAACATTCTTCAGAAAACTTGAAAGTGTTCTGTGGCATGCCTACTTGCATGATTTTTTTGGCATCCATCTGCCCGTAGTATCTATTTGACGAACATTTTAGGTGTTTCTTTTCTAAAAAAATGAATCTTAAGAATATACAAGATACAAGAATGCATTATTTTTTGTGAAAGAGAAAATGTTCCAGAAATTTTGCGCTGAGAATGATAGATACAGTTCTGATAATTAAGTTTTATTTCAAAAGCTAGAGGAGATGTGAATGGCTTTTCACAGATACGAAATTGGGTTGCTGCAAATGAAACTTCCCAGAGTTTCTATAAATAGCTACCACGTGTGTGAAGAACAAGGTTCAGGCGTGATTTGTTTGGACGTAACGTGGCTTGCAAAGGAAACATACAGACGCCGGATTTGAGAGTCATCTTCCTGTATGAATTTAAAATGGGTCATTCTGCGGGAATCGCCCCTCGAAACGTTAACAAAACGTTTGGGGATAACACAGCCAACGAAAGAACCATTCGGCGATGGTTTGTGAAGTTTCGAAGCGGAGATACGAGCCTGCAAAACGAAGCACGTGGTTACCAACGTGTTCCTGACGATATTCTGTTACGTGTGGTTGAAGCGGACCCCCGAAGAACGTGTAATGAGATAGCGACAGAGGTAGGTGTGTCAACCACACGACAGTTGTTCGGCGTCTGGCTGTGCTGGGTAAGGTAAAAAAGCCGGACATATGGTTGCCGCATGAGTTGACAACTGCCAACAAGACTAGGCGTTTGGAAGTCTGCACGTCGCTGCTTTGCCAGAAATAAACAGGAGCCTCTACTGCATCGTGTCGTCGTCACCTGCGACACGAAGTGGGTCCTTTATGATAATTAGAAACGATCTTCACAATGGTCAAGCAAGGCACAGCCTGCTGGACGGTATCCTAAGCCACCCCTACACACCAAGAAGATGATGTTCCTTGTCTGGTAGTCCAGAGCCGGGATAATTCATCGGAGTTTCTTGTCACGAGTCCAGACCACCACTGCAGAATGTTATTGTGCTGAATTTCAGCAGAAACAACCGGCTTTGGTCAACAGACATGGTGCTCTTCTGCTCCAGGACAACGCTCTCATGTCACACAACAAACGATGATGACACTAAGTGCCTTGGGCTATGAAGCACTGCTTCATCCTGCCTATTTCCCGGACTTGTCTTCGACAGACTATCATCTATATCGTCGCCTGGATCACTTCCTGTCAGGGAAAGAGTTCACGACAGAAAATGAGGTTCAGCGTGCAGTTGATGACTTCTTCGGGTCCCAGCCGCGAAGACGTTCTTGCCGGACAGATGGCAACTATGTGTCGATTCCGAGGGGGATTATTTTGCCTAGGTAAGTTGTCCTACTTTTCCGTTCTCGCCGTCCACGTGTACTGTGGACCTTTGCCGGACCTTTCATTCGCACCAATCGAATGCTTGAGTGCACCTAATAATGTGGTTATCGAGGCTACGAGCATAATGTTATGTACCGGGTTAGTCAAAATGATGTTCCCGATTCCAATGCTTTTCCCCACGACATGTAATGAGTATTTTTAGTTGCGAGATGTGTACTTTAGAAAGTAATCTCCCCAAATTTCAATACCCCGCTATCGATGGAGCGGGTGATCGGTAGATGGCGTGATAGGTTAGGCAGAAGGAACAAGTCATACAATGGCGGCAAGCGGACAACAGAAAGCATTTTGTGTTCTCGAGTTTCATACAAACAAATTAGTTGTGACTGCTCAGTGGCATTCTCGGACTGAATTTGGGATAGAGCCACCCAGTGGTAAGTCAATTCGTAATTGGTATTCACAATTTAAAGACACGGGCTGCATTTGCAAGGGAAAATCTGCTGGACGTCCGTCGATAGGAAACGACGTAGTGGAGCGTATTCGGGTAAGTTACTAAGGACCCCTCAGAAATCCACTTATAGAGCAGGTCGAGAACTTGGTGTCTCATAGAAAACTCTATTGCGAGTTATAAGGAAACGTTTGCACGTGCAACCGTATCGTCTGCAGTTTATTCAAAAGCTGAAGAGGGATGACCGCCACCTGCGAACGACTTTCTGTGAAAGATTTTTTGCTCTAATGGAGGATGACGGTCTCTCTGTAAAGTTAGTTTTTAGTGACGAAGCAACATTTCAGGGAAGGTGAACAGGCACAGCGTGAGAATTTGGGGCACTGAAAATCCCCATGCAATCTTGCAGCAGGAGCGTGCTTCCCCAAAAGTCAATGTAGTTTGTGCAATTACTCATGGAAAGGTGTATGGGTCCCTCTTCTTTGCTGAAGCCACTGTGACAGGAATTACCTATCTCGACATGCTCGAACAATGGTTTCTCCCACAGCTAGAAGAAGACATTGATGACTTCATTTTTCAACTCGATGGTGCTCCACCGCATTTCCATAAGGTGGTTTGGCGCCACCTCAATGACAGGCTACCAAAACGATGGATGGGCCGTTCAGCTCAGGGGGATTTTTTTTTTTTTGATTGGAGGTTTAACGACCACCGTGGGCAACTCAGCTGGCTATGAGCAGTCGCCCGTCCCTAATTTAAGGCTACTGGCACCAGGGAAGGGAGAGAGCCAATGCCGTAAGACAAACAAAACATCCATGCCTCATCGGGATTCGAACCCGGACCCATTTTGAAGGAATAATCAGAAGCCATACTTAGATATACTGCACCACTGGGGTCGCCCTGGGGGGGTGAAGAACTGCTGCGTTGGCCACCACGATCCCCAGACCTCACTCGTGTGATTTTTCTTGTGGGGTTTTATAAAGGATCGTGTCAATGTACCACCATTTGCAACGATGCTGATTGATTTGAAAGCTCGCATCACAGCAGCCAAAACAGAAATTGACACCAACATGCTACAAAGAGTTTGGCAGAAACTTGATTACCGACTTGATGTGTGCCGTGTTACGTGCTTTTCAACAGTACTAGTTGTGTGTATCTGCTTTACGTTAAACATGAGTACCAAATCATTTAAATCGGGAACATCATTTTGACTTACCCTGTACATGGTGTTTGCAAATGTGTACGCATGCAACATGATCATTGAAATTTACTGTACTATTGAAATTGAACGTAGTGTAAATGTTTATATAATAACATAAAAAATTATGCATTTTTTTGTCCGTCACCGGAATTTAAAGTAGTAGTTTTTCTTAATTGAGTGATATATTTTTATTTCCAGCAAAATTCAGCAACTCATTAAAAATAATAGATGTTTTGTGACAGCTAAATATTTGCACATTTTTTGTAGATGCTCACAAGCGAAACTTGAAATGCTCATCATTATGACAATGCTTTTAATGATTTGCTTCCTTTTTCTTAGGTTCGAATCCAGGGTAAGGCATGGATGTGAAATGCTCGATATCCTGACTTACCTAAAGGAAAAAGTCAAGTGTGTATATATACACAAAAGTCGGAGCAGGTGGTTTTACCTACAATTAGTCAGTTAATCTTCTTTTCTGAAATCATTGAACTAGAGAAAAATTTATATCCTAAAATATCGGCTTATGCATTTCGTAAAATGCTGTCACGCAGTATCACGAGGGGGAGCGGAAAATGCATCTTTCCCCTGCACGTGGCTAAAAGCCATGTGCAATTTAATACCAGGCAGAAGTTAATAAGGTTTTTTATCTTCTGTGTTCGACCAGCAACATAATCCTTCTCGTAGGTAATTGAATTTGTCTGTTTTTAAAAGATAGATTACACGAATATTTTTGCACCAGACAGGTGTCTCAAATGTCCAATGTTTTTGAGGTTTCGCTGGCGTATACATACACTAGGTAGACAAAAGCATTCGAACACCTCCACATATGCAAATAAACATAAATTGCAGAATCAGACGAGCACACGCAGAGTCTGTTGGGTGTTGTACAGGAAGAGAGCATTGACACACCTGCCACAGAAACCTAGAATTATTCATTTCGAACTTTGCCCCCCCCCAAGGTGATATAAATTTGAAACGGGAAAATATTTTAAACTGAGATTTGAAGAAGACAGCATTGGCACATCTGTCAGACGGCACGGAGAGCTACAGAGTGATTAACTCGGGACTTTACACACCCCTTTCCCTCCAAAGCGCTATAATTTTGAAAAGGTGAAACATTTCAAGCTGAGATTTAAAAACGAGAGCTTTGGCACACCTGTCAGACGGCACAGAAAGCTACAGAGTGATTCACTCGGGACTGTACCCTCCCCCTTCCAAAGCGCTATAATTTTGAAAAGGTAAAACCTTTCAAGCTGAGATTTGAAGAATAGAGCATTGGCACACCTGTCAGGCAGCACAGAAAGCTACAGAGTGATTCACTCGGGACTTTAGCCCCCTTCCCCTACCCTCCAAAGCGCTATAATTTTGAAAAGGTAAAACATTTCAAGTTGAGATTTCAAGACGAAGAAAGCTTTGGCACACTTGTCAGACGGCACAGAAAGCTACAGAGTGATTCATTCGGGACTTAACCCCCATCCAAAGCGCTATAATTTTGAAAATGTAAAACATTTCAAGCTGAGATTTCAAGACAAAGAGAGCATTGGCACACCGGTCAGATGGCACAGAAAGCTACAGACTGATTCACTCGGGACTTTACACCCCCCCTCCTCTTCCAAAGCGCTATAATTTTGAAAAGGTAAAATATTTCAAGCTGAGATTTGAAGAAGAGAGCATCGGCACACCTGCCAGACGGCACAGAAAGCTACAGAGTGATTCACTCGCGACTTTACCCCCACCTCTTCCAAAGCGCTATAAATTTGAAAAGGTAAAACATTTCAAGCTGAGATTTGAAGAATAGAGCATTGGCACACCTGTCAGACGGCACAAAAAGCTACAGTGATTCACTCGGGACTTTAACCCCCCTCCTCCAAAGCGCTATAATTTTGAAAAGGTAAAGCATTTCAAGCTGAAATTTGAAGAATAGAGCATTGGCACACCTGTCAGACGGCACAAAAAGCTACAGTGATTCAGTCGGGACATTACCCCCCCCTCCTCCAAAGCGCTATAATTTTGAAAAGGTAAAATATTTCAAGCTGAGATTTGAAGAAGAGAGCATCGGCACATCTGCCAGACGGCACAGAAAGCTACAGAGTGATTCACTCGCGACTTTACCCCCCCCCCTCTTCCAAAGCGCTATAAATTTGAAAAGGTAAAATATTTCAAGCTGAGATTTGAAGAAGAGAGCATTGGCACACCTGGCAGACGGGGCACAGAAAGCTACAGAGTGATTCACTCGCGACTTTAGCCCCCTCCTCCAAAGCGCTATAATTTTGAAAAGGTAAAATATTTCAAGCTGAGATTTGAAGGAGAGAGCATTGGCACACCTGCCAGACGGCACAGAAAGCTACAGAGTGATTTATTCGGGACTTTACCCCCCCTCCTCCAAAGCGCTATAATTTTGAAAAGGTAAAATATTTCAAGCTGAGATTTGAAGAAGACAGCATTGGCACACCTGCCAGACAGCACAGAAAGCTACAGAGTGATTCAATCGGGACTTTACCCCCTCCCTCCTCCAAAGCGCTATAATTTTGAAAAGGTAAAATATTTGAAGCTGAGATTTGAAGAAGACAGCATTGGCACACCTGCCAGACAGCACAGAAAGCTACAGAGTGATTCAATCGGGACTTTACCCCCCTCCCTCCTCCAAAGCGCTATAATTTTGAAAAGGTAAAATATTTGAAGCTGAGATTTGAAGAAGACAGCATTGGCACACCTGCCAGACAGCACAGAAAGCTACAGAGTGATTCAATCGGGACTTTACCCCCCTCCCTCCTCCAAAGCGCTATAATTTTGAAAAGGTAAAATATTTGAAGCTGAGATTTGAAGGAGAGTGCATTGGCACACCTGCCAGACGGCACAGAAAGCTACAGAGTGATTTATTCGGGACTTTACCCCCCCTCCTCCAAAGCGCTATAATTTTGAAAAGGTAAAAATTTCAAGCTGAGATTTGAAGAAGAGAGCATTGGCACACCTGTCAGACGGCACAGAAAGCTACAGAGTGATTCAATCGCGACTTTACCCCCCTCCTCCAAAGCGCTATAAATTAGAAAAGGTGAAGTATTTCAAGCTGAGATTTAAAGAAGAGAGCATTGGCACACCTGACAGACAGCACAGAAAGCTACAGAGTGATTCACTCGGGACTTTACCCCCCCCCTCCCCTCCTCAAAAGCGCTGTAATTTTGAAAAGGTAAAATATTTGAAGCTGAGATTTGAAAAAGAAATACGTTCCGACATTCGCATCTATATCTGCGCCGTTTGGCTCATATGGCTACATGGCACCACAGCGCAAGGCGTCTGGTGGGAACGGTTTCGCACCATTCCCTTTGTCCGTCGTCTATCTCGAGTACATTGCAGGCTGTCGCAAGAAACAGGACTGTCATATTCCACCTGCCATAGGGCTGCAAAAATTGGTAAACTGAAGCCATATCGTGTTACAGTTGTTCATGAGCTGTTACTAATTGGCATGCCGAAGCGAATGCATGCATTACTGCCGGTGGTATAAGGAGTTTATCAGTCAAAATACAGGCGTATTAGACATTATGTAGTTCACGGACGAAGCCTGGTTCCACCTTTCAGGCTTTGTGAACTAACAGAATACATGAGTATGGGCGAGTGAGAATCCCCATGTAATTCACGAGGAAATAATACGTTCCATAAATATTGGCGTATGATGCTCCGTTTCACGGAACCTGATGATCGGTCCCATTTTCTTTGAACAGACTGTCAACACAGAAGTGTATCTCAATATCTTCACGCAGTTCGTGAACCATCTGGATGATATTGAACTGTAGAATGGCTTCTTCCAACAGGATAGTGCGACTTGTCACACTTCCAATGCCACATGGCTGAGATTCGAAGGTTTTTCGGCGATTGGGTTATCTCCAAAAGATAAAAAGGCCGCCCAGGTCTCCAGATTTAACTCCACCCGATTACATCTTATGGTGTCATCTGAAAGGTACTGTATACAGTGATAAGCCTAGGACTATTCGGCAGCTGGGAAAAAAACATCACATAGGAAATTGAGGCAATAAATACTAACATGCTGAGGCGTACATTTGACAATATGCAACGACGAGTTGATCTCTGCTTGGATGCAAATGGCGGACATTTTCAACATCTTCTCTGATATCGATGTGATTGAGCAAAGTTAAACCACTTCGTCTTCAAATTTCAGCTTGAAATGTTTTCCCCTTTCAAATTATAGCGCTTCTTTTGGGTGAAGTTCTGTGTTATCACACTGAACTTCACCCAAAAGAAGCGCTATAATTTGAAATCACACTGTGTTATGCCGCGAACAGTTGTACAAACGCACTTTAAAAGGGAGATGGTGGTTGAATGCTACCTGAGTACGCAATTAGTGCGTAGAAGTGTCGCTCTTCTGGATTCCCAAGATCCACTGTTGTTGATGTTATTCATCGACGGAAAGCAGATGGCGCAACTGCTAAGGCCGATCAAACTGCGTGATCGGGACAAATGAAACTTACTGCCAAATGTACAGAACCAGCACCTTAACTTTGGGACACTGGTTCCAGGGAAAAGACAGAGCTAGCACACTTGGACAAGCACTCCACGTAGGCATCATCTGGGATTCGAACCCGAGCTCATCTCGATTGAATGGCCAGAAGCTGGGACCTCAGACCGCTTGACCAAAGGGCTGCAATCTTATATTTCTTCCCCGACACTTTCGCGATGTGTGATCCATATTTAAACTTCCTTTTGAGTTTCTGTGTTCTTATGTAAATTTGCTTACTTCTCGTTAAACATTTTCTCACTGAACGGCACATTACTTACCGAATAGCTTATGCTATTTGGCAACGGTGACAGTGATTCAGAGCATAATATGTAGTCGATATTGAATGTTAATAGTGGAAATTCATGGATATTAGAGAGATTGCGGAGCGTTGATATTACGAAAAAGAGTAAGGCCTGTTTAATATACAGTACATGTGATCGACGATTACGTACTGTTAGGTGATTGAGTGGATGAATGGTAATTTTTGTGTCAGTGGATAAATTATAGCATGATGACTGTATGGTGTGGAAAATAAGTAACCCATTTGATTCAAAAGTAAAAATAGGCCATTTAAAAATATACTTCGGAAAACTAGAAGTTTCGATCTGTAAATTTCTTGGTGTAAAAATATACTGAAGAGCAATTGAATTAGAGACAGCTGGCGTTATGCAAATGTGGCGCTGTGGGCGGTCCTGTAAACGGAAACGACATGACGTACGCAGCGATCCGACAATATAAGGAGTGATGCGACGGGAATCAGTAAGAGTCGGACGCAGTATGGGTAAGAAGAAGGATCAAAGCGAATTTGATCGTGGGCAAATTGTCAGGGCCCGGCGAATGGGTCACTCCATCTCGGAAGTCGTTCAGGCACTGTGATTTTCACCAACCACTATGTCACGGGTGCACCGTGAGTACATCGAATCCGGTAAAATCATCCCTGCAAGAGCCAACGGCCGTGGACAACAGCGTGCGGATGAGCGGGGTCATCGTCTGCTAGCTCGCATTGTAACAGCAAATAGACGGGCCACAGTGCAAGAAATCACTCGGCAATTTAACGCTGGTGCACAAAAACGTGTAAGCAGCCACACCATCCAGAATCATATCCTCGCTATGGGGTACAGAAGCCATCGTCCCACGAGGGTACCACTGCTGACCGCACAACACAGGGTGGAAAGATTAGCATGGGCGCAGGAACATCGCCACTAGACCCTAGACATGTGGAAAAATGTTGCCTGGACTGATGAGTCGAGATTCACGTTGGCACATGCGGATGGCTGGATACGAGTACGGCGCAAACCACATGAAGCGATGGATCCTTCTTACCAGAAGGGTACTCTTTAAGCTAGTGGGGGTGGCATTCTCGTCTGGGGACTGTTTACGTGGACTGAAATGGGACCCCTGGTGCGTGTGACATCGCACCTCACGGGTCAACGTTACCGGGATATCCTAAACGACCATTTGCTCCCGTTTGTGCATCTTCAACATCCCACTGGGGACCTCATCCTGCAACAAGACAATGCAGCTCTCGAATTGTATCCGAATAGTTGGATGAACACTCCACCGACGTGACCTCGCTTTACCTGACCTCAATCCCATCGAGCACATCTGGGATGCCATCGAGAGAGATGTTCGAGGCTCTGACCCGCCTCCATCAAATCTTCGTGAACTGTGGGAGCTTGTTTAGGGGTCGTGGATCCGTATGGCTTCCCAACGTTACCGGTGTCTTGTCGAGTCCATGCAGAGACGAATCGCCGCCGTCATCAGGTCGAAAGGTGGTGCCGCACATTATTAGACAGGTATCTCTAATTCAGTTGCTCTTCAGTGTATATAAATAGACAAACAACACCGATCTTTCGCACATCTACCGGACGACTTTCTCAAGGTTTTAAACTACATCGTACATACAATGTAGAATAAAGACAACGAAATTCATTGACGTGTTTACAGTCTTTTAGCGCGCGCCATCGCATTTTAGGTGTCTCCCGTGCATCATAAGTCACGAATTTGCACAATAATGAAATATCAATTTACACATAATTTATCTGAAGATGCGCTAACGAGACTTAAGGTCATTCCACCTAAAATCTCTGCCTTATGTTTCCAATGGCAAAAGTTCTTTACATATTTTCTTTGCAATTCATGTGTTCCAGAGGATGAAAATTTACACATCGATAAAACTAACTTTAAGCTATAGTATGAAATACTTAATACTTGCTAAAACCAAACCAGAATTACATTAAAAATCTATCATTTTTCTTTGAGTAATGTTTAGACCTGTTAATAGATGGCGCGACCTGTGCGTTGATGACGTCAGTAGACAAATAAATGTTGGATTGCTTAGTTATGGTTATGTTTTAACTAGTATTAAGTATCCTATGCTATAAATTTTTAAGTTAGTTTTATCGATGTGCAAATTTTCATCCTTGGGAATACATTAATTGCAAAAGAAAATATGTAAAGAAGTTTTATCACTGGAAAACATAAGGCAGAGATTTTAGGTGGAACCACCTTAATGTCTGCAATGGGAATGTATCATACGAGTTGCTATACGTATGACGCATCTTCAGATAAATTATGTGTAATATAAAATTTCATCACTTTGTAAATTCGTGATCCATGATGCACGAGAGATACCTAAAATACAATGGCGCGGGCTAAATGTTTTCAAAAACTGTATCATGTCAATGAATTTTGTGGTGTTTATTCTACATTGTGTGACGCATATTCTAAATTAACTTTCCTTTTTAGTTTCTTTCCCTATGTAAATCTTTAGTTTATTCTCAGTTATTCTTCACTCTTAACGTGATATCTTTCTCTCAAACGAATACGTTTGGCAACACAATTGAGGTTGAATGAACGTGACGTATGCCTGAGTTTTGATAAGAACAAGAGATAAAAACGACGACTAATCTGTTGCTAGAGAGCGTTGTGAGAGAGCGATTATTAAGAGCGTTGGGTTGTAAACTGATTATTGAAAGGAGTGTTGTGATAATGTGTGGTGTGTGGAGTGTTTATTGCAATATGCTATGGTACGATGTGTTTTCTACATCCTGAATAAAGTATCTTTTTTCGTAAGTGTGACTTCTGTTGTTTACATGTTTCGTCTGGCCGTTAAGGTTTCTTTCATTTAGGAACTATTTCTTAGTATGTTGCTATTTTAAATTAACGTAGAAGTAAGACAAAACTTATTCGTCGTTATAATTGTTATACGCTGTAGTTCAAATCCTTGAGAATGCCGTCCGGTAGAAGTGCGAAAGCTCGGTGTTGTTTGTATATTTGTATACTTTTACACCAATAATTTTAAGGATCGCAACTTGTAGTTTTCCAAACTATACCCTTTTGATGTTTCATGTAAGTACTGATTCTTATTATCTGGACGTTATTTACCCACTTGGTTATTCTAGAAGTGTCATGTATACAGTGGCGTGCAAAAGCATTACATCACCTGCAAAAACCGTGAATTTTTAAGTTTAACACTTTTTTGAACTAACTAATTCCCGTAGTTATTTCATCGCTTATATGCATTAGATGCGAAATTTAAGGGAGATTTCAAAAATGTCTAAGTTTTTCCCTGTAGCTACTTCTGTTCTTAAGATGACATACAATATGGGGTTTGACAAACACATTGAAATTCGCGTTAGTTGCGTATCAGTTGTTACAGCCAATCACAGACATTCTTTTACCTGATTGGCTGCTTCCTAATGCTATTATAATCCTACTCCAGTCTTTACGAAGATTGACACAGAGCTACTATAGCATTGTAGTGGTCGCTTCTTGTTGTTATTAGGGTATAATTTGTGTACACTCTCGATAATCGTTAAAACTGCGGAATTGTCAACAGCAGACAGAGTAAAAATAGTTGTTCTGTATGAAGAGGGATATTCTTCAAGGCAAATCGCTGAAAGAGAGTGCTGTAATCAATCTACAGTTAGTAAGTAGGCTACTGAGGAAAGTAAAAGACACGGCTGATATTAAAAATATGCGTCGCAGTATAAGGCCCAGATCCACTACAACCAGGCAAGACGGAGTAATTAAGCTTGGCAGACAGGAGGCTCGATTCACCTTAATAACTTCAGAGATAGTCTGAAGAGACTGACTGTAATGTTAGTACATCTACTGTTAGGAGGAGGCTGCTTCGCTATGATTTACGTGGCTGCAAAGACAGGCGTAAACCACGGTCAACTGCAAATCAAAGACAACGTAGACTTCAGTGGGCAAAACATCATGTCTCATGGATAACCAAGCAATGAGAAAATATTCTTTTCAGCGATGAATCAGAGTTTTGCCTTCATAGGCATCAGAGCAGTGCCTATGTAAGGAGATTCAAGCATGAAAAATTCCATACAAGTTGCTTATTGACTACTGTTAAACATCCGATGAAGGCCATGGTTTGGAGCTGCATGTGTGCAGATGATGTTGGAAATCTCCATGTTGTCGATGGTACGGTAAACGCCCAGAAATACATCTGGGTATTATAAAATAAGATGTTACCATCATCTAGAAGACTTTACGACAGCAGTTTCATTTTTAAATTTTTCAAGATGACAATGCTCCCTGTCGTCACGCTAAAGTAGAGAAAAAGTGGTTTATTGGGGGGGGGCGATGTTCAGCATTTTGAATGGTCACCACAGTCACCGCACTTAAACCCGATCGAAAATTTATTATTCAAAGTGTATGAAATGTCAAAAAAGAAGCCAACAAACCAAATTCCTTCACTGAAGATGTAATTCAAATTTGGAATCGTACTGTTCAACCCAATCTTTTACAAAGCCTTGTTCATAATATGCCAGAAAGATGCAAAGCTATGATTAAAGCTAAAGGATGGGCAACAAAATATTAAGTACATTTTATAAATTTGCTTCATTATATTTCTGCATTTAAATGTTATTTCATTCCTAATGAATCACAGAAACGATCTATTTTTGTAAACCTAAGTATTGAAATAATTATCCTTTTCGTAATAATTTGGACTTGGTCATGATTTTTGTAATGTATCTTAGGAACAGAAGAGCCTACAGGAAAAACTAAGACATTTTTGAAATTTCCATTAAATTTCGCATCGAATGACATATAAATAAGGAAATAACTGAAAATTGGTTAGCTAAAAAAAAGAGTTTAACTTAAAAATTCACGGTTTTTTCAGGTGATGCAATACCTTTGCGCACCACCGTTTATTCAACAAGTTCAGAATTAGCTAAGAGCATTATTTTATCAATTACTAGCGAACCGGCCCGGCTTCGCACGGTAGCAATTTAGAATTTACGGCGAATCTGAAGAGAGACGATTAGTACAACAGGCGACTGTATTTCTCTTTGTAAAGCCATTCTTTGTCTGTCATTTGCCAATTGAGATTCTGTTTCTTGGAAAGTTTCATTGTGACGGGCTAAACAAATTCTTTTAGTTTCCGATGTACTACGACCTATACTCGACATAATGTTAATACGTACAATACTTAAATTTTAATTAAAGAGCTACTCAAAGAGATACATACGTGTGGACGAAAACAACAACGCATTTAGTCTGAGTGAGCGCCGATAAATCAATTATCTTTCAGCGTCCGATGTAACTACGCATTTAGTCTGCGCGAGCGCCGATAAACCAAATTTCTTTCAGCGTCCGATATAAATACACATTTAGTCTGCGGCCTTACATGCTGTCAGACCGGTCGCCGCGCATGTGCCTCGCGTCTTTTTCCCAATGAGCAAAAAAGTTTCGTAAACCGTTAGCCGCGCAGCTTTGTTTAGGCCGTGGAAACCACGAAAGAATGCTAACGGCGCTTTTTCATTGACTTCTCACTAAAATCGTTACTGCTTGGCTCCCTTTTGTCATAGATTGTTTCATACACCTAAACCTTTCTCGACAAATACTCTATGGAATGCTGAAAACCGCATCAAAATCCGTCCAGCGATTCTCGAGATTAGCCCGAATAAACAGATAGACACCTACCGGGGAGTTTATTTTATACTATGTAAAGATTTAAAAAATTATACTTCTGCTACAAGACTTAAAAAGCTCTACGGATGTTTGCATTGAATTTTTCACCGAATTCACCATATTTTCTCTGCTGAACATCGTCATCTAAAAATGATAGTCTTTTAGAACGAGGTTTCCCGCTTAAGTCGAAAGCACCAGAACGAAATTTCTTAAACATCTGGTGGCGTTTGAGATTAGAGTTTCATTTTCAATTAAAAAGCATCAAAAGCATTTCTTGAACATCCTTCGAGATTTGCACACTTTCAAAGTTCAACACGCAGTTTCCCAAAGGCCAATGTTTCGGTCTCCAAAACTATTTTTAAAAACAACTGAATTGAAACTCCTTAAAGGAAACAGAAGTATCTGCACTTAAAAAAACATAATCATTATACGCCTCCACGCATCAGGAGTGATTCAAAATGTTATCTCAACCATAAGATTTTTATTCGAAAGCCAATTTAAAAACTAATAGTGTGTTAAATGGAAATTACTGTCCCCACTAGCGCAATAATTTTCCGTCCGGGTGGAGACTTAATGCAAAATATCTGAAAGAAAAATCACACAATAACGTCTGCCTCTGTTAACACAATACATCCTTTGATAACGCTGCATATTGTTTGACTTGTTTCATTTAGCAAAGAAAATGTATTACATACCAGACTACAAACGCATCACTTCATAATGCATCATTGTGTGTGTGTGTGTGTGTGTGTGTGTGTGTGTGTGTGTGTGTGCGCGCGCGCGTCAAACATATGTGTCAATTTACTGAAAATTACGATTTTCAAAGAAACAACTAATACTAGTCACAGATATTTGAAAAAATGACACCACAGATGAATACTTACATTCTTTAGAATACAAAAAGATCGAAATCAGTACTTTGTGTGGACAGACAGAATACGATGTGGGATTATCAAAAGCCTTATCAAGTGATTACTCAATGAAGGATTTGCAGTAATCACTTGATAAGGCCTTTGCACCACACGTACTTTATCGCGTCAATCAAAGCTTGGGAATTTGACGGCTGTTTTTCTCCTGTCTTGTCTTTAAAATGGTCCACAAATTTTCGATGGGGTTAAAGTCGGAAATATTACCGGGCTACTCAAGCACAGTTACGTTTTTCCTCTGCAGGTAGTCCTTTACTATCTTTGGTCTGTGGCATGGAGCACCATCATGCATTAAGATTGTGAATCTTTGCACTTGCATATGAGTTAAAAGCTTTTTACTTAACATTTCCACATAAAAAGGACCAGTCCTAATAGTGCCTGTCGGCAAAAAGGATAATGAAGCAGTACCGGATGCTGACATAGAACCCCATATCATCTGATGTCTCACCGTGCTAACAGTGTATTTTTCATCAAACCTTTTGCCTTCCTGTCGTCGAGCATGTGCTTCACGTGATTGAAATCGACGCACAGTTAATTCATCGGAAAAAAGATCTTGGTTCGAATTTTCAGCAGTCCGCGAATCATGACGCTTTGCAAACTGGAGTCTCTGCTTTTTCATGACAGAGGTTAGTCTAGGTTTATGTGCAGGTTTAGAAGACTTTAATCCAAAATCTTTGCTAAGACGTCGAGAAACAGTGCTGATACTAATATCAGACCTTTCTGAATGCAGAAAGGACTTGAATTTCGTGCACGAACTCCTCAAAGAACGCATAACTATTCGCCTTATGGTATTGTCACCATGTGGGGTTGTTTTTCTTGGACGTCCACTTCTCTGTCGTTCGCTAAATTCACCTGTATCTCGATATTTCATGATCGTATTATGAGTAGTAGTCTTGCTCACATTCACCTTTCTGCTTATGTTACGTTCGGAGTATCCTTCATGATATAAAGTCAGTATTTGTGCCCCCTGAGTAACACTTAAGGACACTTTTTTGCCAATGTTTCGCTAAATAAAAAATACGTACAAAGCCTCTCAGCATGAAAATCAGAAACAAACTCACGCTCGCACTCTTCCCTCAACTCTATCAATAGCTGCCGCTGTAGGATGATGCACATACACTGGCGTGCAAAAATTAAGGACGAGACGGTTTTTCGAATGTAATGTCGTGCAGAAGTGCTCCACATCGACTCGAATCATACCATAAGATCCTCGAGATGTAACAATATGGGACAAGTGAGCAAAACCGTCCAAACAAGGAATCCAAAGGATGCAAAGGCACTTTATTGAAAAGGTAGCTTCGAGCACAACTGGACAGGAGACAGAAACGTCCATGTGACAGAAGGCTGCCAAGAAAAATCCAGTCTTAGTAGGGGATATGCTCACCCCTGACTGCGTTGCAGGATTTACAACGTCTGTCCATGCTGAGGACGAGGTTGTCAAGGAGCTGTTGAGGCATCGCGGCCCATTCCTCTTGTAGCGCCAATCGCAGCTGCGTAATCGTTGCTGGCGGCTGGTGACGTGCTGCCAAGCGTCTATCGAGAAGGTCCCACACGTGTTCGATTGTATTTAGGTCCCGGGACCTTGCGGACCAATCCATGCGTTAAACATCTTCACTCTCCAACAGCTCTGCGACAGCCACTGTACAATGCGGTGTAGCGTTCTCGTCCATGAAGAGGAACTCATGACCCACAGCACCTCTAAACAGACGCACATGAGGCAGGAGAACCTCGGTACAATTGCGGACACCATTGACTGAACCTCCTTGGAAGATGTGGAGGTCAGTATGGCTACCAAGCATGATACCGCCCCAAACGAGAACTCCGCCACCACCATACCGGTCCCTTTCGATGATGTTGGAGGTGTGATTGCGTGTTCCCTGCTCTCTCCAGATGTGTATACGTCCAGAATCGCTCGTCAGACTAAATCGGCTCTCATCCGTAAAGAGAACTCGACCACATTGCTGATGTGTCCAGTTCTTGTGTTCCTGGCAACCCAGAAATCACCGTCTCTGGTGAGCAGGCTTTAATGGCATACACCGTACTGGTCGTTGTGCAAATAAATCACCTTTATGCAGCCTCCTGGCCACGGTAAAACGCGATAACGGACGTCCAGTTGTCCGTTGCATGTGCCTTGCGATTTCTCCCGCTGTCTGCCGTCTGTCTCTTCTCGCCTGTAGGATGATATACCGGTCGTCCGCCGCCGTGGTTGCTCGTGGACGACCACTGCTAAACTCTCATTTTGTTCGATGGTAAATTTGTCCATTAATTCGGAAATAATGGTGACCGTATCCAGGAGGCGGAGCAATATTAGCTCCCATGGAAGCAAACGCCAAAAGCGCTATTTATTGATCTTATGCTGTTCATAAATTTTTTTCGAATATTGTTGCTGCCCTTTCATGAACTGCTGAATAATAGGGACTGATTTTATAACATTTAATTTTACTTTGCGTTTATGACAGCATTGCGTAAAAAGTTTGTCAGATGGCTGTTCTGCCGCAAAATGCTTTGCATGACAAAATTCGCAAATACTGTCATGGAACCACAGTTATGAGCGTCTACATTTAGTTCTACAATGTCAACTGCGTCAAGAACAGCTTGGTTTCTAGTTCGTGGATTTTGTCGGCGGACTGCAACACCACGTCTGTGCCGTAATATTTGCGCTTGTGACATGTCTGCAATCTGATGTCGTTCGCGACCTTGTGCAATTTATTCCGACGTAATGTTTGTAATTCGGTGTAGTTCCCGACTTCGTTCAATTTGCTGAGGAGTCATATTTGCTGCGCGATGAAGATTCCGATCGCATTCTCTTTGCACAGAAGACATACTTTCCCGACGGGCCCTTTCTTGCTCCGCCTTTCGTCTTTTTGCTGCTTCCTTCTGGAAAGCTACTTTCTCATCAGATTTTTTCCGTTTAGAAGGCATATTTGTAGTGTTGTTGTTAAAACTCGCGCTAAACAAAGTCAATTTTTGGAGACAAATGAACCACAATATGAATTAAATTACTTCGAATCGCACACACCCGAAAAAAAAAAAACTAACTTCGAACGAAAGGAAAAAGATGTAAACAAAACATTAAACAGGAACGGTTACGGATAACACAGATATAAATGTTCGTCTTTTTTTGTTAAACAGCGTAATAAAGCATATCAAGGGTATATGAAGTAGAACCAAAATTCTTACGTAAAGTTTTTCGAATCTCTAAAGAGTTGACTGTGTGACGTACCCCATCTCTGACGTCATGTGAGAATGATTTGGATCAGATGACGTCACAGCAGCAGCTGTGTTCTTTGCTGCTGTGACAATAAAACAAAGTCATATACGCGTAGACTGTACGCGTGCAGGATATGACGTCACCTACACGAAAACACGAAAAGCAAAGCGTGACGTCACAAACATTTGTTTCTCGGTTGTTGCTATGACGACTTAAAAAGTGGCACGGAGGAGGAGGACTCTATCAAATTATATATTAGGATATACAGCATATATATATAATCATTGTCAACCATTATCAATCTGCTACTGGATGAAGGTTTCCCCAAGTTTCTTCCACAACGGTCTGTCTTGTGCCAGTCTCCTCCATGTTGCTCCCGCATACTTTCGAATTTCATCCACCCATCTACCATGTGGTCTTCTTCTGGGTCTTTTCCTGTCTCTTAATATCTAGTCTAAAATTTCGTTTGTTCATCGGTGTCCGTTCTTCTGGCAATATGTCTAGCCCGTTGCCATTTCAGGGATTTTCCTCTAATCAGGATATCTTCCACTCTTGTGATATTCCTCATCCATGAGATCTTATCTTTCCTGGTTACACCAAACATGCTTCTCTCCATGCCTCTTTCAGTTGTCCGCAGTCTTTGTATGTCTTTTTTTAGTTAAGGTCCATATCTCTGCTCCGTATGTAAGGGACTGGAAGGATGCACTGATTGAACACTGTCCTTTTAAGACAATGATATATTGCTCTTGAAAATTGTCCTGTTTCTTCCAAAAGCTCTCCAACCAAGTTTTATACGCCGATTAATTTCTTTATCAATGTGATTCTCGCGTGATATCTGTTGTCCAAGGTAAATGTAGGCATCGGCTATCTCAACTTTTGCTCATCAATCGATAAATCTTTATTTCTTTTAAAAGCATTGTACATCAGGTTTGTTTTCTGAGAATTCATTTTTAATCCCACTTCTTTACTCTTGTCAGCAAGTTTTAAATCATACTCTGCAGGTTTTATGGCGCAATTACAAAAATGACTAGGTCATCAGCAAAACGAAGGTGATTTATATAATATCTATTAATTTTTATTCCCATGTTTTTCCAGTTCAATGATTGAAATACATTTTGATTTTGCTATGTGGCACTGAAGAGTTTAGGAGATATAATGTCATCTAGAATTTCAGAAGTTCTCGAAGCAAGTTGTTGTGTGGTCCTATTTTTCTGTAGATTCAACGGGAAACCCGAAGCACTTTTCCTGTAATTTGAAATATTTACTTTACAGCAACGTACAATGTTCTACGTACGTTCATCGCCAATAAAATGGATACTCTTTACATTCGCAATATCAAATTCAGTCCCATGTTCCCTTCGAATTTTGAATAAACAGTCAGAAATCACAAAGGGCTAGTTACGGAAAGTATGGCTATACTCGAAAAAGAAACTGCGGTTGTAAGCGACAATGCAACATTATCGCTTACAACCTCAGTTTCTTTTTCGTCGTTTTCACACGCTAAATCAGAATCTGCTCAACTATGTCAGGTAGTAAGTAACTTTCGAATCTTATTACCATTATACTATCCAGGACACACTCGAACGAAAATCGGGGATATTCTATTCGTATCAATAAATTTCCGTGTTTTCAAGTTAATTCTGTCATTCTTTTATCACCAGTAAACACTATTAAGGATTCGCATTAAAATTTCTCTCAAATATAAAATTTTTATTTGTTTTTAAAGGATAGCTTCATATAATAGTCCTTGATTTCAAACTTAATAATGAGCAACATTCATCGATTCAAACTCTTTGTCGTTAAATCTGAAGATCGATCTTCATATTTCGCCCTTCTTCACTTAGTAGAGAAATATATGACTTTAATGTACTAAAAAAATTACCAATCATAAGTCTCTTATCTTTTATAGAAAGAAAGCGTCCAACTATTCGCAAATAATTATTTTAATGCAAACTTAATTCTTTCAGGAAGCCGAAACTTCTGTGGAAAATCTCCCAATATCTTAATTATCTTGTGTGCTTTCCGATAACTTTTAGTTTCTTTTTGAGGTGGACGTCAAGTAATTTTGCGTCCTATACTTCCAATGGAAAAATTTCTGTACACATTTTTTTCACAATTAATGCGTTCCCAAGGATGAAAATTTGAACATCGATTAAAATATCTTCATTTTGTAACTTGGAATACTTAATATTTTCTAAAACATAACCATAATTATATTAAAAATCAATAACTTTTCCTTCGGTGGTGTTGAAACCAAAAAAAGATGGCGCGACCTGTACTTTGATGACGTCAATAGACAAATGTTGGATTGCATAATTGTGGTTATGTTTTAGAAAATATTAAGTATTCCAAGTTATAAAATGAAGCTATTTTAATCGATGTTCAAATTTTCATCTTTGAGAACGCATTAATTGTCATCTTTGAGAACGCATTAAAAGTATAGGAAGCAAAATTACTTGATGCCCACCTTAAGTCTCGTTGATTGTATCATACAAATTCAGTACATTACTTATTGAACTATCTCAAAAATTCATATTTAACCTAATTTTTGAAGGGAAATAAGCCAGTTGAATGAGCTTAGCCAATTTCCGATATGAATATATGTTATCCAAGCTTTGAATTGTTTTAACTAGCTCTTTAAAAAAATATCCATTTCCCAAAGAAGCTCTTTCGGAGAGGCGCTGGTCAGCGAAATCAGATTAAAAAGTACTTACTATATTAGACAGACAATAATATTTTTGCCACTGCTTGAAACTTTGCATAGCCTTAAAAAGATTTCGTTACTCAATATTCGCACTGAGTAAATTGGCACGTCTGTATGATGACAAACGTTAAATGGTGTGGTATTCCGGTACGACAGAAATCCACCAACATGTCTCTGTTCCTTTGTCGTGAACACAGATAGGAGGAACGTCATTTCAGGAGTTTCTAAATAACAAATATAGTTCTACTCCTACCAGAAAATGCCACTACAGTCATATTTAAGATTCATCTTTCATTTGTGCGTGTTCCCAATACTGAAATTAACTGTAAACAAGAAATATAACACCAAATGATCGGGTGTAAAAGGCAATAAAGGATCAAATCGAGTGAGATAAAATTATGTTTTGTCTTCTCTTTTTAATTTTAGTTTGAGCAATAAACAGTTTACCACTAGCGAGACACATTCGAATAATCGCCAGGCTCGGGTGTGAGTGGTTGGCGACTGGCAAGAAAACTGTTGGTTTTAGTGGATGGTGTACGACGCAGAATTGATTTTTAGGAGGACTTTGAGAGCAAAGGTATATTTCTAAAAAAATAAACTACTTACGTCTCCTAGTGGAAAAAATTTGAGTTACGAAAAGCAGATAATTTACGCAAAACGTTCGCTCTTTTGAAAAACTATCAGATCAAAAATGGATCTTTACATTCACATTTGCACAAAGGAAGATGTCGTCGCAAATTGAAATATACACTTACCCAATCTGTCGGTAGAACTACGCATGATAAAAAAGTAGAAACTGAAGCGGAACTTTTCTCATAGCTGGAATTATCCAACACAAAATGAATTTTCCCATCCGGACTTTTAGAAGAGGAGATATGGCTGCAAATAAAAATTTAATTTTACATATACCATAGTGGAAAAACTGAGCATCGTTAGAATGTGGAAATATAAATAAATGTTTGTCAAGACAGATATCACATACAAATGCATTTTTTCCAGTCGACATTATTCGCAAAGACAGTTAAAAAACCCTAAAACACATAAGGATACAAGGAGGCGTTCGTCTTTAATTTGGGGCCACTGATGGGGTGCAGGTGGGGTGTAAGCCTAAGCAGAAAGTACAAACACATCACTCATGTTTTGCTTCAGGTTTCGAACCGAAACCTAACTGAAAGAGAATTCAAAAAGCTGCATCCTGGGCCACTGCTTAACAGTATTTTAGGAAGGGGTAAGATGTAAGCAACTACAGGGTGCGGCAGCGTTCATAGGGTAACTTGCAGCGTGTCGTACAATGACGTCATGTATCAATGCGCGCCCGTTCACGCGGCGTTCTTATGCCAATGAGCTGCCATTTTGCTTTTTGTTCGACATGGCGAACTGGAAGGCTCAGCATCGTGCCTTCTCTGTTGAAAACGTATGTATTTCAAGAATGACGATTCTGTAGTTGCTACACAACGTCTATTCAGGCGACATTTCAATATGGGACGTCATGGGAATGTTCCAGATTGTCGCACCATTACAAGGTGGGTGAGTTCCTTTAGATTAACAGCATCGGCTTGTAATCGTAAACCAGGAGCTAGTGAAAGGACTGTGCGGACACCGAAAATGATTGAAAATGTTCGTACGGCAACCTTGAGAAGCCCTAAAAGATCTCCTCGGCAAACCTCTAGAGCTTTGCACGTTTCCGATCGCTCATTCAGGACAATATTGCATGAGGATCTCCATTTTGACCCTTATAAGCTCCAAATTGTGCACGAAATTAAGCCTCAAGATTTGGTTGCACGCGAAAAGTTTTGCACAACCATGTGTGATCTCCTCCGTGAAAATCCACAGATGTTACACACCTTGATTATGTCAGACGAAGCACACTTCGAGTTATGTGGTTCGGTGAATAAACAAATTGTGCGTTATTGGAGTGATGTAAACCCGGGTCAACTGCACATCAAGCCCTTGCACAGCGCCCGTGTCACTGTCTGGTGTCAAGTTGCTTCCTTTGGAGTTATCGGGCCGTATTTTTTCGAGGACGATGAACTGTCACCAGTGAACGTTATCTACGGATGTTACAAGACATCTTGTTGCCTCAATTACGGATGAAGAACGGGGATATGGACCATTTATGGTTCCAACACGACGGGGCGAGCGCGCACACGGTCCGCATATGCATCCATTTTTTATGACAGACCTTTCCCCGGAGATTGATTTCTCGTTATGGTGACATCCCTTGGCTGATCCAGTCCCCCGTTCTAACATGTGCTGTTTTTTTCTTATGTAGGTAACTCAAGCAAGACGTCTTCCAAACACGTTGTGCCACCATATTGTAATTGAAAGGTCGTATTAGAGCTGACGTCACCAATATCCCTGGCGATATGTTACGACGAGGGGTGGACTCCTTCCAACGCCGCTTAGAAGAATGTGTGGTGCAGCGGGCCAGCCATTTGTCATGGGTCCTATTCAAACATTGACTGATCAATGGCACATTTGTAACTACTATTTGACATAGAGAGTAATAAATAAAAAAAACATTTATTCGCTTACGGTGCGATTTTATTAACACGCTATCAGCGCTTCCGCACCCTTTATATCCATCTACAGCCTTGTATATCCATCTACACCTCTTGGCGGTATAAATATATGACCCCAAAAGAGTTTATGAAATGGGGCTTACGGAAGAACAGACAGCGAGAGAAACAGCATATGCATCGATGCCTCCTAGTGGGAAAACTGTATGTTATTTGAAACAAAAGATGTAAAATAAATGATCATCACTCAGTGAAAGATAAAAATAATTTTTTGCTTCAGTCAGATTTTGAGAAGCAGTAACATGCGATAAAATAAGTATCATAAATAGTCATGTGCATCATCTTTCGTATAATTCAAGCCACACAACAAAAAAGGTATTTCATATCCCACTTACCATCAACATGATAATAAGTGAAATGACGAAAGTCTTCCGAAGTCACTTCTACAACGCTCTGCCTTGGACCCATTCTCTTCCGGTCACTCCAACATGATTTTGAACTTAATCAAACCATCTTCTCGTGGTCTTTTTCTGGATCTTTTCCTGCATCTTCGTACCCAGTCTATTGGTTCAGTTGTCCAATTAGAGTCAGTTCTACTACTATGTTCAACCCATTGCCACTTGAGGGTCTTTACTTTTATCATGAAGTCGTCAAATCTTGTCACTTTCCTGATCTATGAGTTAATTTTCTTATCTTTCTTGATTTTCACCAAGCATGCATTTCTCAATGTTTCTTTGAAATGAATACAACTTCTGTATGTATTTTTGGTTAGGGTATATGTCTCCGATCCATAAGTAAGAACTGGAAAAATGCATAAACACTTGTTTTAAGACATAATGGAAGAGTTATCTTGAAAATTGCAATATTCTTCCAAATTCACTCCATCCAAGCTTTATATTCACCTTAGTTTTCTCCTCGATAGGACACTTGCTTGGTATCTGTTGTCTAAGTTAATATTTGTCGCATAAATATCCAGTTCTTATAAATAAAAGCCTTGTATATCAATCAAAAAAGCCAGTATATATCAATCTTGTTTTCTGTAGGCTCATCTTTTATTCCACTACTTTACTAGAAAGTGGGGAACCTTTGATGCTATACACATTTCCCGACAGCAGTAATGTAAATTCCAAGTAAAAAACTCCAATGCAACGAAACTGAGTAACGGAAGTAGTCAAACCCATTGTTGAAGTCTGATTTTTGAATGCTGTTAACTGAAGTGACCCAGCAGAAGGTAATTTCATTGTCACTCAATACATTTTACTAAACTATCGCTGAACATTATTTTATCACGTTTTACACCAACGTAATGGTATCTCATTGAAATCTGCGTAAATTACGATAACCTGTTGCGAAATGTAATAAAAGACATTACAAAAATGCATTCTGATGCTATGCGTTTTTCCCGACACTAGTAAAGTATACGTCGTAGCAAAATTTACAAAATTTGGCTTCCCCTCGACCTCTTATAGGAGAGGGAATTACTTGCTATTGACGAGAGCTTCAAAATGATGGGTAACACGATGTGATGTAACCTGTAATATCCTAGCCCAAAAGTACCAATCTCCCCTCACTAACACATCTGCGATTCAAGTTTTCTTTTTATCTTGAGGTCAGATTTTAGCTTGCGCATACGCTGACAGATATTCATAGCTACGTCACATTTCATCGGCGTCAACGTCGTTTCTTACGTTCGTTAAAATTGGAATAATACATAATAATAATAAACATTGTTTTCGAAAAACAAAACAGTCCAAATACTTACTACCGCCCCGCCCCGGTGACGCAGTGGTCTAAGCGCTGGCTTATGACCACTCGTCCGAGAAGGGTCCGGGCATGGATGTTATGTTTGTCTTACGGCACTGACTCTCTCCCTTCCTTGGAACCAGTGACCCTAAATTAGGGACGAGTTGCTCTCGGTACTCGTTAAATGTTCAATCAAAAAAAAAAAAAAAAACCTTACTATTACCGCCGCCATAGTTTAGTAAATACTTTTATGACTCACATATCTTCTTTCAATTTTTTTTTTTATTGCAGGTTTAACGACCAGCGTGAGCAACTCAATGGGTTATAAGCAGGCGCCCATCCCTAATTTAGGGTCACTTGTTCCAAGGAAGAGAGAGAGAGAGAGAGAGCCAGTGCCGTAAGACACACGCAACATCCATGCCTCGTCGGGATTCGAACCCGGACCCCCTTCGGACGAATGATCAGAGGCCATTGCTTAGACCACTGCGCCAACGGGCCGGCTCTTCTTTCATTGGTTTTACGACAGTAACATTCATTAATCCAACTATACCTAAGTATAGCTTAATGTCAAAAATCAATAAACCTTATTGTTTGTTGTTATGATTTAATTCCACTTAGTATGTACCGGACTGTGGTTTGGTGCGGTCGTGTGAGTGATGAGAATATGTGCAGGGTGTTGTACGTAAAGAAATAAATACTTTCGAATGACTCGTTTCATTTCACACCCGCAAAGATCTTGGCATGCGAAAGATACGTAGCATAAATTATCTAGAAAAGTACAATTCTTTTTCTTTTTTACTGGTATCCAAATATCCGTCCTTCAACAAGTTCATTGATCATTTTGCAACTTCAACGGAGTGCTAGTAAAAATGCCGATCTTTTTGTAGTGGCTGATAAAATGGTGCCCATAAACCGACAGACAGAGATTTTGATACCGGTAGCACAAATTTTTCCCGCACTTAGGGTCGCGGTGACCTAGTGGGCAACGTTCGTGACTGCCACGGAAAGGACCTCAGGTTCGGTCCCAGGCAGGTACGAACGCTCGATCCCTTAACGTGCGTCGGATGGGTACGTTGAGTCGTCGGACCGCGGGTACTAACACCCCGGTAATAAATAAGGGCATCTTCTCCCCCCTTTCTACTTCGCTTCCGTGTCTCTTTCCTATCGGGCAATCTAGCCCAAATCTCCTAGCTGCCTATTTCTAAGGGTTGTTTAAGACCTGGGATCAGACACACCCTTCCTAAATTCCTCTACATATGATCATTTGATCATTTCCCGCATTTAGTTTATCGAAAGAGACGCAAAAGATTATGGCGAAAATGCTTCTATTTACACTCCTGTATCTGTGTTTCCGCCATAGGGAATATTTCGTCTCGGAAAGGGATTTTCCCTAGTTACGTAACTTATTGAAACCTTGTAGTTTCCTAAACTAATTGCACTGAATGAACAAATGCACTTCGTTAAATGAGAAAATTCCACATGAGTGTCTTCGTTTGTAACTTTTCCAAATATTTTAGTATTAACGTCACAGGTTTTAAGTGGCTGCTGCATCTCTGTTCTTAATTCCTATAGTGTGACCTCAGACAATTTGAAACCAAGCGATAACAGCAGTGCTAGCAGCTTTGCGCTACTAGCGACTGATAATTGGCACCACAAGGATCCAATAACGCAGCAGCTGCAAATTACACCTGTGGCCAAGCATCTTCGCCTTCTGTGGTCAGGAAGTGTCACGGACACTGAACATCGTGTGATGTGATTTATGACTAAGGGTACCTTTTAACTTATCTTTTGACACAAATGTCATTAACGATGGAAAGCGTTGCCAAATCTTGAGGACCAAGTAATCGTACCATTTCCTCAAAACTGCCGAACTGGAACAATCTCGTAAAATGTGCATATTGTATACACAAATCCGGTCCCAAAGTAATTAAAATCATGCCATTCATTCCCCCTTAACAGAATTCGAAAAGCTTCGTCTTTCCCATATGCACGGTGTTAACTTCATTTAGCTCTTTGAAAAAAACTTCTGTGTCGATATCGATGAATGTTTTTGATGCTACGCATCTTTCCCGACAATAGTAAAGTAAATCCAAAGTCAAACATATCGATGTAACTAAAATGGGTAACGGCCGTACCATTGTCAAAACCATTGTTGAAATCCGATCGTTTTCAGGAGGTCTTTTTTTATGAACGTGAAAAGTAAAAATACATTAAATCTATTTACAGGTAAAATATTTACAAGTAGTACGTACAAATAGAGCGTAACAAAATTTTACTTAAATAGATGGGAACAAACGAAGTAAGGTATAAGGCGTATAATAGTTGACGTCGGCTACTCAAAATTAAAGATAAAGCAAATTAGGTTGGTTACAGTTCATTTGTATCGAGTAACAAAGAACCCACCTTACCTTGTAAGAGATGGGAACCAGCAAAGCAATATAGACGGAGTAGTAACGTCGACGTTGTCAACATTAAAATAAAACATAACGCAAATTTGCTTGTTTTGAGTTCAATGGAAAAGCAGTGTAAAAAAAGGACTTGTGCTTCAGAGAGACATCGGCAAGGTTGAGTCCATTGAAGGATACCGGAAGTACCACAGTTTTTTTTATCAATACAATGAATTATATTCCAGACAAAATCAGTAAATAATCGTAGTAGGTTTTCAGAAGGAGTTTCGGCGGTGCTTTAACAAGCCAGGTGTGAAATAGCTTTGGTTGAATTAAGTTATTAACTACTTGTCCTGCTGAAAACAGAGAGATTGCTTTTCAGAAGACGGAAGTTAGCCCGACTTTGATTTTCTGTAGCACAGGAGTCCAGGTGACAGATTCGACATAAATCTGACGCCCGATGTAAGCTCCTAGGAATCTCACCTTGGTGGACGACCAGCGGACTGATCATGGCCGGTCTCCGCGGATCACCCATGCCCCAGCTCTCAGGCCAGTACATTTGTCTGTATTTATTGAAGAGCCACAAAGAGCAGCATAGTCTTCGTAAATCGAAGAAAGAGCGGTTAATTTTGAGTTACTGCGGATAAACAAAGTCAAGTCATGAGCATAGGCTGTTAGAATCGTTCTATACAATGTCTGGTGCTGGCAATATTTCGAGGTATGTTGGGACGAAGACGAGCTCGAAAAGTGATGATGAGCGGTTCAAATGCAATGGAGAACAGTTGACCCGACAGGGGTGGGGGTAACCCTGCCGGATCCCGTTAGGGAAAGGAATAGCTAAAGCGAGCAAAGTAGAAGTGCGAACGCGAAAGTAGGCGTTACAGTAAAGATTAGATGACGCATTGCAGAAAACGGAAGGGAAGCCGAAAAAGCACGAAGAACAAAGAAGAGGTAGAAGTTTTTAGTTTTCCGGAGAGAGTTTTAAGTGAAAATTTTATAATCCGTGTTAAGCAAAGAGATCGGCCGCTAGTTAGATAGCTAAAGTTACCAGATTTAGGAATGAGACGCATTAGTGCAAAGAAGAAAGCCGGAGAACAGAAGTCAGAGGAAGTGAGAAGGAAGTTAAAGCATGCTAAGAGAAGCGGAAGAAGAGCTAGAAGAATATTCTGATGGAATTCTACTGTAAGTCCATCTTCACCAGGAGCAGATCGGGTGTTCAGGCTGTAGTTTGTACAACGGATTTTCGATGGTGAGATTGGAGCTGTCAGAAGCGAATCAAAACAAGCAGGGACTTGCGAAGATTTTGCAATAGCATTGAAGCAGTAGTAGTGGATGCAACGTCGTTGACGATAGTAGGCATATACTTGGGAGGAAATTATACTATGATCAGTGGTCGTGGAACTATCCTGAAGAGAAAGATGCGTTATAGTGGTGTTCTTTGAGCGTCGGCGTTCCAAATGACAAAGAGCTGTTAGGAGGTCGTCATAGAAGTGCGAAATTTGACATTTTTAACGGGTAAGAGAGGTACTTGCAAATTATTTGAGGAGCTGGTGAAGTTGAGCTCTGAGGTTTTCAAATGCTGGAGATGAAGGAGAGGTCAATTTGAACGCCAGTCGGAGACGATCCAGTTCCATCAAGTTCTTGGTTTTTGCAGCAAAGGAAAAATACTTTGCATAAGCAATTATTTCTTGTCTATTTGTGAGTCACAGAGCAGTCGTGTTTGGAGAAGTAGCAAGTTGGGTGACTGCTTGAAAGAGCTTGGAGCGAATTTCTGTCTGGAAAGTAAGATCTTGAAGGCATAAGATATCGATCGTCCAAAGTTTTGGATGTGGAACTGTGGAAGAAATTAATTGAAATGTCAAGCAAACCGGGCGATCGTCAGAAGAAATACAGGAAGCATGGATTATGGAAAGAATGCGTTGCCGGAGGAAGCTGGAAATACAAAACGGATCTGGTCGGGCAGCTGCGTTGATGGAATGAGAAGGAGGAAATCATGTAAATTCACGGCTGTCAGGATGAAGTTGGCGGACAGTATCATAACAATCAGTCAGAAACGAGTGCGGAGAGCTGCGCAACAAGGGAGGTCGGCTTTCATATGAGTTATCTCTGTCACATTGTGGATGCAACGTACAATTAAAATCACCACCAAATATAACAATATCAGAAGCAGGAATCTTGGCAAGAACAGACTGAACATGAAATAACAGACTCAGCTTCAGAACAATGATTAGTAACGTGAATTATCAGTATGAGATATTGTGCAGAATAAAGAGAAAACGAAAGATCCTGAAAGTCACCGAGCTAACTCTGTCACTCCAACTACATTTTACAGAAGGGAAGAACACTGGTGTGGAATCCGACAGCAGTTCCAGTACCTATATGAACACGAAAGGTGTGATGAAAATTGAAAAGACAGCGATTAAAATCTGTGGAGGGTGAACAATTGGTTTCCTGGAGTAATACAATATCTGAATTGCGAGGTTGTAGGACTTCATAAAGGAGTGCATTCGCCACTGACACCACAAAGCCTCGACAATTGAAACTGACAATCTTAAGAGAAAATGTCATGCTGTGACTGATGTTGTTTCTCGGCCTATCTGGATAGTGTTGAGATGCTGTAATTTACTCTCCGGTGATACTGTGCCGTCTAAATGGAGGGGACACATTCGCCAGGACTTCTTCCAGGAGCTTAAACTGTTGAATCATTTTAGGGAGACGATGCATATTGGTCTGGACACACGGGATATTCAGAATTCGACTTTTCTTCGGCTGACGATATAGAAAAAGCAGTTCATCATAATTGAGCGGCGAAGTCGGCACTGTCATATCATTTAGCTGGCTTTTCAAATTCATGGGTATATTTGATTGTGAGCTGCGGTCAGTGTTATTGGCTGAGTCAGCAGTGGTGGTGTCTGAACCTTTTACAACATCAAGGTCAACAAAAGCATTTAAAGAATGAATGGGGGAACCTCGACACCCACTACAAGAAAGGATAAAGGGTTCCTTGAGGAAGTACGTGCTGAAGTTCTAATGGCAGAACGAGGTCTTCCCTTAGTACCTGTGCGTTTCGGTATGGAAGGATAATTACTTGTTTCAGTTCTTTTTCCCGAAGCTTTCGTTGATTTAGAATCTGTTGACAATAGAAATGGAAGAAGAATTTAGGAGGAGGCACATCCATTTGGGTGGGTTCAGCTGGAGTAACAGAGTCAGTAGATTGAGCAGAAGGGGACTGGGATGCTTCCGCGTTGGGCTCGACACCATCAGTAGGCTGGGTTCCATATCACTTCGTCCACGTTCATTTCGTCCTCAGAATGAATGGAATACCGTCGAATTTTTTTGTTTTCATGGAGCTTTTGGTGTAGGCAGAAGAAAAGGTCAGTGGACATTGCTTGCAAGCGATTGTTTTTCTGTCTGAGTGTCTCGCTTAAAATATAACGATTTTAAATGTTCTTTAAAGTAAAACAAGGAACTTAACTTTGAAGTGCTTTTTAACTCTTTTGTGTAGTACGATGTCAATCACTACAGCATGACTCACGCTATGTTCGGAAAAGGACAATAAGGTAGGATTTTTCAATAACGCTGCACTTTTACTTAGTCACTAAATATTTACATAAGATGTCAAGTTATTAATATTTCTCTTTTACTTACTTAGGCACTAATTACTATGTGTAGGCCTTTTGACAGTTTTTATTCTGCTGATGTCATATTCAAACCGTTTACGTATCCACTCAAAGTAATAAATGTGATTTTACTGAGGCACGAAATATTAATTCGAAATCCCTAGGCTTAGGCCATTTCAACAGTTTTTATTCTACGGATCTCATATTCATAACGTTTACCTATCAACTCAAGGTAATAATATTACGCTTTTACTTAGGCACTAAATATTATTTCATGTGCCTTAGGGCGCGGCCTTTTCACAGTTTTTATTCTAATCACGATAATATTTACATATCAAATCAACGTAATAATACTCGCATTTGCTCAGGCACTAAACATTATTTTCATGAGCCCTAGGCCTTTTTTACAATATTTATTCTACGGATGTCGTATTCATAATGTTTACGTATCAAGTCAAGGTAATAATATCACGCTTTTGCTCAAGCACTAAATATTAATTGGCCTAGGCAAAGGCCTTTTTCACTGTTTTTATTCTGAGTACGTCATATTTTTAACATTTTCACGTCAAATTAAGGTAATAATATGGCGCATTTGCTCAGGCACTAAATATTATTTCATAGGCAGTAGGCCTAGCCTTTTTTCCGCTGTTTTTATTCTAAGTGCGTCATATTCGTAACATGTTCATTCATTCTGAGGACAAAATGAACGTGCACAAAGTGAACGGTGGACGAATTGAACACGGGCAAAGTGATCCGTCACCAGTAGGCTGTTAATTTTGCTGAGTGACAAAGTCTGCAGTGGGCTGAGCAGGATGCTCAATGGAAGCAGAATTTTATGGTAGCTGAACTGTTGACATTTCAGAATTTGTTAGAATAGCAGGGGTTGTGTCACTGGGAGGACCATTTCTATGTGGACATTCTGACGCTAAATGTCTATCGGCCCTAGACCTGAAGCGTTGCGCACCCGCAAAGCCAGCAAAGTTAGAAGAGTAGGTGGGTGCGTAAAATTCAAGAATCAGGTATGTGGATGACGGCTCCTTCGTTCGGGAAAACAATTCTATACTGGCGACGGCCACCTCTAACGTTGTTGAAAGGGGAGTCGCATGGGGCAGCGGGGATAAGTTTCATTTCCCCTGCGAATCGACATAGGGTTCCGAGAGCTTGAATAAGCAGATTATCTGGTACGGCACTGGCGACAGTAATAGGGCGCTGAGTAGTGGGTTTTGTAACTAAGTGGAAGGATTTGATATCTATGCCTTTAGCCAGGATTTGGTCAACAGAAGGTCGGTGAGTGAAATGCACGACCACATCCCACCCCATGAGAATGACAGTTTCAATGCTCTATTTTGGAGCGGTTTTTGCAATAGCTTCTAAATATAGGGGGATGGGTATCACGCAGGGACGGGAAAAATACACTTATTTTTTTTTTTTTGATTGAAGGTTTAACGGCCACCGTGAGCAACTCAAAGGACTATAAGCAGTCGCCCGCCCCTAATTTAGGACCACTGGTTCCAGGGAAGGGACAGAGCCAGTGCCGTTAGACAAACACAACATCCATGCCTCACCGGAATTCAAACCGGGACCTCTTCCGGACGAATGGTCATAGGCCATCGCTTAGGCCACTGCATTACCAAGGCGACCAAAATACACTTAAAAGCATAGTTGATTGATAAGCCTTACCTTCATGTGATTCATCCGATATTTTCAACGCGTTATTAATCCACTTAATTTCTCGTCGAGACACAACTGAAGAAGTAACACATGAAGATGAAGTAGTAGTTTGATCCTGAGAATCGCTAACCGCATTTGCAAAAGATCGACGAGAAGGTGGTGGCGGGGCCATTGCATTCGACCCAGCAGCAAGTGGATTCATTCTTATGATATTAGCTGACGGATTATCCAAATTAGTAGATTCGCGTTGCGAAGCAGTAGACTGTATAAGAGCTGTCGAAAAAGTAGGTTGATTCACTTTCGTACGAGACTCAGCTATTTTTGTAAGCTGTTTCAAGTTACTAGCAGCCTCCATATGTGGCCGCTAAAATTACAGTCCAAGTGTTGCAGCTTGCAACAACTGGAATAGCAAAAAATACTACGTCGAACAAAATAACAACTGACGCGCACTCCTGGTGTGTTGAAACGTAACGAAAACTGTGTACACTCGTACCCAAACACATACAACAAAGCAACACTATCAACTGTGGTTAGGTCTAAGCAAGAACAGGAGCGAGTAAAACATGCGACCGTCCACTAGGAGATCGTGCGGCATGCTGTCCCATGAAGTGATGCAACAATAGTTAATTTCATTGCAACTTAACAACATATTTTAATTATCGCGAAACATTATTTCACCACGTTTGGCATAAGTGTAACAATATCTCATTGAAATCTGCGTAACTTTTCAATCGATTGTGTTATACATATGCCCGGGTAACACGCTCAACGAGATTATCGAATTCGTTCAATTTGTGCTTCTTCCCTTTACACACAAGAGATTTGATATTACGAAAATCTCCAAAAATTATCACCTGATGCCGATGATATTAGCCGATGATTTCAATATTAACTTTGCTAAGCCAGAATCTAAACCATTTGTCGATTTTCTAAATAAACATTTTGGTCTGAAAACCGGTCTAGATTTCAACGCTTCTACGACCAAGGAAAATACTACCAGCAATGCTGCTTTCTAGAGACACTTGGGTAATCTAGAATCACAAGTTTACATATCATGCTTTAGTTACCATAAGCCTGTATCTGCTTTACTTGAGAAGAATGCAATGTGTTGTATGTAAATAAATGTATACTCTCGAGACGCTCGTTTTATTTCACACCCACGAAGACCTTGGCATGCGAAAGATGCATAGCATATCTACAAAGAGTGCCAGAGTACTTTTTCAATTTTTGGCTTTAAGTGAAAAGTACACTCCGTAACACTGAACTTATAACACCCTGAAGAAAGATCGGGACAGCACATGATTAAGTTGAGGGAGAGAGCACTTGGTTGAATTTTGGAATCTACCAGACTGTAGTGTGTGCAGTGTAAGCGAAAACGCCTGTACCGTAACTTGGCAATCAAGACTGGTTTCGCTGCCCCGGTGACGCAGTGAGATGGCTTCTGACCATTCGTCTGGAAGGGGTCCCGGTGAGGCATGGATGTTTTGTTTGTCTTACGGTACTGGTTCTCTCCTTCCCTGGAACCAGTGACCCTAAATTAGGGATGGGCGACTGCTTATAGCCCATTGAGTTACTCACGGTGGTCGTTAAACCTTCAATCAAAAAAAAGACTGGTTTCTTCGTAAGAAGAAGTCTTCCGGCTGTAAAATGGCGATTTTTGGGTGGAAGTAAACTCATATACAATTTTGTATCAGAAAGCTGAAGAACGCATGTAAGAAAAAGTTGGTTGTGAATACAGCAATCGCACAAAATAGAAAAAAAGAATTTTGTTATTGAATGGTTTATTATCAACGGCGTGGCGCAGTTTGCTAATCGCTAGCTTTGTAAATCAGAGCTGAGAAGGGCCGAGCCCGAGCCCGAATCGGGCTCGGTCGGGCTCGGGCTGCGTAATACTTACTGGAGTTCGGGCTCGGGCTCTTAGAGAGGGAGATAATTTTCTTCCTTTTTCTTTTAATGTGATTTTACATGATCACAAGAGACTTTTTTACACTTTCGAGTTGTTAAAGAGAGTTCTTCGGCAACTGGGTCTAGATGGGGAGTAAGAATTCGGCAGGGCAATCCATTCCGGGCTTTGGTAACAAAATTCCGTAGGCCATGAATTACAGGATTTCTGGGAAGGAAAAGTTTCTATAAGAACTGTAGACAGTAGACAGCAAGCTGACGAAATTTTGCTCCCTACCTCAAAGGGACAGCTCCCTGCTAATTCTAGTGAGCAACGTACGACGTAGGTTGTTATTCCTCCAGATTTTTTCTGATTTCCTGATCCTCCCCCCCCTTCCCCGCCAGAAACGTTTCAGGAAAAAATGAATGGCCAAAGAAATTGTAAAAAAGTAGACATCCGTTTCCCCAATCCGCAGTTGAGAAAGACAACGGTTAATTGCACGGGTAGGAAAGACTGGAAGTCTGGAAGAGAAGACCTTTCTTTTTTAATGCCTAAACAGGTTAATCATAGTTTTCGGGTTCGTTCGGGCCTAGGCTCTATCTTGCAATATAAAATTCGGGCTTGCGCTGACATGCTTCGGGCTCGGACGGGCTCGGGCTCTTAAAATTGAGCCCGAACTCAGCTCTGCTTTGTATATGTGAGTGGTATGCAAATGAATTCCACGATAGGAAATTCGCCAGCTGAGTTCATTCAAGAAGGGCAAATTATTCTCCAAGATGATCGATAGAACTTCATTGTGCAACATTTGGGCAGTATCAACGCAAGCGCATCAATGATGGCTGCTGATTTTGAAAGAATGAATAGCCGCTTTCCGGCCTGGTACTGGAGCTCATCGAAAGATCACACCACGCAAAGATGATTTGATTCCGCGCGAGCTTCCTCCTTCTCTACAACTCTCTCTCTCTCTCTACCAACAGGAGATCATAAGTGTTGCTTTAAGTTGTTCCGTCACAGGACAAACCCTATCTCAAAGTCCGGCAGAGGGCAGATTTCACACAAGGCATCCGTTGGGTCTCTTGCTTCTATCCAACGGGTGCCGAGTGATCTTCATTACTGAATCTCGCTTTTGCTAGGGGTTAAATGATAGTCAGGTTCAAATGTGGGAACGACGGGAGTGGAGATGCGGGACATATTATTTCA
Organism: Macrothele yani; assembly: GCA_039090855.1. Classification (NCBI taxonomy): domain Eukaryota; kingdom Metazoa; phylum Arthropoda; class Arachnida; order Araneae; family Macrothelidae; genus Macrothele; species Macrothele yani. The sequence goes on along the minus strand of CM077028.1, from coordinate 64,971,702 downwards.
AAAGTAATTTTCCAGCAACATATACAGCGCAAATGGCAAAGGTCATCATGGACTGGGTAGCAATCAACTATGATAGTCGAACATTTCAGGTATTCCTGACATGCAGTTTCACAGCTTAGCGGTGAGTTGAGAATATCCTGGATGCTGTTACTATCCCGTTAGTCAGAAAGGCACCTGGAAGAATGTCTTGTCAGGAAACTACCCTACCGAATACTGAAGACATCTCCAGGGAACTTCAACGCCGTCCGACCCCCTGGAATGGCCAGCAAATCTCACAGATCTATCTCCATTGGAATTCATATAGGACATGGTTGGACGGCATCTCAACCCAAATTCCGGCGCGTTCCGCTGGAAAAAAGCACTACTTATGTCTAATGAATTTCACACCTGTAAGATTTGTCTTTTCCCTTCGAAACTGCACCTCTTATGCTAGCGTTTTACGTGTTTTTCGTAGTGTCTCTTCGTGTGGTATACAGCAGTAGTCTTCTATCATTACTTTCAGTATTTCAGTTTCGATCTTTATGCATTGAAAATGCATAAAGGTACAAGTCATCACTGGGACTCTTTTTTCCCCCTCCAGACCAATAGCACACCAAAACGAATGAATATTGACTTACCCCTTTGTCCATTACCTCAGCTTTACAACACCTACTTAACATTCTTTGGTGGAGGGACTGTGATGTACGTGCTGAATAGTTCCCAAGTTTCACTCAAAAGTACACATAATAAGCTTTTTTCTAAAACGGGTTTAATACCGCCTCTGTTGCCTCTTTAATGACAGGCTCTCCACAAATATAATAGAAACTACGCGATCAGTTAACAGGTTCTTATGTAGCCATTGTCACGGAAACTACCATTCACACATTAAAATCAAAGCAAATACAATAGTCCTGCGTTTCTCAAAACTGTGCGTCGCAAGCCGCTTTTCAGTGGGCAGCGAAAATATTATCAAAAGTGAAAATTTTGTAATTATTTGAAAATAGATAAGTTTGTTCCGCAGCTCAAGTATCTGGCAATTTTCGAAATTAAACGAACTGAATTTGTACTAACAAGGAGCAAAAGGAACCCATATATTTGCGGCTTACGACAAAATTCGAGGTTTCATCAAAAGACTTGTGTTCTAGAAGAACATTGATGACCGCCAGGATGACTCTGCTTTGAAACATTTGAAACCTTTATTATTAAAAACGAGGCGAATCCAGCTGATGGTTTAATCTCTGCGATCTCTGTACATTTGAACGCCTTGAAAGGAAAGTTTTATTGTTACCTTCCTTAAGACGAAAAACTGTCGACAAAAGAACTGGACTGCGAATTCGTTTCATTGGCATGACGACTGAGATATCGAGAAATTCCGACGAAGAAGTAACTCTTCGATCTGACCGGAAACACGAAGACACCTCGTTAAAAACTAATCTGAACCGAAAAAACCGAAGCAGTTCCTACTGGTCTGCTCAACAAACCTGTCAAACTCTTCCTATTGAAGCTGTGACGTATATTTTATTTTAACTTTCATTTTTAGTTGTTTTTCCTATGTAAATTTGAGTTTGCTCTCTTTTGCACTTCCCAACTTAACGTGATATCTTCTCTCTCACATGAATGGAGGTTTGGCAACACCCCTGAGGCCAGTACGTAAGTGACGTATGCATGTTGATAAGAACCAGAAATGATATATATAAGTTGCGACGCAGTTGTTTGGTGTGGAGATGTTAAATCTTTGCTGAGCTTATTGATTGTACGAGAGCTACTAATGTATGTGAAGTTATATTTTTATTACCGTCTGCATAACTACGTTGTGAAGTTTGTGTGTGTTATATTACTAATTGATTACCAGTTGTGGACGAACGATGTTAGGATATACCACCATGCTACATTGAAGTTAGATACAAATAAAAGATTTGTAAGTACCAAACTTTGACGTTAATTCGAGTAAACACCTATTTCATTATTGGTGAACTTAACATTTTGAACATATAGTGTTTAGCTAATCAAAAAATTTGGAATAGTTGTTACACTACAAAGCTTTGAAGGTGCTGCATTCCTTTTACATCTTCGTACATGTAGGAAATTGGATTTTCGGCGTTGATCAAAACCATTTTTCGAAATAATCTGCAATTGCCGAAATCCTGCCACCCCGGTGGCGCAGTGGTCTAAGCGATGGCCTCTGATCATTCGTCCGAACGGGGTCCGGGTTCGAATCCCGGTGAGGCATGGGTGTTGTGTTTGTCTTACGGCACTGGCTTTCACCCTTCCCTGGAACCAGTGACCCTAAATTAGGGACGGGCGACTGCTTATAGCCCATTGAGTTGCTCACGGTGGTCGTTAAAGATCCAATCCAAAAAAAAAAAAAAAAAAAGAACTCCTGCTTCGCTTGAAAATGACTCATCGACGTAGACGTCAATGCCCTCATCAACAGAAACCGAAAACAAGCGCACCCGTTCTTGAAGGGGTCCGGGTTCGAATTCTGGTGAGACATGGATGTTGTGTTTGTCTTCGGACACTGGATCTCTCTCTTCCCTGGAGCCAGTGACCCTAAATTAGGGACGGGCGACTAATGCTAGGTGGGATACGAAAGTGTGTTGGTCTAAAACGTTTGGGAAGCACTTCAATAGACAACTGTTCACAGAAAAAATAATTCTGAATTCATGAGCAGCTTTCCGTGCATAAACAAAGACATCGCTCTTTCCAAGTTTTATGAACACATATCAACCGAAACATTGTTGTCCAGTCTCCTCTGAGGATCCGAATCCCAGATCTCTCGATATCTAGCCGAGCGCGTTAGCCTTACACAATGGTGGCCAACAATCAACGGCCCTATATGTGTGTTTTTCTGTCATCTTCTGACATTATAAATCCATGGATTTATGATTCTAGGAATTGTGATGAATTTATGAATCCATCATAAATCCATGGATTTATAATGTCAGAAGATGACAGAAAAACAGGCATAGCGCCGTTGATTGTTGGCCACCGTATAGCGTAAGGCTAACGTGCTCGGCTAGATATCGAGAGATCTGGGATTCAGAACCAGCGGTATCCGGATAACAATATTTTGTTTACTGTGTTTTGGTAAAACGTGAAAAGAGCGGTGTCATTGTTTATTCACTGACGCACTCAATTTAACACTTGGCCGATTTTCACGCTTTCCGTGCTTCCTTTCGTAAATTAACGATATTAGGATGCAAACTTTTCCGTGAAATGAAGGGTAGAAAACCTGAATTTCCCAGATTTTTCGTATCATGGGAAAATGCTGAATTATCAGAAACCTTTCCACAATTGTTTTCGTATACTGACGTTAAACTTCCGGTTTTGAGAGTTGTTAACGGAAAATTCTGAATTTCCAGAAACCCTTCCGCAATTTCTTTCGTATGTTAACGGAAAAAAATATGGTCTCACTTTTCCCGTATCAATGTGACGGAAAGTTTCTGGTAATAGGAGCGATTTGTGGGTATCCTTGAGGTTTGATTAAGTGTTAAATTGAGTGCATTATTTTTTTATTACTTGTTTTATTTATTTTATAAAATTTATATGGATAATGTCTATGCATCAATGTGATACATAGACAAAATTTATATGGATATTGTCTATAAAATGTATATGGATAATATCTATGTATGAGTCTGTGGACCCCTTAAGATTTAGGAGGTCTGGGAAATAATACTACAAAATAGTACATTTCTACTTTTCTTAAACATAACTGAAAGTCATTGTCTGTTTAATAAGATCTCAACCCAAGGAATTCTGTTGCTTAGAAAAATCATGATTAAAAAAAATACGTAATTTGTAATAAGTCCTCTTACAACAAAAATAAAATTATTACAAACGTATTTAGAAAAAGAGGTCCAACAGAAATTAAAATGACTAATTTACCCACATTAATAACAAAAAGCATTTCATCATCGAGCAATTAGAGTTCTGCTTTATACGCGAAAGGGCTTGACGGGAATTTCTGGAGCAACATTAAGACACGCCCTTCTCGTACAGAAGGTGTATGGTTAGAACCCCTACAGCGAGGGATAGAAACGGCTCTTTACCTTAAGCGGACTAGGGAGGTTTGACACTTGAAAAAATGGCTTGCGTTTAATTGTTTATAACAAGGACGCGAATAAATATAAAACTTTTTGCTTGTGTAGGGGAATTTAGTATAAAATGGTAAAATAAGAAAATATCACGATATTTATTCCCAGGTGAATAGTATTGGTGCTCCAACTTAATGAAGTAAACTATGCAAAATCCGATTTTACCAGGATTACAGTCGAATGGATGAAGATTTCGGAAAATTCCAGGGATATTTCTTCTTCTTAGGCTTCCCTCTATTGATTATACCGGAAAAATTGAAAATGAAAACAAAATGCAAAAAATGGCGTCCAGATAACGAAAAATGTGAGTCATGAAAGAAATACGGGATTACGCCATATAATACAAATTTTGAAGATGACAATCCGATTTTTGGCGTAAATGTGACAAGGATGGTAAGTCAGATAATATCCGAAAACTTGAAAATTTCAATCTTCCTGGAGCGGGACTCGAACCCACGTGTCCCAGAAAACGCCCGGTATGCTAACCACTACACCACCCAGAACGACCAAGTTTCCGATCAATTTGAATAAAACCAACACAGGATTCGCTAGTCGAAGCAACCGGCATTCATGTTTAGCGAATCTGGAGGTTAAGAATCTAATCCCGTGTTTGCCCGGAGAAACAGATAAATCATGAAAGAAATACGGGATTACGACATACAATAGAAATTTTGAAGATGACAATCCGATTTTGAAGTTTTCGGATATTATCTGACTTACCATCCTTGTCACATTTACGCCAAAAATCGGATTGTCATCTTCAAAATTTGAAAAATGTGTTTTTCTTTATTATGAAATAGTGAAAACATTTTTATTCAATCAGATAGCAGGTATAATTGATGCGTCATTGTGTTTTACAACTCCGGTATAAATTTCAAGTTGATATCTCGAGCGGTTTTCGAGATATCTTGGTAAAATCACCAAAACATGTAGTTTCGGGAAAATCGCGTTCAAATATTCGGTACAATATTTATGCTAAAACAATCGTTCTTACGCGTTTAAAATTTCCTGCACTATAGAATTCCAGCACTTTAGTTGCAAGCCTACAGGACCGTTCTATTCTACACGGGTAAGGGAGGTAGCACTGTCTATGTGACTACCTGCGCTCGGCCGGCCGCGCGCTACATCACGTTTTATGATCCCCTGACCACATTCTTTTTTAATTTTTCTAAAATTCAAACGGGAAGATATTCTTAAAGTATTGCACTATCGAAATATGCAAAATACCCGAAATCGATTTTTCAAATTGAAACCACCCTATTCCCATTAATACGCCGGGAAAGAAAAGGGCACAAAAAATGAAAAATCTAAGTTTTTGCGAAATTTCAGTAAAAGTACGGAACAACCGGAAACGGATTTTTCCGAAATAAACGGAATTACTGCCTACGGAAATTCAGTCAAAATGCTGAAGTTAAAAGAAACGTAATTTTCGTTCCAAGACGGACACGGCCGCCCCGGTGGCGCAGTGGTCTAAGGCGCTGGCCTCTGATCATTCGTCCGTGAGGGGTCCGGGTTCGAATCCCGGTGAGGCATGGATGTTGTGTTTGTCTTACGGCACTGGCTCTCTCCCTTCCCTGGAACCAGTGACCCTAAATTAGGGACGGGCGACTGCTTATAGCCCATTGAGTTGCTCACGGTGGTCGTTAAACCTCCAATCAAAAAAAAAAAAAAAAAAAAAGACGGACACCTACCTGCAACTTTGCACTCCATTATTTTCAGACATGTACCGTGAATTCACACCACTTATTCTTTTATAGTGTTCAGTTGAGTCACAACCTACACTGCTGGCTACCTAAAATGCAACACCAAGAAGAAAGCATCCGATTGGCCTGAAATTCACAGCATGCATCGCCCGCGAGAGGACATGCAAACGATTAGCATTGCAGGGCATATGCAAACAATGTGCGCCCGGCACGCCGCCGAGAAGCACTATAAGAAGGGTGCACAGAAGGCGGGGTGTGAGTAGTAGAAGTGTGTTGTGCTGCCGGACCTGTGCGTGGGAAGCTTCCTGGTGCCTCGTCGCAGAATACGGCAGTCATTCCAGCCCGTTTCGGAGTTCGACAGAGGACGAATAGTGGCTTATCGCGACAGAGGTTTATCGTACCGAGACATCGGCGCCCGTGTGAGACAACATCCAGCTACAGTGAGGCGAGTATGGATTCGGTGGATGCAGGAAGGATGGACGGACCGACGTGAGCGATTGCCGCAGCCGCGGCACACCACCGTGCTAGAGGACTGGCACGTTGTGCGGCGGGTATTGACGGCTCGCACCACCAAATCGCGAACGTTAGCGCAGGAATTAGGATGTGTTGCGCAACAACCTGTGTCAGCACCTACCGTTCGACGTCGTCTGCAGGAGCGGAGACTTGTCGCACGGCGCCCATTGCTCCGATTACCATTGACGTTACACCACCGGCGAGTGTGGCAGCAGTGGGCCGTTGAACGCCGCACCTGGACTATGAAATGGCACGACATTGTCTTCTCCGACACATCCCGCTTCTGCCTGCAACAGGACGATGGTCGGATCCGCGTGTGGCGGCACCGCGGTGAGAGACTGTATGACACCTGCATTATGCATCCCCATACCGGTCCGTCACCTGGCGTTATGGTTTGGGCGCAATTGGATATGACACCGGCACCCGTCTGGTACGCATCACCTGTACACTCAACAGCCACCGCACCATCTCCAACGTTTTGGAGCCTGTAGTCCTCCCTTACCTGCAGGACATTCCAGCGGCCCCGTTTCAACAGGACAATGCGCGCCCGCTTGTGGCACGCATCGTGCAACAATTCTTCACGGCCCACCAGGTGTCACTGCTGCCGTGGCCCGCCTGTTCTGCCGATATGTCGCCCATCGAATACGTCTCGTCGCTGATCGGCAAACGAGTGGCCCGGCATGTACCACCCGCGGCTACGCCTGATAAACTGTGGCAACGTGTGGAAGCAGCCTGAACCGACATATCCCAAGCCCACATCCAAAGCCTCTTTCGTTCGATGCCGCGGCGTGTAGCGGCCGTTATTTCCAGCCATGGGGGCCACACGAACTATTGATGTCTGCGTGTTCCGCAAGTAGCACGGGCCTGTAAGCTCAATCGTTTCATCTTTGTATCTGCTGTTATGCGTCCAGTAAATCTGGCTTTGTTATCTCGTGTCCTTCTTGGTGTTGCATTTTGGGTGGCCAGCAGTTTAATTGGCAGCTTTGTGATGTGATTCAAAGCTGCCAGTTGTGATTCAATTGCATGATCAGACATGCCCAAACCCAGTTTCCGCATGCTTTGCTACTCTCCTCCACTCTGTTATTCTTTCATCCCTCCCCAATTATAACTAGATCCATGTTCATACGTGTTTTACAAAAGGTTTGAATGGAAATATACTACTGTTTGTGAAAATTGCACCGCCAAGAAGAAACCATGCGATTCGAATGAAATTTATACCACACATTACTAATATGACTTTAAATAAGTGATTTAATTTTCAGAACAATACAACAATTGTTACCCGCAAAAATCAGTATCTTGTAAAATATCCACGAGCTGCAATAAGAGCTTCTGGACGGCACAGCATTGAATCGAAAAGGGCGTTGGATGATGTCTTGGGTAATTGCTTGCCAGGTGGCATGTATGCTACTCTACAGATGATTGGTACCGAATGCTGGAGGACTTTGATGAGCCAATTACCGAGTGACCACATTCCAGACATGTTCAATAGGCGACATGTCTGGCGAAAGTGCAGGCCAGGGAAGAAGTGGTATCTGCTATGCTGCGAAGAGGGCTTGAACATTCCTGGCAACAAGTGGTCGGGCATTGTTCTGATGGAACATAGCTCCAGGAGGGCTCTGAAGGAAGGGTACGACTCCTGCCTGCACAACCACCCTGATGTAGCTGTCGTTGTTGAGATTGCCCTCAAGTCGTAGCAGCCGAGATCGATCGCGAATGGTATCCAATGGCACCCCACACCATTAGACTTCGCGTTCGGCCCGTATGACGCTCGAAAATGCACGCTTGAAGAAGGCGTTCACCACAATACCGTCTAATGCGTATGCGGCCGTTACGGTAGTGCAAGTTGAATCGGGACTCGTCCGAAAACACGACATGTTGCCAATCAGCACGCCATTGTCTATATTGAAAATCCCATTCCAACCTGAGCCGTCGATAGTTCAGAGTCAAATGAATCCACCGCAAAGAGATGGTTGCAACCAATCCTCTGTGTAGCAGACGGCCTCGAACTGTGGAGGCAGACAATGCCCCACCTGGTAGTGTGTTCTACTGTTGTGCAAACACTTGCGAAGATGCGGAGTTGTTCAATCTACTACCGGATTGTCTATGCACCTGGTTCTCCTCGGTCCAGTGCTGCCACACGCGCATCGCTGTCGCGGCGTTATGTCCCGTCCGAGCCGCAATGTCGCGGTATGAAAATGCACCTTCACGCAGATCAATCATTCGTCCCCGTTAAAACTCTTTCATACGGTGATATTGCACCTTTCGTCGTCGCTGAGGCGTCATTGAATCCTGCAGACGTTTTTACAACTCGCTGTCTGCGATGCACTATTTGTGTGTATCATAAACAGCCCTCTCTTTATACCCCTCACTCGACTGTCCAGAGGGCGCTGCCTGGCCCAGACATGCGCAATGACTCAGCACTTCGAATCATTTGCATTTCCTGTAATTTTCACGTGATCACAATCCTTTTTTTTTTTTTTTTTTTTTTTTTTTTGATTGGAGGTTTAACGACCACCGTGAGCAACTCAATGGGCTATAAGCAGTCGCCCGTCCCTAATTTAGGGCCACTGGTTCCAGGGAAGGGAAAGAGCCAGTGCCGTAAGACAAACACAACATCCATGCCTCACCGGGATTCGAACCTGGACCCCGTTCGGACGAATGATCAGAGGCCATCGCTTAGACCACTGCGCCACCGGGGCGGCAATCACAATCCTTCCTTCATGGTGTTGCAATTTTCACAAACAGTAGTTTATTACTTTGTAGGCAATCGGACAGAGTCAGTAACTTAAACTTTTATTTTTAGCTTATTTAAAACCAACATTTGGTAGATAAACTGTGTTTGATGGTCAAATTTGTGCCATTTTTAAAATCAGGACATCAAAATTATTGAGAAAGAGGAATCATATTTCAAACGATAAAATTGTTGTAGAACTGCGTTATCTTTGAGGATAAGAGCCGGGGAACATTTACATATTTTTACTACCTGACGTACGAATTCAAACAACATGTGACACAAATCACAAGATATATTACAGCGAGCATACCTGAGTAGGTTTCTATGAAAGAGACTGAAGCATGTTGAAAATTCATCACTTAAAAATGTTCCTCTTTTTGAAAAGATCAACGTAACCCTAAATGTATAGACAACCTTCATTCATAGTCCTTCGTGTATCTCTACGAAATGTGAAAGTGTTAATAATAAATGTGCTAGCAAAGATTCTGTTGAACTCCAAGACCAAGATGCAGCCTTCTCAACCACAAGCCTTTAGCAATGAAATTCCTTATAATCTCTCGATTTTTCGGAATTCAAGAGAAGAATAGTCCGAGGAATATGAATAAATGAAGCGATTCAGACAAAACTTCGTAGCACTTTCTTAAGGTTTACTGTGAACCAAGTATTCTATTTAATTATTAAAACCACCTGTACATCTTGCTAGAGAAGCTATTTAATTATTACTTGGATAGTCCGTACGCATTAATAAAAATATTATTTGCATCAGTTGGGAATTGGTTCTCTTTCGCTTTTTATATTGAACAAGCGAATCAGAAAATGCACCTGGATCAGTTTGAAACGATGTACACTGAAAATAAAAGTTACAAGAGAAGCCACTATTAAATTCCATTTCGGAAATGAGCGACGTTCCAACCCTCTTCGTTACGCTCGGCACTTGATACCCTTGTCTTACGAACGCTGCGTAAGAGACACAGGAAGCAGAGCTGATTTCAATTCACCAAAACAGGCATTACAGCAAAACGCTGTTACGATAGCTATTACGCTACATTGGAAAATTGTTTTAACTGAGACTACGTGAGATAAAAATAACTTCGTAAAACTTTTAAAATGAGAAGCCTTACTTAATACGTATTAAAATTCATGATTCTACGCGTACTACTAAAGATCTGAAAAACAGATATTACTTTCCATTACACATTTGCCTAAAGCAACACAACGGTAATGCTGGATTTTTTTTATTTAAGAGCTATATTGAAATATATTAATTAACCCATTAAACGGCCTATGTACCTGATCCCAAATATGTCCAAAATTATCTGCGTTCCCTGAACAGTAAAATGTATTGTAAAACTTATCTCAGAACCGTTACAAGAATGTAACACGTGGTTGGATTTTGGCGATGTTTGCATTAGGCAACCAATAACATAGGCGAAAATTTCCCATTCGCTTAGGAACTGGGCCTCTTAAGAAGTGACGTCATATACACTGAAGAGCAATTGAATTAGAGACAGCTGGCGTTATGCAAATATGGCGCTGTGGGCGGCCCTGTAAACGGTAAAAACATGACGTATGCAGTGATCCGACAATATAAGGAGTGATGCGACGAGAATCAGTATGAGTCGGACGCAGTATGGGTAAGACGAAGAATCTAAGCGCATTTGACCGTGGGTAAATTGTCTGGGCCAGACGAATGGGTCACTCCATCTCGGAAGTCGTGCAGGCACTGGGATTTTCACGATCCACTGTGTCACGGGTGCACCGTGAATACATCGAATCCGGTAAAACCTATAAGGGCCAACTGCCGTGGACAACAGCGTGTGGACGAGCGGGGTCATCGTCGGCTAGCTCGCATTGTAACAGCGGATAGACGGGCCACAGTGCAAGAAATCACTCGGGAATTTAACGCTGGTTTACAAAAACGTGAAAGCAGCCACACCATCCAGAACCATTTCCTCGCTATGGGGTACAGAATCCATCGTTCCACGAGGGTACCGCTGCTGACCGCACATCACTGGTGCAAAGATTAGCATGGGCGCGGGAACATCGCCACTGGACCCTAGACATGTGGGAAAATGTTGCCTGGACTGATGAGTCGAGATTCACGTTGATACATGCGGGTGGTAGGATACGAGTACGGCACAAACCACATGAAGCGATGGATCCTTCTTGCCAGCAGGGTACTCTTCAAGCTGGTGAGGGTGGCATTCTCGTCTGGGGACTGTTTACGTGGACTGAAATGGGACCCCTGGTCCGCGTGACATTGTCCCTCACAGGTCAACGTTACCGGGATATCCTGGACGACCATTTGCTCCCGTTTCTGCGTCTTCAACATCCCACTGGGGACCCTATCCTGCAACATGACAATGCAGCTCCCGAATTGTATCCGAATGGTTGGATGAACACTCCACCGACGTGACCTCGTTTCCTTGGCCAGGTAGGTTACCTGACCTCAAACGCATCGAGCACATCTTGGATGTCATCGAGAGAGATGTTCGAGGCTCTGACCCCTCTCCATCAAATCTTCGTGAACTGTGGGAGCTTGTTCAGTGGTCGTGGACCCGTATGGCTTCCCAACGCTTCCGGTGTCTTGTCGAGTCAATGCCGAGACGAATCGCCGCCGTCATCAGGGCGATAGGTGTTGCTACACGTTACTAGACAGGTATCTCTAATTCAATTGCTCTTCAGTGTATATAAGACACCCAGTGATCAGCGAATGATGATCATCCCTATCAAAAGGGCATGTGGCCCGTTGACCACGTGATTTTCGAGAGGGCGTGATTAGTCGACCGACGTAGAATACATGAGGTGTGTGTGTGGAGCAGTATGCAGTAAAATTCGGAGTGTGATGGGTAAACGGAAGTGTTTACTGTACTTTAAGAAAGGACAGATTGTGGGAGCTCGGAGAGCGGGTGCCTCGATTTCCCAAACAGATTGTGGGAACTCGTACAGCCATAATGCGTCATAATGGTTCGATTTCGATAAAATTTTAGTAGGTGGTAGGGGACCACCTGGGGATGAACCCTATTGAAAATGGACGAAATGGGGTCAAAGGTCAGGACATAGGAGCGGGATCCATTCCATTGCACTTATGTGTCATAACTTACTTAGAATGCTTCGATTGCGACAAAACTTTATTATGTTGTTCCGGAGGTAATCTGAGCTGGTTCTGTTGAATGTCATCGAAATGGAGTCATAGGTCAGGGCACAGGAGCGAGATTTATTCCACAGCTATTACCCTCATAACTTGAGTAATACCTTGAGTAGCCGCCCCGGTGGCGCAGTGGTCTAAGCAATGGCTTCTGATCATTCGTCCGAAAAGGGTCCGGGTTCAAATTCCGGTGAGGCATGGATGTTGTGTTTGTTTTCCGGCACTGGCTCTCTCCCTTCCCTGGAACCAGTGACCCTAAATTAGGGACGGGCGACTGCTTTTAACCCACTGAGTTGCTCACAGTTGGGTCATAATGCTGGACCCAACTCTCATCACCATTCACAACGCTTTTGAGAAAATCACTTCCATATTTTTCATAGCGAGCAAACAACCTTTTGGCATGTTTCAAGCCCAGATTTCTCAATTTCAGTCGTTAGGCGACGCGGGACCCAAAAAGCATACACTATGTTGTGTCCTAAAACGTTAACAATGTGGTTTACACTAACTAAACTAATGTTCATTTTACTTGCTATGGTTCTCTGCGTTATTCTTCGATTTTCCCTGATGTGTCCAACGACTTTTTGTCTGGTCAAATCTCAAGTTACAATTACGGGACTCCCACACCACTTCTGATCGTTTACGGCCAACATTCCTCCATTGTCTTTTGATTTTCTTACTCAAAGGTGCTCACGTTCAAAGTTCCAGAACCATAAAATGCCACTAATCTATCATGAATTTCTTTGGAAGGTATATTTGCATGGGTTAAAAACTCTATAACTGATTGTTGTTTGACACCCGTCGACATACTTGAAGAAGAAGAATGCACTTTAAACCCAATTATATAGAAACAAATGGATGTTCGTAGTCCTATTACACAGTAAAATGAAGCTAAATGCTCAAAGAATCGTTTGCCGTCTGATTAGCTAACAGGGAAAAGGTCATGCGCGAGACATTTGCGAGGTGATAGTGCTTATTGAACAAGCATCGTAATTTTTTTTTTGATTGTAGGTTTAACGACAACCGTGAACAACGCAATGGACTATAAGCAGTCGCCCGTCCCTAATTTAGGGTCACTGGTTCTAGGGAAGGGAGAGAACCAGTGCCCTAAGACAAACACAACATCCATGCCTTTCCGGGATTCGAACCCGGACCCCTTTTGGACGAATAATCAGAGGCCATCGCTTAGACCACTGCACCACCGTGGCAGTGGTTCCTCGTAATTTCTAATTGACAAGAATGTTACCGACATAAACAATTACTCCTGATTGAAAATTAGGTATATCAAATGGTTGCCAAACTGTTGCACATAATAAGATATTTCTAAGTACCTGGAAGTACGGTAGGCTTTCTTTTCTGTCAATTCAAAGAAACTGGGAGCTGACCTGAGTTAAAAGGTGTAGCATTTTTAATGCTGGATTAAAGAAAAACATGCCGGCTGACACAGCGCTTAGACCACCGCGCCGCGCCGGTGGCGCAGTGGTCTAAGCTCTGGCTTATGATCATTCATCAGTGAAGGGGTCCGGGTTCGAATCCCAGTAAGGCATGGATGTTGTGTTTGTCTTACGGCACTGGCTTTCTCCCTTCACTGGAACCAGTAACTCTAATTAGGGATGGGCGACTGCTTAAAAAAAGCCCATTGAGTTGCTCACGATGGTCGTTGGGCGTTCAATGAAAGAAAAGAATGGAGACTATCTTGGGACATAATGAATTGTTCCATATACCAAAGTGAGTCAGAAAATTGTCCAGTTTTGAGCTACACCTAACGTTGGGTTACGATTCCTGTGCGAAACACATGTCACTGTCGACTGGGTACCGCGATGAAGTAAAACATACTAAGCCGATGACGTGCATTTGGCACTGAGTCGAACTTCCTTATCACATGAGCAGAAGATGGAGATCGCTAAACGTGGTATTCCAGTCCTCCTACGCCATTATTAGTCTGGTCCTCCTACGTGGTATTCTGTCCTCCTACGCCATTATTAAACGTAGTAGCAGTATCAACACAGATTTGTGCAGTTAAAGGCGAAGAAACGCTGGAACTATTTTCTCTACGCGAAAATGGTTCCGGCGTTTCAATTCTGGGAACACCTGTCTCGAAGACAGGCTGAGGTCAAGACGTCCATCGACCACTAACACTGACACCCTAGTGGAAGCTATTATATCGAACCCCGGTACCAGTACGTGATAAGTAGCAGCTGAGATGGGGTTCTTCCCAATCCACCATCGTTCACACATGCACCAACTTGGTTTCTCCTCCGAGTGCCATCGAATGGTTCCTCATGAGTTGAAGCTCCAGCTGAAAAAGCAAAGTGTCGCTCTATGTCTCAGATTGCCGTCAAACTCACAAGATGGTAGATCTTGGCATCGTATCATTACAGGTGATGAAAAGTAGATATTTCTACGTTTTCCTACCACTAGGAACCGGCGGTCGAAGCCACACCAAGAAACATAGCCTGTAGTACAAAGACGGTTGTTAAACAACTAAGTTATGCTGTGCCTTCTGTTGAATTGTGTGGGTCCTGTGCACTCGTGCCGTATCGTCAGGCTGTGGACTGGAACCTCAATGCCGAACAAAAGCAGCGAGCCCATGATGCTGAGTGCCAACGCTACCCAGCGATCATTAATAGGAAGCGGGAGTTGCTGTAAGGTAATAATGTCTCAAATCACACCTCCAGAATGGTCCACCGAAAGCTTCAAGAATTGAGATTCCTCCATACAGTCCGGAACTTGCTCCATCTTACTACCACCTGTTTCGCACCATGGCCCATTTTCAACGTGGACAGCCCTTCGCTCCAGTTGGTGGATGTGAAATCTGGCATCGGAGAGTTTATGTCCTTGAAGCCTGCCGTGTGGTACCGCCGTTGTATCGTGACACTCATGGAACGTTGGCGAAAGTCTATATAAAATAACCTCCTGTACTTTGCAGCATGATGGGAGCATGTACGGCTTTCTTGCATCCTTAAACTTTTTAACCTCAAATGGGACAAATGTTTTGACTCACCCTGATATTATTTCGTCATACTACTGATAAAAATTAACAAACAAAGTTAAACCAAATTTGATCGAATCTACTTTACACTCGAAAGTTTATTACCTCGAAACGTGCATGTAATTTAAGGGACATTCCATTTAGATATTTTTCCATTTAACCCTTCCAATAAATCTGTTCCCATCTAATTGAAAATCAAAACTCTCAAACTTTGAAATGAAATTTTGTACTCATTGCCGTCTTTCTTGTCGGCTGTAATTACCCGTAAGAAAGAGTTGGGGTGACGAGGATCACAGAACGAAGAAGACATGAAAGAGCACCGCAAACCTTGTGCGTTCGTTAATTATAGCTGAAACCAAAAAGCGTGAAAGTCGTAAATTAACCGGATTGTGAGTTGAAAATCTTAAACAGGCCAAGCTATTAAGAACTCTGAAACGGTCCCGGGAGGGATTTCAAAATTAAGGCCCGTGCAGGTCTGTATAAAGAATCTACCCTCTTATACAGGTTTGCACTAGAGATGAGCTCGGGCCTGACCCGGGCTCGGACGGGCTCAGAATTCATTAACTACCGAAAACCCCGGGCCCGGGCTGTGAATTACACCTCTTGAATTTCATTACTGTAATTAATTCAACACGTGTAATTCCGAGCCCGGTTGAATTACACGTCTTGACTTTCATTGTGGATTTGTTGCCATGGTGGAAGGATTTTCAATTTCCTAAGCTAGCTGCCATTGCAAGACAAATTTTGCTTAGCAAGACTTGCATTATGCAATGTCCAAAGCTATGGCCCAAGCAAGGATTAGTTTAAGGAGGTCTGGTATCGAAAAACTGGGAAAAAATCACATTCCCATTTTTTGTGTTTTATTAAAAATCTAGAATCTTATCTTTAAAATGATGTATTAATTTCCAAAATTGTGCAGTTAGAAGTATTGTTATTTATTTTTTAAAATTTCCTCACACCCGCGATTTTTGGGGTGACGTTGGTTTTTAGAGCAGCAGGTCGAGTTTTAGAGAAAAGAATATCAAGTTGAAGGGCTGAGGCATTAGATGCAATTCTCTCTCTCTCTCTTTTCATGATGAACTTGATCTGGAAACTGCACAAACATATGATAATATTGTGATTATTATACTATTAAGCGCAAAGTTTTGTTAATGTCTGGAATGCTTTTACGTTCTTTTTTTTTAATCTTGGAAATTTCCCTACATGCTTTTTTTTATATTCTACTACATCACTCTAAACTACCTTTACCAATTAGCATATATGTAAATTATAATGCAAAGATTAGTTTTCTAGAGTCAAAATTTCAAACACTGTACGGCGTTGTACGTTTTATAATGCAATTTATTCAAAATAATAGAAATCAAAAAGAAATAACGAATGGAATTTTTTGCTTCTAAACGATTTTCTTTTCTTCAACTTTTACTAAAATTACTTATTCCCCTGTTACGGACAAAGGGCACGTTGATTATTTATTTATTTTCAAACCACATTTTAGAACATTTGGCTTTATGCGTAGTATTTCTAAAAACATATTAATATTGTAAAGTGGATTAACTGAACTAAACTTTTTAAACTAATCCTTGCTTGAGCCATATCTTTGGCCAGTGTATAATGCATAAATGCAAGCCTTGATAAGTAAAATTTTCCAAGAATCCGGGCCCGGGCTCAACAAACACATGTAATCAAAGAAAGCGGGTCGGGCCCTGGCTCTAGGCCTTTGGACCCGGGCGGGCCCGGGCTCCCAAAATTGAGCCCGACCTCATCTCTAGTCTGCACGTCTTACCTTTCATGGCCACGTTTGGCCTCTGGCAGACATGACATGACATGAAAATTAAGACGACGGGTCGCAGGATCTATTGAAAGTATAAAAATATCAACGTACTTCAAAGCAAGGATTCAATTACAATAAAATTTTGCCCATGCGTTGTAGGGGAAGAGATAACGAAGTGATTACAATATTACATCAGTAAGGCTCTTTATTGTAGAACAGTCATAACATAACTATTCTAGATTAGTTCCTCGTAAAGCCACTTTTGGATGAGATTCACGCAAACATACGGGCGTCAATAAACACTCTGATGTTGCCCTGTGACAAATTGTGTCAACAGCCTTGTTATTGTGGATATTCCATGATGGCCGCAGATGGCATTCCAGCATGTTTCATACATTCTCGATATGTTTCATACATTCTGATAGTCTCTCAACCCTCTCGGGGGTTGTAAGACTACGGAGGGACTCTGAATCCAGGGAAAGGCCTGCTGTGTGTGGTCTGGCATTATCCTGCCGTAAGATGATCTACGATCCTTTGTAAGTATCGCTGTCGTATTATTGAGCTGTTAACATCGTTCTTACGACTGTTATCGGAAATGGCTCCACACAACAAAACACCACTAATAGTGGCGCACAACTCATCTGTAATTAGTTGTGCGGCGGAGATTCAGCTCCACAAAAGAGTTCGAATGCGAGCGCTACACAGTCCTCCTCCATGTACGAATGTGATGGTAATCCGCTCCATGGCCGGAGTGAGATTCGTCAGTGAAAGCTATGCCACGCTAGTCGTAGGCAGATGATAATTCCCGGGCATGACAACACTCCATACAGAGCCGTCTATGTAAGGTGGTTAATGGAAGACGAAGGAATGGACGACGAGAATGGAGTCCTGCCCCTTTCAAGTTGTAGCGAAATAGTGCAAGATGATACATGATGTTGCGTAAAGGTCACTAAATATCGCTATATGGAAGGCAGAGGATTCGTCGTAGCGGTTCGGGCTAGTCGGAGTATAAGACTATCGACTCTCTCAGTTGTACGCCTGGGACGACCAGAACCTTCTAGAAATGCATACGTGCCTTCCCTAACCCACTGCTGACAAGACCGTCTCACTGCTGCCCAGATAGTGGTTGATTCGCCGACGCGACCAACCTTCTCCCCGCAGTTCCACGATGCGGCCACTCTCAAATTGCTCTCAGTTGTTCGTAGGATCTTCTACGGCGGCGTCAAGGCATGACTTGCGGGAACTGAAGTGAGCAAACCAGATAATGCAGCCAGAATGGTCACGAAGAAAGTCTCACAACCCTCTGGAAGCGTCATTCAAATAAGCTCTGTGAACGACAATGACTTTCATTGGCTGTAAAGCTTCGGTCATCTGTATGCCAGGCTGAGAGGTATTTTCATAGTCTTTCACTGTTCGTGGGGAATTTTATAGGGATATTTTTTATATATATTTTTCTATATTTTTATTTATATTTTTATATATACATATTTTTTATATAATTTTTTTTATATATATATATTTTTGCCTGAGAGTGTATATAGCAATCGATATTTTGCAAATATTTTGCTCTGATGTAGTTGAAGAAACCTCTACATTCTTCGGACGCTGACGTGATATTACCGCGTGATGTTCATTTTGTTTCATGACGTACTTGGATAAAGGATAAGTATGTTCTAAATAAGATGGAACAGCATAAAACCATTTTTCCTTTGATGCTGCTGGTAGTGTAAGGAATGTATTTCTGTTGAGATTTACTTCAGCAGTATAGCAACTGATTTAGAAATATAATGCACTTCTCTTTTTTAATCATATTTCTAAATATTGATTGATTCACTAAAGCTAATTTGTCGAGAAAAGAATAACCATGCTGTGCGATAAATGTTTTCCCCAAGAAAACAAGAACATTTAATACACACAAAATCATAATATATAAGATGATGTTAGAAAGCAAACAGAGTCCAGAAACTTTTTATATTTGAATTTCATTTTCAATTCTGAAATAATTGGAATCGACGGGGAGTTTTCAAACTGTCGTAGGCTCGAACACTGCATAACTTTTCAGAGAGCTTCTCCTGCTTGTCGCGTAGCGAAGTGATGCTTTTAAAATGCTCTGCATATTTTATCTTCGGAATTGGGCTCAGTCAATTAGTACATGAGTATTCTGAAATAAAGTAGAACAAAAACTGCGATGTCACGCCAGAAAATTATCTTCGATAACTTCGTGATATTGGTTCGTTTATTATAGGCAAAGCTTCTGCTTATGGTGGATTCTTACTTTAGAATAATGAAATATTTTAAGGTGTACGTTACATATTCTTTTTCGACACGTACTTCGCATTTTACCAAAGTGCATTTTGAGAGGAAAAGGAAAAAGTAAAAAAAAACAAGAGATAAAGTGACAGAGAGATTGAAAGTAAGAAAAGGAAATAAGGAAAGAAGACTAAGAGTAAGAGAAAAAAAGAGTGGCAGGCTCAATGTAAGAACATTGCATAAAGCAAAGAAGGTATGAAAAAAGAGAAATGCAAGAGAGGAAAGAAAAGACGAAAGAGAGAGAGAGAGAGAGAGAAGGAATGATAGGAAAAGTAAAGGCAAAATCAAATGACTATAAGAACAAGGAGAAAGAAGCAAAGGAAAGAGGGAATAAGAAAAAAAGAGAGATTTAGAATGATAGCAAGAGCGAGAAACGATGAAAAATTTAAGAGATACACAGAAAAAATCATGGAAGGAGAGAAAAATGAGAAACAGACGAAGAAACATGGAATGAAATGGAAAATAAAAAAAGGAAATAAACTCAGACAGAAAGAAGAACTGGCAAGAGAAATGAAGAAAGCGTAAGAAACAAGAAAAACAGAGCCAATGAAAAGCACAAGAAACAGTGAAACAATGAAGACGGAGAAAAAAAACGAAATAAAGAGGTAAATCGCGAGAGAGAAAGTGAGAGCATGGAGCAGGAAAGAAGTTACGAGAAAAAATTCGAAAGTGCAATAGAGTCATGAAGGATGCGAGAAAAAGATAGGATGAAAAAAGAAACAGAGAAAGAAAGATTAATCATGACATCCGTACGGCTACATGAAGCATTCACTAAATTGAATGTATTACTAAAACTGAATACATTAACTTCTAGATATAATATTAAAGGATAATTTCCATGATAACTTGCAAAAAACTTCAAACAACTGACTTTTAATGAGCTTCGAAGCAAGTGTTTACGAAGAGCCTTTAGTGCTTTTGTATATATGTACTCCTACTGCGATTAATACATGCAATCACAATTTCAGACGCTTTCATTAGCTTCCATTCTGTCGGGTGCTGGCGATGGCATTGCGCCTAAAAACTGTTCTCTGGTCTATTCTGGTTCTTCTGCAAAACTCTGGTATTCACACTTTTTTGTTTTTTAAAAGGGGAAGAAACAGCGGGAAGGAAAAAAACAAAGAATGCTAAAGAAGACATCATGTCTTTCATATGGTAAGTACTTGGGCACTTTAGAACACGTAAACTCCTCCTGTTTTTCGTCTTAAGTATTTCTATTTTGGACACTGATAGATGTAAACACATTTCTTTGGAATAAATCACCCTTTTTGAATTCTTTGTTTGGACGTTTCATGTGTCGCTTATCTTGTTTGCATATTTTGCTAGCCTGAAAAAAAAATTAAGGAAGAAAACCGTTCTCCCTCTCAGTTTTCCACTCCCCATACGTAATTACCCATGAGAAAAGATTTCTCGAGAAGCAACGTTTTTATCAGGAAGGAATCCTGTTTTGTTGCGTTGTAAAAAGAAATATGTCTGCATTGAAGGCAGTTTTGTATTAGTTTTAGTTATTCCGCACAAACATTTTTGAAGTCCGCTACTTCAAACCAAATCTACAGATTTTTGTCAAAGTCTATAGTGCAGATGGCAAAAAAACGTAGAAGAAATATATATATATATATTTATTTATATATATATATGGAAAATCGTTTTTTATTCTTACAGCTTTTGTAACTTAAGTACACAAGCTTTAAATCCATTGAAAGACATTTATGAATGTACAGTAAAAACAAAGTAATTTCCATCCCCGTACCTTTTTCTCCAACTTCAGCACAGATGTCTAATTCGAAATTTAATACAAGATATTCGCTGCTATAAATGAAAATCGCTGAGAAAAGCAGACATAAAAAAGAAAACTTAACTTCACTGTTGCTGAACTTCTATCGACTAGTTTTGATCGAATTTCAAAAAGCATGCTGAAGTCTATAGCATAACGCATCTTTATCGCCGTAACATATCACCGTGTCGCATCCTTCGTGTTTTGGTAGTCTATGTTAGCGTGCAGTGCCGCGACCGGGCACGTCTACGCTACGTACTAACAGGAGTGGCTCCGACCAAGGTCCTGTAAGGGTGGTGGGAAACTCCGGGCTTTGTTCAATGGCTTTACCAAATTTTATTCAGTTTTCTTACAATTGAAGGTCTCTACCTCAGGAATTAAAGCCTTTACATTGCTCAAATGTGGACTTTCAAGGATATAAAAAAAATAGGGTAGGTTATTTGAAAATAATTCATTGAGATATAGTAATTAATACACACAATTGACGTGGACTAGGAACATCAAACAGAAGTCATCGCTCTTTCCACGTTTATAAGTGAGTCACGGAAAAATTATCATCGGCCGCCACCGGGAATCGAACCCAGGGTCTTCCAGTTACGGGCTGGACATGCTACCACTGCACCACAGCGGCCCCGAATTCTCCAGACTCACATACGACTAACTGCTAAACCACAAGTCTGGATAATTCGGGGCCGCTGTGGTGCAGTGGTAGCATGTCCAGCCCGTAACTGGAAGACCCAGGGTTCGATTCCCGGTAGCGGCCGATGATAATTTTTCCGTAACTCACTTATAAACGTTGGAAGAGCAATGATTTCTGTTTGAGTTATAGTGACTTAGGGATTTTAATCCTCTGTTCGGAAATCTTAATTATTATGTATTCTTTCAATGCAGAGATTAAAAAAATGTAAAGGAGAAGAAAGTAAAATAATAATAAAATAAAACAAGTGCAAATACCTGGTACAAAGAACTGCCAAGTGCAAATACCAAGGAGTGGAAAACTAGCGGAATAATATTTCCTTCAAAAGATAGTCCGAGACTTCAAACCGAATCGACAGATTTTAAAATTTCGATTTCAACAGATTTTTTAAAAACAGATTTCGATAGATTTTGTAAAATCATATTTCGACAGATTTCAGACTTATCAGTTTGGGATATAATCTAAACGCTTCAGTAGACTTCACCAATATAGTTTTCCCAATAGGCGTCAACTGACGGTTACTACCTCACATGCAATGAATTCTGAGGCGATTTCGTCCCCTGCATAGAGAAAATGAACGAATCCACACTGTGGAACATTCCGGAAGAATTCACCAGACAGACAGAAGAAGGAAGACAGGGAAAAAACAAAAAAAGAGGGTTTAAAAAAAAAAGGAACAAGAAATATGACACTGAATTTTAGGTTGTAATGAGCAAGTCTTTTTAATCCTTTCTGACGCGAATTAAATTTATCAAAATTACTCAAAATCAATGCAACCGGTTGGAAATAAATCAACCAAATTTCTAGAATCGATAAAACATCCAGAAATAGAAACAGCTACTTACTTCCATCAGCGGATAAAATGTACGTTACGAAGATTAACAAATAACGCACAAAAAGTTTATCTTAGAAGAAGGAAGGTACCAGAGATAAACAGATTTTCAGATCGAAAGAAAAATATTAAAACATCCAGAAATAGAAATTTCGTAATCCGAAAAAAATTATATCCAGAAATAGAAACAATGTGAAATATTTATATGAAATAGAAATATTTATAACTTCAAAACAATGACAAAATATTTATATTTTCAAAAAGCAGTATTGTTTTATTTTTAAAAAAAAAACAGTGATGAGCGCATTGAACATTGAACAAAAATAAATGTTTTGTTTACTACAAATGTTTATAAATGTTAACAATGAACAAAAATAAATGCTAAGATATAAAGACATATGGAATTCAAACGGTTCAGAACATTGAACAAAAATCCTTGAACATTGAAAAAAATAATGTTTTTTACTACAAATGAACAAAAATCCCTGAACATTGAACAAAATAATGTTTTTAAATAATGTTTTACTACATAATAACAATGTTTTTTTATTACATAGATATTAGTACTAGATTTTTTACTATTATTACTACTAGATATTACTACTAATGTTTATGGATATTACTACTAAAATAATAAAATATTACTACTAATGTTTATATATATAAATATTACTACTAATGTTTATATATATAAATATTACTACTATTTTTATAAAATATTACTACTAATGTTTTATGATATTACTACTAATGCTAATAGATATTACTACTAAAAATAATAAAAACATTTTTTATAGATATTACTAATAATGTGCTTTACTACATTGAACAAAATGTTTTTTTACCACAAATGTTTATAAATGTTAACAGTGAACAAAAATATTTTTTTTTTCAAAAAACAATTATATTATCTTCAAAAAAACAGTGACTAACAGTGATTTATTTTATTTTTCAAAAAATGACGAAATATTTATATTTTCAAAAAAATAGTGTGAAATATTTATATGAAATAGAAATATTTATATTTTCAACATAAATATCCAGAAATAGAAACATAGTGTGTATATTTTAATCCAAAAAAAATAAAACATCCAGAAATAGAAACAGCTACTTACTTCCACCAGCGGCTAAAATGTACTTTACGAAAATTAACAAATGACGCACAAAAAGTTTCTCTCAGAAGAAGAAACCTATCAGAGACAAACAGATTTTCAGATCGAACACTTCAAAGGGGAAAATAAATTATATAAATCTACGCCTTCCAGCGGAAGAATTTATCATAATGGGAAAATTCAAAATAGGCGAAAAATATTCTTCATGGGAAAAAGTAAGCTAAGGAAAAAGAACTTTTCAAATACTTCCCCCGGAAGCACAGTTGATGAGAAAATACATCCCTTTTACATCCCTTAGCGGGAAACCTGTGCATTATTTAAAGAGGATACTGCTCCACATCTATATAATAGCGAATGGCATACAGTAAGAAATAAAGTTATCAATAGGGTATTTATTTGCGGAGATACAGCTGCTAACAGAAGTTCACAAACACCACCTAGCGACAGAATTGTGAATTATAAAACTCCTCAAATAATAACCTAAGGTGTTCTACAAAAACGTTAAGGGCATCCGGTGTTGATTTTTATTTTTTTTAAATCGCACATTTAGAAACCGAGAAAGTAAGAAAAACATATTAAACATTGGCGGCACTAGCGATGAAATTGTGCATAATTTTGGGATGAAAATACACACAAAGTGTTTTCATAATTAGTAGTATCTGACCGAAAAAATTTTTGTATCGGGTTTTTAGTCCTGCAGATGTTGGGAAACATGGACTTACGCCATTAATGGCACACTTGCGCATTAAGAAAATTTTCAAATTATACGAGAAACATTTCGCAACGGAAACACCCTCCAACAAAGATAGAATTTTTCAAATAGGACTCTTAGAAGCAAAGATATCGACAAAAATTAGAAACGCATTTACTCCCCCTGGCGGGAAAACTATGCGCTATTTAAGCAGGAGATATTCTCGAAAGGTTTCCCGTGGTACGATATCGGTCCAGGAAAGAAATTTTTCAATCGAGTTTTAAGGAGCTTAGATTATGCTGCAAATACATCAGAAGACGAAACAGACGCTTACACCTCTTGGTGGGCAAGCCATTTGTTACCAAAAATTAGAATTTGTATGCAAAACATTTCACATGAGGAGCTGTTTCCGATGCAGGAAGAATTTTTCAAAGTGGGTTTTTTAGAAGCAGAGATATCGGGAGAAACGCAATTTACATTTACGCCCCTAGCGGAAAATCTATGAATTACTTGAAAAAGAAATTGTGCATAAAAAGCCTTCGCTATAAATAGCATCGAAAGGAAGAAAAAAAAATTGCAATTGGACATTTAGAAGTAAATATACGGAAAAAATATATGTTTTGAATTCCATATCATCTGCATTTACGCTCTCTAGTGGCGAAGTTGTGTATCAGAAAACCAAAATGCAAAGATCATCATTCTCACATTTCAAACTACCCAATGCAAAAAGAAAAAAAAATCAAATCGGATTAATAGCTGCAGAAATATGGTGTCCAAGTCTAAGCGATGGCCTCTGATCATTCGTCCGAAAGGGGTCCAGGTTGGAATCCAGTGAGGCATGGATGTTGTGTTTGTTTTACGGCACTGGCTCTCTCCCTTCCCTAGAACCAGTGACCCTAAATTAGGGGCGGGAGACTGCTTATAGCCCATTGAGTTGCTCACGGTAGTCGTTAAACCTCCAATCAAAATATATATATATATATATATATGGTGCACAGGCGGACGGACTAACAGGTAAAATAAGCACCATCTTTTTTTTTTTTTACAAAAGACTTGCCAAAAGAAGCGATTCTATATTAATATCGGTAGTGAACTGAGCTGACATTTCATCGTCTTTCATTGTGTATATTTTATGTCAAATATGTCGAGGTTTTTTCTATCCCCCCCCCCCCCCATCCGCTTCTCTAGTGGTATGGTAACGTATCCACTTCTGGAAGATGCATTTCAAATTTCATTATTACAGAACTTTGTTTTCTAGATTTATTCGAAACAAAGTACATCTCTGTATTTGCCAGGTCATTCCGTTCCTAGCAGAGGATGTAGAGAAAAAACTTCTTAGATGTCATGGCACCAGAAATGCCCATAATTTATTTTCATATATTTTCCATATAATCCTTATACGCTGTGTCTCCCCTAATCTAAACAAACGCGTATTTGTGTTTGCCACGATTGCTGTGTTTCTACGCTTCCTTTAAATATTCATACTTGATAAACGCTTAGACCCGAGTTATTAAGGAGTAGCACCGAAATGTACATTTAAAATTTTCCGGATATTCTCTTTAGGGGTAGTGAATGTGTGTTTATATTTGCCACATAACAGGTTAGAATAAGTAATATCTTACTTTTTGGAGCTTATAGATAGATACGTGGAAACGAGTTCCTAGATTTTCTTGTAAAAACTTCTGTAAGCTACATTAACTATACTTCAGAGTTAAAAAAATACATGAAATTATCCGACAGCGCACACAGTATTTCCGACGTTTCGAATCTAAGTGATTGTGTAATATCATACAAAATTTTAAATTTCAATCTCTCTGTCTCTAAATACATACCTTTTTTAACTGAAACTTTAGTAGTAGCCATCACGTCATAAACATAATCAACTAACACGTACTCTTACACGAACGATGTTTCTCTGTGAGGTCGTATTCGTCATTGCATTAACAGAGCAAAACCATCTGCTGGAGAACGTATAGGAAAAACATGCGAGCAGCTGGATAAGTTTTGGAATCTTCACCACCGTATTTCTGAGACTGTAAGACTAATTAGCAGACTGTATCAGAATTATTGATACAGACTGACACTCTACGTCAGTACACCTGAATTTGTATGCGATAATTGTTTTCTGTCTATGTATTTAGGAAGTATTACTTTATACATACCATAACGTAAAAGTGTGTCCGTGCCGGGCATCGAACTCAGGTCCTCCTCACTCTGGAGTATGTCGCTCTCCCAACTGAGCTACGCGTACATGTGCTATCACTGCTATTTGCCTTTATCTCATGTGTGTTCTGCGGTGCAGGCACGTCACACCCCCCTACCCCCAAAAGATGGCCAGGGGCATGGCTCACGGATCAGCCCGGACCAGGTGTGACTGTAGGAAGTCATACGCTGAATAACGTGCATTTGAGAAATCCCAGACAATTTGGTGTGTGGAACGTAACATTACACTGATTTATTTTTTTAAGCACTGAAGAAGGGATTCTCGTTTTTTCTGTCTCGCCGTGTGGAAAGAAGATCACATCATTGCGAGAAACTTAACAGCCGGGTCATCCTGGAAGTTTGGGCGCCAATATAACGTACAAGTTTGTCCGCGCCGGGCATCGAATCCGGGCCCCGTCACTCCGGAGAAAGTCGCTCTCCCAACAGAGCTACGCGGATAAGTGCTCTCACTGCTATCTGCCTTTATCTCATGTGCGTGTTGCGGTGCAGGCACGTCACGATACCTTTCGGCCTACATTTTCACACCAAATTTGATCAGACTTGTTTAAGTGATCACGGACATGGTAGGGAGTTTAAGGATAGCCATGTTTCAGAAATAGAACATAAGAAGAAATCATTAAACGTACGAGTCTAATTATGGAGTCTAGTTTGATTCTAAAGTGACGCCTAGCGACCCCCGAAAGGTCCTTTGATAATATTTTTACAACTTGCTTTTCCCAGGGGGATATTTTAGCGACCCTCGTGAGCATCTAACGTTATGAGGAGTTATTTGTCATTAATTTAAGAACTCTGGTCCTAGGAAAAGGATAGTACCACCATATTAAGGAAAACACCACCCATGCCTCGTTCGGTACTTGATATCGTCTCCAACTGGGATAATTACCTAGAAGTCATAGCCCTTACCACTGGACCACCAGACTGGGTACGAAAGTTTTGCATCAGACTTATTAACATTAATATCGAATGGAACGGAGACCAGCGCAATCGAAGAAATTCCAACAAAATAAATTCCTTCCTACATAAATAGGACTTTGGCGACGAGAAATAAGAAATCAAGATTAGAAAAAGTAAGAAATGAGTTGTTAGAGTTTTAACGGTAATCGATAAAAAATTTGATTGAAATTATTGAGAGGAAGAAGCAGCTGCGCGATGCTACGGAAATGTAAAGCGCATGAATAGGAGGAGATTGCCTGAAACGATTCTATAATGGACCATGAGGGAAGAAAAGGACGAGCAAAAAAATGTCATGGATGAAGGGAGTTGGGATTGCAAGTGAACAACGAGGCTTGAAAGAATAGAAAAACAAGAATGAATGTGGAGGGAAAAGATTCCTCGTGTGTGTGTGTGTGTGTATGTGTGTGTTACTTTTGGGGGATTAATGAAAATCATGTACGATGAAAACACCTCCCCTTCCGAAAAAAAAATAAATTTTGATTTCAAAATACTTAAGCCAGTTAGGATAACACTATTTTTATTTTGAACAAGGACACCTTTTCTTGGATTAACATTGCTGTTTTTCAATCCTACTACACTGACGGAAAAAAATCCCAACACCACGAAAAAATAGTTGTAGAGGAATGAAATGGCGGCAATACATTTGTATAGGTAACATATTTAATCGATTAAGGTTTCAAGATCACAGCTTATTGTAAGCGCGAGAAGAGCCATTTCAAATGTGAAATGCTGGTACATTAATAACCGGTGTAACCGCCAGAATGTTGAATGCAAGCACGCAAACTTTCATGCATTGTGTCGTACAGGTGCTGGATGTCAGTTTGTGGGATGGAGTTCCATGCCTGTTGCACTTGGTCGGTCAATACAGGGACGGTTAATGCTGGTTGGGGGTGACGCTGGAGTTGTCGTCCAATGATGTCCCATACGTGCTCGATTGGTGAAAGATCTGGTGATCTAGCAGGCCATGGCAACATGTCGACACTCTGTAGAGCATGTTGGGTTACAACAGCGGTATGCGGGCGAGTGTTATCCTGTTGGAAAACACCCACTGGAATGCTGTTCATGAATGGCAGCACAACAGGTTGAATCACCAGACCGACGTACAACTGTGCCGTTAGGGTGCGTTGGATAACCACGAGAGTGCTCCTGATGTCATAGGAAATTGCTCCCCAGACCATAACTCCAGGTGTAGGTCCAGTGTGTCTCGGCCGCAGACAGGTTGGTTGCAGGCGCTCACCTGGCCTCCTTCTAACCAACACACGGCCATCACTGGCACCCAGGCAGAACCGGCTTTCATCAGAAAACACAACAGATCTCCACTCCGTCCTCCAATGAGCTGTAGCTGACACCACTGACGTCGCAAACGGCAGTGTTTTGGAGTAAGTGGAATGCACGCTACAGGGCGTCTGGCTCGGAGCTGTCCTTCAAGTAACAGTTCGTTGTGTCACTGTGGTGGCAACTGCAGCTCGAATTGCTGCCGCAGACGCGGTACGATGCGCCACGGCCATACGCCGTGCACGGCGGTCTTCCCTCTCAGTAGTGCCACGTGGCCGGCCGGAACCCGGTCTTCTTGAGGCAGTACTTTCCCTTGACCACCGCTGCCAACAATCATGCACAGTGGCTACATTCCTACCAAGTCGTTTTGCAATATTGCGGAAAGAAAATCCACCTTCTCGTAGCCCTATTACACGACCTCGTTCAAACTCCGGGAGCTGTTGATAATGGCTTCTTCGTCTTCTTAAAGGCATTCTTGACTAACATCAACACCCTACGTCGAATCTCAACGATAACTAACGCTCACGATCGTTACAGCGCATATTTACAGCAAACCTGCTTTGCATGTTTCGAGGGGCGCTACTAGCGCCACTCGTATGCGCCGAGCGCGAAATTTGCATAAACGTCATCTTACAGATGTACTCTCACCGCCCACCAACTTTCGTTTATCTAACACAACCCCTTCTGGGTGGTGTGATTTTTTCCGTCAGTGTATAATACTCTGATTGTCCGATATTTGGCTGCATTGAAAAAGACAGGAGTGATTGTTTTTAGAAATGAATCAGAATCTACCCTGGGTATGCGGCTGACTTGTTATATTCCCCGAAAGATATGGTTTTGACTGTAGGATCACAGGAAGAAATATATATAAAAATTTCACGAAGGTCAACATTCCAAAGAGACACAGTACACGGAAATGAATATAATATTTTGTTTGAATTAAAATTCACATAGGGCTGTGTAAATAAGATTAATAACGTGGAAACTAGAAGAATGAGATGGAATATGACGTGCTGAAGAATTAGATGGAATGAATGTGACATGCTGTGTGTGTGTGTGTGTGTAACTTTTGGGGGATTGATGAAAATTATGTACGATGAAAATCCCCCCCCTCGTCCCGGAAAAAAATATAATTTGGATTTCAAACTTCAAATTACTTAAGCCAGTTATGATAACACTATTTTGAACAACAAGCACACCATTTCTTAGATTAACATTGCTGTTTTTCAATCCTGTGTATCCCCTATGAGACTAATTACTTATTTTCTATAGACGAATCAGAATACGTATCTGTGTACCGCAAGTTACAGCGATTTATACCGATGAGGTTTTTAGATCTAAGATAAGTGAAAGTCCAAAGTTATGCTTCGAAACAACGACAAATGGACAGGAGGAGTTAGTTAACCATTTTAACTTCTGTGGTGATCTTTTAAATACGTACTATAGTAGAATCGAAATCATTCAAACTTTGGTTATCCGATATTTCGTTGAATCGAAAAAGACAGGAGTGAACGTTTTTACAAATGATTCAGAATCTACAGTAGGTGTAAGAGATGGCTTGTTATATTACCCGAAATATATGGTTTTGACTGCAGGATCACAGGAAGATTTATATAAAAAATTTCATGGCCAACATTCCGAAGAGAAACAGTACACGGAAATGAATAACATATTTTGCTTGTATTAAACTTCACATTGGGCTGTGTAAATGAGATTAATATTGAAGTGGATGAACAATAGCTTTTGATAATGGCATAATAAAACTTTTGAATCATCGTGATGGCACTAGAATAAGCTTAGGTCACGGCAACATGGAACTAGAAGAATTAGATGGAATGTGACATGCTGAGGGATTGAAGGGTCTGGAGGATACACTTGTGTACTTTGAACAATTAGGAAAAGTCGCTTTTACAGGTGTCGTGGTGTTTAAACAATGGCTAGACATTGTCCAAAAATCAAAGGCAAGGAATGTAAGCCAAAAACAGTTCTGCCACACACTATTTCGAAAAATTCAAAATTTGATTCGTAAAAATGTACTGCTGGCCACCAAAAATTCAACACCAAGAAGGACACGAGATAGCAAAGCCAGATTTACTGGACACATAACAACAGATACAAAGATGAAACGATTGAGCTTACAGGCCCGTGTGACTTGCGGAACACA
Source organism: Macrothele yani (assembly GCA_039090855.1). Taxonomy (NCBI): domain Eukaryota; kingdom Metazoa; phylum Arthropoda; class Arachnida; order Araneae; family Macrothelidae; genus Macrothele; species Macrothele yani. Next base: position 64,940,733 of record CM077028.1, on the reverse strand, counting down.
CAGACATCAATAGTTCGTGTGGCCCCCATGGCTGGCAATAACGGCCGCTCCACGCCGCGGCATCGAACAAAAGAGACTTTGTATGTGGTCGGTCTAGGCTGCTTCCGCACGTTGCCACAGTTCATCAGGCGTAGCCGCTGGTGGTGCTGGCAGGGCCACTCGGTTGTAGATCAGCGACCAGACGTGTTCGATGGGCGACATATCCGGAGAACAGGCGGGCCACGGCAGCAGTGACACCTGGTGGGCCGTGAAGACATGTTGCATGATGAGTGCCACGTGTGGGCGCGCATTGTCCTTTTGAAATGTGGCCGCTGGCAGGTCCTGCTGGTAAGGGACCACTACAGGCCCTAAAACGTCGGAGATGTAGCGGTGGCTGTTGAGTGTACCGACGATGCGTACCAGAGGGGTGCGGGTGTCATATCCAATTGCGCCCCAAACCATAACGCCAGGCGGCGAACCGGTATGGCGATGCATATTGCAGGCGTCATACAGTCTCTCGCCGCGGATCCGACCATCGTGGTGTTGCAGGCAGAATCGGGATAAGACAATGTCGTGCCATTCCATAGTCCAGGTGCGGCGTTCAACGGCCCACTACCGCCGCACTCGCCGGTGGTGTAACGTCAATGGTAATCGGAGCAATGGGTGCCGTGTGACAAGTCTCCGCTCCTGCAGACGACGTCGAACGGTACGTGCTGACACAGGTTGTTGCGCAACACACCCTGATTCCTGCGCTGACGTTCGTGATGTAGCGGTGCGGGCCGTTAATGCCGCCGCACAACATGTCGGTCCTCTGGTTCGGTGGTGTGCCGCGGCTGCGGCAATCGCTCACTTCGGTCAGTCCGTCCCTCCAGCATCCACCGAATCCATACTCGCCTCACTGTGGTTGGATGTCGTCCCACACGGGTACCGATGTCTCGGTACGATAAACGCTGTCGCGATAAGCCCCTATTCGTCCTCTGTCGAACTCCGAAACGTGCTGGAATGACTGCCGTATTCTGCGACGAGGCATCAGGAAGCTTCCCACGCACAGGTCCGGCAACACAACACACTTCCACTACTCACACCCCGCCTTCTGTGCACCCTTCTTATAATGCTATTCGGTGGCGTTCCGGGCACACATGATTTGCATATGCCCTGCAGTGCTAATCGTTTGCATGTCCTCTCTCGGGTGATGCATGCTGCGAATATCAGGCCAATCGGATGCTTTCTTCTTGGTGTTGCATTTTGGGTTGCCAGCAGTGTATTACAAAAGTTACTTTCACATAATGCATTCTGCATTTCATAGCTGTACTCTGTTTTTGTTGAAACTACTAACAAATTGAGTTTAGGCCTTATGACTGGAATTTTTTCTGTTACGCCTATTTATTTGCTGTCGGTTGTCAACATTTATTTTTCCCATAATTCGTGTAAAATAAATGTAAAAATAAATATCTCGTGTTACGTTGGCTGATACGTTGGTGTCTTGTGTGACGTCACACACGAGAGGGCTGGTTTTCCCATGACGTCACTGAAAAAGGAAACTCATCTCTCTTATGTCATGGCCTTATGTTTTATAGATGGCCTTGGTCAACCCCACTCATAGCCTGTCGTATTATACGCAGGTGAAATTGCTAATTATTCTAGGTCCATCGGTCGTTCAATTAGGTTTGTTTTTTTAATTATTTATTTATTTATTTTTATTCATTGATTTCTTTCTTTGTTTGTTTATTTTTGGAAATGACGTTATGGCGGAAATTTAATCTTCACATAATGGATAACCCCTACTTTTCCCCACAAAAACAAAGAATAAAATTTGAGACAATTGTACGAGTACTGCATGTTAACATAATGGATGCACCCTACATTTTTTGCGCGCAAACAAAGCATCGAATTTGAGACAAATGTGAGGAATTAAATTCCTCCTAAACGGCGTTGCGCGCTCATATTTATACCAAATCTAAAGATTTGGTATGAGCAATGGGTCAACCCCACTCATAGGCAATCGTGTTATACGTATATAAATTTGCAAAGTCCTCCAATTCCATCGGTCGTGCAATAAGATTTTCCTTCTTTCTTTCTATCTTTATTTCTTCCTCTCTTTTTTTTTCTCTCTTTCTCTCTCTCTCTCTTTCTTTTTATTTATTTATTTATTTTTTGGAAATAACGCTATAGCGGAAATTCACTCTTCACATAATGGATGCCTCTACTTTTTCGCATAAAACCACAGCATAAAATTTCAGACGATTATACGAGTACTACATCTTCACATAATGGATGCCTCCTACTGTTTCGCACGAAAGCAAAGCATCAAATTTGAGACATATGCAAAGAACTACATTCCTCTTAAACGGGGTTGGCCCTCACAATTATTTGGGTCGTAGTTTTGGTATGAGCGATGGGACAACCCCACTCAATTGTGTTATACGCATAGAAAATTGCTAAATACTCTAGCTCCATCGGTCATGCAATTAGGTAGGTTTTATTTTTATTTATTTTCTTTAATTTATTTATTTAATTTATTTATTTAATTTTCTTTCTTTCTCTTTCAGAAATGACGTTATATCGAAAACGCGTAAACGGAGATTGCGAGTAGCAACTGTACTATAATATGCATGTAAGCTGCGATAAGACAAATTGAATTGCTTAAAGTTGCACAAGGCTTTTACTATCTGTTATCTAACCCAACATGATAGTAAGCCCGCGACTCGTAAGAGTCACATACACTGGTGTGCAAAAATTAAGGACGAACGAGCAGGCAGAACGGACCGAAAGACCACTCAGGAGATAGACTAGGGTCCGGTACGGTAGGGCGTGCGCATATATGCAGCATGACGTAGTGGGGGTGGGGGTGGGGGGTCGGAAGAGTATAAAGCACACGGGCGGTGTACGCTCAGCAATTCGGCCGCGGATGGCCGAGTGGGCAACGTTCGTAACTGCCACGGGAAGGGCCTGAGGTTCGATCCCAGGCAGGTACGAACGCTCGATCCACTAAATACCCGCCGTGCGTCGGATGGGCACGTTAAGCCGTCTGACCCCGGGTTCTGGCCCCGCGGTAATAAATAAGGGCGTCTTCCTACCCCTTTCTACTTCGCTTCCGTGTCACTTTCCTATCGGGCGCTCTAGCCCAAATCTCCTAGTTTCCTATTTCTAAGGGTTGTTTAAGACCTGGGGTCAGACACTCCCTTCCTAAAATCCTCTACATATGATCATGATCATGATCATGCTCAGCAATTCGGTGAAAGCTATTGCACGGTGTACATCGGTTTGAACGACGTCGAGTTGCTGCCACCGTGTGATATGGCCAACAGGCAATCCAGTAGACGACATCTGGATGACTTTACCCGAGGTCGCGTCATTGGGAAGTTGGAAGAAGGTCGAAGTGTGACTAGTGTGGCCGAGGAGTTCGGGATCGCTCACAGCATCGTTTCACGAGCTTGGAGAGCATTTCAAACGACAGGAACAGCTGTCCGAGAGTTTAGCAGTGGTCGTCCACGGGCAACCACGGCGGCGGACGACCGGTATATTGTCCCACAAGCGAGAAGAGACAGACGGCGGGAGAAATCGCAAGAAAAATCGCAAGGCACAGACAACTGGACGTCCGTTATCGCGTTTTACCGTGGCCAAGAGGCTGCACAAAGGTGGTCTATTTGCACGATGACCAGTACGGTGTGTGCCATTAACACCTGCTCATCGGAGACGGCGGTTTCTCTGGTGCCAGAAACACAAGAACTGGACACATCAGCAATGGGGTCGAGTTATCTTTACGGATGAGAGCCAATTTTGTCTGACGAGCGATTCTGGACGTATACACATCTGGAGAGAGCAGGAAACACGCAATCACACCTCCAACATCATTGAAAGGGACCGGTTTGGATGTGGTGGGGTTCTCGTTTGGGGCGGTATCATGCTTGGTAGCCGTACTGGCCTCCTCATCTTCTAAGGAATTTCAGTCACTGGTGTCCGCTATTGTGCCGAGGTTCTCCTGCCTCACGTGCGTCTGTTTAGAGGTGCTGTGGGTCCTGAGTTCCTCTTCATGGACGACAACGCTACATCTCATCGTACAGTGGCTGTCGCAGAGCTGTTGGAGAGTGAAGATATTCAACGCATGGATTGGCCCGCAAGGTCCCCGGACCTAAATCCGATCGAGCACGCGATATGACATGAGTCGATGTTTAACACTTCTGCACGAAGTTACATTTGAAAAACCGTCTCGTCCTTAATTTTTGCACGCCAGTGTATGCTCGTAACCTGACTGAAGCTTTTTTATAATTTCGGGAAGAATGATCTTGATTAATTACAATAAAGCAAAATGCAGGCGGGGTCGGAACACGAACGGTTGAAACATTTTTGACTAAATCTTGTCTTCTTGTCTGGTGATAGTTCCAGCAACGGAACTGGATACTTTACGATTTCAGGTGAAACATTAGAGAATCCAGCACAGTACGAGATAGAATTTCTTTCTCTGAGATTATATTTATTAAACAGCTATATGCCCTATTATATGTCGGATCCAGAGCCAGTGATATCACGAACCGAATCTCCCCTTCTAAACCAGTAGAACGCAGAATAACATTGAGGCTAAAATGATACAGAAGGCAATACATTAATTATTTCTTAGGCGAAGTTGCTTTGAACAATGTGGGAACGGTTCTAAAGAGTACAACAAAAACTTTTAAAAGTTCGTCTTCTGATCAGATACTTTTACTTTGGTGCACAGATTTTCAAAAATTTGAGAATGCTTTTAGAAATAAATTTCCTTTTCTGGGAGAATGTAGCTAACACACTGTGAAAAATAAGTGGTGTGAATACACGGAAAATTTCTGAAAGTAGTGTGCAGCAAAGTTGCCTGTGGGTGTCCGTCTCTTAATGAAATTTCCGTTTTTAAAAGCGCCCGTTTTCTTTAACTACCGTATTTGCGCAGATTTTCCGTGTAGTCAAAAATTCGATTTATTTCAGAATAGTCCGTTTTAGGTTTTCCGTATTTATACAGAAATTTCGCAAAATGGGAGATGCTGAATTTTTCAGCCCTTACACCAGATAATCCTTTCGCAACGGTGAGGATCAAACCGATATCTTTTGGGTTGGTTCAACTGATAACGCGAGTCTTAACCACTGTGCCAAAAAGACTCGGAAATCTGAATCACATTCATGATAAAACTAATTGGGCGATGATTTTTTCTTTTCGTCATTAATGATAGTGATTTAGTCATTTCATTTTCTTTTTTTTTTTTTTGAAACCTACGGTGAAAATCAAACCGACACCGTTTGGGTTGGTTCAACTGATAACGCGAGTCTTAACCACTGTGCCAAAAAGATTCTGAAATCTGAATCACATTCATGATAAAACTAATTGGACGATGATTTTTTCTTTTCCTCATTAATGCTAGTGATTTAGTCATTTCATTTTCTTTTGAAACCTACGGTGAAAATCAAAACGTCATCGTTTGGATTGGTTCAACTGATAACGCGAGTCTTAACCACTGTGCCAGGAAGACTCAGAAATCTGAATCGCATTCATGGTAAAACTAACTGTGCGATGTTTTTTTCTTTTCGTCATTACTGCTAGTGATTTAGTCATTTCATTTCCTATTGAATCTTATTATTTTTTAATAGATTTGTAATATTATTTTTTCTGTATGAAAATTTATCACTAAGTATTTTTCTTCAACGCGATTTTTTGAATCAACCGAATGCTTTGGAACTTGAGATCTTTTTAAACTAACAATGACTTTCAGTTATCTTGAAGAAAGGATAATATGCATTTTATTATAGTATTGTTTCACAAAACTTATATATATATATAATTTGCTCTTGATAGCTATAATAGCTTTTGTCTTAAGAGGTCCAAATAGTGATGCATAGACACCGTACAATCGCCTGTACAATAATTTAAGATCCCGGTTTCTTACAGTAACACAATAGATAATAGCTGGTACACAAAATTGGGGAGCGGTGAAGAAATATCCAGTGTCACAATAACCAAAATTCATGCGACATGCTATCCACAATATCCGATCTCGCTACAGAACTTTAAAATCAGATTCTTCAACAGACGATTGAAATTTAACAGTTAATCAAACCTCAAGTATTTCCACGAATCGCTCTTATTACACAAAATTTGTCATATGGATAAGGAAAGAATGAGAACGGAGTCTTTCCGTCAATATTCGAATGGAATTGCGGCAAACGTGAAAGTCAGATTTTTCCGTTAACCCATTTTTAAAACGGCACTTTACTGTCAACATAAGAAAGGAATTGTAGAGAGGTTACTGACGGAGAATTTAGAAATAATTTGTTTCCAAGAAAAGAACATAAATTAGATTAGTTAAGATTTCCCTTTGTAATCTCCGTAACCGTCACATAGGGAACCTTTTCGACGCCTTTAAGATGCTATCACTCAGGCAATAATAATTGTAGGGTTTCAAACAGCATTTTTCAGAGCGTTCCAGCATAATATGTTAAGGAGCTCTTTCGATAAACTTTAACTGTTTCATTACACACATTTTTCTTTGCTTCCGCTACAAGCTAACGGAACAGGGTGAAGGAAAGCGAAACCAGACTACGTAATTAGTTTTTCTGCTCTTCATGACGTCACAGTGAACTTTCTTCAAAGAGAGAGTGGGCGAAAGAATGAAAAAGAACGATCAGTGCTATTCGGGTACAGGAAAGTTTGAAGGGTGCGAAAGACAGCGGATGCGTTTCCTTGGAAGGCGAAAGGGAATGAAATGAAATGAAATGAAATGGGTCAAGGGAAATGAAAAAGATGATGAGGAAATGAAACAGTGAAAAGTTTGGTAGGGTGTTCAGATGAAAGTAGAAAATAAAAATAATAGAAGCCAATTGTATAACTAAGATAATTCCAGGACAAAGCGATAATAAGCATTAGATAACAATAAAAGTCAGATTTAATACTGCAAGTGCATATTCTGCTTCCTTGGCGGTTACCTTTCGTATATTAAGGGTGTCAACTAGGCGTTAACAAAGAAGCAAATCGAAAATAGAAGACCCGTCAATACATGTTTTATCTCCTGCTTTTAGTAGATCTAAAAACTAAATCTAAGACATCCCCCTTGTAAAAATACTTGAAAATGTAAGTTTACAACTTTATTATGATCAGCCATTTACCCTATTCTTTTCAGCTTTTTAATTTCATGTAATTATTAATAACAGCGGTTGATCTGGCTTTTTTTAAGTTTTCGCCAAATCATTCGCCAAATTCAATTTTTGTTTACCGAAGTGCTATAATAGTGCAACAAGTTAGTAAAATCATGCAATTTCATTGATTATGATACGCTTTCCAACATACCAGAAACCATTACTCAAGTTATTACTCAAGTTATGCGGATAATGGCTGTGGAATAAATCTCGCTCCTGTGCCCTGAACTTTGACTTCATTTTGATGATATTAAACAGAATTGGTTCAGTATACGTCCGGAACAACATACTAAAGTTTTGTCGCAATAGAAGCATTTTAGTCAAGTTAGGAGGATAATGGTTGTGGAATAAATCTCTCACCTGTGCCCTGACCTTTGACCCTATTTCGATAATATTACACAGAGTCAGTTCAGTATACCTCCGGAACAACATGATAGAGTTTTGTTGCAATCGAAGCATTTTTACGTAAGTTATGATGCATAAGGGCGATGGAATGGATCCTGCTCCTATGTCCTGGCCTTTGACCACATTTCGCCGATTTTCAATAGGGTTCGTCCCCAGGTTGTCCCCTACCACATACTAAAACTTCATCGAAATTGAACCATTTTTACGCGAGTTATCGTGCGGACATACAGACAGACAGACGGACGGACAAAGCTGGTGCATATACGCATCTTCAACCTACAGTTGGAAAGCGTAAGAAAGGTAATTGGTTTGGCCAAAAGTTTTTTTCCATCGCCAAAGAGATTTTTTTTTTCGCAAATTACGAAGAATGCGATCTGCAGCGCGACCTCTGATTAATACCATACTTGAAAGTAACAGGAAATGCTACTTGTGGTTGGCATTATTAATAATAGATTAATTTTTCCAATTTTTAAAAATAAAACTTCTGAATATTACTAAAACCCTATGTTTAAAAACGGTAAAAATAACTTCAAGTTTCAATATGGGCAGCACAAATTTTCTTCCTCCAGTTTTTAACTTAAATATTGTGCTTGTAACTAATACCGTGTTTGAAAATACGAGATGAAGTTATTTTTCGTATCTGTTATTAGCTTCACACGCTTTAATCATGGGTTTTCAATACTGTAACTTCTGAATGTAATTAAAGCCCTAATGTCATCTGCAAAAAAAAAAAAAAAAGAAAAACCTTCCTTGTAGATAATTTATGATATGCATCTTTCGCATACCAAAATCTTTGCTAAGTGTGAAATAGAACTAGGTATTCGAGAGTATACATTTATTTAGGTGCAGCAGATTGCTACAGCCCGATACATAATAAGTGGAATTAAATCGTGACAACAAAAAATAAGATTTACTAATTCCTGACATTAAGCGGTACTTAGGTTGATCAATGAAAGTTATTTTCGTAAAACCATAAAAGACGATACGTGAATCATAGAAGTAAATATTTTTAAATTGTAGTGGCGGCAGTATTAGGTATATAGACTGTTTAAGAGAAATGTATCGTTAGAACTGTCTTAGCACGATTTAAATTAAACACCATCAACTGAATCAGACTGCAATAATTAAAACATGACATTTATTTACAATCTTAAAACAGTAAAAGAGATTTAAAATTGGCTAGACCTTTCACGACTATACTAGTCGCATCTTCAGCCCCAAGCAAGTAGCAACACTAGAGTGACTGGTAAGATTTATATAGTTCCAAAACCTTCCCAGAAGACATTAGTAAACGGTTCCCGTGTTGCCAGAAATAATAGTTGCACTTACCTAGATATAACATTTTCAATTATCACTTCCGCGTTTAGGTCGTGGTAAATCTTGGACGAGTTGTTTCCATAGTAGATGTAACCAGACCAGTAGTTCATCATTACAACTTATTTTCTTCAAAATATGTTATGCACAAAGTCTCTGTTAAAAGCAAAGACTGTTTGATATTTTCATAGGTTACTATAGTAACTTTATCGCAGTCCGGATACCTCTGCAAATACTATAGTAACTTTATCCCAGTCCGGATACCTCTGAGAGGTTACTATAGTAACTTTATCCCAGTCAGGATACCTCTGCAAATAAAGACTGTTTCGTAATTGCAGAGCTTATTACTATAGTAACTTTATCCCAGTCCGGATACCTCTGTAAATTCTATCATAACTATATCGCCATCCGGATAATACCTCTGAGAGGTTACTATAGTAATTTTATCCCAGTCTGGATACTTGTGCAAGTGCCAAACAGTCCTTACTTTCAGCAGAGACTTTGTGCATAACATACAGTGTTTTGAAGAAATATGTTGTAATGTTGAACTACCGGTCTGGTTACATCCACTATGGAAACATCTCGTCCAAGATTTACCACGACCTAGACGTGAAAATGATAATTAAAAATGTTATATCCGGGTAAGTGCAACTATTCTTTCTGGCAAACAGGGGAACCGTTTACTAATATCTTCTGGGAAGGTTTTGAAACTATAAAAATCTTACCACTCACTCTAGTGTTGTCACTTGCTTGGGGCTGAAGATCCGACTAATGTAGTCGCGAAAGTCTAGCCCATTTTAAATCTCTTTTACTGTTTTAAGATTGTAAATAAATGTCATGTTTTAAATATTGCAGTCTGATTCAGTTGAGGGTGTTTAATTCAAACCGTGCTAAGACAGTTTTAACGATACGTTTCTCCTGAATTTATCAGCACGAAGAAGAAAGAATCCTTTAGACTGTTTAGTTTTTCAAAAACAACATTTATTTTTATTATACCATTCTGATATGAACGAACGTAAGGAATGACCCTGACTCCGATGAAAATGTGATGAAGCTACGTAAGTCAAGTTAAAATCTAACCTCAAGATAGAAAAAAAAAGCTGATTCGCAAGTGTGTTCGTGGGGAGGATGTTTTTGGTCTAGGATATCTACAGGTTACGCCCTTCGTGTTATGCATCATTTTAAAGCTAAAATAAAATAAACGGTAGCACCCCACCACCTTCCCCTCTCTCTTTGCGGGGTTCAGAGGAAACCAAATTTTGATACGACGCACACTTTACCATTGCCGGGAGAGATGAATGGCATAAAAATGCATTTTTGTAATGGCTTTTATCGCAATAAGCATCAGGTTCTCGTAATTTACGTAGATAGCGGTGACCTGTTGTTACGTTTATGTAAAATGTGATGGAATAATGTTCGGCAATAGTTTAATAAAATACACTGTATTGACAAAAGTCACCGGACACCTAGAACAGAAACACAACGTAGCATTTATTGACATACATGAGTACGGTGTAGGTCCACCTTTGCCTGACTCTTCGAGACATGCTTTCGGCAAGGTTTTGGAACGCATCGATAGACATGCGCTTTGATTCAGTACATAATGCTGCCGCTAACTGTTGCTTAGTAGTAGGCTTTGATTCCAAACTTCTAATGCGGCGCTCTAAATCATCCCATAGGTGTTTTATGTGCTCAAGTTCAGGGCTCTGTGCTGGCTACTCCACACACGACACGAAATTATCGTCAAACCACGACGTGACAGTCCTTGGTAGGGCATAATTGTCCAGAATATCGAGATAGACGTGCTGGTTAACAGGTTTGTCCACGATAGCCAATGGGCCGGGACCATACCACGAAAACACCCCTACATGAGTACATTTGCTACCTCCAAACGTGACCATTGGAAACGTACACTGTGGTAAATAGCGTTCCCCGGCTGCCGCCGTACCCACACGCGGCCATCAGACTGATGGATCGTGTATCTGGATTCGTCAATCCATAGGACCCGTTTCCATTGATCTACGGTCCACGATAAATGTTCTTTAGACCATGGTAAACGACGAGTAGCATTACCAGTGGAGATAAAAGGCTTATGAGCAGCCGCACGACCACAGTAATCCATGGAATGAAGTTCTCTGCGAACGGTACGTGTACATACCTATATTCCAGCATTTTTACTCACCTATACACCGAGGTCTTGTGCAGTACTCCTTCGATTAGCTGTAACGACTCTCCTGAGGCTTTGACGTCCTCCATCACTGATTTTCTTTGGTCTGCCGGCACGTTGTACAGTTGAGTTGGGTATGTTTAAACGCCTCACGGTTTCTCTTATGGACAGCCTATTAATGCAACACCCAAAAATCTTTCCTTTCTCAACGTCAGTTCTCTCCCTCTGCGACATTTTCACTCAACCTCACTGTGCGATATGATCGCGGTCAACTGCAGGCTTGTTTACTATACAGTTTGCAGCTGTACCGCGCATCTTAATTACGCAGAGGATCCGTTCATTTGCTTTTGAAGGGGTGTCCGGTTACTTTTGTTTAGTATAGTATATATTGTTGAGTAACAAATTAAATTAACTATTGTTGCATCACTTGATGGGATAGCATGGGGAACGATCGGATTTCAACAATGATTTTGACAGTGACGCACCGTTACCTATTTTCGATACATCGAAATTTTTCCAAAGGTAATTGTTGCAACACCGACTTGCCGCCCCGGTGGCGCAGTGGTCTAAGCGATGGCCTCTGATCATTCGTCCGCAAGGGATCCTGGTTCGAATCCCGGTGAGGCATGGATATTGTGTTTGTCTTACGGCACTGGTTCTCTCCCTTCCCTGGAACCAGTGACCCTAAATTAAGGACGGGCGACTGCTTATAGCCCATTGAGCTGCTCACGGTGGTCATTAAACCTCTAATTAAAAAAAAAAAAAAACACCGACTTGGCACGTTAACACATTTATTTGAAAAAGACAAGCACTTTCGGGATGTTCGATATGATCCCATCCTCAAGAACGCACTAAAAAAAAACTAAAATAATAAAAGAAACCACATTTCACATAGTCATAGTTAAAAGTTTCCTGAACGCCGATCTGTGAGGCCCCGCCGCAAGTCCAGCTTGTAGACTGGCGACACGTATACCCAACCAACAAGGATTACTTGTTTAATCCTGGCTTCGAAATTTTTTACTTGGGATATTTTACGAGCACACCTGTTCGGGAAAGATGCATAGCATCAAAAATGTCGTGGAACGCAGCTTAAGATCTTTTAAAATGAGAAACTCGTACTTTATTCCTTTGTTGTAGTCTTCTTTAACTCCGTAACTCTTGAATTTAACTAAACCCGTATGGGAGAATGAAGTACCAAGGATATATAATTAACAATCGAGAACGAAACACACATGCTTCATTATGGCTATCACATATCTTCTGTTTCCAACTTTGTAAATTTACTTTCTATCGAATACTGAGAATAAAATACCAAGGATATATAACACTTGTAAACGAAGCCTATGGGCTTCATTATGGCTATCACATAGTTTTTCTTCCGTTTCCAACTTTGCAAATTTACTTTCTGTCGAATTCTGAGAATTTGATACCAAGAATATATATCACTCGTGAACGAAACCTACGGGCTTCATTATGGCTATCACATAGAGTTTCTTCTGTTTCCAACTTTGTAAATTTACTTTCTATCGAATTTTTAGAATAAAATACAAAGAATACATAAATAACATTCGAGAATGAAACCTATGGGCTTCATTATGGCTCTATCACATAGTTTTTTTTTCCGTTCCTAACTTTGTAAATTTTTCTTTCTATCGAATCCTGAGAATAAAATACCAAGAATATATAACTGACACTCGAGAACGAAACCTATGGGCTTCAGTATGGCTATATCACATAGTTTTTCTTCCGTTTCTAACTTTGTAAATTTACTTTCTATCGAATCCTGAGAATAAGATACCAATAATATATATCACTCGTGAACGAAACCTACGAGCTTCATTACGGTTATCACATAGATACATAGATTTTCTTCTGCTTCCAACTTTGTAAATTTACTTTCTATCGAATTTTGAGAATAAAATACAAAGAATACATAAATAACATTCGAGAGTGAAACCTATGGGCTTCATTATGGCTCTATCACATACTTTTTCTTTCGTTTCTAACTTTGTAAATTTACTTTCTTTCGAATCCTGAGAATAAAATACCAAGAATATATAACTAACACTCGAGAACGAAACCTATGGGCTTCACTATGGCTCTATCACATAGTTTTTCTTCAGTTTCTAACTTTGTAAATTTACTTTCTATCGAATCCTGAGATTAAAATTACCGAGAATATACAGTATAACTAATACTCGAGAACAAAAGTATGGGAATGACCAGCACATAGTTTTTCTTCTGTTTCTAACTTTGTAAATTTGCTTTCTATCGAATCCTGTAAGTGAAAGTGGTCTACAATTCTACCTCAGAGCCCTTTTACTTCCTCCATTGGACGAGAGAATTCAATGAGAATTAGGTCTTACGTCTACGTTTCATGGAGGTCTTGTTACTTTGAAAAAAAAATGTCGTTGATGCTGTCGTAAAGCCCCATAATTGAAATTCAGCCAATCTATTTCCTCTTATTCGAAAGATTTAGCCTGAAATCTCGAAACACGCTCTTGTCCTGAGCTGATTCTTAAAGTACGTTCTTGCTTCGCCAACTTCCTGCAAGAGCGTCACGGCGGGAGTTAAATCTGCACATCTGTCTTTGACAGCGCCTGAAGACTGGGAAACGGATAAATGAATGATGAGAAAAGCAGTAACCCTCTTTGCATATTACGTTCATCTTTTAAATCTTTTAACGGTAGCAACTTCAAGCATATTTCACTTATTTTATACTTGTTTGAGATAAAGATTACAATCCAACTACAGGGACACAACCCGAGTCTCATGTTTAATGAGAACGTGCTTCGACAAAAGAACCTTAAATTTAGAGTGCTTCTGAATATCCTTTTTCTTTTTCGAGGTTTAAATACTGCGATGAGCAAATTTTGGAGGCTATACGGAATCCTCCTTCCGTTATTAGGGGCTGCGGAGGATCATTATCAGAAACGCGTTTATTTACGAAACAATGATACAAATCTGATGAAATAAGCATCTAAAAAAATAAAACTTACAAATGAGTTGTACATATCGAATATTTCGTCAAATAAGATGTTGAGAGTACGTTCGAAGTTACACGGAGTGATCACTGAATTACGACCACCCCTATCGAACGTTCCGTCCGTTGGCCACGTGATTTCCGAGAGCGCACGATTAGTCGACAGACAGAGAAGATATAAGGTACGACTGAAGAAGTAGGTAGTAAAATTCGGAGCGTGATTGGAAAACTGAAGGATTTATGGGACTTTGAAAAAGAACATATTTTGGAAGGTCGGAGAGTAGGTGCCTCGACTTTCCAAACGGATGAACTGGTGGATTGTTCGCGAGCCACCGTTGCTAAAACTTATTAGGACTGGCGTGGAAATGGTCAAACAAACTTCACACGATAGCGAAACCTTGATGTGAGAAATGAGCGCCGGGTTCCGCAAATTGTACAGACCAACAGACACAGCATGGTTCAACAATTGACTACCCAATACAACAGAGGTCAACCCGGTTGGTTGGTTGGCAGTTTATGGCGTAAGGGCCAACAAAAATAGGATATAGCAGTGAGACATATGTGTGCACCAAAACAAAAGTGAAATAACAAAACGTGTACCTGTTTGAGGGTTCCAAAGAAATACGTTGTACTGCGGACTGTCCCAAAAAGATTGAACCGCTGTCACAAATGTGTATCAAACCATATTTTTAACGGCCAATAAAACTTCCATTTTGCTGGATGACATCAAACACACGTTTTGGAATGGAGTTCACTATGTCCTAACACTGCTGTAGGGAAATATTGTCCTAAGCTTTCAAACTCGGACGTTGAAGGTCCGTAACAGTCTTTAATTGCCTCTCAAGTGCATAGACCTTACGTGCGACAGCTGTCCACATGTTTTCCAATTCCTGTCATGGACTGACCTGCATGTTCTCCAGACCTGAAGTCTGGAGAACATGAAGGTCAGTCCATGGATTACCATTGGAAAGAAACCACTCGCAGGTCGAGTTCGCAGTGTGAGGGCGTGCCTTATCCTGTTGAAACTCAGCTTCAGATTTATTTAATGATTCAAAATATGGCACGAGATGCTCATTCAACAGCTGCTGGTAGCTCACAGCATTCAAGTGTCCAGTTAGAACGGCTAATGGTTGTGACGTGCCTGCACCGCAGGACGCACATCAGATAAAGGGAGATACCAGCGAGAGCATACGTCCGCGTAGCTCAGTTGGGAGAGAAACTTATTCCGGAATGAGGGGACCTGGGTTCAATGCTCGGCGTGGACAAAAATGACGGATAAATTTACTTCGTTATATTTTGAGATGTGACGTGCCTGCACCGCAGGACGCATTTGAGATAAAGGAAGATAGCAGCGAGAGTATACGTCCGCGTAGCACAGGTGGGAGAGCGACTTATTCCGGAATGTGGTGACCCGGGTTCGATGCCCGGCGTGGACAAAACTGAGGGATAAATTTACTTCGTTATATGGTGTTTTGCCACGTCCACTGAATGTCCCCCAGACGGTTATACCTCCACCACCTTGTTGGCGCTTGGAGTAACTCAATTCTTCCTTTCGAAGGTCGTTCCAATAATACTTCCTCCCTTTCGGAATATCCAAATTAAACTACTGTTCATCACTCCAAATAACTTTATACCCTTTTGGAGTTCATGACATACGGTATTCAGCCTAGTTACGTCTTTTCTGTTTATGTGTTTCAGTTAGCTTAAGGTGGCACCACATTTTCCGATGGCGGATGAATGGGCACTTTTTTAGAACACGATGTACTGTCGATTTCGATATTTTTATGTCCACAGCAGATGAGACTTGCCTGATACTGGATGTTGAGTTACTCATCCGACGCATAATCAACCTTTTCTGGCGTGAAGTCAAAACTGAAGGACGGGCAGTAAATTTCTTGCTGCCGTAAATTCCATTTGATGTCAATGTGTAACCACATGATGGGAACGATTAATACACCTTGCAATACATCGAAAGGACAGTTTATTCCGGTATAATGCATCAATTTTCCGTTGCTCGGGCGCCGTCAATGACTTTCCATGGCCACATAAACTTTCGGTTCCCGTTAACGAACTCCAAGTACGCAGCTCTAACGTACTGAAACGACTGGTATTTCTTGCGCCTGCAATCCCTCAGCAACAATCTGCTGCGTAGCTGCGGTAACATTTGCATTTACACGATGGTATGTGCGAGTGGTTCTATCATGTTGGAACACGTATTTCTAACGTCAATATCTTTACCATTCTCATACTCATTTATTTGTACGACAGTTGCTACCATTTTTCCATGTACAAAACCACAACACCTATTTGAAATGCTTATCTCTGTAATATTGTCTTTATTTCAAACACCGGGTCCGAAACTTCACAGCCATTCTAGTGCCTCTATCATTTTGGGACACACCTTATGAACAATGACATCATAAAGCTCAACAGTAAAAAGTTAAAAGTTGTAAATCGACGATAAAACAACTACACACTATACAAAACTTAAAACACCGGTAACGCGAAGAAATGATAAAACAGAAGAGACATCACACTGATCGTTTAAAAGGCGACTCAGGGTCACTGAGTCGTCTGGTAGAATTGGTAAAAGGAGGTCAACCCGGAAAAGTATTTGTCATGCCCATGCGTTGCACGCTCGCACATATGGGCTTATGAAAGCAGACGACCCCTATGACATGCTCTCCTAACACGGTTCATCGGCGCAAAAGATTCACCTGGTGCAAAGATCATGCAAGATGGACGTCGGATGACTAGAAAAAAGTGTGCTGTTCTGACGTGTCGCGATTTGTACTCCACTACATGGACGGTCGTGCACGTAAACTCACGGACAGTGAAATTTGCGCACTTAGAAGAAAACATGCTACAACCGCGAAACTTTGCAAAGAGTTAGAGTGCGTGCTGGTGTGCAAATGATCCACGTTTGGTGCGAGTGCGCATGAGCGCACACCCTGTGGTGGCGCTGCAAGTATGAACCGGTAGCCATATAAACCAGCGTGTAGTCGATGCTCTATGAAAGCGAAAAGCACCGGCCGACGCAAGAAAGAGTACAGAGTGACAAGAATGCCGGGTAGACACCACAGACGTCGATTTACGCAACTTACGGACTTTGAGAAAGGACTGTTCATCGAGCTGAAAACTTCAGGTGGTCGGCGTGCCGTATAACGCGTCACGTGGGTCGTTGAACAGTCCTTTCTCAAAATCCGTAAGTTGCGTAAATCGACATCTCTGGTGGTCGGCGTGCCCGCCACGTGGATCGTTCTGACCAAACCGTCCGACTGGTTCTGACCATACCGTCCGTGTTGGAAGCAGTGGACACGTGATGGCACACGGCGGAGCTGCTCCGACGGACCAGGAGGACCACCGGTAGAGAGAATCGGCGGATCGTGCGCCAGGCACGAACGGATACCACGGGGACCCAGTCCACTATAGTGGCAGATGTAACAGCTCCTGTGTGCGCACGAACCATTTCCCGACGCCTCGCGGAAGCGAATCTGCTATTTCAGCGCCCCTTACGTGTGCTGCCATTAACACCGAAACATCGCCAACTCCGTGTGCAGTGGCGCTAGGCCAGAGAGATGTGGAACGCCACAGATTGGTGAAGTATGGTTTTTAGCAATGAGTGCCGCTTCGTTTTGGAGACGGATGATCATCACGTCCAGGTGTGGAGGTTCCCGGGTCAACGGCACAATCCAAACCACGCTATCGAGCGCCACACCTCCCACACTGCAGGCATTGTTCTGGAGAGCCATTGCCTACGACATCTGATCAGCTCTAGTAGTAGTACGAGGATTATTGACGAGCCAGCGGAATGTGGACGAGATCCTACGGACCCATGTGCTCCCATTCCTGGCCGGGATTCTAGGTACGCTAGACCAGCAGGATAATGCCCGCCTTCACACGGCTCGTGTTGCCGAGGACTGCCTGTATAATGTCCAGACACTTCCATGGCCTGCCCGCTCCATGGACATGTTCCCTATCGAGCATGTGTGGGACCAGTTGAAACGCCGGCTGCGGCCGTGCCGCACTATCCGGGATTTTGTGCACAGCGTCCAACACGTGTGGGCCAGTCATGCTGCAATACTGTTCGCCTCCATGCCGGACCGTATTGCAGCATGTATCACCGCACGAGGCGGTGCGACGCGCTACTGAAGATGACCGGAA
Organism: Macrothele yani; assembly: GCA_039090855.1. Classification (NCBI taxonomy): domain Eukaryota; kingdom Metazoa; phylum Arthropoda; class Arachnida; order Araneae; family Macrothelidae; genus Macrothele; species Macrothele yani. The sequence continues at coordinate 64,922,566 of CM077028.1, read as the reverse complement.
TGCGTGCCACAGATCCCTCTGTAATTGTTCTGCAGCTCTGTTTTTGCCATCATGTGTATCATTCATCTGTATCATTACTTCCATAGAATTTCAGTTCAATCCGATGTTTTCTTCTTGGTGCGCAAATTTCCTTGTCCGTAAGTGTATTTGGTGCAAACAACATGAGGCACTCGATCCATCCTGCATGGTCTATGTAGTGCAAGCTGGTGGATACAGTCAGTTGTATGGTGTGGTGGATGTTTACCGAGCAGAAATTTGTTCCCGTGGAAGAACGCATGACTGGTGCCCACTATGGTGAATTGCTTGCTGACTCTGTTCACCCAGTAATGTTGTACACTTTCCCGAATGGCGACGGTGTTTTCCAAGATGACGAGCCACAGGTCAAATGCTATGCGGAAATGGTTTGAGAAACACAGTGCAGACTTCCAGCATATCGATTAGCTTCTGAACTCCCCCGATATCAATCCTATGGGGCACTTTTGAGACAAAATGGATAGGCATATCACGTGTCTGGATACACCAATCTCCTCCATAACTGCATTTTTTTATTGGTGGTTTAACGACCACCGTGAACAACTCAGTGGGCTATAAGCAGTCACTCGTGCCTGATCTAGGGCCACTGGTTCCAGGGAAGGGATAGAACCAGTGCCGTAAGGCAAGCACAACATCCATGCCTCACCGGGATTCGAACCCGGACACATCTCGGACGAAGGATCAGAAGCCATCGCTTAGACCATTGCGCCACTGGGGGGCATAATTGCATTGAAAGCAGCATTACACACAGCTTGGTTGGTCATATCTTCTAACTGCTTCCAGAATCTTATTGAATCGATGCCACGCCGGATAGCTGCTGTTCTGAAGGCGAAAGAAGGACCTACGAAGTATTAGGTAGGTGGTCATAATTCAGTGATTACTCAGTGTAATTTCATAGGCCAGCGTAGTTCGTAAAGTGATGTTATAAATGCCGAAATGTCTTATCAAAGAATTAATACAGACATTTGACGTGGACTAGAAATATCAAACAGAAGTCATCGCTCTTTCCACGTTTATAAGTGAGTCCCGGAAAAATTCTCATTGGCCGCCACCGGGAATCGAACCCAGGTCTTCCAGTTACTCGCCGGATATGCTTCCACTGCACCACAGCGGCCTCTAATTCCTTCAGACTCACATACACTAACTGCCAAGCCAATTGGCAGATTGCTTCTTGGAGCCCCGCACAATGCTGGGGATTCACCAAAGATGGTAAGCAGTAACGGTAAGTGGCGGCCAATGATCATTTTTCCGTGACTCACTTACAAACGTGGAAAAAGCTATGACTTCTGTTTGATGTTATCAAAGAAAAGTTTAAAGTATTCCATTGCTTATGAGTGTATTCAGAAGCAATGAGAACATGGTACAGAATCGTTGGATGAGTGAAGCAATTCATCGAAGAAGAGCTGATCTCGGTACAGTACAGATCGTCTGGTGTGAAAACGTATACAGGACAGTACAGGAAGGATGCAGAATCCATTTCAAAGAACTTATCACGGGTCAATAAAAATTTGAATAAGTAACATGCAGTTCAGGAATGTAGTGGAAGAGGGAAGGAAGTCGAAGATCATACAAGCGTAAGAAAATTGGAAGAAATTTCTGGAAACTGGTAGTGGCCGACCGAGAACTGTCCAGGTAGATCAACGAAGAAGGAGACATATCAAAGGAGTCCAAGGAATACCACTATTGGACAGACAGCGACAGAAATCGAATTGCCGCACATTAAAATCATGCGAGTACTGCATAAAACGATACGATTGCATAATATGATATCAAGATCCTACCACATATGCTACCGCATCAGAAACCATGCCGTCTGGAACTCGCCATTAACGTACTGGGTCACTTGGGCAAAAAAGGAACGCTTCCTAAGCGGGGGCTTTTACAAGGGGACATGTCTCAGGAAAGGTAAATAGCCATGATATCACGTTCGAAATAGCCCTGAAGCTAATGTTTGGCGCTGGCAAATGCACAATCACGTCAGCATGAATCTTGATTGACTGCAGAATTTTCCCGTTACACAGGTCACAGACCTTTAGCCAAACGTCATTTTCCACAAGGATAGATATTCCTTAAATTTTGGAATTCTCGTGTACAATTACTTGGTTCTTGAAGAACGGTGGATGGATCTAGATAATCCCATTCCGTGGCCACTTGGGTCTTTGGACTTTGCACTCTTAGGTTTCTTTTTGCTGAGGGTTTGTCAAAGGCGCAGTATACGAAAAAATGGTACAGGATTTATACGACCTGAACGAACGCATCAAGTGTGACATCGTTGCGGTTGATATTGAACTCTTTAAACGAGCATGGCGTGAAAATGGATACAGTTTAATCTTTTCCAGTGAATCAAAAGGATCATATTTAGAATCACTACTTAATAAAAAAAATTTTAGGTGACCAGATGTTTAATCTTAATCTCTTCGGGTTTCAAAATTGCTCACCCTTGATTACTTACATTCATTTTACTTTGAGGTGTGACTTAAGAAAGCTTAAAGTTGCGAACTTTCTTCTTCACATGGATCCGCAGATCGTTAAGATCCCTTACCTCCGAATCGATCTGTATTATCAACCGGAGGTACTCCAGATTTGGTGGCCATCCCGATGCTGGAGGGAGTCAGATCGCAGGAGCAACTGTCGGACGCGGCTAATATTTCCAAAGCCGATTTTCTGAAGTTCATCCACGTATTCCCGTTACGTTATGGAAAGGCCCTCCGAATTTTGGGACGGCAACGGGTATCGTTCCAGAACTGTGGTCTACCTCACAGGAACGACGCTGTCGATTAACCAACCGTGTCCCGTCACTGTGTTCCGCCTATATTCATCTATCATCATCATCATCATTGTCAACCATTATCAATCCACTGCTGGACAAAGGTCTCCCCAAGTTTCCTCCACAACGGTCTGTCTTGTGCCAGTCTCCTCCATATCACCCCTGCATACTTTCGAATTTCATCCACCCATCTCCCATGTGGTCTTCTTCTGGGTCTTTTCCTGTCCCTTGGAATCCAATCTAAAATTTCGGCTGTCCATCGATGATCTGTCCTTCTGGCAGTATGTCCAGCCCATTGCCATTTCAGGGATTTAACTCTGATCATGATGTCTTCCACTCTTGTCATTTTTCGGATCCACGAGTTCCTCTTCTTATCTCTCCTGGTTACACCAGGCATGCACCTCTCCATGCTGCTTTGAGTTGTCTGCAGCCTTTGTATGTCTCTTTTAGTTAAGGTCCACGTCTCTGCACCATACGTAAGCACTGGAAGGATGCATTGATCAAACACTTTTCTTTTAAGACATAATGGCATATTGCTCTTGAAAATTATGCTGTTTCTTCCAAAAGCTCTCCAGGCAAGTTTTGTACGCCGATTAATTTCTTCATCAATGTGACCCTCACTTGATATCTGCTGTCCAAGATAAACGTACGTGTCTGTTATCTCCAGCTTTTCTCCATCAATCGATAAATCTTCATTTCTTGTAAAAGCATTGAACATCACTTTTGTCTTCTGAAAGTTCATTTTTAATCCCACTTCTTTACTCTTGTCAGCAAGTTCCTGGATCATACTCTGCAGCTCTGATGGGGTAGTTGCAAAAATGACTACGTCATCAGCAAAACGAAGGTGGGCTAGATAATCTCCATTAATCTTTATCCCCTTGTTTTCCCAGCTCAGCGACTGAAAAACACCCTCCAATGTGGCATTAAAGAGCTTCGGAGATATGGTGTCACCTTGTCTCACTCCCTTTCCAATTTTTACGTGTGTTGTATTTTCAAACAGCCTAATCTTTGCACTTGCATTTTCATAGATGTTATTAATAATATTAATGTATGCATCTTCAATACCGCAGGTTTTCAGAGCCATTGTAACTGCTGATGGTTTCACCGAATCAAAGGCTTTTTCATAATCGATAAAAGCCATGCACAATGGAAGTTCATATTCCTTCGCTCTTTCAATTAGTTCTCTCAGCACGTGGATATGATCTATTGTGCTGTAGCCACTCCTGAATCCAGCTTGTTCTCTCGGTTGAGCCATGTCCAGTGTTACCTTCAAGCGGTGTGAAAGAACTTTAGTGAAGATTTTATAAACTACTGATAGGAGGCTGATAGGTCTGTAGTTTCCGAGATCCTCAATGTCACCTTTCTTATGTAGCAGGATCATTGTAGCGGTGTTCCAATCCTCAGGAATCTTTCCTTCATTAAGGCATCGAGTGAAAATTTGGGCGAGTACTGTTTCGATTTCTCCACTTGCTTCTTGTATGATGTCTACAGTAATTCCATCTTCTCCTGGAGCTTTTCCTCGCTTCATGTTCTTGATTGCATGTGCAACTTCTGCTGGAAGGACTGGAGGAACTCTGGTACTGGTATCTTTCATGATGTCTGGAGTGCATATATCATCCCTTTCATATAATTTGGAGTAGAAATCTTTCACTCTTGTCAAAATTTCGCCTCTATTTCTTGTTACAGAACCATCTTCTTTTCTCAGTGCCATAATCTGTTTTCTTCCCTTACTGAGATGTCCCTTTGCTATCTTTAGGCTTTGGTTGTTTTCAATTGCTCTCCTCACTAGTTCACAGTTGAATTTCCTTACGTCTTCAGTGATACTTTTTCTTACTGTCTTGCATAGCTCTATATATTCCACTTTGGAAGTCACATCTTCTTTAGTTGTCCTCATCTCTCTTCTTTTTTGCATCAACATTTTGGTTTTTCCTGATAATTTGTTCACATGCAACTTGTTCTTAGACCCAGCTAATTTTGTTGCTGTTTCCATAAGAGCTTTGGTTACTTTTCTGTTAACTTCAGAGATGTCCACTTCTTCCGATGTTAGGCCTTCTAAAGCAGAGAACCTGTTCTTCAGTTCTAACTTGAAGGTATTATGGTGTTTTTTAAGGTTGGTTATGTCAATAGATTTTGTTTGTCTTATGAGCTTGCCACGTTCAAGTTTAGTGTTGAGGTGCATCTTACATCTCACCAATCTATGGTCACTACCTGTGTTGAACTTGTTTAGCACACTGCAGTCTTCTATGACGAATTTTTTGTTACACATAATAAAATCAATTTCACTTGTCGTCCCATTTGGATGTCTCCATGTCCATTTCCTGTGTGGCTTTTTCTTGAAGAAGGAGTTCAAGATGAAAAACCCTTCTGCCTCTGCAAACTCAACGAGAGTATTTCCACGCTGGTTTCTGTTGCCATGACCGAATTTACCTACTGAAGTTTCATTCTGTTGCCGTTGCCCTATTTTTGCATTGAAATCTCCCATAATTATTTTCAAGTGCTGCTTACCTTTATTATTTAGATGACAAATTTCCTCATAAAATTCTTCAATTTCTTCTTCAGGATGACTTGTGGTGGGTGCATAAGTTTGAATAATCTGAGCCTGGTATCTTTTCGAGAGTTGGATAACAAGTCTTGCAGCTCTGTCAGAGGAACTTTCAACTTCTACAACTTTATCCTTCAGTTTCTTGTTTATTATAAATCCAACACCACTAGTTCTGCCAGTATCTGTCCCACGATAGTAGAAGAGATGTCCACTTTTCAGTTCGATGAGATCTTCTCCTTTTCTCCTTACCTCACTTAGCCCCACGATGTCCCACTTGATCCTTTGTAGTTCCTCTTCCAATTCAGAAGCCTCTTGAATCAGAAGATAGGGAGCGTATACGTATATAAAAGTGAAAGTTTGTATATTTGTTTTTCTTTGTATATTTGTTTATCCGCTATACAAATCAACAGTTCTCATTTTAGAACCACCGAATTTGGCATACTATCTCATGGTACTCTAACTTAGATCGTAGGAGTTTGGAAGGGGTCGGACCCCAGGGGGTCAAGGGGTGGGGCATACAAGATGTTCGTTATTTTAGTTAAAATTTCTGCAGTTTTCAATTTAGAACCACCAAATTTGGTATACTATCTCATGGTACTCTAACTTTGACCCTCGACAGTTTTTGGAAGGGGTCGGACCCGAGTGTTCAAGGACTACCTTAGATCCACCAAGACTTTGCAGTGGAACCAGGCTTTGCATCAAGAATTTGTTCACGCACATCATCGAAATAACTATTCTGACTGGCGGGGAAGATGTTTTCATTCCGAGGATTCCACTGATTCCCACAAATATGCCGTTTGACTTCAAGCGTCTGCAATTCCCGATTCGTCTGACCTTTGCCATGTCCATCAACAAAGCGCAAGGCTAGTCATTGGAAGTTAGTTGCTGGTATTAGTTTGGAGGAACCCTGCTTTTCACACGGACAATTCTATGTCGCCTACTCATGGGTTGGCAATCCTAAAAATCTCTACATTTTTGCTCCCAATGGAAAAATCAAAAATATTGTTAAGCAAGAAGCAATAACCTAAACGAATTTAAAAAAAATATTGGAAAATTTCAGGAATATATTTTTCATTCATGACATTTCACCCGCTGAACTTGGTGATTCCACGAATATTTACCCGATAAATACCGGGTACTCCTGATAGTTAATTAATAAATCCAAATTTCGATAGCGTATGAGAAATCTTAGATGTCTTGTGCATATGTTTTTCCGTAAAAAATTCTGGAGAAAGTTTAAATTGTATGCTCTCTTGCAAATTAGATTTCGGCTATGTTCATCTTTGGGATGGAGTTGTTTCTACTTCATCTGCACCCTGCAGACCCAGAGGCAGAGTGGTCAAAAGCGCGGACTTCTGGCGAATCCAAATTTTGCCCTGATTTTAGCCCTCTGTGTGTAGTCATGCGCCGGTGGGTTTTTCGTACGGCGCTGGTTCCATTCCTTCTCTAAAATCCACAGCCAAACGACCTTTCGTCCGAGAAGGGTCCGGGTTCGAATCGAGGTGAGGTATGGATGTTGTGTGTGTCTTACGGCGCTGTACCTCTCAGTTCTCTGGAGTCAGTGGCCCTAAAATAGAGACGGCCGACTGCTTATAGCCCATTGAGTTCCTCACGGTTGTCGTTAAACCTCCAATCTAAAAAAAAAAAAAACAGCCAAAAGATGGAGGTCTCCGTTCCCCTTCCGTAGCTCTAGATGTCAGAAACGTCGCTAGGCTTCGAAATCAGGGTGGGAGGTTATTTTTATTTACAAAACACTGAAAGAAAGAATTTGTATTGCTTTTTAGCACCTGCTACATGGGAATTCGGCGCAATTCCTTCCACCTGAATACACTTACACACACTTTTATCGGGTTGCGCAGTGGTCTAAGCGATGGCTTCTAATCATTCGTTCGAAACCCGTGAGGCATGGACGTTGTGTTTGTCCTACGGCACTGTCTCTCTCCCTTCCCTGGAGCCAGTGATCCTAAATTAGGGACGGGCAGCAACTCACGGGCTTATAGCCCATTGATTTGCTCACGGTAGTCGTTAAACCTCCAACCAAAAAAAAAATGCCTGGGTCGGACTAGTTGCGCCCCTGGTAAACCAACGTGATAACATGACAATGATCAATGGGTAAGTGATGTAAGATACATTTTGGTGAAATGTCGCCTTCAACTTTTTTCTAGCTGTGAATAGCTTGTCTTAATTGCTTTTCAAAATTTTGCATTTTTGCTTATGAAAATACTACTGTAACTGAACAATTTCTTTAAAGTAAATTGTTCAATTTGTTTACTTTAATCAAATTTTAGCGTCCGTGACACATAACACAGCACCCCCTACTCCTTAACTCCCTTCCTTCAAACCAGCGACTTTGCTTTGCACTGCTCTCCTCCAAATCAGCCGTCATCCACATCCCGCTCCCTCGCTGCCCTGGAGCGGGCTTAAGAGTTTTTGTATAGCTTTAGACTTCAGTTTGACGTGTCGGAATCTCCTACTTAAGAGAACAAACAGCAGAGCAATCAGTAACAGCATACCTCAGCGATTGCCTATCCAACCCCCGTATTCGCTCTAGCCATATTAGCATGAAAAGATGCTTAAAATTCAAGGATTTGGAAGAGTAGAGAACAAGTGAATTTTCATGGCCCTGCGGATGCTATTTGATTATATTCCCACGGAAAAGTAAACAATGCATTTAATACGAAATAATAAGTAGGGCCAAACGACGAAAAACGGCAGAATCATTATAATTGGCGAAGTCCACAATTATACTTTAATGTTAAAAAAAAAATTGAAAAACGACACATCCCGAACTGAGTGTGGATCTGGTTGGACGGGGCAGCCCCTTGGCGACGTCCCTGCTAGATGTCCATGGAGATGGGGGGAGGGCTAACTTTCGAAAGATACGCTCACATCATTGCAAGATGCAGAAATGTGATAAATGAACTTCATATATCTGTCATACTTAACTATGTGCATATCTTTCTATATGTATCTCTATATAAAGAGATCATCATCATCATCATCATCGTCAACCATTATCAATCCACTGCAGGACGAAGGTCTCCCCAAGTTTCCTCCACAACGGTCTGTCTTGTGCCAGTCTCCTCCATGTCACTCCCGCATATTTACGAATTTCATCCACCCATCTCCCATGTGGTCTTTTTCTGGGTCTTTTCCTGTCCCTTGGAATCCAATCTAAAATTTCGGCTGTCCATCTATGGTCTGTCCTTCTGGCAGTATGTCCAGCCCATTGCCATTTCAGGGATTTAACTCTGATCATGATGTCTTCCACTCTCGTCATTTTTCGGATCCACGAGTTCCTCTTCTTATCTCTCCTGGTTATACCAAGCATGCACCTCTCCATGCTTCTTTGAGTTGTCTGCAGCCTTTGTATGTCTCTTTTAGTTAAGGTCCACGTCTCTGCACCATACGTAAGCACTGGAAGGATGCATTGATCAAACACTTTTCTTTTAAGACATAATGGCATATTGCTCTTGAAAATTATGCTGTTTCTTCCAAAAGCTCTCCAGGCAAGTTTTGTACGCCGATTAATTTCTTCATCAATGTGACCCTCACTTGATATCTGCTGTCCAAGATAAACATACGTATCTGTTATCTCCAGTTGTTCTCCATCAATCGATAAATCTTCATTTCTTGTAAAAGCATTGAACATCACTTTTGTCTTCTGAAAGTTCATTTTTAATCCCACTTCTTTACTCTTGTCAGCAAGTTCCTGGATCATACTCTGCAGCTCTGATGGGGTAGTTGCAAAAATGACTACGTCATCAGCAAAACGAAGGTGGGTTAGATAATCTCCATTAATCTTTATCCCTTTGTTTTCCCAGTTCAGTGATTGAAAGACATTTTCCAATGTGGCATTAAAGAGCTTCGGAGATATGGTGTCACCTTGTCTCACTCCCTTTCCAATTTTTATGTGTGTTGTATTTTCAAACAGCCGAATCTTTGCACTTGCATTTTCATAGATGTTATTAATAATATTAATGTATGCATCTTCAATACCACCGCAGGATTTCAGAGCCGTGGTAACTGCTGATGGTTTCACCGAATCAAAGGCTTTTTCATAATCGATAAAAGCCATGCACAATGGAAGTTCATATTCCCTCGCTCTTTCAATTAGTTCTCTCAGTACGTGGATATGATCTATTGTGCTGTAGCCACTCCCTGAATCCAGCTTGTTCTCTCGGTTGAGCCATGTCCAGTGTTACCTTCAAGCGGTGTGAAAGAACTTTAGTGAAGATTTTATAAACCACTGATAGGAGGCTGATAGGTCTGTAGTTCCTGAGATCCTCAATGTCACCTTTTTATGTAGCAGGATCATTGTAGCATTGTTCCAATCCTCAGGAATCTTCCTTCATTAAGGCATCGAGTGAAATTTGGGCGAGTACTGTTTCAATTTCTCCACTTGCTTCTTGTATGATGTCTATAGTAATTCCATCTTCTCCTGGAGCTTTCCCCCGCTTCATGTTCTTGATTGCATGAGCAACTTCTGCTGGGAGGACTGGAAGAACTCTGGTACCTTTCATGATGTCTGGAGTACATGTATCATCCCTTTCATATAATTTGGAGTAGAAATCTTTCACTCTTGTCAAAATTTCGCCTCTATTTCTTGTTATAGAACCATCTTCTTTTCTCAGAGCCATAATCTGTTTTCTTCCCTTACTGAGATGTCCCTTTGCTATCTTTAGGTTTTGGTTGTTTTCAATTGCTTTCCTCACTAGCTCACAGTTGAATTTCCTTACGTCTTCAGTGATACTTTTTCGTGCTGTCTTGCATAGCTCTATATATTCCACTTTGGAAGTCACATCTTCTTTAGTTGTCCTCATCTCTCTTCTTTTTTGCATCAACATTTTGGTTTTTCCTGATAATTTGTTTACATGCAACTTGTTCTTAGACCCAGCTAGTTTTGTTGCTGTTTCCATAAGAGCTTTGGTTACTTTTCTGTTAACTTCCGAAATATCCACTTCTTCCGATGTTAGGCCTTCTAAAGCAGAGAATCTGTTCTTCAGTTCCAACTTGAAAGTATTATGGTGTTTTTTAAGGTTGGTTATGTCAATACATTCTGTTTGTCTTATGAGCTTGCCACGTTCCAGTTTAGTGTTGAGGTGCATCTTACATCTCACCAATCTATGGTCACTACCTGTGTTGAACTTGTTCAGCACACTGCAGTCTTCGATGACGAATTTTTTGTTACACATAATAAAATCAATTTCACTTGTCGTCCCAATTGGATGTCTCCATGTCCATTTCCTGTGTGGCTTTTTCTTGAAAAAGGAATTCAAGATGAAAAATCCTTCTGCCTCTGCAAACTCAACGAGAGTATTTCCACGCTGGTTTCTGTTGCCATGACCGAATTTACCTACTGAAGTTTCATTCTGTTGCCGGTGCCCTATTTTTGCATTGAAATCTCCCATAATTATCTTCAAGTGCTGCTTACCTTTATTATTTAGATGACGAATTTCCTCATAAAATTCTTCAATTTCTTCTTCAGGATGACTTGTGGTGGGTGCATAAGTTTGAATAATCTGAGCCTGGTATCTTCTCGATAGTTGGATAACGAGTCGTGCGGCTCTGTCAGAGGAACTTTCAACTTCTACCACTTTATCCTTCAGTTTCTTGTTTATTATAAATCCAACACCACTAGTTCTGCCAGTATCTGTCCCACGATAATAGAAGAGATGTCCAGATCTCATTGAACTGAAAAGTGGACATCTCTTCTATAAAGAGATACACATATTTAAGTACGACAGATATAACAATTTGCCGCCCCTGTAGAAGAGTGGTCTGAGGCGTGGGTTTCCGGCTAGTTGCCAGAGATGGGCCCTGGCCGGAGTCCCAAAAGACGCATGAGCAGTACGCCTGCCTTACGGCGACCAGCCGCTGTCCCCTCCCTGCAATCGGTAACCCCAAATTAGGGATTAAGTCCAAGATGGGTCCGGGTTTGAATCCCGGTGAGGCATGGATATTGTGTTTGTCTTACGGCGCTGGCTATATCCCTTCCCTGAAACCATTGGCCCTAAATTAGGGACGGGCGACTGCTTATAGCCCATTGAGTTGCTCACGGTGGTCGTTAAACCTCCAATCAAAAAAAAAATTGGAATGGCGACTGCTATATCCATTAGAATTGCTCGGTTGCCTTTGATGATCGTTAAAACCCAGGAAAAAATCATAAAGCAAAAGAAAAATCATAATCATAGTACCTGTGTAATGATTTGATCATAAGTGTGAATGGAAGTTTGTACAAATAAATGAAGAATGTAAAAAGATTTTGATATTTTGCAATCAAGCTTTCTGCCGGAGTGATGATTTGAAATGCTCGGGTTATTTCTGATTTTCTATCAGGTCAAACGTAAAATGAACTAGAACCGAAAATTGAAAAAAAGAGTATGGGGGTTGAACATTAACGCTGCGACCAATAAAATGTTTTTTCTTTTAATCTTTTAATGTCCAATGCTAGTGAAATAAAAGAAATTAGGAACGGAGAAAAATTACTTTTTTGTTTTACATAACGACTGCTAGTATAATACAAAAAGTACACATAGACACGAAAAAAATTGTTTGTTGAGGGTGTTTATGCTTCATACGAACTGCCTTTTTTTTCTCAGATCTGAAGTTCTTACACAGTGAAGAAACTAACGTATCCAAACATTTTATCTCATTTCCTGGTAAATTCATTTATCTGGAGAGCAAAAGTCTTTGCTGTGCATACATCTTCGATCATGTTATCCAGCTGCACCCCCTAAATAAAGTTTGCGCAGCCTGCGAGTAAATGCATGAGAGACAAAAGAGCCTACATAATAAAGTGAGTCTCGAATTTCTCTTGCTTGTTACTGACATCATACAGTTTTGAAAGAAAGTCTTAGACAAATTTAGGGGATCTCCGAAGAAAATGTAATTACCTGTGAGGAAGATTTCAAATTGGCAATTTACTGAACGCCCAGTTTAGCTGCTGAGCAGATGCAGAGTGATTTAAAACGAGTTTCACGATTATAAAAAAAATATTAAAAAATTGTAACTAGTGGGAAGAATGAAAAATAGAAGATTCATCATAAAAGAGAACTGAAAGATATTTTTCCAACATCAGGAGGATCAACGTTTTCCCTATTTCTCGATTTGCATGCGTCAAAATGATAACCGTTTGTTTCTTATATCATACATCGTATGAGGAATCACATTATTTATAGCCTCTAATATTCTTTTTCTCAAATCATCAACAGCCGACAGCATAGGTGGAACCAAATCTTAGCATTGGATCCAGCTCCGAAGAGGCTGTCACACGTGGGCGAGTGGTCAGAAACTTACTTGAAGAGGTCAAGCAATGTCTAGTTGTCCGAACCCGTCCCAAGCCAAAGTCCAGGATCAGGCATTAGGCTTTCCTTTTGGGGCTGGACTCTTTCACCTCCCTGGAACCAGTGGTTCCAAATTAGGGACGCGCGATAGCTTATAACGCTTAAAGCTGCTCCTAGTGGTCATCAAACCACGAAAACAAAAAATTCAAACGAACAAGAAAAATCCAGGGGATCTTATTGGATGGACTACGTGTAATCCGTTTTCGTTTAAAGGATGCATTCCATTTCTTTAAATACTTAATATCATAATACGAACTGGAAGGGTCACGCGGTGAACCCTCTTCGGACAGTAATCACAATTGTTCTACACGATAATCAACTACGCAAAGCGCTTTCGCGATTTGAGAAGTCATTTTGAAGTGACAGGTAGTCTGTAAACCCAAACAGCCAGCAGCATCTGCAAAATAACTATTACTGCTAAAGTTGAATCACCGTCGAAAGAGCCTATAATGGGCACGCGAGCATCAAAACCGGACCTTGAATGATTGTATAAAGGTTATATTGTCCAATGAATTTCGTTTTCTGTTGCACCATGTGCACCTGTATACCTGATCGTAAATTTACCTAGGGATGTGTTGGCAACAGGATGCACCGTCGGACGAAAACAAGCTTGTGGAGGAAGTATAATGCTTTGGGCAATGTTCTGCTGGGAAGCCCTGGGTAGTCACTCATGTGCAGAAAACTGACGTCTAAACATCATTGCATACCATGTACATCCTTTAACTACAACGGTATTCCTCCCTATAGTAGTGCTTCCTTTCAGTACGATAATGCGCCACGCCACATTGCCCGGATTGTTCGATAATGGTTCGAGGAATATGAGGAAGAATTCCAGGTATTGTGCTGACCTCAGAATTTCCCAGACATCAAACCATTCGAGCATCTGTAGAACAGCAAATCTTATCTGTTGCGGCTCAACCACGTAACTTCCAAGAATTAAAGCATCTGCTGGTAACGTGTTGGTACCTGATACCACAAGGAAAATCTTTTAGCGTCAACTCCCTGCTGGGTAAGAGCTGTTTCGGTAGCACGTAGAGGACAAACATCATAGTAGACTAGTGGTCATAATGTTTTGGTCCTTCGGTGTATATACACTATTGACAAGTCACCGGACACCCTTCAAAAGCAAATGAACGGATCCGCTGCGTTGTTAAGATGCGGGGTACAGCTGCAAACGGTATAAAAACAAGCCTGTAGCTGACCGCGATCATGCTGCAGCGTGAGGTTGAGTGAAAATGTCGCGGTGGGAGAGAACTGACTTTGAGAAAGGAAAGATTCTTGGGTGTTACCTTAGTGGTTGCCCATAAGAGAAACCGAGAGGCGTTTAAACATACCCAAGTCAACTGTTTTGGATGCACTATAGTGGAAGACACATGACGTGCCTGAAGTATCAAAACGTACCCGCAGACCAAAGAAAATCAGTGATAAAGGACGTCGAAGCGTCAAGAGAGTGGTTACAGCTAATTGACGGAGTACCGCACAAGACGTCAGTGTACAGGTGAGTAAATATGCTGTAACTTCGGTATGTACACGTACCATTCGCACAGAACGTCATTCCATGGGTTACCGTGGTCGTGCGGCTGCTCATAAGCCTTTCATCTCTACTCGGAATGCTACTCGTCGTTCATCATGGTGTAAAAAACATTTATCGTGGACTGTAGATTAATGGAAACGGATCCTATGGACTGATGAATCCAGATACACGATCCATCAATCTGATGGCCGTGTGTGTGGGTATGGCGGCAGCCGGAGGAATGCTATTTACCACAGTGTACTGTTCCTACGGTCAAGCTTGGAACTGGCAGTGTACTCGTGTGGGGGTGTTTTTCGTGGTATGGTCCCGGGCCCATTGGTTATCGTGGACAAACCTGTTACCCAGCACGTCTACCTTGCTATTGTGGACAATTATGACCTACCAACTCTGTGGCAATACTATGGAACCGAACCTTGTTGGTACCAGCAGGATAATGCACCGATCCATAAAGCAAGGACTGTTACGGCGTGGTTTGACGATAATTGCGTATCGTGTGTGGACTGGCCAGCACAGAGCCCTGATCTTAATCCCATAGAGCACCTATGGGATGAATTAGAGCGCCGCATAAGAAGTTTGGAACCAAGACCTACTACTAAGTAACAGTTAACGGCAGCATTATGTACTAAATGGAAGCGCATACATATCGCTGTGCTCCAAAACCTTGTCGAAAGCATGTCTCGAAGGGTCCGTGCACGCATTAAGGACAAATGTGGTCAGACACTGTACTAATGTATATCAATAAATGCTATGTTGTATTTCTCTTCTAGGTGTCCGGTGACTTTTGTCAATATAGTTTATACAGAACGTAAAACAACGTTGAGTATTATGTGACCTATTAATTAATAAATCATTGCATATTTAGTTATTTAATGAGCTATGTGCACCTGAGAGCCGTGCTGCAGTTGGGTTTATCGCGTGGGTGTAGGTGCATGGTGGGTGAACCATTCCTGTCGCCGACCAATCCTGTTTCTGTTTAGCCAGGGTTTTTGCTTCTGTGGCTTGAATGGAACCTTAAAATTGGCACTTTAAGTATAGAACCACTTCCGGCAGTGGCTTATTGATCCGTAACTCTCGGTCCCAAGCCCCGATGAGAAATCGGGAATCTTAGCGTCTATGCGTCTGTAAAATTCCAGCCACAAGATGTTTGCGGAAAGGAAATATCGGATTCGATACAGAAATCACACTTGAAGTAAGATTAAGCTGAGGGAAAGTAGAAGTACGTAATGGGTCCCGCAAAATACTATCTTCGAACTAGCTGTAAAGATCTCATTTCCTCACCTAAACGAGAATTAATACAGATACTTTATTTTGCTAAGATTTCCTAAATATTGAAATTAGTTATTTTTTTTTATTTGCATTTCTCGTTTTACATAATTTGCCAGAGTAAAATGCAGTTCTCGTGACAAATGTTTTGCGGATTCGGAAAACTATTTTCTCGGAGCATATGTTCCTCGAGCATAATCATCTATTCGTAAAGATAGTACAAGGATATTTTTCTTCACTTTTCACGTTTCTCTGCATTTGGCTGTCAGGTAACACGCCTTGTGCTACCACGAACAACAGAAACAGATATGGGAAGTAGTACAAGAAAGAAAATGTGCTTCTCGAAACTTTACCTACTGTGCAAACTCAACTTGACGTAACTCAAACAAGACAATTTGTGGCTGGCTCGAAACTTTTCTCTTTCATACGATTTGATATCAGTAAAGGAACAGCTATAGTAATTCACCAGGTTTCTTCCAAACAATTCCAAACAACGAATGAAAAGCAGTGCTACGAATAAACAATGGTACCGTGTTGTTTCCCGGTCTCGCGTGCTACCCTACGTATAATCACCGCATAAAACATCCAGTTTTTCTTAGTTCCTCGGCAACGCGTCTTCCGCCTCTTCCCCAACATTTTTCCACAAAACGCTTTCACATCTGCTGCTAATGAATTGCAAAACAGGGAAGTTTTATTGAACTTTTCAAATGTCCCTCCTTTCCAGGGAAGTGCATTCCCCTTGTAAAAGTAGAACGGCTACGCGCGTGACAGCCAGCTTTCCGAGATTTTCATCCAGGTTTTGTTGGATTTGTTAAACAGTAATGCTCAACGTCCTTTCGCATTTCCTCACTCCATTCAAAGAATCTAAACCCAGACATATTTTAACTTTACCTGCACTTCGTTGTATAAACTTTTCTCGGCACGTTATGCTTTTCAAAAAATGATTAAACTTTTGAAAACTCCGGCATATGCAATATTTTTAAGAGGCCTTTTTCGTGGAATTTATATCAGCAAATTTAAATTAACAGTTTAAAATTGTTTATCAGTTTATCAACAACTTGAAATTCTAATAACAATCTTAAATTCCTGTAATTTTTTTAATACGAAAATTATATATAATTTGACTACAGAACTGTGGTGGTGAGATAGAGTGAAAATAACAACGTTTACCACGATAAAAGGTTTATTATGCATCGACTATAGTTTCATAGAGCGTTTGGCTCGGCATCATCAGGACGAATGGAGCGTTAAACATTCAAAGCCGGTGGTGCAGTGGTCTAAGCGTTGGCTTCTGATAGTTCGTCCGAAAGGGGTCCGGGTTCGAATCCCGGTGCGGCATGGATGTTGTGTTTTTCTTACGACACTGGTTCTTTCCCTTCCCTGGAACCAGTGACCCCAAATTATGGACGCGCGACTGCTTATAGCCCTACAGTTGCTCACAGTGGTCGTTAAACCTCTAATCAAAAAGAAAACAAAACATTCAAATCATTGGGACATTGTCAGAGTTCTAACGGTCACGGTGTTTTGGTGAGTTGTTTCCACGCGCTTGAAAGAAATGGAGTCGACTTCATGTCGTTGACAAGCCTTGAAAAGTTCCGGTATATGTGGAAAGCTTCTAACAAAACGCACCAAAATGTCGGCCAAAATGTTTTCACCATATAGCAAGACTCTACTAGTGATCCGATTTATTGGAGTAGGAAAATATACATAAGCAGTAAATAGTAACGCTGTACTAGTGATCCGATTTATTGGCGTAGGGAATAAGCGTTTCCAAGCTTTTGCACATCAACCAGATGGCTTTTTCAAGGAAGTTAGACAGAAAACGTTTGTCTAAAAGTTAAGGTTTCTGCCTAACTTCCTTGAAAAAGTCGTCTGGTAGATGTGCGAAAGCTTGGAAACGCTTATGTATATTTTCCTACTCCAGTAAATCGGATCACTAGTATACTGTTGCTATATTCTACATAATTGGTATACTGTTCCTCATTTTCAATATATTTTGACTAATTACGTTCTTAATATCACTTCAGAATACACAAATGGAGCAAATTTCTTAACATATTTTGAGTAATGTCGGATAAGTTGGAAAGTTCTGTCGGATTTTAAGTAAAAAATTGACTTACCTTGTAAGAGACATTTATATAAGCTATAACGAAGTAAATTTCTCCGTCATTTTTTGGTCTACGCCGGGAATCGGACCCGAGTCAGCTTATTCTGGAACAAGTCGCTCTACCAACTGAGCTACGCAGACGTTCATCTGATTGCTATCTGCCTTTATGTCGTGTGCGTCCTGCTGGCAGGTACGTCATATCTCCCCCCCCCCCAAAAGAGGGCCGGGGGCATGGCCCACGGGTCAGCCGTGACCATGAATCGTCGTAGGCAGCCATCCGCTGTAGAACGTGCTCTTGAGAACTCCCAGTCAATCTGGTGTGTGAAATGCAACGTCACACACATTTATTTTTCGAAGCGCTGGAGAAGGGATTCTCTTAATTTTCCTATCTCGCGGTGTGGAAATAACATCACACCATTGCGATATTTTGAACAGCCGGGTCATCCGGAAAGTTCGGGTGCCATTATACCGAAGTAAATTTCTCCGTCATTTTTTGGTCTACGCCGGGAATCGAACCCGAGTCCGCTTATTCCGGAACAAGTCGCTCTACCAACTGAGCTACGCAGACGTTCATTCTGATTGCTATCTGCCTTTATTTCGTGTGCGTTCTGCTGGCAGGTACGTCACAAAGCCTTTAATCTCCGATATGTATTGCCACCCCTGTGTCGCACAGGGGTGGCAATATATATCGGACGAACGTCAGAAGCACAGGCTTCTGACGGGGTCCACTCGGACGAACGTCAGAAGCACAGGCTTCTGACGTTCGTCTGAGTGGACCCCGATTAAGTACCGAATGAAATATAGGTCGTGTGTTTCTCTTACTGTGCTGGCTCTCTCCTTTCCCTGAAACCAGTGGCCCCAAATTTGGGACGGACGACTGCTTATAGCCCATTATAGTAAGTATAGTCGGTCACTATGATCGTTAACTTCATTCCCCCATCCCCAAAAAAGACAGAATGTCCATTACTTTGTGTTAATCTTTTCCATCTGGTGGGAAAGTCTGTTAATTTCATGGATACAAAACTCGTGGGCTTTGGAGTTGAAATATTCCTTTAGTTCTACCAGAACCTCTTCATTTCAAAAGGTTTTTCTAACGATAAAAATTTTACTGAGAACGAAACAGGTAAAAATCAGAGGATGCATACCCCGAAATATCGAGTATTTGCGAGCTTTAGCTGTGACTTTAAGGTGAACCTCAAGGTAAATATCACTCCTATACCTGCGATGCAAATTCGTTCTATACGCATTTTCTCTAAGGTTATTGCGTTTTGGTCATCAAAATTTTGTGCGTCCATAAATAAAGTCCTTAGCTAATATATGCCGCAGCAGTGTTTCGAAAAAATTGCCAGAAATATTTTCAAAATTCAATTTATTTCAATCTATGCCAAAAAGATTCTTTCCGATTGAGATAAATTAAAATTTTAAAAACTGATTTTTTTCGAAATCACACCTCCGGAATATAGTATTAGCTAAGAATTTATTTATTTGCGCCCAAGATTTTAAAGACCATAACGCAATATTCTTTAAGAAAATACGTATGGAACAAATTAACATTGCTAACATACCAGGGATTTTTCCTTTGCGGTCCCCGTTAAGGTAATATGTGGCCTCACGTTATCGTGCAACAACACTATAACCTTTGTGTTGTCCAACACAAGACGCTTTTCTTTTGGTTTCTCCATTCAAATCCGAGAGTACCTTATCGCAGTAATGATTTTCTTAGGTGACAGACCGCATAATGAGTGGAACCTATCCCGCTCCACTAGATGCAAAGCATGATGAATGCTTCTATTGATGAATATTCGGGTTTAAAGCTGTTGGCGCAGCTTGCCCGAGGATGGTTAAATACGAGGGGAAGTCAGAAATAAGTTACAAACAGTTACGGGATATATGATACTGGTATGTATTACCTTCTAAAGGTGTCATTAGGTGGCACAGAAAACCAACTTGTAGTTTAACGTAACAGACGCTAAGAATCGCATCCGCATGCCCAGCTCAGATAGCAAAGGGTGCCCGTGCTCGAGGATTGTACGACCGAAGAGCAGCGTGCCGTTGTGCCTTTTTCTTTGAGAAAAAGACTTCCAGCAAAACATATTCATTCGGAAACATTTCCTGTTTACGGTGAGAAACGTTTACTGCGTTAAGTGGTACACTGTGTCGATAAATGTTTTCGAGGAGCTCAAAAGTTGCTGATGAAGACCTGTCTGGTTCAAAGTCCGACATGCCGCCCCGGTGGCGCAGTGGTCTAAGCGATGGCCTCTGATCATTCGTCCGTAAGGGGTCCGGGTTCGAATCTCGGTGAGGCATGGATGTTGGTTTTGTCTTACGGCACTGGCTCTCTCCCTTCCCTGGAACCAGTGACCCTAAATTAGGGACGGGCGACTGCTTATAGCCCATTGAGTTGCTCATGGTGGTCGTTAAACCTCCAATCAAAGAAAAAAAAGTCCGACATAAGTAACTGTGGAGCGAGTGGAAGAGATGATTCGAGCTGACAGGCGAGTGATGATAGACAAGGTAGCAACTGTAATAAGGTGTTGTCATGTTTTAGCCTACTTAATGCATGAGCGTTTTGAATTTCCGGACAGTGTGCGCACGTTGGGTGCCCGGACAACTCACTCAGGAACACAAAATTGTCGGTTCGCGTCCTTGCGTTTATGGTCTCCCACTTGCAGACGTCCGTTCGTTTGCAAACTTGTTACCACGGATGCCGAGCTGTTAGCTGCAAGGAATTATGAGACGACCCTTGAATGTTTATATGGCGACAGCAGAGAAACGTTTTGAGTGCTGTTGTTCTAAAAGAAACATTGTGTGCGTTGTAATCTTTTGTTTTTCTTTGGGTGCGTTTTGTGTTGTACCAAAGTATGTGAAAGCTAGGAAGCCACCTGTGATATAAGGATATAAATCTTGGTAAGTTTAAGACAGTTTAAAGAATTTCAAAACCATTAATGTGCCATAAATTCAGACAGTGTTGATTAAGAACCCTTTTGTTCTATGATTAACGTATTCTTGGTTTTGTTAATAGTGAAAATAATTTAGCGTTTTTGTCATCGTGTGAATATTCAGGAATAAATAACTGAAGTACTTCAAACGTAATAATATTATTACTTCTGAATGCATAGTAGATTATGAATGCATAGTAGATTATGAATACATAATCGATTATGAATACATATGTACCGTGGCAAAGCACAGATCGTTTTTTGTTTTGAATGTACCGTAGTTCTAATGTTGTACGTATAGTGCTCATTATTGGAACTCTGTACTTTAACATACACCGAATGGGCCTGTCCTTGCAACATCTGCCTCAGTACTCATGTGAAGGAGAAATGGTTAACAGGATTGCTACTGGTGATGAATCATGGGTGCATCTCTACCAACCCGAATCAAAGCTCGCTTCAATGCGATAAAAACAGCCCTCTTATGAGTACGGCATATTAAAATGTGTTGAGAAAGCCTTGGCCTAAGGCAGGGGTAGAAAATGTGCGGCCTTTTGAGTGAATTCAAATTTTACAGAACAAATCCTTTTATTTTTATTATGTTTTTGTTCGTCTTTTATTATTTTTATTTCAATCTTCAAATGATCGTATTTAAAATACCAAAGAGTAAAAGAAGATTCAACGAAATAATGCCACAATTAAATCATTAGAAAGTCGTAAGGGCTATTTTGACCCCTGCTACGCTCGTGATTTCATTCTATGGCTCCTAAGATGGAATTGACTGAGCTCTCGGAAGATGACATTTTAAATTCCTTATTTGAAGCTAAGAAAGATCTAGTTGAAATATGGTAAAATGTAATAGAATACCCACACTTTCGGCAAAGTACATGAAAAATGCTTTCTTGTTTTTCAACGACTTATTGCTGCGAATCTACATTCTCCTACCTAACCCAATCAAGACGCCCTTAAGGTCACATGACTGATACCCATCTAGAGGATCAGCTAAAAGTGCGGATCTCCATGTTGAAACCAAATATTCAAATGATTTCCAACACAAATCAGGCGCAAAACCGTCATTACAAGGTTAGTTAACTTCAGAATTAACATTTTTATGATTTTATGAAGTAAATGAGTATCTTTTGAATTTGGTACATAGAAAGATATTTACAAAATAATGTTCATTTAGAAGTATATCTAATTGAAGTTTCTTGAATGCGGCCTTCCAAGATAAAGTTCCCCACGTCTGGCCTAAGGCTTTAAAAAATTGATGTTTTATGCCAGAGTAAAAATGAAAAATTATCAAATGTAGTTGTTATACCTGTACAAACTTAGAGCAACAGTACGGTAGATTAAAACATGCTAAAAAGCCACAGGCCTCTAGGGCCTTATAAATGTTTTGTGCCTGGGCAAATGTGCACCATTATTCTCTTGATGGTTACTTAAACCTAATGAAAATGAGCACGGTAGATAAAAACTTGCTAAAATGGCCTAGGCTACGACCTTAAAATTAATATTTTGTGCCTCAGTAGAGTGGTAACATTATTAACTTGACTTGATATGTAAACTTTATGATTATATGAGCATGGAGGATTATAAATTGATGAAGTGGCTCAGTCCTAGAGTTTCGAATTGATCATAGAGATCAGAAGACCGTCCTCCCAGTAAGTTGACACGAAAAAAAAAAAAAACCAAGAGCACAATGTTTATACATTCAAATTTACGGTGTGTCAGTTTTCCTGTGGCTAGTGGTATGAGGCCGTCCATAAAGTACGTCCGTAATTTATTTTTTTACTATTTTTAGACCGCCCTCCCCATGTCACATTTTATCCCATTGTTGACACCTCCCCTAAAAAGTACGTCCTAATTCCCGCAACCCTCTTTATTTTTGACGATTGCTTTTAGAAGTCCGTTGAGAAACAGAAAGAAAACATGTAATTATGTAAAGGAATCTTCCATATATTTACACTTTTTCTTCAGAAAATCTTTATTATTTAAGCATTAATTTATTCCCAAATGCTACCCGAACTTTATCATTCTGAAATAAAGATCTGCAAATGAACGCATGCATTCAAGGTTGCAAGACACCCGATCGTACCATCTACAAAACACCATAGATTTGGTAGTACAAATACGACAACTTAATATTAATATTCTGATTTAGCGAAATAGCATCAGAAATCTGAAATAATTCTTACCTTTTTTTTAACTATTAAAAAAAGAAAAAAAAAACTAAAAAATATCATCCACTCTACAGGGTGTCCGAAAAGTATTTCCCTGATTACAAACGTCACTCGTATCCGCTGTATGTATGTTACAGATGTGAAACTGGTGCCAAAATGCTGGAAAACTAACCAAGTTATTTTGTTGCAGGTTTCCACAACGTGGCTGTAGTGTAGCAGTGTCAGTGTCCAGGAAACCGGAAATGTTCACAAATCATGAACAGAACTTTTTATCATGAACAGAACTTTTTGGCATCTGTAATTCACGTGATGCCCTACGCACTGATTTCTTGGGACTTCGCACAAAAGACTGTCTCACTGCTTCCACCCTTTCAGCTGAGGTTGATGGTCGGCCAGTTCTCGGTAAGTCAGCAACAGATCCTGTGGTCTTCAACTTGTCGTACCACGACTTAATGCTCTTGACATCTGGCGGCTTATTTCCATACGTTGTTTGAAAGTTCCTCTGCACTTCTATTAATGACCGGGTGTCGTGATACCAGAGGACACACTGAGCTTTTTCCTGATTTGCGAACATTTCCGGTTTCCTGGACACTGACACTGCTACACTACAGCCACGTTGCGGAAACTTGCACCAAAAAACTTGGTTAGTTTTCCAGCATTTTGGCACCAGTTTCACATCTGTAACGTACAAACAGCGGATATGAATGACGTTTGTAATCAGGGAAAAACTTTTCGGACACCCTGTATTTTTGCCACTGGACGTCCGAATTACTAAACCTCCCCCACGTCACATTTGATTCGGTTATCCCCCTCCCCCTGTATTCCCGGACGTACTTTATGGACGTACTTATGGATTTTACCCATAATATCGTAGTACCCTAATTTCTTCTTTATTTCTTGAACAAACCATACGCATGCAAGGAAGAAATACTAATTCAATATTTTGTCTAACTACCTGCCGCAGTCCAGTTTTTTGAATGATTTAAAACTACTGATTGTTATTGGAACTTAAATTTTAACCACTGTATCCAAATGAAACGAAATACAGCTGTTATAGTAAAGCATTGTCGAGCAATATACCTCCGAGGAACATTCTGTGCTTCTACTAAAAAAATAAACAAACGAAAACTTGGGATTCGGAAGCTATGCTACTGAGCAAACTGGATATAGTCCACCCTTTCACCAGTAATTGCTGCGAAATCAGTAGCTGAAAGATCACCTTTGCTGAAGCATATTCGTTGCGTGTTGTGCACAAAGAGTGCTCTTTTTTCTTTTCTAATATAAAGGCATCGGGGGGGGGGAATCGAAGGTTGTGTTTGCAGCGAATACCTTATGCTCATGGGAACCTTCCTGATGTGAAGAACGAACACTATACTTGAGTGCAGTTTCTTTGTAATGCTGAAATCGGATCTAATAGTTGATGCTAAAACCTGTCATTCCCGCGCGACAGCCATCGGACGAGAATTATTTCATTTACGTAGAAAAAGTTAATTACTTGTTCTTGAGACGCATCATTGTAAGAGAGAAACATTCGGTCCAACATATTACATAAAAAAAAAGTCTGCGTCTACAAAAGCCCCCATAAATTTTCTTCTTCCTGTGGCGCAGTTAGGTAGTTCATCATTTTTGTCCAATATACGAGTCTCACTAATACATTTCGAAGCATTTCTGCACTCGTGCAGGAGTAGTTCTTATTAACTGTACTCTAGGCTTCGGCAGCAAGCGCTTTTTATAACCAAAGTGTCGTCAACATAAATCAAATGTAAAAGTGCAAATTCTTCGCCTACGTTTTGAAGAGGAGACGTCTCGGAGCGCAATATCTCGTGCATGTCGGTTCCCTTAGAAACAGAATTCGCAAATATCACAGTATAAAACAGATCTGACGTTTCCTGCGCCAGACACAAGACTAACGGCACTTTCCTTAATATTAAATCTTGACGGTGAGGAGAGATATTCTTCTTCTTTCTTCTATAAAGCGTATGAGAAGGTAAGAAAAACGAAATAATAAAAAAAAATCTTCTTTCCTTGTGACGCCTTTCGATTTGTTGGGCACAAAGTTCCCTTCGGCTTTTCTCTCAGAGAATTAGAGTTCTGGGAAATCTGTGGAGAGGGCTGTTCACTTCGGAACTAAAGCCTCTGAGGAGATCGGTGAAGAGACGTTGCCGATGTTCCTAGACTTAAATGTCGCTTTTTATATTCCCGGATGACAACAAGATGGAGAAGCTATGCCGTTATTGATGCAAAAATATTTCTTTTGCATTTGATGCGCACCTTGGCACTTTCATGAGGTAAAACTGGCGACAACGGAAATCTTTACTGCATGAGAATAACCTATTTAATGCTGTAAACTCGATTTATACCAGAATAATTCAAACAGTCGTCCCGTTTTGAGCGGTCTTCAATTCTTGTCCGCAACATCGACTGGGTACAGCGATTACGTGGAACAGACGAAGCTGATAACGTGTGTTTGGCATGAAGCAGCATTGCGTTATCAGGTAAGCAGAGGACAAAGGTCGATAAATGTGCTTTTGGGTGCTCCTTTGCCATTATTAGAAAAAGAGGGTTGAACTCATCAGCAGAAGGGAGAGAAATTTGTGCAGCTTGAGACGAGAAAACGGTGCCCAGCAGCGCTGCACTGAAATGGTTCGGGAGTTTTAATGCTAGGGATACCAGCCTCAAAGACAAGCCGAGGTCAGGACCCCCAAAAAAGTAGGAATTGTGACACTCTGGTAGAAGCTGTGAGAGCGAACCCCGGTGCCAGTACGCGACAATTGGCAGCTGAGGTGAGGTTTTCCCAATCCGCCATCGTTCAACTACATCAGCTTCGTTTCTCCTCCAGGAAACAGCTAATGGTTCCCAATGAATTGACACCCAAGAAGGCGGTGCAACGTTTCGCTCTTTGTCGAAGATTGCTGTTAAATCCACAGTACGATACGTTTTGGCGTTGTATCGTCACAGGTGCTGAATGAAAAGTGTAAATTTTTACGTTACTCTACCACTAGAAACCAATGGCTGAGCTTTTGCCACGTAGCACAACCAGTGGTGCAAAGAGTTTGGAGCGAGAGAAAATTCATGCTGCGCATTTGATGATTGTGAGGGTCTTGTGCTTTGAGAACTCGTGGCAGGTGGTCAGGCTGTGGACGGGAACGGCCAGTGTCGCCATTCTATTGATTTCTCAGTAGGTGAAAATGTGTGCGTTGTTTACGTGGGGAAGTCCTGGCAACAGGATGCTCCGTGGAACAAAAACAATCCGGTGAAGGAAATGTAATGCCTTGGGCAATGTTCTGCCTGAAAACCCTGGGTTCAGTCATTCATGTTCAGGAAACTATAACGCCTACAACCTACCTAAATACCATCGCAAACTATGTACATCATTTCATGGCGACGGTACTCCCCTCTAGTAGTGACTTCTTACAGCAGTAATGCGCCATGCAACACTCTACGGATTGGTTTTCGAGAATCGTCCGCGGAACATGAGGAAGACTTCCAGATGACCATTTGCTGAAATGATCCTTTGCGACGAAACGCCCCTTTGGTGAAATGAACATTTTTGCGCAAGAACCATTCGGTGGAAGGAATCTTTTGGCGAAACGACCTTTCACTGAAGTAAACTTTTCTGCGAAACTTCCCTTAGGCAAAAAGGAATCTTTCTGCAACAGAACTCTACATACAAATGAAGTTTTCTGTGAAACTATCCTTCGGTGAAACGAATGTTTCTGCAAACCATCCTTCGGTGAAATGGATGTTTCTGCAAAACTATCAGTTGATGAAATGAACCTTTCTGAGAAACGATCCTTCGGTGAAATGAAACTTCGTATAAAACAAGGCTCCTTTTCGAGTCGTGCCAGTTGAAATACATCAGATTTTTAATGTTGTCGAGACACGATTAATAATGGTAATAATTGCAACATTTAAAAAACGATACTTTTATTTACAATTAAAACCTGCTAAAACAGTAGCAAGGTCTTTCAAACCCATCTCGACAGCATTAAGAATCTTATGTATTTCGTATGAAACGACTATTCGATGAAAAAGACCTTTCTGAGAAACGACCCTTTGGTGAAATAAACCTTCCTGTGAAATTACGCGTCGTTGAAGTGAAACTTCCTGCGAAACTACTACAGTGAAATTAAGTTTTCAGTGAAATGATCCTTCGGTGAAATGAACTTTTGGCTAAGTGACTTAAGGGGAAAGTGACTTTTTATTCTTATTTGTGTGCAATTACGAAAAACTGATCCTGGATTTCACATTTTAAAGCGCGAGCTCCTTTTTTTTTCTCTTTCTTTTCTTTTCTTTTTGTGTGTGTGTGTGTGTGTGTGTGTGTGTGTGTGTGTGTGTGTGTGTGTGTGTGTGTTTTCTCGCTATACCATAGATGCACAGGTGGTATGTTTCACTTAAAACTGTGATTTATTAAACGCTACAAAAAATCCTGAACTGCACAGAGAATCCTTAAGGCTGTCTTTGAATAGGGTTCATCTTCTGCGATAGATGGCGCAAAAAATCACTTTTTGGGCGTGGCTTTTACGTCTTCAGTGATTGTCCCAGAAGTTGACTTCAGCGAATGACCTCACCATATTCAGAATGGAAGTGGTCTCTCGTTGGATTCACGATGAAAAGACAAAATACGCGCTGTTACGTTTTTACGAATGACGTTATTTGGGGGTGGCGCTCAGTAAGTAAACGGAGTTTCTATAACTGAAATTCAGTGGTTCTCTACTAATGTACACATTTTCTCTTCAAAAAATGAACCTACAATAGGATTTAAGATGATCTGTAGAAGACAAGATTCCAGTCTCACTTTTGCCCCTATTAATTGATTTCTATTTGGCTCAGATCATTAGAAAAATCAGGCAGAAATAAAAGATTTCATTGCTTCCAAACAGAAACACTGCTATGTTAACTTATGGCGCCTTTAGCGCCAAATTGGAATGCTTATAGAGTCAGAAAAATTGAATTTTAAAAATATTCTAACAATTTTTTCGAAATAATAACTGTGGCATATATTGGCTACGAGTCGTTTCTATTTGTGCTCAAAATTTCGAACACTACAAAGTAATAGTCTTCGAGAAAATCTGTACAAAAAAATTTACATTGCAGATATAGGGTAGAAGATGAACCCTAACACTCAGCCACCCCGGTGGGGACAGAGGTCTAAGCGATGGCCTCGGATCATTCGTCCGAAAGGGGTCCCGGTTCGAATCCCGGCGAGGCATGGATGCTGTGTTTGTCTTACGGCACGGGTTCTTGCCCTTCCCTGGAACCAGTGATCTTAAATTGGGGACGGGCGACTGCTTATAGCCCATTGAGTTGCTCACGGTAGTCGTTAAACCTCCAATCGGGGGGGGGGGGAAGGAAACCCTAAAACTCATTCAAAGACAGACTTAAAATATCTGATTAAATGAAAAGAAAAAATTTCATAAATGACTGAGACAGGCAAAATCGTGATTCCCCATTCTTTGCTTCCTTCACCGTAGTTTTCAAATTAGATGTACTTGTGAGCAGATAATCAACTGCGTTCTTAAATTTGCAGTGCAACTCGTTTAAACGTTAATGTTTAGCACCTCACGTCCTGCGAACTTAATTTTGAGCTTAACGACTGTATCCGCGTGCTTCATCTAAAATTATTCAGCTACGGGCCTGATTTTAAACACAAATGCTTTCTTTTCACTTCGTCTGAAATACTTAGGAATAGCCACCGAGCATTGAGCGCCAAAATGAAAAACAAAAAGTAAACATGTTTTCCTTGCGCTACGTAAAAAACGTATAAAATATTTATCTGATGCCACTATGTGTAGGACTTGATATTTGACATGAAGACGCCCTCCACATGTTTCACGTCAAATACTGGCAAGGCGTTACTGGACGTCAAGAGACAAAGTGAATACGAGTGCACTCTTTACGCAATTCGCTGAAAATATCTAACCTTCAACACTGGAAATGCTTTTCATGCGATTTCCTCTAAAATATTCATTCCCCACCCAGATATGGAAACGAGAGGCGTGACACTGCGTCAAAAGTAACTGCTTTTCTGCTTGGGTTCTAACGATTTGCCCGCCCAAGTGCATTTATTTTACAAACAAGCAAAAAGATCCACCGTAAAAAAATCGTAAATGTCCGTATCATTTCTTTCTGGCTATTGCTCCTTTCGTTAAATAATGTCTTCTCTTAGTGAATAGTCACAACTCTCCGGTGTCATTAGTTTAAAAGCGTCAGTAAAACCCTATTCTGCCCAGATGTGGAAAACTAAGACTATACAATACATACATACATATCACTAAGCTGTTCTCTGTGATTCAGAGGTTAGCTGCTAGAATACAGTCTGCCAAATAAAGGCTTAAAACTTATGATGTTACATTTTACTTATTGTTGATGTATAAAAGCTCTCCATTTGCAGTGAGCGACTGCTTATAGCCCAGTGAATTGCTCACGGTGATCGATACACCCCTACATATATATATATATCATCATAGGGATGTAAGGTCAGGGGATGCGTAACATCACAGCCTCTCCTTGACAAATGTCAACCCCGCCTTCTCGTGGTGCATCCTGTTCCCACTAAAGGGGCTCTGACGACCGCCAATAGTGGTATATCTATACCATCGGGATTAGAGGAAATGCTATCCCACACTCACCAACCTGCTTGGCCAGCGTGGTGAGTTATGGCCAAACCCCTCCAAAATGACTTCACAACTTAAATCTTGGCCCTCAGTCTCCGGCAGCTGGAATGTACCTGGCCAAGGCAGCGGCCAGTGCGAGATGAAGGCAGAGGGTGCTAAGAATCCCCGGAGGACCGGACTAGGCTGCCATCTGATGCTGACCTTGGCTACGTATAATGGACGCTCCCTATCTTCTGATTCAAGGCTTCTTGAATTGGAAGAGGATTTACAAAGGATCAAGTGGGACATCGTCAGGCTAAGTGAGGTAAAGAGAAAAGGAGATCTCATTGAACTGAAAAGTGGACATCTCTTCTACTATCGTGGGACAGATACTGGCAGAACTAGTGGTGTTGGATTTATAATAAACAAGAAACTGAAGGATAAAGTTGTTGAAGTTGAAAGTTCCTCTGACAGAGCTGCACGACTCGTTATCCAACTCTCGAGAAGATACCAGGCTCAGATTATTCAAACTTATGCTCCCACCAGAAGTCATCCTGAAGAAGAAATTGAAGAATTTTATAAGGAAATTCGTCATCTAAATAATAAAGGTAAGCAGCACTTGAAGATAATTATGGGAGATGTCAATGCAAAAATAGGGCAACGGCAACAGAATGAAACTTCAGTAGGTAAATTCGGTCACGGCAACAGAAACCAGCGTGGAAATACTCTCGTTGAGTTTGCAGAGGCAGAAGGGTTTTTCATCTTGAACTCCTTTTTCAAGAAAAAGCCACACAGGAAATGGACATGGAGACATCCAAAGGGAACAACAAGTGAAATTGATTTTATTATGTGTAACAAAAAATTCGTCATAGAAGACTGCAGTGTGCTAAACAAGTTCAACACAGGTAGTGACCATAGATTGGTGAGATGTAAGATGCACCTCAACACTAAACTCGAACGTGGAAAGCTCATAAGACAAACAAAATGTATTGACATAGCTAACCTTAAAAAACCACCGTAATACCTTCAAGTTGGAACTGAAGAACTTGGGATCAACGCCTTTGGCATGATCCCACCGCCTGGGGGCTGTGGGATCATGCCAAAGGCGTTGGCATGACGGTACCCGGAGGCCGAAGTGTCCGCCGAGTGCGTGTGACCACAGCCAACGGACTATATCTGCAGCGTATAAGCTCCAGAACTGTGTCCAGTGTCATTTTCTTGGCTTGCAGACCTCCAGTTCTCCCTTGTAGGGCTCGGTGATGGGTGGAGTAGTCTGCAGACGAATCCTCCTCCTTTTTTCCATGGCTAAAAACAAAAACAAAAACTCCAAACTCAAGTCACCTGAGAAAATGATAGTTGACAATGACTATCCTTCGTCTTCTCAACCTACCAAGTCCCATAACCTTAAACGATCTTTAGATCATGACCTGGACCAAGAACGTGGAACCTCTTCTTCGGCAGCTGTACCAGTCGCTCCGAAGCGTCGTCTCCCCTCGATTGCTGTGAATACGCATGCTACACACTTAGTTGTGGAATCCATCGATCCGAATGAGAGACTGTCCACCAGATCTCCCTTTTTCAATTCTAAAGCTTTGGACGCTGCGGTTGGCTCCTTGAAGTCTGTGAGGAAGCTTCGCTCTGGGGACCTGCTTGTCCAAACTTGCAGTGTTTCTCAGAGTAACACTCTTCTGCACCTCACTAGTCTTCAAGGCATTCCTGTCAAAGTGACACCTCAGCCGGGGTGTTATTTCAGAGTTTGATCTCTTGCCATGCAGTGAGGACGAATTAGTGAGTGAACTTGCAGATCAGGGTGTTATTGCTGCACGTCGTATGATGTTCCGGCGCGATGGTTCTTTGATTAAGTCTAAAAATGTAATCTTGACTTTTAACTCCCCGAAAGTTCCGACCGAAATCAAGGCTGGCTACTTGGTCTGTGGAGTTCGCCCGTACATTCCCAGTCCTCTGCGCTGTTTCAGGTGCCAGAAGTACGGGCATTCACAACGTTCATGTAACAGTTTCGCTCGTTGCGCAAATTGTGGCTCCAGTGAACATGACGGGGAAGGGTGCACTTGTGCGGCCTGCTGTGTTAATTGTGGTGAGGCCCATGCAGCTTACTCCCGCAACTGTATGAAATGGGAGGACGAGATGGCGATCCAGCGCCTCAAGACCCTGGAAGGCCTCTCGTACCCTGCTGCCAAGGCCAAGTTGGGTATTCCCACCAACCGACAGCGTACTTTTGCCGCAGTAGTTCAGTCTCTGCCACAACCCGTGCAGCCCTTTGTCCCGCGCCCTGTAGCTCTCGCCGGACTTGCCAAGAGATCTACAGCTAAACAAGCGACACAGGTGGATTTCTCCGAGCTCCAGCTTGTTCGACCAGCTGACTTCTGCGCCTTCTCTTTTGAAGGCGACTGACTCTTCCAGTTCCCAGCAGAAAGCCTGCACGTGTGGAAGACCCGGCCCTAAATCCGCAAAGGTGTGCAGTGTCCATCCAACTGTCGCGGTCCAACTGACCAACATTGCAACTGTCCCAGACTCAGCGAGATCCCCACCCTCAACCAACGTTATAGAGGAACATAAGGGGGAGGAGAGTGACAGTTCGTCCCTCTCCTGTGACTCATCTTATGTGTAGTTGTGTTCGTTTTCGTGATGTTTTTTATCATTCTCATTCCTCAGTTTTACTTAATCGGCTAGTTTCTAACCATTGTACCATGTTTTTAATACTGTTTGTTTCATTGTCTTTTTTGGCCCTTCCATCATTCTCATGGTTCGGTTTTACTTGGTCAGCCAGATTTTGGGATTTATGTCACGTTTTTTTTAATACTGTTTGTTTGTCTTGTGTCTGGCGCGCTTTGGCCAAACATGGCCCTTGCGCCATAAAAATCAACCAACCAACCAACCTAGGAACCAGGTATCCCATGATTTCTGTTCTCTCAGTATATATACATTGTGCGTGGTCTGTCTGTCTTAATGAAGGGAAGATTCCGGGTGATTGAAAGAATGATACAATGTTCCTACTACATAAAAATGGGAGACATTGATAATCTTGAGAAATATAAACTATTTAGCCTCCTATCAGTTGTTTATAAAATTTCCATTAAGGTACTATCACATCGCTTGAAGGAAACAATAGACCTGGCTCAACCAAGAAAACAAGTTGCATTCAGGTGCAGTTATAACACTATAGATCATAGGCATGAACTGAGAGAACTTATCGATAGAGCGAATGAGTTAAGAACTGCCATCATGTATGACTTTGATTATGAAAAGGCTTTTGATTCGTGAAATCATCTGCAGGGTCTTCGAAATCCTGCAGCATTCAAGATAGCTGCATTAATATTATACATAAAATACAAGTGCTAATGTTCGAATGTTGGAGGACACAACAGTTTTAAAAATTGGAAAAGGAGTGAGATAAAGTGGCACCATATCTCCCAAGATCTTCAATGCCATGCTGCAACATGTGTTTCAATCATCGAATCGGGGTTACAAGGAAATGAAAAGTAAAGGAAATTATTTAATTCACCTTCGTTTTGCTGACGGCATAGTCATTTTTGTAAGTATCCCCTCACAGTTACGGAATGGTCCTGGAACTTGCTGACAAGTGTAAAGAAGTGGGATTGAAATTGAACTTACACAAAACAAAACTTATGTACAATGCTTTTTCAAAACCTGAAGATTTAGCGATTAGTGTAGCGATTAAAGAAGTAACCGATGCCTACATTTACCTCGGACAACAAATGTCAAGCAAGGCTGACATCGAAGAAGAAATTAAGCGTATAAAATTTGGTTGGAGAGCATTTGGAAGAAACAGTACAATTTTCAAGAGCAATTTGCACTTTGTTATTAAAGAAAAGGTTTATAATCATTGCATCGTTCTAGGTTGTACTTATCAGTCAGAACGTGAACCTTAACTAAAACATCCAGATGCGGTAGACTACTAAAAAAAGCATGGAGAAGTGCATGCTCGGCATAATCAGGAAGGAAAGGATCACATAAACCAGGAAAATGACTGAAGTTGATAACATCATGATCAAGTTAAAATCTCAAAAATGTCAATGCACTGGACATATCAGTAGCAGAATTGACCACCGTTGTACAATTGAAATATTTGACCGGATCCCAAGGGACAGCAAAACAGAAAAGAGAAGGCCTTGTGAAAGATGGATGAAATACGGAAGCACATCGGAATGACCTGGAGGAGACTGGCTCAAGACAGAAATTAGTGGAAGAAACTTAAGGACACATTTATTCAGCAGTGGCTTGAAAATAATGATTGATAATGATGACGAGTGTGTGTGTACATTGACCACCCACATAGCACGGTTGGTTAACGCGCTGTGTATACAGTGTGCAAGACGGACATTTCTAGCGCGAGGATTCGGTGCCTAGCCTGTTTCTCATGCGGTCTATGTTTCCGCAGAAACCCAAAGCGTGCGGAGAAGAATGACAGTTAGTCCTGCAGCCCACAGCACTTCTGTGTGCAACTGTATGTACAGAGAAAATTCTTTCCGTATTAGTTACTTGGGTGTATAAGAAGCAAACAAAAGTTGAGTGGCTACCCCCAGCCCCCGCGTGTTCTCAGTATGACGTCATTCAAAATGGCCGCCATTCTTCCACTTGCTTTCTGTTAAAGTAAGCGTTTTAGCGAAAACGGTAAGATTTGTTGAAAAAATGTTCAGCGTTCAATCGTCTACAAATTTGCTTCTGACTATTTCCTTGATTTCTCAAACCATTATCCCAGGAAAGTAACCTTTTCATACTGAAGTACGAAAATATTCCCCTTAAGGAAGATTTAACACTAACAGTGAGATAAACATATATTCAATAAAATTGTTATGAAGTTCACTTAGTTTAATTCATATTACGTTAAAAATATACATTTGCAAATCATTCAACCATTTTTATAATTCTTTACAAGGAAATTCTATACAAGACAAAGCAGTGCTAATTTTATAATCTTTAAACACTTTGGTTTATAAATGTAAAAAGCAATCTACATTATCGTTTTAAGTAAAATGTTTTTTATGTTTCTTTAGCAACAACATTCAATTAAATATGATTTTCTAAAATTTATTTTATCAATGTCAACACTGTTGCATTTGCAAAACAAACAACATGGAACTTCTGCGTCCCTACACACACAACTTGATCTACCGCACTTCATGCAGGCACATGCTCCAATGTATCGTCTGGTAATGGGAAAATGTACTTCGATGGCATTACAACACTATCTGTCATTTCAAAGCCGAACTTAAGTGGACCCAATGTCTCTTGTGCTTCATCGAGGCAGTGTATCATTAGGTAGGTGTGGAAGAAAGCACGAAGATGCTTTCTTCCGCACTGGTACTTGTTGGAGGGAGGTCATCGAGAGAAATATTTCTTCCCATAGAGGTACTTCAATATCCTGAACTCATCAAGCGTCTTGCAAGACGAGCCTTTCTTCAACAATTGCACTAAGTGCTGTTCGGCAAGTGACATGATTCAGCCGAGCTTTGGAGATAGTGGTGACACGCCAAACTCTTTTACATACTGTACAGGGTTACAGGCAACTGCAGCTTTTTTGGTACTAAACTTTGCTCGTGTAATCAGCACCAGAAAGAGCATGAAGTGCTGGTAATGCCTGGCACATGTCTTGTCCCAGTGTCTCAGCTAACATATGGATTTGGAACAAGTCTTGTTGTGTCACCAACGCCAGTTCTTAGCCACACTTCTTTCACTCGTAGGGTGTGGAACCTTTTCCAGTGAAATAGAGCCAGGATCAAGATGTCAGAGTGTCAGCTCTTATAAACACGATTTTCTTTAGCCCTTGATTTGCTGCGTTCTCTCCATGGATGATCATCCTGAAATCTGCTTCTTCTATTAAAAATCTGTCCATGATACGTCTTGATTTTTCAACACCATTTTGAATACCCATGCATTTGACACTAATTTCATCCGGTGAACCAGAGAATGCCGCCCCGGTGGCGCAGTGGTCTAAGCGATGGCCTCTGATCATTTGTCCGAACGGGGTCCGGGTTCGAATCCCGGTGAGGCATGGATGTTGTGTTTGTCTTACCCCTTCAAAGCTCTCTCCCTTCCCTGGAACGAGTGACTCTAAATTAGGGACGGGCGACTGCTTATAGCCCATTAAGTTGCTCACGGTCGTCGTTAAACCTCAATTCAAAAAAAAAAAAAGCAGAGAATACACTTAACACATGCATATGTTTAATAGGTCTTGTCGCCGTCAAGGTTTTCAAACTGTTTGTCATATACTTTTTAGTAACAATTTGTTTGATGATGAGCGCCAGAAAGTTTCCATTTGAATTGGTAGATTAACTTCTGATGATATTTTAGACAAAACTATGACATTGCTTTTTTGCCTCGATATACGTTCAGTCTTTAGGAGAACACTCCTGGTAACTATCGAAGATATGGTCTACCCTATAAAAGGAAAAGATGAGTTAAATACAAAGTGTTTTAAGACTGCCACGAACAGAATACTTCAGATCGCTTAAGTTCGTGGATATGAACTGGCACGTCTGTTTCAGTTTGAGTTATCAGATGTTCCAATGCTTTTTTATGAGAATGGTCTTCTTGTTAAAAGCAAAAAAGGACTCTTATGCAGGAACTAGAAAGGACTCTGAGTGAATACGCAAAAGCAGCACAGTTTCATCAAGATGAAAGTACTTGTTTCATCATAGACGTTATGAACTGTTTGAGAAAGGTGGCAACAAAGGAAAAGAAAACGTTTGGTGATGTTCCCACTTCTTACTCCACGTTTACATCATCACTCTCAGCTGGTGCTTCCAAAGTAGACCATATCTTCGATAGTTACCAAGAGTGTTCACTTAAAGACTCTGAACGTCTGTAGAGGCAAAAAAGCAATGTCATAGTTTTGTCTAAAATATCATCAGAAGTTAATCTACTAATCCAAATGGAAACTTTCTGGCCCTCATCATCGAACAAAATGTTACTACAAAAACATATAACAAACAGTTTGAAAACCTTGATGGAAGCAAAACCTATTAAACAGATGCATGTGTTACGTGCATTCTCTGGTTCACCGGATGAAATTAGTGTCAACTGCATGGGTATTCAAAATGGTGTTGAAAAACCAATACGTATCATGGACAGATTTTTAATAGAAGAAGCAGATTTCAGGATGATGATC
The DNA here is from genome assembly GCA_039090855.1 of Macrothele yani. Classification (NCBI taxonomy): domain Eukaryota; kingdom Metazoa; phylum Arthropoda; class Arachnida; order Araneae; family Macrothelidae; genus Macrothele; species Macrothele yani. Next base: position 64,886,112 of record CM077028.1, on the reverse strand, counting down.
CATGGAGAGAACGCAGCAAAATCAAGGGCTAAAGAAAATCGTGTTTATAAGTGCTGATACTGACATCTTGATCCTGGCTCTATTTCACTGGAAAAGGTTCCACACCCTACGAGTGAAAGAAGTGTGGCTAAGAACTGGCGTTGGTGACACAACAAGACTTGTTCCAATCCATATGTTAGCTGAGACACTGGGACAAGACATGTGCCAGGCATTACCAGCACTTCATGCTCTTTCTGGTGCTGATTATACGAGCAAAGTTTAGTACCAAAAAAGCTGCAGTTGCCTGTAACCCTGTACAGTATATAAAAGAGTTTGGCGTGTCACCACTATCTCCAAAGCTCGGCAGAATCATGTCACTTGCCGAACAGCACTTAGTGCAATTGTTGAAGAAAGGCTCGTCTTGCAAGACGCTTGATGAGTTCAGGATATTGAAGTACCTCCATGGGAAGAAATATTTCTCTCGATGACCTCCCTCCAACAAGTACCAGTGCGGAAGGAAAGCATCTTCGTGCTTTCTTCCACACCTACCTAATGATACACTGCCTCGATGAAGTACAAGAGACATTGAGTCCACTTAAGTTCGGCTTTGAAATGACAGATAGTGTTCTAATGTCATCGAAGTACATTTTTCCACTACCAGACTACATTGGAGCACGTACCTGCATATGAAGTGCGGTAAATCAAGTTGTGTGTGTAGGGACGCAAAGTTCCATGCCGCCCGGTGGCGCAGTGGTCTTAGGCGCTGGCCTCTGATCATTCATCCGTAAGGGGTCCGGGTTCGAATCCCGGTCAGGCAGGGTTGTTGTGTTTCTCTTACGGCACTGGCTCTCTCCCTTCCCTGGAACCCTAAATTAGGCGACTGCTTATAGCCCATTGAATTGCTCACGGTGGTCGTTAAACCCCCAATCAAAAAAAAAAAAAAAAAGTTCCATGTTGTTTGTTTTGCAACAGTGTTGACATTGATAAAATAGATTGTAGAACCCCATATTTAATTGAATTTTGTTGCTAAAGAAACATAAAAAACATTTTACTTAAAATGATAATGTAGATTGACTTTTACATTTATAAACCAAAGTGTTTAAAGATTATAAAATTAGCACTGCTTTGTCTTGTAAAGAATTTCTCTGTAAAGAATTATCAAAATGTTTTAAGGATTTGCAAGTGTATATTTTTTACGTAACATGAATTAAAGTAATTGAACTTTATATACAATTTCGTTGAATATATGTTTTTCTCACTTTTAGTGTTAAATCTTTCTTAAGGGGGATATTTGTGTACTTCAGTATGAAAGGTTACTTTTCTGGGATAATGGTTTGAGAAATCAAGAAAATAGTCAGAAGCAAATTTGTAGACGATTGAACGCTGAACATTTTTTCAACAAATCTTACCGTTTTCGCTAAAACGCTTACTTTAACAGAAAGCAAGTGGAAGAATGGCGGCCATTTTGAATGACATCATACTGAGAACCTTATGGTGTGGGGTTGCCACTCAACATTTGTTTGCTTCTTATACACCCAAGTAACTAATACAGAAAGAATTTTCTCTGTACATACAGTTGCACACCGAAGTGCTGTGGTCTGCGAGACTAAGTATGGGTAACTGGAATCCGGTCTAGTATTTCAGTTATAAACTGAGTGGCTACTTTATTATGACCACCTGACAATTTTAAGCAAATGAGTTATGGCTGAACGCTGTTGCCTGTTGCCGCCAGAGGGAGATGCTAGTATAAAAAGGAAAGCTTAGTGCTTGCGATGTAACGTACCAGGAGATGTGACGTACCTGCCAGAAGGACGCACACGACATAAAGGCAGATAGGAATCAGAATAAAACGTCCGCGTAGCTCAATTGGTAGAGCAACTTATTCCGGAATGAGGGGACCCGGGTTCGAATCCTGGCGCGGATATAAATGACGGAGAAATTTACTTCGTTATAGCGACAGTAGTAGAAGGGATGTTTGGGTGACGAGATTGGTAAAAAAATGCGATTTGACGGACTTTCAACGTGTGATGATTGTAGGAGCTCGGGGCCATGGAGCGAGTATCACCGAAACCGCCGCATTCGTGAAATGTTCCAGAACAGCTGTTGTTAAAGTGTTTAAAGACTGGACTGTCAGCCAAAAAACTGGGTCTCTACGTGCAAGGTGTGGTCCTCATCGGCTAGTGACTGCTCGGACGGAACGGAGAGCGTTCAGACTGGTAACATACAACAAAAGGACGACAGTGCAGCAAATTACCGACCATCTTAATCAAGGATCCCCTCAAATGCTTTCTGCACGCACTGTTCGCCGTACACTGCAGTGGATGGGATATTATTACAGCCGAAGGCCTGTTCGAACACCTTTGCTGTCTGCAGTTAACAAGAGAAAACGTGTCCAGTTCGCACAGGAGAACAAGGATTGGACAGTCAATAATTGCAAACAAATTATGTGGTCCGATGAACACGTTTTCAGTTTCACCATGCCGATGGCAGAGTGAGAATTTGGTGGAAACAGCACGATAGTATGGACCCCAAATGCATTGCTGCAACCCATCAAGCTGGTTGGAGGCAACGTTATTGTTTTGGTGGATGCTTTCCTGGCATGGTTTGGGCCCTTTAATTCGTGTTGATCAACGTCTGACTGGCACATCATATCTAAACTTCGTTGCGGACCAAGTGCATCCTATCATGTGGATGGTTTATCCCAATGGCGATGGCTACACTCGACAAGATAATGCGTCCTGCCATAATGCTCGTATTGTACAGGATTGGTTTCAAGAACATGCCGGTGAGTTTACTTTGCTTAGGTGGCCCCCACAATCTCCAGATCTCAACCCCATTAAGAATTTGTGGGATGAAGTTGAACGAGCCATCAGACAGCTGGATTCACAACCCTGCAATCTCACACTCCTGGAAAGTGCTATTCATTAAGCATGGTCTCAGATTCCACAAACCACCTATTAACATCTCCTGGAATCCATGCCACGAAGAATCGACGCTGTATTAAAGGCAAAAGGTGGCCCAACGAAGTAGTGAGGGGGTGGCTACCTGTGTCTGGCCATTCAGTGTGTGTGTATATTTATGGCGAAAATTTAACTCGTAGTGAAAAGTAGTTTCAGGTCGTGCAGATTCCAATTAAGGGTGGGTCGAGTCTGGTTTTAACCGGATTCTCTCTCCAGTTACAAGCTGAAAGAGTATGAATGTTTCAAAACAATGCTCGTATGAAATATATGCTCTTACAAGGCGCGGAGCTTCAAACTGAACATGATGATGCTTCCAAACTTAGCATGACAATGAACATGATAACGGTATCGTAACTCACTCGTTAATTGAAGAGTAGCTCTCCCATCTTTTGCCTGTTGCTTTTTACCCTCATTAACTGACGTTCGTTTTTATATCATAAAACCTCAAAAATGAAACCATAGCAAAACCTCTCTATGCGCTTTGCCAAATATTCTCCAGCCGTCATCACGCCACGAATCTGATGCTATTGTTGTGCCGTGATTAAGTCTATGATATCATTCGCCGTCTGACGAAAAGGAAAAGCTGCCTAAAATGTACGTAGCAACAATTTTGTTTTCTGTGCATAAAATATTTCCTTTTTGGTTTACCCTCGAATAAAGAAGCAATCACTGAAATAAAATTAGATCACTAAATTTGATGTAATTATTATGTTTTTTCGTTTCGGCTAGAAAATTTCGAGCTACTCTAAGTTTTCATACTGGAATTCTAAAAGTAAAGAGAAATGGATGCATTATTGTCGGTGAAAATTAACTTCCAAAAGTGCAAGGAAATTCGTTCCACTTTTAACTCTCCAAGTAAATAGCTACAGTCACGTTTCGAAAATGTTCTCAACACACTTCTTCATTGATCTTAGAGAGGCGGTCTTGGTATTATTATTGTTGGTAGACCTTAGCATCCCACATGTTCGCGAAGGAATCTCCCAATCTCATCATCCATTTTCTTTATTGCCTAGTACCCACCCATGTGTGAAAGACAACGACCATTAACTCATTTCGCTACCTCTGTCTGTCTCTTTTTCTTCCTTCCCGTACTCATCCTGTATATCGCTAAGTCAACTGATCATCATTCATTCTGACGATGTGTTCGGCCCAACTGTACAACCAATTTTCAACTTTCTTCTTCGGCGAATCAGTTATTTTCGTCTGCTCTGTGGCTCGAGCTCTCCTGAAGAGGAAAATGCCCATCTTCATTTTTTCGCGATCTTTACAAAGTAAAATAAACCCCACTGGGAGAACATGTCTGTCTATATTTTTCGAGATCTAAGATAAGTCCGAAATTTACTGACGAACTCATTTTTTGGGGTTGTTGTTGTAAATGTGGTAATAATAATGTCAGGTTATGCTCACCGTGCTGCGTGAACAGTGAATATACCAACGTATGTGCATGCAAATTAAGTAGGCCTGAAGATGGAGTTACCTGTTCTTTATGATATACAAATACAAGAAAGTATTCTGTGGAAATTTTGATTAAATAAATACGTACGTTACAAGAGCAATTTAAAGCGCACTTAGCCTATTTGAACAATCGGTTACTTTTGTTGCACCGAAAATATATTTTACATGAATTACACTGAATAGCCAGAACTTTATGACAATCGCGTCTTTATGCCGGTCAAAGCAACTGCAGGTAAACGACGAAACGTTTAAAGCCCATGAAACGATACACAGGGCTACAAAAAAAGTCCTTAATCAGGCCAATATCTCACGAACTATGGCAGTTACTTATTGCGCAGTTGTATAGGATACCCCCTATCGCGCCTCCCTATGCAGATAGGGCAAAAACTTCAATTACAAACTTATTCAGCGAGGCAAAAATAGTACAAAAATGCTGTCCCATAACAAAAGATGGAAGGGGACTGGAAATATGGTTCCAAGAAAATCACAACATCCGGAAGCAACAACCGAGTATTTAGACAAAGCTACAACATTTATAACATTTATTGAACATGCGATGCCAGCACGACTGGCACTAATAAAATCTCTGCATAATACTGTAGAGATTTTATTAGTGCTTCGTCGAGCCATCGCATGTTCAATAAAGGTTATAATGGTACATTGTCCAAGAAATCCGTTACATCCGTTTGCAGGAGATGTACATATCGTTCACCATTCAGAGTTGCGTTGTAAACAAAAAATGTCTTACAAGCTGGTTCCCCCAAATGCCACACCAAACATTGATGAACCACCTCACTTGATGGTGTGCGTCTCTCGCCCAATAGGAATTTTCCTGTGCCCAGTAGCGTACATTATGCGTATCCACAACGCCATCTACTGTGAAGCGTGACTCATCTGTTCATAAAATATTTGACAGAAACTCTGGGTCCTCTTCTAAAGCATTGAACATGGCATTACAAAAATAGTCTTTTCTCCTCATCTCCAAGCCACAGTGCCTGCTGCGAATGAAACGAGTATGGATGCATACGGTTCCTGTGCAAATTTTATAGTACACGCTGTTTGCTTAATCCACTTTCCCGGGCAATTTCGTTTGCGCTGCTGTGGTGATGTGCAAATACGCATGCCAGAATATCCGTATGGTCCCGCTTTGGCCTGCGTGTACGTGAACGGGGGCCGACACTACCCGGACACAGCGACTCAAATAGATTTCTGATTTTTTGGCAATTGGAGAGTCCCCTTCCATCTTTTGTTATAAGACAAAAACATTTTTGTACTATTTTTGTATCGCTGAACAAGTTTGTAATTTACTTTATGCCCTATTTGCAAAGGGGGGGGGGTGCGATATCCGCCCTCGGTCCCCCACAAAAGTTGGCGAGGGGATCCTTCGTGGTGTTATTGTGTGCGCCATAGGGGGTTTCCTATGTAACTGCACAAGAAGTAAATCGCTAACTGCCATACTTCGTGAGATATTAGCCTGATCACGGACTTTCCTTGTAACCCTGTACATAGCACTGATACTGAGCTCTGTTAATTATTATTTTTAAATCATAACGCAAGGAACTTTACACCAACTATATAAATAAAATAGTATAACTATACTAGTGATTAGAATTTATTGGGGTAGATAAAAATCGAAGTATCCAATTATTAGCGCATCAACCAGTTGCCTTTTACAAGGAACGTAGACAGCAAACTGGATAATCGAACTCTTCAACAATTTTAAAACAAGTTAGTAAAATCATGCAATTTCATTGATTATGTTTCGCTTTCCAACATACCAAAAATCATTTCTCAAGTTATTACTCAAGTTATGAGGATAATGGCTGTGGAATAAATCTCTCACCCGTGCCTTGATCTTTGACCCCATTTCGACGATATTCAACAGAACCGGTTCAGTATACCTCCCGAACAACATACTGAAGTTTTGTCGCACTACACACTTTTTTAGTCAAGTTATGAGGATAAGGGCTGTGGAATGAATCTCGCTCGTGTGCCCTGACCTTTGACCCCATTTCGACGATATTCAACAGAACCGGTTCAGTATAACTCCGGAACAACACGATACAGTTTTGTCGCAATCAAAGCATTTTTACGTAAGTTATGACTCATCCTATGTTCAGACCTTTGACCCTATTTCGTCCATTTTCAATAGGGTTCGTTCCAGGTGAAATTTCATCGAAATCGAACCATTTTTATGCAAGTTATCGTGCGGAAAAACAGACAGGCGGACAAAGTTGGAGTACATACGCTTCTACAAATTACGTTTGAAAAGCGCCATCTGGTTGATGTGCGAAAGCTTGGAAACTTCAATTTTAATCTACGCTAATAAATTCGGATCACTAGTGTAGCTACACTATTTAACGTTATTCTTGTCCTTCAGATGTCAAAGACAACGGAATTAAGAGTTTGAAAAACGCAAAATCGTAATGGTCCGACGACTGGGTATTATAGCACCTGATACTGAGCTCTGTCAATCAGTGTTATTCATGTTTTTCGAATGGGAAAATCAGCGGAGTTCAGGGGTTTAATAAACGCAAAATCTTAGTGATCCGACGACTGGATCACAGCATTTCCAAGACGGAAAAGCATGTCGGGTGAGTAACTTCAAAATTTGGTTCGAGGAAGAAAAGACCACAAACTGCCGGCAAGGTGTGGACCGATCACGGCTGATTGATGCTAGAGCTGAGCGAAGGATATCTCGTATAATACGAGCTAATAGAAGGGATACTGTGGCCTAACTCGTTCGTAATTTGGATGTGTCATAATACCCAGTACACCGAACCCTGCTGAAAATGGGGATGAGCAGCTGCAGACCTATCCGACTGCCTTTGCTCGCCTTTGTGTACCCTCGAAAGCGCGTATAATGGGTACGCGAGCATCAAAACTGAATGATTCGAAGAATGTCGTCTGGTGCAATAAATCTCATTTCCTGTTCCACTATATGAACGGCCGGATACATGTGCGTTGTTTACCTGAGGGGTGTTCTTAGCGCCGGGATGCATCCTGGGACGAAAATAAGCCAGTGGAAGAAATGTAATGTTTTGGGAGATGTACTGCTGGGAAACCAGAGGTCCGGTCATTCATGTGCAGTGAACTATGACGTCTAGGACCTACCTAAACATCATTCAGAACCATGTACATCCTTTCATGGCAACGGTATTCCCTTCTTCTGCGGGACATAATGCAACAACCAGACTCAAATATCATTGAGAACCATAGTTTCCGTTTACATGTCTTTGTGTCACAAAGACATCGTGAGACGAAAATAAGCCTGTATAGGAACTGTAATGCTTTGGGCAGTGTACTGCTGGGAAACCAGAGGTCCAGTCATTCATGTGCAGGAAACTATGACATCTAGGACCTATCATTGAGAACCATGTACATCATTTCATGGCAACGGTATCCCCCTCTAGTAGTACTTTCTTTCAGAAGGAAAATACACCTTGCCACAGCGCCCTGATCATTCGAGAATGGTTTACAGATGGCTTTCTGGTATTGCCCTAGCCTCCAAATTCTCCAAACATCAATAATCCAGTCGAGCATCTGTGGTTTGTATTGGAACAGCAAATCCGATCTGCGGCGGCTCAACCACGTGACTTACAAGAGTTAAAGGATCTGCTGGTAACGGTTTAGTACCAGATAGCACAGCACACCTTTACAAATCTTGTAGCGTCCATGTATCGCTGGGTAAGAGCAGCTTTGGAGGCACGTGGGGGAACAACTTTATATTAGGCAGGTGGTCATAACGTTTTGGCTGTTCTGAGTATTTCTTATTATTCGGTGCTTCCATTACTTTGAACACTCTGTGTGTGTGTGTGTGTGTGTGTGTGTGTGTGTGTGTGTGTGTGTGTGTGTTTCTACTTCAAAGCCAGATTATATGTTTCAAGATTTAAACTGAACTAACTTCAGCAAACAACAGCTGCCCAGAACTTTATTATGGTAAATACTTCATCGCTACAACTTCATTTATAATATAGGCGGTTCTCTCTTCAGAAAGATTGCGAACTAGGTTAACTAAAATGGACTGAATGGCACTGATATGCGAGAGACGAGACAAAGGGCTTGATCCCTGAGGTACGCATCCATAGACGAAGGATATCTCGTAACACGCACCGTGAACAGCATGCATGCTACCGCCAGCCACCAGCCAAAGAAGGATTAATATCATATGACTGCTGTTTATTTAGAGACTGATGCCAGATTTCAACAAAAGCTTTTGAAATATCAAGTGTCGTGGCTCCAGCTTTGCCGAAGTACTTCATCGCAATACGCCAAAATATGGCCAACATTGCTGTAAAGTATTTCCCGTAGGTGGGTTTTGACGAAAACCATGATGGCAGTTATTAATGAGCTTGGAAGGCTGTAGATAAGAGATCAAGGGGAGGGGGTGTTCTATAGAGAGCGTTTCCATTACCTCGAGCAGAATTGATCCCAAGGCAATAGGGGGATAGTTTGAAAGGAGGAATGCTCTCCTTTTTAGGTGAGATGCGTTGCATATGAGTGAATTTCCGTCACACAGGGCGGGTGGTAAATGACTTCTGAAGGAGAAAATATATAAAGAAAGGAATTTCGGATAACACGCAACACGCTTTCTTCAACCACGGAAAGTAGGTAAGTCTTTCACTTGCTGGTGTCAACAATATTTTCATTATCAGGTCCAGACAAAAATTCTGATTCTCTTAGTTTAGAAAACTATTGAAAATTATATTATCAGAAAAAGTTGTAGCCAAATTCTCATATTCTGTACAATTTGAAAACACTTCCCATTTATTTTGTGTTACGTCCCTTAACAAGTGAGGGGAAAACAATTTTTTTAATTGCTCTGACTTTCTAATAAGAAGGATGTTACCTATGTTTTGAATACGTCTTTTAAAAACGTCTCAATCTTTGTGACGTATATCTTTAATTTTATCTCGCTTTTGAAATATTTTCTCTTAACTGAGAAGGAACGAAATGCAAATTTCGTTCCTTCTCAATTAAAGAATTTCTCACTGAATGTCCCTTTACTTTCCCGAAAAACTTGTGCGTTTTGACAAAGCTAACTATGAATCAGACTAAAATAAAAAGGCTAAGATGAGTGTTGAGGGGCCGCCCCGGTGGCGCAGTGGTCTAAGGCGATAGCCTCTGATCATTCGTCCGAAAGGGGTCCGGGTTCGAATCCCGGTGAGGCATGGATGTTGTGTTTGTCTTACGGCACTGGTTCTCTCTCTTCCCTGGAACCGGTGACCCTAAATTAGGGACGGGCGACTGCTTATAGCCCATTGAGTTGCTCACGGTGGTCGTTAAACCTCCAATCAGAGACAGAGTGTTGAGGGTAGAGTGCGTTACGACAAAGCTAACTATGAATCAGACTAAAATAAAAAGGCTAAGATGAGTGTTGAGGGTAGAGAAGTGAATAACATGTTCTGCACTGTCTTACCAAAAGTTCTGCACACTGCTCATTTTTGAGAAAAGTGTGAAGTAACGAAGAAAACTTACCTTAGCGCCGTACAATGTACCCCCTCCGCTAATAATAGATTTCCAGCGGTGACGAAGCTCGTAGTCCGCCATCTTTGTTCAGCTGTCGTATTACTCGGGTCACGTCCAATGACAGTTCGTCCAGCGATTCGCAGCGGATGCCACAGAGCCGATGTTTTAATTCTGGGTAAAGATCAAATTCGGGTGGACGGAGATCAGGGCTGTATGGTGGGTGTGATAAAGTTTTCCAGCCCTATTTCGACAAAAGTCCCCGTACCAACGCTACACCATGACACGATGCTTTGTCATTCAGCAAGATCCTCCGCCTTCCAACAAGCTGGGGCGATTTTGACGAATTTTCGGTCTCAACTTTGTCCTCAGAAAGTCACCATGATATTGTGCGTTGACATTTTGCCCTACCGGCACTCGATCAGAGATCACTACATCCTGGGCATCTTACTAAAAAATCATCATTTGCTTCACTTTGGATTGTTGCCGACGACACTTTGAGGGGCGTGAGTAACTTGGATGCCTCCATTCCGCTGATTGTGACGTCAGTTCCGGCTCAAAATCACGGGTCCAAGTCTCATCAATTGCGACAATGTTAAGAGAGGTGGAGCCCTCCCTTTCGAACCTGTGGAGATGATCGTGTGCGATGCTCACTCTGGCTGCCTTGTGCTCGGGGGTGAGTTGATGGGGCACCCAGCGCGCGGCGATTTTTTTATCCCAGTGAGTCGGTCAAAATCCGGTGAACAAACATGTTTTTTTTTTTTTTTTTTTATTGGAGGTTTAACGACCACCGTGAGCAACTCAATGGGCTATAGGCAGTCGCCCGTCCCTAATTTAGGGTCACTGGTTCCAGGGAAGAGAGAGAGCCAGTGCCGTAAGACAATCACAACATCCATGCCTGACCGGGATTCGAACCCGGACCCCTTACGGACGAATGATCAGAGGCCAGCGCCTTAGACCACTGCGCCACCGGGGCGGCAACAAACATGGTTACAAATTTGCCTGATGAGCAACCTCTTCGATTGTCAAACAGCGATTCTCTCGAAAAGCGTTGCAACAATCGTGAGAGAAGTCTTAACTGTCGCCGTTCGAGGTCGACCTGAGCGGTGATCGTTTTAGAGTATGCTTCGTCCCTCCCGAAAGCGCGATGCCCAGCAAAAAATTGGGCTTCGATCAAAAGTTCCTTCCCAACAAACTTCTTGCAAGGCAGTGTGGATCTGTGTCGGAGCCCCCCCCCCGGTAGAGTTTCTATTTTCACGTACGAACGTTAGGTCTAACGCCGTGATTCGACCTAAGGAGCTGCACGCTTCCATTTCCAAACCATCCCACGTCCACACAGCAAATGATTTCGCGTCATTCTGACACCAATGCGTTGATGAGAGTTTGACCTTGATATGACGCAATCATTTTCCCGATTGCATCATCCGCTTCCGTTCTAGATTAACGTGCGCAGAACTTTTTTATGATCCTCGTATGTCAGTTAGTCTGACCTTTGACATGACGCAATCATTTTCCCGATTGCATCATCCGCTTCCGTTTTAGATTAACCTGTGCAGAACTTTTGTTATGACCCTCGTATGTCAGTTAGTCTGACTTTGATATGACGCAATCATTTTCCCGATTGCGTCATCCGCTTCCGTTTTAGATTAACGTGCGCAGAACTTTTGTTATGATCCTCGTATGTCAGTTAGTCTGACTTTGATATGACGCAATCATTTTCCCGATTGCGTCATCCGCTTCCGTTTTAGATTAACGTACGCAGAACTTTTGCTATGATCCTCGTATGCCAGTTAGTCTGACCTTGACATGACGCAATCATTTTCCCGATTGCATCATCCGCTTCCGTTTTAGATTAACCTGTGCAGAACTTTTGTTATGACCCTCGTATGTCAGTTAGTCTGACTTCGATATGACGCAATCATTTTCCCGATTACATCATCTGCTTCCGTTTTAGATGAACGTGTGCAGAACTTTTGTTATGACCCTCGTATGTCAGTTAGTCTGACTTTGATATGACGCAATCATTTTCCCGATTACATCATCTGCTTCCGTTTTAGATGAACGTGTGCAGAACTTTTGTTATGACCCTCGTATGTCAGTTAGTCTGACTTTGATATGACGCAATCATTTTCCCGATTGCGTCATCCGCTTCCGTTTTAGATTAACGTGCGCAGAACTTTTGTTATGATCCTCGTATGTCAGTTAGTCTGACTTTGATATGACGCAATCATTTTCCCGATTGCATCATCCGCTTCCGTTTTAGGTTAACGTGTGCAGTACTTTTGTTATGACCCTCGTATGTCAGTCAGTGGCGTAGCCAGAAATTTCTTAAAGGGGCGAGGGGGGGGGTCCCATGGGTTTGGTTCATTGGTGAAAGCCTCATATGTACATATATATCACTTTAAATTCATACGAAATCTTCCATCAAGAGGAGGGTCAGGACCCGAGGACCACCCCCTTGGCTACGCCTATGATGTCAGAGTCTGGCCTTCACATGACGCAATAATTTTCCCAATTGCATCATCCGCTTCCGTTTTAGATTAACGTGCGCAGAACTTTTGTTATGATCCTCGTATGTCAGTTAGTCTGACCTTGTCATGACGCAATCATTTTCCCGATTGCATCATCCGCTTCCGTTTTAGATTAACGTGTGCAGAACTTTTGTTATGACACTCGTAGTAGATATATGGTGGAGATTTCAATGTCTGTAAAAAATATGAGATCTCTGTTAAGTGTCATCTTATGAATCACAAATTGATTGTCAACTAAAAGTGTATTGGTGGCTGCAACTTCCTGTTGGTTACTACTTCGTGGAAAATAAAACCAGTTCAAGTTTACGCAAGTACTGATACTTTTCATCCTTGCCGTTTATTTCAAATTCGTTACTTGGTGTTCAACAAGTTTAGCGAAAGATATTAAATAAATACTTAAACAACTACACTACTGCTCTTGAAAATTGCAACACCATGAAGAACTGCTGGTATTAGCTTGAAACTTACAGGATATGTACAACAGGTTGGGACATGCAAATGATTAAAATGTCACTAAAAATAAGCATGCAGTTTCGAAACAGCTTGCTCTTAACAGTCCGATCTTTGGTATAAAGAGCTGGCTGGACCGAGGTGTTGCAATCACTGAGAAGCCGACATTGAATCGAAAAGGTTTTTCGAATGTCGCAGTGTGCCACGTCGCCGAAGAAGGTCGTATTATGAACGCCTGACTGACTTTGAGCAAGGAAGGATTGTTGGGATGAGAGAAGCTGGATTTTACTACCTCGATAGTGCCACTCTTACGGGACTAAATGTCAGCAAATGTGGCTTCAGTGGACAGATGATGCTCGGACGGACAGAAATCTGGAAAAAGTGCCGCAAAATCATACGACTGCACGGAATGACACACCTCTACCGCATGGCAGTGACCGATCACACAGCGACATCCACGGAGTTAGCGCAGCAGTGCAACACTGTCACAGATCAGGCTTTGTCTTCCAGCCACAATTCGACGTCGTATGCTTAACGGAGGACTAGTGTCTAGCAGCCTATTTCTGTGCAGTCTTTTGAACCTCAACAACAGCCTCCTCAGGCTGCAATGACGTCACACTCATGCGAGCAGATGGTCACGATTGCTGCACCGTGATGGTCGCATACGTGTTCGAAGACATCGTTGTGAACTACACCTTTCAGCATCATACCGGGCCAAGCGCCTTGGTTTGGTGCGCCATTGAGTTCGATCCGCGATCAATTGAGGAAACCCTGAGCAGGTAGCAATATTTCAGGGATGTTTTAAAGGCAGAGGGGATACCTTTGCTTCACAGTTGACCTGACGCTATGTTCCAGCAGGACAATGCTCGGAAACATGACGCCCGGAATGTCCAAGACCTCTTTCATGCAAGGCAGATACCACTCTTCGCTGGCCTGCACATTCGCCGGATGCGACCCCGATCGAACGTGTCTCGGGCATGGTAGCTAAGCAATTGGCCTATCATGCGTGTCTGCCAGGCACCACAAATGAGTTCTGGTGTCGCATAGAAGCAGCATGAGAAGCTATTCATCCCCCAGGACGATATCGAAAACCTCTTCCATTCAGTACTACGCCATATAGAGGCTAAACTGACGATGACATCGCTCAGACCAAGTTATTATACAAACATAGCAACTGAAACATTGTTCATCCGACACCGCTGGCATCGAACCCCAGAACTCTCGATAACTAGCTGAGTTCGTTCACTTTACAAAAAAGATTATCACTTTACTAATAACGTGGACTGAGCGATGCCATCGTCTATTTGCATTATCTCCGCGTATAAGAGGCTGTTATTGGTGCTCGAGGTGGTTTCACACCATGCTGAGTTTTGTAGCGAAAAAAATCTTGTGTAGCTCTACAAATGTAATCAGTTATCTTTTGTAACATGTAGAATCTGCGATATAAATTTCATATGAATAGCGCAATTTTTTTCTCGGTGTTGCAGTTTTCACATAGTGTATTTCGAAAACAAAAGAAAAAAACTATACCTTGGTGAGTTAAGTGTTTTTCCCCTTCTATCTTGTTTATAGCAAATTATTTTAATATATATTCCAAAAAGAGCAACAAATGCTGTTTGAAGGCATAATTATTACTTCGCCCGTTAACAGTGTTTTTTACGCTTTCCAAAAGTAGGTTGAAGAAGCGTATATGCTCCAGCTTTGTCCGTCCGTCTGCACGATAACTCGCGTAAAAATGGTTCGATTTCGATGAAATTTCAGTTTATTAAAGGACATCATCTGGGGACAAACCCTATTGAAAATGTGTGAAATCGGGTTAAAGGTTAGAACATAGGAGCTAGATCCATTCCCCATTGCCCTTATGCATCTTAACTTCAGTAAAAATGGTTAGATTTCGAATTAATTTTAGTGTGTGGTATGGGACCAACCGGGGACAAACTCTACTGAAAATGGGTGAAATAGGATTATAGGTCAGGACATAGGAACGGGATCCATTCCATTGCCTTTATGCGTCATAACTTACGTAAAGATGATTCGATTGCGACAAAACTTTATCATGTCCGGAGATACACTGAACCGGTTCGGTTCAATATCATCGAAATGGGGGGGGTCAAAGGTCAATGCAGAGGAGCAAAATTTATTCCACAGCCATTATCCTCATAACTTGACTAGAAATGCTTCTATTGCGACAGAACTTTAGTATGTTGTTCCGGAGGTATACTGAACCAATTATGTTTAATATCACCGAAATGGGGTCAAAGGTCAGCGCCCAGGAGCGAGATTTATTCCACAGCTGTATTATCCTCATAGCTTGAGTAATAACTTGAGTAATGATTTCTGGTATATAGGAAAGCGTATCATAATCAATGTATTGCATGATTTTACTAACTTGTTTTACTCCACGAAGTATGATAAAAGAAAATCGAGCAAGATTCGAGAGTCACCCGCTCCTGTTGGCTTTCGGAGAGCTCTGAGTTCCCGAAAGCCAACAGGAGCAGGTGACAGGGGCACGTCCCCCCCAAACTTAGAAACTGGAAAAAATAATAACTAATCGTTTGCCTTTTGAATGTTATAAAATGTGACATACAGCCAAGGGAACAGCGCTACGCAATCATCTGATGATGACTTTCATCATCAGACTACTGCATGAGGTGTTTTGAAAGACATGTTGTTTTTCCTTATTAGGGTGAATTAACGCAAGCCTGGCACAACTCGTAGTTTTGGATATATTTGTCATGTAAAATACTTAAGCTGCGCGCCAATGACAACTGAACAGAAGCATTTTCAGAGAAAATATTTCCGAGAATGCCCTACCCCCTCCCAAGAAAAACATATAATTTTATCCTTATTTGAACGCCCATCCCCCACATTTTTAGTCACGCTACGCCTATGGTCAAGACAGTTCCAGATGTAAATCCAATTGAACACCTGTGGGATGAAATTGAAGTACCCTTCATAACAGAAATAATCCTCCAACGAACATTCAGCAATTGACAGACATAATAACATTCTGTTGGCAGAGAGTACGTGTTGATATTAGAACCTCGTTGAATTCATTCCACATCTCATCGGTGCAAATTTGGAGGCCAAGGACGGTCCAAAACTTTATCAGGTAGTCGAAAGTTTTGCAATATTTGAATAAACGCATGTGCTGCGGCAGGTATGTCACGTGTTTAAACTATTTGAAGCAGCGCACTGCAGTCAGTGGAAAAGGATATAAAGTGGTAGTCGTTGCTGTGAACAGCATTGCATGTCATGATTTTGTCTGTGGTTGGGACGCCTAAAAGATTAAGAGCAGCAAACCGGCTGATTAAGGAACATTTGCTTTACGAGTTTGAACTCGGCCAAAACGCTGCTCAAGCAACGCGAAACATTTCTCATGCGAAAGGGAAAGGTTCCGTAAAACACAGCACCGAAACCAGATGGTTCAAGAAATTCGGCTTAAGTGACAAACCTCGACGATCAGCCATGGTCAGGTAGGACGCGAACCATAGATTAGGAGGCGGTGAGCCGGGATGTAGAGGGAAATCCGACAACCAGTACTCTGAGATTATCAGGCGGACTGGGCATATAACAGACCACCGTGGTTTGTCACGTTCAGGACCTCGGCAAGGTCTGAAGGAGCTGCAGCATTGTCCCTCACGAACTGATGCCAGCTGAAGCAAACCGCAGAGTGGAAGTGCAGACGAAACTCCTAGAAAAAACCCCGCGATGTACGTTTCATCAAGAGAATTGTTACGTGCGATGAAAAGTGGGTCTATTTCCGTAATCCTAAAACAAAACGGCAGTGGGTCACCCCGGGCCAGCTTCTTGAACATGCTGCCAAACGTGGGCGCTTCGAACACAAGGTAATGCTGTGCGTCTGGTGGAATTTCTTTCGAGGGTATAATCCATTACGAATTTGTTCCAGAAAGTCGGACCATCAACGCCGACCACTACTCTAAACGTATGGAGCGGATGTGTGCCGTTTTTGAGGAGAAGCACCCTACACTGGTGAACAGAAAGAGCGCTCTCATACAGCAAGACAACGCTGGGACTCGTACAGCGCAAACGACCCGGACAAAACTCCAAGAACTTGAGGGCATCAAAAAAGTCCGGACTATATGCCACACCCAGCATATAGTCCGGACCTTGCCCCGTCGGATTATTATTTGTTCCGGTCTATGGCCCACTTCCTTCGCGGGCGGCACTTCAACAACCAGGAGGAGGTGGCAGCTGGGGTGAAGGAGTTCTTCGCTTCGAAGGTAAAGTACTGGTACCGCCGCGGAATGGAACTGGAAGGAAGGTGGCTAAAGACGGTGAAACACGATGGCCTATACTTTGACTGCTAGACAGCTTCTGTCGTAAAGGTAAGTATGAAGACATAAAGTGATCCAAATATTGCAAAACTTTCGACTCATCCTCTGTAGAATCGAAGAACTGGCAGACAGATGGTTAAAGACGGTGCGACATGATGGCTTATACTTTGAATGCTACTCAGCTTTCGTCGTAAAGGTGCGTATGAAGACATAAAGTGATCCAAATATTGCAAAACTTTTTACTCACCCTCAGTATTTGCTCTTGATGATGTATCAAACGTCTTCATTTAAAACTATCTCTGCATTAAAACTTGATCTTCAGTAACATTCATCACTTGTTTCACACATGACGTTTATGTTTCATATGCATCACCTTTTTCCATCGCCGACATTTCCCAGTCTGGTTCTCCAATCGGTCTTCCACTATATTTTTTTTTCCTGCCACTTGCTCTGAATGAATTCTCCTAGGACTTCTTCACTCACTTTCTCGACATGGACAAATCACCTAAAATTATTTGTGTCAGCTCATTTTAAAATATTTGGCTTGACATTACATTCCTTCAACAAATCTTCACTCCGTATATTCCTCCTAAGTAACGGATATACTCATCTGTAGTGTTTCGAAGTTCAAACTTAATACATAAAAGAAAGATACCAAAAAAAAAATCACTTAAAAGCAAGCGCTAAAGGAAATTTTTATTCCTTCTTCCAATAACAGTAGAACACATAGCTGGAAATACAGACATCCGACTATAGTAATTTTAGACTGATCAAGACTTGTAACAATCTAGTGTGACAACGTAATTAACTTCAACTTCAGTTACCTGTTCAACAGAATTCAAAGAAAAACATAACATTAGCCAATCTCATTGATCTATTTGATCTCGCTCATAGTTCGGACACTTCACAGAGGTCGCACCGTCCTATATGTATAGTCAAAGCGTCTTGACCTGACTAACGGCCTGTGGTGACCAAAAGAATAAACTCTTGGTAGTTCCGACGTGACGTTCAGTATTGAAAGCATTACGAAAGGCAACTAAAATTTATACGAAAGTAAGCCAGAAACGGAAAGTTAAAAATGTGGTATTCGTCACACGAGGCAGGGATGCAAAGGGAAGCACGGCTTCTCCGTAGTTTTATAGTTTTATGCATGCCTTTATTTTGCACCGAAGCAACTGTTCTAAGCAAAAAGAAAAAATATACAGGGTGCTCATAAAGTCTTTCACACATTACAAAATTTAATATTAAAAATCTATGTAAGTTAAAGTAAAATGGTTGGCAACATAATATAGCAGCACTGACAAAGATTTTTTCCTGTTCTTTAGGTGAGCGCTACTGCTGAATAAGAGGAGCATTTCATCGATAATGGCTTCCATGAAAGAAAAAGTGGTGTGCGTGTGTGGTTCCATTAGACCAAATCGACGGTTACTGTCCAGAGTCATTTCAGAAAATAGTACAGACGATCACAACCGGACCAAAAAAAGCATAGAAGCTTGGTATGAAAAGTTTAAAGAGACGGGTAGTGTTAGCTATCTCCCCCGAGCGAACCAACCACCGGTTGCACAATAAATAGCTGCAGCTGTTCAAGAGATATTTTTGCGAAGCCCCAGGCAATCCATTCGTCGTACTTCACTGGAAACTGAGATTCCCCGTACAACGGTTCACAGAATTTTACACAAACGTCTTCGTCTGTATGCTTATAAGGTACAGATCGTTCAAGCTCTTCAGCCTGATGACCGTCCTCGCCGTGCTGCATTTGCGACAGAGATGTTGCAGTACATAAGCTCATGAGAGTGATTAACTGCACCGTGCCTGTTTCTCAGATGAAGTCACATTGCACATCTCTAGTACAGTAAGTAGGCAGAATGTGCGAATCTGGGCATCAGAAAATTCCCATTATATCATCGAACAACAGAGGGAACGTATAGGGTGGCCTGAAAGTGAAAGTATGGTGGGGCCTGAGCCATGACAGAATAATCAGGCCCTCTTTTTTTTTTTTTTTTTTTTTTTTTTTTTAATTTTACAAAGCCCACGGTAACATGTAACTTGTACCTGCACATGCTAGAACTTTTTGTAGCACCTCAGTTGCATGAACTCCAACCTTCGGTCATTTTCCAACAAAACGGTGCCCCACCTCAATGGTTCGTGAGTTCCTGAATGCCACATTTCCGAACAGATGGTTTCACTGCGACGGTCCCAGGACATGGCAACCTCGATCACCCGATATAACCCCTCTAGACTTTTTTCCTGTGGAGTTATGTGAAAGACCAAGTTTACTCTAGCAGTGTTCCGGATGTCCAGATGCTGAAGAGCAGAATAACGGATGTCATTGATTCTGTCTCTGCTGAGATGTAAAACAAAACCTGGCGTGAAATCGAATATCGCTTAGATGTCCTCCGGGCCACAAATGGCGCCCATGTGGAGGTGTACTGACACTGGAAAAAAAAACTTCATTTGTGCCCCATCATTGTCGTGCAATCCCTTTCTTATACCTTTAATACATTTTTTATATTAATTTTTGTAATGTGGGAAAGACTTTTTATGTACACCCTGTATATCACCTTCAACATAAAATTAAAAAAAAATGTTTAATGCTTTTTCTAGTATACAGTGTATGTAATATTTATTGAGTAACAAAGTTTGGTCTGTACTGTGGTCTCTAATCCAGTATCTCAAATGTTGTACAGATATGTACACGTACAACAGTCTTGCAATCTCAGCTTATATTCTGCTGTCCCTGCTAGATTGTGTTTTTACTCCATGTACAACAGCCATTTCATAAGAGTGAAAGAAAGGAGGCAATAATCTTGCAAGATATCTTAGCAATCATCAGGCAAAAACAGAAGAAGGGGGATATTTTCAAAAGCTACAACACAAATAAGAGTATTACTTATAAATATATAAATTGCTGCCCCGGTGGCGCAGTGGTCTAAGGCGCTGGCCTCTGATCATTCGTCCGTAAGGGGTCCGGGTTCGAATCCCGGTAAGGCATGGATGTTGTGTTTGTCTTACTGCACTGGCTCTCTCCCTTCCCTGGAACCAGTGACCCTAAATTAGGGACGGGCGACTGCTTATAACCCATTGAGTTGCTCACGGTGGTCGTTAAATCTCCAATAAAAAAAAATTACTTATAAATTCCAGAGCTTCTTAACAACTGCAAGACGTTTCTAATGTTTTGTTTCACTTTACTCAAGATTTAGTGAACGAGGCATACTTTTGTTCGTACGAAAATGATTCCACTAAAAAATGGAAGGGAAAGGAAAAGATACTTTGATCTGCGTTAAATCTCATTGTACTTTCTTGTTCGTGTTCTTTCTTTTACATACATAAACTAAAAAATCGCTCGTAAGAAATTTGCTATCACAGAAAACTGGAAAATGTGTGTAACTCTGACACTTCACAAACTGCTGATCGCCGCACACTCCTATATTTGAGAAAATCCTATATTACGTGAAGTTATTTTTAAATTTCTTTTAGAAAAGTCTCGATTTGGGTGATTGCGGAAAACTACTATACATTTCCAATATAGCAAAGAAACAACTATTTTTTTGCCACTAAATAGAACCTCTGTACCGTGAAAAGCAAGAAGTGAATGGGAAATTTTGTTCACAGTTAAAACTATCGAACGCAAAAGGAATTGTTATAACTCGCTTATGCCAAAAGGATTTTTAGAACTATGTAACGCAAAAGAAGCCGCCTGATGGCGCAGTGGTATAAGCGATTGCGCAGTTATCTGGACCAATCGTCGGACCATTCGTCCGAGATGGGCCCATGTTTGAATCTCGGTGAGGAATTGATTTTGTGTTTGTCTTAGTGAGGCATGGATGTTGTGTTTGTCTTACAGCACTTGCTCTCTTCCTTTCCTTGAACCAGTGGTCCTAAATTTGGCACGGGCCATTGCTTACAGGCTATTAAGTTGCTCACAGTGATCGTTAAATCCCAAGTAAAAAAATAACGCTAAAGGAAATTTTAAAACTATCTAACACAAAAAGAATTTTTAAAACTATCTCACGAAAAGACAATGTTAAAAGCCATCTTACGCAAAATGTATTTTTAAAGTTGTCTAACACAAAAATAATTTTTAAAACTATCTAATGCAAAATTAATTTTTATGACTATCTGACACAAGCACACACATTCACGTTGGGCTATATAACGCAAGCAACTTTCAGAAATTTAGTTATCCCGCCAAACATCCATTATGCTTACGGCACGTCGCGTAGGAATTCTGAGGCACATAATTTGAAAACGCATGAGCGAACGTTCTCATACTTCACGCCATCCCAGACGAAGAGAATTTCTCGTATTGGATTAAAAGATTGTATATGCACAGCTATTTCAAACGGGCAAAGTAATTGTACTACATGAATGTTTTTATTTCAAAAGATGTACAAAATGTGTGCCATGTGGATTTTTCGCTCATGCCATATACACGTATAAATACAATACCTGGGCATTATTTTACACCGCTTGATCGCGATGCATAATCAGGGGTGATATGCCGAACTGATAACAAACAACCTGTTTGCAGGAGCAGCAGCACGAATGATGGCAATGGATGATAAATCCGAACAAACCGGGAACGTTACCAATGGGAATTAATTACGGTTCCACAAGAGTTACGCGTCTTTGTCGTAACTCAATCTTTTAAGTTTAGTTTCAGTTCTGCACAGGGCCTTTATGACGGGCTTTCGCCTAGGGAGCTCCAAAATGTTTTCAAAGTGCATTGTGTCAAAACAAAAAAAAACACACGTGTGGTTATGGAAAAAGGGGTTGGCCCGGATTTGCAGCTAGGCACAGGGGCTCCTTCTGTCTGAGTCAGCCTCATCTCACATAAGGTTAAAATAGAAATACAGGAAGCAAAAAATACAAGTAACTCAGTAATAAACTGACAAATGTTTCCTTCATACTAACAGCAGGGGCGTATATAGAATTTTTTTCAAGGCCGCCGACAGAAAATGGAAGTTTTTTAAAATCTATCTGGCAGCCCCGGTGGCACAGTGTGTCTAAGCGATGGCTTCTGATCATTCGTCCGAAAGGGGTGCGGGTTCGAATCCCGTTGAGGCATAGATGTTGTGTTTATCTTACGGCACTGGCTCTCTCCCTTCCCTGTAACCAGTGACGCTAAATTAGGGACGGGCGATTGCTTATAGCCCATTGAGTTGCTCACGGTGGTCGTTAAACCTCCAGTCAAAAAAAATCTATCTGGACAAAAAGTTAACAATAGGAAAAGAAAAATTAAAGTATTATTTTCTAATGTAAGTTGATGCACTTTTATTGCCGCCCCGGTGGCGCAGTGGTCTAAGCGATGGCCTCTGATCATTCGTCCGAACGGGGTCCGGGTTCGAATCCCGGTGAGGCATGGATGTTGTGTTTGTCTTACGGCACTGGCTCTCTCCCTTCCCTGGAACCAGTGACCCTAAATTAGGGACGGGCGACTGCTTATAGCCCATTGAGTTGCTCACGGTGGTCGTTAAACCTCCAGTCAAAAAAAAAATCTATCTGGACAAAAAGTTAACAATAGGAAAAGAAAAATTAAAGCATTATTTTCTAATGTAAGTTGATGCACTTTTATTGCCGCCCCGGTGGCGCAGTGGTCTAAGCGATGGCCTCTGATCATTCGTCCGAACGGGGTCCGGGTTCGAATCCCGGTGAGGCATGGATGTTGTGTTTGTCTTACGGCACTGGCTCTCTCCCTTCCCTGGAACCAGTGACCCTAAATTAGGGACGGGCGACTGCTTATAGCCCATTGAGTTGCTCACGGTGGTCGTTAAACCTCCAGTCAAAAAAAAAATCTATCTGGACAAAAAGTTAACAATAGGAAAAGAAAAATTAAAGCATTATTTTCTAATGTAAGTTGATGCACTTTTATTGCCGCCCCGGTGGCGCAGTGGTCTAAGCGATGGCCTCTGATCATTCGTCCGAACGGGGTCCGGGTTCGAATCCCGGTGAGGCATGGATGTTGTGTTTGTCTTACGGCACTGTCTCTCTCCCTTCCCTGGAACCAGTGACCCTAAATTAGGGACGGGCGACTGCTTATAGCCCATTGAGTTGCTCACGGTGGTCGTTAAACCTCCAGTCAAAAAAAAATCTATCTGGACAAAAAGTTAACAATAGGAAAAGAAAAATTAAAGCATTATTTTCTAATGTAAGTTGATGCACTTTTATTGCCGCCCCGGTGGCGCAGTGGTCTAAGCGATGGCCTCTGATCATTCGTCCGAACGGGGTCCGGGTTCGAATCCCGGTGAGGCATGGATGTTGTGTTTGTCTTACGGCACTGGCTCTCTCCCTTCCCTGGAACCAGTGACCCTAAATTAGGGACGGGCGACTGCTTATAGCCCATTGAGTTGCTCACGGTGGTCGTTAAACCTCCAACCAAAAAAAAAAAAAAAAAGATGCACTTTTATTAAATTAAGACATTTTTTTCTCGTGTTAGTCGCATTTTAACAAAAAAAAAAAAAAGAAAACCTTTCGGCCTTGGCCCTCTCCACTAAGTAAGCCCTGCTTCATAGTCCTAACCCCCCCCCCCCCCCCAACGTTTATTTTAACAAATGGTCCCAGTGAACTTTCTGGATTTTAATAAATTATTCCAGCAATCCGGACCGAACTGGATGCACACCGCCATAGTGTAAAATGCTAGTCTCTATCAGCAAACCGCGAATACAAAAGGCATTACTGTAGTTGCATTCAAATTTGAATACGTTATTAAACAGAGGGGTGGGGGTGGGATACTGTACATGCAGGTTGCTGTTCTCAAAGACATAATTTTTCAAGAATTAGGTTGTACGAAATTAATATCTTAATGACTGATATCTATATTCCAATACACACGTAAATTTAGGTTGGCATGTGAATATGCGTACCTTAATGAATGGTAAAAACATACCTCTTGAAGAACAAAATTCTTTAATTAGCGAACGTTGTGCCACTGCCGTTAATCTATCTTGCTCGGTAATATAAGTCCCAGGACATTTACATATTTGAACTAATAAGAACATTCCACCTTTTTCTCCACTAAGCTATTCTTTGTGCACGAACAAAAGGCAAACAGCTAACTGCAAAATAGCAAAAACATTATCTCCGCATTTGTTGAAACGAAAGGTCGTACAAGTTTGTGCTACTGAAGCGCCCTGTATGAGTCGATTCTGCAGCACCTTCAGAAGAATTGGTTGTGTAGTGCACCCAGAAATTTTCCGGGTGTAGGGGGGGGGCATGGCGCACAGATTTTTCCCAAGGTGATGAGCCACGCTAAATTTACCGGAAAACATAGTCAGGTGCCATAACAATTGAGGAGGTTGACTTTTGTGCATTTATTCTTATCCAGTTACTAGTAATGTTACAGTACGAAAAAGTTAAAAGATTAGAAGAAACAGTAGATTAAATTCTTTTTCTGGTTAGAATTTTCTACATTTATTTAACAGAACTACTCTTATAATTATTGTATGTTATAATTATACGGTACACGATTAAAAAATACATGTAGATCGCGTATCGTGATTTTTTTGTTTCAAACTTCGACGTAATAATTTTCCGCTCTGTCAGCACAAGGATGGGGGTGGGGGGTGCACTGTGTGGTATTGTGTAATGAATATTTCCTAAAAATTTGTAACTTTCGAAAACAAGTGATTTATATGTTATGTTACTGATTTGCAAAAGGAATTTTTGCTTAATATCATCATCTTTTCATAGATTACGACCATAATGTCAATAAAATTGATAGTTTACACTTGCCCAAAAATGACGGTGATAAAGAAAAAATTAAAATCACCTCTTCCGTAGTCTTCTCCTTCCCGTTCTCGAAGTATATAGCTCTGGAACATTATTTGGAAGCTAGCTGATTATCGTAAGTTAAACGTGTTGCAGAACTTGCAACTCCAATCTTAGAAATCATGTCCTTACACGTGTAGCCGTGGTTAGCGCAGTTACTCGGGATGAAAATTTATGACATATACAACTAAGAGGAACAAGTCTCGTATTTCATTTTGTTTTCTATATATTGGGTTGATGTATCAGTTCATGCCATTTTTTTTCACCGCACTACAGGTATGTGAAGGGTAAACGAAACCAATTAATTATGTATTCCCCCATTGTTCACGATGGTGTCCCAACATCTGAATATGTCTGCAATGCCATTCTTGAAAAATCGTGCAGGTGTTTTGCTGCAAAGAAGTCAAGGAAATTCTGGAGATCAACATCAGTGTTGAACGTTCTGCCAACGGAGTCGGAACAGGTGATAGTCTGAAGGAGCGACATCTGGGGAATAGGCGGATGTAGAAGGATCTCCCATTTCATGTCCTGAATGGCCATTTTGGTCATGTTTGCAGTGTGAAGGCGTGTGTTATCATTTTGAAGGAGGACACCATGGCGCCGATGTGGCCGTTTCTGCTGAATTGCTCCCTACACACCGCGGAGTTGCTCACAATAGAGTGCAGTGTTGATGGTCTGATTCCTGGGCAGCATTTCTCACTGAATAATGCCATCCATGTCCCACCAGACACTCGGCATGATCTTCGCAGGATGAAGGTCATGTTTTGGACGTGGTATGGGCGTTTTGTCTACGCCTAACCATTCCCTCTGATGCCTGAAATTCACGTAAAGGCACCACTTTTCATCTCCAGTAACAATACGTGACAGAAAGGGTATATGTTGCTGAGAACATTCGCAATAACTGGCGAGCAACGAACCACACATATGGCAACACGCTTATTCTTATCCTCGGTGAGAGTGTGAGGCACCCAGGAATTCAACTTTTGGACCTTTCCCATACGTTCCAGGTGTCTCACCACTGTGGCCTGATCACAGTCCATCTCAATGGCCAATTCGCGTGTGGTTTGACTCGGATCCAAATCCTCGGTGAGAGTGTGAGGCACCCAAGACCCCAATTTCTGGACTTTTCCCCATACGTTCCAGGTGTCGCACCACTGTGGCCTGATCGCAGTCCATATCAGTGGCCAATTCGCGTGTGGTTTGATGCTGATCCAAGTGGATGAGATGGTTCAAACGATCTTCATCAAAGTGAGATGGACAACCTGAGCGTGGAGTGTCGTATAGGTCAAAATTGCCTCCTCGGAACCGCTCAAACCATTTGCGGGCTGTCCTCGGAGCAATAGCATCTTCCCCATACACAGCACATATTTAACAAGTAGCTTCGGCGGCTGTGGATCCCTTGTTAAACTCGTAGAGGAGCAGATGTCGGAAATGTTCATTCCTCTTTACTTGATACTCCATGCTTCCGACCTCAAAACCATTAGCCGCAATCACACCACGCAATATGATTTAGATACACGATACTACTGGCTACATTTTGATATACAACTGGCCATCTGCACTATCACTACTGACCTGGGAAGTACTCGTGAAGTAAAACGGCATGAACACTTATGCATCAACCCAATAGATAGCTCTCTGTGATGTGTAATTTTATTGTCTTTTTACAATACAGTATGAGATCTTCCACAAAGGTAGTGAAACAAATTATTGTAACAAAATTATTTCACACATCTTTATCCTTCAACGTGATCCTCTTCAAAATAGACCTCTTCGGAATAAACACTCCGTTCGCGGCGGTCCTTCTAAACTCATGCAAGCATTGCTGGAAGTCGTCGTCTTAAGTGCACTGCAAACAATTTAGTGGTGTGAATTCACGGAAAATTCTAAAAACATCATCCAGCAAAATTGCTCGTTAAGTTTAACGAAATTTCCGATTTTGAAAGTACCCGGTTTTTACTAAATTCCGTATTTACACAGATTTTCCGTAGTCAGTTATTCCGTTTTTTTTTGTTTTTTTTTCAGAAAAGTCCATTTCAAGCTTTTCCGTATTTAGACAAATTTTGCAAAACCCAACGCGCTGAATATTTCAGCCCTTACACGAGGGAATCCTTTTGCGCTGGGGTAGGGATTGAGTCCAGGCCATTTGCGTTGAAGCCGCGCTTCGTAACCACTGAGCCCAAAAGTGAGAGACTTACGTTCAAGGGAAAAGCCAATTAGGCGATGATGAATTTTTTTTCATTAATGAGACTGATTTAGTCATTCTATTTGCTATTGGAGCTTATTATTTTTTATGCGTTTGTAATAATTTCATTTTTTCTGTAGGAGGTCTTATTACAAATTGCGTATTTTTTTCATTGTGATTTTTCAAAGCAACAGAATGATATGGAGTTTGAGGAGTTTTTTTTATCAACTGACAATAACTTTAAAATATCTTTAAGAGAAGGTGCAACGTGCTGTTTTATAATATTATTTCGCAAAACTTCAAAACATAAAATTTACTCTTGATGGCTATATAGCTTGTCTTAAGGAATCCACAGACTGATATATAGACACCGTACGAGCTATCACCTGTACGATACATAAAGTACCCATTGATACAGTAACACAATATATAATAACTAGTGCACCAAATAAGGAAAAGAAGAAATATCCTGTACCATAATAACCAAAATTCATGCGATATCCGATCTCGCTACAGAACGTCAAAATCAAATACTTCAACAGATTATTGAAATTTCAGTTAATCTCAAACCCCCAAGTATTCCCGTGAATCTCTCCTATTATTTTACGGGAACATTTTCGTCATATGGATACGGAAAAAGTCAGAACGGAGTTTTCCCGTTAATATAAGAAAGTAATTGAGGCAAGGTTTCTGAAAATTCAGATTTTTCCGTTAACGCCTCTTGAAAACGGTAATTTACTTTAATATAGAAAAGAATTTGCGGAAAGTTTTCTGAAAATGCAGAATTTTTCTGGGTTACGAACATTCCGTAAAATTCAGAGTTTTTTCCGTCTTTTCACGCAAAAGGTTGTATCACAAATATGCTTCGTTAATTCAGGAAAGAAATCACGGAAGGTATCTCGTTAGTTCCAGGAATTGTTTTACAGTGTGTCGCTCATGGCTCTCTCAAAGTTGCCGTTTGCCTGAAAATGATGACCTAAGATGCCGTTCTTGGGTTTTGAGAGGGGGAAAAAAGTCATTTGGGCTCAGATCAGGGAAATACTTGGGGCTGCGGAACGTGAAAATGTTGTTGGACGTCAAAACTTCTCTCACTTACAATGCAGGATGACATGTCACATTGTCGTGATGAAAAAGCCAATGGACGGCAAAGTCTGGTCGAACACGCAGAAACCTTTTCCTTAGTCGTTCCAGATCTTCTCGATATAAGATTAGGCTAACAGTTTGACCTTGAAGTACAAACTCCTTGTACACCATCCCTCGATGATTAAAATATAAAAAAACTTGATTTTGAACTTTCACATTCTTGCTTCCTTTAGCAGTGGCGAACTTTGTGTGTGTGCCAGTCTTCACCATGGAGTTTATTTTCGAGGATGTCGAAAATTCAATTTTCGGCGCCCATTATCAGATCGTTTAAAAGTCCTGGAAACTATATATCCTACTATTACTCGCCTGCTAATGAGGCTAAGAATATGTTCTGCAAAGATTTCTGACATAATACCATGTAATTATTCGTATTATGGTGTATTTTGCTTATCACACAACGTGAGGCATGTTTATCTGCATCTGATTCAAGAAAAAAATCTTTAACTTCTTCTCTTAGAAACCGGTATATCTGGACGAATATAAAAGTAATATACAAACATCACCTATAGAAAAAAATTATTTTCAAAAAGCGGGGAATGAATATAAAAATTTTGTTAATGCGTATGCAAAAACTGAGTATCCTCAGTAATATCTCTGCTGCAGCAACATCGTGTTAGACAATCGGGTACGAAAACAATGGTCAACAATCAGTGCAAATAAGTGTGTGCCAGAGTGACATAAAAGTTCGTCCCGTTTTGAGATGCACATAATGTTGGGCCACCCTTCCGCGATGACGTGGAACACGCGATGCTGATGACGTGCATTTTGCAAAAAGCCAGAGTGGGTTACCAAATGAGATGATATAAGTCCATCGAAGTGCTGTTTGAGTGCTCTACGCTATTACTGAAGAAAAAGCGGTTGCAGCAGATAGAAAAATTTGTGCATTTGAATGAGAGGAAACAGTTGACAGCAGAAATTCACAAAAATATTTCCTGCTTTTTCAATGCTGAAAACACTAGTCTCGAAGCCGAGATGTGGATGTCTAACGGCCACCGATACCGAAACCCTGGTAGCTGTGACAGAAAACCTCCTTACCAGTACACAATTGGTAGCCTGAGGTGGTTCTTCCCAATCCATCGTCGTTCGTCACCTGAACCATCTTGGTATGTTCTCCAGTTGCCATCAAAGAGTTCGTCGTAAATTGACACCCTAACAAGCGGATCACCGTACCACTTTCTATCCCAGATTGCTGTCAATTCCACCGGACGACAGATTTTGTTTTCGTATTGTCACAGGTGATGAAAAATGGATTCCTACGTACTGGAAGACCCAGTACGTAAGAATCCATTACTAACTGGAAGACCTTGATTTGGATTCCCGGTGGCGGCCGTTGATAATTTTTCCGAGACTCACTTATAAACGTGGAAAGAGCGATGACTTCTGTTTGATATTCCTAATCCACGTCAATTGTGTGTATTAATTATTCACTCGCCTCCTAGTTATTGGTTCAGTTGCTGCTTATCATCTTTGTTGAATCCAAAGCATTGTGCGGGGCTCCAAGAAGCAATCTGCCGTGTAGTTTGGCAGTTAGTCGTATGCGAGTCTGGTGAATTCGAGGCCGCTGTTGTGCAGTGGTAGCATGTCCGGCGCGTAACTGGAAGACCCGGGGTTCGATTCCCGGTGGCGGCCGATGAGAATTTTTCCATGATTCATTTATAAATGTGGAAAGAGCGATGACTTCCGTTTGATGTTATCCTACCATTGCCGCCCCGGTGGCGCAGTGGTCTAAGCGATGGCCTCTGATCATTCGTCAGAAAGGGGTCCGGGATCGAATCCCGATGAGGCATAAATGTAGTGTTGTCTTACGGCACTGGCTCTCTCCCTTCTCTGGAACCAGTGACCCTAAATTAGGGACGGGCGACTGCTTATAGCCGATTGAGTTGCTCACGGTGGTCGTTAAACCTCCTATCAAAAAAGATATATATATATATATATATATCCTACCATTGGGGACCAGTGGCGGAGACCACGCCAGAAAACACAGTCAATGATGGTGCATAGAGGAAAGTTCAAGAGGAAGGTCCTGCGGTGCATTTAATGGAATTGTTATAGGGTTCACCTGTGCACTAGGAACTCGCACTAAATTCTCAAGCTGTGGACGGGAACCTCGATGAAAATCAACTGCAGCAGTTCATAATGCTGTGTGCCAAAGCTATCCAGCGCTCATCAATAGGAAGCGTGAGTTGCTGCAAGTGAATAATACCCTAAGTCCCATCCCTAGAGTAGTCCGCCGAAAACAATAGGAATTAGGAGTGATTGACATCGTACGCCGTCCTCCATGTAATCCGGATCCTGCTGCATCTGTCTACCACCTGCTTCGCTTTATTGTCGATTTCCTACAAGGACGGGACTTCGCTTCAGTTGTGGGTGTGGAATCGTTAATTTTCTGCTCTCGAAACCTGCCGAATGATACCGCCGTGGAATCGTGTCTCTGGTGGAAAGTTAGCAAAGTACAATAGAAAAAAACGGCCAGTATTTACTGAATGAGATGAGGGTGTATAGATTTCTCGCGTCATTAAACTTTTCATCTGCAAACGATGCGAACTTGTGACTCACCATTGTAATATCTGTGATGGCAAAGTGACACCGACAAATTCCGTCGGTATAATTTAATTGGGAAAGCCTTCGGCTCCGGAGCAGAAGGATTTTCGGATTTGAGCTCCCAGGCAAATTTATGTTTCCATATTGGCTCCCGAACGTAAAATTGGATCTACTGGGCGTTAGGTTCTGCGAAAAATGTGTGATGTTCCTTCCACACATCGTCTGGAATTAATGAGAATTCCTACTTCGCTTCGAAAAATGTGTGATGATTCTTCCACATATCGTCTGAAATTAGTGAGAATTACTTCTTCTACAGAGAGTTATTTCAAGCATGGCTTGTAGCGGGTGGACCCGAAACCTGCGATTTCGTACACATGCCTTTCTCAACGGGAAGGCATATGTGACGTACAACACAGGTGACGGACATGTCAAGACGGCAAAGTTGCAGCGATAAACTTCGTCGGTATAGCTTAATTGGGAAAGCTTTCCATCACCGGAAAATTTGTGTTTTCACATTGGCGCCTGATTGTGGAAATGCATCTAATGGACGTTGGGCTCTTCAAAAAAATGTGTGATGTTCGTTCTACGCATCCTCTGGAACTAATCAGAATTCCTTCTTCAACGAGCCACTTCAAGCATGGTTTGCCGGCTGACTTGGAAAGAATTTATTCCGTCACAGCCCTGCGTTAGTTCAGATGAGATCAGATCATATGTAGAGGATTTTAGGAAGGAAGTGTCCGACCCCACGTCTGAAACAACCCTTAGAAATAGGAAGCTAGGTGATTTGGGCTAGAGTGCCCGATAGGAAAGTGACACGGAAGCGAGGTACAAAGGAGGAGGAAGACGCCGTTATTTATTACCGGGGGGGCAGTACCCGGGGCTCAACGGCTTAACGTGCCCATCAGATCAGATCATATGTAGAGGATTTTAGGAAGGAAGTGTCTGACCCCACGTCTGAAACAACCCTTAAAAATAGGAAGCTAGGAGATTTGGGCTAGAATGCCCGATAAGAAAGTGACACGGAAGCAAGGTAGAAAGGGGAGGAAGACGCCCTTATTTATTACCGGGGGGAGTACTCGGGGCTCAACGGCTTAACGTGCCCCTCAGATCAGATCATATGTAGAGGATTTTTGGAAGGGAGTGTCTGACCCCAGGTCTTAAACAACCCTTAGAAATAGGAAGCTAGGAGATTTGGGCTAGAGTGCCCGATAGGAAAGTGACACGGAAGCGAGGTAGAAAGGGGGAGGAAGACGCCCTTATTTATTACCGGGGGTGGCAGTACCCGGGGCTCAACGGCTTAACGTGCCCATCAGATCAGATCATATGTAGAGGATTTTTGGAAGGGAGTGTCTGACCCCACGTCTGAAACAACCCTTAGAAATAGGAAGTTAGGAGATTTGGGCTAGAGTGCCCGATAGGAAAGTCATACGGAAGCGAGGTAGAAAGGGGGAGAAAGACGCCCTTATTTATTACCGGGAGGCCAGTACCCGGGGCCCGACGGCTTAACGTGCTCATCCGACGCACGGCGTGTATTTAGGGGTCCGAACGTTCGTACCTACCCAGGATCGAACCTGAGGTTATCTCCATGGCAGTCACGAACGCTGACCACTAGGCCACCCGCGGCCTAACGTGCCCATCCGACGTACGGTGGATATTTAGTGGTTCGAGCGTTCGTACCTGCCTGAGATCGAACCCGAGGTCTTTTCCGTGTCAGTCACGAACGTTGACCACTTGGCCACCCGCGTCAGTTCATAATGCTGGGAGGAGATATATGTGACGTACAACAGAGGTGACGCACGTGTCAAGACGGCAAAGTTGCAGTGATAAACTTCGTCGATGCAGCTTAATTGGGAAAGCATTCGGCCCCGGAGCAGAAGGATTCAGATTCGAGGTTCGTCACAGGCAAATTAAGGATTTTACGCTGTATATCTTGAAGACTTGAAGGACAATGGGATATATATTTTTTTAATTTTATGGTCACTGAAATGTTGCTAGGAGTGACCTTTTTAAGACTCAGGTAAACATATGAGCTGAAAATGCTTATGATCTTCATCGTGAAATATGAAATGAACCAAAGGAGGCCGCCCCGGTGGCGCAGTGGTCTAAGCGATGGCCTCTGATCATTTGTCCGAAAGGGGTCCGGGTTTGGATCCCGGTGAGGCATGGATGTTGTGTTTGTCTTACGGCACTGGCTCTTTCCCTTCCCTGGAACCAGTGACCCTAAATTAGGGACGGGCGACTGCTTATAGCCCATTGAGTTGCTCACGGTGATCGTTAAACCTCCAATCAAAAAAAAAAAAAAAAAAAAAGAACCAAAGGAGAGAGAACTGTGACAAAATAGAATAGACGGATAGAGATTTGAAGGCATAAAACATGCAAATGATAAAATACATGCGAAAAGTGGAAATGAACAAAGCAGATAAGAGGCGCGAAAAGCCCTTTGCGATAGATAAGGCGTTTCATTTCCCCCATTAGCAGTGATGTAGGTCTGAGAACCTCCGAGCTGTGGGGAATTCTGCCAAGAGCACCTACCCGGCTTTTAATTGACATCACTTGGCCTCTGCACGCCACATATACAAAACCTAATTATCCATGAAAACCATTAATTCCAGGTGAAAAGCAAAAATAAAAGCAAGAAAAGAGAGGAAGAAATTTCAACATACAAGTTTACACATAAAATATTCAAAAAAATTTAGATAACGCAGTGAAAAAAAGGAGACTGGTAAACACGTTTATTTTTGTTACTTCATTTTTCCTTAATTTCTGATTGTTTAATTTTTAGTTTCAGCTTTCTGTTTACCTATGCCTGAAACAAAGGATTACAGAAATTCATTTCGAATTTTCCTTTGTTCATAAAAGTTAAAAAAACAACTGATGTTTATAAATCTTGTTCCCACTTATTAAATATGTGAATATAATTCGCAGCAAAATGTCTGATTCAACAGGTGGAACTTTATCGCTGGTTTGTTTTAATATACCATTTCTTCAGCTAATAGGAAACGGCACTTAGTTTTCTTTTTCTGCTGTGTGCATGGGAATTGCTATTTATTTTTGATTTACTTTTTCCTGACTAAAATGCTGAAATTTTATTTTTATTCTATCTGTGTGTTTTTGATAAATAATTTAACAATTTAGTGAGATGTCGCGTTGGAACTTACTTCGGGAAAAATAAGGTTGTAGAATCTTTGTACGTTAAAAAATTGCATCTGAAGAATGGCATATATTATTATTACTACGTAATTACAGTTTTAGAGCTAAAAAATGAATATTATTATAGGCGGCAAGCCGCGCATGGCTTTTAACTCCATACACAAATTGTGGCTAATGCCTAAGCGAAAGTGTTTTTCGAAATTCTTTTTTTCAAAATTGATCCCTGTTTCGTTATTTAATCAGGCAAAAGAACTCAACTGCGCAATTCATTTCCAGAACATAATGATTTATATCTTTGCATTAATGAAATTCAGCTAACATTTCCAATATAAATTACTTTTTTATGATGTGTCCATTAAAGCTATGCGATCTCAGTATTTGTCATTTTCTTGTGGGACTTTCGTCCACAGTGAGTGAGTAGAGTTTAGGTCCCAGCCACCTACACCGAGATCGCCTTTTGGGCAAGACATAAGAAACGGAAGGAATGAGAGCAAGTCTAGCGACTTTGACAGAACAGTTTTTAGTGAGATTAGAGTACAGTAGATAACGCCACCGTACAAGTACAATGTTGCACATAGAGGGATGAGAGAATTTCAAGGGGGGGGGGCATAGGAAAGGATAACCATTTAATCAGTGGGTCCAGCCTGGGGGCCGTCACTTAACGTGCTCGTCCGATGCACGGCGGATATTCAGCGATTGTTAGTAAATCACACCATCACTGAAAGATCAGCCCAGGTTCGAACCTTAAGACCTTACATTGATAGTCTGACTCGCTAACCACTAAGCCATCCGCGGCTCTTAAAGCCATGCGAAGTAAAAACCTAACTTTTTATTCACGTTATGACGTGCCTGCCCCGTAGGACGCACATGAGAAAAAGGATGATAGCAGTGAGAGCACAAACCAGTGTAGTATAGTGGATAGCACGCGGAGCTCCGGAGCCGAGAGTTGTGGGTTCGAATCGCGCCCCTGTCATAAGAAATGGAGAAATTTACTTCGTCATAACGTATACCCACAAAACGAAATTGCAGGATTTGAAGAGTTCAAGTTACCCAACTCTCTTCCTTCGTTGCTTTAAGAGGAATAAGAAGAAACTTTTGTCTTACTGATACTGGAGAGAAACAACTGCGTTTTCAATTCGCGATATGCACATCTTGCATTATTTAAAACATGCTTATATATAAACGCGCTATATTATTTTTTTTATTTTTTAAATTAAAATATGAAAAATATATTCTGTTCAATAAAAATGTGTATAGCACTTACCAACTTCCAGAGCCTACTAACGAGCTTTGTATTGAGTACTTTCAAGCCTTTTTCATGTGAATGTTCAGTTTCACTTCGCGAAATTGTATCGCCATCTCCAACGGTATATACACTGCTGGACAATTGCTAAGGACGGATCATAAACGGCTATATAGCGCATAAAAAAGTGAGTGTGGTTGGATGCCAAGTGAAATAAAATAATGTCAGAATGCCAGGATATTACAAGAAAGACAATTTATTGTGCTCTGAAATCCAGAAGGCTTTGGAACGTGTTCAAGGGACAAACAGGCCATTTTGTGCAGAATACGTAAACGTGAAAAAATGCAATTACCGTCCGCAGGCGTTCCGGCGTAAGATGTCAATACGGGATATGGCCACCATGGAGGGCGATGCAAGATTCCACACGTCGTGTCATGCTTTGCACAACATTATCAAGCAGCTGTTGGGGTAATGTATCCCATTCCTTTGTCAGTGCGCGGATGAGGATGTCCTTGTTTATTGGAGGGCATTGGCGACCAGCAAGACTCCTCCACAAAGCATCCCACACATTTTCAATGAGATTCAGATCTGGAGAACGTGCTGGCCATACGAGGCGTTGAATATCCTCGCTCTCAAGACACTCCTGGACAGCGACCGTTCGATGACATGTTGCGTTGTCGTCCATGAAAATGAATCTATCACCGACAGCACCACGGAACATGCGAACATGAGGTAGCAGAACATCCTTAATGTATCGTTGGCCAGTCATAGTCCCAGTTGGAAGCACATAGAGGGACGTGCGGCCATTGATATGATGCCAGCCCATACCATGACACTACATGTCGGATATCGGTCCCTTTCCTGTATGTTTGCTGGACAATATGCAGTACCACTATCACGCCAGATCAGTTGTCGTCGACAATCAGACGATAGACTGTATCTACTCTCATCTGAGAAGAGAACAGAAGACCAGTCGTTATCAGTCCAATTGCGATGTTGATGGCACCATTGCAAACGGGCGGTACGGTGACGTCTGGACAATGGGATGCACACAACCGGACGGCCGGCGTATAGTCCTCCTTCATGCAAACGTCTGGCGACAGTTTTTCGGGAGATCCGCTTGCCAGTAGCAGCTATAAACTGATTTGCTACCTCACTAGTTGTGCTGCCCCAGTGTCTCTTTGTTGATAGTACTATGTACCAATCTTCTGCAGGTGTCGTACTGCGAACACGACCTCCCCCGTGACGTTTGCTACACTCTCCATTTGTTTGAAATGATTTCCCAAGCCTTGAAACAACACTGTGGATGACGTCAAACTCCATGGCAACATCTGTTATTTTTCGCCCTTCTTCAATATTGCCAACAATACGGCCACGCGTAAAATCATCTAGGTGATGTCGGGAGGACATACTGAAAATTGCAAGTTCGTTAATTGATTCTTTCCCTTTCAACTTTGCGTTTGAACAACAACGGTCAATACGCGTCAAATCCTTTATATCTCTTATCAGAGCTATGACGTCATGAACAAGTTCGGCAATCCAAAATTTGCATACGCACAACATGTCTTACTGTATCCCGCACTTATGCTAATTTCCACATTTTCCTGCCTTCCATTTTATGGTTGCTGTCGTTGCTATTGTCATCCGTCCTTAGCAATTGTCCGGCAGTGTAATACCGCACGACAAGATTTCACCGAGCACGGCCAGTGATATGGCCTGCCTCACTTCTTTAAGTGCGTTTGTTCGTGTACGTAAACTCACACACTCTAGCCGCAGACATTTGACTTTTTTTCTGAAAATATAAGACTTATTTCCAACTTACAACCTCTTCAACAGACAAGATCCATTCAGTCGAGTCCGACTTGTGATGATTCTATAGGGGTGCGACGCTCCATGCTTCGCGGTCTTGGACTCTCTCCCTCAGTTGTTCCATGTTCAGAACAGTGTTCATTTTTATTGTATCCAGCCAACCTGTTCTTGGTCGTCCTCGTCTTGTTCCATCCACCATTCTAAACATCATACCTTTCTCCAATGAGACTGATCGTATTACATGACTAAGTAAGTGAGGTGTAGTCTGGTAATCTTTCTCTAAAGTGACATCTCTGGTTTGATGCGCTCTATAACCTCTTCGTTGGTAACGCTTGTTGTCCATGATATCCTTAACAAGCTTCTCCATCACCAAAGATCAGATGCATCAATCTTCCTTTAGTTAGCTTTTTTTCAGGGTCCAGCTTTCACACCTATATGCTGCTATGGGAAATGCTATACAATGAACCAGTCTACTCAAAATAGTATAACTATACTAAAATTCCGAAATTCTTGGCGTAGAATACAAATAAAGCTTCTCAAGCTTTCGGCCATGAACCAGATGGCTTTTTCAAGGAAGATAGACAGCTAATTGTGTACCTTCCTTGAGAAAGCCATCGTAGAATACTGATGTACGTCGGTGCAACAGACTTACATCAGTATTCTACGCCAAGAATTTCGGAATTTTAGTATAGTTATATTGTTTTGAGTATAATTTGGTGTAGAGTTCCTACTTATTGAACCAGTCTACATTTAGTGGTGAGACTAATGTCTCTGCTCTTTCATATTTGGTGCAGATTCAGCATCGTGTTACGACCTAATGCAATTCACCGTTTGATCTCACGGCCACAATCTCCTGTTCGGTCAATCATTAATCCCAGGAACCAGAAGCCCCCAACACATTCAATCTCCTCATCGTTGACGGCTATTTTAACCACTCCACTACCGGCTGTTGTCGTGATATTAGATTTTTTGATGTTGAGTCTGAGGCCTATCTTTTTACTTTCCCGTTTAAGTCCTGCCATGAGGTATTTCAGGCCGGCTTCCGTTTCTGCAAGCAATGTCGTATCATCAGAATAACTGATGTTATTAACAATTCTTGCACCAATCTTCGCACCTATATCTGTTTAATCCAGGTCTAACTTTCTCATAATTTCTGCGTAAAGGTTGAAAAGAAACAGGGACATCATACAACCCTATCGTACGCCTCTGCCAATTTCGAGCCACTCAGTGTCTTCATGATATGTTCGGACGGTGCAACAGACGTACGTCAGTACTTGAAAGAAGTACATAGCTTTGTGTACTTTACTCTATAATTAATCACACATTTCTTTATAAGTAGTAACCAAAGTGAGAGTTAAGGGTCAGGGATGTTTATCAGTGACCTTATCTGAGGAAGAGGAAATAATACGTATAACGATCTTATTTACACTATTTCATTGTGGGGTTGCAATGACCTATAACCTGCAGGGTTCAACCTCTTAACGGACTGGAACGAATTAAATCGGGGTTAAGCAAAATGAGCTATAATCAGCTCGAAAAAATATATTCGCTGTCTAAGAAATGGACCTAATGCTGCAGGAACGAGTGAACCTGCGCATAAGAAAGCGTTGGTTTCCTTTGTTATTCGACGTGCCCGTTTAAGGGGATGGTTAACTCTAATCATTTCTGATTTATTATGGCTACTGTAACAATGGTGACGTATCTGGAAAAGGAGAAAGCTGTTTGAGTGCCTTGTTTCTACCAAATCGCATGATGTCCGTGTCAGAAGGATTAGCAACTCCCTAACATGCCTTGGGCTACAGAGCAGGGAATAAACGACTAAAAGCGAGCATTCATCACTATTGTTATGTTCATGGTTGCTACTGCTGACATAAGAGAGAGAAAAGTATTGTTTTACCGTAGCTTTCCTAAAACACGGGCGCTATACGAACATTTCTGTTCGGGGAACAGAGAGATTTTAGGCACCATTTGGTTCAGGTATATAGGATACTAAAAGAGTTAAGCACGATTATTTAGATGCAATTTACCTACACCCTATTTAACGGTGTTTGTAACTCATTTAAGTTCTAAACGTACATCTGTGTTAGGTGGTTTTTCTGGAAAAAGAACCAAACTCCACGAAATATACCTATTTGTCTGTTTCAGTAAACTGGGAATACAAGAGTCGTATTTGAACATATAGAAGAAAGCAAGTGATTAATTAAAGTTGAAACCGATAAGCCAGGCTTTAAGTTGTTGTTTTTTTATATTAGAGGTTTAACGACCACGGTGAGCAAATCAGTGGGCCATAAGTAGTCTCTCGCCTCTAATTTAGGGTCACTGCTTCCAGGGAAGGGGGAGAGCCAGTGCCGTATGACAAACACAACATCCATGCCTCACCGGGATTCGAACCCGGACCCATCTCGAACGAATGGTCAGTAACCATCGCTTAGACCACTGCGGCCTTTAAACTTTGAAACAAAATTCCGTTTTCACTTCGTTGGTTTTAACGACTAAAACACGTGGCTTTTTTTCTTTTCAAAGACATGTTTACATGAACAGAGTTTTCAGCAACACGGAACCAAAATACACTTTTGGCGCCATTCCTTGATACAACGGAAATGCGGAAGTTCGAAGTGTTTGTTTACATATGTGAGGAAGAGGGCTACCTCGTGTATATTTAAGTGTGGAACAGAAATGCGCTACATACACTACTTTCACGAAAGTCACCAGACACCTTGAAAAGAAACACAACATAGCATTTACTGACATACATTAGCACGGTGTCGTCCACCTTGGCCTTAATGCATGCTTTTGACAAGATTGTGGAACACAGGGATAGGTATGCGCTTCCATTCAGTACATAATGCTGCCGCTAACTGTTGTTTAGTAGTAGGCCTTGGTTCCAAACTTCTTATGCGGCGCTCTAATTCATCCCATAGGGAATCTATGGTATTAAGATCAGGGCTATGTGCTGGCCAGTCCACACACAATACGGAATCATCGTCAAACCATGCCGTAACAGTCCTTGCTTTATCGCTCGGTGCATTACCCTGTTGGTACCAAAAAGGCTCGGTTCCATAGTATTG
Organism: Macrothele yani; assembly: GCA_039090855.1. NCBI lineage: Eukaryota > Metazoa > Arthropoda > Arachnida > Araneae > Macrothelidae > Macrothele > Macrothele yani. The sequence goes on along the minus strand of CM077028.1, from coordinate 64,846,067 downwards.
CCACAGAGTCGGTAGGGCATAATTGTTCAGAATATCGAGGCAGACTTGCTGGTTAACAGGTTTGTCCACAATAACCAATGGGCTGGGACCACAGCATGAAAAACACCCTTACTCGTGTAGGCTGCCAGCTCTAAACTTGATCGTAGGAACAGTACACTGTGGTAAATAGCGTTCCCCCGGCTGCCTGATGGATCTTGTTTCTGGATTCATCAGTCCGTAGGACCCGCTTCCATCAATCTACGGTCCACGATAAATTTTCTTTACACCATGCTAAACGACGAGTAGCATTCCAAGTGGAGATGAAATGCTTATGAGTAGCCGCACGACCACGGTAACCCATGGAATGAAGTTCTCTGCGAATGGTACGTGTACATCCAGCATTTTTACTCACCTGTATACTGAGGTCGTGTTTAGTACTCCGTCGATTAGCTGTAACGACTTTGCTGAGGTTTCGACGTCCTCTATCACTGATTTTCTTTAGTCTGCAGGTACGTTTTGCTGCTTCAGGCACGCTATGTGTCTTCCGCTTATTCAGTACATCCAAAACAGTTGACTTGGGTATGCTTAAACGCCTCTCGGTTTCTCTTATAGACAACCCACTAAAATAGCACCGAGCAATCTTTCCTTTCTCAAAGTCATTTCACTCCCGCCGCGACATTTTCACTCAACCTCACAGTGCGATATGATCGCGGTCAGCTGCAGGCTTGTTTTTATGCCGTTTGTAGCTGTACCGCGCATCTTAAAAAAGCAGCGGATCCGTTTACTTGCTTTTGAAGGGCTGTTCGGTGACTTTTGTCATTATAGTGTATATGTAAGAGAAGTACATAGTCTGGTCTAAATCTCATCTGTGGACTGATTTCCTACGAGAAATAGCCTGTCTATGCGTTACATTCCTTTTACTGCTAAGATACTTCAGTTCAATAAATCAGCTTTGTTTCTTTAGAGCAAAGGTGTCGCGAGCCTTTTCTGTAGTGCCGCCAACATGACAAAATGGAATAGCCCTCACGACCATGTGAAAAAGAAGAGTAAATAAAATGCATGTGTTTGGGACGAATATCGATTATGTCAGAGCGATTTCGAATCCTGACTTAACTTTCGGAAAAAGAAACTGTGTAGTTAACGTGATAGATAGCTAAACTACTGTTTCTAAAAATTGCCACCAAGAAGAGAATAGCGCTACTCAAATGAAATTGATTTCACAGATTCCAGGGGATAATTGATTACATTATATATGAGATAATTGATTACATTATATATGAGATAATTGATTACATTATACAGGAGATAATTGATTATTATACAAAAAAACTTTCATATAAAACCACCTCGAGCAACAATAGCGGCCTCTATCTACAATGCTTGGCATTGAATACAAAAGGTTTTTTGATATCGTCCTTGGGAAATAGCCTGCCGGGCTGCTTCTGTGCGAGACCAGAGTTCATTTATAGTGACTTGCGGAGGCGATCGACGGGCTAGTAGCTTAGCTAGTATGTCCCAGACATGTTCGATCGGAAACATATTCGGCGAACGTGCAGGCCAGGGAAGAAACGGTATCTGCCGTGCATGGAAGAGGTCTTGGATATTCGCTTCGAGTTGCGGCCGTGGAGAATCCTTTCGCGCTCCTTCGCAGACGAACCTAGAACACTGCAATAGTCTCAGTGTCTGTCTGGAGGCCCTCTTTTTTTATTGTTATTGGAGGTTTAACGACTACCGTGAGCAACTCAATGGGCTATAAGCAGTCGCCCGTCCATAATTTAGGGCCACTATTTCCAGGGAGGGCGAGAGCCAGTGCCGTAAGACAAACACAACATCCATGCCTCACCTGGATTCGAACCCGGACCCATCTCGGACGAATGATCAGAGGCCATCGCTTAGACCACTGCGCCACTCTTTTCGAGCACTTCCCTCCGAAGCCGCATTAAGCTGAAAGAAATCCGATTCCTCAGCACTTAAAAGGAAATGCTTTTGCATTTGTAACATAAGTAAGTAGTCAGATCTATATCTAAACCTCATCTGTGGGTTCCTACGGGAAATGACACGTTCCTCTGCGTTACATTCTGTTTACTGTTGCGGTAGTTCAGAAGCTTTTTCTCCAATGGAAAATTTGCGTTATTTGCAATAAGTGGAGAAAAACACGTCACGAAAGTCTGAAACGGGCCTGGTTTTCCAAATTAAGGCTGGAGAGTACCTCAAAGAAGCGATCGCCTCTCCCAAATTTGGGGCCACTGTTCCCAGGAAAGGGAGAGGACCAGCGCCACTGGACAAGCACACCACCTATGCCTCAACAGGGACTCGAACCCGGCGCCCATCTCAAACGAATGGTCAGAAGTCAGAACTTCAGACCACTCGGCCACGAGTGTATACTAAATGAAAGTAGTATACCACGAGTGTATACTAAATGAAAGTAGCCAGCAGTATAAGTATTTTGAACATGACAATCCGTTTTTTTTTAATGTAAATATGACGAGGATGGTAAGTCAGATAATATCCGAAAACTTGAAAATTTCTTCGTCCTGGAGTGGGAATCGAACCCGGGTACCCGAGCGCTATCGGAGAGACGCGGGTTCGATTCCCACTCCAGGACGAAGAAATTTTCAAGTTTTCGGATATTATCTGACTTACCATATTGTCATATTTACACCAAAAAACTGATTGTCAACTTCAAAATTTGTATTGTATGGTGTAATCCCGTATTCCATTCATGTTGTATAAGTATTGTTATAATTCTTGTTTTCTTTTTTTTTTTTTTTTTTTTTTTTTTTTTTTTTGCGATTCAGTTTCTCTGAATCGCAAAAAAAAGTGGTGACTTCTCCTAATTTGTGATATTCTTCGGAGTGTTTAAATAACAAAACAAGAGAAAAACTTTCGTGTAGTCCAAAATTAATTTACATAAATCTCTTTAATTTCGCGGGGTCTTTGATCGAGAAGAAAGAAACGAATCGTTTTGGAAAAATTAAAGATGATGAAAAGTGCGTTCATGAATACTGTTTGAAACGGCTTCACTGAGTGGAGGAAATAGTAGTAGGCGGGCTACGTACGTGATTGTTATCTTGATTACTCTTTAAGTAGGTATCGATTACCTCTAGAACAAATTAATTCGTGACTGGAAAAAATTTATGATTTATCAGTTCTATGCATAGTCTGCATTGAAATGAATGGAGTTAAAGGGAGATCTGATGCTTCCTATACTTTATCGTTTTTCTTTTCTTTTCGGTGTGAAAGTGCTTAGCTGATATTCACTCGTATGGTGTCTTTGTGCTGAGAGCTTTTAAGCAGACTTGGTTTTCAAGCGCTACACAAACTGAAAGATTTCACACAAAGCAAAATGTGCCATTTAAGTTATCCATCTTCACTACTTCAATTCAGCCAAAGCCATTTATACCGTTTGTTTACGAAGAAAGAAAATAGAATTCTCGAATCAGGATTCGCTCAAGAAATTCAAACCTTAGAACGATCGAAAGTTCTTCGGAAGTGGATGGAACAAGACGAAAGAAGATGTAAAAAAGCTCAGAAGATTCCGTTCTGAGGAACTTTTCTCGCTTTACTTGTCAGCGGCACAAGGATAGAAAAGGAGTTTTTCTTCATTGGAAGTGTCTATCGAATTTAACCAAAAATAAAACAATAGGCCACTATTTCTTCAGTATATTACTAGCAGAGCAGATGGTATTTTTTTATTATTTTTACGCTATGCAAAAGTTGGTGGGAAGAATATTTATATTTGGTCTTCCAAGAAATGGTGCCTGCAAAATTTTTAAGGGAGATATGAAAACGGCGGGAACAGCCGCCCACCTAGGGCGCTAATATCGAAGTAGAGAATATAATAATATTAATACACATGTTATTAATAATATTCTCATCATCGTTATGGTTATTAATTAAGAGAAAATGTATGACTAAAACTGGATGCTAAAATTAAATGTTAAAAGTTTTGAGATATTTTGTATTTAATTTTAGATATATACACGGTTACAAGGAAACTCCGTGATCAGGCTAACATTATCTCACGAGCTATGGCAGTTAGCGATTTACTTCTTCTGCAGTTGTATAATAAAACCCCTTATGGCGTATACAATAGCACCACGAGGGATCCCCTCGCCACCATGATTTGGGTGTGAGGGGGCTATCGTGCCCTTTGCAGATAAGGCAAAAAAGTCAATTACAAACTTGTTCAGCGAAGCAAAAAATAGAAAAAAAATGTTTTTGTTCCTTAACAAACAAGAAAAGTGACACCGAATTTTCGGGTGTAATAAGCGCGTCTTTTGAATCCGTTCTGACGCAAATTAAATTTATCAAAGCTATTCAAAATCAATGGAACCGGTATGGAAAACAATAGATCTGACGAAAGAAAGAAGATTTTCAATCGGGTTTTTAATCCCTCAGATATTGCTGTAAACGGAATCGTGAGCTTACGAACTCTTAGAAACATAGACAAAAATGAGATGTGACTTTACGTCCCCTGGTGGGAAAACCATGCAGTATTTTAGGAAGAAAGTATTCTCAAAAGTTTTATCCATATAAGCGGTATCGGTCCAAGAAAAAAATTTTCAGTCGAGTTTTCAGGAGCCCAGATTTTGCAACAAATACTTCCGAAGCAGAAATTAGCACTTATGGCCCCTGGTGGCTAAACCATTCTTTACCAAACATTAGAAATTAGGTGAAAAATATTTTCCATCAGGTCTTGTATGTGATACAGGAAGAATTTTTTTAAATCGGAGCTTTAGGAGCAGAAATAACGCAGAAAACGCAATTTACCTTTCTGCCCCTTTGCGAAAAGTCTATGATTTACTTCAAAATTTGGAATTTATAGGAAAAACATTTCGCATCGGAAACACTACCCAACACAGAAGGAATTTTTCAAATCTTAATCTTAGAAGTAGAGATATTGACAAAAATAAGATATACGTCTACGCCCCCTGGCGTAGAAACAATGCATTTTTTCAAGAAGAAAATTTTCCTAAGAGGTTTGTCGACATGAGGAGTAGTATCGGTCAACAAACGACTTTTTTTTCAATCAAGATTTTAGAAGCTCATATTTTGCTACAAATACAACAGAAGCGGAAATTAAGACTTACGCCACCTGGAGGCCAAACCATTTCTTACAAAAATTAGAAATTATGTGCAAACGATTTCCCATCAGGAGCTGTATGCGGTGCAGAAAGAATTTTTCAAATCGGAGATTTAGAAGCAGAGATATAGGGGAAACGCAATTTACATTTACGCCCCCTAGCGGAAATTCTATGAATTACTTGAAGATTTTGAAATTATATGAACCACGTGTCACACTAGAAACACTAGAAACACCACATAGCTACGGCGGATTCAGAAATTTACTCTAGGGGGGATGGGGGCGGTTTTTCGGATATAAAAACGGGGCAGAAGCCATTATGAAATTTTTCTTAAAATGTCCGGGGAGGACATTTTTACGAATTTTGTTATATACACAGTGCGTCAAAGAATTTGTAAGATTGGCGCTAGATTTCAGCCTACGGTGACGCCACCAGTGTAATCACGAATGCGTTATAAGCCATGACCATCTGCTTGCTTTCTGCCAAAAGTACTGCGCAGTTGTTAAAGTAACTCAAACGAAACGGCCGTTCATTAGAGAAGTAAAATTTTTTTCATGTTGAATTATTAAGATGGAACAAAGGGCTGTTATTAAATTTAACGCAAAAACTTGGTAAAATTGCCTCGAAAACGTACCAAATGATGAAATAAGTTTACGGTGAGTTTTGTTTAAGTAGATCAAATGTTTTCCTGTGGCACAAACGTTTTTTAGACAGAAGGGATACGCTAGAAGATGATAAGCATACCGGAAGACCAAGTTCATCTAGGACACCTGAGATTATTGAAAAAGTGCGTGATTTCGTGGCAAAAAATCGATGTGCGTCACTAAGAATGATGAAAGAGTCTTTAAACATCAACAAAGAAACGATTCGAACCATCCTGCATGAAGATTTGGGCAAAACAAAAGTCTGTGCTAAATTTGTTCCACACACGTTAACCAATGAACAAAAATCAAGGAGAAGTGCACATTACAAAGACATCATTTCAGCCGCTGTAAACGATTCAAACTTCTTAAAATCGATTGTTACAGGTGATGAAACATGGTGTTTTCAATATGATCCTAAAACAAAGCGACAAAGTGTGGAATGGAAGTCAAAAAAACTCGCCACAAGCCAAAAAAAACAAGAAAGTTCCATCGAAAATCAAAACAATGCTCATTACATTCTTCGATAGTAAGAGTATCATCCACAAAGAATTTGTTCCAAGTAGACAAACAATTACTGGTGAGTTTTATTTAAAAGTTTTGAGGCGTTTGATGGGCAGAATTCGTCGCATTCGTCCAGAATATCGGGATGAAAACAGTTGGCATTTGTTGCACGATAATGCACCCAGTCACACCTCACTTCTTGTTCGTAGATTTTTGGCGAAAAAAAGGTCTATGTGTTGAATCATCCACCGTATTCGCCTGATTTAGCACCCTGCGAATTTTCTTTATTCCCAAAACTTAAAATGACGTTAAAAGGGTGTTATTTTGATGATATTTCGACCATACAAACAGCTTCGACACGTACTTTGGAGGCAATTCCGCAAAGTGAACTGGAACAGGCATTCGAATCATTATTAAATCGCTGTAACTAGTGTATTGAAGCCGGAGGGGCTTATTTTGAATAACAAACCAAAACAAATGACAATTTCTTCTTTCTATTTCATTTTACAGACCCAGTCTTAAAACTTCTTTGCCACACTGTGTATGTATATATATCATCATTGACGGCCATTATCAATCCACTGCTGGATGGATGTCTCCCCAAGTTTCTTCAACAACGATCTAACTTGAGCCTGTCTCTTCCATGCCACTCCCGCATACTTTCGAACTTACCTATCTCCCAGGTGGTCATAAATACTATATACATGTATATATAGCTAGAGATAACAGATGAGTACGTTTATCTTGGACAGCAGATATCAAGTCAGGGTCCCATTGATAAAGAAATTAATCGGCGTATAAAACTTGCCTGGAGAGCTTTTGGAACAAACAGCATAATTTTCAAGAGCAATATGCCGTTATGTCTTAAAAGAGAAGTGTTTGATCAATTCATCCTCCCCGTGCTTACGTATGGTGCAGAGACGTGGACTTTAACTAAAAGAGACATACAAAGGCTGCAGACAACTCAAAGACGCATGGAGAGGTGCATGCTTGGTGGGACCAGGAAAGATAAGAAGAGGAACTTGTGGATAAGAAAAATGACAGGAGTGGACGACACCATGACCACAGTGAAATCACTGAAATGGCAATGCGCTGGACGTACTGCCAGAAGGACAGACCATCGATGGACAGTCAAAATTTTTGATTGGATTCCAAGGGACAGGAAAATACCCAGAAGAAGACCACATGGAAGATGGGTGGATGAAATTCGAAAGTATGCGGGAGTGACATGGAGGAGACTGGCACAAGACAGATCGTTGTGGAAGAGGCTTGGAGAGACCTTAGTGCAGCAGTGGATTGATAATGGTTGACGATGATGATATACACTGCTGGGCACCCAAAATGAAACACCAAAGAAGGACACGCGATAGCAAAGGCAGATTTACTGGACACATAACAGATACAAAGATGAAACGATTAAACTTACAGACCCGTGCGACTTGCAGAACACACAGACATCAATAGTTTGTGTGGCCCCCTTGGCTGGCAATAACGGCCGCTACACGCCCGGCATTGAACGAAAGAGGCTTTGGATGTAGGCTTGGGGTATGTCGGTCCAGGCTGCTTCCACACGTTGCCACAGTTCATCAGGCGCCTCCGCGGGTGGTGCTTGGCGGGCCACTCGGTTGCCTATTAGCGAATAGACGTGTTCGATGGGCGACATATCGGGAGAACAGGCGAGCCACGGCAGCAGTGAAACCTGGTGGGCCGTGAAGAATTGTTGCACCATGCGTGCCACGTGCGGGCGACCGTTGTTCTGTTGAAACGTGGCCGCTGGCAGGTCCTGCAGGTAAGGGAGGAATACACGCTCAAATACGTCGGAGATGTAGCGGTGGCTGTTGAGTGTAGCGGCGATGCGTACCAGAGGGTTGCGGGTGTCATATCCAATTGCGCCTCAAACCATAACGGCAGGCGACGGACCGGTATGGCGATGCATAATGCAGGCATCATTCAGTCTCTCGCCGCGGTGCCGCCACACGCGGATCCGACCATCGTGGTGTTGCAGGCAGAAGCGGGTTTCGTCGGAGAACACAATGTCGTGTCATTCCGTAGTCCAGGTGCGGCGTTCAACGGCCCACTACCGCCGCCTTCGCCGGAGGTGTAACGTCAATGGTAATCGGAGCAATGGGCGCCGTGCGACAAATCCCCGCTCCTGCAGACGACGTCAAACGGTGCCTGCTGACACAGGTTGTTCCGCAATACACCCTAATCCCTGCGCTAACGTTCGTGATGTGGCGGTGCGAGCCGTCAATGCCCGTCGCACAACATACCGGTCCTCTCGTTCGGTGGTGTGCCGCGGCTACGGCATTCACTCACGTCGGTCCGTCCGTCCCTCCTGCACTCACCGAATCCATACTCGCCTGACTGTGGCTGGATGTCGTCCCACACGGGCGCCGATGTCTCGGTACGATAAACCGCTGTCGCAATAAGCCACTATTCGTCCTCTGTCGAGATCCGAAACGTGCTGGAATGACTGCCGTATTCTGCGACGAGGCATCAGGAAGCTTCCCACGCACAGGTCCGGCAGCACAACACACTTCCACTACTTTCACCCCGCCTTCTGTGCACCTTTCTTATAGTGCTTCTCGGTGGCGCGGCGGGCGCACATGATTTGCATATGCCCTGCAATGCTAATCGTTTGCATGTCCTCTCGCGGGCGACGCATGCTGCGAATTTCAGGCCAATCGGATGCTTCCTTCTTGATGTTGCATTTTGGGTGGCCAGCAGTGTATATATTAGTAGCAGGAGATTCCGAAAATTCCCGTGTATTAGCCACGCTGCTTACCTCCCACTGCACCTAAGCGGGGATTGACTTCGGAGTGGGTGGAACAAAGGGAAGCACCCGTTAGGCGTGAGGGAGCAGGAAAAATAATAAAGAAGAAAGAAGTCCTGAAAAGACCATCTGGGAGGAAGCGGCGGGGACAGTTTTACGAATTTTGTTTACGATCCAATTAAGATACGTACGTAGATTATTCACAGTTTCCCCCACCTCCTCTGATTTCAATACACTGTAAAAAATTGCAGGGTCAATTACGGTACATCAACCGGCAGCTGAGTGGCCAGTCACTAAACCGTAACTTTACAGTACCATACTGTAATGTTCATTAACATGTCTAATGATCGGGAAATAAAAACTTCTAATGACCATAATGTTGATTAACATGTCTAATGACAAATAGATAATAACACATGTTATGTTGATTAACATGTCTGATGTGAAATAAAAACATGTAATGCCTTAACATTCATCACATGTCTAATGACCGAGAATAAATAATATGCCCACAGGAAAATAAAAACGTGTTGCCAGTCAACTGATTGTACATGCAAAAACAGGTATATAACCACTTTAAGAAGAACGTTGCCAGATTGTCAAATTTAAAATACTGTAACAGTTTAAGCACCGTGAAAGGCCGCCCCGGTGGCGCAGTGGTCTAAGCGATGGCCTCTGATCATTTGTCCGAAAGGGGTCCGGGTTCGAATCCCTGTGAGGCATGGACGATGTGTTTGTCTTACGGCACTGGCTCTCTCCCTTCCCTGGAACCAGTGACCCTAAATTAAGGACGGGCGACTACTTATAGCCCATTGAGTTGCTCACGGTGGTCGTTAAACCTTCAATCAAAAAAAAAACAAAAACTCCGTGAACATGTACCTTATCTACCGAAAATTTATGTTTGACAGCAAGGTGACATGCTTACGATCTGTAAACCGTCTTAATCCGGGTGAAAGACTGACTATTCATGGCAATTTTTTAGTGTACCAAGCTCTGCCTTACCATGTTTCGAGACGTTGCAGATGCTAGGCATTATGTTAATAGCAAAGATCTAACAAAGAATATCCCTATGGTTTTACTCCCGCTCTCCCTGTTTTCCCTTTATCTTTTACTCTCTCTCTCTCTTTAATCTATTCCCTTCTTTGTTTTCTTACTGAACCTAGATCAATGCAATAAGTATTTTAAATCCTCCGTACTAAGTTAGTTGTTAAATTTTTTTTTAGAAAAACTGAAAACAAAATAATTTTATATGCAAAGTTAATCAGTTACGATCTTCACTACTTTCAACGTAAAAACTTCGTTAGGGTTTGGAATGGCATCCACCCCCACCCCCACCCCACTCCACCCCCGCTGATATCCGCCACTGGCACATAGGAATGCACACGTATCAAGATGGCCGAACGATGACTAGCATCTCTAGACAGGAATGATTCCCTACGGCAGTCCTACTGCGCGTGCGCACGGACATTGACGCTTGATGATCTCGGGAAGCCGCCCCGGTGGCGCAGTGGTCTAAGCGATGGCCTCTGATCATTCGTCCGAAAGGGGTCCGGGTTCGAATCCCGGTGAGGCATGGATTTTGTGTTGGTCTTACGGCACTGGCTCTCTCCCTTCGCTGGAACCAGTGACCCTAAATTAGGGACGGGCGACTGCTTACAGGTCATTGAGTTGCTCACGGTGGTCGTTAAAAGGCCAATCAAAAAAAAAAAAGAAATGTCGGGAACTTCAGTTTCGGGGGTCGTACACATATTGCATTAATGAAGGCGGCAGCCCGACTTCTTCGAACGCAGGTGTTGTTTATATTGATTTCAGGTCGGTAGGCCATACTCTAGGGCGCAGGAGATAAGTAGTTCGAAAAATTTGAAATATGCCGAACCCCACTACTGTTGCTTGTGCTTATTGTAAGCGTAAGTTTTCTGGGAAAAGTAATAAAAATAATTTATCGGGGCACGTGAAAAAGTTTCGTCATTCTACAGAAATACCTGGAACTTCAGTCATTTTTTTTTTTTTTTTTTTGATTGGAATTTTAACGACCACTTTGAGCAACTCAATGGACTAAAAGCAGTAGCCCGTCACTAATTTAGGGCCACTGGTTCCAGCGAAGGGAGAAATCTAGTGCCGCAAGACACACACACAGCATCCATGCCTCACCGTGATTCGAATCCGGACCCCCTTTCGGACGCATGATCAGAAGTCATCGCTTAGACCAATGCGCCACCAAGGCTGCTCAGCCAATTTTCACTGTGGGCTTTGTAATAATGTAGCCAATTTGTAGTCAATAATGTAGCCAATTTCTACTGTGGGCTTTGTAATCCGAGTTTCAGGCGTTTGTTCGACTTGCAACATCACATTAAAATTGTACACGGACATTGAATTTTAATACGGACAAATTACATTTCATTCTATGGAAGATTTTGAACTTTAGAAGAAGATGGAACGCGAGACTCAGTCCCATTTTGTTAAAGAGACAAGAAATAAAAAATTGGCAGATGGAGACATGTATTTTCCCTATCATCGGAATGGCTACATTATTACAAAGCCCACAAAATACATCATCGGAGTGCAATGTATTTTCCCTATCATCGGAATGGCACATACGAATGTAAAGTGCAAAGAGAAAGAAAACGTCGTTTAAAATGTATTGGGAGCCACAAAACCCAGAAAACTTGTCCTACCCGCATTCTTGCTCGTGTTCAGCAAGTGAATGATGGTACTGAAATTGTTGTCACTTATCTATTTGCAAAGTAGAAATCGAACGCTCTGCTGACGAAATGTAAGCAACACCTGCGTTCGAGAGTAGAAGTCGAGCTGCCGCCTTCATTAATGCAATATGTATACGACCTCCGAAACTGAAGTCCCCGAGATCATCAACCGTCCATGTCCGTGAGCATGCGCAGTAAAACTCCCATAGGAATCATTTCCGTCCAGAGACGCTAGTCCAAACGATGTGTTTAACCTGAGATGGAAAGGACCAGGAGGTCACCAAAACTTAGCCCTCTGGACTTTTTCCTTTAGGGCCATCTTAAATCACAGGTGTATACCAAGGTAAATAGAATATCTATTTATTTTGTACCTGTTCTATCTATTTACCTTGGGTGTATACAACACCACTGCACATCATCTGTCTGTGCCTCTGTTGATGGGGATATGCTGCAACGCATGCGTGGTGAGCTCGTAGAGCGCTTGCAGGCGTGCATCGTTGCTGAAGGGCAACATTTTGAGTATGTAAATTGCATTTTATAAATTAATAAAATCTTTACAGCATGATGCATTCGCATTTTGTAGCTTTGTTTAAATACTCGGTTGCTGCTTCTGGATGCTGCGATTTTCTTGGGGCCACATTCCTGGTCCCCTTCCATCTTTTGTTATGGGACAAAAACATTTATCTACTATTTTTGCCTAGCTGAACAAGTGACTCTATCTGCAAGAGGGGCGCGATAGCCCCCTCACCCCTCAAAAGGGGGCGAGGGTATCCCTCGTGGTGTTATTGTCTGCGCCATAGGGGTTTTCTATACAACTGCACAAGAAGTAAATCGCTAACTGCCATAGTTCGTGAGATATTGGCCTAATCGCGGACTTTCCTTGTAACCCTGTATAACGTAATACTTTTTGCTATGAGAGATTGGTGTTACGCTAAGTTCAAAATGTGAGGCTGAAGAAATGTTGAACTAAGTGTAAATGTAATGCACTGGATAGCTCACTTTAACTTAACGACACATAAGGATTTTTAGGGCCAGACGAAACATAGACGGAAACAGAAACCTTAAGCAGCTTTAAGCAGTTTCACCTTAAGCAGCTTTTCGTCTGTATATGAAATGACATAACTTTATACAGCGTGATACTAGGACATCATAAACATATATCACAGCAAGTTTCGCCCGCACACCACACACACAGCTGCTCCTTAGTCATTATATATCTCTCGTCTTGTCCTTATTACTACAAGCATACGTCACTCCTACAGACCTCAAGTGTTGCCAACCGTATTCATGTGAGAGAGAAGATATCACGTTAAGATTCGAAGGTGCTAATGAGAACGAACTCAAATTTACATAGAAAAAGGAACTAAAAATGAAAGTTAAATCAAAGTACACGTCACATGTATTAAACCGTATAACGCTGTATTTATTTTAGCACCTTACTTTTCACTCCCCATTAGTACCTTTATCTCAAAAATCACGGAGGACGCGTACAATACAATGTTTTTCTTGTGAAAGTATGGGGAAATTATTTCATTTGAAAAATTTTCTCTTTTTTTCGTTCACGAGGATTCTCGTCAAATGTAAAGAAATAAGACTTAGAGAAGAAACAACTTTTTTTTTCTTTTTTTTTTTTTTTTTTGAAAACCACTTTGGAATCAAAGGAATGGCGACTCGGACTAACCTGCTGCTTCTGCGTGTGCTCCCAGTGTGACTACTGAGTAGGACATCTGCGCGAAATAGCAAAAACTTCCAAGGTTGCGATAAGCTGTTTACTGGTTGACGCACATATGCTGATTTGCCGTACAAGTTACCCTATTGTTCATCTGCTGATGTAAACAAAAGCAGCCCACAAACGCAAACCAATAATGCATTTAGCCTTAAATGAATCCTGCAGGCGCTTGCTTATCAACCTGTTTTCCTGCGGATTGGGACGATTTCACTTCTGTTTTGTTAAATAGCGCAGCTAGATATTACCATTTTTTTTATCATTTTCTTCTTTACATTGCCTACATAAAACAGCTCTTTGAAGGCAGCATAGCAGCAAGCACGAACGCTCGGGAAAAAAATATAAAAAAGGCTGCTTGAACGAGTGTAAACAGTAAGCTAGGTTTAAAAAAACATGACGATCATTTTTCGTTTATAGATTTGGGTAAGTTTGGGGTCGCTCCACTGGGCGTTGAGTTTAATTCCAGGAACGAAGATGGGCGCAAAATAGTGCTCCCGGAAGAAGGCTCCATTCCCGTGAGCTCTCCCAGTGGCTGCGCCCCTGGGTTGGGAATTTCTAATGTTGCTGCTTTGAATTAGCACGTAAGTTCCTCTATTTCTGTGTCGCAAAGATTTACATTCCATTTTTAGAAGATGACTATGTGGCGTATTCTTCTAATTTAACCTTCCTTTTGAGTTTGTTTTATTATGTTTTTTCTTTATATATTTCGTTAGTTTCTGTTTTATTATGTTATTTCTTTATAAATTCCGTTATTTATTTTTAATTTCCTTACTGAACGGCACAATACTTCCCTTAACAACTTTTGGAATTCTTTTGTTGAAGTTTAGTGACCACCGCGAGTAACTCTAGTCCCTAACTTGGAGTCACATGTTCCGGAAAAGGGAGAGAGCCGGTGGCTTATGACAAGAAGCGCACCATTCGGGACTCGAACAATGGCCCACGAACGAAAGGTTAGAGGCAGAGCGCCATCGGAGCGACCTTTTACAATTTGGCAACGCTGGCAGTGAGTCAGAGCAAAATATATAGACAACGTTGAGTCTGAATGCTGTGGTAGAACTATGAAAGCGTAGAAATAGAGATGATATAAAGAAAGGGTTTGTCATTATTGCAGATTTATGTGAATCGACGAATAAGAGTTGTTTCTGTGGGATAAAGAATGATATATATTGATTCAAAAGCTGTGATTAAGAGTCACTGGAACGACTTGATGAATATAGAAATGTGACTTTCCACTGTGTGGAGAATAAAGTGTTTCACTTACGTAAGTCTTTTGCTGATTCATTTCTACCTGGTTATTAGTATTTACTTTTTTTTTAAATAATAATAAATTTTATTTTTGCTGTTACATTGTAGGCTTTGTGAATGTACATAAATATTTTATATTTCTTAAGAACAGCAGGGAAAATCGGGGAAAAGGCCTCGGAGAATCCTAACAAGCCCTGATTTCCCAATTAAACAGGCAAGCAGTCCCAGGTTCATAAAACACAGCAGTAATGTTAGATGTTAGTTATACTGTAAACAGCATTTTTTTTAGTTATTATTTTTATTAATTAACTTAGCAATTATTTTTTAGCTTGTTTTTGAATAAATTTAGGTTGTTTATTGTGCTCAACTCAGCTGGCAGTGTATTCCAATATTCAGGACCAATATAGTTTAAGCTCCGGTCCATCATGAGGGTTTTTGGATGTATGGGTCTTAATAATGTTTCGTATTGTAGTGATAAGTATGAAAATTCAATTCAGTGATATGTGTGTAGATTCAGTTTAATTCTTTGAAACATTTGTTTACCTATTTTGAAGTCAGATAATTGTTTAATAAATAAAATTCCGTAATGGTTTGGGTTGACATGGGTATGGAAAAAAGTGAAAGGTTGGAAGTTGGTATGAGAAGAAGAATTTGTTTTTAAGTCTAATAACCTTATGTATTTATTCTGTAATATTTGTAGTTTATTGATTCGTTATTTCAGAGGTATAACATATAGAACTTTGCCTGCTGTGGGATTCGAACACATGTCTTCCTCTTACGGAGCGGCCGTTCTGCCAACTGAACTACCCCGGTAGGCTCATTGCTGCTTCATTGTCGATTTGATTCATGCGTCACCTCAGTAGAACGTCCCCTACGTCATGTTATTCGGGGGGACATGACATCGCAGGTATCGGGGCAGCCGACAACCATGCTCTCAAAGGACCATTTAACTGGAGAACAATTAATTTTATTTAATTACGTTCGTTGTGTGGACAACGAAATTTATCAAATCTGTCGTCCAAGAAATTTATTTTTGTTCGAAGGCCGTAAAATACCACCATCAGCAAAATGGTTGAGTTATAGGGATAGTAAGTTTATTGCTGGAATCGGTCGGGTCTTTTGGACAAAGATTTGCGCGGCCTGATGACGCATTCTTCTAATCAGCATACAGGGTGAGTGACGCTTAGTCGAGAAGTAGGGAATTTGTAGATGGGTAATTTTTTTTTGTACGAGTTTATAGAGGGATTTATTAAAAGTTGTATGAGATGAGTTACCGAGAAGAATAAAAAGGCAGCTGTCTAAGCATGTAGAAAACCACCCAAAACGTACAATTAGAATTTTACTACTAAAAGCCATATTAGGTAAAAACAAGATCTTTCGCAACAGGCGCCCTGTGCGTCATCAGGTTAAAAGAACTGGCGCTAGGAGAACACACACACTTAATATATAGATAGCCCCGAAGACAACAGCGATCCCGGTGAGTGACATGATATCCGCGTCACAACTCGGTTACAGCGAGAAACAAAGCAAGGAAAGAAAACACCAAATAGATTACACCTCGGTGAATATGTATTTGTAATCTATTTGGTGTTTTCTTTCTTTGCTTTGTTTCTCGCTGTAACCGAGTTGTGACGCGGATATCATGTCACTCACCGGGATCGCTGTTGTCTTCGGTACTATCTATATATTAAGTGTGTGTGTTCTCCTAGCGCCAGTTCTTTTAAACTGATGACGCACAGGGCGCCTGTTGCGAAAGATCTTGTTTTTACCTAATATGCCTTTTAGTAGTAAAATTCTAATTGTACGTATTGGGTGGTTTTCTACATGCTTAGACAGCTGCCTTTTTATTCTTCTTGATATTTTTAGCATGCAACTTTTATGATTGATGAGTTACCGATTTGGTGAGAGGTGGATTTCAAACCCACGTCTTGCTCTTCCGAAGCGGATGTTCTCCCTATTGATCTACGCCGAAGGCTTGTAACTGCTTTACTGTTTGTTTGACTCATGCGTTACCTCAGTAGTACGTCTTCTACATATCACGTGGTATCCTACAGAAGCTTTAATATATGTTCTACAAAGTTATCCACGCCGTCCCTGTGGCGCAGTGTTCTAAGCGATGGCTTCTGATCATTCGTCACAGATGGGTTTGAAACCCGGTTAGGCATGGATGTTTTGTTTGTCTTACGGCGCTGGGTCTCTCTCATCCTTCCCTGCAACCAGTGGCCCCAAATTAGAGACGGGAGACTGCTTATATATCTCATTGAGTTGCTCACGGTAGTCGTTAAACCTCCAATAATAAAGATTATCTACAAAGCAGTCTATAAAACATTTGCTGATGAATTAAACAACTGCATCACACTTTAGAAACTCTGCATGATAAAATTAAAGCCCAAGAATCTCGTTAACAACATGTTGCAAGAAGCAACCGCCATCCTAAGCAAAATGCAAACACTTCCCCCGTAATTATTATTCTATTTTTTGATGTTTTGTAAGTGTATTGATCGCGACGAGAAGTCATTCATTCTAAATTTGCATCTGGGGAAAATAGAGAGAAAAAAAAGCGCGTTTCCGTTGAGTTACGAACCTAGACCCTGGGAGTGGAGAATATATTGCAAAACTGTCGTCAACCTGGAGCTTCACCTTTCATTGTGTAAAACGTCTGACGGGATATCGATTGAGCAATAAAAAATTATCATATTTTATACAGTGCGCAACAAATTGGGGGTGCGAAATATCGCGGCGGTGTGCAATATGATTACAAAATGCCTTACTTCGGAAAGCTGCAGATGGATAATTGAAGAACGCTTAGAGACTCCAAATGCGGTATATCCGTAAACCGATGGAATAAAATAGTTCTAAAAGCTACCGCCAGAGTTCGTACGGCGCTGCAAATATGTCGTGACGACAAGAAAATCTATTCAATGACCACGAGATGTCGTTATACAGAGAGTGAAATGACAAATGCAAAACAGCAAACGTAACGAATTCCCCAGCGTCCACACCACGTCAAGAAAGAAATCATAAATGAGAAAGGTAAAAAACAAAAAAAGAGACAGTTTTACTTTAATCTTCGCATGCATATAGATGGCCATTTGCGTGTCTCTAGAGAACAGTTGTGCGACTAGCGATCCCTAGGTTGTGGTTACGCTAATTGAGACTTAATATATTATTTTCTTGCCTTGTAAATATTGCAAATACGCATGACGTATTTCTCTACATTGAAGTTATATTGTGCTGCATTTAATTATTCATGATCAATGGAATTTTTAGTCTGTAATTTCGGTTATGATGAGATTTATGTTTAATGTTTTTTTTTCTGAAATCGTGTAGTTACATCAGAATATAGCGTGCAGAATGGCACTCCAACAACACCTGAACACCAAGAAAGGAGAAGTTACTCTAATAATATTCGCATCGTTGTGTCACACAAGACTTGTTTACACTGGAGTATTTCTATCTGCCGATTTTCTCACCTTCTCAATAGCCGAATCTCTCCCCTTAAAAAATTATGGCAAACAATAAATGTGTGGATGAATTAAATTCAATTTATTTCGCTACCCCATGAAGACTTAATACAATGTAATACAACAACAGCGTAAGTAACTGTACCAGATCAAGGAAAAAGCCACAAACTACCTAACAAAGCCCCGATCTCCCTATACAAAAGGAAGCAAGTCAGAGTTGTACATGAAGGCGTGGCACATAACATTCAAAGGAATTAGTTAAAATTAGTATTAGTAAAATTGCTCTCCATCCCTCTTCTATCCACCACCCCCAACCCCCTCACCTCCCTACTACTTTGCCTTCCTGTTCCCATACTCCTAATGTACCCCCTGACCCCTTAGTCGCTTCTTTCCTCCCGCCCCCCTAAATTTTTAGCACGTCTTTTGTAAAAAAAGATCGTGCTTCTGTTATCGGTTTGTTCGTCCGTCCGTCTGTACCCACGATATCTCTGCAACTATTAGTCCGATTTGAAGAATTCTTTTTGCATTCGGAAGCTTGAAATATTCAAATGATGATCCTTTATTATTTTTTTTTACGATGTACAATTTCGCCGGTAGAGGGCGTAAATGCAGATCATGTCGAATTCAAAAATACGTTTTATTCCACATATTTGCTTCTAAACATCCGATTGAAAAAAAAATTATCTTTCGATTCCATTTATGTCGAAGAGTATTTTAGATATAGTTACTTTTTTAAATTATGCATAGATTTTCCGCTAGGGGACGTAAAACTAAATTACATTTTTCCCGATAACTCTTTTTCTAAAATTTCGATTTGAAAAATTTTTTCTTCGGCGGATACATCTTCTGATGGAAAATTTTTTGCATATAATTTCAAATTTTTGGTAAAGAATACTTTGGCCACCAGGGTGCGTAAGTGTTAATTTTTGCTTCTAATGTATTTGCCATAAAATCGAAGCTTCTAAAACATCGATTTTAAAAAATTCTTTCGTGGACTGATGCCACTCACATCGATAAACCTTTTCGGAATACTTTCTTCTTAAAATATCGTACAGTTTCTCCGCCAAGGCGCGTAGATGTACATGTTATTTTTCCCAATATCTCTACTTCTAGGAGTCGGATTTGAAAAATTCCTTTTTTGTTGGATAGTGTTTTCCGTGTGACATGTTTTTCATATAATTTCAAAATTTTCAGGTAATCCATAGACTTTCCGCTAGGAGGCATAGCGGTAAATTGCGTTTCCCCCTATATCTCTGCTTCTAAATCTTCGATTTGAGAAATTCTTTCTGCACCGGATACAGCTCCTGATGGGAAATCGTTTCCACATAATTTCTAATTTTTGTAAAAAAACAGTTTGGCCACCCGGGGGCGTAAATCTTAATTTCCGCTTCTGTTGTATTTGCAACAAAATATGAGCTTCTAAATTCTCGATTGAAAAAAACTTCTTTTGTTGACCGATACTAGTCATGTCGACAAACTTTTTAGAAACATTTTTTTCTTAAAATAGTGCATGGTTTCTACGCCAGGGAGCGTAGTAGTATATCTTATTTTTGTCAATATCTCTACATGTAGGAGTCCGATTTGAAAAATTCCTTCTGTGTTGGATAGTGTTTCTTGTGTGACATGTGGTTCATATAATTTCAAAATTTTCAAGTAATTCATAGACTTTCCGCTAGGGGCGTAAATGTAAATTGTGTTTCCCCCTATATCTCTGCTTCTAAATCTCCGATTTGAAAAATTCTTTCTGCACCGCATACAGCTCCTGATGAGAAATCGTTTGCACACGATTTCTAATTTTTGTAAGAAATGGTTTGGCCACCAGGTGGCGTAAGTCTTAATTTTCACTTCTGTTGTATTTGCAGCAAAATATGAGCTTCTAAAATCTCAATTGAAAAAAAGTCATTTGTTGACCGATACTACTCATGTCGACAAACCTTTTAGAAAAATTTCTTCTTGAAAAATGAATGGTTTCTACGCCAGGGGCGTAGATGTATATCTTATATTTGCCAATATCTCTACTTCTAAGAGTACGATTTGAAAAATTCTTTCTTTGTTGGATAGTGTTTCCGATGCAAATTTTTTTCCCTATAAATTCAAAATTTTCCAATAAATCATAGACTTTCCGCTAGGGGCCACAAAGGTAAATTGCGTTTTCTGCGTTATTTCTGCTCCTAAAGCTCTGCTTTGAAAAATTCTTCCTGTATCGCATACAAGACTTGATGGAAAATATTTTTCGCCGCCCCGGTGGCGCAGCGGTCTAAGGCGTTGGCCTCTGATCATTCGTCAGTAAGGGGTCCGGGTTCGAATCCCGGTCAGGCATGGATGTTGTATTTGTCTTACGGCACTGGCTCTCTCCCTTCCCTGGAACCAGTGACCCTAAATTAGGGACGGGCGACTGCTTATAGCCCATTGAGTTGCTCACGGTGGTCGTTAAACCTCCAATCAAAAAAAAAAAATATTTTTCACATAATTTCTAATGTTTGGTAAAGAATGGTTTAGCCACCAGGGGTCATAAGTGTTAATTTATGCTTCTGAAGTATTTGTTGCAAAATCTGGACTCCTGAAAACTCGACCTTTTTTTTTTTTTTTATTATTATTAATTTTTTTTTTTTTTTTTGTGGAGCGATACCGCTTATATGGATAAACTTTTTGAGAATACTTTCTTCCTAAAATAATGCATGGTTTTCCCACCAGGGGACGTAAAGTCACATCTTATTTTTGTCTATATCTCTGTTTCTAAAAGTTCGTAAGCTCACGATTCCGTTTACACCAATATCTGAGGGATTAAAAACCCGATTGAAAATCTTCTTTCTTTCGTCAGATCTATTGTTTTAAATACCAGTTCCATTGACTTTGAGTAGCTTTGATAAATTTAATTTGCGTCAGAACGGATTCAATAGATGTGCTTATTACACTCGAAAATTCGGTGTCATCCTTCTTGTTTTTTTTACAATTACCATTTCAATTTTTCCTATTCCTTTAATTTCCTTTTTTACATTCTTTGTAGTCCCAGAATGTAAAGTTTTAATATTTTTTAAATAGATTGAAATTATTTATTATTGTAAGAGAATTCCGAAATTGAGGCACAGCATAATTTGGTGACTGTTTAATATACTGAGTCCTGCGAAAAATTGGTCTCAGTTGAGATCTACCTCTAGTATTATAGTCATGGGTAGGTAAAGAAATTTCAGTTAATGTATGATCTATATCATTTTTTATTCTCCTGTACATGGCTTTTCCTAAATTGTAATTATACAGGGTGTTCGAGAATTATTGGACACATTTCAAAATTATGTACAAAAAAAAAACTATGAGCATTGCCTATTTTTCTATGTCACGTATTACTAACACGGTTTCTATATTTTTGTTTTGAAGAATTATTTCTAGAATCCGATAGATGGCGCTAGGTGTGACCTGATGAGGAATGTATGAGAAATGCGCAATCAGTAGTCATGTCATCCGTACAGCAGAAGGCGATGTGTGTGTTATATCTTAAGGAATCAAAGTCTGTCATTAAAGTTAAAAGACGGTACCGTTTAGAGTATGGTTGTAATCCTCCGTCCACGAACTCAATTAAGCAGTGGATGAAACAGTTTAAAGAAACTCGCAATGTGGAACATCGTGGAGGAGCCGGTAAGCCTAGCATCAGCGGTGAGTCGGTTGACTAAGTTAATCAAAGTTTCCAACGAAGCCCCAGAAAATATGTTCGTAAAGCAAGCAGAGAACTGTGCATTCCAAAATCGACAGTTCACGATATCTTGCACAAGAAATTAAAGTTCCATGCTTATAAAATTCAAATAGTGCAGAAGATGCATGTAAATGTTCACACTCTGCGATACGATTTCGCTGTGGATGTGCTGAATTGAGTGGAAAACGACGAAAACTTTCTCAGTACTGTAATTTTTAGTGATGAATCCACATTTCATGTATCAGGTATTGTGAATCGTCACAACTGTAGGATATGGTGCAGTGAACCGCCTCATGCTGCTATTGAACTGGAACGTGATTCTCTAAAAGTTAATGTGTGGTGCGCCCTATGAAAAAGAGAAGTGATTGGCCCTTTCTTCTTCTGGGAAAAAACCATAAATACTGACATTTACTTGGATATGCTATCAAAAGATATCACAACGTCGTTTTCCAAGCCTCCACATTGGTCAACGTGTGTACGTAAGTGCCTAAATGAGCATTTTCCGAACAGATGGATTGGGCGTGGTGGTCCCATTCCGTGGCCTCCTCGCTCTCTAGATCTATCTCCATTGGATTATTTCGTGTGGGGTTATGTGAAGGATCGTGTCTATCAGACGCCTTGTACTGATTTGCAGGAACTGAACCAGCGTATCACAGCTGCTATTAATTCCATAACTCTTCAGGCGCTTGCCAATACATGGCATGAAATCGAGTATCGCTTGAACGTACTACGAGCAACCAAGGGATTATCACATCGGAATTTATTAACTCGTGTAGTTTCATTGTAAGTCAGTACAGGCAGTTTCTTTCTATCTGTTTAATGTTTTGTTTTATATAATTTTGTAATGTGTCCAATAATTCTCAGACACCCTGTATAATTATTTCACTGTTAATGTTATATTTATTTGGGTCAACGGGTATGACCCAAATAAATATAACATTAACAGTAAAATAATTATACAGGATAAAAGTGATTCATATCAGAATTATATTTTAATTCTAAAAGTCTAATATATTTATTTTGTAATGTCTGAAGTTTCTTAAAGTTAGAGTTAGTTGTTTGCCCCCGAGATAGAATGCAAGAATTTAAATAAGATTGTACCGAAGAATAATATAGAAGTTTTAGTGTTGAAACTGATAAGTTATGAGAACACGACTAGCGATCCCAATACTTGATGACACTTTATTCATTAAGAAGTTAATATGATTATCCCACTTTAAGTTAGACTAATTTTATCCCTAGATAAGTGAAGTCCGTTACTATTTCTACTGTCTTATCATCTAATAGCATAGATTTAAATAAATCACAAACCTAGTGAAAACAGGACGCGAGAGGCGGGGCACGTGCGCTGTAAGAAATATAATTCTTACTGAAAATTAATGCACATTGCTACAATAAAATGTTTCGCTCATATTCAATAGCACTGGACAACAAATTTTGACTTTTGTGTATTTCTGAGATTAACCCTTTAGCGACCATAACGCCCGTATATACAAACGACCATTGCCCACCTGTCAAGAGTGAGTCACATTTCCTACCCTTGCCCTTCAAATTCGCACAGCCTATGAGAGATCAGCAGGTGTCACCCTCAGTCACTATTGTTGTTGCTAAACAAAGAAGTGGGCCAACCGACAGTTTCGGGCGTTATGGTATTTAGCGTGATAAAAGATTTTTGGGTCATGGTCGTTAAAGGGTTAAACCAAGTTAATTGTAAGTTCTTTGGGCTGCTGAAGATAAAATGGCCTTTAAAACAACAAATTAGCTCTAGTTTTTGAAATATATGTTAAACAAGTTTTACACATTTGCATATACTTACCCTATGATATTCCTCATGGAGGAAATGATTCACATCGACGCGTCTTTCTGTCGCCTGTAATGAGTTGTTTCTGGAGTATCTCTCACAAGGGTCCAAAAATAGTCTGCATTTCGTTTGGGAAATAAGCAGTCGCCCGTCCCCTAAATTGCGGCTACTGGTTCCAGAAAAGGGAGAGAGAGCCAGTCTCGCGTATGGCAAGCACGCATACCTATGGCCCGTTCTGGACTCTGACACAAACCCAACTCGGACGAAGGTTCAGAAGCCGCTTTTCTCTGAGCGTGTAGAAGAATTACGCGTTGCGTTTGCCTTTCCTGCTTCCCAGTTTAAGTTGTTTTGGGGACTATTCGTGTCATGGATGTAACTAATTTGTATCAGTTAGTTCTTAAAGTCACGAGGAAAACCATGTCACAGTAAACTTCTGTTGCTGCATTTGTTGCTAGCGGAATCGTACCCAGCGCTGTCCTGGTATAATTATAATGTCATAGATGCTATATGTATATACCGAGTTTTGCTGTCTTTGGCGTATCACCTCGTGAGCTTTTCTTCGCTGAAAAATATTTTCTATGCGCTTTGTGTGTAAGTACTGTATAACGAAGTAAATTTCTCTGTCATTTTTGTTGACCGGGGATCGAACCCGAGTCATCTTATTCCGAAACAAGTTGCTCTACCAACTGAGCTACGCAGACGTTCGTTCTCGCTGCTGTCTGCCTTTATGTCGTGTGCGTCCTGCGGAACGGGCACGTCACAACTCTTAATAGTGCAGTAATAATATCTTTAGAATACCCGTATATGAAAATGGAAAAGATCTGAGTTATAACTTCATTATATTCCTTTACAAACTGTGTCTGTTGTACATATTAAGGTAATACAACGTTTGTCACAAATATTTTATTTTTCAAGTCGACCAGGGGTTTCGCTGGGTTGTAACCTAGCTTCATCAAGACGAATTGCACGTAAATATTCAAATTGTATAAATGGTGTTTACAGTCACGGGTTTTCGTGAGTTGCTTCCAGGTGCTTGATATAAATGTTGTGGATGGCATGTCATTAACAAGTTGCGAAGAATTCTGATATACTGCATATGGAAAGCTTCAAAAATATCAAGTTTGGGGGTTGAATCTGGCTTGTCAATTAGTTTTCCTTTTGAAAGAGAAATTTATGGTCATTTTCGTAACGGTGTTTAGCCATCAATGACGTATTTAGATCAGTTACAAATATAGGTCTTGTTTCCCTTCAATCGAAAACGCAAGGCTCTACGGGTCTGTCCTGTCAGTTGTCTTCCGATTAGATGTCGAAATGTTTCCGTTCTCTGCTTTTTTTTCAGCTTCCATAGCTCCAACTGCAATACTGAATTTCTTTTTTTTAAAACAAGTGAAATGAAAATTAGTTTGATGAACGCCGAGTATAATCCCATATGCACAGAGGCTGCGGACAACTCAAAGTAGCTAAGAAAGAAAGAAAAAAAAAACCCCAGTAGATTAAAGAAATGAGATCTGATGACAGCGTGCTGAAAGTAAAGATCCTCAAGGGGCAGTGCATGTTGTTAGAACTGACCACCTTTAGACAACCGAAATATCAGAATTTATACCAAGGCACAGAAAAAGACCCCAACATAGATGACGTGGGAATGAAATTTGTTGGCATGCTGGAGTGACACGAAGGGCAATATCTAAAGGCAGAAAGTTCTGGAAGGGAACTGCAGATACTTTTAGCCAGCAGTGGATCGATAATGGTTGATGATGATTGAAACATAGGTAAAATATTTCATCCCATCTCGAGGCCGACAGTGAAACAGTACGTGTCGCGGGAGAGATGTATATTCGCACCAGACAGTGCAACTACTACACGAGACAGTGCAACTACTACACCAGACAGTGCAACTACTTCACCAGACAGTGCAACTACTTCACCAGACAGTGCAACTACTTCACCAGACAGTGCAACTACAGATGGACTAGCAATGTCCAAATAAGGGAAGTTGTTTTGATTCTGGTGATGCGCGTGACAGAAGCATTTCCATGAATGCATTAAAGGCAGTCTACACGTATGTTCAAGGTCACCTACAGGGTGGTTCCAAAGTCGTGTGACAAACAAAGACGGGTGATAGTACACATAAAGACGAATAACTTTTGCAATGGAACGTAAGGTGGCACTCCTCTCATAGTGCCCGAAAAACCTTTAAGTCCCATGTCCACGTTGATTCTCCAACAGTGGAAAAAAACACAACTTACCTAAATTATGGGTTGCACACTTGCGTTTGGTGAACGTAGAGGCAGAGCAGGACTCAAAGGAGGTGCTCGAAGTGGCGCTCGAGGGCGTCATTGCACAGCCCCCACCGACGTATGAAGGACTGTCGCACTCCCTCGTAGACTCCCGGTGTGTCCGGGCTGAATGTGCCTGACGTTCTGCACTGGGGTATTCGGAACATATTCATGGGAACATATTCATCGACGTTACTGAGTTAACACCATGCGGCATAAGACTGCCGGACGTAGAGGAGTCGTAGTGCACAACATGGGAGACTTCCCAGTTTGTTGCACAGTGTTCCGCACAATGCTCGGAGATGCATGTGGTTCATGAATGATGGGGCCCCTGCACATTTTTCCACCGCTGGTCCGGGACTTCCTGAATGCGACGTATCCCAGCAGGTGGATTGAACGGGGCGGACCGGTAGTTTGGCCTCCACGCTCTCCGGACCTGAATCCACTGGACTTCTTCTTCTGGAGACACTTGAAAACAGTGATGTACGAGACGCTTGTAGAGTCACCGGAAAATCTCGTCGCAAGGATAGCTGTCGCTACGGACTAGATCAACACCACTCCGGGAGTATACGGGAGAGTGAGACAGTCCTTCATCCGTCGGTGTGGGCTGTGCAAAGACTCCCTCAGGCACCACTTCGAGCACCTCCTTTGAGTCCTGCTTTGCCTCTAGGTTCACCAACGCTAGCTTGCAACCCATAATTCAGGTAAGTTGTGTCCTTTTCCGTTGTTGGAGGATCAACCTGGACATGGAACTTAACGTTTTTCGGTCACTAGGAGTGGAGTTCCATACTAAGTTCCATTGCAAAAGTTATTTGTCTTTATGTTTACTATTACCCTTCTTTGTTTGTCGCACGAATTTGGGTACATACACCCTGTATCTGTTTTCAGCTGTTTCACTTAGAAATAAGTAAATATTTTTGCTTCTAGAAATCTCCCTTTCGGAATTTCAATTTGATACCGGCCATTGCAATGTGTACGATAATGAAAAGCAATCCGTCAAATTTTGACGAGTCTTTCTACCACGAGTTCCCGATTAGTTATGGCGAACAAGCGTGCGCACGCGCTCGTTCCCTGGTGACGCAATGGTGTAAGCACCGGCTTCTGACCATTAGTTCGAGATGGGTCTTGGTTCGAATCCCAGTGAGGCATGGATGTTGTGTTTGTCTTACGATACCAGCTCTTTCCCTTCCCTGGAACTAGTGACCCTAAATTAGGGACGTACGACTGCTTATAGCCAATTGGGTTGATCACGGTTGTCTTTATATCCCCCAAACAAAAAGTTAAAATGTTTCAAAATCACTATTAATAATTTAAAATATACACTGCCTGACAGAGAAAAAACCCCACCACGAACACGTGAACGCAGCACCATGCAAATTTCAGGGCAGGTGCACACGCACAAGTTATGCAAATTATTGCATTTGCAGGCCAATCATACGAAACGCGCGCGGGATATAATCTAACAACCAGCCCTTGAAGACATCAGTCTAGACGTCGTCACGGCCGCGAGAAATGTGTGGTTCTGCTGTAACCGTGTCTGGAGAACGAACAAGGGGTGCCAATGCCGTTAAGACGGCGTCGCACGCGATTTCGTCAAACGGATGAGTTCACGAGAGGTGTCATCGTAGGCCTTTGTACTGCCCGGGTGGTCCTTGGGTCGTATTGCGGAAGAAACGATACGTGATGCTACAACCGTCAGTCGCATTTGGAGATAGTGGTCCCAGGAAGAATCTGTGCATCGTCGTAGGGAGACCGGAGCACGGAGACGGACGTCCAAGCGCACCGATCGTTGCCACCGACGTCATGCCGTAGCGGATCCACAGGCCACAACGGGCGACATTTTGCTGAGTGTACGGGGAAGCTTGGATGCTCCAATATCAACGCGGACAGTGTCGTGACGATTGGCTGCATCTGGTTTGATGTCCAGCCGCCCGTTTCCAAGGCTACCCTTAACACCGCTTCACGCGGTGTCGCTCCAGAGCTGCGTGGGGTGCTGAATCGAACAGTGTGGTGTTCGGCGACGACTCACGGTTCTGTCTCACCACAGATGATCGCCGTGTGAGAGTCTGAAGGCGCCGTGGCCAACGGGCGGATTCCTCCGCCATTGTGGAGTGCTACATGGCACGGCAACGTGTGATCATGGTGTGAAATGCTATCAGCGCCAACAGTCGCTCACCGCTGGTATGCATTCATTGACGTCACGCCGCTATGTTGACGAAGTGCTGCGGCCCGTGGAACTACCGTATTTGCAAGGGCATCCCAAACACCGTTTTTTCCACGGAATAACGCCCGGCCCCATACCGCTCGGATTAGCCTGAATGAGTTACACGGTGTACGGATACTTTGAGGCCAGAACGATCCTCCAACCTTTCGGGCATCGGTGGGACACCATTGGATGTCGGTTGAATACTCTCCTACCCCCGCAGAATGAAGATGAACTGTGGACTCGGATCAACACGACATTGGTCTACGATACCCCAGGACCCTGTTCGGGCTCTCATTGCCTCGATGCCACGTGGTATTGAAAGCTGTATCGCCCGAAATATGGGCCACACTCGTTATTGACCATCCTGCATATTCGGCCACTGAAGCCTAGTCCATATGTGACAATTAAATCATTTGTTCAGAACCTACTTGGCTATCTGTGTGTGTGCGGTTTGATCTGTTTTCGAGCATTCCTTCACGGTGTTGCATTTTCTTTGTCAGGCAGTGTATAAAGTTTCCCATCAATCCTGTAATTCATGTAATTAAAAAATACCCATATTTCTAAGCAAAATCTGTTGATTTTTTTATTTCCATCACTTAAAATCGACAGTAGTTGCCAGTTAGCTATCGAAATGCAGATGTACAAATAAGAAAAAGAACTGCATATCACATAACCTTGATATACACTTAATTACGTATCCTATTAAAAGTTCAAATTAGCGCATGTATTGGTATATTGTCCTTTAAAGCTGATATCAAAAAGTTCGTCCAATCACCCAAAATTATTAAAGCTACAGAAAACATTTTTGTTTTATTTTGCTATATGTACATTCAGTATACTGTACAACATAAATAATATTTAGAACCCCCCCCCCCCCCCCCTTTTTTTTCCAGGAATTGAAAAGTTTGCGAAATTCTACTTTCTCCATGATCATAATGTGATCAAGTTCCTTCATCTCCAAGGAAAGTCAGCTAAAAAAGTCCATCAAGAAATGTAAAATGTATATGGAAATAAGTATCCAGCATACGAAACTGTGGCAAAGTGGAGAAGAAATTTTCAAAATGGTCATATGACCATTTTCAACGAAACAAGGTCCGTGTGGCCATCTATGACAGATGACCAGACAGTTGTAACCAAAGTGGAGAAGTTAATCCTTGAAGATAGGCGTACCACCATTGAAATACTTTGTCAAGAAGTTCATCTAAGCTATGGGTCAGTGTGGACAATCACACATGACCAATTGAACATGTCCAAGGTCTCAGCGCGATGGACACCCAGACTTCTCACCCCATTCCAAAAGGAAGCTCGGGCACAAACCGCGCAAAAAATGTTGCATCTTTGTAACGCGAATTCCGAAGATTTTTTGACCGTTTGATTACCATGGATGAGTATTAATTATACCTCTATGATCCAGAAACCAAAGAAATGAGCAAGTAATGGAAACATTCCTCTTCAACCCCCCCCCCAAAGGCAAAAGTCTGCCGCCAAAGTGATGCTCTCTGATTTCTGGGATAAAAGAGGCATTATTTTAACAGACTATCTTCAGAAGGGTCAAACTATTACCTTTGACTACTACTACTACAACCTGCTGACCAAATTAAGAGAGCAAATTAAAGGCAGAAGGCGTGGAAATGATCACAAAAGGGGTCTATTTGTTGCACGACAACGCACCATTTCATTCAGCAGTCAACACCATCGTCATTGCGAGTCGTCTTAAATACAATATACTGGCTCATCCGCCATATTCTCCTGATATGGCACCAACACCAAGTGACTCCTTTTTGTTCCCCAAGATGAAACGTCCACTACGTGGAAGGCGATTTGATAACACTAATGATGTCCGTTTTGAATTAGAACAGTGGTTTCAGGCACAATCTGCGGTGTTTCTACACAGAGGGAATAAAGAGGGTCAAGTAAAGGTGGGAGAAATGTGTTGCACTGGGAGGTGCCTATGTAGGGAAGACCCAAGTACCTGAATAAAAGTGTTATTTTCTAGCTTGTTTATTTCTTGGTAATTGCACGAACGTTTCTGGTACCCCCTCGTAGTGTATGTATGGTACATTGTCCTTTAAAAATATTTATTCACTACATCTTGAGAAACGGAAAAACACATTCTGCTGTTTTGAAATTTCAAATGAATATTTTTTTCGCTTCCTCCATCTCTAAGGCATAAAATGATAGGCAAAAGGGAATTATCCCGAAAGATATTTCCTGAAAATTCTCCTCTTCCCCTCTCTCTCTCTCTCTCTTTTTAATTCCCTACTCTTTTCGCATTTCTGTCAAAAGAATTTCGTACATTTACATACATGTAATTACATACAAGGGTTTCAAAAGAACTTCCTCTTTCAAGCCGTGACCAGGTCCTCCAGTTCATGCAATGTTACCACAACTAAAATTAACACGTAAAGATTTCTGAAGCGACGAAATTGCTTTTACGAAAAAAAAATAAAATAAAAATAACGCACGACAGAAACTGGTGCGGGAAACAGCGTGTTTAGTAAAATTATCAAAACAGCCATAAATTATCAAATGAATGATGCAGATAACACTGCAAGAGCAGTTTAAATTTAAGATAACGGCTCCTAAAGTTCCATAACAGATAAACGAACTTTATCATCTTTTAATGAGTTAGTAGAAATCTGTCTGATAAAAATAAATTATACTGCACTTGAAACAAATACAGGGAAGTTCAGTTACTCAATGGACTCGACAGTTTAATGTTCGGTACACTTATAAATGAAATTCTTATTTAATTCATGCGCAAAAACTTACTCCATTTTTCAATGTTTTTAACGCTGAACAAAAGATGACACCGGATAAGAAAAGACACGAAATTGGAGTTTATGCTATTATTAAAAGTGCTGGAAGCTGGTAGTATTTAGACAAATTAAAGAATAAATTCTCCAACAGACCACGAACAAAACCAAGATGAATTCTTGTTTTTTGATATTTCCCTGCTTACGTTCAACTTTTTAAGGTAATATCTATTTCCTGAAGATACATTTCCCCATTTTAAAAGTTGTGAAAACACAAGTTTGTCCCCTACGGGTATCGAATCCGTGTCCCCTCACGCCGGAGTAAGTCGCTCTCCCAACTGAGCTACGCCGACAAAATGTCTCGCTCCAGATTTTCGTCTTGACACATGTTTTCACCTCTGTAGTACGTCACAAAGTGTCAACGAGAAAGCGTGGAATTGCTGTAGGATGTGATCTTGCCGGATTTTTTTTTTTTTTTTTTTTTTTTTTTTTTGTGTGGAAGGGGGTTCTTGCCTGTATTATCAATTTGATTAAAAAATATATTACAAAATTCATGAGCCCATGAGAGGCATGCCTATCTGGCCATAAAGGTTTAAATAATGGGTACAGAATCATCTAATGGGTAAGCCTAAGTTACGTTTTTGCTTTAGAGATGTGAATTTGTTAGGAATAATTTCCTTTTTGAGTCTCATGTGTAATTAAATCTTGATTTACTAAAGAACATAAAATTGCAGGAATTTCATCTGAGTTATTTAAATGCTGCATACGATGAGAACAAACTTTAGTTCCATCTTTGTGATCAGTAATTAAGTCTTCATCAACTATAGAATTTGATTCACTCTTAACAGCAGTCTGTTTCAGTTTTCAAAAACTGAAGCAGATTTTCCATTTCTTCTTTTTTCTTTTCAGATTTCCTTCTTTTCCGAACACTACTTTCGCATGTCCCATTTCTATCTCGTTTTCGTTTTGTACTCGTTGACAGTTATCTAAAGAATCAAAATAGAATTTTTTAATGGATTCTACGTACATTTTTTTTTTGTATTATTTTTTGTTTTGGCAGTACAAATAAACCAGAGAATGGAACGTTGTTGCTGTGCTTACATTTCATTGTGCCCTGGTTTTTGAAACCTCAGATACAATCTTTTGCGAAATTGAAATAGTAATCACTTTCATATTCAAATTATTTCTTCTGTTGGATGGAAATGAAATTATTGGGAAACGAATTTCCCTGAAGAAATAATTTTCATAAATACATGGTAGCGATTTAAATCTATTATAATTTAACGGTGCTCCATGTAACCACTTCCTTCAGAAAACGTGAAAATTTTCATCGTCCTGGAGCGCGAATCGAACCCGCACCTCCCAATTTCCGATCGGACATGCTAGTCATTACACTTCCCAGGACAAGGAAATTCCAAGCAGCTGAACGTAGATATCTGAGAACCTTCAGACACTGAATGTGAGAAAAGGTCTTGAGAAGCTACGACGGTGCCGGAATAGCATCGACTAGCGCAAATCTGAAGGTTCTCAGATATTTACGTTCAGTTGCTTGAAATTTCCTTGTCCTGGGTAGTGTAATGATTAGTATGCTCGACCGGAAATTGGGAGGTGCGGGTTCGATCCCCGCTCCAGGACGATGGAAATTTTCTGGTAGTGGTAACATGGAGTACAGTGAAAATATAATAAAAGTAATCACTTTGCTTTAAATATACGGGATATGTCAAAATTATAATTTAAGAAATGAAATCAAGTGAATCTTTCGTTTCGTTTGTTAATACAAACTTATAACAATATTTTCGTATTAAAAATTGCCCTAAACCTTTTGTTTTTTTATTGTTTACGACAGTTTGAGCATACACAAACACTGAAATTACAAAAGTACATAGAAGGATCCGGCGCTACCGGAATGCGGAAATATGCCGTCTAGTCCAGAACAATTGGCTGGCTTAATTTAGGTTTGATCAGACGTTCAGATATTCCAAACAATATCTCACATACAAATAAGGCAACATTCGATTCTTTTTGCAGATCATTCATAATCACTAAGTAAATATTCATATCGTGTTTACGTTGACTTTCTATGTTGATTTCGGCAGTCTTTACACGATCATTATTCAAATAACAGATTCAAATAACACATTTGACTGTTTAGATGATTTAATGTGATGAAGTTTATTATTAAATTCAGGAATTGGAGAATCATGTACTAGAATCGTTTCCAACTCCCCCTGGACTTTATTTACGCTACGTGGATGACGTTCTCGTTTGTTGGCATTCCACTAAAGAAGAGTTGAACCAGTTCACAGACTGCTTATCATCTCAATATCCATCTATTAAGTTCTCCATGGAATTTGAAAATAATTATACCTTACCATTTTTGGATTTTTATTTAAAACGAGACCCTCACAGACAAACTGTTCAATATTCAGTGTATCAAAAACCCACATCATCTACCGTCATGATTCCATCTCAATCATCTCATCCATTAAACCAAAAACTCACATGCATCCAATTCCAACTACGACGAGCATTTAGCCACTCGTCGACAGTAACATTGCGAAATCAAGAAATAGCCAAAATTAAAATATCTGCATCTCATCATGGCTACTCAGATGACATCGTTAATTCTATCGTAAAGAAAATAAATCGCACATTAGATACCACATTAATAAAAGATCGTAGACCAATCAATGTGGGATCACTACCATACATTCCCAGCATCATCAATATATTCAAAAACGTTTGTCATCATTACAATATTGGGCTCGGTGTACAAACACACAATGTACTATCAGGAATAAAAAGTGATAGAGACGTTGTTCCTTTAGACAACCGATATGGAGTATATGTCATCCCACTGAAGACAATATACATTTAAGATGAAGATCGTATATATGTTGGATCTACACTTCGCTCATTAAAAACCCGTTTAAAAGAGCACCAATATAACATAAAGACAAACTTATCAAGGACTCCCTATCAAGGCAAAGGATCTCATTACCCATGTTGGAGCGAAGCCAACATCCTCGCCACGCCCTACTCAAAAGCATCAATCCTCCTAATGGAAAGTCTATTTATTCACAAATATGGTGAAGTATATTGCAATGATGATACGCCGCCCCGGTGGCGCAGTGGTCTAAGGCGCTGGCCTCTGATCATTCGTCCGTAAGGGGTCCGGGTTCGAATCCCGGTCAGGCATGGATGTTGTGTTTGTCTTACGGCACTGGCTCTCTCCCTTCCCTAGGACCAGTGACCCTAAATCAGGGACGGGCGACTGATTATACCCCATTGAGTTGCTCACAGTGGTCGTTAAACCTCCAATCAAAAAAAAAAAAAAAAAAAAAAGGATGATACTCCTTGTCACATCCATTAACCTTGGAAAACGGTGCTGAATCAGTTATAACATATAGAGACTTACACCAATTATTTCCTTCATACATACTGTAGTTTTTAATACGTTGCTTGACACGTAATATATTTATCGATGTTAACAAACCATTCACGAGATATGATGTCCATCACGAGCAGGTGACAATATCAAGAAGCCCACATAACATTAATGTATTCAAATCATACTCAGTTCCATTCTCCTAATAACATCTGAAGATGCGCCCGTTGCGGTCCTGAAAGTTCTAATGTTTACTATATGAATTTAATAATTAACTTCATCACATTATCTCATGGAAACAGTCAAATGTGTTATTTGAATAATGATCGTGTAAAGACGGCGGAAATCAACATAGAAATTCATAATCACTGTATTTTATTCTGCATACTGATTTTTATCTTAATATATTTGCGCCATGATGAGCGCGATCTCCCAAAGCGCGAGACCCGGGACTGCTGCCCCGCTTGCCCTGGTTTACGTGCCGTCCTGAACATGCATTTGGCTATTTTGCCCAACAGCACTGACAAGCACTTAGAGATAAGGTATTTTATTATTTAAGTGCTTAGTGACACAAACTTTCACGAAGTAAAGAGTGATTTTACTCACGTTTAAAGCATATGGGATATGAACTTCCCCCTCGTAGAATTTTGTGGGTGTACTGGACTCACCTAGCCGGGTCGGCGGCGCCCCTGATGCTTCTTCGTGTACAGAATGATTCCAGGCAGAGATTTTTTTTTTTTTATTGGAAGTTTAACGACCACCGTGAGCAACTCAATGGACTCAAAGCAGTCGCCCGTCCCTAATTTAGGGTCACTGTTTCCAGGGAAGGGAGAGAGAGAGACAGTGCCGTAAGACAAACACATCATGTATGCCTCACTGGGATTCGAACCCGGACCCCTATCGGACGAATGATCAGAAACCATCGCTTATACCACTGCGCCACCGGGGTGAAACTAGGCAGCGATAAAAATACGCAAGTAATTTTTCGTTGTCCTCTAAATTTTATTCATGCGGCGATGGGGGAGAGACGAATGGTGGACTGTGAAATATTTAGAGAGAGAAATTCCCAACCACTGTTAACAGTCGCTCCAAGCAGCTGCATTTTTTTAATGGGAATGCCTCACTCCGGGAGAGTGCCTTTCTGGCAAATAAATACTGAGTTTCTGTACTAAAAAAAAGAAAGGAATGAAAGGCGAAGGAGATGCGTTGTTAGATGCGACAAAGCAAGATAGCCTGTGGCGAAAGAAGGAGACATGATAAATGAACAGTACTGCCTTTGGAAAAATGCTCCTTGTTCTTCTAGGCAGCAAAAAGGAATTAATCTCAGAAAGGTTTTGTTTTCTCCACACAGACTATTCAATGTTTAAAATTTTACAAAAGCTGTGTTGTCGAAGGCGCCCCGATATTTTGCTTACCGGCTTGAGCCGTCCCTAGCTACCCGTTTCCAGCCTTCTGCGGTCCACATCGATGTTCCTTAATCTACTGGATCCTCATTGCCCATTAACGTTTTATTAACAAGTGTAATCGATGTGAGCGTCGACTGCCATGTTCCAATCGTGCCATTCAAGATCGAATGCACTCGGCAAAAACTTCGCAGCTGTCCCGTCGTTAAATGACGTTATTCTCTTTTTAACGGGCTGCTGTTACAATATGGGAGAAGCGGTGTTGATTTCTAATATCAACGGCCGGTTTTCATGTATTTCTGGTAAACACGTGCGAATCTCAGCAGTTCTGCAGTAGCGGAGATGAAACACCCAATCTTCAAATTCATAACGAGGAACAGTACACCAATTAAATAGTAAATAGTAACCCTATACTAGTGCGAAAAAAGACAGAAACTGCGGTTTCTGTCTAACTTCCTTGAAAAAGCCATCTGGTTGATGTGCGAAAGCTTGGAAACGCTTATGTGTCTATTTCCCACGCCAAAAAATCGGATCACTAGTATAGTGTTACTATTTACCATCCCAATCTTCTTCGCACCGACTATCTGCCCACGATCAAATTTACTCAGGTCGTCATGTTTATCCATCGTCGCAATTACGCGATGTTGCAGGCTGGTATCTGTTCTAATTATAGCTAGCAGGGGGTTTCGGCTGGCTGTATTATTATGACTGGATGGAGGAAGTTTGTAGATAGTCACGTGATTTATAACTGATTGTGCTTCCAGTGTACATAATTATTTTGTAAATACAAAATACTAGTACTTCCTAGCGTGACCATATGATAATTTTTTCTGTTTCATAAAGTGAAATCTCGATAAAAATATATCTCTAACGAGCATGTATATTTATTCTTTTGAAATCAATCAAGACGCCTCGACGGCGCAGTAGTCTTAAGAGCAGACGTTTGTTCAAATGGACTGCGTTTGAGTCCCCGATGAGACATGGGCGATGTGTTTGTTCTGCTTCTGTGGTTCTTCTCGTTCTCTGGAATCAGTGGCCCCAAAATAGACTGGCGACTGCTCACAGCCCTTAAAGTTACTCACGATGGTCGCCTCCCCGGTGGCCAGTGGTCTAAGCGCTGGATTATGACCATTCACCCGTGATGAGTTCGGGTTCGAATCTCGATGTGATACAGACGTTTTGTTTCTCTTACGGTACTACCTGTCTCTTTTTCCTGGAGCCAGAAGCCCTAAATTAGGGACGGATGAATGCCTATAGGATACCAAGTTACTCACGGTGGTCGCTAAACTCCCAAACAAACATACTCACGACGGTTGTTAAAAAAAATGGGAACTACGGCAAAAGCGGAAAGATAAGAGAACATATTTTAGTCCTCAAGCCGCGAGTTGTCTTATCTTTCGATGCTCACGAATGCCATTCGACACTCAGAACAACAAAAATGCTAGAGTGGTGCATTTACACTGAAGAGCAATTGAATTACAGATACCTGTCTAGTAACGTGCAGCACCACCTTTCGCCCTAATGACGGCGACGATTCGTCTCGGCATGGACTCGACAAGACACCGGAAGCGTTCGGAAGCCATACGGATCCACGACCCCTGAACAACCTCCCACAGTTCACGAAGATTTGATGGAAGGGAGTCATCTCTCTCGATGGCATCCCAATTGCGCTCGATGGCATTGAGGTCAGGTGACCTAGCTGGCCAAGGAAGCGAGATCACGTCGGTGGAGTGTTCATCCAACCATTCGGATACAATTCGGGAGCTACATTGTCTTGTTGCAGGATGAAGTCCTTAGTGGGATGTTGAAGACGCATAAACGGCAGCAAAGGGTCGTCCAGGATGTCCCAGTAACGTTGACCTGTGAGTGACGATCTCACACGTACCAGATGTCCCATTTCTGTCCACGTAAACAGTCCTCAGACGGGAATGCCACCCTCACCAGCTTAAAGAGTACCCTGCTGTCAAGAAGGATCCATCGCTTCATGCGGTTTGCGCGGCACTCGTATCCTGCCATCCGCATGTACCAACGTAAATCTCGACTCATCAGTCCAGGCAACATTTTTCCACATGTCTAGGGTCCCGTGACAATGTTCCCACGCCCATGCTAATCTTTGCACCCTGTGATCTGCGCTCAGCAGCGGTGCCCTCGTGGGACGATGGTTTCTGTGCCCAATAGCAAGGAGATGATTCTGGATGGTGTGGCTGCTTACACGTTTTTGTGCACCAGCGTTAAATTGCCGAGTGATTTCTTGCACTGTGGCCTGTCTATCCGCTGTTACAATGCGAGCTAGCGGACGATGACCCCGTTCATCCACACGCTGTTGTCCACGGCAGTTGGCCCTTGCTTGGATGGTTTTACCGGATTCGATGTACTCACGGTGCTCCCGTGACACAGTGGCTCGTGAAAATCCCAGTGCCTGCATGACTTCCGAGATGGAGTGACCCATTCGTCGGGTCCTGACAATTTGCCCACGATCAAATGCACTTAGATCCTTCGTATACTGCGTCCAACTCTTACTGATTCCCGTCGCATCACTCCCTATATTGTCGGATCGCTGCATACGTCATGTCGTTTCTGTTTACAGGGCCGCCCACAACGCCACATTTGCATAACGCCATCTGTCACTAATTCGATTGCTCTTCAGTGTATATAATAATCTACAAGCTGTACAACTTCACGTGGCTGTGGACTTTGGTGCTGGATTTCTGGTCCAATTCTGTTTGGTTCCTGGCCATATTGGGATTCGGGGTAACGAGCTGGCGGATGCCTCTGCCAGATCCTTATCCTCCTTGGCAATCACTCGGCTCCCACAGTGTTTCCGAGATTTTCGTTCTGGTATCCGCACATTCATCATGGCTGAGCGGCCGATCCTCTGATCTCAACAGGACAGGAAAGGAACAAACTTCTCTCTAACAAACCACAGATCGGACAATGTCAATCTAGTTTGCAAACAACCCGTCGTGAAGATGTTGTACTGGCGCGTCTCCGCATTGAGCATTGTCTTTTCACCCACCGCTTCTTGCTGTGTGGCGACACTGCCCCGATGTGCGAGTCGTGCGACTGACCACTCACTGTCGCTCACATTTTATGTAGTTGTGTTCGTTTTCGTGATGTTCGTTTTCACTATTTTAATTCGCATTTGTTTTACGATGGCTCAGTTACGCTGCAGAAGCTCGTAGACGACCACTGCGATAAATTCGCAGTGTTTTCATTTTTAAAACAAATTGACTTTTTTAAACTTATCTAGCTTTTACAGTTTTCATCACTCTGATTTTTCTTTTACCGAATCAGCCGGCTTTTAAACACCATATCAGGTTTTTAAAAATCTTTCTTTGATGGTCTTGTGCCTGGCGCTCTTTGGCCAAACATGGCCCTTACGCCATAAAAATCAACCAACCAATCAACCAACTTCAGGGGGGGATTTAACCACTGCTAAGAGAATCGCACAGCAGCAAAGGGACTCAAACTAAAACAAGAGGAAACGGACCAATATATATATATTTTTTATTGGTGGTTTAACGACCACCGTGAGCAACTCAATGGGCTATAAGCAGGCGCCCGTCCCTAATTTACAGTCACTGGTTCCAGGAAAGGGAGAGAGCCAGTGCCGTAAGACAAACACAACATCCATGCCTGACCGGGATTCGAACCCGGACCCCTTACGGACGAATGATCAGAGGCGAGCGCCTTAGACCACTGCGCTACCGGGGCGGCGACCAATAATTTGACTTGTACTTCTTGGAGTAACCTGGTGGTCAATTTTGCTGTTTCACAAATTGAAAGCTCGGTATAAGGTATTTCTAGCAACTTATATTTCCTTTTTATTTATATAATTATTTTTATGGCAAACACAAAACCATAGCGTATACGAAAAGGAAAGCAATATATAATCCTGTCACGTACGTATTTCAGACGTAATGCACATGCCAAAATGGTAAATTGCAGCCATAAGCCTTCGTCGGTGCATTACAATTTGTAGAATATCCAACTCCGGAGAAGGAAAATAAGCGTTTCAATACCGTCATCGGCAATTTCGAGCTTTTTATGCTATATTGGCGCCCGAGCATAAAATGAATCTCCTGGGAGTGAGATTCAAGAAAAATGTGTATTGCTCCTTCCACACGTCGTCTGGAATTCATGAGAATTCCTCCTCCTGCGCTTCGAAAAATTTGTTGGGATACTTTTTCCACATGTAGTCTGGAATTGGCGAGAATTTCTTCGTCAACTGAGGATTCCTTCAGTCATGGATAGTTGGCTGACCCATAAAAACCTGGGATTTCCTGCATTCGCTTTTCTCACGGAGGAGATATAAGTAACGTACCCACTTCGGTGCAACTAAAAGAAGGGTTTGGCTTCCTGAGTAAGAGATGTGTCTCCCCTTCTGATCTAAATCGCTCCTTTTCTGATCTCCTCATTCTCAATGGACTTGCAACTAAGACAAGGGCTTGGATTTCTGGGTGAGATATCTGGAAGGCAGCAATTTAGAACGAGTCTTCGCTTCTGTTCTAAATTGCTGCCTTTCTGATCTCCTTATTCTTCGTAGACGCCCAACCAGGACAAAGGCTTGCATTTCTGGGTAGAGCTGTGCCTTGTGTCTGCCCTTTCGAATTACCTCTCTCCATTTCTAACCTCCCGACTGCTAAGTGGGAAGGCAACGAGGGTAAAACCTTGGAATTTTGGGAAAGCCGTCGGTTTATTCCGTCCTTTCGTTGTACTCAGCTTCCTTCCTTTCCGATCTTCGATTTAAAGTTGCCATGCAACTAGGGCTGTGTACAGTAGGACTTCTGTGCTATCCCTTGAATCGTATTTTCCCCCGTTTCAGCCCTCCTGGTTATTCTGTGTCCGAGGAACTCGGGGGAAGCTAAGCTTTCTTGCTGAAATACAAATTTCCGGAGTGCCTTGAAGTTTTGTTTCATTCTTTTTCTGCTGTAGATAAACTTCGATTAGTTATTAACTCCTCTAGCCCCAGGTGACTGTAGTGGCTGTTATAAACCAAGCTTAAAGAATGCACTTACGAGTCTTTTTAAAGTCAGACCGTTTGTAAAATAACGCACGCAAACTATTCCAAAAGAGTTAAAAGCTTCTGATTTGTATAATGTCACATTGCGCTTAAATACATGTTTTTACTCCTGTTCTGCCATTAGACATTTTGCTTCGTTTGGAAAGTTCAATGTAAAGGCGCGTTTAAGAAAAACTAAGAACTTCTCTTCTCCGAATTCTTAATGGGATTAGAAAGGTCACGAAGAGCTTTGAGGTAGTAATGATCAATAACGTTACTCTAAGCTTTTTGACTTAAACACGATACTGCGTATCTCTAACTCTTTTGCCGAACCAAACTTTAGCCGTAGCCTCATTGAAGCGCATTTTCATTTTGAGCAACTAACAATCAATATGAGAAAAAAAGTTAAGGCGAAAGAGAGAAAACGAGCGAGAACACATTTCCATAGTAATGTATTTTTAAAAGGACGACTGCTCTGCTCTTCTGTTGTAGTGCTCAACTTTATTCTTAAATAACTCAATAACTTAATCTCCGCAGAATTTCTAGAGGATCGGCAAGTTCATAAGGAGTTCAGCAAATTATGCAGCTACAACTTTAGTAAAGGACCTAAATGTACTATTTAAATTCCCGTAAAAGGCTAGTAACAAAGTTTTCTGCTTTGCTCCTTTGGAAGAAATACGGTTCTGCGTAATTAATTCATGAGTAATTTGTTTCCTCAAGATGCTAGCATTGTTTGCTGTCGTAATCTCCAGTCTGTTACTTTTTAACTTGCTGAAAACTTATATTCATGGAAGGTGAAACCCAAAGTAGATAATCACATAAAACTTTGCATCATGACTGTTAAAAAGTTGGTGTCAGGACTGAATTACACAGGAAAAAATTGCACAGAATGAAATTACACAGCAAAAATTACACAAGGATGAAATTATACGGAATGAAATTACACAGCAAAAATTACACAAGAAATTACACGAAGAAAAAATTGCACAAGTCGGAAATTACAACAGAAAAAATTGCACAAGTCGGAAATTACACATAGAATGAATTTTACAACAGATTATACAAAATTAGTAGCCATGGTTATACAAAATAATGAAACTCTAACTTAGACTGTAGACGGTCCTTGGAAGGGGTCAGAGCCCGATTGTCAGGGCTCCCCGTATAAAATTTTCGTAAAATCTGCAGTTTTAAATTTAGAACCACCAAATTTGGTATACTATCTCATAGCACTCTAACTTAGACGGTAGACGGTTTTTGGAACGGAACGGGAAGGGGGAGGGTCAGAGCCCCCCCCCCCAACATTTTTTTTTGTAACATCTAGTTTTCAATTTAGAACCACCAAATTTGGTATACTACCTTATGAAACTCTAACTTAGTCGGTTTTTGGAAGGGGTTGGAGACCGCGGGGTCAGCAGAGCCCCCCCCTCAAAAAATTCGTAAAATCTACAGTTTTCAATTTAAAACAACCAAATTTGGTATACTATCTCATGGTACTCTAACTTAGACGGTAGATGGTTTTTCGAAGGGGGTAGAGCCGGGGGTCAGAGCCCCCCATACAAAATTTTCTTCGTAAAATCTACAGTTTTCAATTTAGAGCCACCAAATTTGGTAAACTGTTACCAAATTTTGTGATTCTAAATTGAAAACTATATACCGCTGTATTTATTGGCAGAATTCCATTGTCATGTACATAGAAATGTTATTTTACTGAAGAATAAAGGCAATTTTGAAATGTAGATTTTACGAACATTTTTTGGGAGGGGGGCTCTGACCCCCGTCCCGTTCCTTTCCAAAAACCGTCTACCGTCTAAGTTAGAGTACCATGAGATAGTATACCAAATTTGGTGGTTCTAAATTTAAAACTGTAGATTTTACGAACACTTTGTATGGGGGGCCCTGACCCTTCCGGGCTCCGACCCCTTCGAAAAACGGTCTACAGACTAAGTTAGAGTTTCATGATTTTGTATAATCATGGTTACAAATTTTGTATAATCTGTTGTAAAATTCATTCTATGTGTAATTTCCGACTTTTGTAATTTTTCCTTCGCGTAATTTTTTCATTGTGTAATTTTTGCTGTGTAATTTCATTCCGTGTAATTTTTTCCTGTGTAATTTTATCATGTAACTTAAAAAGTTATACAAACAGGACATGAAATTATCAAAATGAGAGTTGCATGTAGAAAAAGTCGAGAGAGAGTACCCTTGGTACACTTTGTAGATAATTTATGCTGTGCATCTTTCTGATGCCAAGATCTTTGTGGGAGTGGAACAAAACGAGTGATTCGAGAGTATACATGTATTTACGTACACTGCATTTATTTGCATCACTCACGACCGCAACGAGCCACAGTTCAGTACATACTAAGTAAAATTAAATCATAACAACAAACGATAAGGTTTACTCATTCTTGACATTGAGAGGCACTTAAGTAGGTGGATTAACGAATGTTTATTGCCGTAAAGCCAAATTAGGGACGGGCGACTGCTTATAGCCCATTGATTTGATCACGGTGGTCATTAAACCTTCAATCAAAATAAA
Source organism: Macrothele yani (assembly GCA_039090855.1). NCBI lineage: Eukaryota > Metazoa > Arthropoda > Arachnida > Araneae > Macrothelidae > Macrothele > Macrothele yani. The sequence continues at coordinate 64,802,887 of CM077028.1, read as the reverse complement.
TTGATTAACTACTTATCAAAGAGAAATCATCGCACTTTCCACGTTAAAAAGTGAGTCTCAGAAAAAATTCTCATCAGCCGCCTCCGGGAGTCGAGCCCAGAGTCTTCCAGTTACGCGCCGGACATGCTACCACTGCACCACAGCGGCCTCGAATTTTCCAGACTCACATGTAATTAACTGCCAAACTATTGTACATGGCATATTGCTTCATGGAGCCCCGCACAGTGCTGGGGTTTCACCAAAGATGGGAAGCAGCAACTGAACAAATAACTAGGAGGCGAATGGATAATTAAGGAAGACCCTAGGTGAGATTCCGGGTGATGACTGATGAGAATTTTTCTGAAACTCACTTATTAACGTGGTAAGAGCGATGATTTCTGTTTGGTGTTCCTGATAAACGTCGAATGTTTCAATTGATTACTGAATTTCAATCGTCTGTTGGCGGACTTGATTTTGACGTTCTGTAGCGAGACCGGATATTATGGATAACATTTGCATGAGATTAAGATTATTGTGGCAACGGATAACCTCCCTTCAGATGGTGCACATGGTGTTGTATATTGTGCTACTGTAAAACACCAGGTATTTGATGAGTCGTACGGGTGACTGTTATAGCGTAACAAGCTCATTTTGCCAGTGGTGGAGTTCGAAACCACGGCCCCTTGCTCTGGAGCTAGTTGTTGTGTCAACTAAACTACACCGATGAAGCTTATCGTTGCAACTATGCCGTCTTGACGTGTGCGTTACCTCTGGGTTAGGTAGGTCGCATATATCTCCTCTTCCCCCTCGCTTTGAGAAAGAGCTGGGGCCGAATCGTAGGTTTCCGGGTCAGCTAGCAAACCATGCTTGAAGTAGCTCGCAGAGGTAAAGCACGTGTCAAGACGACAAATCTCCGGCGATGCATTCCGTCGGTGTAACTTAATCGATTATAGCAACTCACTCCGGAGTGAATTTGTCAGTGGCGGAGCAATCTCCGTAAATTCTTGTTTTTACCCTTGCATGATCCTTGCAGAAGAAGAGTCTTTGGCGCCGATGAACCGTGATTAGGAGGGGATGTCGTCTAGGTCGGCTGCTGTTGTAGCCAATGAGTGCGACGCATGGTCATGACAAATACTTTTCCGGGTTGACCTCTTGTATTGTTAAGTCAACTGTTGAAGAGTGCTGAGTCTGTTGAGCTGTACGAGTCGTTGGACCCAGCGCTCATCTCTCATATCAACCTATCACTGTCCTGTGCAGTTTTGTCAAAATGGTCTGTGTTGTCAGACCATTTTTACGCCAGACCTCACACGTTTTAACTACGGTGGCTCCCAAACAACCCACCAATTCAGCCGTTTGGGATATCCAGGCACCCGCACCCGCACCCGGAGCTCCTATTATCGGTCCTTTCTCGAAGTCCGATAAATCTTTCTGTTTACCCATCACACTCCGAATTTTACTACCTACTTCTCCACTCTCACCCATATATGCTACGTCGGTCCACTAATCGTGCCTTCTCGGAAATCACGTGATCAACGGGCCGCATCGAATTTTGATAGCGGTGGTCATGATTCAGTGATCACTCGGTGTATATTGGCGTTTATTATGAGAATGTCGTTTCATAAAGGTTCGCAATTTTTGGCCTGTGTGTGTACATATGAAGTACGTTTGAAATTTTATTCTAAATTGGCGTTTCTTATAATTTAAACTTTCAAACTACCTGAAACGTCATGCACTCGAATAAATTTCTTCGTTCTATACACAGGATGAGAAATTATTAAAATTCTTTCCGCTGACGTTGAGGGGTTCCTGGCTTCATTTCCGGCATCTGGCATAGATGTTGCGTGCAGTTCTGTCTGGTCTTCAGCACGCTACTTCTATGGAAACAGATACAGTCATGCATCCGCTAAAATATTCTGCTTTATTCGTTTCTTACGTACGTAGTCATATTTTTCGAGTCCTTTGATATTGAAGCGGGGCCTTCGTCTCTCAAGACACCAATGAAATTCAGGTATCGAAAGAAATGGTTGTGTCGTCATATGCTCCTCATTCATGAAAAATATAAAAAAATAGAGTTAAAGAAAATATTAAGTTCTGCCAGATTTTTCATCGCATCATCGAATAGCCTTAGAACTATTCTGCTAAAAAAATTGTGTTATTTGACTATATTATTGGAAGTTTGTGTAAAATGAATAATACGTTTAGTAATCGGACTGATACTTTCAAAAACTATAGTCTTTATACAGCAGAAGTGCTTTAGAATTCTTACCTTCCTCTTACCCCTCAAAAAGTTACGCACCTTAAATTAAATTTTGAACCTTGATCATTAATACATTTCTCAGCTACCTTTCTTAATCACATCAAGGTAAGTAACGTTAAGGAAAGCAAAACTAATGTACTATATTATGGTTATGTTATTTCGACTTCATACAGTGTTCTCATGAAAAAAAAAGTTTAGTGTAATTAAAGTCACTTGTTTGAGATTTCTGTTTTAAAAATTCAGTTGTGAAAATGCTTTCTATACTTACCTCTCAAATGAAAAGTGCGCTGTCCTGTTTTTAAATAATGACTAAGCAATCAAAATGCTTTCTATACGTCCTGCTCAAGTGAAAAGTGGACTTTCCTGTACCTAAGTAATGACTAAGCAATCAAAATGCTTTCTGTACATCCTGCTCAAATGGAAAGTGGACACTTGTATTTAAGGAGTGACTAAGCGATCAAAATACATTCTATACGTGGTGTTCAAATGAAAAGTGAGCTTTCCTGTATTTAAGGGATGACTAAGCAACCGAAATGTTTTCTATACATCTCGCTCAAATGAAAAGTGGACTTTTGTAGGAGTATTTAAGGGATGACTAAGTAATCAAAATGTTTCTATACATGTTGCTGAAATGAAAAGCGTACTCTCTTGTATTTAAGGAATAACTAAGTGATCAAAATGCTTTCTACACCTAGTGGCCACTTTATTATGACCACCCCCTCAGTACTTCGTTGGGCCACCTTTTGCCTTTAATACTGCGTCGATTCTTCGTGGCATAGACTCCACGAGATGTTGATAGGTGGTTTGTGGATTCTGAGACTATTCTTGATGAATAGCACTTTCCAGGAGTGTGAGATTGCAGGGTTGTGAATCCAGCTGTCTGATGGCTCGTTCAACTTCATCCCACAAATTCTTAATGGGGTTGAGACCTGGAGATTGTAGGGGCCACCTAAGCAAAGTAAACTCACCAGCATGTTCCTGAAACCAATCCTGTGCAATACGAGCACTATGGCAGGACGCATTATCCTGTTGAAAGTAGCCATCGCCATTGGGATAAACCATCCACATGGCAGGACGCACTTGGTCCGCAACGATGTTTAGATATAATGTGCCAATCAGACGTTGATCAACACGAATTAAAGCGCTCAAAGCATGCCAGGAAAACATTCCTCAAACCATAACGTTGCCTCCACCAGCTTGAAGGGTCGTAGCAATGCTTTTGGGGTCCATGTTTTCGTGCTGTTTTCGCCAAATTCTCACTAGGCCATCGGCATGGTGCAACTGAATCCGTGATTCATCGAACCACATAATTTGCTTCCAATTATCGACTGTCCAATCCTTGTGCTCCTGTGCGAACTGGAGACGTTTTCTCTTGTTAACTACAGACAGCAAAGGTGTTCGAACAGGCATTCGGCTGCCATATCCTATTCGTTGAAGTGTACGGCAAACAGTGCGCGCAGAGATCATTTGAGGGGATCCTTGATTAGGATGATCTGTAATTTGCTGTACTGTTGCCCTTCTGTTGTCTGTTACCGATCTGGACAATCTCCGTTCCGCCCGAGCAGTCACTAGTCGATGACAACCACACGTTGCACGTAGAGACCCAGTTTTTTGACTGACAGTCAAGTCTTTAAACACTTTAACAACAGCTGCTCTGGAACATTTCACGAATGCGGCGTTTCGGTGATACTCGCTCCATGGCTCCGAGCTCCTAGAATCAAACAAGTCCGTCAAATCGCATTTTTTACTCATCTCGTCACCCAAAAATCACTACTACACTGCTGGACAATTGCTAAGGACGGATCATAAACAGCCATATAGCGCATAAAAACGTAAGTGTGGTTGGATGCCAAGTGAAACAAAATAATGTCAGAATGCCAGGACATTACAAGAAAGACAATTTATTGTGCTCTGAAATCCAGGAGGCTTTGGAACGTGTTCAAGGGACAAACAGGCCATTTTGTGCAGAATACGTAAACATGAAAAAAATGCAATTACCGTCCGCAGGCGTTCCGGCGTAAGATGTCAATACGGGATATGGCCACCATGGAGGGCGATGCGAGATTCCACACGTCGTGTCATGCTTTGCACAACATTATCAAGCAGCTGTTGGGGTAATTTATCCCATTTCTCTGTCAGTGCACGGATGAGGGTGTCCTTGTTTATTGGAGGGCATTGGCGACCAGCAAGACTCCTCCCCAAAGCATCCCACACATTTTCAATGGGATTCAGATCTGGAGAACGTGCTGGCCATACGAGGCGTTGAATATCCTCGCTCTCAAGACACTCCTGGACAGCGACTTTTCGATGACATGTTGCGTTGTCGTCCATGAAAATGAATCTATCACCGACAGCACCACGGAACATGCGAACATGAGGTAGCAGAACATCATTAATGTATCGTTGACTAGTCATAGTCCCAGTTGGAAGCACATAGAGGGACGTACGGCCATTGATCATGATGCCAGTTCATACCATGACACTACATGTCGGATATCGGTCCCTTTCCTGTATGTTTGCTGGACAATATGCAGTACCACTATCACGCCAAATCAGTTGTCGTCGACAATCAGACGATAGACTGTATCTACTCTCATCTGAGAAGAGGACAGCAGACCAGTCGTTATCAGTCCAATTGCGATGTTGATGGCACCATTGCAAACGGGCGGTACGGTGACGTCTGGACAATGGGATGCACACAACAGGACGGCGGGCATATAGTCCTCCTTCATGCAAACGTCTGGCGACAGCTTTTCGGGAGATCCGCTTGCCAGTAGCAGCCATAAACTGATTTGCTACCTCACTAGCCGTGCTGTGCCGGTGTCTTTTTGTTGATAGCACTATATACCGATCTTTTGCAGGTGTTGTACTGCGAACACGACCTCCCCCGTGACGTTTGCTACACTCTCCATTTGTTTGAAATGATTTCCAAAGCCTTGAAACAACACTGTGGCTGACGTCGAACTCCCTGGCAACATCTGTTATTTTTCGCCCTTCTTCAATCTTGCCAATAATACGGCCACGCGTAAAATCATCTAGGTGATGTCGGGAAGACATACTGAAAATTGCAAGTTTGTCAATTGATTCTTTCCCTTTCAACTTTGCGTTTGAACAACAACGGTCAATACGCGTCAAATCCTTTATATCTCTTATCAGCGCTATGACGTCACGAACAAGTTCGGCAATCCAAAATTTGCATACGCACAACACGTCTTACTGTATCCCGCACTTATGCTAATTTCCCCATTTTCCTGTCTTCCATTTTATGGTTGCTATCGTTGCTATTGTCATCCGTCCTTAGCAATTGTCCGGCAGTGTACTACTGTCGCAAGCACTAAGCTTTCCCTTTTTATACTAGGCTCGCTCTCTGGCGGCAACAGCGCGCAGCCATAGCTCATTTGCTTAAAACTGTCAGGTGGTCATAATAAAGTGGCCATTCAGTGTATATGTCCTGCTCAAGTGAAAAGTGGGCTCTCCTGTATCTAAGTAACGAATACGCACAACCGTATTAAGGGTGCACGCAAAAATCTTCCAGCAATCAGCGGTGCATGTAGACATAGAAGCTGGTGGATCAGATGGGTGAAAGGAAACTGGCCGCTGGGGAAAAGAAACTGGCCGCATGTTTGCCCGCTGTGATTGCCCATTTCTGATATGGTCCAGTAGGTTTAAAACTTTCTGATGGAGACTTAGGAAATCGCAGAGGGCTCAACACTCTTGTGCTTCAGAACTTATCTGTACGTCCTCGAAAATTTGGTTTTTGAAACTCCATTGATGTAAAAAAATTTCCCCCTTTCTGGTAATTCTTTCAACTGCTCCTGTGTGGCAAAAATTTCATTTTGACGTGCATGATTCTCGACTATGGTTTTGGACTTTGTCAATTATTACTATTTACGGATGTATCATACGAACGTTCCCGCATTCTACTTTAGAAGAACTAAAAATTACTTCTACACAGCAGTACCATCAGGAAAATACATCTAAGAACAGCACACGGAAGTTCTGCTTTTCTTTCCAGAAAAAGGAAAAAAATCTAAGAAAATGCCGAATTATTAAGGTACTTCTTTTGAATTCCTTCCGACACATAAAAGAGGTTTTGAAAGAGCATTTTAGGTACGTGGAAAATCACCTAAAGATAAAATGCATTTACATCTCCTAGCTAGAAAACTGTGCATGATGAAAAATGTGCGATGTGTGCATTTTTTATCATAGTGAATGTACCCATTGTGAAAAGAATTGTTAAACGAAATATATACTACCGATAAAATAATTGTCAGCAGAAACACCAACTTACCCCACTATCGAAAGAAATTAGCGTCATTAATTCTCACAAACTGTAAGCAAAATGTTCTTCATAGCAGAAGATATCCGAAAAAGGAAAATGTTTTCAGATTGAACTTTTTGAAGCACAGGTATGGAAGTAAACGGAATGTGACTTCAACCCTTCCGAATGTTGTTTGAAGAAGAAAACGAGCTTGATATTCTCCATAGTGAATAGTATCTTACGAAAAAGGATAGTTAGAACTAGAGATACTCTTCCAAGTAGAAGCATGTATTGACACCGTTTAGTGGCAGAGCTCTGCGTTATCAAGAAGACAATCTAAAACAATATAATTTCCTTTGTCTGAACGTCAGTACCGCTGCTGTGGCACAGCGGAAAGTCGTCACCATAGCAACAACAGAGAAAGAAATATCTATGACGTCACCCTTACCTTTTCATGTTTTCGTGCAGACAACGTCATCACCTACACGCGCAGAATGCACGCGTGTACCACTTTGTTTTTTTGTCACAGTAACGAAGACCGATTTTTCACAGCTGCAGGTGTGACGCCATTCCGTGCAAATCATTCTGACATGACATCAGAGATGCGTTACGTCACACGGTAAACTCTTTAGTAACAGGAAAACGTTACGTCAGGAATTTTGGTTCTACTTTATCGTTCATAAACGACATACAGAATTTTTCATTTAGAATCTTATCGTATGAAAGTTAATTTTAAAATTCCCCTTGCGAACCTAAAATGATTATTTTATATTTTCAAATCAGTTTCTTCTCTCATTTAAGTCTAAAAATTGAGAATTCCAATACAGTTAGTAACAGTGTGTTATTATTTCATACGTATGTTGAAGAAATATGATTAGTAAACTTTTCTTTTATCTTAAACCAGGAAATTCTTAGAATATAACTAATTTTTTTTTCGCAGAATATAACTAGGTATTCTTTCATTTATATTTGTAAAAGAAATGAAAAAGTAAAAAAAAAAGGAAAGGAAATAATACTTATTGTGCTTCTGTGCATGAACTACCGTAACATTTTCATTTATAACTGATCAATTCTAAGTTTCCGAAAATGCTTTTACTGTTTTAACACTTTTTTTGCCATCTGGCCACAGCAGGAGTAAGTGAACGTAATTGTTTGCCATCTGCATGAATTTTATTTTTACAATAAATGAAACAATGCAGTTTAGGGCCACTATGTATTTTTTACGGGTTTTGAAGGACGGGAACCACTGTGCTTGCTTTCTAACGATTTTTTTTTTGATTGGAGGTTTAACGACCACCGTGAGCAACTCAATGGGCTATAAGCAGTCGCCCGTCCCTAATTTAGGGTCACTGGTTCCAGGGAAGGGAGAGAGCCAATGCCGTAAGACAAACACAACATCCATGCCTCACCGGGATTCGGACCCGGACCCCTTCGGACGAATGATCAGAGGCCAACGCCTTAGACCACTGCGCCACCGGGGCGGCGTTTTCGAAATTGCATAAGCTGTCTATAGAAATATCTGATATGCGTCGCACGAACACTGGAATATGCGAGCGTTTACCTGTTTAAATTGTCGAATCTCTGCTTCAACAAATAAAACTTTTGAGTATTGTTGTAATGTTCATGAAGCATACTTTATCATTTGAACATCATAAACAAAAATAATACCTGGTTATTAAAAAGTTATTCATCTTATTTTCCATCGTCATTATTGACAGATTTTCGCCTAGTATACCCAATAAACAAAGGGCTACACGCCAAATATCCGTGATTCATATCACAAATACCTTAGCGACCTTTGCAGCTAAAACGATGGGTTGCTTTTCTTAGACAAATTTACCTATCGCTCAGCATTTTCTGAATGGATATTATTACATGCTGGGGCCGTATAAAAAAATATTGATACCACACACGGTTTGTAACTGCCATGACATAATTCTAGTTCATTCTCATATTCTTTCTAATGAGAAAAATATGTCTACTACCAACGACTGAGGAAATGCACCAGAGTAACAGCGTTTATTAAACACCTGGTGCCGCCCCGGTGGCGCAGTGGTCTAAGCGATGGCCTCTGATCATTCGTCCGAACGGGGTCCGGGTTCGAATCCCGGTGAGGCATGGATGTTGTATTTGTCTTACGGCACCGGTTCTCTCCCTTCCCTGGAACCAGTGACCCTAAATTAGAGACGGGAGACTACTTATAGCCCATTGAGTTGCTCACGGTGGTCGTTAAACCTCCAAACAAACAAACAAACAAAAAAAGCACACCTGGTGTACACGCCAAGCTGGTTCACTGGCGTTGCTGTCACGTGCTATGAGACGCGTCCACTCGTAGAGAGAGGGGTGGCCAGAATGATTTGGTCCATGATTCTACCTGCGTTTCGGTATTCTACTGTACGTTACAATTCGTCATAGCCAATAAATATTTTATAAAATGTCAGCTAATTTTTTTTTTTTTGAAGTTTTACCCCAATTTCATTCCGGAGATACACTGTCACAAATACGTTGTGGGAATTCACTGAACATAAGGTGCAGCAAAGTTGCCTGTAGGTCTTGCCCTAAATTCTATAGTTCCTCTAGGTTGTCAAAGTTGCCTTAGGCTCTTATTTTCACGAATCCAGGTCATTTATGCTTTTAGTAACTAAACTTACTTTAGTTTTTTGATAGATTTTCAGTTGTCACTAACACCGTCCTTTTTTTGTTTGTTTTTTCACACAAATGCCAGTTTCGGGGTTTTCCGTTTTTAAACAGAAATTTCCTGAGTTTCCAAATACATAGATTTTGTCCACCCCAGTCTTCTGTCATCCTAAATATACCAATCGCATTGCCAGACATTTTCCTAACTCAAATAATGAAGGAACACTTCCACTTGCCAGCAGTAGGGATCAAGCTCAATTTTTGTTTTCGCCAGAGACAAGAGCTCCTGCTTATATTAGTAATAGGGAGGCTGTTCACACATTTTTGGAACGATGTTCCAGCAATATAATTGCTATTTAAAATAAAATTATTTCTTAAATGTTTTATCTGATTGCCCTTTCACTGGAACGAACATAATATACAGGGTGATTGTAAACCCCTTCAACAAAACAGACAGTGTACAGGGTGATTGTAAACCCCTTCAACAAAACAGACAGTGTACAGGGTGATTGTAAACCCCTTCAACAAAACAGACAGTGTACAGGGTGATTGTAAACCCCTTCAACAAAACAGACAGTGTACAGGGTGATTGTAAACCCCTTCAACAAAACAGACAGTGTACAGGGTGATTGTAAACCCCTTCAACAAAACAGACAGTGTACAGGGTGATTGTAAACCCCTTCAACAAAACAGACAGTATACAGGGTGATTGTAAACCCCTTCAACAAAACAGACAGTATACAGGGTGATTGTAAACCCCTTCAACAAAACAGACAGTATACAGGGTGATTGTAAACCCCTTCAACAAAACAGACAGTATACAGGGTGATTGCAAACCCCTTCAACAAAACAGACAGTATACAGGGTGATTGTAAACCCCTTCAACAAAACAGACAGTATACAGGGTGATTGTAAACCCCTTCAACAAAACAGACAGTATACAGGGTGATTGCAAACCCCTTCAACAAAACAGACAGTATACAGGGTGATTGTAAACCCCTTCAACAAAACAGACAGTATACAGGGTGATTGCAAACCCCTTCAACAAAACAGACAGTATACAGGGTGATTGCAAACCCCTTCAACAAAACAGACAGTATACAGGGTGATTGTAAACCCCTTCAACAAAACAGACAGTATACAGGGTGATTGTAAACCCCTTCAACCAAAACACATCAAAAAGAAAAATATTTGCAATGGAACCTTGGGCCGCATTCCACTCCTAGTGTCAGAAAATAGTAAAGTTACACATCCACGTTGAGCCTTCAACAGTGAAAACAAAGAGACATACCTAATTTATGAGTTGCACAATTCCAATCACATCCGAGAAAGACTCAAATGAGCTGATCAAACTGGCGTCCAAGGGCGTCGTTGCACATCCCACATCGGCGAATGAAGGACTGTCGCACTCACTCGTAGACCCCCGGTGTGATGTTTATCTTGTACGCAGCAACAGCTATTCGCGCAACGAGATCTTCCAGGGTGTCCATAGCTATCTCATACACCAATGTTTTCACGTGCACGCGGAAGAAGAAGCCCAGTGGATTAAGGTACGGGAAGGGTGGAGGCCAAGTCACAGGTGCACCGCGTCCAATCCACCGCCCGGGATATATCGGATTTGGGAAGTATCTGACCTCGGTGGCAAAGGGTGCTGGGGCTCCATCATGTATAAACCACATGTCCCTCCGTGTGGTGAGCGGAACATCCTGCAACAGACCGGGAAGCACTTGCTCCAGGAACACACAATACGCTGCGCCGGTCAGACGTATACGTCAATTCTCATGTGATGTTTGCACGGTAATATCGCTGAACGGGTTCGGCATCGTTTTTAAATGTTTGTTTCTCATCGTCTACGCACGTGTTCAGCGCACCTGATTTGCATCTTGTGCTTCTCATGCACTGGTTGGAACTCCGTGTGCCCGCTAGACGTTTTTCCAGCGTGCTCTTTTCTGGCACTAGGAGTGCAATGCGGTACTACATTGGTGTGCAAAAACTAAGGACGAAGAGGAGAAATTAGCATAACAGCGGAACCAACAGGCAGAACGGACCGAAAGACCACTCAGGAGATAGACTAGGGTCCGGTACGGTTGGGCATGCGCATATATGCAGCATGACGTTGGGGGGGAGTGTCGGAAAGGTATAAAGCACACCGGCGGTGTGCCCTCAGCAATTCAGTGAAAGCTATTGCACGGTGTACGTCGGTTTGAACGACGTCGAGTTGCTGCCACCGCGTGATATGGCCAACAAGCAATCCAGTAGACGACTTTACCCGAGGTCGCGTCATTGTGAAGTTCGAAGAAGCATCGTTTCACGAGCTTGGAGAGCATCCGAGAGTTTAGCAGTGGTCATCCACGAGCAACAACGGCGGCGTACGACCGGTGTATTGTCCTACAGGCTAGAAGAGACAGACGGCAGACAGCGGGAAAACGCAAGGCACATGCAACAGACAACTGGACGTCCGTTATCACGTTTTACCGTGGCCAGGAGGCTACACAAAGGTGGTCTATTTGCACGACGACCAGTACGGTGTGTGCCATTAACGCCTGTTCATCGGAGACGGCGGTTTCTGTGGTGCCAGGAACACAAAAACTGGACACATCAGCAATGGGGTCGAGTTCTCTTTACGGATGAGAGCCGATTTAGTCTGACGAGTGATTCTGGACGTATACACATCTGGAGAGAGCAGGGAAGACGCAATCACACCTCCAACATCATCGAAAGGGACCACTTTGAAGATGGCGGAGTTCTCGTTTGGGGCGGTATCATGCTTGGTAGCCGTACTGACCTCCACATCTTCCAAGGAGATTCAGTCACTGGTGTCCGCTATTGTACCGAGGTTCTCCTGCCTCACGTGCGTCTATTTAGAGGTGACGTGGGTCCTGAGTTCCTCTTCATGGACGACAACGCTACACCTCATCGTACAGTGGCTGTCGCAGAGCTGTTGGAGAATGAAGATATCGAACGCATGGATTGGCCCGCAAGGTCCCCGGGCCTAAATCCAATCGAACACGTGTTGGACCTTTTCTGGGAGACTCTTGGTAGCCCGTCACCAGCCGCCAGCAACGATTCCGCAGCTGCGATTGGCTCTACAAGAGGAATAGGCCGCGATGCCTTAACAGCTTCTTGACAACCTCGTCCTCAGCGTGAACAGACATTGTAAATACTGCAATGCAGTCAGGGGTGATCATATCCCCTACTAAAGACTGGATTTTTCTTGGCAGCCGCCTGTCACATGGACACATGGACGTTTCTGTCTTCTGTCTAGTTGTGCTCGAAGCTACCTTTTCAATAAAGTGTCTTTGTATCATTTGGATTCCTTGTTTGGACGGATTTGCTCACTTGTCCCTCATTCTTACATCTTGAGGATCTTATGGTATGATTTGAGTCATTGTGGATCACTTCTGCACAACGTTACATTCGAAAAACCGCCTCGTCCTTAATTTTTGCACGCCATTGTAGGTTCCATTTCAAATATTGTTCGTCTTGATGTGTAGCCCTCTTGTTTTGTTAATGGAGTTTACAATCACCCTGTAGATTTCAAACGTAGCACAGCATTTCTTAAAATTGGTAGTGATATTTCATTCCACTCCTCTTTTACTGCATTCCATAGCCCAATCATTGTTTTAAGTCTGCGTTTAGAAAGCTCTCTTTTTAGTAGTCCGAAGGCACAATAGTCTATTGGTGACACACCAGAAGACTTTAAAGGAATACGAGCAAAATGTGTAGTCTTTGAAGGCTCTGTGGATAAAAGAATGGACTTTCCTGTTTAAATAAAGGAGTTTAAAACATTATTTTGGTCAAATGTAGAAATGTAGAATTTATTTTAACCTCTTTTTTTTTTTTTTTTTTTTTCTTAACTTTAATTTCCCATTGTCCGAGAAATCCGCCGTAATCATAAATCCTTTACGGAAACTTTCTTTGGATTCTTGTAACCAAGTGTGTAAGTCTTTTTCTATATTTCTGCGGCAGTATATCGATATGTTTATCGATATGTTTGTTTATCTATACTTCTGCGGCAGTATATCGATATGTTTTTTGTTACAGTCGTTTAGGCAGATCCATGCTTCATCAAAGTTACAATGAATTTCCATCTGTCTCTGGCTAAGTGATTTTCATAAAGATGTCTACACCGTGTTCTGCGCTCAGCCACGTGCCTTGGCAAAAGGTGATGAATATTGATTTTTTACGCTTTCCAACCGTAGGTTGAAGATGCGTATATGCTCCAGCTTTGTTCGTCTGTCTGTCCGTCGGGACGATACCTTGCGTAAAAATGGTTCGATTTCGATGAAATTTTAGTATGTGGTAGAGAACCACCTGGGGATGAACCTTATTGAAAATGGACGAAATGTGGTCAAAGGTCAGGACATAGGAGCGGGATCCATTCCATTGCCTTATGCGTCATAACTTGACTAAATATGATATTATTTCGATGAAATATAATGTTGTATGTGATAAGGGACCACCTCGGGACGAACCCTATTGAAAATGGGGGAAATAGGGGATCAAAGATCAGGACACAATAGCGGGATCCATTCCATTGTCCTTATGCGTCATAACTTACGTAAAAATGCTTCGATATCGACAAAACTTTATCATGTTGTTCCGGAGGTATACTGAACCGGTTCTGTTTAATATCATCGAAATGGGGTCAAAGGTCAGGGCACAGTAGCGAGATTTATTCCACAGCCATTTTCCTCATGACTTGAGTAATAGCTTGAGTAATGATTTCTGGTATGTTGGAAAGCGTATCAAAATCAATGCGTTGCATGATTTTACTAACTTGTTCATTTTTCTTTCAGATTCAAATCTTTGTTTCCTTGTTTACAGTTGATACAGAAATTTTTAACGACTTAGCGATTGCACTTTGGGTCGGTGGATTTTTTCTTTTAAACCAGATACCATACTTTTGAAATAGTCGTAAAAGTACGTACCTTGTTTCGATATTCGTTTTGGTGTCCTTTTTCCTGTTATAAGCGAAGCTTGACGAATTTCCCCTCTATTATTAATAATATTGCTTATTTTACATTGAGAAATGATAATTCCATGATTTTCACAGCGTTTTTTATGCGCTTTCCAACCGTAGATTGAAGAAGCGTATATGTTCCAGCTTTGACCTTCTGTCTGCCTGTCTGTTCGTCCGCACGATAACTCGCGTAAAAATTATTCGATCTGGATAAAATTTTAGTATGTGGTGTGAGACAACTTGGGAAGGAACCCTATTGAAAATGGGCGAAATGGGGTAGAAGGTCATGACCTAGAAGCGGGATCCATTTCATCGCCCTTATGCGTCCTAACTTACGTAACAATGCTTCGATTGCGACAGAACTTCCTCATGTTATTCCAGATATGTACTGAATCGGTTCTGCTTAATATCATCGAAATGGGGTCAAAGGTCGGGGCACAGTAGAGAGATTTATTCCACAGCCATTATCCTGATAACTTGACTAAAAATGCTTCCATTACGACAAAACCTTAATATGCTGTTTCGGAGATATACTGAACCAATTATGTTTAATATCATCGAAATGGGGTCAAAGGTCAGGGCACAGGAGCGAAATTTATTCCACAGCTATTATCCTCATAATTTGGGTAATGATTTCTGGTATGTTGGAAAGCGAATCAAAATCAATGCATTGCCTGATTTTACTAACTTGTTTAATTATAGAATACGAAAATTTCTCTTCGTGAAAAGCAAAACCATAACCTTCTATCCACAACTTATTTACGCGCGCCGTTTTCTGAGCAGACGATATTTCACTGCGGCAGATGTTTCGTTCGTGTTCATCTATCACGCTGTTGCCAGTTTCAATTCTTTGAACTTTTTTTTATTTTCTGTAATTTCTTATGAAAAACGTTTTCAAAATGTGTGAACATACTCTGTACTCTTACCACTAGTGCACGTTTAAGACAGAAAAGAAAAGAACTGCGTCCGCTTAATGTCGAAATGTTTTTCGCTGCGGATGCGGGTTAATCAGTCGTTTTATTTTCTGAAGGAGTTATTGTTTTTCTGAATTTGTTCAAAATTTCCTTTTTTCTATAGGAAAGCTTATATCACAAATTTATTTTTTCCATCATGAGTTTTGTAAGCAATAGAATGTTTTGGAACTCGAGATTTTTTTTTTTATACTGGCAGGCAGGGGCGTCGTCTGGGGACCGCGGATGGAGGCTCAGCGTCTCCTGAAAACTTTTATGCCTTCCCTAGGAAAGACTCTTTGTCTTTAATAATAATTAGCACATGCCATATTTAGAAAAAAAGAAATTTCAGTGTCACATTTAAAAACTGACCATCGTTGGACAACTGAAATACTAGACCGGATACCAAAGGACAAAAAGGATGTGAAAAAATGGGGTATTGTGCCATCTGACAGAGAGAAAAGCCTGTAAATCAGCTGATTCAAGAACATGTCCATACACAAGCTTGTTTAAGATACAACTATACAATTCGCAGATCAGTTTGTGCCTTTATAAACTGTTGCAATCTTACACGGTTATGCCAGTCCCTTCAGCATGGAACAGAGAGTTTGCCAAAGGATGCATTCTCTCACCCATTTTTTTTCATATTTATGGAGAATGGATAATCAGAAAGCGACGGAAAACTGGCATGGTGGGCCGTCAATAGGCGGTAGGAAAATATCAAATCTACGTACGCTATGCGGATGACTCCACTATAATCGCTGGTTCAGAGGAGGAGATGGTGAAATTTCTCAAACGCATCGAAGATTACAGCGCCGAAGCTGGTCTCAAACTAAATAGAGCCAAATGCTGCCTTATGGTAGTTGACAAGGCCGGAGTGCTTCCTCAAAACTTCAAACAGATATCCGATATTGCCCTCAAATCAGAAGTCATTTATCTGGGGGAGGGGTCGTATAACCAACAACAACAATTGTGCGAAGGCGAGATCAAAAGGAGGATCGGAATGGCCAAATCTGTCCTGGAAGGGCTTACAAAAATCCGGAAAGATCGCCATATCAGCAAAACCACCAAGCTGAGGATGGTCAGGGCCCTCGTGTTCCCCATCGCGACTTACGGTTCTGAAACATGGACCTTAACGGCAGCATGTCTCAGAAAAATTGAAGCGTTTGAAATGATCTGCTACAGATGCACTGTGACGTACCTGCCAGCAGGACGCACACGACATAAAGGCAGATAGGAATCAGAATAAAACGTCCGCGTAGCTCAATTGGTAGAGCAACTTATTCCGGAATGAGGGGACCCGGGTTCGAATCCCGGCGTAGACCAAAAATGACGGAGAAATTTACTTCGTTATAATGGCGCCCGAACTATCCGGATGACCCGGCCGTTCAAAATCTCGCAATAGTGTGATGTTATTTCCACACCGCGAGACAGGAAAAATCAGAGAATTCCTTCTCCGGCGCTTCGAAAAATAAAAAATGTGTGATGTTGCATTCCACACAGCAGATTGACTGGGAGTTCTCAAGTGCACGTTCTACAGTGGATGGCTGCCTGCAACGATTCATGGTCACGGCTGACCCGTGGGCCATGCCCCCGGCCCTTTTTTTTGGGGGGAGATGTGACGTACCTGCCAGCAGGACGCACACGACATAAAGGCAGATAGGCATCAGAATAAAACGTCCGCGTAGCTCAATTGGTAGAGCAACTTATTCCGGAATGAGGGGACCCGGGTTCGAATCCCGGCGTAGACCAGAAATGACGGAGAAATTTACTTCGTTATAGCACGCTGAGAATATCATGGGTTGTGCATAGTAATAATGCATCAATCTTGAGAGCGCTCGGCGTAGACACACACAAGCAATTTCTTCCGACAATCCAACGACATATATCAACCTTCTTTGACCACGCTATCCGGCGAGACTGTTTAGAAAAACTTTGCATTCAGAGGAAAGTCGACGAAAAAAGAACGAGAGGTCGTTCGCTAGACAGTTTCATCGATCAAATAAAAGCTTTAACAAATCCATCAGTTGCAGAACTCATGAGAACTGCGATGAATTGACAGGAATGGCGAACCTTGACTGCCGACAGGATGTGAATTGGGTCACGATGCTCGAACCGTGCAACGAAAAGAGAGATGTCAGTCTCTTCCCCGTAGTTTTTACGATTACTCATTGTTGAAACGCTTTGCATTCAGTGAGATATGCTGGAAAAGTTTTGAGGCAAATAAACATCGATGTTAAACTTCAAAAATGCCAATCAAAAGAGCGCAGACTTTGAAAAGCAAGTCAAAAACTTCAAACTGTGTCACACAACGCAATGGGAAACCGTTACATGCAATCGATATAACTGTACCTAGTCATGGCGGGAAAAAAGCTTAATCTACGTGTCTCAAAAGTTTAGACACAACAGGGACGTGATTATATTTTATGTCTACAGCACTTGTGATGTTGAGATAGAATAAAATAGCGACGCTTATTCACAATTAAATATTTATTTTCACATCTATTATAGTTTGGCAGAGCGTTTGGCTCGGCATCATCAGGACAAATGGAGCGTAAACATTCAAATCGTTGTGACATTATCAGTGTTCTGACCATCACGGATTTTGATTAATTGTTTCCACGCGTTTTAAAGAAAGGGAATAGTCACGAAAATAACCATACATTTTTGTTTGAAAACGCTACGCTTATTGATAAGCCTAATTCGACTATCAAGCTTAACATGTTAGCTATCCACGTACACCGCAACTCTTCACGGCTTGTCAACGACATTGCATCTACTCCATTTTTTTCAAGCGCGTGAAGACAACTCACCAAAATCCGTGACCGCCAGAACTCTGATGTCACAATGATTTGAATGTTTACGCTTCATTCGTCCTGAAGATGCCGAGCCAAACGCTATCCGAAACTATAGTGGATGTGGAAATACATTTTTAATTGTAAATAAAGGTTGTTATTTTATTCAACAACAGAAACATGATGCAAAACTTACGATTATTAGATATATAAATTTGTAGACCCCTGTATCAGCTCAAAAATGCATTACTCCGTTGAATTAATTACATTCTGTAAAGTTTCCGATTAATACAGCTTTCAGTAAGTATTAGGTGTACAAATAAGTTTTAAAGCGTTTTAAGACAATGCAACATACAATTTGAGAGAAAACAACAATACCTTTACGAATCTAAACATGCGCCGTCATTATCTATCACCTTCCGCCATCTGTCGCCCCGCTGACGGATTCCAGCCATGAAGAATACTTCATCGTGTGACGCAATGAAGTCGTCAACCCATTTTTGCACTTCGTCATATGTCCGAAACCGTACAGCAGACAAACCATGTTGCATCGATCGGAACAAATGATAGTCTGAAGGCGCTATGTCGGGATTATACGCTGGGTGCTCCAAAACTTCCCAGCCAAGCGTCAATAACGTTTCCTTGGCCGATTTCCTGACATGCGGCCTAACGTTGTCATGCTGTAATTATACGGGACGCAATCCTTTGCCTGTAAATGGACGTTTCCGACAGATTTCCTGGTTCAATCACAGCAATTGTTGCTTGTAGCGATCATCAGTAATAGTTTGGCCCTGTTCCAATAGTTCATCATAGAGCCACACCCTTCATATCCCACCAGATGCACAGCAGAACTTTCTTGGAGTGAGTATTGCGTTTCGGTGTCGAAGTCGTTGCTTCACCGAGGTCGACCCAGTGTTTTTTACGTTTGGAATTGTCGTACCATATCCACTTTTCATCACCTGTAACGATTTTCCATAGGAAAAACTTTCTGTGCTTTTTATTCAACAGATTCAAACACTCCATGACACGCTCATCATTGTTCCTCTGGCTCAGGTCATGTGGCACCCATTTTCCTTCCTTCTGAATCTTTCCCATTGCGCGTAAATGATGGGAAATGGTTTGTTGAGTTACCCCCAGTTGCTCAACTAGTACTTTTTGAGTTTGAGACGAATCTTCGTCCAGAAATGCTTGCAGTTCCTCATGTGCAACCTCCTGCGGGATGCCGCTACGTTCTCAATCGCTAACATTAAAATCACAGTCTAAAGCAAAACTCACACGTGCTTTTCGATACAGTATTCTCCCCCAGAACAGAACAAATCGATGCACATGCTTTTGCAACACTTTTTTCTTGACGAAATTCGTAACGAATGCAATGTCGAATAAATGCAGTATCGCTTGCCATCTTTAACCAACCGATGTGCAAGTGTGTTTGTTGAACACATCAGATCAAATCATATGTAGAGGATTTTAGAAAGGGAGTGTCTGACCCCAGATCTTAAACAACACTTAAAAATAGGATGCTAGAAGATTTGGGCTAGAGTGCCCGATAGGAAAGTCATACGGAAGCGAGGTAGAAAGGGGAGGAAGACGCCTTTATTTATTACCGGGGGACCAGTACCCGGGGTCCGACGGCTTAACGTGCCCATCCGACCCATGGCGGGTATTTAGTGGTTCGAACGTTCGTACCTGCCCTGGATCGAACCTGAGGTTATCTCCATGGCAGTCATGAGCGCTGACCACTAGGCCACCCGCGGCCCTTGATTGTTGAACAAACTTCTGTGTCACATTTTATACTCTGGACCAGTTACGGTCACATGACAACATCGCAGGGGAATGTGGTATATGTAAATTAGAGGTATACGTCACACAAAAAACGCTTTAAAACTTACTTTTTGCACCTAATAGTTAATTAACTATTTGTGGTATAAAATTTTATCATATGTTACCTTCTGTCGTCCTTGAATGATTTTCTCTTGGAGTTCTTAAAAACATTTCGTCTGAATGTTTTTTTTTTCTTTTAAAATCGCCTAGGCTAGAAGAAACGAACCACAGTTTATACAGTATAAAGGGAACTTTTCTCCAGTTTCAACCAGATCGACTATAAACACTTTTTAACAACGCTTGGAAATATCAAATTTTGTTTCAATTGGTCCAACAGCTTGCGCCATTTCATCCTAAACAAAAAATAAATCCTGAAGGTACCTCTACTTTTCTTGCCATTAAGGGTGTCAAAACAGGAGGTACCCTCGGGATATACATTATATTCTTTAAACAGTATTGCTGTGCTTATTAATTTTTCTTAATAAATACCGCTATAGTACAGGGTGTCCGAAAAATAACTGTGCACTGAAAGTAACACAATGTCGCGGTTCCTACAGGAGGTGTTGGAAATGGGCCAAACCGACGTCCAGACATGTCTGCACACGCTTCTGCATGTTGGTGAAGACCTTTCTCAAGGTATGTAGTGTGATTTGTTGTATCTGGGTCGTTATTTCAGCCTGTAGGTCTTGAAGTGCATGCGGATCACCTGCGTACACCTTCCTCTTCAGTGCTCCCCACAAAGAAAAAAAAACCAAGCTGTGTCAGATCCTGTGACCGGGCAGGCAACAGTCTCCGCGAGATGATTCGATTTCTGGAGGATTCGTCGAGAAGCTGTATTGATGCTTCGGCGGTGCGAGCAGTTTGGTGTGACCACTGTCTTGCTGGAACCATTTCTCGTTGTTTTCCCATTTCGTGAGTTCAGATCTTAAAGGTTGGATAATCCGGGCACTGTACCGTTTTGAGTTAACGGTTTCACTGGAGAAAATGGGCCCAAAAAATGCACGTACGGGTCATGGCACACCAAACACAGACCTTCTGGCTGTAGAGAGGCACTTCCTGAAATTCGTGGGGATTTTCAGTATCCCACAGACGAGTGTCTTGACTGTTGATGTACCCAGACAGGTGAAACCATGCCTCATCTGTAAAAAAAGTCACGTGAAGAATATCCTCACCTTCTTCGGACAGGAACTCTTGGAAACACTTGCAGTACAGAACACGGACCTCGTGGTCTTCTTCTTTCAGCCAAGACAGACGCTTTTTACGGGTGGAAATGCAACTTCCTTTTCAGAATATCGTGGGCTGTACTCTATGGCACATTAGCTATGGCACATTATGGCACATTAGCTTGTTGTAACAGCCACCTCATGGACTTGTGTGGACCCCTCTGTATCCCCTTCGTTTTCTTCTGCCGTGAATAGCCAACCTGAACGAGGGGCATCCATAGCACTGCCAGTTCCCCAAAACTTTGCTATGAGCTGAATTATCGCATTATGAAGGGAGACGTCTGCAGCTCAAAATTTCCTAGCGAACTGTTTTTGCACTTCGTCTGTGTACTTGTCGTCATGGCGACAGACACGTTCCATCAAAAACACTCTGTTCAACAGTCAACACCATTATCCTTGTACCGAGACGAGTGATCAATCGACATGTCTGCTTCCGTCGACCAAGCGCTCGGGAATAGCCTTCGCTCAGAATCACAGCTGCGCGCGCCTCGGGGTGGAGAAGACATGAAAATTACCAGACACAGGGCACTTCCACGTGGCGGGCCACTTCTACTGTCATTCCATTCAAAACTACTGCAACTCGTACATTCACTTCACAGTCATTATTCGGAAACTCTCTATAATATTAAATGTAATATAATATTTTAACAGTGTATATACACTGAGTGGCCACTTTATTATGACAACCTGACAGTTCTAAGCAAATGAGCTATGGCTGCACGCTGTTGCCGCCAGAAGGCGAGGCTAGTATAAAAAGGGAAAGCGTAGTGCTTGCGACAGTAGTAGAAGTGATTTTTGGATGACGAGATGGGTAGAAAAGGCGATTTGACGGACTTTCAACGTGGGATGATTGTAGGAGCTTGGAGCCATAGAGCAAGTATCACCGAAACCGCCGCATTCGTGAAATGTTCCAGAGCAGCTGTTGTTAAAGTGTTTAAAGACTTGACTGTCAGTCAAAAAACTGGGTCTCTACGTGCAACGTGTGGTCGTCATCGACTAGTGACTGCTCGGGCGGAACGGAGAATGTCCAGGCTGGTAACAGACAACTGAAGGGCAACAGTGCAGCAAATTACAGACCATTTTAATCAGGGATCCCCTCAAATGATCTCTGCACGCACTGTTCGCCGCACACTGCATCGGATGGGATATGGCAGCCGAAGGCCTGTTCTGACACCTTTGCTGTCTCCAGTTAACAAGAGAAAACGTCTCCAGTTCGCACAGGAGCACAAGGAGTGGACAGACGATAATTGGTAGCAAATTAAGTGGTTCGATGAATCACGTTTTCAGTTGCACCATGCCGATGGCCGAGTGAGAATTTTTCGGTAACAGCATGAAAGCATAGACCGCAAATGCATTGCTACAACTCTTCAAGCTAGTGGAGGCAACGTTATGGTTTGGGGAATGTTTTCCTGGCATGCTTTGGGTCCTTTAATTCGTGTTGAGTAACGTCTGACTGGCACATCATATCTAAACATCGTTTCGGACCAAGTGCATCCTGTCATGTTGATGGTTTATCCCATTGGCGATGGCTACTTTCAACAAGATAATGCGTCCTGCCATAATGCTCGTATTGTACTGGATTGGTTTCAGGAACATACCGGTGAATTTACTTTGCTTAGGTGACCTCCATAATCTCCAGATCTCAACCCCTTTGAGAATCTGTGGGATGAAGTTAAACAAGCCATGAGACAGCTGGATCTACAGCCCTGCAATCTCACACTCCTGGAAAGTGCTATTCATCAAGCATAGTCTCAGATTCCACAAATCACATCTCAGCATCTCGTGGAGTCCATGCCACGAAGAATCGACGCAGGATTAAAGGCAAAAGGTTGCCCAACGAAGTACCGAAGGGGTGGTCATAATAAAGTGGCCACTCAGTGTATAAAGCAAGGTGGGAAAGTTCGAGTGTTTCAGTCCACGAACTGTTCGACCACTTTTAAACGACCTCAATCTGAAAATTGGCATGCTGATAGGTCTTGACGTCTGTAAACCTATAGAAAAGTTCGAAAATCAAAATGGCGCTGCATAACATTGTCTGCTTAAACATTTCGCGCCTTGTTCGATCACTTCTAAATTACCTAGAGATCTGAAAATTGATACGCTGATTGATATTTAGGTCCGAATACCTAGAAAATTTCGAAAATCAAATGGCGGCTGTGGAACATTGTCTGCTTTACGTAATAAAAGTCTTCGTGCCAAATGGTATGATGAAGAATCCGAGACTGTCGTATGCACGATTGAATAGTTAAAAACTTGCATTTAAAAAAATGATGATATTTATTTACAAGTTAAAATCAGCTACACTGGCAAGCACTTTCGATGCTGCTTTTGCCTGATCATCGGGCCAAAAATATGCAGTTCGTGTTGGCTCTACCTCTTCTGCCTTAGCCCGCGCAGTGGCGCAAGGTCAACATTACTCAGACTGGAGTCGTACCACACTGATTGCATCTGCACCTGATAAACATTTTTTGTTGCTTGCTGAAAGTTTGTGTACACGGTTTGCCTCCAAGTGTTGCAATGACGATTTGCCTGAAATTATCCCTCGCCCTTGGATTCTGCTGTTGAACCAGCTAAATGCTTCACCTGTTGGATCTCCATATACGTGAGTTTAATTTACATATAATTATTTGTAATATGCCATTTCCAGTTTGGCAACACCATTTGACATTCCATGATTGTATATAAAGCCTGCACCCAACCTTTCGCGCAATTGGAGGGCCGCGGATGGCCTAATTGGCAACGTTCGTGACTGCCACGGAAAGGGCCTCAGGTTCGATCCCAGGTAGATACGAACGCTCGATCCACTAAATATCCGCCGTGCGTCGAATGGGCACGTTAAGCCGTCGGAAACCTAGTACTCCCCTCCCCCCGGTAGTAAAAAAGGGCGTCTTCTACCTCGCTTCCGTGTCACTTTCCTATCGGGCACTCTAGGCCAAATCTCCTAGCTTCCTATTTCTAAGGGTTGTTTAAGACCTGGGGTCAGACACTCCTTTCCTAAAATTCTCTACATATGATCATCATTTAGCGCAATTGGGCCCGATGATGAGGCTAAAGTAGCCTCGAGAGTGCTTGCCAGTGTAGCTGATTTTAACTTGTAAATAAATATCATTTTTAAATGCAAGTTTTTAACTATTCAATCGTGCATACGACAGCCTCGGATTCTTCATCATTGTCTGCTTTAATTTTTTCGCGATTTGTTCCACCATTTCTAAATGACCGAGAGATCTCGAAAATTAGCATATCGATAGGTCTTAATGTGCGAATACCTAGAAAAGCCCGACAACTAAAAGAAAAAAATCAAAATGGCGGCTTTGGGATACTGTCTGCTTGGATTTTTCTACCACTTCTACACCTAGAAGAGTCTGGAAACTAAAAATTCAAAAGGATGGCTTAGCTTTACTGTTCAAAATGCTGAAAGGTTTATAGATAATTATGCCAGAAACGTTGAAATGCTATAACAATTCCATGAAATTTTGATTTAAAATTAAGGGGTTCCGAATCCTGCTACCGTTTTACGTCAAACCTTATGCAATGACGTCACGACCCTATTCTAAATCGTAGAATAGTTACGGATCCTAAATTACTTTTCTTTCCCTTGATTAATCTTCTCTTTCTTTAATTTTATGTTTAAAGAAATTATTTTATAGATTCATCTTTCTGAGAACGCGCATGAGTGCTGGTATAATATACTGTATGCTAAAATTAATTTGTGAAGGTACTTAACATTTTTCTAGCTACCCCTGCAATTTAGCACTAACTACCACCCTACTGGCAAGGCTTTCAATTATGTTTGAGAAGATAAAACGCACTTCATAGAATTATTGCACAAAATCCCTAAATATAAAATTTACTTTTGATGTCTATATAATCGTTTTTGTGCTAAGGGGTCTGTTGACCCCTTAGCACAACTGGGTTCTTATACAAAGCGTCAAACGGGTTATTACCCGTTTGACGCTTTGTATAAGGACCCAGTTTCTCGCGGTAACACAATATGCAATAGCAAGAGCACCAACTGGGAGAAGATACCCGTTGCCACAATAACTTAGTGACATGCTGTATGCTATCCAGAATATCCGACCTCACATAGAAACTCAAAATCAAGTCTGAACGGAAGATTCGAATTTAATAGTTGATCAAACTGCAATTAATTCCATGGACAGCTCTTATTTCTGGAGAATTTTCGTCATATAATTCGTCATATGTATACAGAATCACGAAAAGGTTTCTTCAGAATTAATGGTTTTCCGATAACACCTCTTTGAATCGGCAATTGTCAGTTGTTTATATATTAATTCTATAAGGTTTTTTACTGTGAGTCCTATTTTCAGAAAACGGCTGAACGTAAAAATATGGTTGAGGTATCATAATAAAGGTCTTACCATGTAGATGTGCCAGACGAAGGGAAAAATGAGATTGAAGCAACGGTTCGAACATTGTGGGGCGGCAAAGTTCCCATGTAAAGTCTATGGGAGAAGCGTGCAGTTGACATTCGATCGACTGCGGTTGACTCACTCGCTGTTGAAGGCGGAAGCATGGAGGGACTGAGATAATCCAAAGTCTGAAGCTTTCGCTTTTCTGAGCAAACCGTCGCGCAAAGCAACGCTAGCAGGCATTCGTATCAAAGTTCTTCTCAGCGGAACTGCGAACACTCTCGAAGACCAGATTGCGTTATGCCGTTGGACTGTGTGATGTACAGTATTTATACACTTTAATATTCATTCGATCCAGTTTATTCACGTATGTAAGACGTTTCCAATTATGTAAAGAAACATTCCGTTGATCATTGATAGTGAAAATATTTAGAATATACATGTTGAGTTGCACTATCTATATATGTAGATCTTCATTCTATAAGGTTTTTTACTGTGAGACCTATTTTGAGAGAACGGCTGAACGTAAAAATATGGTTCAGGTATCAAGTTAAAGGTCTTACCATGAAAATGTGGCAGTCAAAAAGATAACTGAGATTGGGGAAATGGTTCAGACGTGGCAGAGCGGCAAAGTTCCCATGAAAAATCTATGGGAAAAGCGTGCGGCCCATCTACATCAGGCGCTTAATTCAGTGTCGGACTTGGTGTGTGCATGGTGTTCTATGATCAGTCCCAAATTTAGTAAATACACTATCTACAAACAAGTAATTGGACACCCCCTGGAATCGACGATATCTGCGGTCCTGATACACCTCACGGCTGCCGCCGTTAAATATCGTGTGGGAAACAACAACGCAACCAGTCGCATGCAAGATGCCACGCAGTTCGGAGCTCTCTGATTTCGAGAAAGGTGTAATCGTCGGGTATCACAGAAATGGCCGATCCATGCGTGACATATCCAGCGAGTTGAAGTACACAAAATCGACAGTGGCCTACGTGATTGGCAAGTGGAAGATGAGAGGTGACTGTCGGAATGTGCCCCGACCCGGCAGACCCACGAAACTGGGAGTTAGAGACCGACGGGTGCAGGCCAGAGAAATTCGGAAGAACCGCCCCAAATCGATGGACAACAACCGCGAGGAATTTCAATCGGCATCCGGGACCATCCGTAAGGAAGCCCATCTGCTCAGTTATCATGGACGTGCTGCCGCCCACAAGCCTTTGATCACCAAATCCAATAGCGCTGCTCGGCTAACGTGGTGCAAAAAACGTCGACAGTGGACCGTTGAACAGTGGAAACAGGTTCTCTGGAGCGTCGAATCAAGGTTCATTCTCTACCGTTCGGATGGTAGGGTCTGGGTTTGGCGTCTGTCTGGAGAACGCCTCCTTGCGGAATGTATTGTGCCAACTGTGAAGTTCGGCGGCGGTTGAATTATGCTATGGGGGTATTTCTCCTGGTATGGCACTGGACCCTTGATTGCAATTACTGGTAGACTCAACGCTGAAACCTACTGCACCATTTTGGATGACCATGCGCTTCCTACGTTGTGGCAGTTTTACGGTTTAGACCCATGTTACTTTCAGGATGACAATGCCACCTGTCATGCTGCGAGGTCCACCGTGGCTTGGTATAGTGACAATGGGGCTAATCGAATGGACTGTCTTGTGCAGAGCCGGAACCTTAACCCTATCGAGCACCTCTGGGACGAGTTGGAGCGTCGACTTAAGGGGTGCTCCCACCGTCCGAAATCGGTGAAGGAACTGACCTGTCTTCTCCAAGCCGAGTGGAAGAAAATACCGCTAGCCGTCGTACAACGCCTGGTTGAGAGTATGCCCCGGAGGGTTGCAGCTGTAATCGCCGCCCGTGGAGGCTCCACCAACCATTGAAGGTGAATAAACTTCGGTTTCTTTTGCTATCATAGGTGTGCAATTACTTGTTGGTAGATAGTGTACTTTATTGCATACTTACCATTAACAGAATGTCTCTCCCGCATAAAAAAAGAGAACGTAAGAGCCTTACTGGAACGCGTGAACGATCAATGGGTCGCAACTATATATGTCTCAGACAAGAGGGAATGAAGAGTATTCGCAACGCTAATCTCATTCCAACAGCATTTACAAACACAGTTGTGACTGAAGATGAGAGTGAAAGAGTGCGCTATCCTGTTGAACTTTTGCACACGATCGAGATGAGTGGACTTCCGCCTCACATTCTACGACTGCAAAAGGGTGCAGTCTTGCTGCTCATCACGAACCTGGCCGCCCCGGTGGGGCAGTGGTCTAAGCGCTGGCTTATAACGATTCGTTCATGAAGGGTCCGGGTTCGAATCCAGATGAGGCATGCATGTTGTGTCTTATGGCACTGGCTCTCTCACTTCCCTGGAACCAGTGACCCTATAGTAGGGCAAGACGACTGCTAATAGCCCATTGAGTTGCTCACGGTGGTCTTTAAACCTTCAGTCAAAAAAAAAAAAAAAAAACACGAAGCTAAACTATTGTCTTTACTGAAGTGGTTGAACGAATTTGTCAATCAAATAAAGTTTACATTTGTTGTTTCATATGAGTTTATATTTTTCAAAAATAAAATAAAAATAAAAATTATCATCGATTCCGTCGGGTTTCTTCTAGTTTTGATATTAATCGGAGAAACATTAGCAGGAGAATTTATTTCTCTCAATTCACACATGAAAAATCCGGGAAATTCATTTTTTCTGTCGTTTCAAACATTATCGTCACATCTATTCGAAAAAAGTGGGAACAGAGTTTTTACGGACAGAATAACGTAAGGGTTTCTTCGAAATTCAGGATTTTCGGATAATACCTCGTTAAATCGGCCCTTGTCGGTTGTTATGATATTAACCGGAGAGACGTTTGTAGTAGCATCTCTGTCAATTCATGTACAAAAATCCGTGAAATTTATTTCTTCCGTCGTTTCAAAGTTTTTCGTCGTATGTATTCGGAAAAAGTGAGAACCATTTTTCCGTTAATACACGGAGAGAATCACGAAAGGATTTCTTCAAAATTCTGGATTTTCCGATAACACCTCGTTTAATTGGAAATTGTCGGTTACTATGATATTAACCGGATAAACATTATTAGCAGGAGTATTTTTGTGAACTCACGTATGAAAAATCCGTGAAAATTCATTTTGTCCGTCGGTTCAAAGTAATATTTGGATTGGGAATATGCTTTGTCAATTCCCGAAGGGAATAAAGAAAATGGCCAGTGAATTTCAGAAATCATTTTAAAGCGTACAGCAATAATTTTCCGAATTTATTTTTCACTAGCTTGTCTTTAAAGAAAATCTGCTCTTTAATTTGTAATGAAGATACAGCCTAGCAATTGTATGCGCTAAAGTCACTTCATTTGATTGTAGTCGAGAAAAAAAATGTTTTTCCACTTTCGAGTAGAATATTTCTCAACTTTCTTGAACAATGTTGTTCTGTTGAATTGTATCTTGATATTTCTGGAAACCCTTTGCTTCTGATACATCTATGGCATTTTTCAAATGTCTCACTAGATGCATTTCTCGTAAGCGAAGTGCTTTGAACATTTTCACATCTTGAAAAACGCGTTTCTTGAAACTACAAACTTGAACAAAGAGCACACCTCTGATGACTACGTAAAAGACCGGTGCCCCTTTTTCCGCCGATCGATGGCTGTAAAATGGAAGCTCGCTTTTCCTGTGCTTCACTTAAAAGCCCTTCATTAAAAATGGACATTCGGGAAATCTAAACTTCTTTTTTCTCCCTTTCTATTTGTAAACCCATGTTTCAAACAACCAGAACGCTCTTATTACATTCAGACGAGCCACGGATACAACTCCTTTTTCTTTTTTTTTTCTTCTTTTTTCTTTTTCTTTTGCGCTTCGGAGATTTAGCTGTAGATGGGCATTGATCGATGTTTACAGTCATTAAAAATTTTTAATGCTACTAAAAGGTACCTTTTCGGCTCGGATGTTTTAGATTTAGAAAAATGTTTCTCTTTATGCTTGGCCGCTCTTTCCTACTGAAATCAGATTGGCTTCAAGAACTACCGAAGAATAGAACATAGTTTTTAAATCAGTATTATTTCCCCTACTAAAATCTAGCACTCGGAGAAAAGAGGAGGTCTACGTTTTTTCTCTCACGCTTGTAAAAGTTTGAAGATAATCTTAGCTTCTTAGCGAATGCTTTCAATCGAATCTGCTTCGAAATATATACTGTGTCTTCACGCCATGAAGCAAATGCTGAAACGTGAGGCGCCGCCCCGGTGGCGCAGTGGTCTAAGGCGCTGGCCTGTGATCATTCGTCCGTAAGGGGTCCGGGTTCGAATCCCGGTCAGGCATGAATGTTGTGTTTGTCTTACGGCACTGGCTCTCTCCCTTCCCTGGAACCAGTCACCCTAAATTAGGGACGGGCGACTGCTTATAGCCCATTGAGTTGCTCACGGTGGTCGTTAAACCTCCAATCAAAAAAAAAAAAAAAAAAAAAAGAAACGTGAGGCTTAATTTCTCTGAAATGCCACAACACACACATGTACTCGTAATATCCTACAAGGACTATACAGCACTGTATTATGCAAGCTTTCATAATTAATAAACCATTTTAAATCACAGATCTGCGTTAAGGAACCTGTTGAATACAATTCACCTCGTGAAAGGTCTACACAGCGTGAAGCGTTTTTGCTGATGTTTCCCTAAACAAACTAAATCTGTATATACGAGATTCGGCATTTGGGTCTGTATTTTTTGTGGCCACTGGGTTTAATAAATTGCATGTAATTATAAGTTCTTTATTTTTGGTTGTAATGTGATTTCGTGTGATGAAACGGCATATACAGGGGTTGAACAGAATAATGTGAACACCTACGAAAAGAATGTTTTACGTGCCTATTAGGTGCTTGAATTAATTCCAGGTGTTTTTTGCCACACAAACACCTGCGTGTTGCCACAGAACGGTACAGGATAGTCTATTAAAAGTAGTGTCCGTTGGCAGCTACGACCCTTTCCCACCGTTGGGGTAACAAATGGATTCCGCGGTAGAAAAATGCAGGTTCTTTCGAGGCAAGCCATTCATCGAGCCATTTTTGAATATCCGCGACAAAAAGGAAGTGCTGCTCTGACAGGCCATGTTGCAGCGACCGGAACAAATGGAAGTCCGAGGGAGCAATGTCCGAGGTGGAGTAAGAAGTCCCAGCCAGGTGTCTCCAAAAGTTCCTTCACGGATTTGGCGACATGAGGTCTAGTGTTGTCGTGGAGAAGAATAACCTTGCCATGCTGGATCCAGTTTCCGAGATTCTGGATCATTCCCATTGGCTTTAAACATTTGCTAACCGTTGACTCATCGACCCGTAGCGTTTCAGACAACTCGTGGAGCGTCTGACATGAATCTTTGTCTAATAAGGCCTCTAATGCACCGTCATCGAACTTTTTCGGCTGCCGAGAGCGCTCTTTCTCCTTCACGTCATATTCGTTGAACCACTCTCTGCATGTTGTTTCTGATAGGGCATGTTCCCCATAGGCCTGCACTAGCAAACGATGACTTTCCGCTGCAGATTTCTTGAGATGAAAGAAGAAGAGTAATGCTTCCCGCAAATACTCTTTTTTTTTTGTACGAAACTCGACATCGTGAATGCGATACAAACTCGTGTTCTGTGCCCTCCGATCGCGTGTCACACACTGCTTCGCCCAGACTACGGATGGTGCGTGCGTGCGCAATGGATGTCACGTGTGGCCCGGGTCACAACGCACCACTGCTGCGCTCTATTGAACAACAGCGGGAATTAATTGAAACACCTAATAGTATGGTGTGGGACCACCTTTGGCATTTAAAACCTCCTGAATTCTCCTTGGAATGGACGCATACAAATACTGGATGGTGGTTAGTGGGATGTTACACCATTCTTCATGATGAAACTGCTCCAGGTCCTTGAGATATGCAGGAGGATGATAACGGGATCTTACTCTGTTTTCCAACACAGACCACAGTGGCTCGATGGTGTTTAAGTCTGGTGATTGGGGAGGGCGTGAAAGCTCGTCCTCATGTTCATCAAACCATGATTGGACATTCGGAGCTCTGTGAATTGGGGCGTTATAATCTCGATAGATGGCATCCCGTGCAGGAAACACTGCCTGAGCCACTGAATGTACTTAGTCGGCTGAAATGGGGTCATACGCCCTGCCAGTCATCTGTCCTTTCAAGGGGACCTTGCTGAAAACCACGATATGACCGCACAGAGCATGACAGAACCACAACCATGCTGCACTGTTGGGAGCAGACAGTCTGGGTTGTACCCTGCTTCTGACTGTGTAACGGAAACACGTCCTGCAATGCGGGATAGTGCAAATGCGGATTCATCCGACCACATCACACGCTTCCATGAATCGGCAGTTCATTTTGTATGTCCCTGGCACTACTGCCGTTGTGCATTCACCCGGGTCACCAGAGGTTTTCCAATAGCAGCCCTGCCATGAACATCTTGTTTATGTAGTTCCCTCCGCACTGTTTACCTTGTTACTGGGGTCTGGAGATATCGATTGAGCTCCGCTCTAGTTTTCGGCGCCGTGGTCTTTTTATTACGGGTAACAATCCTCTTTAATGCTCTGTAAGTCAGGTTTGTTTCCTGGCCGCTGTTGTGTTTCGCAGACGAGGTTTTGCTACGAACATCTGGTATGCCGTCGTCACGAAGGCACCAACAAGCCAGCCACCAACAATTAGACCTCTTCCGAAGTACGTTAGGTCGTTCATTTCGTCGTCACCTTGAAAGAAATTTTGCAACAAGACACTTTAAATACACTTAAACAGGACCTTGGGATTCTAAAGAAAGCTATTACAACCAAAACGTTGTGGATACCTTTGCGTATTGCGACGTACGCAGCTGCATTAAAAGTCATGTCTCTGAGCGTGGTGTTCACATTATTCTATCCAACCCTTCTATCTAACTATCTAAGAAGCATCAATTTGGGTTTGAGGCAGCGGCTTGGTATTATGTAGAAAAATGGCACGTTTGTATATTGTATTTTGCACAATATTGCTTCGCTCTCTCTCTCTCTCTCTCATATTTCCAGACGAGCAAAGCACCATCTTGTCGACAACACATGTGTTTCATCTGTAGCTCATTTATCCAAAGTTCCTCACCGTCATTAGCTGGTACCCATTGCAACATTCTTTCATCTATAACAATAAAATTGCCATGTCTGTCTTTCAGTCGCATACGAAAAAAACTACTGAAGGTAAAGTTTTGAGATATGGCAGAAACCTGTATTGATTCATGAGATTGTGCACGCCAGAACTCTTTTTCTTCTTGAATTTCAAATTTGCAAAATTTTAATTAATTTACTTAGTTTCTACGGCTTTCAACTATTGTTGAAAAAATTGCTAAAATTTGATCATGCGATATGCTGTACCATAAGCTCACGCAACAATAGTACTATTCACTCTTGCGCAATATTATTTCATTACGCTCTTGTACAACAATATTTCGTTGCACAAACTACGAAAACCTCACTTCAAACGTTGTAGCAGCTATTACAAAAAAAAAAAAAAACGTTTTCTCTTGGCGTAGTAACTTATATGGGTCAATTTGTCACACGCCTAAGGGGGATTTATTGTGGCGGACTAATAATGCGAACCTATGCGAGAGAACACCACCGGTAAAATAGATACATTTCTGAAGAGTTTTTCGCCCCAGTTGCCGGCGAGTTTGTTTACGTGGTAGGCCGCAGATCATCGTGTGTCACAACGCACTATAAATAGCTCAATCAGTTTCTACCATAAGATTTGAATGGGTTTTTTCCAACCATTGTTTCGAATTTGACATAACGCGAGATATTCGATATTTGATCTTGCTTTTTACTGTGTAAGACTTACAAAGTGTTGCGTGCACCCTTCCGCCATAGCTGACGGTGGGCGCTTTTACGTTTCACACCGCACCTCTCCGTGTGTCACTACGCATTAAAAATACACCACATTGACGAAAATCACAGGCAACCCCTACAAAAGCAAATGAACGGACCCGCTGCGTTGTTAAAATGCGCGGTACAGCTGCGAACGGTATAAAAACAAAACCAGCAGCTGACCGCGATCATATTCCACTGTGAGGTTGAGTACAAATGTCGTGGCGGGAGAGAACTCACTTTGAGAAAGGAAAGATTGTTGGGTGTTATATTAGTGGGTTATCCACAAGAGAAACTGAGAGGTGTTTAAACATACCCAAGTCAACTGTTTCGGATGTACTGAATAATCGAAAGACACATGACGTGCTTGAAGCAGCAAAACGTACAGGCAGAATAAAGAAAATCAATGATAGGGTACGTCGAAACCTCAGGAGAGTCGTTACAGCTAATCGACGGAATACTGCACGCACAGGACCTCAGTGTACAGGTGAGTAAAAATGCTGGAACCTCGATATGTACACGTACCATTCGCAGAGAACTTGATTCCATGTGTTACAGTGGTCGTGCGGGCAGC
Source organism: Macrothele yani (assembly GCA_039090855.1). NCBI lineage: Eukaryota > Metazoa > Arthropoda > Arachnida > Araneae > Macrothelidae > Macrothele > Macrothele yani. The sequence continues at coordinate 64,769,181 of CM077028.1, read as the reverse complement.
TCATAAGCCTTTCATCTGCACTCGGAACGCTACTCGTAGTTTAGCAAGGTGCAAAGAACATTTATCGTGGACCGTAGATTAATCGAAACGGGTCCTATGGACTGATGAATCCAGATACACGTTCCATCAGTCTGATGGCCGTGTGTGGGTATGACGGCAGCCGGGGGAACGCTATTTACAATAGTGTACTGTTCGTACGGTCAAGTGTGGAGCTGGCAGTATACTCTTGTGGGGGTGTTTTTCGTGGTATGGTCCCGGCCCATTGGTTATCGTAGACAAACCTGTTAACCAGCACGTCTACCTCGATATTCTAGGCAATTATGCCCTACCAACTCGGTGGCAATACTATGGAACCGAACCTTGTTGGTACCAGCAGAATAAAGCACCGACCCATAAAGCAAGGGCTGTTACGGCATGGTTTGACGATAATTCCGTATCGCGTGTGGACTGGCCAGCACAGAGCCCTGATTTTAATCCCATAGAACACCTATGGGAGGAATTAGAGCGTCGCACAAGAAGTTTGGAACCAAAGCCTACTACTAAGCAACAGTTAGCGGCAGCATTATGTACTGAATGGAAGCGCATACCTATCGCTGTGTTCCAAAACCTTGTCGAAAGCATGTCTCGAAGGGTCAGTGCATGCCACCGCACTAATGTATGTCAATAAATGCTATGCTGTGTTTCTCTTCTAGGGGTCCGGTGACTTTTGTCAATATAGTGTAGTTCCTCTGTTTAAAAAAATAATATTTTCTCGATACTTTTCGAGGGGAAATACACAGTCGAGTCAAATTATTGTCAGCACCTCCTACTTTTTACGTCAACAGCGCGTAGCCAAGGAAAGAAGGCAAGTGTCGTGAACTGGCTTGGAGGGTATATAAGGTGTGCTGTAGGCATGCTGAAAACACATCACTCGTTGCTATCATGGATAAAAGGAGTGATTGATCAGATTTTCAAAAAGGGGTGATTATCGGCTTTCGGGCCAAGGGTGGCAGTATTTCTGTAACAGCGCAGTTTGTGAACTGTTTGCGTCCTGCTGTGGTTAAAATGTATCATGATTGGAGAAATGGCACCATTACGAATAAGCAATGTGGAAACTGCGGAACACCACGTGTCATTAATATGAGTGGTGAACGTCTGCTGCGAAAGTACGTGAGAGCCGATCGACACGCGAGCAACTGACTGGCAGAATGAACCATGGGGCTACCGGAAGTGTATCCAAAACGAACGTTCAGCGAGGCTTGCTGCGTATGGGGTTCCGATGCAAACGGATGGTCACTGTACCTATGCCAACGAAGGTGCATCCCGCATAAAAGGCTTACATTTGCACGGCAGTATCGGAATTGGACCTCCACTGATTGACAAAGGATTGTCTTCTCCGATGAGTCACGTTTTCTGCTTCATCGAACGGATGGACGCTGGCGTATAAGGCGAGAAACATCGGAAAACAAGCACACTTCAACCATTGCTGGAAGAACACAAGCTGATGGGGCAGCGTTTTGGTCTAGGAAATGTTAACGTGGCATTCTCCGGGTACACTCATACCTGTGGAAGGCACTATGGACGGAATTCGTTATGAATCCATCCTTGCAGACCATGTACGCCCATACATACTGATTGTCTCTCCTGGAACGGATAGGATCTTCCAGCCTGACAGAACGACGTGTCACACAGCTAGAAATGTTCGAGAGTGGTTGGGAGAGCACGATGAAGGCCTCAAATTACTTTCCTGGCCCCCTAATTCCCCAGACATAAGCACAATTGATCATCTGTGGAACCATCTCGATCGGGTTGTTCGCTCTATGGATCCTCCACCACGCACCCTCCAGCATCTGTCAAATGCACTGCAGTCAGCATGGCTCCACATACCTCTGAACACCTTTCAGAACCTTACTGAGTCACTCCCATCCCGTCTAGCTGCTGTCCGAGCTGCACACGGTGGTTATTCTGGATATTAGCTGGTGGTCACAATAATGTGACTCGACCGTGTATATTTGAATGGCATGCAAGTAGAATACAAAAATTGAAACATGAGAAAAATGTGAATCTCTCGCATTTCCTTTCTTCAAAGCTTAAGGTTGCTATGACTCCGTTTGAGCATTCTGTAACCTCATCTTGACGATTTATTTAATTTATCTTAACGTAATCTAGATCCATGGAACACGTCTGACTGTCAAACTCATATTATATGTCATCGAAGCTGCTGTCATGACTGGCATTATGCAGAAGCCAAGTTTTTTCTCCGCATTCCAGTCGTCTCACCTGACCTTCCACTTCAGTTTAAACGCCAACAGTTTCCTGTTCGTCTTAGTTTCGCCATGAGTGTCAACAAGCACAGGGTCAATCGTTAAGCGTTGTTGGACTCAACTATGCAAAACACTGATGCTTCTCCCTTGGCCAGCTCTACGTTGATTGTTCCAAAGTTGGTAAAACTTAAAACCTCTTCATCTTGGCACCAAATACAAGAACATTCAACTTCTTCGACCCAGAGGCTTTTTGAGGATGAACTTACTTGCTCTTCAGAAGAATTGTACATTACATAGACCCAACACAATGGATAAATGTAGATATTTCAAATATTTCGAATTCCTATATTTACGGTAAAAAAAAAACTCTTTTCATCCAATTGTGTAAGCTCAAGTATAGGCTTTATTTTTTTTTTAATTTGTCTCTTTTCATTACTGGAACATATTTCAATTATATGTTTCCGTGCAACGTTTTTCTGAAATTATGATTAGGATATCCTAATCAGCATTCCAGGAAAACTTGAAGAACTCTGGACCAGAAGCTGATTGATGTAAGTTTCGTTAAGCCCGGGCAACGCGGGTCTCTTTGCCAGTACAAACTGAAAAAATTGAGTTTGTGCATTGCGACATTTAACACATGCTACAAGTTGTAAATAAAACAAATCCATTTTTTGTTCCTCGGGACTTTCACTAACTTCATTGTTTTTGTGAATTATTGATGGGCAGTTTAATGGTAAAAGCAAAATTTCGGCTCTGTGCTTATCTGTTCAACTTTACTTCTAAGTTGAATTTCTCGTTTCCGTTTGGGCAAAGTGTTCGTGAAGAGCGAAAGTGGTTTCTCCAATTTATTTTTTGAAACCAGTTGAACTCTCCAGGAGGTCGAAACTCAAGAAAAATGTGGATCTTCAGATTTGGGGGCTCTGAAACAGAAAGAGTTCGATACTTTTTCCCACCAGTATTACCCGGACGCATGTACTGAACATGTAATCCAACAGTAGTGCTGCAGCAGTTGTTCAATTAGATAGATAGATAGAAATATATGCTTTTTCTCTTTAACCATTTTGACATGCGTAACTTTGTACCATTTTTTCTTTCTACTTGTCGTCTAAGTCTTATTCCTGTGCAGATGTCTCGTGGCTAGTAAGAAACAAAGACCGAGACTAAACTTTTGTCGAGTATCGTTTTTTCATCCGCACCCAAGGCGGATTTCCCACTTTTTAGTCATTTAAATTACTCGGTGATTTATTCGCTCAGAATTATAAGTGAATATTTCAGTAGTGTATTATTACTGCAACAGTCCGTTCCAGAGAAGTTGATTTAACATATTCGTATCTCAACGATTTTTTTAAATTAATAACGAGGAACTATACTTTAAATATACATAAAATAGTAAAACTATATTAGTAATCCTATTTCTTGGCGTATATTGGAAGTAAACGTTTCCAAGCTTCGCACATCAGCCAGATGGCTTTTTCAAGAGAGGAAGACAGAAAACTGTCTACCTATTTTATTGTTTTTTTGTCAACTAAGGAACTGCAATTTTCTGTCTACCTTCTTTGAGAAAGTCATCTGGTCAATGTGCGAAAACTTGGAAACGTTTATTTCTATTTTACGCCAAGAAATCGGATTACTAATGGTTTTACTATTTTACTAATTTTTTCGTTGTTGTTTCGGGGTTTAACGACTACCGTTATCAGCTGCAAGGGCTAAAATTAGTTCCTCGTTCTAAATTTAGGGCCACTGGTTCTAGGCAAGGGATACAGCCAGCGTCATCCAAAAAATTCACGACCCATGCCTCATGCTGGTTTCGAACCAGGGACACAGACGATTGATTCAACTCCTGCACCTTAGACCACTCATATCCGGGTGACCTAAATTTAATGATAAAACATCCTGCACAATAAAAATGCGTGAAACTATACTGTTAATATATACAGTCACGGACAATGAAATTTGCGCACCTAGAAGAAAACATGCTACAACCGCGAAACTTTGCAAATAGCTAGAGTGCTTGCTGGTATGCAAATGATCCACGTTTGGTGCAATTGCGCAAGACCGCACACCCTGTGGTGTCGCTGCAAGCACGAACCGGCAGCCTTATACAACGGCGTGTAGTCGATGCCCCATGAAATCGAAAAGCACTGGCCGACACAAGCAAGGGTACAGAGTGACAAGAATGCCGGGTAGACGTCAGAGACGTCGATTTACGCAACTTACGAACTTTGAGAGAGGCCTGATCATCGGGCTGAAAACCGCAGGGTGGTAGGCGCGCCGTATAGCCCGACACGGGGATCGTTCTGACCATACCGTCCGACTGTGTTGGTAGCAGTGGACACGCGACGGCACTGCCAGACGGCGGAGCGGCTCCGGAAGGACCAGGAAGACAACCGGTAGAGTGAATCGACGGATCGTGCGCTAGGCACGAACGGATCCTACGGGGACCCGGCCCACTATACAGGCAGATATAGCGGATCATATGTGCCCACGAATCATTTCCCAACGCCTCGCGGAAGCGAATCTGCGATCCCAGCGCCTTTTAGGTGTGCTGAAATTAACACCGAAACATTGCTAGCTCCGTGTGCAGTGGTGCCAGGCCGGAGCAACGTGTAACGCCACGGACTGGTGATATGTGTGGTGTTTAGCGATGAGTACCGCTTCGTTTTGGTGACAGATGATCATCGTGTCCGGGTGTGGAAGTCCCTGTGTCAACGGCACAATCCCAACCTCGGTATCGAGCACCACACCTCCCTCACTGACTGCAGGCATAATCGTCTGGGGAGCCACTGCCTACGATAGCGATCAGCTCCAGTAGTGGTACGTAGATCATTGACGGGCATGCGGTATCTGGATGAGATCCTACTGCCCCATGTGCTCCCATTCCTGCCCGGGATTCCAGGTGCGCTATACCAGCAGGATAATGCCCGCCTGCACACTGCTCAAGTCTCCCAGACACTTCCATGGCCATCCCGCTTCCCGGATATGTCCCCTATCGTGCCTGTGTGGGACCAGTTGAAACGCCAGCTGCAGCCGTTTGGCATTATCCGGAATTTGGAGCACACTGTCCAACACGTGTGGGCCAGTCTGCTGCAGGAGAACATCAGGCGTCGTTTCGCCTCCATGCAGGACCGTATTGCAGCATGTATCGCCGCACGAGGCTGTGCGACGCGCTATTGAAGATGACCGAACTGCGTGCCACAGATCCGTCTGTAATTACCCTGAAGCTCTGTTTTTGCCATCATGTGTATCATTCATCTGTATCATTACGTCCATAAAATTTAGTTCAATCCGATGCTTCCTTCATGGGGCGCAGATTTCATTGTCCGTGAGTATATGATAAATTTGTAACTATATCGGTAAACTACGACAACCCACTTAAGATGCCTGAATTTAGTCTAGTTATAGTTTAACTCACGGTAATCGTTTTTCGTTACACTCTGGTTCTTTCTGTTTTCGGGTAGGTCTAATTCTAATATTTTGATCCCATTTAAACTCTGACAGTGAGAATAATGTCGTCATTATGTTTTAGATGGCGTTTTATTATTTATTTTCCTTGCCGTTATGAGCCAGTCGAAACCTTTTATATCAGAATTTACGGGAAGTATTCTTAACAGGGCGTTCATCTAACATTAACATACGATGGAGAAACAAGCAGACTGCATGCAAAACATTTCAAGGAAAACATTTTAGGATTGAACTGATTATGATGACAATATTTTTCATAGGTAAAATAAGAAAGTGTTGAAGGGAAAAATTGCATTATTACTTCCATCCAGTTGGAAAGACACTGGCACAGTTGCTAGACATATTGTTTCATTGAGTTCTTTCGATATTTTACACTTTATAATGAATATGGCTTTTCTACCACTAAGCTAATTGTCGTGAATATAGCTTTCACTACCACTACAGCTAAGCTAAGCTTCTACTCAGCTAATATTATGATGAATTCAATGCTTGTACTAAGCTTCAAATAGTGAATTCAAATGGTTGTTGTTACTAGTTAATTAAGATCATAAATAAGGTCTCCTGCTAGTAGTGTAGTAATACACTGCTGGACAATTGCTAAGGACGGATCATAAACGGTTATATAGCGCAAAAAAAAAATACGTGTGGTTGGATGCCAAGTGAAATAAAATAATGTCAGAATGCCAGGACATTACAAGAAAGACAATTTATTGTGCTCTGAAATCCAGAAGGCTTTGGAACGTGTTCAAGGGACAAACAGGCCATTTTGTTCAGAATACGTAAACGTGAAAAAAATGCAATTACCGTCCGCAGGCGTTCCGGCGTAAGATGTCAATACGGGATATGGCCAACATGTAGGGCGATGCAAGATTCCACACGTCGTGTCATGCTTTGCACAACATTATCAAGCAGCTGGTGGGGTAATTTATCCCATTCCTCTGTCAGTGCACGGATGAGGGTGCCCTTGTTTATTGGAGGGCATTGGCGACCAGCAAGACTCCTCCCCAAAGCATCCCACACATTTTCAATGGGATTCAGATCTGGAGTACGTGCTGGCCATACGAGGCGTTGAATATCCTCGCTCTCAGGACACTCCTGGACAGCGACTGTTTGATGACATGTTGCGCTGTCGTCCATGAAAATGAATCTATCACCAACAGCACCATGGAACATGCGAACATGAGGTAGCAGAACATCATTAATGTATCGTTGGCCAGTCATAGTCCCACTTGGAAGCACATAGAGGGACGTACGGCCATTGATCATGATCGCAGCCCATACCATGACACTACATGTCGGATATCGATCCCTTTCCTCTATGTTTGCTGGACAATATGCAGTACCAGTATCACGCCAGATCAGTTGTCGTCGACAATGAGACGATAGACTGTATCTACTCTCATCTCAGAAGAGGACAGCAGACCAGTCGTTATCAGTCGAATTGCGATGTTGATGGCACCATTGCAAACGGGCGGTACGGTGACGTCTGGACAATGGGATGCACACAACAGGACAGCGTGCGTATAATCCTCCTTAATGCAAACGTCTGGCGGTTTGCATTAAGGAGGATTATATGCCCGCGTGAGATCCGCTTGCCAGTAGCAGCCATAAACTGATTTGCTACCTCACTAGCTGTGCTGCGCCGGTGTCTTTTTGTTGATAGCACTATGTACCTATCTCCTGCAGGTATCGCACTGCGAAAACGACCTCCCCCGTGACGTTTGCTACACTCTCCATTTGTTTGAAATGATTTCCAAAGCCTTGAAACAACACTGTGGCTGACGTCGAACTCCCTGGCAACATCTGTTATTTTTCGCCCTTCTTCAATCTTGCCAATAATACCGCCACGCGTAAAATCATCTAGGTGATGTCGGGAACACATACGGAAAATTGCAAGTTCGTCAATTGATTCTTTCCCTTTCAACTTTGCGTTTGAACAACAACGGTCAATACGCGTCAAATCCTTTATATCTCTTATCAGCGCTATGGCGTCACGAACAAGTTCGGAGATCCAAAATTTGCGTACGCACAACACGTCTTACTGTATCCCGCACTTATGCTAATTTCCACATTTTCCTGCCTTCCATTTTATGGTTGCTATCGTTGCTATTGTCATCCGTCCTTAGGTATTGTCCGGCAGTGTAGTAATGAACAAGCTTATAACTGGTAGTAATGTTGTAGTAGTAATTAAGAGGAATAAAGTCTTATGCTGGTTGTTACTAATAACACTAAATGAAATAAACCTAACAGCCAGACAGAGGTCTGACAGTACTATGAACTGAGAAAAACGTACTTACAACAAATTCTTTATTATTGACTTCTCGCTCTCACATAAACGAACTCTCTTTATACAGCACCAAACGCTCTCCTTCACATAAACCAACGCTCTCCCTACACACATCAACAAAAAGCTCTCCCTACACACATCAACAAAAAGCTCTCCCTACACACATCAACAAAAAGCTCTCACTAAGTATCGTTGAACGCGCCTGTTTATACTGGCTACCACCACGTCATGACTTACACTCATTGCCAGATCTCATCAGCGGGAGAAATAACATCTCGTTCAGTAAGAAGATAATTTACATAGGAAAATAAAATAACCAGAGATAGTAAAAATCAAAAGGAAAGTGAATCGAGAGTATACGTTACAACTTGGATAATACAAAAAATAAGCAAAATTACATTGTACCCCAGCGAAAAGATATGGAATGGAAAAGTTGTCCGCAGAAACTCAGTGATGAATAAAGGTTATCGGAAATGAGAAAAACTAAAGCAGAAATGGACAGATGATATTACGATATTTCTAGAATATCAAAGGACAGAAACAGGACCAGATGGAAAGGAAATGCAAAGATTCTCCAGCAGTGAGCCGGATCTTATTGGCCGGATCTATGTTGCCACCCCTCACCCCTCAAGTGAACACATCATTAAACACCTAACAGTGACGCCACCACCGACCACTACGGGATATATATATAGGCGCCACGAGCAGGACGTGTCGGCTCGCGAGCACGAAGCCTGTGGAATGGGAAAAGAGAATGACATATCGATGTTTGAAAATGGCGCCCGCATCTCAACAACCGCAGGGATAATTGACTGTTCTGGGATCGTACTAGTGAAGGTGTGGCGGTAATGGTCAGAAGAGGGACACAGAAATATATCCAAAGCGTTGGAAAGGAGGGAAGCCGCGATTGCTTGGGAGTCAAGATGAACACCAGTTGGAGCATGCTGTTCGGGAAAATAGCCGTCTCACGATAACGGCAGACGACAACCAAAGTGCACAGATAAATGTTTGCAAAGCGAACGATCAAACGGAAGTCTTCCGAATGGGCATAAGGAGTCGGGTAGCTCGTTCATGCTGAACGACCGTCCGATGGGTCCAGGTTCGACCATTCACTGGTCCGATGAGTCCAGTTTCGACCCTCGCCTGGTCCGATGAGTCCTGTTTCGAACTCCAATGTGCCGATGGATAGGTTCGTAATAGGCTCTGCGTGGTTGAATAGCTGCCACGAGAGTGCCTGTTAGGACGAAAACAGGCCAGCAGCGGCAGTATGACAATATTGGGACTGTCTGTTCTTATAGATATCTGTGGGTTCCTCAACGTCGATGAACTCGCCCTCACCGCCAGATCTTACGAAGGTATTGTTTCGGAAGAAGCGTTGCCCTTAATGGTGACAGCATATACGCATGCATTGGACTCTTTCTGAAATAAAACGACCCGTATCACAATGTCCTCATTGTAAAAGAATGGCTCGAGGATCGTGGCCAGTCATTCCATGTATTTCCGTTGTCCGCCAAATTCTCCTGATTTGAATCCAATCGAACATTTGTGAGATGCAGTGGAACGTAGCATTCGCCGATCCACGCCTGCGTGTTGCCGAACTGTGGGATGTCATTCTGCCCATGTGGAACAGGATACCTGAGGACAACTTTCGTGTTGCCATGGAGTAGATGCCACATATGGTAAAACAATAACCACGGCAAAATGCAGCACAACACGTCACTGTATAGGTGGTCATAACTTTATGTCTCATGCGTGTATCTTGTGTACAGTGCTTTTCTGCTATGGAATACAGTACATTCAAGCCAACTGTGCCATCGGTTAATCGGGGCAGCCGCTTATTTGGGAGAATTCTGGAAGAACAACCCAAATAAGCTCTTTGGGATAAAGCTTCGCATAATTGGGGCAGCCGCTTGATTGGGCCAAAGTGTTCTGGCCCGATATATCTCTCTTATTCGGAATCTACTGTACTCTGATGATGTTTATAGCAAATACAGCAGAGATAAAGAAATTAAGAAAGATTAGTTTTATTTGTTTTTGTAATTTTTACGGAAGGGCTATATGTGTACTAATTTCTATTTGGTTAATTTTAATATAAGGAGTTCTAGCAAAATTTCTATTATTAAAGCAGATTAAATTTTTATTTTAGGGGTAACAGGGAATATTTCCGTTGTTTACTCAAACTGCTTTTTGGCACTGGAGGCGAATATAGAATATATTAATAATTTTTATTCTAGATATATTAGAGGTGACATCGAGGAGACTGGCACAAGACAGACCGTTGTGGCGGGAACTTGGGGAGACCTTCGTCCAGCAGTGGATTGATAATGATTGACAATGATGATGATTATGATGTATTAGAGATAAAGATTCTAAGACAGATTAGTTTTAATTCTTTTTGGAATTGTGATGGATGGGATGTATGAGAATTACGTTCTATTTTTGTTTTTCATTCATGTGCTAAAGTTCTGTAATACGAAAATACACTATATTGACAAAAGTCACCGGACACCTAGAAGAGAAAAACGACATAGCATTTATTGACATATATTAGTACAGTGTCTGTCCACCTTTGGCCTTAATGCACGCTCTGACTCTTCGAGACATGCTTTCGACAAGGTTTTGGAACACAGCGATAGGTATGCGCTTCCATTCAGTACATAATGCTGCCGCAAACTGCTGATTAGTAGTGGGCCTTGGTTCCAAACTTCTTATGCGGCGCTCTAATTCATCCCATAGGTGCTCTATGGGATTAAGATCAGGGCTCTGTGCTGGCCAGCGCACACACATTACGGAATGATCGTAAAACCACGCCGTAACAGTCTTTGCTTTATGGATCGGTGCATTATCCTTCTGGTACAAACAAGGCTCGGTTCCATAGAATTGCCACAGACTTGATAGGATATAATTGTCCAGAATATTGAGGTAGACGTGCTGGTTAACAGGTTTGTCCCCGATAACCAATGGGCTGGGACTATACCATGAAAAACACCCCCACACGAGTGCGCTGCCAGCTCCTAACTTGACCGTAGGAACGGTACACTGTGGTAAATAGCGTTCCCCAAGCTCCCACCATAGCCACACGCGGCCATCAGACGGATTGATCTTGTATCTGGATTCATCAGTCCATAGGACCCGTTACCATTGATCTACGGTCGACGATTAATGTTCTTTACACCCTGCTAAACGACGAGTAGCATTCCGAGTGGAGATGAAAGGCTTATGAGCAGCACCACGAGTATGGTAACCCATGGAATGAAGTTCTCTGCGAATGGTACGTGTACATGCCGAGGTTCCAGCATTTTTACTCAGCTGTATACTGAGGTCTTGTGTAGTACTCCGTCAATTAGCTGTAACGACTCTCCTGAGGCTTCGACTTCCTCTATCACTGATTTTCTTTGGTCTGCCGGTACGTTTTGCTGCTTCAGTCACGCCATGTGTCTTCCACGTATTCAGTACCTCCAAAACAGTTGACTTGGGTATATTTAAGCGCCTCTCGGTTTCTCTTATGGACAACCCACTAATATAACACTGAACAATCTTTTCTTTCTCAAAGTCAGTTCTCTCTCGCCGCGACATTTTTTCTCAACCTCACAGTGCGATATGATCGCGGTAAGCTGCAGGCTTATTTTTTTATACCGTTTGTAGCTGTACCGCGCATCTAAACAACACAACAGGTCCGTTCATTTGCTTTTGAAGGGGTGTCCGGTGACTTTTGTCAATATAGTGTATATGTAAAAAAAAAGAAAAAAAATTTTTATGCGTTTTGTGCAAAAATATTTTGAAGTGTAAATATTTTGGTAATATTCTTTGAATAGGTGGAGTGAAGTGCAAATAATTATGTGTTGAGTTACCAGATCGTATGAAAAATTATAGGGTGTTAACAAATTGCCTTACATTTTATTTTGCTGTTTCCAATATTCAACTTCCCCTTCCTAAAAAAACAGGTACACTTGAATCTTAATAATCTCCCATGACTATCTCTGTAGATAGCTCATGGGATTACCATTTAAGATACAGAAGTCGTCTTTGCGAAAATATATAGAAGTAACATTAAGGGTTCTGTTACTCAGGCCGGCTGATTTAGACGTCCCACAACTAGTCACCTCTGAAACTGATCGAAAGGATGTCTTTTCAATTCAATTCTATTTAGCAACATATATAAATATAAACGCAGCTATCTTAACCCATAGGGGATATACGCCATATACCAGAAGTGGAAGTGAAGGAGGGAAGACCCTTATGGAAAAGAGAGTAGACAGATGAATATGGTTAGAAGTGATACATAAAAGGGGCCGAACTGATAACCGAAGCACATCGAGTCTTTCTTCAGCTTCCCTTCTTTCTCTTCCGCTAGAGAAATGGTAGTGAAGGAGCGCGAGCTTAGAGACCTTTATAGAAAAAAGTAGGCATTTGGATATGGTAATAAGTCGCAGACAAGTAAGGGAGCGAACTGATTGATATCCGAATCACGGCGAGTCTTTTTTCAGTTTCTCCTCCTTCACTTCCTCTAGAGAAATGGTAGTGAAGGAGGGCGAGCTTAGTGACCCTTATAGAAAAAAAAGTAGGCATTTCGATATGGTTAGGAGTCCCAGACAAATAAGGGAGCGAACTGTTTGATATCCGAATGACGGCGAGTCTTTTTGCCGCTTCCCCTCCTTCACTTCATCTAGAGAAATGGAAGTGAAGGAGGGCGAGCTTAGAGACCTTTAAAGAAAAAAGTAGACCGTTGGATATGGTTAGGAGTCCCAGACAAGTAAGTGAGCGAACTGATTGATATCCGAATCACGGCGAGTCTTTTTTCAGCTTCCCCTCCTTCACTTCCGCTAGAGAAATGGTAGTGAAGGAGCGCGAGCTTAGAGACCTTTATGGGAAAAAAGTAGACAGTTGGATATGGTTAGGAGTCCCAGACAAGTAAGGGAGCGAACTCATTGATATCCGAATCACGGCGAGTCTTTTTTCAGTTTCCCCTCCTTCTCTTCCGCTAGAGAAATGGTAGTGAAGGAGCGCGAGCTTAGAGACCTTTATAGAACAAAAAAGTAGGTAGTTGGATACGGTTAGGAGTCCCAGACAAATAAGGGAGCGACCTGATTGATATCCGAATCACGTCGAGTCTTTTTTCAGTTTCCCCTCTGTCTCTACCGCTAGAGAAATAGTAGTGAAGGAGAGCGAGCTTAGAGACCTTTATAGAAGAAAAGTAGACAGTTGGATATGGTTAGGAGTCCCAGACAAGTAAGGTAGCGAACTGATTGATATCCGAATCACGGCGAGTCTTTTTTCAGCTTCCCTTCCTTCTCTTCCGCTAGAGAAATGGTAGTGAAGGAGGGCGAGCTCAGAGACCTTTATAGAAAAAAAAAGTAGGTAGTTGGATATGGTTAGGAGTCCCAGACAAGTAAGGGAACGAACTGATTGATATCCAAATCACGGAGAGTCTTTTTTCAGCTTCCCTCCTTCACTTCCTCTAGAGAAATGGACGTGAAAGAGGGCGAGCCTGGAGACCCTTACAGAAAAGGGAGTAAACGGTATATATATTTAGGAATGCTAAAAAATAAGGGTAAACTGACATCCGAAGCACAGCGAGTCTTTCTTCAGCTCGCCCTTCTTCACTTCCACTAGAGAAATGGAAGCGAAGGAGAACGAGCCTAGAGACTCTTATAGAAAATGGAGTAGACAGGTGATTGTTAGGAGTGCCAGACAAGGAAAGAGGCAAACTGACATTCGAAGCACGGCGAGTCTTTTTTCAGCTTCTCCTGCTGCACTTCCCCTAGAGAAATAAAAGTGAAGGAGTGCTAGCTTAGATACCTTTATAGAAAAGGGAGTAATAATGTGGATATGGTTAGGAGTGCCAAACAGGGTAGGGCGTAACATGCCCTCAGAAGCATGATGAGTTTTCAGTGGTCTGGGCTCGACCCTTCGACCAATAGAATGGCAGCCGGTTCCTATAACCACTGGCCTATCGCATCCTTCGTAAGAATGTCTTCTGTACATGTCCCATAATATACGGTCTATTCAGAACGCATTCCTGAGATTTCGTTTTCAAAATCCCGTTCATTTAATAACTCTTATTTGTTCCTACAATGTTCCAAGTGCGAATAATGAAATGGAAAGTGGCGTGAACGGGAAGCCTGCTACTTTAAGTATCGCAGATAAACTGAAAATTTAAGTTGCATGACGGTGTTTCCATCTCCAAGATGGTGGATCGATTTGTTGAAATGCAGCTGTACAGTGAAACGAACATTTAAAGACAAAGGGAAATCATTACTCGTGAGTAAAACTCTGGTCGGGCGAACATTTAATTGCCGTCCTTCCTTCGAGGTCCGTGTCTGCTGAAGGAAGTGTATTAAACGTAAAGTGCCAAACGTAATCTCGTACAAATAATATCTTCTCCACAGTAAGCCCTTAACACCGCTCTTATACACCAGAATGACTGCGAATAGACCCAGTGCTGCAATTTACGATATGAAGCTACAAATTTTAGCAAACTTTATGCAGTTCTAATATTTCCTCAATGTAAGGACAAACGTTTCGCTACATCCTGGAGATCTGGGCGTAGTAACGCCGTCCAACGCTTTTGGGAGATCTTTTAGCTTCTGGTGTACTTCGCTTTGCGCATTTTCTTCATCATTACTGTTTTAATGGAGGAAATTTCTACATTTATTTGCTAATAATTTGAAATGTTCATTTGAGCGTGAAAAATATGATGTTCTGTTACTGTTGGAAATATGAAGATTTAAGTTACTTGTTGAAGCTTAAACGGTTAGTTTAACTCTTGCTCGTAGAAACAGCAAGATAAAATTCCAAGCTACACTATGCTCTTATAATGGTCATTAACTAGAAGTACAGAAAATTATTAAACTGTCCAAAGTCAATTTTGACGTATAATCAAATTTAACCTTCCTGTTTAGTTCCCATCTTCGCTTCTTGTGTTAATTTTGGTTTATTCTCGTTGAGCGTCTGACTCTATGTTTTCTCTATCGGTGAATTTGTGTTTGGAAATCTGACGACAGGTCAAAAAGTAATGGCGTGTGCGAAAACTGATGATAAGAGTTGTTATTTTGGAATGTGTCAAGGAATTTGATTTGTACGTAAAATTTTATTTGAGGTATTTACGAATTCACGCTGCCTTGAGTAATTACTCTCTCACTGAATGTTTACGCTGCCTTGTTCTAAAGTCTGACTTGTTTCTCGTACATTAGCTTTGGTTTACGATTATACCGTTTCGGAGTATGACGTTGTGAATTGCTAAAATATCAAGCAAAGTCAGTATTGTGGGCTGCTAGGAGACAGAATGTGTTTCGTTGTGTTTTGAGACCAAACGTACTGATTGAGCGTAGTCTTTTGCCGTACTATACCTTCAAGTTTCAGATATGGTACATCAGAGTAGGAACAATTAACTTTTGTATACTGCCATTTGGTACATGTTTGGGAATCGTGGGTTTGTGAAATCCCTCTAAAGCAACAACGCAACGGGTGCTTCTGTGAATCTGATGCAAAAGTATGTTACAGAATACACACACACGCACACGCACACGCACACACTGCTCAGGTACCACATAATTCTGTGACCTCGGCCAAAAGACTACAACTCAAGTTTTTTTTCTTGAAATCAGAGACTACAGTTCTGTAAGGATGATATTTATATACACTGAGTGGCCACTTTATTATGACCACCTGCCAGTTTTCAGCAAATGAGCTATGGCTGCACGCTGTTGCCGCCAGAGGACGAGGCTAGTATAAAAAGGGAAAGTTTAGTGCTTGCAACAGTCGTAGAAGTGATTAATGGGTACAAAATGCGATTTGGCGGACTTTCAACGTGGGATAATTGTAGGAGCTCGGAGCCATGGAGCGAGTATCACCGAAACCGCCGTATTCGTGAAATGTTTCACAGAAGCTGTTGTTAAAGTGTTTAAAGACTGGACTGTCAGCCAAAAAGCTTGGTCTCTACGTGCAACGTGTGGTTGTCATCGACTAGTGACTGCTCGGGCGGAACGGAGAGTGTCCAGACTGGTAACAGACAACAGAAGGGCAACAGTGCAGCAAATCACAGACCATTTTAATCAAGGATACTCTCAAATGATATCTGCACGCACTGTTCGCCGTACACTGCATCGGATGGGATATGGCAGCCGAAGGCCTGTTCGAACACCTTTGCTGTCTGCAGTTAACAAGACAAAACGTCTCCAGTTCGCACAGGAGCACAAGGATTGGACAGTCGATAATTGGAAACAAATGATATGGTCCGATGAATCACGTTTTCAGTTGCACCATGCCGATGGCAGAGTGAGAATTTGGCGGAAACTGCGCGAAAGCATAGACACCAAATGCATTGCTACAACTCTTCAAGCTAGTGGAGGCAACATTATGGTTTGAGGAATGTTTTCCTGGCATGCTTTGGGCCCTTTAATTCGTGCTGATCAACGTCTGACTGGCAAATCATATCTAAACTTCGTTGCGGACCAAGTGCATCCTGTCATGTGGATGGTTTATCCCAATGGCGATGGCTACTTTCAACAAGATAATGCATTCTGCCATACCGCTCGTATTGTACAGGATTGGTTTCAGCAACATGCCGGTGCGGTTACTTTGCTTAGGTGGCCCCCACAATCTCCAGATCTCAACCCCACTGAGAATTTGTGGATGAAATTGAACGAGCCATCAGGCAGCTGGATCCACAACCTTGCAATCTCACACTCCTGGGAAGTGCTATTCATCAAGAATAGTCTCAGATTCCACAAATCACCTATCAACATCTCGTGGAGTCCATGCCACGATAAATCGACGCAGTATTAAAGGCCAAAGGTGGCCCAACGAAGTACTGAGGGGGTGGTCATAATAAAGCGGCCACTTGGTGTATATTAAGACAATACAACATTTGTCACAAATATGTTAGTTTTTCAAGTCGTTGGGTTCTGCCTAGCTTCATGAGGACGAATGGCACGTGAATATTCAAATTGTACATGGCATCATAAATGGTACACATTTTGAAGATGACAATCAGATTTTTGGTGTAAATGTGACAAGGATGGTAAGTCAGATATTATCTGATTTACCATCCTTGTCACATTAACATCAAAAATCGGATTGTCATCTTCGAAATTTGTATTATATGGTGTAATCCCGTATTTCTTTCATGATCAAAAATTGTGTTTACCGTCACGGGTTTTGGTTACTTGCTTCCACGCGCTTGATAGAACTA
The DNA here is from genome assembly GCA_039090855.1 of Macrothele yani. Taxonomy (NCBI): domain Eukaryota; kingdom Metazoa; phylum Arthropoda; class Arachnida; order Araneae; family Macrothelidae; genus Macrothele; species Macrothele yani. Next base: position 64,751,996 of record CM077028.1, on the reverse strand, counting down.
ACCAAAATCCGTGATTGTAAACACCATTGCAATTTGAATATTTACGTGCTATTCGTCCTGATGAAGCTAGGTCAGAACCCAGCGTAACCTTGGTCGACTTGAAAAAAATGAAATATTTGTGACAAACTTTGTACAGTATTATCTTAATGTGCACATGTTGTTTTCCAGAGTCCTTAGTTGGACATGATCAAAAAGAACCATCGCTTGTGGGTCCCACGCGCCGCCCCTGTGGCGCAGTAGTCTAAGAAATGGCCTCTGATCATTCGTCCGAAAGATGTCCAGGTTCGGATCCCGGTGAGGCATGATTGTTGTGTTTGTCTCTAACGGCACGAGCTCTCTCTCCCTCCCCTGGAACCAGTGACCCTAAATTCGGGATGGGCGACTGCTTCTAGCCCATTGAGTTGCTCACTGTGGTCATTAAACCTCCAATCAAAATATAAAATAAAAAACGGGTCACATACTTGTGTTATGTTATTATTTTCAAGACTCAAAAAATTGAGTAGCTGAGGCAATCCATTTCTTTGGTGGTCCTACCTTATTTGCTTCTTTCTCCTTTACTATCTTCCCAAATTATAACTCTTTTTTCACTTTTATTTTTCTTATCAGATTCAGTGAATCTTCTGTTTAGCGAACCTCTGTTTACCGAATTTTTCTATTATCCTCTACTTTTTTTTTACTATCTTCTCAGATTCTAACACTTTTTTCATCTTTATTTTTCTTATTTATCAGATACAGTGGATCTTCTGTTTACCGAATTTTCGTATTTAACGAACCCTTCTACTTTTATTTACTATCTACTCAGAGTTTAACACTTTTTTCATTATTCTTTTCTTATTTATCAGATACAGTGGGCCCTCTGTTTAACGAACAGAGGATCCTCTCTCGATTTTTTTTCCAGTTTAACGACCACTGTGAGCAACTCGATGGGCAATGAGCAGTCGCTCGTCCCTAATTTAGGGTCAGTGGTTCCAGAGAAGAGAGAGAATCAGTGCCGTAAGAGACAAATACAACGTCCGTGTCTCACAGGATTCGAACCCGGACCTATCTCGGACGAAATGACAGTAGCCAGCGCTTAGACCACTGCGCGACCGCGGCGGCTAACTTTCGATTACGTAACTGCACTTCGACCTGTTGTCAAGTTCGGTAAACTCAAATTCAACGGGCAAGAATCTGTGGCGTTCAGTTTAGGAAAACGTTTAAAGACGATGAATTAATTTACATAAGACAGGAACACCAAAGGAGATTTAAATAAGAGACTACGTCACACGCCCTGATGTGCATGGGTCGCAAAAGTTTGTCGTTCTAAAAATTGGGTCGCAAACATTTTTCGTTCTAAAAATTGAGTCGCAAGAGTTTGTCTTTCGAAAAATTGGATTGCAAAAGTTTTTAGTTCTGAAAATTGGGTCGTTATTCAAAAAATGTCTGAAGATCTAAGAGGCATTGCGCTGTTTCTTCTGAGTGGACACTAAAGTTGCTTTTGGCCACATTGGGTGTACATGTTTTGTTTTTCCATGAAGATACTCTACTTTGGACTTCTTTTTTTTTTTTTTTTTTTTTTTTTGATTGGAGGTTTAACGACCACCGTGAGCAACTCAATGGGCTATAAGCAGTCGCCCGTCCCTAATTTAGGGTCACTGGTTCCAGGGAAGGGAAAGAGCCAGTGCCGTAAGACAAACACAACATCCATGCCTCACCGGGATTCGAACCCGGACCTCTTACGGACGAACGATCAGAGGCCATCGCTTAGACCACTGCGCCACAGAGGCGGCACTTTGGACTTCGGTCCTTTAATTGGATTCTGGTTCACAAAATGTATCGATTTAATGAATTTTACAAGGAACCTTGAAACCCGAGCTAAAATACTTTCAAGAATACCTCCATTTGGCAAACTGATTTTTCTATTTAACGAAGTATCCTTCATATGGTTCCTTTCGTTTTGTTTCCGTTTGTTGTACTCGAAGTTGACAAAGATGTTGGTATTTTATTGAAGAGGATATTCTAAACGGTGTTCAGAAAAGTTTCTGGATTGCTGATGACTTTGAAAATGTGAAGACTGCTAATATGATCAAAACCGCTTTAAGAGGAAGAATGATATAGTCAAAACATTTCACAAGAAAATCGTCTTTCGGATAATAAAATTTCATTGATAACGTGAGACGTACTACAGAGGTGAAGCATGTGTCAAGAAGACAAACCAGCAGGAATACGTCCTGTAAGTGTAGCACAGTCTGTTAGGGCAACTCACCTCGGAGCGAAGAGACGCGGTTTCGATCTTCTTTACAAAAAAATACTTGTTTTCACAAACGTGCCAAAAGGTGTTTCTCGCTGTTTTAATAGATAGACACTTACTAAAACAAGTTAGTAAAATCGTGCAATGCATTGATTATGATACGCTTTCCAACATACCTGAAATCATTACTCACGTTATGAGGATAATGGCTATAGAATAAATCTCGCTCCTATGGCCTGACCTTTGACCCCATTTCGATGATATTCAACAGAACCGGTAAAATATACTTCCGGAACAACATGATAAAGTTTTGTCTCAATCGAAGCATTTTTACGTAAGTTATAACGCATAAAGGCGATGGAATGGATCCCGATCCTATGTCCTGACCTTTGACCCCATTTCGCCCATTTTCAATAGAGTTCGTCCCCAGGCAGTGCCTTACCACATACTAAAATTGCATCGAAATCGAACCATTTTTATGCAAGTTATGACGCATAAGAGCAATGGAAGGAATCCCGCTCCTATGTCCTGACCTTTGACCCCATTTCCAATAAGGTTCGTTCCCAGGTAGTTCCCTACCACATACTAAAATTTCATCTAAATCGAATCATTTTTAGTCAAGTCATGTCGCATAAGGGCAATGGAATGCACCCCGCTCCTATGTCCTGACCTTTGACCCCACTTTGCCCATTTTCAATAGGGTTCGTCCCCAGGGTTCCCTACCACATACTAAAATTTAATTTAAATCGAACTATATGTACGCAAGTTATGAAGCATAAGGGCAATGGAATGCATCCCGCTCCTATGTCCTGACCTTTGACCCCATTTCGCCTATTTCCAATAAGATTCGTCCCCAGGTGTCCCCTACCACATACTAAAATTTCATCGAAATCGAACCATTTTTACGCGATGGAGAGATGGACAAAGCTGGAGCGTGCGGACGGAGAGACGGACGAAGCTGGAGCATATACGCTTCTTCAACCTACGGTTGGAAAGCGTAAAATAGAAATCTTGTGCGAAGTTCAGAAAAAAATTACTGGTTTTTTTTTAAAGGATGATCCATGAAATTCGCTAAGATAGTATCATGTCATTTTTATTTATTTATTTATTTATTTATTTATTTTGTAAAAATTAGGTTTAAGGTCTTACATGTGCACAGTAAGCACATTTTAACAATATTGTGTGCACTAGTACCAAATTATTCTTTAAATTTCAAATGATCCAAATGGAATCAAATGAAAACATAATTGTAATACTGTAATAATAAAAACTTCAAAGGAAATTTTATTACTGTAAAATTCAAAGCCTCTAATAAAGATAAACTTTATTGATAATACAAACTTTAACAAGTTTAGAATGGTGTAATGATCAGCAGTTTTTCTGTGACGGGAGTTAATTTTTCACTCATATTAAAAAAGGCCTATTTCTTATAGCTAATTTTCTACATAATGAATATTTCGTCCATCACCATGAGACTTCGTTCAATTGAGGCTCCACTGTAGATAAATAGCATGAAAACAAAACACTCACATTTTTTTTTTGTCCGGAGTTTCACAATCACCGTGAGAATCTTACAAAGCTATAAATAGTCGTCCGACCCTTATTTGAGACCAGTGGTCTCAAATTAGGACAAGTACACTTCTAATATCTCATCGGGAACTGGAACCATCTCGGACTAATGGTTAGAAGCCGGAGCTTCAGACCACTCGGCAGTCGGGATCGTACACACACACACACACACACACACAACCACATCAGTACTTTAATTTAGTCCAATAAGCATTGTGACGTACTACAGAGGTAAAAGCACGTGACAAGACGACAAATCTACAGCGATGCATTCCGTCCGTGTAGCTTAGTTGGGAGAACAGCTTAATCCGGAGTGAGGGGGCGCGATTTCGATCCCTGTCACGGACAAAACTTGTGTTTTCACAGCATCCAGAACAATTCCCATCCTTAACCGTCCTTTTTTACATTACAATTTTGCAAGTTTGTGAAGAAATGCCGCTTCTGGGATTCTAACCCATAATAAAACTTTAACAAGTTAAGAATGAACTGCGGCGGCAAGGGTTATCGTTCCAACTTGTCGTTTTGAGTAACGTCATCTCAGTAGTGCGTCAGATTGAGGAAGGTGGAAGCATGAAATCGCAGGTTTCGGATCCGCCGACAAACCATGCTTGAAGCAGCTCCTTGTAGGAAAAGGAATTTTATTAATTCCACACGATGTGTGTGGAAGAAGCATCACACATTTTTTTTATTTCATGACCACGATCAAACAGTAGTCATCGCTCTTTCCACGTTTATATGTGAGTCACGGGAAAATTCTCACAGGCCGCCACCGGTAATCGAACCCAGGGTCTTCCATTTACGCGCCGGACATGCTACCACTGCATCTCAGCGGCCTCTAATTCTCCAGACTCACATACGACTAACAAACGTCAAAAAAGCGACGATTTCTGAAACATGACTTATAAACGTGGAAAGAGCGATGTCTTCTGTTTGATGTTCCTAGCCCACGTCAATTGCTTGTATTAGTTATTCATTCGCCTTCTAGTTATTTGAGCAGTTGCTGCTTTCCATCTTTGTTTAATCACCAGCATTGTGCGGGGCTCCAAGAAGCAGCCTGCCATGTGGTTTGGCAGTTAGTCGTATGTGAGTCTGGAGAATTCAAGGGTGCAGTGGTAGCATGTCCGGCGCGTAACTGGAAGATCCTGGGTTCAATTCCCGGTGCGGCCGATGAGAATTTTTCCGTGACTCACTTATAAACGTGGAAAGAGCGATGACTTCTGTTTGATGTTCCTAGGCCGCGTCAATTGTGTGTATTAATTCATGACCAGGAGACTCATTTTACGTTTGGGCGGCAATGTGGCAAGAGAGGCTTTTTTTTTTTTTTTGCCGGTGGTGAGTTCCGAATCCAGTCTTTTCACTACGGAGCAGCTTTTATTGCCATTTTGATTTTCGTCACTTTAGTGGTACATCACATGTCTCATCGTTTTGGTTTCTGATTCCCTACGACGAGATTACTATCGGTTTTCCGATTTTCCAACTCTGAATGCTTATTTTTACGTAATTTTTTTTAATGTTTCAATCCTATTTGTTCAACATATTTTTCACAAAATATCCTTCCGTTATTCTTTACTTTTTCTCGCTTTTTTCTTATTCTCCTAATTTGTCTTGTTACTTTCATAACAATGCGGAAGAATACATTTTTATACACTTTTCCCCTTCCAGTTCCCACCTTTTCTTCTGCATTCTTTAATTTTCCCTCTTATGCCCTTTTTTCTTCTTTTGCCTCTATCTTCCACATTTTTTTTATTTCTCTTGTGGCTAAATGGCTCAGACGGAATAAAACATTAGAAAACATCAGCCTAATTTTTCTGGCTTCCCATTAGATTTTGCGCCTCTTATTTTATTTCCGCTCGACTGCTTCCTTTAATTTTACGTCATTTCTGTTCTTTCCATACTTTCGTTACCCTACCGATTTGTTTCTTGAGGAATCGCTTTGAGTAATAGTCCTCATCTACCTTATTTATTTATTCATTTATTCCTGTACTTCAATCGTCTCTCCTATACAATTTTTTTTATACTTCAATTTACGTCCAGTCTTTTCTGCGAATGTCCTCACTCTCTTTCTATGATCATTTGAATAAAACCGAATTCCACTTCTCTTAAGCCGCCTTATTTATCCTATTAAGTTACTTTACGATGAATAGTCGCGATACAGAACTTTTTATTCGCCTGCTTTTGATTTTGAAAATACGTCGCATGTCTCAAAGGGTACCGTGATCTTTCTCATTCAAATTCTTGCTCAGATTTCTTTTAACAGTACTTCAACTACCCGATCTCCATCCAGGACTTCTTAGAAAAGTTTTTTTTTTCTTTATATTTTCGTTTTAAATTTCCATGATCTTTTTAATTTCCTCTTTGCTTTCAGTACTCCATTCCTTTGTTATGAATATTCATCTGCCAATAATCTAAATGTAAGAACTTATTGGAGCGGAAATCTCTCACAAAAATAGCAAGGAACTGAAGTGCCGATGCTGGTCCCCTTTTTTCTGTCTCATCTTTTTATTCTGTGGAGCAGCATTATCCAGCGCTTTTCTCTCTCTCTCTCTCTCTCTTTTTTACAGTCTATCCTTTCCGAAATTACGTAAGTTTACGATGGTCTGCGTACGTGACTCTTGGACATATGAGTTTCAGAGATAAAAGAAGTAGAATAAATCTGTGCATCCGAAAAAGATCATACACGTTGCTTCTCCAACACGGCTATTGGTTGATTGCACAAATGGGACAGTTAAATATTTTATCATCAGACGGTGCTGAAAACAAACTCGGTAGCATCATAGACCTCCATAAAATATCATATATTCTCTGTTACTTCTCGACATTTTTCATAAAGTATCGTTATTGCCAAGACAGATAGCTTCATACTTAGAAATGGGCAAACGCATGGGCTGCCTACAACTAAGGAGTGATGCGAAAATGTAACTTGCCTGAAAAACTCGATACTATATTTTTATCATGTCGCTTTACTCTTTCGCTGCTTTACAGTAAAAGCCGCAGAGCATTTTGTCATGATGCGACAGATAGTTATCTCGTAAAATGTACGCGTATCTCGTTACATCGCCCAAATTAGTGCTAAAAGCTTCACGTTTAGGTTACGAAGTCCGCATGCTTCATTCTCAGTTTAACCATATAATTAACAAGAGATGAGTAGAGCTATCTGAAATGTAACACTCTCGCGACTACACGTTCGAATAGTTTTCATATTATATGCCAAAGAAGTATGTCTAGCCATTCTGCAGATAAAGCTGAGAAGTAACAACAAAAGTCTTCTAGACTAGACAAGAAAGATGACACCGAATTTTCGGATGTAGTGAGCACGTCTTTGGATTCCGTTCTGACGCGAATTAAATTTATCAAAGCTATTCAAAGTCAATGGAACCGGTATGGAAAACAGTAGTATCTGACCGAAGGAAGAAGTTTTTTAATCAGTTTTTAATCCCGCAGATATTGCTGTAAACGGAATCGTTACAGCAATATCTGCGGCACACTTGTGCTTTGCACACTTGTGCTTTAAGAAAAATTTGAAATTATATGAGAAACATTTCACAGCTGAAACGCTCTTCAACAAAGAAATAATTTTTCGAATCGGATTCTTGAAAGCAGAGATATCGACAAATATAAGATATGCATGTACGCCCCCTGCGGGAAAACGATACATTATTTTAAGAACAAAGTATTCTCAAAATGTTTTTCGATGTGAACGGTTATCGGTCCAGGAAAGAATTTTTTCAGCCGAGTTTTCAGAAGCTCAGATTTTGCTAAAAATATATCATAAGCAGAAATTAAACTTATGTCCCTGGTGGCCAAACCATTCCTTACCAAATATTAGAAATAATATGAAAAACATTTCACATCAGGTGCTGTACGCGATACAGAAAGAATTTTTCAAATTGGAGTTTTAGAAGAAGAAATATCGGGGAAACCCCGATTTACCTTATAGCCCCCTAGCGTAAAGTCTATGAATTACTTGAAAATTTTGAAATTATGTGAAAAACATTTCGCACCAGAAACGCTATCTAACAAAGAAGGAATTTTTCAAATCGGACTCTTAGAAGTAGAGATATTGACAAAAAAAAAGATATTCATCTACGCCCCCTGGTGGGGAAACCATACATTATGTTAAGAAGAATATATTTTGTAAAGGTTTATCGACGTGAGTAGTATCGGTCCACAAACGATTTTTTTCTAATCGAGATTGAAAGAAGCTCAGATTTTGCGGCAAATACATAAGAAGCAAAAATTAAAATTTACGCCCCTTGGTGGCCAAACCATTTTTTACCAAAAACTAGAAATTATGTGCAAAATATTTCCCATCAGGAGCTGTATCCAGTGCAGAAAGAATTTTTAAATCGGAGTTTTAGAAGCTGAGATATCGGAGGAAAGGCAATTCCTCCGATATCTCAGCTTCTAAAACTCCGATTTGAAAAGCGGAAAGTCTATGAATTACTTGAAAATTTTTTAATTATACGAAACACATGTCCCATCGAGAACTCTATCTAATAAAGAAGAAATCTTTTTAATCGGACTTTTAGAGCAGAGATATTGACAAAAAATAAAATATACATCTATACCCCGTGACAGAGAAACCATGCAGTATTTTAAGAAGAAATGTTCCGAAAAAAATTTATCATCTGCCCACGAACGAACTTTTCAATCGAGATTTTAGAAGCTTAGATTTTGTGACAAATACATCAGAAGCAGAAATTTATACTTACGTCCCCTGGTGGCCAAACCGTTCTTTACCAAAAAATTATAAATTATGTGCAAAATATTTCCCATCGGGAGCTGTATCCGTTGCAGAAAGAATGTTTCAAATCGGAGTTTTAGAAGTAGAGATATCGGGTAAAACGAAATTTACTTTTACGCCCCCTAGGGGAAAATCTGTGAGTAACTTGAAAAAGTGACTACACTTAAAATGTAAGACGGAGAAAAAATTTTGTCTTTTCCCATCCTGCCTTATGTTGCTGCCATAAAACGGGGGGAAAGAGAAGTATACCTTTTAAGGGGAATTCACGTGTTCGGTTTCAGAGCAGTTAGCGGCGTGCGAATCTGTGAAAGAATTGTTCCTGCTCATGCGCTCTGAGTATTTATCCGATTTCAGCTATTTTCAACACATTCTATCGATATGGACCATGTTTTCCCACTGAGTTTTTAAATAAAAGTTGTTCCGCACTGAATCCTTAAGAGCAAACTAAAATTTCGTCCGAACTGAAGGATTTTGTATGTATATTATCATGTGTAAGTTTTGAAGAACATGTCTGAAATCAAATGAAATATTTTGAGGAACAAAATGAGAAATTTGCGGTAAAAGCGCATAATCAAAACTATATTTTAAAGCACTGCAGGCATTGTTTTTCTTAGTTTTCAAGACAGTTAAACGTATACAACGCGTGTTCAAAAGTTTCCGGATGGACTGCAACATATATTAGTGATGTATCGGTTCCCAGAAAACGCCAGGTGCCCTGTGAATTAAAGGGAAATTACTCGGCCGGATACCTTCAAGTTGGAACTGAAGAACAGGTTCTCTGCTTTAGAAGGCCTAACATCGGAAGAAGTGGACATCTCTGAAGTTAACAGAAAAGTAACCAAAGCTCTTATGGAAACAGCAACAAAATTAGCTGGGTCTAAGAACAAGTTGCATGTAAACAAATTATCAGGAAAAACCAAAATGTTGATGCAAAAAAGAAGAGAGATGAGGACAACTAAAGAAGATGTGACTTCCAAAGTGGAATATATAGAGCTATGCAAGACAGTAAGAAAAAGTATCACTGAAGACGTAAGAAAATTCAACTGTGAACTAGTGAGGAAAGCAATTGAAAACAACCAAAGCCTAAAGATAGCAAAGGGACATCTCAGTAAGGGAAGAAAACAGATTACGGCACTGAGAAAAGAAGATGGTTCTGTAACAAGAAATAGAGGCGAAATTTTGACAAGAGTGAAAGATTTCTACTCCAAATTATATGAAAGGGATGATACATGCACTCCAGACATCATGAAAGATACCAGTACCAGAGTTCCTTCAGTCCTTCCAGCAGAAGTTGCACATGCAATCAGGAACATGAAGCGGGGAAAAGCTCCAGGAGAAGATGGAATTACTGTAGACATCATACAAGAAGCAAGTTATAACGAAGTGAATTTCTCCGTCATTTTTATCCGCGCCGGGGTTCGAACCCGGGTCCACTCATTCCGGAATAAGTTGCTCTACCAATTAAGCTACGCGGACATTTTATTCTGATTCCTATCTGCCTTTATGTCGTGTGCGTCCTTCTGGCAGGTACGTCACATCTCCTGGTACGTTACATCATCTCCCCCTTATTATTATTTTTTTTTCGAAGTGCTGGAGAAAGGATTCTCTTATTTTTCCTATCTCGTGGTGTGGAAATAACATCACACCAATGCGAGATTTTGAACGGTCGGGTCATCCGGATAGTTCGGGCGCCATTATAACGAAGTGAATTTCTCCGTCATTTTTATCCGCGCCAGGATTCGAACCCGGGTCCACTCATTCCGGAATAAGTTGCTCTACCAATTAAGCTACGCGGACATTTGTTCTGACTACTATCTGCCTTTATGTCGTGTGCGTCCTGCTGGCAGGTACGTCACATCTCCTGGTACGTTACAAAGTGGAGAAATCGAAACAGTACTCGCCCAAATTTTCACTCGATGCCTTAATGAAGGAAAGATTCCTGAGGATTGGAACACCGCTACAATGATCCTGCTACATAAGAAAGGTGACATTGAGGATCTCGGAAACTACAGACCTATCAGCCTCCTATCAGTAGTTTATAAAATCTTCACTAAAATTCTTTCACACCGCTTGAAGGTGACACTGGACATGGCTCAACCGAGAGAACAAGCTGGATTCAGGAGTGGCTACAGCACAATAGATCATATCCACGTACTGAGAGAACTAATTGAAAGAGCGAGGGAATATGAACTTCCATTGTGCATGGCTTTTATCGATTATGAAAAACCCTTTGATTCGGTGAAACCATCAGCAGTTACCACGGCTCTGAAATCCTGCGGTATTGAAGATGCATACATTAATATTATTAATAACATCTATGAAAATGCAAGTGCAAAGATTCGGCTGTTTGAAAATACAACACACATAAAAATTGGAAAGGGAGTGAGACAAGGTGACACCATATCTCCGAAGCTCTTTAATGCTACATTGGAGGGTGTTTTTCAGTCGCTGAGCTGGGAAAACAAAGGGATAAAGATTAATGGAGATTATCTAACCCACCTTTGTTTTGCTGATGATGTAGTCATTTTTGCAACTACCCCATCAGAGCTGCAGAGTATGATCCAGGAACTTGCTGACAAGAGTAAAGAAGTGGGATTAAAAATGAACTTTCAGAAGACAAAAGTGATGTTCAATGCTTTTACAAGAAATGAAGATTTATCGATTGATGGAGAAAAGCTGGAGATAACAGACACGTACGTTTATCTTGGACAGAAGATATCAAGTGAGGGTCACATTGATGAAGAAATTAATCGGCGTACAAAACTTGCCTGGAGAGCTTTTGGAAGAAACAGCATAATTTTCAAGAGCAATATGCCATTATGTCTTAAAAGAAAAGTGTTTGATCAATGCATCCTTCCAGTGCTTACGTATGGTGCAGAGACGTGGACCTTAACTAAAAGAGACATACAAAGACTGCAGACAACTCAAAGACCCATGGAGAAGTGCATACTTGGTGTAACCAGGAGAGATAAGAAGAGGAACTCGTGGATCCGAAAGACGACAAGAGTGGAAGACATCATGATCAGAGTTAAATCCCTGAAATGGCAATGGGCTGGACATACTGCCAGAAGGACAGATCATCGATGGACAGCCAAAATTTTAGATTGGATTCCAAGGGAAAGGAAAAGACCCAGAAGAAGACCACATGGGAGATGGGTGGATGAAATTCGAAAGTATGCAGGGGTGACATGGAGGAGACTGGCACAAGACAGACCGTTGTGGAGGAAACTTGGGGAGACCTTCGTCCAGCAGTGGATTGATAATGGTTGACAATGATGATGATGATGACTCGGCCGGATAATTCCATTGTTTGAAAGAAAAGATGGAAACTTGCGCTGGCAGCAGTAATTCATGTGCTCATACATAATATATCAATAGTACAAAGATGGGCTTTGTGTTTGACATTTGTCTGCCTATTGGATTCTATTCTTTTTCTGAAATGTTAACCAGCATTTAAATAAATGTTTTCTCCAGGAGCCAAAAGATTAACGGAAGTTCTTTGAGTTGCAATTCTGTCTCTGAAATAGAATGTACAAATAATGTAAAATAAACTCATTCTCTAACGCTTCTTCACTTAAAGCTTGTGATGTATTTAGCTATTTGTTGTTTAAGAAACAAAAAAATTAGACAGGGCACTGATTTTAGAGGCTGAAAAATGCTCTTCTCTATTCCTTTTTTATAAATTATCCGCATAAAGTGTTACAGGAGATTCAAATATAACTGCACATAGTGGAAAAACTTCTGTACTTAAAGCAGTAGCGCCATGTCGCGGCCAATCCAGAAACTTTTTCAACCCACGTTGTATATGTTTAACTATTTTGAAAACTAAGAGAAAGCAATGCTTGGAGTGCTTTAAAATATGTTGTTTGATTACGCGCTTTTCCCGGAAATTTGTCTTTTTTTTTTTTTTCGGAATATTTCATCTGATTTCAGAAATGTTCTTCGAAACTTAAATATGATAACACGCATACAACAGCCTTGAATTCGGACGAATTTTTAGTTTGTTCTTTAGGGACCCCGTGGGAACAAATTTTTCCTTAAAAACTCGCTGAGAAAATATGGTTCATATCGATGGAATGTGTTGAAAATCGCTGAAATCAAATTAAAGATCGCATGAGCAGGATTAATTCTTCCACAAATTTGCACATGCTTTGAAACCGAACACGTGAATTCCGCTTAAAAGTCATATTTCTCCTTCGTAGCAGGTAATTTCCCCCTTTTTTATAGCATCAATATAAGGCAGGTTGGGAAAAGGCAAAACTGGGTTTTTTTTCTCGATCTAAAATTTCGTCCCCCATTTTGCACTCAGTAATGACCCCAATATAGGGCACAGCGGGAAACGCACTTCGGGAAAAGGCAAAACGGGTATGAACTATCTAGGACGATTCGTTAGTGGCCAGCCCTTAAAACCACTAGGTCTCCAGGGTGGCAGTATGGGGTTTTACCGACTTCCATGAGCATTTAATGTCATTGGATGTCCCCGGTCCTTAGTTCAGTAGTCCACTGATTCCAGGAAAAGACAAAACCAGTGATAGGGGCGCGAGTGTGGTGCCAGGGATACATTGCGGGTCCGAACCTGTACCTCTAACCACTTGGCCATCGGGGCGGCTTGTGAAGAAAAACGCAAGAATGTTTCACCCAGCAGCCAAATGACGAAAGATTGTGTAATTCTAATGGTGGATGAAACACGGCATTTATTAAAAACGAATCGTGTAGATGGAGAGTGTCAGGGGTTTAAATATCTGTATGTCTAAAGAAAAGACATCCCGAAGCGTAAAATGAATAAAAATATGAATAGTAGCACAGTACCAATAGCAATGGTTCTATTCCTGATAAATCTCGCGATCTACAAACATAGATCTTATGCGAGGGAGAGGAACTGAAATTACAACTCGACCGACTACAATTCCTCAAACATTTCTTGTTTTTTGCACATATACAATAGCGAAAATAAAAACAGCAATGGAAGTGCCGTAATTTCCATCGCGAATTATCTGTCAAAAAAGTTATCATTTTTGTTTCAGCGAATAATACGCCGCTTTGAAACAAAACAAAAAAGAGGTTTTGCATACAAACCCCGAAGATGACAATCCGATTTCTGGCGTAAACGTGACAAGAATGGTAAGTCAGACAATATCCGAAAACTTGAAAATTTTCATAGTCCTGGAGCGGGACTCGAACCCGCGTCCTGTGTTGGTTAAATTCAAATTGATCGGAAACTTGAAACTTGGTCGTTCTGGGTGGTGTAGTGGTTAGCATACCCGGGCGTATTCTGGGAGACGCGGGTTCGAGTCCCGCTCCAGGACGATGAAAATTTTCAAGTTTTCGGATATTGTCTGACTTACCATCCTTTTCACGTTTACGCCAGAAATCGGATTGTCATCTTCGAGGTTTGTATTGTATGGCGTAATCCCGTATTTCTTTCGTGATTTGTCTGCTTCTCCGGGCAAACACGGGATAAGATTCTTGACCTCTGGATTCGCTAGGGCATGAATGCCGGTTGCTTCGACTAGCGAATCCTGTGTTGGTTAAATTCAAATTGATCGGAAACTTGAAACTTGGTCGTTCTGGGTGGTGTAGTGGTTAGCATACCCGGGCGTATTCTGGGAGACGCGGGTTCGAGTCCCGCTCCAGGACGATGAAAATTTTTAAGTTTTCGGATATTGTCTGACTTACCATCCTTGTCACGTTTACGCCAGAAATCGGATTGTCATCTTCGGGGTTTGTATTGTATGTCGTAATCCCGTATTTCTTTCGTGAGGTTTTGCATACTTCAATTTCTTTATAAAAACCCGCATCGTAATTGTCAGGAGAGGTCCTATATCAGGAAAATTACCAAAACTGCGTTAATAACAGCTACCCGTAACGTAATACGAAGATATGGGTCATTATTATTTCAATTTTATGTACATGTTCTATCTAGAATCCTGTTTTAACGCAAAAGCTAGAAAAAGCCTCCTTGAAGAGAGCGAAAGCTTGGCAGTTCTTTCTTTTGTTTTTCTCCTAATAAACGGATATTTAAGAACACATTTTATTCACTGTATAAGTTGGTTTCCGGTTACGATACGAGCATTTTGAGAGAAAATACGATGCAAAGAATTCATAACATGCGCTCTCGAGGACAATCACCATTATGGGAAGCTCAGCGTCGCACACGCTCGTGAGTGTGGCAGGTCTATTTATGGAATTGCACACTAATCCAACTACGGAATAATCGGGTCTATCTATGAAACTGCGGTAAATTTAAAAAGAACTTGTGATTTTTTCAATTTATTCACTCGAAAGTAACACAAAAAGACTTAAAATATAACAGTTATATTCTTTATCAAGAAGATCGTTTTTTTATCAGTTTCTTTGTATTTCTGGGTAACCCGGTGAATCCCGATTTTCATGTTGGTTGAAAAATACCGCATTCAATCAACATTGCAAGTGTGGATTGTACGATGATTTCTTTCTGTGAATTTCATTTTCTGGATATTATACGAAGGACTCATTTTTTTCTCTCCTGAATTTCACGGGCTGCGGATTGTATGACGAAAAATACGGCAATTGTGTATGCATATTGTTTTCAAATAGGTTTGTGTAAACAAATTTGAGACTTTGCACAAATTTCAAGCAATGTTTCGCACAACTAGATGTGAATGTGTAATCATTACAATATAATTTCACTTTAAAGCATTCAGATAAAATACACTGGTGTGCAAAGATTAAGCACGAAGAGGAGAAATTAGCATAACAGCGGAACGAGCAGGCAGAACGGACCGAAAGACCACTCAGGAGATAGACTAGGGTCCGGTACGGTAGGGCTTGCGCATATATGCAGCATGACGTAGAGGAGGGGGTGTCGGAAGGGTATAAAGCACACGGGCGGTGTACTCTCAGCAATTCGGTGACAGCTATTGCACGGTGTACATCGGTTTGAACGACGTCGAATTGCTGACACCTTGTGATATGGCCAACAGGCAATCCAGTAGACGACATCTGGATGACTTTAGCCGAGGTCGCGTCATTGGGAAGTTGGAAGAAGGTCGAAGTGTGACTAGTGTGGCCGAGGAGTTCGGTATCGCTCACAGCATCGTTTCACGATCTTTGAAAACATTTCAAACGACGACAGGAACAGCTGTCCGAGAGTTTAGCAGGGGTCGCCCATGAGCAACCACGGCGGCGGACGACCGGTATATTGTCCTACAGGCAAAAAGAGACAGACGGCAGGCAGCGGGATAAATCGCAAGGCACATGCAACAGACAACTGGACGCCCGTTATCGCGTTTTACCGTGGCCAGGAGGCTGCACAAAGGTGGTCTATTTGCACGACGACCAGTATGGTGTGTGCCATTAATGTCTGCTCATCGTAGACGGCGGTTTCTGTGTTGCCAGGAACACAAGAACTGGACACATCAGCAATGAGGTAGAGTTCTCTTTACGGATGAGAGCCGATTTAGTCTGACGGGCGATTCTGGACGTATACACATCTGGAAAGAGCAGGGAACACGCAATCACACCTCCAACATCATCGAAAGGGATCGGTTTATAGGTGGCGGAGTTCTCTCGTTTGAGGCGCTATCATGCTTGGTAGCCGTACTCACTTCCACATCTTCCAAGGAGGTTCAATCACTGGTTTCCGCTATTGTACCAAGGTTATCCTGCCTCATGTGAGTCTGTTTAGAGGTGCTGTGGGTCCTGAGTTCCTCTTCATGGACGACAACGCTACACCTCATTGTACAGTGGCTCTCGTAGAACTGTTGGAGAGTGAAGATATTCAACGCATGGATTGGCCCGCAAGGTCCCCGGACATAAATCTAATCGAACACGTGTGATACCTTCTCGATAGACGCTTGGCAGCACGTCACCAGCCGCCAGCAACGATTTCGCAGCTGCGATTGGCGCTACAAGAGGAATGGGCCGCGATGCCTCAACAGCTCCTTGACAACCTCGTCCTCAGCATAACCAGACGTTGTAAATCCTGCAACGCAGTCAGGGGTGATCATATTCCCTACTAAAGACTGAATTTTTCTTGGCAACCGCCTGTCACATGGATGTTTCTGTCTTCTGTCCAGTTGTGCTCGAAGCTACCTTTTCAATAAAGTGCCTTTGTACTCTTTGGATTCCTCGTTTGGACGGTTTTGCTCACTTGTCCCATATTCTTACATCTTGGGGATCTTATGATATGATTTGATTCGATGTGGAGCACTTCTGCACGACATTACATTTGAAAAACCGTTCGTCCTTAATTTTTGCACGGCAGTGTATATGGTTAGCGGAACCAAGCTATTCTGTAATCAGGACACCGTGAGGCTCTGAAAAAAAAAGCGTTTTCAAGCTGCAAAAATGTAACTACAGGTGAATGACCGAAGATTCCAAATCTCTATGCTGGTATGCCAACCACGGCGTGGGAACCCTAAGATTAAGAGATGCGTACATAAAGTCTTCTCATATCTCCCAAATATATTACAGTTTCTCAACACTTCGTTTTAATAAGCACTATATGACGATGAAACTTTAAATAGCTGTAAGTTTACATGATTATTTAGTAGCTTGTTAGTTAATGTCCTTACATTCAAACTTCATGAACAATTAAGTAGCCATTAGCGGACAGAGAACAGAATCAGCAAACAACACTTATGAAACGAATGCAACGTTTCGTAGGGTAATCACTGGTACTTCAAGATATCAAAGTAATCTTTGTCAGAATATAATCTTTGCTGGATCTCAATGCAATGGTATTCGTTCGTCGGTCACATACACTATATTGAGAAAAGTCACCGGACACCTAGAAGAGAAACACAACATAGCATTTATTGACATACATTAGTGCGATGTCGGTCCACCTTTGGCCTTAATGGACGCACTGACCCTTAGTGACATGCTTTCGGCAAGGTTTTGGAACACACCAATAGGTATGCGCTTCCATTCTGTACATAATCCTGCCACTAACTGTTGTTCAGTAGCAGGCCTTGGTTCCAAACTTCTTTTGCGGCGCTCTAATTCATCCCGTAGGTGCTCTATGGGATTAAGATCACGGCTCTGTGCTGGCTAGTCCACATACGATACGGAATCATCTTCAAAACACGCCCATACCAGTCCTTGCTTTATGGCTCGGTGCATTATCCTGCTAGTACCAACAAGACTCGGTTCCATAGTATTGTCACAGAGGTGGTATGGCATAATTGTCCAGAATATCGAGGTAGATGTGCTGGTTAACAGGTTTGTTCACGATAACCAATGCGACGGGACCATACGACGAAAAACACCCCTACCAGCTCCAAATTTGACTGTAGTACACTTCCAGCTCCAAATTTGACTGTAGGAACAGTACACTGTGAAAAATAGCGTTCCTCCGGCTGCCGTCATATCCGTACATGATCATCAGACTGATGAATCGTGTATCTGGATTCATCAGTCTATAGGACCCGTTTCCATTGATCTACGGTCCACGATAAAAAACTTTTACACCATGATAAACGACGAGTAGCATTCCGAGAGTGGAGATGAAAGGCTTATGAGCAGCAGCACGACCACGGTAGCCCATGGAACGAAGTTTTTTGCGAATGGTACGTGTACATTCCGAGGTTCCAGCATTTTACTTACCTGTACACTGAAGTCTTGTGCAGTACTCCGTCGATTAGCTATAGAGACTTTTCCTGAGACTTCGACGTCCTCTGTCACTGATTTTCTGTGGACTGCCGGTACGCCGCTTTGCTTCTTGAGGTTCACAATGTGTCTTCCACTTATTCAGTACATCCAAAACAGTTGACATGGGTATGTTCAAACGCCTCTCGGTTTCTCTTATTGACAACCCACTAATATAACACCCAACGATCTTTCCTTTCTCAAAGTCAGTTCTCTCCCGCCGCGACATTTTTACTCACCCTCACAGTGCGATATGATTGCGGTCAGCTCCAGGCTTGGTTTTATACTGTTTGCATCTGTAAAGCGCATCTTAACAACGCAGCGGATCCGTTCATTTGCTTTTAAAGGGATGTCCGGTTACTTTTATCAGTATAGTGTATAATTCAACCCCACTAAAAACTGTCATGCCTTATACACTGCTCGACATAGAAATTGCCCCACCCAGAAGGAGTGAGGATAGAGTGAACTTGGTCATGCAAATAGGAATACATACGGGTTTACCTTGATGCTAATAATAATGCAGCATAATGGGTACGTCTTATTAAGTGGTTGCACCGCCGCGAATGGCAATACAGGCAAAAATACGGTGTGGCAATGAGTCATACAGTCGACGGATATCATCCTGATGAACGAAACACCAATCATGGCCGACTTGCTCCCATAATTCATCGCGATCGTGAGCAGACCGATTTGATTGCAGACGACGTGCAATGTGGTCCCACAGGTTTTCGAGTGGGGATAAATTGGGCTATCTTGCTGGCCATCGCAGTGTTTGAACATGTTGCAAACATTGTCTGGAGACCCGAGCGGTGTGTACACGGTCGTTATCTTGCTGGAAAATGGGTTGATGTAGACCATTCAGTAGCGGTATCAAAATAGGCTGCAGAACCTCAGTCACGTATCGTGCAGCTGACAGTGTGCCCGTGATGCGGACAAGGGGTGACATGCTGTCATGCAAAATAGCACCCCATACCATGATGTCCGCCTGACAGGCGGTGTGGCTGTCGCGAACAAAACCAGGATGCGTCCGCTCACCAAGGTGTCGCCGGGCACGAATCCGTCGATTGTCAGCACCCAGACAGAAAGAAGATTCATCACTGAATACCACAGTGGTGCCATTCGTGACCCCATTTCGCATGACTTCAGCACCAAGCTAGACGAGCGCTGCGAAGGCTGACCGTCAATGGCAGTTGACGTAACAGTTACCTACTGCGCATGTTTGCCACATGTAACCTTCGGTTTACAGTTCGAGTCGTTATTTCGACGCCTACGGCCGATGACACAGCATACCGTATATGGGCTCCAGTGTTTTCTGGTGACGAACGAACATGTCGAGCAATTCGCCCATCCAGGCGTGCTGACGTCTGTCAGACTGCCACTCTGACGCACGTACGAACCTTCCCGTTGCCACTAGTACCAACAGCGTCCAACAGTTCGTGCATCCCATTGTACATGGCTTGGGATACGACGTATTGACCAGCTCGCTTCACACAGGCTTACAATACTTCATCTCTGAAACGCATATAAATGGCGATTATCCTGCCGACGGCATATTCGGCCTTCGCTGAATAATATCCCAGAACAAACAACAAATATGAAACGTCTGCGACAGTTCAACCAGCGACCACACATTACCATCCCTGTTGCTGACGTCATCGACTTCGGTTTAACATCGTTTGCATATCTCGAGTGGGTACATCTGCCCTGGCTGCCTCGGTGGCGCAGTGGTCTAAGCGATGCCTCTGATCATTCGTCAGAAAGGGGTCCGGGCTCGGATCCCGATGAGGCGTGGATATTGTGTTTGTCTTACAGCACTGGCTCTCTCCCTTCCCTGGAACCAGTGGCCCTAAATTAGGGACGGGTGACTGCTTATAGCACATTGAGTTGCTCACGGTGGTCGTTAAACCTTCAATCAAAAAAAAAAAAAAAAAAAAACCCAGCCCTGCGATTTGTATGTTTGTAGCGCATCTCCTCCTTCTGGGTGGAGCAATTTTTATGTAGAGCAGTGTATCTATCATCCCTCCTCTACTCTCAACTCTCCACACTACTACATTCAATGTTGTGGGACGTATACTCTAATTTAGTTTTCCGTTTTAGTTCCAGTTGTCTAAGTAAGTTTTGGCACGTTCTCCTTAAACGCTTTCTAAACTTAACTCCATATTTTCTCCCTCTACTGAAGTTGTCGTCGCTTTTGCGGCCACTTCCTTATCGTGATCTGAGAACAGGTGTACATATAGTGCGGACAGACAAAAGTTTTCTGTTTAGCTGAGAGATAGAAACTTTAAAATTGTTAACTTTCCTTCATAATTAATTATCCAGGCGTAGGACTGGCAGCTTTTACACTCATAAGAAAACGCTGGTATGTTTAAAAGTTATATTTTTTCGTTTATTTTTTTATATATATTTTTGGTTGACTATTTTCATTTTTCGTTTTTTTTTTCACTCATTTCCCAAGATTTTTGTGAATCACATTTGACAGTTACTCTTTTCATTCTTTTTTTTTTCGAGCTGTTCCATATTATTCAGCCATTTTTTACGCTTTCCAACCGTAGGTTCAAGAAGCGTATATGCTCCAGCTTTGTCCGTCTGCCTGTCTGTCCGTCCGCACGATAACTCGCGTAAAAATGGTTCGATTTCGATGAAATTTCAGTATGTGGTAGAGGATTACCTGGGGACGAACCCTATTGGAAATGGGGTCAAAGGTCAGGACATAGGAGCGGAATCCATTCCATTGCCCTAATGCATCATAACTTGCGTAAAAATGGTTCAATTTCGATGAAATTTCAGTATGCGGTAGGGGACCACCTGGGAACGAACCCTATTGAAAATGGACGAAATGGGGTCAAAAGGTCAGGACCTAGGAGCGGGATCCATTCCACTGTCCTTATGCGTCATAACTTGCGTAAAAATGGTTCAATTGAGATGAAATTTTAGTATGTGGTAGAGGACCACCTGGGGACGAACCCTATTGAAACTGTACGGTCAAAAGGTCAGGACATAGGAGCGGGATCCATTCCATTGTCCTTATGCGTCATAACTTGCGTAAAAATGGTTCAATTTTGATGAAATTTTAGTATGTGGTAGGGGACCACCTGGGAACGAAGCCTATTGAAAATGGCCGAAATGGGGTCAAAAGGTCAGGACATAGGAGTGGGATCAACTCCATTGTCCTTATGCGTCATAACGTGCGTAAAAATGACTAATTGTGATGACATTTTAGTATGAGGTAAGGGACCAACTGGGGACGAACCCTATTGAAAATGTACGAAATGGGTTTAAAAGGAAAGGACATAGGAGCAGGATCCATTCAATTGTCCTTATGCTTCAATTGCAACAAAACTTTATGTTATTCCGGAGGCATACTTAACCAATTCTGTTTAATATAATCGAAATAGGGTCAAAGGTCAGGGCACAGGAGCGAGATTTATTCCACAGCCATCATCCTCATAACTTGAGTAATGATTTCTGGTATGTTGGAATGCGTATCATAATCAATGCATTGCATGATTGTACCAACTTGTTATTCCTCGTTTTTATCCTATATCCATTATCATTATGAAAAGCGCACGGTTCATTTTTTGCTGCGCCAATGACTTCAAATTATTCTATTGCTAAGCACGCGAAACGATGTGCACCCTAAAGATATTGTGACGAAATATCAGTCGAAGTGACCTGTCATACAGGGCGATATATGAACCATACGATGTCTTACCGCCCTCCCGAATTCGGTGGTTGGAAAACACATAAATGGCACGGATACTTTAATCTTTAACTGAAGGAGCTCATGTGGCAGCCTTTGTTCTATCTCAAAAAGGGGAGTCAAAGTACTAGTGGGCGTATAAGCTACCGTTTTCAACCCTAGCTGTAAAAGCTACTACTTCCTAAAGATTATCTTGTGACAACCTGAATCGAATAGTAATGGCGTTTGAGTTAAACAAAGATAGGAAGGATGTTTACGGTATATGAAGCAGGCTGCCTCTCGTTAGATGTATTCTGCTGATTTTCGTTAGGCAAGCTGACTTTTGTTAGATGTATGCTGTTTCTTAGTAGATGTTTTTAGTATCCTGTTAAAACACTCATTCTTGTTAAGTCTATTAATTCGTATTTTGGAGATAGAAGTTAACGTTTAACCTGCCTGTTGATAAATTCTGTCACGTTGAATATTTGAAGGATACTGAAAAGTATGAAGTATATTCGAGAATTACAGAAGGTCTATCTAGAGTCAAATTACAGGATGATATGATGATATCTGTTAATTCTTAAGACGTCTAAAGGACTAAACACACAGTCGGTTTAGAATAATATGATCACTTACCTAATAATGGGAATAACCACCTTTGACCCTAATGAGAGCCGCGAGACGGAGACGCAATGAAGTCCTGGAAGGTTGTCCGAGCAACGTGCACCCATTCGGACCAAAGCACAGCACCGAGGTCCCGGAGAATGGCTGTGGGTCGGCATGTCAAACCTGTCGATCCAAATAGTCCCACGCAAGTGCTCTATGGGATTTAGGTCGGGCGATTGTGCCGGCCAATGGAGAACGGAGACATCGCTATCGTGTTCCTGGAAGCAGTGACTCACCTTTCTTAGCGACATGGCATGGCGCATTTTCCTGTTGGTAGACACCATCACGACCAGGGTAAACGTCCAACATGAAGGGATGTGTGTGATCAGCGAGGATGGACAGCTAGCCATTGGCGTTCAGGGGCTCATCCAGTGGCACCAGCGATCCCAGGTCATACGAGTAAAGCATCCTCCAGACATGCACACTCCCACCGCCGGCCTGTACTTAAATGACAAGCGTGTCCGGGTGTTGGTTTTCGTGTGTCTAACGCCGTATTCGCCACCGATCGTCACTTCTGTGGTTTAGAAACCTGGATTCGTCGGAGAAGGCTACCTTTTCCAACTCTTCCACTGTCCAATGGCGGTAGTGCCATGCGAACTGCAGACGTCGCTGCCGATGGAGCTGCCGTTTCCTCCGGAGACCCATGCGTAACAGGGTTCGCTCGGGGACACGTACCTGGGTGCCCCAACGTTCATTTGCGTGGTCAATTGCTACACGGTTGCCCGTCGATTACCCTTTACCAGTCGACGGAGGCGACGTTGTCCTCTGGGGTCGACCGGTTTTGGAGCTCCAAAATTACAATGTCGGGAGGTACTCGGTGTGCCAGCGGTTCCTTTCAACAGCACCTCGCGAATAGCCCACGGAGTCTGCTGTTTCTGAGATGCTTCTACCCTTTGGCGCGGTAGCCGATGATCATTCCTTTTTAGAACGTCCGTCAAATCACTAGCTCTGGCCACTGTGCTCACGTGACGCACTATGGCTCATCTGTCCTGGCCGGCCGCTTATATCTCCGTGTGGTCGACCTAATCACGTACAGTTTATGACGCGCCTGGGCGGATACATAGTGATTCCGACGGTGGTCATATTATTCTGATACGTCCGGCGTAAACGTTGAAGTTTTAACTGCCCGTTCAACCAATCATTAAGAAGTATTTGTGCTTAGCTATCCGGAGAATCATGTAAACGCTACGGAACCTTTTCGTCAAAGCAATATTCTCATTCACGTAATGTTAGTATTCTAGGAAAACTGACTTTTCACCCGTAGACATAATTAAACTAAGAACATTACAGTCGCCATTTTTTACGCTTTCCAACCGTAGGTTGAAGAAGCGTATATGCTCCAGCTTTGTCCGTCCGTCTGTCCGCACGATAACTGGCGTAAAAATGGGTCGATTTCGATGAAATTTTAGTTTGTGGTAGGGGACCTCCCGGGGACAAACCCTATTGAAAATGGGGCAAATGGGGTCAAAGGTCACGACGTAGGAGCTGGATCATTCCATTACCCTTATGCGTCATAACTTGCGTAAATATGGGTCGATTTCAATGAACGTTTACTACGTGGTAGGAGACCACCTAGGGACGAACCCTATTGAAAATGGGACACATGGGGCCAAGGGTCACGACGTAGGAGCTGGATCATTCCATTACCCTTATGCGTCATAACTTGCGTAAATATGATTCGATTTCAATGAAAGTTTACTATGTGGTAGGAGACCTCCTGGGGAAGAACCCTGTTCAAAATGGGTGAAGTGGGGTCAAAGGTCAGGACATAAGATCGGGATGCATTCCATTGCTCTTATGCATCATAACGTGCGTAAAAATGGTTCGATTTCGATGAAATTTCAGTACGTAGTAGGGGACCACCTGAGGACGAACCCTATTGAAAATGGATGAAATGTGGTTAAAGGTCAGGACATAGGATTGCGATCCATTCCATTGTCCTTATCCCATATTATTAAGGTGGACGTCAAGTAATTTTGCTTCCTGTACTTCCAAAGGAAAAACTTTTGTACACATTTCCTTCACACTTCCCAAGGATGAAAATTTGAACATCGATTAAAATAACTTCATATTATAACTTGGAAAACTTAATATTTTCTAAAACATAACCATAATTATATTAAAAATCAATAACTTTTCCTTTGGTGGTGTTGAAACCAGAGAAAAGATGGCGCGACCTGTACTTTAAGGACGTCAGTGGACAAAAAATGTTGGATTGCATAATTACGGCTATGGTTTAGAAAATATTAAGTATTCCAAGTTATGAAATGAAGCTATTTTAATCGATGTTCAAATTTTCATCCTTGTGCACGCATTAATTGTCCAGAAAAAAGATGGCGCGACCTGTATTTTCATGACGTCAGTAGACAAACAAATGTTGAATTGCATAATTATGGTTATGTTTTAGAAAATATTAAGTATTGCAAGTTATAAAATGAAGATATTGTAATCGATGTTCAAATTTTCATCCTTGGGATCGCATTAATTGTGAAAAAATTGTGTACAAAAGTTCTTCCATTGGAAGTATAGGAAGCAAAGTTACTTGACGTCCACCTTAAAGTAGCAATTCTTGTATGTATGTATGTATGTATGTATGTATGTACGTATGTACATTTTATTTTGAAAACGGCTCTAAGAATTTTGATGAAAGTCGTTAATCTGCCGTTTTCTGGTACTACAAATCGATTTAGCTTGATCTCGACTTTAGAAGAATTCGTTTAGGGGGTTAAATAAACACCCCGAATTATAACGTTTTTAGTGATGGCGTTGTTCCATTAATTTTACCAATGCTTAGAAATCTTATGACGTCACAACTCGCGTTTGAGAATGTTGGCGCGCGGTCACGCCATCTGTCTCTTTACGTCACGCGTTGTGTGTGGATCCTATTAAAGATTTATGACGTCACACTTTTGCGGCGGGCAGATGGTCGCGATTCCCATCTGCCTCATTACGTCACGCGTTGTGTGCGTATGTCCGTCAGCACGATAACTCGCGTAACAACCGTTGGATTTCGATGAAAATTTAGTATCTGGTAGGGGATTACCTGGGAAGGAACCCTATTTAAAGTGAACGAAATGGGGTCAAAGGTCAGTGCATAGGATAGGGATCCATTCCACTGCTCTTATGCGCCATAACTAACGTAAAAAAGGTTCGATTTCGATGAAATTTCAGTATGTGGTAGGGGACCACTTGGCATCAAACCTTATTAAAAATGGGCGAAATGGGGTCAAAGGTTAGGACACAGGAGCGGGATCTATTCCATAACCCTTTTGCATCATAACTTACGTAAAAATGGTTCGATTGCGGCAAAACTTTATCATGTTATTTCGGAGGTATACCAAGCCAGTTCTGTTGAATATCATCGAAATGGGATCAAAGATCAGGGCACAGGACCGAGATTTGTTCCACAGACATTATTCTCATAACTTGAGTGATAACTTGAGTAATGATTTCTGTAATGTTGGAAAGCGTATTGTAATCAATGCATTGCATGATTTTACTAACTTGTTCTTCTAGATCTAACTGGCTGTCACTGTTGCCAGATTATAAAAGCCCTTCGGGAATGTAATGTGCCATTCAGCGAGAAAACATTTAAAAATAAAACACTAAATTTACAGAAGAGAACAGAAAAACTAAAAAGGAAGGTGTGAAACCTAAATTTGCCGGTGGTGAGACTTGAATCTTCGCCGTTCTACTCCAGAGCCGAATGGTTTCTCAATCGAGCTACGCCGGCAAAGGCTAATCACGCCGACCCGGTGGCGCAGTGGTCTAAGACGCTGGCCTCTGATCATTCGTCCGTAAGGGGTCCGGGTTCGAATCCCGGTCAGGCATGGATGTTGTGTTTGTCTTACGGCACTGGCTCTCTCCCTTCCCTGGAACCAGTGACCCTAAATTAGGGACGGGCGACTGCTTATAGCCCATGTTTGAGTTGCTCACGATGGTCGTTAAACCTCCAATCAAAAAAAAAAAAAAAAAAAAAAAAAAAAAAAAAGGCTTATCACTACTACTTGTCGTCTTGACATGTCGGTCACATCTTTACTACGTTACATACCGCCCCCTCCCCCACCTTGAGAAACGCAAAGGGAATAAAATCGCAGATTTCGGGTCCACTCCAAACCATGGGTGAAGTAACTCTCTGTAGAAAAAGGAATTCTCACTAATTCCAGACTACGTGTGAAAGAAGCATCACACATTTTTCGAAGGGAAGAAGTAATCTCTTTATTAATTCTATAATTTTTTTTACTGTGAGTCCTATTTTGAGAGAACGGCTACACGTAAAGATATGCTTGAAGTATAAAAATAAAGGACTTACCATGTAGATGTGCCGGTTGAAGAGAAAAATGATATTGGGGCAACGGTTCGGGCGTTGTGGGGCGGCAAAAATTCCCCTGTAAAGTCTAGGGGAGAAGCGTGCGGTTGACATTCGATCGTCTGCGGTTGACTCACGCTCTGTTGAAGACGGTAGCATGGAGGGGTTGAGGTAGTACAAAGTCCGAAGTCTTCTCTTTTCTGAGCGAACCGTTGCGAAAAGCAACGATAGCAAGCATTTGTATCAAAGTTCTCATCGGAACAAAGAACACTCTCGAAAACCTGATTGCGTTATGCCGTTGGACTGTGAGATGTATACATACAATTTAATACTCATTCGATCCAGTTTATTCACATAGTTAAGACGTTTCCCATTATGTAATGATGTAAATAAACATTCCGTTGACCATTGTTAGTGCAAATATTGCGGGCGACTGCTTATAGTCCATTGAGTTGCTCACGGTGGTCGTTAAACCTTCAGTCAAAAAAAATTACGAACCTGAACTTTATTGTCTTTACTGAAGTGGTTGAATGAATTTGTCAATCAAACAAGGTTTACATTTGTTGTCTCATAAGAGATTATTCTTTTCAAAAAAAAAAAAAAACTAACCGTACTTCCGGTAATTCTTCGCTTCGAAAAATGTGTGGAAGGAGCATCACACATTTGTCGAAGCGAAGAAGAAATTCTCATTAATTCCAAACGATGTGAGGAAGTATCACACATTTCTCGAAGCGAAGAAGGAATTTTCATTAATTCCATACGATGTGTGGAAGAAGCATCACACATTTCTCGAAGCAAAGAAGGAATTCTTATTAATTCCAGACGATGTGTGGAAAGAACATCACATTTTATTTCGAAGCAAAGAAGGAATTCTCATTCATTCCAGACGATGTGTGGAAAGAACACACATTTTTCGAAGATGATAACTAACTGTCAGTAGATCCAGTTTGGCATTCGAGCCCCAATGTCAAACTCAACTTTGCCTGTGGCGATGCTCGAAGCCACATCCTTCTGCTTCGGAACCGAATGCTTTCCTTGTTAAGCTACGCCTGGTATAAGCTTATCACTGCTACTTGCTGTTTTGAAACGTGCGTCACCTCCGAGAGGAATATGTTGGAACTATCTTTTCAGCGTTAACTGTCAACTGAGACGAATGTGTTGCATTCCGAATAGCTCGATTCTGATTTTACGCAGAAATGTTTGGGAAGGGGCCGTCCATAAAGTACGTCGGAGATTACATGGGAAGGGGATGGGGGTATGACAACCGGCCCAAATGTGACATGGGGAAGGGAAGAGGTTCAGTAATTCGGACGTCCAGTGGCAAAAATATAGTGGATGGTATTTCTTCGTTTCGTTTTGACTTTTTTTTTCTTCTTTTAATAGTTAAAAAAAGGTATGAAATATTTCAGATTTCTGATTATATTTAGCTAAATCAAAAGATTAATATGCCGCCCCTGTGGCGCAGTGGTCTAAGCGATGGCCTCTGATCATTCGTTCGAACGGGGTCCGGGTTCGAATCCCGGTGAGGCATGGATGTTGTGTTTGTCTTACGGCACTAGTTCTTTTTCTCCCTGGAACCAGTGACCCTAAACTAGGGATGGGCGACTGCTTATAGCCCATTGAGATGCTCATGGTGGTCGTTAAACCTCCAATTAAAAAAAAAAAAAAAAAAAAAAAGATTAATATTAAGTTCTCGTATTTGTACTACCAAATCTATCGTGTTTTGTAGATGGTATGATCGGGAGTGTTGCAACCTTGAATGCGTGCGTTCATTTGTAGATCTTTATTTCAGAATCTTAATGTTCGTGTAGCATTTGGGAATAAAAACATGCCTAAATGATAAATATTTTCTGAAGAAACAGTGCATATATATGGAAGATTCCTTTAAATAATTATATGTTTTCTTTCTGTTTCTCAACGGACTTCTAAAAGCAGTCTCAAAAAAAAAAAAAGAAAAAAAAAAGGGGTGGGTTGCGGGAATTATGACGCACTTTTTAAGGGGGTGTCAAAAATCGGACAAAATGTGACATGGGGGAAGGGGGGAGGAGTCTAAAAATAGTAATAAATCACGGACGTGCGTTATAGACTGCCCCGAAGGAATTATCCTCGTAATTGATCTATTATGCTCCACACTGGCAAACGTTCTGAAAATTATTTTGTGAAGTTTCTGAAACTAGTACATATTTGTCGAGAGTTTCATTTTAGAAAATAATTAGGTTTAAATGGGCCTTCCTTGTCTACACGATTTTATTCCTGATAAAAAAATGAAAAGTTAGTTCTTTCTTTTTTTATTTTCATTTAGTCTTTCTTTAACTCCATAATAAAAAAATTTCTACATGCTCACATCTACATTCAGACACAGTTTTCAAAACTTCGCTACCTGCTAAAGAAAATTATGATTTTATTCTTGCCGTCAGTCAGTTTAAATAAATAGCGTTGGTTCATCATTTCTGGCTGGCGTCCGATGCATTATTCATGGCACATCAGCAAAACCTAATGCGCAAATACCTTCAGGCACCTACATTTTGGAAATGATTTAATTACCTGAAACATCATTAGCTGGGGCTATTAATTATTAAAGCCTTTTTGGCATTAGGGTTTTTATTTCCTTCACAAAGTAAAGATATCTAATTTCAATATGTATATAATTTTGTAGGCATGGGCAATTTCATATTTTAAGTGCCGTGTAATGGATATTGATTGCATGGGAAGAAATAAACGAACAGAAAAATAAAAAATGAAAAAAGTTTTGTGAGGGCCTGTTTTCTTTGTAAAATGGCAGCACGGGCAGCATGTTCTCTATGTCGCCGTTCGTTAGACGCTTAAGTGAAAGCGAAAGCATCACGTTCTCTATCGCAGGACCACGAGATTCACTTGGCTATTGATTGGTTCTAAGTGGTGGGTCAACAATGTCGAATCCTCCTACTTCCACACACAGTGTCAAACTACTTTCTCAACTCCGCAAACAACATAAGACGTTACTTGTGCGCACAGGTACCATGGCTTTCTTTTTCGTCTCCCTTCTCTCTTACTTTTGGAGTACGTTCGGAACATACCGCATGCTACCAAAGAATTCTGATGGCTCATAATACAAACTCCAATTTTGAAAACTTTGTGTTTAATCCGCTTCTGCTTTGACAAAGTTTTTTCGTTGCAGAAACAAGAAAGGCATAACAATACTGAAGTACTTACATTCAGTATTAGTAAAAAGGCATGAGTGTGGCCAAAAAGAGTGTTAAAGTATAGCTTTTAATTATTCGACAATGAAATTAATTTGCGCAAGGGGATTATTTTTCTTAGTAGTTTGGATGTAGTGTTTTGATGAGAGATTTAATGTAGAGTATGTGCGGGATTATTTAGTACAGTATGTTTGGGATTGTTTAGTAGGTAGAGTATATACGGGATTGTTTAATAGAGTATGTACGGGATTGTATAGTACAGTATGTTTGGGATTGTTTAGTAGAATATGTGCGGGATTGTTTAGTACAGTACGTTTGGGATTGTTTAGTAGAGTATGTGTGGGATTGTTTAGTAGAGTGTTGCAGAAGTGTTTTGTAGTGTTCAGACTTTCAGGACCGTTCCCATGTATTGAATGGTTGAGAAGGTTCGTCGCATTGCTCACTCTAGAAATCTCTGTCCCCGGATTCAAGAAAGAGGAATGCAGGAACTTCAGAGATTACTTCAGTGCACACTCTGTAGCGTATGTGTCTCCAAGTAAGCTTTATCTTTGAAGACAAAGTTTCTTTTCGAGCACAGATCAGTTCGGTTGACAAATATGAAATGCTTTGTCTGTTCGTTTGTCTGCGCACACTGAAGTCGCTTGCATTAAATGGGACTTTAAGCCCTTAAAAAAATTAAAAAAGGTTCGTCATTATATTGGTGCGTTCTTGCAATTTATTTGGGTTAATATTGTTTCCTATTAAGCACTTTTTCTCCTGTTTAGGGTTTGGCCATTTGAGTACCCCCATGCGGACGAAATCCATCCACTTCTTTCAAGAAGCCAAACTACCATATTGAACTCCAATCTAACTTTTCTAGGATTTAATTGTTCTTTTTGTGTATGACTAATTCTATAGAACAATATTGTATAAATGCTTGTAAACTTATCGGTTGAACTTCAAAGCCAACTTAACTTTTAATTGATGACTTACATTTTGTTGAGCCCTTATTATTCTAAACCGTTTGTTGTTTTTCCCTAATATATGCAATCTTGATTCAACGTGGACAAATCTCCAATTTGACACTTTCAAATACACGGTCAAGGGTAAGTGATGGGATAGTACTTACATTTCCAAAGTCCACTTTATTATACACTGTTGTCCGAAATTAACGTGACAAATACAAAATCGAGAATATGCCCTGTACGAAACGACCTACTTAAATCAGTGGCGTAACTAGCACAACGTGCCCCCCCCTTGTGAGATTTACTTCAGTGCCCCTAAGCGCAGTAATTTTCCCTAGGATTTCAAGCACGAGGGAGGATGCGTTTTTCGCGGTATGTTTGGTGGATGCGGGTGGGGGGAGGGGTCAGGAATTCAGTGAGAGTGTCTGGAAAAGTAATGCCGGTACCTAGAGCTCTGTATTTTGTAGTTTTATCTTTTTAAGTAATAGATTTAACAATACATGTAATTGCTTCGTACAAAACTAAAATAAATCGCTTGAAGAAATCACCCTCTTGTACATTGGCAGATCTGCGGCTGCTGTGAATAAACGTTGGCGTCTGTCGTGTACGTAATCCTAGGTGACTGACTGACTGTTTCCCCACATCCGGCATGGGGAATCCCCATGTGGCCTCGCGCTTTTCCTCAGTAGCGCAGAGAGAGGGCGATTGGAGAACGATCGTATGACAACCCGGAGCCAAAGGGCCGAATAGCTTCAATCTGTAGAACATCCAGTGCTTTAAAAGTGAAACTCGACATTTATTTAGGCAAAGCTCAATGTACCTTAAAAGTAAATATGAAACTTTGGGTTAATTATTTGTTTCTTTGTATTTATGCGTGATTAATTTTTTTTCAAAAAACTATAACTGGAAGCTGCAGTACGCCCCTTGGTTACCTGCGCCCCACCTGCAGCTTCGGGGATTGCGGGGGTCGTAGTTACGCCACTGACTTAAACGCTAAGTCAAACTACCTGAGCAACATTATGCTGGCTTCTATGGAACTATGCAAATGAAGACCGTTCGTCATCGAACCAAATGAAGACCGTTCGTCATCGAACTGGCAGGCACTTGACCTTGACAAACGTTGTTATGAGCGGGATGCAGCAGTTGATGCTTCAGTTGGTCTGTTAGTTGAAGAATGGCTCCGTATCACCGCTTTGAAGGATCTTTACATTAGAGCACGACGGGTAGAATGGAGGCAGGGCAATCGCAAGCTGTTGTAGCAAGATGGCTGAATCTGTTAAGGCAAGTGGTCTCCAATTTCTGGAGACTACTCCAGGAAACCGCAACAATAACCAGAAGGCCGGGACAAGGACGCCCAAGAGCCACAACAAGTCAGGACGAACCGTATTTGTCTCTACCAGCTCGCAGCCATAGGGAGTCGACAGCGGAGCGACTCTCGCTGGAGGTTTACTCTGCTGCGGAAATCGAGATATCGAGACAAAATATTTACAGATGACTACACGAGAGAAGTCTGTATACAAGAATGTCAATGGTTTGTATCCCACTGGCTGCACCTGACGGAAGGATGGGTCGGAATTGGGCTCCAGAACATCCCCATTGGATCGCTGAACGATGGGTTTGTGTCTCTTCGGTTAAGAGCGTAAACACAGATTCTCGATGTGTGTACATTTATTGGCGAGAAGCAGAAATCGTCCCTCCAGCATTAGGAAAATTTACCACTACAGTAGTGGAGGACACCTGGTTTCTGCTGGCATCATGTTAGGACACCTGGTTTGGGCTGGCATCATGTTCGATGGACGCACGACGCTTCACATGTTTCCAGGAAGCACCCTGACTGCTGCAAGCCACAAGCATGGCATCCTACTATGTACGGCTTGTCAGGGGAGCTGTTGGCCCCCAGTTCCTATTTTTTGGACGATAACGTCTGTCCCCATAGATTTCGGCTAGTCAACGACGAATGCGTGGAGATTCACAGGATAGTGTGGCCCCAGAGATCTCCTGACATGAACCCGATGGAGCATGTCTGAAATGCCCTGAGTGAGGCAAGCTGTCTGCCGCCTCCAAGAACTCTCCCGCAACATTTTGGTGTATGAGTGGCGCGTATTGCCCCAAATTCTCCTTTACAACTTTGTAAGAAGCATCAGACCTCGTAGAGCGAACTGTAGCGCTGTTTGGGGTAATCACACACCCTATTAACCCTCGAAATCCTGCCACTTGCTGCATCATATTTTGACTGCCATGCTGTCATGTGCATGCTCCGTCCTCATGTTTTGATGCCATTTCTTTTCTGTTGTGCATTCCTGCATTATCAATATATGTATCCGTAACAACTCTTATTAAACTCTGTAGTGTGAATGTTGCGTTATTCATGATTTTGTGTGTGTCACATTAATTTTAGAGACCATTCCATTATGACCATCCCCAGCCTAGCGAAATGAGCGAGCCTGGAGACCGAATGGTGTTCACAGAGCAGTATACATAAAACCAGAGGGCCGGCTTTCGGTTAGTAGTGTTCGGAGTCAGAATGGGGAAAGCTGCCGATTTATCGGAGTTTGATAAACGACAAATTGTGATGGCACGGCGCCTCAGAACTACGGTCTCGAAAACGGCGCCGCTTGTTTGTTGTTCACTCGCCGCTGTAATGAGTACGTATCAAAAGTGGTGTACATATGGCCAAACGACGAACCTTTGTCTCGTCCGCAACTTATTGATGCCAGAGGGGAGCGGTGACTGTCGCGCATTGTTCACAGTGACCGCAGGGCCACAGTGCAACAAACCACCCGCAGCTACAGCAGTGGTGATCAGGGTAATGTGTCACAGCACACAGTTCATCGCAGCCTTCTACGCATGGGCCTGCGTGGCCGAAGATTCAGCCGGGTCCCCATGCTCACTGCACGCGTCATCGCCAATAATGCATGGAATGGGCTCAAAATCGTCGAGATTGGACCGTGGATGGTTGGAAGAAAGTGGCCTAGTCTGACCAATCAAGATTCCTGGTGCATCATGTAGAGAGCCGGGCGCGTATATTGCAATTACCAACGGAGACTATGGCACCTGGATGCACTGCTGGGTGGAAATAGGCCACCCTGCAGTGTGTTATGTTGTGGGCGATATTTTCATGGAACGCTTTAGGCCCCAATATTTCAATAGCACAATCCCTGACAGCTGTCAGGTATCTGAATATCGTTGCGGACCAAGTTCACCCATTCATAGTAACTGTGTTCTCTGCTGGTGATGGCCATTACCAATAGGATAACACGCCATGCCACACTGCCTGAATCGTCAAGGAGTGGTTTGAGGAACATGCTGGTGACTTTTTGTTAATGCCCTGGCTTCCAAAATATCCTGACATAAACCCAATCGAACATTTGTGGTTCGACTTGGAAAAGCGGGTTCGCGCTAAATCACCACTACCTCGAAATGTACGGGAACTGGCGTCCATGCTGTTGACATTATGGTACCAGATACCCCAGGATACTTATTGACTGAGTCCGATCCGCGTAAAACAACTTGTCGAAAAACTCGAAGTACACCGTGCAACAATTTCCCGACATTCAAAGTAAAGAAAATGGCTAAATGAGTTCCACATCAGTTGGCGGTGCAATATAAAACACTACGATTCGATACCTTGGCCTTTTCTGTTTAACCTCAACCAAACGAACGACATTTTGAGGCGCCTTGTCACTTGTGATAAGAAATGAATGCTGTGTGGTACGACAGCAGTGAAGTCCTAAAACACACTTCAAAGCCAGTACTTCATCTCAGAAAGACGGTGGTCAGTATTTGGTGGGCCGCAGCTGGTGTGATTTGTTCCTCTTTTTAACAACTGAGCCAAACCATCTCGATGGACAGGTAATGTCAAGAACTTGTCATTGTGCATGGGAAACTGTCACCCAACGACCGGCATCAGTCAATCACCCTGGGCCCATATTTCTTCATGATACTGCTACCCTGTAAAAAATTGCAGTGTCAAATTACGGTAGATACACCGGCAGCAGAGTGGCCAGTCAATAAACCGTAATTTTACAGTACCATACCGTAATGTTCATTAACATATCTAATGATCGGGAAAAAAACGTCTAATGATCATAATGTTCATTAGCATGTCTAATGGCAAATAAATAATAATACATGTTCATTAGCATGTTAATTAGTATAATAATTATGTTCATTAGTATATCTAATGAGAAATGAAAACGTCTAATTCTGTAATGTTCACTAACATGTCTAATGACTGAGAATAAGTAATATGTCTACTGACCAGGAAATAAAAACGTGTTGCCAACAGCGGTGTTGCCAGTCGACTGATTACACATGAACAAACAGGTATATAACCACTTTAAGAAGAACGTTGCCAGATTGTCAAGGTTAAATAAAATACAGTAACAGTTCAAACAGTCTGAACACCGTGAACATGTAGTTTATCTACCAAAAATTTATAGTTTGCCGCCAGGTGGCGTGCTTACGATCTGCAAACAGTCTTAATCCGAGTGGAACATTGACTATTCACTTCAATTTTTTACAGTGTAGATTCAACGTCACACGCCAGAAGATCCATAAATTGTATCAATTGAGGTGCGAAAACTTACCTCATACGCCTTATGCACCTGATCTGTCTCCTACGGACTATCACTTCGTCAAGCTATTGGACACCTTTCTACTGGGTAAATCGTTTCCCAGTCAAACATCGGCTGTAACCCTATTGCGCGAGTTTGTCGCATCCAGAAGCTCGACACATTTTCACGACGAAGCTTGTATCTCGTCTGCAAAAGTGCGTAGCTGCTGGTGGTGGTGGTTAGTTTGTTTAACAAAGACTATTTGGCATTATATTTTGGAGGTTTGAAGATTCCATCAATGCTCCTACATTTCATCTTTAACATTTGTATAGATTGCCATTAAACATCCACTTGGATACTGAAGATAGCAACAACACTAACGGACACAGTTCGTGAATCTGAGAAAAATGTCACCTAATTAACTTTACAAATCTTTCTACTAGTGATTGATTGTACAACTCCACGATCAACAACTTGGTATAAACTTATTTTCATTTAAAAACAAGTCGTCGCTTCATATAATAACAAACTAACTAAGTATCACATGTCTTTGAATCATAGTTAGCCGCCCCGGTGGCGCACTGGCCTAAGCGATGGCCTCTGATCCAAGCATGGATGTTATGTTTGTCTTATGGCACTGGCTCTCTTCCTTCCCTGGAACCACTGACACTAAATTAGGGACGAGCGACTGCTTATAACCCATTGAGTTGCTCACGGTGATCGTTAAACTTCCAATAAAAAAAAATCGTGGTTAACATTTCTCTTGCAGACTATCATTGTCAACCCCTTTACACCGAGAGTATTACTTTATTTACAATCTGACTGGCTGATAATTCTTGCAAAACGAACGGGAAGCTTAGAGTTTTTGGTGTACCGTTCAGAAGAAAATACTGCTAAGAAGTAATGTAATTTGCATAAGGAAAGGAGATTAAGGAGGAAGGTAAAGATAGATATGCCGCTCCTGTGGCGCAATTGTCTGAGCGCTGGTTTTTGACCATTCGTCCGAGATGGGTTCTGGTTCGAATCCCGGAGAGGCATGGATGTTGTCTTAGGGCACTGACTCTCTCCCTTCCCTGGAACCAGTGACCCAAAATTAGGGGCGGGTGACTGCTTATAACCCATCGAATTGTTCATAATGGTTGTTGAACACCAAGCAAAAGAGAGAAAGATAGACAGATACGATTCAACGTCTGCAATTTAAACATAAAGTTATAACTTGCGCAGTATTAACAGTTTTGTTATTTTCACTGGACTTCGAAAAAACATAAACTATTGTGAATAAAATGTGTTAAACAATCAGGACGTTATTTCAAACTTTCGGCTCGTATTTGGAATCATAATCGCATTCAAAAGAATTCCGAGCTGAACGCTGGCTTTTATTTTAGTTTTCATTCATATTCTCTCTCTGTCTGTCTGTCTTTCACTTTCATTTAAATTGCTTTGCCACACGATTCGAGGCTCCACTCAAATGCATATACACGCACACAGACACATGCACGCGTGTGTCTTTACCCTTCTCTGCCCCTCCTTCTTTTAAGAGTGTCGTCTTCTGGTTTCTGAGTTTCCCTCTCTTTCCTACACTGAATGTATCCTCTTCAAGTGTTATTTTCGGTGTCGCTTTCGCTGCCTAGACGTGTTTCTGTCCCCCTGTCTCTCTCTCAGTCTGGTTCTCTTTCGCTCTCTCAGTCTGGTCCTCTTTCGTTCTCAAGACATTCCGGAAAAAATGTTTGAGTTCTGAAAAGTACTCAAACATTTTTTCCGGAATGTCTTGAAATTTGAATATTTACTTTCTCTGTGTTTTTCAGTGTCAGAAAAAAATTCACCGACGGCTGCAGCAAGCGGTATGACAATAGATCTGAGAATCTCGTTTCTACATCTCTAGGCAGTCAGACTGCCGTTTCGGAACGCGAGCAGGTCTGTACGTCCACCGATACTAATGCCTGCACAGACCATGTATCCATATCCTCCGTAATGTGATGTTTCCTGCACAAGCGTTGGGTTATTACGTGAGCCGGGTTTCCTCCAGATAAGAACTCGTCGATTACTATCAGACTCCAGACTGAATTTCTACTCGTCAGAGAATAAAAAATAACTTGACTTCACTCCTCGTTACCCCAACAATGATGTCCCTCAGCCCAGTTTCTACGGGTCGTATGATGATGTGCGGTTAAAGGAACACGCACCATTGGTCTTCGTGCATAAAGTCTACCTTGGTGAAGGAGATTGCGGATAGTTTGGGTTCACAACCAGTTTCCTCTTGACACGAGAAGCTCTCGTTGGAACTGAATAGCATTTTTTTACGGACTGTTAACAATATAGATGTATAACCGTCGCCTCTTGCGGTATCTGCTCATTGATGGCCCTGATCTTGCCTTCTTCGAACACGTTCTGTATCCTAGAATTGTGTCCGCAGTCGGCAGATGACACTTCGTGACCTCCAATGGCTTTTGCTACCACCTGCTGTACCTAACATCCTTCCAAGCTGCCAAGAGATATCACACCCTTTATTTCGGTAAATCGTTTGAGACGAAAGTCTTCTAGAAAAGAAATGTCACGATAAACGCGACAGAATAAGGGAGCTCTCGAAAAAATCTTTGTTTTTATCCCAATCTGTGATTTATGGATTTTGATGTCACAGATGCTAATTTGCATGAGGATGTGCATGATTCGGCTGTCTACGTCGCACTCGACTTGTGTTTTCCACGTTTCAGTATATCCCACGATTGGCGTACATAATATTGCCAAAGTTACACTCTCCCGTAATCATTTTGAGCAGTGTACATATCTTTTTATATTTATTGCTAGCAGGATACCAGGAACTGTTCGGGTTTAAGTAAAAATACGTGATGTAGCTTATTAGTTTTCCTAACATTGTCAGTAGGGTGTTTTTTTAAGTAACTGTTTAATCGCAATGTCATCCTGCACGAAAAAAAATTAACTTTTTTAGGCATATTTTCTTGATATTAGGGGTTTCACAGAGAGCGACTTTAGTGTATTCCACTATTGTACTATTGTATCAACCTTTTCTCTGACTTCCGCTGCGTGCAAGAAAAATATAAAAATCAAATATGGTGTTAAAAAAAAAGGCTTGACACAACACTATAAGTAATTGTTGTCTTTAATATCAAATGTGATGTGTGCTAAGCAAAAAAAAAGAAAAAAAGAAAAAAGAGTTGATAGGTTTTTCCGTCACAAATTAGGCCTGTTTTCCAAAGAATGAATTTTTTGACATCTACCGAAAGCATGGATATATGTTTTAGCTCTTCAGTATTCTTATGAATAATGTTCTTACAGATGCCTTTTGATATGAAACATGGTATAAATGGTATCCCTCTTAACAGCATAGAAGAAAATGAACAACAAAAAGTGTACGTAGGCTCCACTTTTCGTTCAATATCATCTAGATTTAAAAGAACATAAATATGATGTTAAAAATAGAGATACAACCACAACTTTAGCACGACTTAAACCAAGGTAATTAATTATCTTCTTGCCTAGAACGAGATTAAAATTCTCAACACACCAAAATCTAGATCAACTTTAAAATTTGTTGAGAATTTGTACATCATAAAATATGGGAATACAGCATGTAATCATAATTTACCAGAATTTATACCTATACCGTGGAAAGCACACTTGGGTTTGTCAGATTAGGTATTAATAAATCAATAAACTCTACCTATTACTTTTATGTTTGACCAGCAGCAAATGTTGTCCCATACTCTCATTGGTTAAGCCCATTTTATACTAGTTACGTCATTACGACTGCATGTGTTATATAAAATAACACAGTGTTTGTCACGTTTGCTTGGTGTATTTTAACAGCATCTGAAGATGGTACCCACTTTGAGTACCGAAAGATCTCATGTGTGTACATATTTTATAATATCTTTTTAAAGGTATATAAAATACTTTAACCTTCAAGTTAAAATATTTATCGTGTCATTTCGGTATTTTTTCATGTATGTCCTTATGAAAAGTTAATCAAACTTTTAGAAATCTGAACTATACACAAACAAATCTGCGTTTTTTTTTGTGTGTTTGTTTGCTTGCTAAGGGCTGTGACTGATTGTCTATCTAGTGGCGTGCTCAGAAATCTTTTTCAAGGGGTATTACGAAATTTTTTTTCGGGGAGGGTTACGAAATGCAAATGTTTTACATAACTAAATGTGTTATTGGTGCATTTTTAAAATGTATGCAGAAAACATTTTAAAAATTTAATTTAAAAATGCAGTTTAAGAATTTAATTTTTTTTTAATGGAGGGTTGCGAAAATATATTTTTTACGCAACTAAATGTGTTTATGAGTGCATTTTTAAAATGAATGCAACATTCGCGGAAAAATTATTCAAATAAATATTGCTGAAAATTATTATTAATATTCTTATTACCTATATTTTTATCACCACATAATGGTTTACCACTTATATTTTGCTATTTATTTGTGCGGAAAACAAGTTCGGAAAGATAACTGGAATTCTGATAAGATCGATCTGTGTGTGAGAAATTTATTCTCCAAATCACTAAAAAAAAGTTTAAAATGGTACATAGATTGAAATCCTGTAATAATCTTCTGGGTTTCCTGTGTCTATGTTACAGCGTTGATTTTGTTTTCATGTGATTCTTAGTATTTTAATCAAAACTCCTTGCTTTTCAGCGCGCTTTAGAGTCATCTGATAGTCATGAAACAAATTTGGCATTCCCTCGTCGCCAGAGAAACTTTCAATCAGTGGCGCATGTTCGAGGCTAGCTAGGCTAGCTGCGAAGCCCAGAGAATTCACAAATAAAAGTTAATTAAATATACACAAATAAAAATCAATTATCAACGGAATTAAGATATGTCAATGCTTTCGGTGCGAAAAAAACACACGAGCGGATTCGCTTCTTTCGATTATGAGAATCAGTCTGGCGAGCGATGATCAACGGCATCAACGTAACACAAATAGGTCTTCGAGCGACTTCGCTGTTCTGATACGAAGAGCTTCAATACTATCCCCTGCTAGCGTTTCCATGATAACATGAATGAGCTACGGATCTCGTGGGTGGCCATTGTTTTGGCCAAGCGTTCGCTCCGAAAAAACGAAGACTTCGGACTACCTCAGTCCCTCCATGCTTCCACCTTTGACAGCGCGTCTTTCGCAAGAGTTGTTTAAGTTTGTGTGAAGTGTCAATAAATTAATAAAAATGAATTAAAATCAGTGATATTATATCTTAAATCCATGGCTTTGTTGGATTCTAACTGTTTTGATAAATTTTAAGAAAGCTTCCTGAACATCTACTATCAGAGCTTAAATAACGCTATGCTCCAAATTTTGATACAGCTCGATTAAAAAATGAACTGAAGGTGTTTAATTCCCTTGATGAATACGCAACAAATCAGTAAGAAACATTACTTGTTACATAAAGTTGAATCATTTGACATAGTGTTTATTGAGGTGTACAAATTAGCAGATCAATATTAAACTGTTCATCAACAACGGCAACTGCCGAAATATGAAGTTTTTCCGTATTAAAAAGAATCAAGATATATCTTAGAGCCACACAAGGACATGAACATTGGAGCAACTTGGCTGGTTTGTTAATAGAAAAAAACATTCTTTTTAAATATGAAAAAGTACTCGGAAGAAACATTTTTGTGAAAACGTAACACTCAAGTTCACACAAAAGGAAAGAAGAATGGAGTTCATGTACAATGGAGTTCATGTATAAGTGTTCAAATCCTAATCCTCATAATTATTTGGTATCATGTTAGCAATGCATGTACCTAAAATGTAGAATAAAAAAGTTACTTCTATTACTTAACAATTAAAAAATGAACTTCGTAATTTTTAATTAAAAAACCGTACCGTGTGCGTGGTGGGGGGGGGGGGGGGATACAGCCCAGGTCTCGGACCCAAGATACACCACTGCTTTCAGTATACCCATGTATTGGCTTTTCATTGCAATGGGGCATTCTGGTCCTTGGCTCCTTGCCACTTCGTTCGTTTTCATGGAGAAAACACGTTCAGTTGTCGCCATGAGACATAAAAACAGTCAAATACTATCAAAACTTTTCCTTTTAAAATCGCGTTTTTGAAATATCGAACGCCACTCAGCCCGTCCCTAATTTGGGGTATCTGGTTCCAGCCATGGGAAGAAGCCAGTGCTATGAGATAAATAAAAAAGCCATGCGGTATCAGGGACTCGAACCCGGTGCTAATCGCTCGAGTCAGCGCCAGAAGAGAGGCTTTTGTAAATTTATGCCAAATTTCAAATCTATACGATCAGTAGTTTTTCCGGTAGGAAGCCAAAGCCACCGAGGCTGTTTTATTATTACATAATTGTTTATTTATTTATCATTTAATTAATATGCTTATATATTTAATAATTAAAACATTACACCGCCTTTTATCATTTCAGCACTATATCTGGATAATATATTGAATATCGAATTATGTGTCTTTGGAATAGTTGTGAAAACACAAGTTTGTCCGTGTCCCCTCACTCCGGAGTAACTCGCTCTCCCAACTGAGCTACGCGGACAGAATGTCTCGTTTGCATGTTTGTCGTCTTGATACATGTTTTCACCTCTGTAATACGTCACATAGCCTTCAAAGTGAATAAATCATGGTAGTCTCTCTCTCTTACTCTTCTAGACTTGAAAAATCCATGTTGCATTGTTTCGCACAACTCGAGTTGCTCGCCAGTGAAAGATTAGCTAAAAGTTTTGCAGCAAAATATATGGAAGTGCAGATATAAGACATTGTAAACTAAGATGAGTGATTAGTTTGCGCGAGAAAGGCGTTAATGAAGCAGAAACAGGAGGAAAATTACAGTGCACTTCCTCTCGTGTATCGAAACTCTTTATAAAGCTTAAAATTTTTGAAGGATCGACAAACTCGTGTTATGCATTGCTTATGTTTCCGACAAAGAAAAGGAAAACGTTTCCCTCCAAGTGAATGGGGTAGGGGAGGGGAGAAAATTTTCTCTACTTCTCAAGAAGAGTAGAATGAGTGGCAGGCTTCAGCTGAGATTCAGTTAAGTTCCAACATTCCAAATCCCATGTTGCTCAGGGCGGAGTTTACGACGAACTGACCTCAATAGAAGCCGTTATTGACACCTGTTATGAAGAACACCTACCAACAGATTATAAAAAGACAAACAAACACACACACACACACACACACACACACACACACACACACACACACACACACCTGCAAGAAACGGAATTTTTCTTGAACGTGTTCTCACTCCAAATACATAGTTTGGTAACATAGTTAAAAATAAAGAGATAATACAGTCTTAAAAATAAACAAATATGTAAGTATGAAATACAATTTACTTTTAAAATAAAAAATATTAAACCTACTGTATAATATTAAAATAAGAAGCAATAAAAATTTGAATTAATTTTGGTAACAGAAATTCATTAAAAATTATATTTTTCAACTTTTTGCCTTGCATTTGAAGATTATTTAAATTAATTTGCAATTACTAATTAAAATATTGCATATGTACAAAACCCTGTATCTTTAACACGCTACTAAACATAGGTGAGTCAAATCTGTATAATGTGTGAAACATTGTTTCATGTTTTTTTTTTTTATGTTGAGGTGCAGGTTGTCTATAAATGAAGTATATACAACTTCAGCGTGCTATTTAAAAAAATACGATAGAAAAAAACTTACTTTAAACGTCAAGAGACGTGACAAGTGTTAAAATTTGTTAAGTCAGATGATAGATGGCGCTAGGTGTCTCATGTAATGAAAAATCTCGTAGAACGCGGAATACAACAGACATGGCTTTCCTAGTGGAGAAGACAGTGTGTGCATGTTTTGGTTTGCGTGGTCAAAATCTCTAACAACAGTTAAGCGTAAGTTCAGCCGCCGACACGATGCAGCATCGAACAAGGGTAAATAAATTCAA
This sequence comes from Macrothele yani, assembly GCA_039090855.1. Taxonomy (NCBI): domain Eukaryota; kingdom Metazoa; phylum Arthropoda; class Arachnida; order Araneae; family Macrothelidae; genus Macrothele; species Macrothele yani. Next base: position 64,708,583 of record CM077028.1, on the reverse strand, counting down.
AGCCACAGGAAGTATCTTGCAAGACAAAAGCACTGGGAGACCTTCCATTTCAGACGAAAAGGTGTAAGACGTGCGTAAGGCTTATTTATTCAAGACATCATTTCCTAGCAAGATGGAGCGCCTCCGCACTGGTCTTTGGATGTACGCAAAACTTTACACCACCATTTTCCAGGGCGTCGGATTGGACGTGGGGGTGCGACGTCATGGTCACTCCGATGAAACGCCTGCGCTCTGGTCTTTGGATGTACGCAGATCTTTACACCAGGTATCATGAATTGTGCAATTGGGATAATGTTGCCTAAAGTGTCACAAGAAAACAGCGCCCACAGTATGGTATCTCCGCTGCCGGCCTGTTTTCGCCAACAGTGCATCAAGGGGGCTATAGCCTCCGTTGGTAATCAACGTATCTGCACTCGGCCGTCTACGTGATGCACCAGGAATCTTGATTTGTCAGACCAGGCCACTTTCTTCCAATCATCCACGGTCCAATCTCGATTATCTTGGGCCCATTTCATGCGTTGTTGGCGATGACGTGCAGTTAGCATGGGTACTCGGCTGGGTCTTCGACTACGCAGGCCCATGCGCAGTAGGCTGCGATGAACTGTGTGCTGTGACACATTGCCCTGATCACCACTGTTGTAGATGCGGGTGATTTGTCGTAATGTGGCCTTGCGGTCGCTGTGAACAATGCGCTACAGTCTCCGCTCTCCTCTGGCATCAGTGAACTAAGGACGGCTGGACGACGGTTCGTCGTTTGGTCACCTGTGCACCACTTTTGATACGTACTCACTTCAGCGACACGTGAGCAAGCCACGCCGTTTCCGAGATCGTAGTTCCGAGGCACCGTGCCATCACAATTTGTCCTTTATCAAACTCCGATAAATCCGCAGATTTTCCCATTCTGACTCCGAACACTCTACTAACCAAAAAGCCTGGTCCTCGAGTTATATATGCAGGGTGATCAGAATCTACCGCAAAATAAACCTACCGGACGATTCCTAGTGGTGAAAGAAGCCGAAAACCGTTGTCCATTGTCCGATCGGACGTCGCATTCCGGAGATATACGTGCCGAAAGTTTCGTGACGTTACATCTGGTAACACACATGTTCGTTGAAGAGCGACGTCCATAGTTATGCAGACACATGTATCACAAGCCAATAAAGTCGCCCCGGTGGCGCAGTGGTCAAAGGCAATGACTTTTGATCATTTGTCCGAAAGGGGTCCGCGTTCGAAACCCCGTGAAGCATGGATGTTGTGTTTGTCCTACGGCACTGACTCTCTCCTTCCCTGGAACCAGTCGTCCTAAATTCAGGACGGGCAACTACTTATAGCCCACTGAGTTGCTCACGGTGTTCGTTAAACCTCCAATTAAAAAAAAAAAGGAGGCAATCAATATTTTAAAATGTGGTACGGGGTGGGTATGCAAATTCGAAGGACGTGTGGCGTGAAACCATCAGTTGTACGCCTGCGCAATGTGGCAGGTAGGGATAAAAAGGGTTGGCGACGGTAGGCTCATACAGCGTTGGTACATTTGACAGTAGTGTGGGTAGCGATATGTCGTACAGTTTGAGAGAGTGTTGTGACATGTATCTCCTATTGGAAGAATGCCATGGTTTAGCATTACGTGCTGCAAAGGCAAACAGCGAGCGATACCCAGCACGACGGCACGCGGAAGTCCAGGTCATACGTCGGTTTGACGCTCGAATGCGCGACACAGGCAATGTCGCACCACGTCCAAATGTAGACAGTGGCGCTGGAACCTCTGTGAGAACACCATCCCTCGAAGACGCCATACTAGAGTTCATAGATGAGGAGGCAACGACCAGCAGCCGCGCGATAGTTCGGTGTGCACCTAAGTACCGTACTTGCCGTTCTACACGACGAAGACCTGCATCCATATCACATCACACGGGTGCAAAGCTTATTACCACAGGATTATCCTCGAAGACACGCATACTGTGAGTGGCTGCTACAGCAACATTCTGCCGATAATAGTTTCATCTGCCGGATCTTGGGGACTGATGAAGCAAGGTTTACACGGCAGAGCATATGCAACATCCCATCATAGTCCTGTTTGGGCATTGGGCAATCCGCACGGAACACGTGAACACGCTCACCAAGTCCGGTGGGGTGTTAATATCTGGTGTGGTACTGTGGGCGATATCCTAGTGGGACCATATCTTCTTCCCGAACGTGTCACAGCTGCCAACTACATGGTGTTCCTACGTGAAGTTCTGCCGGACTTACTGGAAAACGTACCATTGGTTGTTCTCAGAAATCTATGGTTCCAGCATGATGGAGCACCGGCGCATTACGCTGCAAATGTTCGCCAGTGACTGGATACGGAATATCCCGGTCGATGGCTTGGCCGTGGTGGTCCTGTCGCATGACCCATTGGACTTCTTCCTCTGGGCTAATCTAGGAACTGGTATATCGATGGCCTGCCAACAGCCTGCCCGTCCTAGTTGCCACCTTACACTTACACGCGGCCCTCACAACTGCAACCCCTGCTATGCTGCAACGCGTGCAGACGTCTATTCCTAGGCGGGCTGCCGCTTGTTCCGCACTACAAGGTGGTCATTTTGAACACATGTTGTAATCTGACACGAATCCACGTGTTTTATCAAATTGTGCTGTAGTAGTACACATCAATAAATTACATGTTTTCTGTCAGAGTGATTGGGTAAGTTATTTCTAATGTCTGTATTCTGCCCGGAGTGACGTCACGTATTTTCGGCGCATATATCTCCGGAATGCGACGTCCGATCGGAGAACGGTTTTCGTCTTCTTTCTCCACGAGGAATCGTCTGGTACGTTTATTATGCGATTGATTTTGATCACCCTGTATAATGCTCTATGAACTTCCCCTGCGCCACCGTTCGGTCTTCAGGCACGCTCATTTCTCTAGGTTGGGGGAGGGGGTCATAATGTAATAGCTCATCTGTGTAATTAACAACGCAATCTGATTTAACTTTTTTGCTGAATTTAACGAAGGAAATTAATTACAGATAGTAAGCTGCACGTGCTATCTTAATTGTGACGGGTTTTTGTTTGTATTTATATAGAATATAGTGATTTCGCTTTTTTTTTTTTTTTGTAAGTACTCCCTGTATGTTTCTGTGCAACAGATGTGAAGAACTTCATGCTGTTCCACGTTGCAGATTACGAGCCTTAGCTGCCCGTTCTGCTACAAGGTGCTTTCTTACTAAGTCTTACTCTTAAGTTTCACAAGGAAGAGCAGTAAAAATTGTATAGAGACGAGCATTCACCCAGCGGAGCAGCTCCAGCAGTCTGCATCGTCCAATTTTAGCGAAACACGTCTTTCTCCAAAGAGGCAATGAAACTAAATCCTAATGGATACCTCGTTAAGCTCAAGTGTTATTATGTTCGGAAGTTGACATTCAAGATCGGAAAATAACAATCAATGCGACTTCAGGGTTAGCTTTCTTTCTTTCTTTCTTTTTGCAGGTTATTTTACGCTACGGTAATCTTTGGATTGGTTTCGAGGTGCAGTGGTTCTACCTGCATTCCTAAAATTCACCTTCATTCTCGAAAGCACCAAACTGCAACTGAATTAGGAGCAAGCGAAGCAATCAAATCATGTGCACTTGTCGTTCTGCTTGTTACATTGCCTCTTGTCTGAATTTCTCTGGAACTATCGGCTAACCGCAATGATTTTAACCACCCTGCTGCAAATCTCCATAAATTCTGAATATTATCCCCATTCGAAATACTAATTCTATCAGAGTGTGTTCAAAATGGATTTCACACAGATTCACAACACTAGATTTTAACTTTGCTGCGCTTCGTACACTGAAATTATTTTAATGTGTTCATAGAAATATTTCGTAATCTACTTGACTCATTAAAAGCCAAGCATATTTTAAGTGGGAAAGATCGTGTTTGAAGTCACTTGAACGAAACATTTTCCAAGGTGCTGTTTAAATGTTTGTAGTGTTCCGCATCCGTGATATCGTTCTGTCAGCTGTTGACTTCTGTTTCTTTTTCTCCCTTACTAAAATAAGTAAGAGGGCATGTTTGTGAGTATCAAATGTTCATTCAAAGCACAGAAATATGAACCATTTCATTTGCATTCGTGAAAACTTTCCATCGAAAAGACTTCTTTAAGTGCTTTTTGAGCACAGGTTTTCTAACTTGATGATTAAATGCCTAAATTCTAACGCACCCATTGTCTTGGAATGCCAACATTCAGTTGTAAATCTTGGAGAACGCAGTGTGTAGATTTCGCAGCAGAAAAAAGTGTCTGTAAAAATTTTCATTAAATAATTTCAAATGCTACTTAATAAGCCAATTTCCCATTTCCGGCTACGTCTTTTTGAAGACCATATGTTAATTGAAAACGAAGGACTTTATCCGATGACTGCGATGTTCACTGTAAACAAAGGAGATTTTTCTTTAACCGTGATGTTAACCGAAAACAAAGAGCCGTTTACAGTGATGTTAACTTCAAACAAAAGTGATGTTAACTTCAAACAAAAGTGATGTTAACTGCAAACAAAAGTGATGTTAACTGCAAACAAAAGTGATGTTAACTGCAAACAAAAGTGATGTTAACTGCAAACAAAAGTGATGTTAACTGCAAACAAATGTGATGTTAACTACAAACAAAAGTGATGTTAACTGCAAACAAAATTGATGTTAACTGAAGGCGGAGGTTTTCATTCGTCGACAGTGATATTAACTGGATACAAAGGTCTTCACTTGACAATGATGTTAAGTGAAGACAAAGGTTTTCATCGGTTGATGGTGAAGTTCACTGCAAACATTGGTCTCCATCCGTTGACGGTAATTTTAACTGGATACGAAGGTTTTCAGTTAACAGTGATGTTAACTGGAAAAAAGTCTTTATTCTTTGACTGGGATATTAACTGGAAAAAAGCCTTCATACTTTGACTGTGATATTAACTGAAGGTAAAGGTCTTCATTAGTTGATGGTGAAGTTCACTGCAAACGAAGATTTTCATCCGTTGACGGTGATAGTAACTTGATAAGAAGATCTTCAGTGGACAGTGATGTTAAGAGGGAGAAACTCTTCATTCTTTGACTGTTTTAACTGAAGGCAAAAGTCTTCTTTCGTTGACGGTGATGTTAACTGGATACAAAGGTCTTCAGTTGACAGTAATGTTAACTGTACCAATTTCTTCAGTTGAGAATGATGTTAACTGGAGACAAATCTCCTTATCCTTTGACACACTAACAACGTAGCGTTGTTAGTGTGTGGTGTGTTTAATGTTGATACCTATTTGTTATGTGAAGTGCTACATCGAGAAATAAAGCATCTTTTCCGTAAGTTTGACTTCTGCTTTCTAAATGTTTCGTCTGGCCGTTAAGGTTTAATTTAGGAACTAATTCATAGTATGGTGATGTTTTCACTTTCACATAACGTAGCAGTACGATAAGACATTTACGTTATAGTGCAAAACAAGTAATCTGAGCGACTTGGAACATACCGTAATAGTTAACGCTAGGCATGATTGTTCAATCATATCCAAAGGACCGTCCTATTGGATTTCAGGCTTTATCGTAGCAAGAGCTTACATAGCGGAACGAGCAAAAAAATTCTTGCAACCGGCGATCCAATGGACGAAAACAGCTGAAGTATCAGAGGGTTCAAAGGAATCTGGTGAGAATAATACAAGCGAGTAGACTGTCTACATACCCGGAAAATCACGGCAGAATTTAACATTGGTGTTTTAAGGCTCATCTGCAGTAAACTATGTTTTGAATCATGTCGCGAAAGGGCTGCAACAGCCGACGGCCATATCACCAGTCTTCTTTGATCCCCTGACCGACCTGCGGTTTTCTTAAATATGGTGGTGAAAATAAATTTCATACAGTACTAAATTGCAAATTATTTTGCTTTGCGTAACACTTTTCTTTTCTGGGTGAAAATTGCGCTTTTCCATCAACAATATTTCTAAATAGACCTGCATTATATTGACAAAAGTCTCCGGGCACCTAGAAGAGAAACACAACATAGTATTTATTGACATATATTAGTACGGTGTCGGTCTACCTTTGGCCTTAATGCATGCACTGACCCTTCGAGACAGGCTTTTGACAAAGTTTTGGAGCACACCGATAGGAATGCGTTCCCATTCAGTACATAACGCTGCCCCTAACTTTTGCTTACTTGTAGGCCTTGGTCCTAAACTTCTTATGTGGCGCTCTAATTCATCCCATAGGTGTTCTATGGGATTAAGATCGAGGTTCTGTGTTGGACAGTCCACACACGATACGGAATTATCGTCAAACCACGCCGTAACAGTCCTTGCTTTATGGCTGAGTGCATTATCCTGCTGGCACCAACAAGGCTCAGTTCCATAGTATTACCATAGGGTTGGCAGGACATAATTGCCCAGAATATCGAAACAGACGTGCTGGTTAACAGGTTTGTCCACGACAACCAATGGGCCGAGACCATAGCACGAAACACACACCCACAGGAGTACACTGCGAGCTCCAAACTTGACCTTAGGAACAGTACACTGTGGTTAATAGCGTTCCTCCGGCTGCCGCCATACCCACACACGGCCATCAGACTGATGGATCCTGTATCTGGATTCATCAGTCCATAAGACCCTTTCCAATGATCTACGGTCCACGTTAAATGTTCTTTACACCATGTTAAAAGACGTGTAGCATTCCAAATGGAGATGAAAGGTTTATGAGCAGCCGCACGACCACGGTAACCCATGGAATGAAGTTCTTTGCGAATGGTACCTGTACATACCGAGGTTTCAGCATTTTTACTCACTTGTACACTGAGGTCTTCTTTAGTACTCCGTCGATTAGCTGTAACGACTCTCCTGAGGCTTCGACGTCCTCTATCGCTGATTTTCTTTGGTCTGCCGGTACGTTTTGCTGCTTCAGGCACGCCACGTGTCTTCCACTTATTCAGTACATCCAAAACAGTTCACTTGGCTATGTTTAAAAGACTCTCGGTTTCTTCTATGGACAACCCACTAATATAACACCCAAAAATCTTTCCTTTCTCAAAGTCGGTTCTCTCACGCCGCGAAATTTTCGCTCAACCTCTCAGTGCGATATGATCGCGGTTAGCTGCATGCTTGTTTTCATACCGTTTGCAGCTGTACCGTGCATCTTAACAACACAGCGGATCCGTTCCTTTGCTTTTGAACCGGTGTCAGGTGACTTTTGTCAATATACAGTGCTGGCCACCCAAAATACAACACCAAGAAGGACACGAGATAGCAAAGCCAGATTTACTGGACACATAACAACAGATACAAAGATGAAACGATTGAGCTTACAGGCCCGTGGAAGCTTGCGGAAAGACACGAGATAGCAAAGCCAGATTTACTGGACGCATCACAACAGATACAAAGATGAAACGATTGAGCTTGCGGAAGACACAGACATCAATAGTTCGTGTGGCCCCCATTGCTGGCAATAACTGCCACTACACGCCGCGGCATCGAACGAAAGAAGCTTTGGATGTGGGCTTATGGTATGTCGGTCCAGGCTGCTTCCACACGTTGCCACAGTTCATCAGGCGTAGCCGCGGGTGGTGCTTGCCGGGCCACTCGGTTGCCGATCAGCGACCAGACGTGTTCGATGGGCGACATATCTAGGAAAAGGCGGGTCACGGCAGCAGTGAAAACCTGGTGGGCCGTGGAGAATTGTTGCACGATCCGTGCCACGTGCGGGCGCGCATTATCCTGTTGAAACGTGGCCGCTGGAAGGTCCTGCAGGTAAGAGAGGACTACAGGCTCCAAAATGTCGGAGATGTAGCGGTGGCGGTGACTGCTGAGTGTACAGGCGATGCGTACCAAAGGGGTGCGGGTGTCATATCCAATTGCGCCCCAAACCATAACGCCAGGCGACGGACCGGTATGGCGATGCATAATGTAGGCGTCATACAGTCTCTCACCGCGGTGCCGCCACACGCGAATCCGACCATCGTGGTGTCGCAGGCATAAGCGGGATTCGTCGGAAAACACAATGTCGTGCCATTCCGTAGTCCAGATGCGGCGTTCAGCCGTCCACTGCCGCGGCACTCGTCGGTGGTGTAACGTCAATGGAAATCGGAGCAATGGGCGCCGTGCGACAAGTCCCCGCTCCTGCAGACAACGTCGAACGGTACGTGCTGACACAGGTTGTTGCGCAACACACCCTAATTCCTGCGCTAACGTTCGTGATGTGGCGGTGCGAGCCGTCAATGCCCTCCGCACAACATGCCGGTCCTCTCGTTCGGTGGTGTGCCGCGGCTGCGTCAATCGATCACGTCAGTCCGTCTGTTCCTCCTTCACCCACCAAATCCATACTCTCCTCACTGTGGCTGGATGTCATCCCACACGGGTGTAGATTTCTCGGTACAATAAACCGCTGTCGCGATAAGCCACTATTCATCCTCTGTCGAACTCCGAAACGTGCTAAAATGACTGCCGTATTCTGCGACGAGTCATCAGGAAGCTTCCGACGCACAGGTCCTGCAGCACAACACACTTCCACTACTTACAGCCTGCCTTCTGTGCATCCTTCTTATAGTGCTTCTCGGTGGCGTGCTGGGCGCACATGATTTGCATATGCCCTGCAATGCTAATTTATTGCATGTCCTCTTGCGGGCGACGCATGCTGCGAATTTCAGGCCAATCTGATGCTTCCTTCTCGGTGTTGCATTTTGGGTGGCCAGCAGTGTATATAAAACACAAAACGTCTGTTTGTCTGAAGCAGCAAAAACTCTCGAACGCCGAACTGTGACATCGTGAAATTTGCATAGCTTATTAATACTGGAATTTCTAGGTCAACGCAACTATTTTAAGATCTGTACGTTGTTCCGTTCGCGAGTTATGTATTAATTAATAAGCTAATCAATAAAGTCAGCGTTGTTTGCTACGTCATCGTTATCTGAAGGCACGTGACGGCATTAATTGCAGCGGCACATCCACAGGTGTTTCTATTCTTTTAGAACTGTGCATAAAAACATTGCACTGTTTTCAAAGAATAGAAACAATAGGCTGAAATTTTTATCAACACCATGAATTGGTAATAAGAGGAGTCCCTCAAAATTTCACCGGATTCCGGTGAAAACTTTTTAAAATAGGCATGAAATTTTTAATTCATCGGTAAACAGAAATATGTACGCATAAAGGGTTAATAAAATTTTGACGGCTAATTTAAAAAGTTATTTACCGATTCAGGTGAAATTTGGAGTTCTTATTAACGATTTATGGTGTTCATTAAAATTTCAGCCAGTTCCATAAAATATTCGCAAAGATACGCTTTTAACTCTTTTATCCCAGAGATTCGCCCCTCAAAGACGTCTGAAACGGAAAGCACGTGATGCATTTGATGCTTCTCACGTGGGCAGCTGTATGTTGGAATCTTAAGAGCAAAGGATCCAACAAAATTATAAATTGTCGCCGATGAAGGAGAAACCAAAAATGTTGTGTACGGCCAAGTGCTGAAATAATCACACTATGAATAAATAATTTGTAATGACCGAATTTGTGAAATTAGTTTTTTTTTTTTTTTTTTTTTTTTTCAGGCATCAATTTTTTCCCCAATTTTTTCAGTTACATAAGGGAATATGAAATTAATAAGCTGCAATGCCGGGTAGTAAAGTTAGGCGTTCTATGAAATTCGTAACAACGAGATAACTCTAGTCAACAATCAGAACCAATAAAAATGCCTCAACAATTCACATGGATACAGAAAGTTGTAGAATGCTTCATATATTCTCTGAGTGAACGAAAGGTCTTCCCAATAAAAGAAACCCGAAGAAAGAAAACCCCTCTTTGGTCTAATAAGCAAAATATGAGAAATACACAGCTGTTATCCCGGAAGAAGTATTTCATCGTAGGGTATGTTTTCCCGTGACAGTTTTAGCGGTTTTGGTATTTATGATCTTTCAAAAGAGGAAACAAATGCTGCTCTTGATTGAACTAAGAGTAGAGCACAGAACAATATCTGGCACAAGTGTCCATGAAAGAAAAAGTGGAGAAAACGAAATACTTCATGAAAAAGCCTATGAATAACCATTTGATTCATGAAATAATAACATGAATTATGAAGGGTGCACATCGATTTTGACTGATTTTTTAACAGTAATAAAAACTTGTATCCTTTTGTTTTAATTTTAGAAATAAGGTTTTTGAACTGCCAAAACCTGAATCATTACTTACAGTTACAGAAACTGAGTGTTGCAGGCAGAACATGCTTTGCTAATGACTACATCGAGTTTCAGCAATTAAATTTTACCGGTAGAACATGTTTCGCTAACGGATACTTAAATTTACAGCACTGAACTGTACAGGTAGAGCATGCTTCCATAATGACTATCTAAATGTACATCAAGTGAAACAGGTAGAACATGTTTCAACAATGACTACTCACAGTTACAGCAAATGAACATTACAGACAGAGCATTTTTCGATAATGTCTACACAGAGTTACAACTAAATATTACCAGTAGAACCTTTTTCGTTAATGAATGCCTAAATTTACAGCAACTAAATGTCACATATAGGATATGTTTCGATGACGAACATTGAGTTACAACAACTGAAATAGGTAGAACTTGTTCCGATAATGACTATATACTACTATAACGAAGTACATTTCTCCGTCATTTTTGGTCCACGCCAGGAAACGAACCCGAGTCCACTTATTCCGGAACAAATGGACTCGGGTTCGATTCCCCCGGCGTGGACCAAAAATGACGGAGAAATTTACTTCGTTATAATGGCGCCCGAACTTCCCTGATGACCCGGCCGTTAAAGATCTCGCAATAATGTGTGATGTTCTTTCCACACCGCGAGATAGGAAAAATAAGAGAATCCCTTCTTCAGCGCTTCGAAAATTAAAATGTGTGTGATGTTGCATTCCACAAACCAGATTGACTGGGAGTTCTCAAGTGTATGTATGTTCTACAGCGGATGGCTGCCTACGACGATTCATGGTCACGGCTGACCCGTGGGCCATGTCTCCGGCCCTCTTTCGGGGGGAGATGTGACGTGCCAGCGACTTGTTCCGGAATAAGTGGACTCGGGTTCGATCCCCGGCGTGGACAAAAATGACGGAGAAATTTACTTCGTTATACTACTCAGAGCTACAGCAACTAAATTTTTACAAGACCCTGTTTCGATAATGTCTATACAGGGTTACAAGGAAAGTCCTTGATTAGGCCAATATCTCACGAACTGTGGCAATTAGCGATTTACTTCCTGTGCAGTTGTATAGGAAACCCCCTATGGCACACACAATAACACCACGAGGGATCCACTCGACCTCTTTTTGGTGAGAATTCCTTTCTTATATTGCCGGTAAATTGCCGTTTTTAAGATGTGTTAACGGAAAATTCGGAATTTTCAGAAACCTTTGCGCAATTTCTCTCCTATATTAACGAAAAACTCCGTTTTCACTTTTTTCGTATCTATATGAGAAAAATATTCTGGTAATAGTAGATATTCCCGGAAATACTTGAGGTTTGATTAACTGTTAAATTTCAATCGTCTGTCGAATTATCTGATTTTGATGTTCTGTAGCTAGATGGGACATTGTGGATAGCAGAGTTGGGGATGGGTCAAAAATTTTGGACATGGACCCAGATGTCACATGACCCGAAAAATCTGCTTTGAACTATAAATTCGATACACAATTTTTAATTATGCTTAATAATGTATAATTATAATGCATAATAATATGCATATACTGTATATATACACAGGGGGTTCGAAAAGTCTCTCCGCAGTGGACATCGTAGGTTACATAGAAATCATATAAAAGTATTACGGAAACGTATAATTTGCTCACTTACAGGAAGTGTTGAAACTGTCACCCTTTATGCAGCCTAACTGTTTTACACAGGTTTTCATACACATCAGGCCGCCCCAGTGGTCTAAGCGATGGCTTCTGATCATTCGTCCGAGATGGGTACGGGTTCGAATCCCGGTGACGAATGGATGTTGTGTTTGTCTTACGGCGCTGGCTCTCTCCCTTCCCTGGAACCAGTGGCCCTAAAATTAGGGACGGGCGACTGCTTATAGCCCATGGAGTTGCACACGGTGGTCGTTAAACCTCCACCCCCCCCCCCCAAAACCGCATCAGCGAGAGTTAAAGTCTCTTTAAAGTAATGTTAAGGCTGTTCCATTTAATTTTAATGCTGCTACAGTCAAATTTTTCGAATAAAGTAACTTGATGTATGTTTAATTTCAGTTTCTGCTGTTTTCTTGATAACATACCGGGTGGCCAAGAAAAGGTGTTAAAAATTAAAATGACACAACTTCGTTATCACTGAATCAAATTTACTGAAATTTTCAGAGAAACTCAAGCAATAAGTGAAATTAATAGAACAGATTTTCAAAATGGCCACCGTCTCCACAAACCATCGTTATGGAGACGGGACTGGAAATTGCCCCGTAATATGCTGCAACACGTCTTTTTTGATTGCCTAGATTTCGGCTGCAATGGCTTTTTTAAGGTCCTCCAGTGTCTTGGGGCCAGTCCTGAAGACTCGGTCCTTGAAATAACTCCACAGGAAAAAATCACATGGGTTCAGGTCAGGGCTATAGGGTGGCCATTCAATGCCCATTCCAATGAACGTCGCAGTGTCCAAAGCGATGATACGGTCCTGAAAGGTGCCCTGTAGCCAGGAAAACGCATCAGCAACTCTATGTGAAGGTGCACCATCTTGCATGAACCAGTAGGTGTTGACCTTCTGATGACGTCTTGTTCGGGGCCCGAACTCCTCGGCCAGTAACTACCTGTAACTTGCACCAGTACCGTTGATGAAGATGGGTCCGTTTATTCGTTTTGCGTTGATTCCCCACCACACCTTTACACGTTGCGCATGCAGAGGTGTTACCAGGTGGGCGTGTATGTTTTGACTGCCCTAGCGTCTCCAGTTTTGTTTACACCGAGGGACTCCTTTTTGAAAAGGCGTTTTCCGGAAATGGTGAGGCCTTTTTCAAATTTCAATCTCTATACTGTCCTGTGAAAAAAACAACCCGCAATTATAGAACTCGGTGACCTGATGAGAGCTGTTTACTTTTTAAAACCTTTTTTTTTGGGGGGGGGGCACCCTGTATCAAGTTTCAGAATATGTGAATGTTTGTGTTGCTATGAAACATATTCTGGTTTCTTAATGAGACGAAAGAACTTCAAGCATTCACTGTTCCCCTTTTTTGTTTACAGCAAAAACATATTCGTTGGCCTTGACTCCTTTTTCAAATTCCTTAATATTAAATTCATCCATTTAAACGAATAAGATATTAATTCCGACACGACATTCAATGGAATAGAATGTTGGCACGGGAAACCAAAACCTCGGAATGCTCAATGCAAAAGATGCGATGCGAAAAGCAACTCTCAGTCTTACAATGTGACATGAGGGGTGTGAGAGTCATCAGAGAAGCAGACGACAGTCGTTTGCCTGTGTCTTACTCCAGACAATCGCACTGGAAACAAACGCAAAGGAAGTATCGTTTTACGATATGGTATTGTCGGCCGGTGGAAATCTTTGCTTTAAGAAAAAGACGGAAATATTTTTGTATGACAAAACATTTTTCATTCCGCTGGCACCAGCATCGAGCACAACATTCCACAGTACGTATTTTTCTTCGAAATTTTATTTTTCTTTTCAAAAATAAAACGTAAATAAAACCGGGTCGAAATCTGGTCAGGAACAATTTGATTCGACCCGTTTGAGTCGCAAGAAATTGTCGACCCGTTCACTCGTGACCCGTTTCCATCTCTGGTGGGTATCATATCGCTTTAATTTTTTTTTTTTTTTTTTTTTTTTTGGCACAGGATATTTCTTCTCCTCAGCCCTATTTTGTGCACCAGCTGTTACATATTCTGGTATAAGTAGCTGGTGCACAAAATAGTACCGTAAGAAACTGGGTACTTAAATTATTGTACAGGGGATTGTATGATGTCTATGTATCAATTTGTTAATGCTTAAGACAAAAGCTGTTAAAACTACATGAGTAAATTTTATATTTAGAAGTTTTGTGAAATAATGCTATGAAACAGTACATTTCACCATTTCTTAAAGATACGTGAACGTTATTGTTAGTTTTAAAAAAAGGATCTCAAGTTCCAATACATTCTGTTAGGGAAGGAAATAAAATATCCGTTTATTGACGTACAGATATTATTATTAAAGCGTAAGCCTTCAACACCAACGTGTGCCTTCTTCAGACATTCGTGGTTAGGCAAAACAAGAGAACTCAACAACTGAAAATTTTTAAATAAACATGAACAGAATATGAGAACGTAATATGTTGCGTCGCGTGCATGCGACAAATAGAGATGTCGACATGTGCGCCATATTTGGGGAAGCTCAAGTGAAACGTCATCATTGCAAACCACAGGGTTAGTCAATATCTCCATGGTTTCCCTGATGGCAGTGCCCTGGCGGTAGTATAAGGAGCAACTCGCTTTATCTGGTCCCACTTCGGGATGGCGGAATGGGTAACCACTTCCCGGGATAAGGCGGTTGTCAATTTTCCGTGCAGGACTAGTCGAAGAGCGAAAGAGCGTTTTGTCATTCCGATGTAATACTTGTGTTCGACTAGTCGAAGAGCGAAAGAGCGTTTTGTCATTCCGATGTAATACTTGGTGGTACCATCCATGTATTCCAATGGTATGGAGTACACTCCCGCATCAGTCAGTGACGTATGGATGTCCCGGGATGACAGCAGGTGGCGTGATATCAATCTCGGTGGGCCTATACCAAAGCTAAGCCCGAGTTTCTTTAAGGTGTTCTGCAAGAAGTAGGTCAGGCCGGTTACGTAAGGGTAAGCGCTGATGTGTTGCAGAGAAGGCTTGGTATGGCGGCTACCCGGGTTGGAGGAAACAGCGTCGGCGTTCTTACGCTTTAATAATAATATCTGTACGTCAATAAACGGATACTTTATTCCTTCCCTTACTGATTTTTGATGTAATCTACCCGAACTTTAGTCTTATATACATTATGTTGTTTCGAAATAGCATGGTAATAAAAAAACTTAATTTGTAATAAGTCCGCCTTCAGAAAAAAATAAAATTATTACAAACGTACTCAAAAAGATTATCCAACACAAAATAAAATGACTATATCAGTCACATTAGTTAAAAAAAAAAATATATATATATATATATCATCGCGAGATCAATTTTACCTTGAACGTGAGTGCATCTCCTAAGACTTTCTGGCTGAGTGGTTATGATCAGAGATGGAAAGAGGTCACGGGTCAACGGGTCGGGTCAAGGTGTTCCTGACCCGATTTTGACCGGTTTTTATTCCCGTTTCATTTTTGAAAAGAGAAAAATATATTCCAAAGAAAAATGCGCGTTGTGGAATTCTGTAGTCGATACTGGTGTCCACGGAGTGAATAATAATTTGCCATGCAAAAATTGTGTCGTCTCTTTCTTAAAGCAACGAAGATTTCCACCGATCGACGTCCGACACAACCGACACCATATCGTAAAGAGATACTTCCTTTGCGTTCTTTTACAGTGCGATTGTTCAGGGCAAGTTACAGACAGACGCCATTCGCCTGCTTCTCAGCTGATTCACTCTCTCCGTGCGAAGTTCACTGTATCACTAAGAGTTACTTTTCACATCGCGTCTTTTACATTGAGTATTCAGAGGTTTTCCATTGATGTGCTAACATCCCGTTCCCATGACATGTCATGTCTTAATTAACTCCTTATTTGTTAATATGGATGGATTTAATATTAAAGAAGTTGAGAAAGGCGTCGAGGCCAGCAAATCCGTGCTTGTTGAAAACCACAAGGGGAAGAGTGAATGCTGGAAATTGTTTCGTCTCATTAAGGAACCGGTGAATGTTGTTTGGTCATACTTGTTGTTCAAAATGTGGAAAGTGTATAATTACAAAGAAAGATGTCGACGGTGTAGTAAAAGATTATGGAAACAAAAATCTAACAGACCATATGAAAGTATGCGCACCTCCATCAAAACGTAGAAAGAGTGAACAATCTAAATACATTTAGAAAAATACATTTGTGTAATCGTAAATAATGATTCCCATTTGTAATATACTCCATGGTCACGGTCATAGTCAACCATTACTTCTGGATTACGCAAAATAGTGGCACTAAAAATGGCACTAAAATTTAGCAAGTAACCAAATTTTATTATTAAAAGAGGATTTCAGTTATTAAATATCAAGCAGTTATTGGGATGAATATATATATTACGTTTATATGTATATATATATGTGTGTGTATATAAATTGTGTTTCGAATTTATAGTTCAAAGCAGATTTTTCCGGGTCAGTTACGGGTCCGGATCGGGTAGGGTCGGGTCAGGTCCGACATTTTTGACCATTTTCCAACTCTGGTTATGACGTGTGGCTTGTGCAGACCTAACCTAATCAAACTGAGTTCAAACCCAGCCACCAGCGTGAAAGGATTCTCTGACGTAAAAACTGAAAAGGTCAGCGTCTTCTATTTTGCGAATTTTCTGCGTAAAATACAAAAAATTTAAAGCGCACTTTTATGAAATAGCCGGTATCTGTGACTACGAAAATCTGTGAAAATATACGCTAGATAAAAAAAATGGACACTTTTAAAACCGGAAATTTCGTTAAAAAACTGGCATTTACCAGCAACTTTACTGCACATTATTTTTAGAAACTTTCCGTGAATTCACATTACTTATTTTGTACAGTGTAGCACTCATTTTACAAGCTGGTGGAGCCGGTGTAATGGAATGGGGTCTGCTTTCATGGTAAGCATTGGGTTTCTTAATACCTCCAGAACAGCATTTGTATGCCAAGAGGTATTTTAACATAAATGTGGACCAGGCACACGTGTGGTTTGCACATGTGGTATAATACCATGCACATGTGTGGTATTTCCTCATACCACACATGTGCATGGTGTTTCCTCATGGGGAGGGCTACTTTCAGCACGATAATATTTCATGTTACAAGACTGGAATCATCGCACAATGGCTCCAGAAACACGTTGGTAACTTCAGAGTGCTAAAATGGCCCTCGCAGTCCACAGATCTTAACCCAATTGAACAACTGTGGGATGAGATTGAGAGAGCAATTTTTAACAGGTCAGATCGTATGTAGAGGATTTTAGGAAGGTAGTGTCTGACCCCAGGTCTTAAACAACCCTTAGGAATAGGAAGCTAGGAGATTTGGGCTAGAGTGCCCGATAGGAAAGTGACACGGAAGCGAGGTAGAAAAGGGGAGGAAGACGCCCTTATTTATTACCGGGGGGCCAGTACCCGGGACCCCGACGGCTTAACGTGCACATCCGACACACGGTGGATATTTAGTGGTTTCAGGCGTTCCTACCAGCCTGGAATCGAACCTGAGGTCTTCTCCGTGGCAGTCACGAACGTTAACCACTAGGCCACCCAAAGCCCGAAGCTACAGACTGTTTAATGGCGATTTCTTTTATTACTAACAAGGTAGATATTAAACTGGAAGCCAATGAAAAATGTACAATATAAGGATGAAGTTTTAATAACTGGACCGTTGTAGAAATTCCAAATGCAAACAACATGTGTGCTCGCCTCCCCCCCCCCCACACACACGCACAAAAAATGTCTTCCTCGATACACATTTTCAGACCCAATCAGAAACATGCTGAATGTCCGAAAGGTGTTAAACAAAAATCTTTTGCAACAAAACTAGTGGCTGCTTTAATGTATTATGGCATTGAATCAAGTATCCTGAAACATTTTTTTCAGCAGACACATTGCATTATATTATGTATTTTCTAGAATGTGATAAAACTGCACTTGCTCTTACGGCATTCCACACAAGCGTCTGTCTTGTTTGTGTCCATGCTAGAAGAACAAGAAAAGTGCCGCGAGATTTGTGGTTCTTAAATGTCTGAGCAAATGGCACTTATCGGGGATCTAGCGCTGTACACAGAGAAAAACATTATTTTGTGCTGAAAGATAAGATAGGAATGAGTGGAAATAAAACAACAGGCAGACCTACGTCTTTAAGTGCAACTGGCCTTATCTACTTTATTGACACCGATCATCCATCTTACGGACTCAGAAATGTTTTATTAAAATTTCCTGAGATACAAAAACTCACACAATGCTTCATGGCTGTTACGATGTGAGCACGTTTGGATGCATTTCACGTATAAAACACCTTTGCGTCAAGTACAGCGCGCATCAGCGAGGCAGAATTGACATTTAA
This sequence comes from Macrothele yani, assembly GCA_039090855.1. NCBI lineage: Eukaryota > Metazoa > Arthropoda > Arachnida > Araneae > Macrothelidae > Macrothele > Macrothele yani. The sequence goes on along the minus strand of CM077028.1, from coordinate 64,690,416 downwards.
AGGATAGGTCTTTCGTTTGAATGATCTCAAATCTTCAGAAGAATAAAATACGTTAAATAAATAAAAAAACTAACAATGCTCTTTGAATCATTTTCGTATAAATGAATCCAAACGAAACACTAGGAAAAAAGTTTATCACCATCACAGTGAAAAACGATGATGCTCGGGGCCGGCTTCATGGGACTTCATTGAATGATTATTCCTTGTCTTAATGATTTTGTTTTAGGTAAATATGATTCCCTTCTCTATCTGATTTTCTTGTAGTTTGTTATCTATACATCTTTTGCTGCAGCAATGTTAAAAAACTAACAGTTACTCACATTCAAATGGAATGAATCGGAATGTGTCAGAAATAAAGTCAAGTAATCGCACTTCTTTGAGCTGCGTGTTTCATTGTTCATTCTTTGGATAATTATAGAAAAAGCTGTCATTTAATCCTGTCGCCCTAATAGGAAACAAAAAAAGACGAAAAGGGAAAAGAGATACCATCGTATAAAAGCCATCGAACGTATCGTTCCGAAGATCTCTCTCCTTCTTTCTCAGTTCCTTCTCTTTCTTTTTCTTTTCGGTAGATTCATTCCAATGAAAAGAAAAAAGACAGGTGTAACTGGAGCACGGTCTCTTCACAAAAGCTTCGGTTACTTTAATGTCAGTGCGTTTTTATTCAATAATCTTACGTTGCATTAAAACATAAAACACCTCGCGCACTCTAGTAGCACTCTCCAAAATCATGAAATGCTGAAAGCGGGTAGCCCTAGTCACAAAGCCTATCCAGTTTAGTCTTCATGCATGCTTCTCTTGGTAAAAGATGTTATTAATATTGTCATAAAACTTAAATCTTATGTAGAGATCATAAGCCTACTGTCTATTGAACTAGCCTTCGAGTAAATGCAACTAGAAGCTGTGATAAACCCAACAGAGCGCAAGTTGATCACCGTCTACTGTTTAACAAAAGTGAAAGTAAATTCAGTAATATCATCAAACGATAGTTTCAAGAATAAAAGTGAAGCCAGTTGGATGGCATATAACATTTCGACTGTTTCATTTATTTTACTGAATCCGGTACCGTAGATGTATTCAAAAACTTTTGTTCAATTAAAGTGTTTATATAAAATTCATGCATTCTACTGTCGATCTATTGACTGTATCTCTCTCTCTCTCTCTCTCTCTCTCTCTCTCTCTCTCACCACACTCTCTCCCTCTACTCTCTCTCTCTCTCCATCCTTCCCTCCCTCTCTCTCCCAAAACACTCTCTCCCTCCTTCCCTCCCTCTATCTCTCTCCCACCTCCCTCTCTTTCTTTTCTCTCTCTCTCTCTCTCTCTCTCTCTCTCTCTCTCTCTCTCTCTCTCTCTCTCTCTCTCTCTCTCTCTCTCTCTCTCTCTCTCTCTCTCTCACCACACTCTCTCCCTCTACTCTCTCCCAACACACTCTCTCCCTCCACTCTCTCTCTCTCCATCCTTCCCTCCCCAAAACACTCTCTCCCTCCTTCCCTCCCTCTATCTCTCTCCCACCTCCCTCTCTTTCTTTCTCTCTCTCTCTCTCTCTCTCTCTCTCTCTCTCTCTCTCTCTCTCTCTCTCTCTCTCTCTCTCACCACACTCTCTCCCTCTACTCTCTCCCAACACACTCTCTCCCTCTACTCTCTCTCTCTCTCCATCCTTCCCTTCCTCTCTCTCCCAAAACATTCTCTCCCTCCTTCCCTCCCTCTATCTCTCTCCCACCTCCCTCTCTTTCTCTCTCTCTCTCTCTCTCTCTCTCTCTCTCTCTCTCTCTCTCTCTCTCTTTATGCTTTCTACTCTCGGTCTATTTGCTTTTGCTCTATCTCTCTCTTCCCCCTCTCTCTTTCTCTCCCCTGTCTCTCCTTCTCCCTCCGTTTCCCCTCTCTTCCTATCTCTCTCTCTCTCTCTTTCTTCATGCATTCTACTGTCGGTCTATTCTTTTCTGCTCTCCCTCTCTTTCTCTCATTACACCTGCTTGTGGATGCCTCATAACTAATGCTCTTAATGCAGTTTGATTTTGAGGATCTGGGATTCATAAAACTACGCATTGTTTTCTCATGATATGTTTCTTTCTGCTTTTCAGTTAATTTTTTCTTTTCCTGAGCTTGTGATTTGTTTATTGTACTAACTTTGATTCCCTTAAAACACTCTTTAGTTCTTGCTTTTTCTTGATTTTTAATTTCTATTTCTTTTTCCTTTTGCCGTGTTAAAAAGTTGAGAGATAAAATAATTTTCAAGCTTTTTCTTAATTTCTGCTTTTTCTGGTAGTCTTTAGTTGCCGCGCGTTTTTCCTTTCCGATATTTAAAATGTTCTTAAAAAAATAAAAAACTCCGTAAAGGGAATTGCACACTAAAGATTTATGACATTAAAAAATATAAATGTTTCAGTTTTTCGACTTTTCCCAAGCAAAACTCCTAAATCTGAAACTTTCAGCGGAAAGTTTTGCTGTTCTAATGGTGTTTTTCTAATCGATTTAGTGAGGTACACATGCAATTTTAAAAATATTCGGCTAATGTAAGCAGCTTTTTACACAGGGAGGTAATTATCGAAAGGCAAATAAAGGCTTCCTAAGATGCACATATCTAATAAAATATTTGTTGCTTCCATGAATATTTAGAATAGCGCAAATCTCGGTGATCGATGTATTTGAAACATTGTAATGAATCAACATAGTGAAAAACAGTCCCCAAATATTTTAAGTATGCAATAATAATTGTTTATTGAAACTCTGAAAATCTTACAGTAACGGGCCTGTCCACTACCAAAAATATGTGTGTTGAATAAAATGGAATTACGCGATAAACGGCTACTGCACTCATAAACTCAGCGAAGACTTTTGACTGTAACTCTTTCATCAAGAATTTCTAAGTTAGTTGTACCGAACACGCAAACTTTATTATCAGCGATTACAAGAAAAAAAAACGGGGGGAAAAATAATTGTCATGCATGAATTCTTACATTAAGAGTGCTGATGAGTAACAAAGGTTACGGAAATATTCCAGTTTCAAGGCTGAATATAACTACGTCAGAACTGAACAAATACATCGCTTCTGTCTCTAGTACTGTTCTAGGAGTGGTTTTTTTTCCATTCCAGCCATCTGACTACCATGACTCGGAATCATGACCATAAAAGTATATTTTCTCTATTTTCTCTATCACAAACTTAAACTCTTCACACTTGGCTTTTTCAGTTTATCCCACTTTGTTGAATAGTCATCTTCAAGATGAATTCTTTTGAGAAAGTAAGCTAATCTGCCTAAGCAGTATATTCAGAAGGTAATCTCTCCAACAATGGCTAAAATACCCTACCTTCCACACTCTAATATATCTCACTCCACTAAATTTTAGTGACTTTCATAAATTTCTCGACTTCCGTCAATTTTTATATCATGTTTTCCTTTAAAACACTATTTCGCTAGCAAATGGACGCCATACACACTGGTGCAGCACTTCAAATTTGACACTTTTACGTACATTGGAGTACGGCGAATATTATGTACTGTGAATTCCGAGGTTCCAAATAAAATCAGAGGTTATCCATTGGAGAAGAAATAATACCGTATATAAAGAAATCCTCATTTTTCTTACGCCTTCGAAAATTTAACTTTATGTGAATAGATTTGCAGCTGTGTAGAATAACTTTTCTTTATTGCCTATATTTTTTCGTGAAGCTGATATTTCAAATGTTATTATTGTTTACAAGAAAAATCTCAATGTGAGAATTTACGTTTCAAAATATATGTGAAATTTCAAATTAAAAAGAAAAAAATACAATATATCAGTGAAATATGTTAGGCACGCGTTTTATCGGAGAACTGATTTTGATTTTCATTAAAAGTTAATCGTCCTTTCATTAAAGTATTAAGTGCTTTCGAAGCTGAATGAATTTTGATTCATTCAGCTTCGTAAGCAGTTTTGAACAAACGAGGACCTCTCGCCGGACAGATTGCGATAGGGAATAATTTTGCTTACCTTGTAAGAACAACTCATGAACAGAGCGTGCTTCAGTTTGCGGAACATTGATTCAATAGCTTTCCCAGCGTTAGAGAAGGCAGTTCTTTCCTCATCACTTCAACAGCTAAGTACTGCTGCTGCCTCTCACGATCCTGATGCAAACTCCTTGCGGCCGGAACGACGGCAGCAGAGGGCGCAGTTCGAGAACGTATCGCCATCTCTTGGCTAAAGCCAGACGGTGCAGATGACTGCCCGGCGAAATTTACTATCCCGGACTTCCGCAGATACCTGGGCTAGTGCAATTGAATTTCTATCTTATAGCGAGAGACTAACGAATATAAAAGTTAAGCATCGAATTACGAACTGAATTCTCCAATATCATATCAAAATTTCATAAAGACTTGATTTTTAAAAGACCTCAGTAAATCTCATGTAGTCGTAATTTCGTGATAAAATCAAATATAATTCATGAATAAACGTATAACTTCATAAATAAGTGTGTAAATAAACGCAGTTCTCGGTTATAAGTTTTTCACTGATATATGTAATTTTGCGCTAATCTCGATATTTTTGCTGTAGTTTCTATCGCTTTTTCAATTCGGTAATTCATTTATACGTTTTTAGCGATTATACATTCAATTTTGAATTCAGATTATCAAAAACACACTGTTCTTTTATTATTTTGTACCTAACAAGGTATGTTATGACTTTGAAAGAATCTAGATAGCATTTTATTTTTTTATTTTTTTTATTTTTTGTAGCCATGAAATTTGATGCAGCTATAAATTTACTAAATAACGTTCACAGTTCTCTATTTGCTCCGAATTTCAAAAACACCCAAAACAAGCAAAAATGAGTGTATATTTTACTCGGCACTAATACTGAAACAACTAATGGACAGACTGCTTTGAAAAGAGCGATAATAATGTGTTATATACGTATCCGGATTTATCACCTAGTATTTCATAGTAAAAATTGTCTTTCAATCATTGAACTGGGAAATCAAGGGGATAAAGATTAATAGAAATTACTTAACTCACCTTCGTTTTGGTGATAAAGTAAATTTTTTTGCAACTACCCTTCCAGAGTTGCAGAGTATGATCCAGAAACTTGCTGACAAGAGTAAAAGAGGGGGATTAAAATGAACTTTTAGAAGACAAAATCGATGTACAATGCTTTTTCAAGGAATGAAGATTTTACGATTGATGGGAGAAAGCCCGAGATAACCGATACCTACATTTACCTCGGACAACAGATATCAAGAAAGGGTCACATTGATGAGGAAATTTATCGGCGTATAAAACTTGGCTGGAGAGCTTTTGGAAAAAATAGGACAATTTTCAAGAGCAATATGCTATTATGTCTTAAAAGAAAAGTGCTTAGTCAATGCATTCATCCAGTGCCTACGTACAGAGCAGAGACATGGGCCTTAACTAAAAAATACATACAAAGGTTACAGACAACTAAAAGAAGCATGAACAGGTGCATTCTTGGTGTAACCAAGGAGAGATAAGAAGAGGAACTCGTGGATCAGGAAAACGACAAGATTTGAAGACATGATGATCAGAGGAAAATTCTTCAAATGGCAATGGGCTGGACATGTTACCAGAAGAACGGCCCACCGATGGACAACCGAAATTTTAGACTAGATTTCAAGGTACAGAAAATGACGCAGAAGAAGACCACAAGTGTGGTGGATGGAGGAGATTTGAAAGCATGCCGGAGTAACATAGAAGAGACAGGCTCAAGACAGACGGTTGTGGAAGAAATTTGGGGACCTCATTTAGCAGTGGATTTATAATGATTGACAATGATGATGATTTCATAAGTAAGGGTTCTTTTTTTATATATGTATTTAAAACATGAAATCATACAGAATTCCTTAGCTTAGTTTTCATAATGAAATTAGAATAAATAAATTAAAACAAAAGTCAAAATAGACATAAAGCAAATAAATGTCTGTTTCATGCATGACTTACATTATAAATTAGCTAATCTAAAGATGAGGATTCCCCACCTCCCGTATTTTCTTTTTGGAGACATTCAAAATTTTACATTAATATTTGACATTTTGAAATTTCTTTTATACGTTTTTAACATCGATACGCTTTTTATGGCCATCTCCTAAAATAACGTATAGCCGAGGTTTCACAGTGAAAGCAAATTCGTCAAATAGCAGCAGTTTTCGTTGTTTGCGGATTGATTTGTGAGACTGACTCACAAATCAAGTAACCGTTAAGGTTTCGTGAATAAATTATACGTTAAATTTACGAAAGTGATACAGAGCACCAAAGTTTAAATTTGGGAAATTGACGACCCGGTGGCGTATTATGTCTAAGCGCTGGTTACTGATCATTGGTCCGCAATGGGCCGCAGCCCCGGATGAGGCACGGCAGTGCGCGTCCCTTACGGCGCCGGTCTTCCCTACTTGCCCCCCGTAATCAGTTGCCCTAAATTATAACGGGAGACGACTACTTTCAGCACATAGAGTTGTTAACGGTTGTCGCTAAACACCAAAAAAAATTTGTAAATTTATGAAATGCTAAAAGTTTGGGAAAACAAACATCGAAAAGCAAAAGAGCAGTTAGATCTAGTGTCTATTTCACCCCGGGTGAGACACATTTAATACCCATTCTTCTGCTCCGCTTAGACCCCTTTGTGGAGTCAGTAATCTTATATAAAGAATGAAGTGAGCCTCCTCCAGCTAACTACAGGTGCCTATGGGGTCGTTAAAATAAAAAAACATATACACTGAAGTGTCAGAAAAATTGGTACACCAGTCTAATACTTGGTAGGTCCCCCACGGGAGCGCACAACTGCAGAAATACGACAAGGCATGGACTCCACTAGCTTCTGGAAATAGGCTGTAGGCAATGCACACCATACTTCCTGCAGAGCGTTCCACAATTCGGGTGTATTCCGAGGTCTCGGATTCCTGTGTTCGATAGCACGTCGAATGACATCCCAAATGTGTTCTATCACGTTCAGATCTGGGGACTTGGGTGGGAATGGCAACACCCCAAACTCAGATGAATGTTCCTCTAACCATAATGTGGCGTTCCGACACTTGTGTGGAGGTGCATTGTGCTGTTGGAACAGGCCCAACCCAACAGCATGAATGCACGACATGAACGGGCGTACCTCGTTAGAATGAATGCGCACATTATAATGAATTAGCTTTGTTTATCTTTTTGCTAAGCTAATTATTATGAATGAATAATGCTCTAAGCTTCAAAATGATGAATTCCCAAAAGGGTGTTGTTACTCGTTAATTATGAACTTAAACAAAGTCTCAACGCTGGTTATTTATATTAAGTAATCAAAGTCATAAACCTAACAGCCAGACAGAGGTCTGACAAAACTAAGAATTGAGAAAGACTGAACTTACAGAACAACTTGTTTATTATGAAGACTCCTGGTCAACTAAGGCACTCATATATCACTACTACATAACAACACACTGCAACGCAACAACACAACTACCCTCAACTCCAACGCAACAACACAACTCCAACGCCACAACACCGCAACTCAACTCCAACGCAACTCCACACAACTACAACGCAACCACACAACTACAACCACACGCAACTCTCGATGAACGCGCCTATATACGAGCTACCACCACGTCATGACTTACACTCATTGCCAGATCTCATTCAGCGGGGTGAAATAATATTCCGTTCAGTAGGAAGATAATTTACATAGTAAAATAAAATAACCAGAGATAGTAAAATCAAAAGGAAAGTGAATATAGAGTATACGTTACATCATCTCCCCCTTAATTTTTCTTCTTTTTTTTTCTTTTTTTTTTTTTTTTTTTTTGGTTTCCGAAAAATCTATCAATTTTGGAGTGTAAGTCTTACATTTCGATGATTGACGTTTCTCGATCTTTTTTTTATTTGTTCTTTGGTGGTAGCCGTATTTACATTATCAACTTGGCATAACAATTTACGAATCTGTATTCGATTGTGAAATTTGTAGTGTAGAACAAACCAAACCTGCATCGGCATACTTTCCTTTTATTCTGCCTAGCAGGAATCACTTTTTTAATTTCAAATTACGTGCGCCTCATTGGTTGAAATACATAACAACTGTATCAGCAGCGAAGATTGCCTGAAGCTGCCTAACAGTAACAATTTTATTATTTTCATTTCAAATTACGTTTGCCTCATTCTTTGAAATACAGAACAACTGTATCAGCAGCGAAGATTGCCTGAAGCTGCCTAACAGTAACAATTTTATTATTTTCATTTCAAATTACGTTTGCCTCATGCGTTGAAATACAGAACAACTGTATCAGCAGCGAAATTTACCTGGAGCTGCCTAACAGTAACAATTTTATTATTTTCATTTCAAATTACGTTTGCCTCATTCTTTGAAATACAGAACAACTGTATCAGCAGCGAAGATTGCCTGAAGCTGCCTAACAGTAACAATTTTATTATTTTCATTTCAAATTACGTTTGCCTCATGCGTTGAAATACAGAACAACTGTATCAGCAGCGAAATTTACCTGGAGCTGCCTAACAGTAACAATTTTATTATTTTACCCCTAAGCACATAGATATATACAAAAAAAGTGGATTAGTAGATGGACATAGAAGAAATATAAAAAAAAACACACATATATACACAAAAAGAATGCATAGGCCCACACGAAAAAAAGAAATTCTGACACGCCAACTGGTCGAGCAGGAAAAACAATAAACTGAGAAAAGAACCTGTCCACGAGAACTTACTTATCTCGAGGGCGCATAAAAAATTCTAGTGCGAAAACGTTTTCCAGGCCTAATGGGACTGGGGAAATCAGGTGGCTTGGATCTCTTCCGGGACGGTAATGGAACATCGGTCTGTTGTCGGTCAGGAATCTGGCGGTCTGGAAATCCCTGCGGTTGAGAAGAACGGTCAGAAGTCTGGCGGTCCGGAATCCCTTGCGGCTGAGAAGAACGGTCAGGAGTCTGGCGGTCCGGAAATCCCTGCTGCGGCTGATAGGAACGGTCAGGAGTCTGGCGGTCTGGAAATCCCTGCGGCTGAGAAGAACGGTCAGGAACGTCAGAAGTCTGGCGGTCCGGAAATCCCTGCTGCGGCTGATAGGAACGGGCTCCCCCAGGCTTTGGATATGAAGTCCCTTGATGCTGGGGCCCGTTGTGTCCTTCCAGTATCTTTTTGGAGGGACGTGTCTCCGGCCACATCGCTTGTTTTCGTTTACGCCCACGGGGCATGATAGTAGTAGCCGGCATCGGCCCTGTTTGCCCTGAACGGAGGTTCCAGGGGCGAAACCCGGGCGGATGCAAAGATTTCTGCCTTCGTCGCTGTTGCGGCGAAGCAGATTGGGGAGACAAGTGACGTTTGCGCCCAGCTTTTGGTGGTGCTGGACGGTGTGGAATATTAAATGTTGGATTCATAACTGACAAATCCGAAATGTCCGACGCCTCTGAGTCGCTGCTGTAATTCAGCGGTCGTGCAGGGCGATGTTTAGATTTGCCTATAGGAATACTTTCCGATGAGGTATTCAAAGAAGAAGTATCCCGCGTTGGTGCAGAGTTAGCCGGAAACGGCGCAGCAATAGTCTTGGCAATGGTTGGAGGGAAAGGAACGATACTAGTATTCGACGAACGCGAATCGAGCCTTGGTCTCACGGGAGAATCAGGTTGCGGTTGTAGAAACTCGTCTGGAGGGGGAGGGTGAAGGAAAAATCGCTGGTGATTCGTCAAAAATGTTCGGTGGGTCGTCCACAATTTCTGGCGGTTGAACAAGAGATATAGATTCTTGAGTCTGTGGAACAGAAGGTTGAGTAGGATTGATAATGAACTCGATATCCCGTTCGTGATACTTGCGACATTGATCAACATGTACATATTGAAAATTGTTGTTCGGTTTCTCCAGAACAATATTATTTTCAAAGACATTTGCCACCCGATATGGACCTTCGTAGCTGGGTGCAAATTTCTTCACTAAAGTATGCGAAACAGAAGACTGGAAGTGCGTTTCCACGAGAGTGAGATCTCCAACGACAAGATCTGGTTCCCTACGCCTAGAATTATAATATCGTGCTTGAGCCGCTTGTGCTCCTAGCATTGCAACACGAGCTTTTTCTGCCATAATGTGTACTGATTGCGGAGTTGGTCGCTGGTTTAATTCGTCGATAATCCCCGTTAAATTTTCAAAAGGGGTTTTAATTTTGCGACCCAGAAAAAGTTCTGCAGGAGTAATTTTAGTAGACTCGTGGACAGACGAGCGGAGGGCGAACGCAAAAAGTTCTAAATGTTCATCCCATCTTTCATGGTGGTCCATTACGAAAGTCGCAATCATTTTCACTAGCGTTCGGTTAACGCGTTCTGCAGGATTACTCTGGGGATGATATGGGGAAATGAATTTATGTTTAATGTGTAATCTCGCACACATTCTTTCAAAAATGTCAGAAATAAATTGAGGACCATTATCCGAAACTACTTTATTAGGTGCACCATATCTAGAAAATACTTCATTAACTAAGACATTACAAATAATCTCAGCCGTAGCGGCTTTAATGGGAAAAACTTCAACCCATTTAGAAAAATTATCAGTTAGTACTAAAACATAACGAGCTTTATTTTTAACAGATAATGGATAAGGTCCCAATAAATCTATGGAAATAATATCAAATACATGAGAACTTGAACTAGATTTCAAGTGACCGGCCGGTCTTACATTACGGTAATTATTAATCTGACACAAGTGACATGATTGAACGTATGCGAGCACACTTTGGTACATGCCAGGCCAATAGGCAACATCCCGCAATTTACAACGGGTCTTGCGAATACCTAAATGGCCTGCAAGAGGTTTGTCATGAAATTCATTTAAAAGAGCCATTCTAAGGGTTCGCGGAATACATGGGCGAAACTCTGCCCTAGTAGTCCGAGACTTTGTATAATAAAGAAGACCCTCTATTACTTCAAAATGTTGTGACCTTCCAGCCAGAGAAGGATCACTTGGTAGGGGCGAACCCGCAAGCAAAAAATTGTAAATATCCCCAAAATCTGGATCATTTATTAATTCTGCCATTATCTGCTCTCTGGATGTGATATCAGCTATCAGAAGTAAAGGCTGACATCCAGGAGTAGTTTCGGTGGGGACCCCACTAATCGGAACGCGAGATAATGCGTCCGGTAATTGATTCTTATTACCTGGCTGATACGAAATTTTGATATTGCTCTCTTGTAACTTCAGAGCCCACTTCATAAGTCTTTGAGATAGGTGTTTAGCAGAATTCAAATACTGAAGGGCAGAATGATCCGTAATTATGTTAACTGTCAATTCGTTAAGATAACATTGAAATTTATTCAGTGCATACACAACAGCAAGACATTCACGTTCCGTAGCTGAATAATTGCGTTCAGCTTTGGCTAAAGTACGAGACGCAAAAGCTATTGGATGCCCAGCTTGTGACAAAACGCAACCAAGACCAACTCCGGATGCATCAGTATAAATATCAAATTCTTTAGAATGATCCGGGAAAGCCAACACCGGAGGCTGAGTCAATGCAGACTTCAGTGTTTCGAATGCAGCGTTAGCTTCAGGTGTCCAAATAAACTTCTTGTATTTACGCTTTAAAGCATACAATGGCTCACATATTGTAGCATAAGCGGGGACGAACTGCTGATACCATCCGGTCATTCCCAGAAAGCGGGATAGTTCTTTTGCTGTTTTAGGCCGAGGAAAGTCAGCAATAGGCCTAATTTTTTCATTATCAGTGAATAAGCCGTGGGGAGTAATTTTCAACCCCAGATATACAATCTCGTCCCTCGCTATCTGGCATTTACTAGGTTTTAACGTCAAGCCAGCATTGTATATAAGTTGGAACACCTGTTTGAGCAGAGAAAGGTGCTCGTCAAAAGTCTCTGATGTGATAATAATATCATCCAAATAGACATGCACATGGGGACCCAGGACAGGTCTGAGAACCGTGTCCATAAGCTTTTGGAAAGTAGCAGGTGCAGAAGCTAAACCAAAAGGCATACGTAAATATTCATAGGCCCCAAAAGGAGTCACAAAGCCTGTTTTATCGACAGAGTCCGGATGTACTGCCACCTGCCAATATCCACTCGCCAAATCCAAAGTTGACATCCATTTGGTTGACGACAAGTCATTTAGAATATGTGACATGACAGGTAGGGGATAATTGATTGTTTTTGTGACTTGGTTGAGTTTGCGAAAATCTGTCACGAAACGAAATTCATTTGGTTGTTTCTTTGGAACCAAGAAGGCAGGAGCCGCCCAGGCGCTTGTTGATTCCCTGATTATGCCCTGCTTAATCATTTCGGCAATTTGACGTTGCATTTCCTGTTTTTTATGTGGAGCACAAGGGTAAGGTTTCGTCGCAATGGGTTTCGAACCATCAGTGTCAATAACATGATAAACCACCTGTGTGAAACCAGGTTGATCCGAAAATAAACCAGGGCTTTCCTGTAAAAGGAGAGAAAGCTGGTCTCGTTGCCCCTCATTCAATTGGTCACTCAACAATAAACTCGTAATATCTATAGGAACCGTCGGAATCATTTCGACAGGTTCCGGAAAGGAAATCACATGTTGCACAAAATTCAAAGTTATTTGAAACTTGTTAATAAAGTCCATACCCATGAGACATTTCACGGGTAGCTCGTCTATAAGCAGGAAAGAATGTGTAAACCGAGCTTTTCCCAGCCCTAAAGATAATGTGACAGTTCCTGCGATACTGAAGATTTCATTATTGGCACCTCGCAAATACTGCGTTGCAGGCTGAACGTGTATCGCAGAAAAAACGTCATTGCAAAACTTTGTATTTAGGGCTGATATCTCAGACCCAGTGTCGAACTTTGTCTCGACAATAACGTCTTCAAGTGTCAAGAATACATCAGGCAACTGAGGAGTTTGAATAGTCACTAATATTGTTTTAGGGTCAGAATGTTTGGTATCAGGAAGCAGGACCGACCCTTCGTCTACTTCCTGTGGAAGTTTAAAGGAATTCTGGTGGTGTTATCATGTGGTCGGAAACCTCGACCCTGCCGGGTATCGGGAAAATTTTCACGATAAGGAAAATTGCGTGCACCCTGCGTCGGGAACTCCGCGTGTCTGTTGAGATTTTCATTTTCGTTACGTCTGCCCTCAGCACGGGCAGAAAAATTATTATTGCCCTGAGCATGATAACGTTCCGAATGCTGCTGAGTGGAACGGGGTTGAGCATACTGTGCATTATGACGATACCCCGTAGCTTGCTCCGAAACTCGTTGCTGGTTCGCCACTCTTCTGTGTGGTGGAACGTATGAAGCTTGGGTGGGCACGTGTGTATGCTCGCGCTGAAAGTTTTGTCTATTATGCCGCTGAGGGTTTTCGGAATAAGCCTCGCGGGGTGCCCGAGCATGGTGAGTTGAAGCATGTTTGCCATGTCGCTCCTCATACGTGCGTATGAGGCGAAGACATTCATGAATAGTGGTAGGGTGTCGAACCTCAAGAAAATCTTGCAAGAATGGGTCGAGCTGCTGTACGAGGGTATCCAACATGTCAACATGACTGGCATGTGGATCCCATAGATTATATAGGCGTGTAGTTTCCAACGCAAATGCAACAGGGCTATCATTGGGACCTTGTTGACGTGAAAACAGCTGTTGAGCAAGGCTAGCTCGACTGAGGCCGAAAGGAAAGACCTCCAAGAATTCTGCACGGAAATTCTCATAATGAGAATCCGGGTTCGACCCTCGCCACTGCCGATACCAGGTCTTGGCGGTATCCCTCAAGCAAGTGCCGGCAATTTGGACCTTGCAGTCTTCCGGAATATTATATAAATCAAAATGGTCTTCCAGATCTTCGAGGAACTTTAAAGACCCTCCAAACCATTGAAATAAATTGTTCCTGCATGCGGCACGAAATGGGCAAGCATTCTGCTTCGCTGAGAGGATTGAATTCCCTCAGCTACGACCCGCGACTCAGAGTGATAAGAAGCTGGTGCATTCCGAAATGGTGAAGAATGCGTGGGTATGTGTAGATTATTCATATCCAAGTCAGAGCCACAGGCTTCGTACAAATTGTCCAAAAAAACACCATTACCCTCGAGACTTGCCGGATGGTGGAAATTTGAAGTTGTCTCAGGTAAGGAAGCCATGGGTAGTCAGGATCTCGTGTTCGAGAAAAGTTCGGGCGCCAATTATAATGAATTAGCTTTGTTTATCTTTTTGCTAAGCTAATTATTATGAATGAATAATGCTCTAAGCTTCAAAATGATGAATTCCCAAAAGCGTGTTGTTACTCGTTAATTATGAACTTAAACAAAGTCTCAACGCTGGTTATTTATATTAAGTAATCAAAGTCAAAAACCTAACAGCCAGACAGAGGTCTGACAAAACTAAGAATTAAGAAAGACTGAACTTACAGAACAACTTGTTTATTATGAAGACTCCTGGTCAATTAAGGCACTCATATATCACTACTACATAACAACACACTGCAACGCAACAACACAACTACCCTCAACTCCAACGCAACAACACAACTCCAACGCCACAACACCGCAACTCAACTCCAACGCAACTCCACACAACTACAACGCAACCACACAACTACAACCACACGCAACTCTCGATGAACGCGCCTATATACGAGCTACCACCACGTCATGACTTACACTCATTGCCAGATCTCATTCAGCGGGGTGAAATAATATTCCGTTCAGTAGGAAGATAATTTACATAGTAAAATAAAATAACCAGAGATAGTAAAATCAAAAGGAAAGTGAATATAGAGTATACGTTACAACATAACGTTGTCCAGTCACAGAAGTTTGTAGACGTACCAGGGGTTCCAGTGAAGTCCAGCTAAACACACCCCATACCACTACTGACCACCCCCACCACCCCCCACCACCCCACCCCACCTGCCGGTACAGTTCTCTGTTGACAGGCGGGATCCATGGCTTTATGGAGTTTGCGCCACACACGAATCCTTCCATCTGCCTGATACAGTTGGAAACGCGACTCGTTGGACCAGGCTACTTGTTTCCAGTCATCAAGTGTCCAGTGGCGGTGTTGCCGTGCCCAAGCGAGGCGCATAGCTCTGTGTCGTGCACCTATCAAGGACTCTCGAGTTGAGCGTCGGCTCCCAAAGCCCATATCGTCCAGGGTACGTTGCACAGTCCGGACGCTGATACTTGTTTAGGCTCCAGCATTGAATTCCGATGATACCTGCGAGAGTGTTGCACGCCTATCGCGTGAAACGATTCTTGACAGCCGACGATGGTCACGTTCACCCAATGTCTTTTTACGGCCACACTAGTATCGTAGGTTGGAGGTTTTTGCCGGAATTCTTGTAGTCACGGTACACCCTTGCGATGGTCGTCCGTGAAAATCCGAATTTCGTTTCTACCTCCGAAATACTATGGACCATCTCACGAGCGTCAACTATGACACCGCGTTGAAAGTCGCTTTAATCCTTATTACTTGTAATTTCCATGCCAAAAACAGCTCTGCCAGCTGACAAGGATGTCTATCGCTTTATATACACACTGGCGGACGCAACCGAGTACGCGCATAGGTGACGTTGCTAGGTATTTTGCATAAGCTCGTTTGTACCAGTTTTTCTGGCACTTCAGTGTATATACTTCCAAAGTGGAATATATAGAGCTATGCAAGACGGTACGAAAAAGATGTAAGGAAATTCAACTGTGAACTAGTGAGGAAAGCAATTGAAAACAACCAAAGCCTGAAGAGAGCAAAGGGACATGTGAGTAAGGGAAGAAAACAGATTACGGCTCTGAGAAAAGAAGATGTTTCTGTTACAAGAAATAGAGGAGAACTTTTGACAAGAGTGAAATATTTCTGCTCAAAACTATGAAAGGGATGATACGTGTACTCCAGGCATTACGAAAGGTAACAGTACCATAATTATTCCAGTCCTCCCAGCAGAAGTTGCACATTCAATCAAGATCATGAAACGGAGGAAAGCTCCAGGAGAAGATGGAATTGCCATAGACATCATACAAGAAGCAAGTGGAGAAATTGAAACAGTACTCGCCCAAGTTTTCACTTGATGCCTTAATGAAGGGAAGATGACTAACGATTGGAACAGTGCTACAATGATCCTGCTACATAAAAAAGGTGACATTGAGGGTCTCAGGAACTACAGACCTATCAGCCTCCTATCACTGGTTTATAAAATCTTCACTACTGGTTTATAAAATCTTCACTACTAGTTCTTTCACACCGCTTGAAGGTGACAATGGACATGGCTCAACCAAGAACAAGCTGTAGTCAGGAGGGGCTACAGCACAATAGATCATATCCACGTACTGAGAGAACTAATTGAAAGACCGAGGGAATATGAACTTCCATTATGGATGGCTTTTATCGATTATGAAAAGGCCTTTGATTCGGTGAAACCATCAGCAGTTACAATGGCTTTGAAATCCTGTGGTATTAAAAATGCATGCATTAATATTATTCATAACATCTATGAAAATGCAAGTGCAAAGATTCGGGTATTTGACAATACAGCACCCATAAAAATTTAAAAGGGAGTCAGACAAGGTGACACTATATCTCCCAAACTCTTTAATGCCACATTGGAAAATGTCTTTTAATCACTGAACTGGGAAAACAAAGGGATAAAAATTAATGGAGATTATCTAACGCACCTTCGTTTTGCTGATGACGTAGTCATTTTTACAACTACCCCATCAGAGCTACAGAGTATGATCCAGGAACTTGCTGACAAGTGTAAAGAAGTGGGATTAAAAATGAAATTTCAGAAGTCAAAAGTCATGTACAATGCTTTTACAAGAAATAAAGATTTATCGATTGATGGGGAAAAGCTGGAGATAACCAATACCTACATTTACCTTGGACAGCAGATATCAAGTGAAGGTCACATTGCCGCCCCGGTGGCGCAGTGGTCTAAGCGATGGCCTCTGATCATTTGTCCGAAAATGGTCTGGGTTCGAATCCCGGTCAGGCATGGATGTTGTGTTTGTCTTATGGCACTGGCTCTCTCCCTTTCCCTTCCCTGGAACCAGTGACCCTAAATTAGGGACGGGCGAGTGCTCATAGCCCATTGAGTTGCTCACGGTGGTCGTTAAACCTCCAACCAAAAATAAAAAATAAAAAAAGGTCACATTGATGAATAAATTAATCGGCGTATAAAACTTGCCTGGAGAGCGTTTGGAAGAAACCGTATAATTTTGAAGAGCAATATGCCATTATGTCTTAAAAGAAGAGTGTTTGATCAATGCATTCTTCCAGTGCTTACATATGTTGTAGAGACGTGGACCTTAAGTAAAAGAGACATACAAAGACTGAAGACAACTCAAAGAAGCGTGGAGAGGTGCATGCTTGGTGTAACCAGCAGAGATACAGAAGAGGAACTCGTGGATCAGAAAAATGACAAGAGTGGAAGGCATCATGATCAGAGTTAAATCCCTGAAATGGCAATGGGCTGGACATACTTCCAGAAGGACAGACCATCGATGGACAGCTGAAATTTTAGACTGGATTCCGAGGGACAGGAAAAGACCGAGAAGAAGATTGCATGGGAGATGGGCGGACGAAATTCGAAAGTATGCAGGAGTAACATGGAGCAGACTGACACAAGACAGACCCTTTTGGAAGAAACTTGGGGAGACCTTCGTCCAGCAGTGTATTGATAATGGTTGACAATGATGATGATATATATATATATTTTTTTTTAAGGGAGATGGCCGATTTAACCCTTTAACGACCATGATCCCAAAATCTTGTATCGCTCTAAATACCATAACACGCGAAACTGTCTGTTGGTTCACTTCTTTGTGTAATAACAATAGTGACTGAGGGTGACATTTGCTGATCCCTCATAGGTGGTGCAAATTTGAGGAGCAGGTAAGGGTAGGAACTCTGACTCACTTTATAGAGGCGTTTCGGGAGTCTATGTTCGTTTGTATATAAGGCGTTTTGGGCGTTATGGTTGTTAAAGGGTTAATGGCTACCATGAGCGATTCTGAGAGCTAAAGGCAGTCTTCCGCCCGGTATTCGAGGGAATTGAGAGACCCAAAACCGTAAGGCAAGAGCACCACCACTGCCTTATCCGCGGATCGAGCGACTAGTCAGATACCCATGATTCTGACCACTCGTCCACAAGGAAGAAGACATTATTTTCCGCCATACTGGATATAAATTAAGGTAATGAACACAACGAAGAGACGCCCGGTTTATCTTTCAAAAGAAAGTACGCTACAAAAAATAAGTGGTGTGAATTCGTGGAGCCGCCCCGGTGGCGCAGTGGTCTAAGGCGCTGGCCTCTGATCATTCGCCCGTCAGGGGTCTGGGTTCGAATCCCGGTGAGGCATGGATGTTGTGTTTGTCTTACGGCACTGGCTCTCTCCCTTCCCTGGAACCAGTGACCCTAAATTAGGGACGGGCGACTGCTTATAGCCCATTGAGTTGCTCACGGTGGTCGTTAAACCTCCAATCAAAAAAAAAAAAAAAAAATTCGTGGAAAATTCCTGAAAATAACATGCAGCAAAGTTGCCGGCAGGTGTCCGTCTTTTAACGAAATTTCAGTTTTTAAAATTTACAATTTCTTCTAAATTCAGTATTTCAACAGAATTTCCGTAGTCCGTAACTCCATTTATTTTGAAAAAGTCCGTTCCCGGTTGTTGTTTTTTTTTTCTTGATTGGAGGTTTAACGACCACCGTAAGCAACTCAGTGGGCTATAAGCAGTCGCCCGTCCCGAATTTAGGGCCATTGATTCCAGGGAAGGGAGAGAACCATGACCGTAAGACAAACACAACATCCATGCCTCACCGGGATTCGAACCCGGACCCTTCTCGGACGAATGGTCACAAGCTAGCGCTTAGACCACTGCGCCACCAGGGCGGCTTCCAGTTTCCGTGCTTATACAGAAATTTCGCAAAATTTTTGGTTGTTTCATCATTTTGAAGCATCCCTTTCCTTTGTTTCCGATGGATATTGAACCAGGAGCCTTTTCTACGCGAACTGCGCTTGCTGTCGATGACCCAGGGGGATACGTAACGTTCAGGCACGGTAGAATTCTAATCGCGAGATGATGAAGTGTTTGGTGTTATTAATGTGGGTGAATCAGTCATTATTTCCTGTTCGACCTTATTAATTTTCCGAATATATTGGGAACAGTTTTTATTTTTTCTGTAGGAGAACTTTTATTTACAAATTATGTATTTTTTCGTCCTGGTTTTTCGAAGCACAGCGGAATATTTTGGAACTTAGGACCTTTCCAAACTGACAATGACTTTCAATTATCTTTAAAAAAAAGGTGAAATGTTTTTAGTATTATTTCACGAAACTAATTAAAAAAATTTACTCTTGACAGCTGTAATAGCTTTTGTCTTAAGAGGTCCACAGACTGATACATACATATCATACAATCACCTGTACAATAATTTAAGTACCCGATTTCTTACAGTAACACAATACACAATAGCTGGTGCACAAAATGAGGGAGAGGGGAAAGAATAACTTGTGCCACAATAACCAAAATTTCATGCGATATGCTATACGTGCAATATCCTATTTCGCTACAGAACTTCAAAATCACGTCCTCCGACAGATGACGGAAATTTATTATTTAACCGAACCTCAAGTATACTCCCACGAACTGCTCCTATGACCGGAAATTTTCCGTCATATGGATACTCCCACGAACTGCTCCTATTACCGGAAGTTTTCCGTCATATGGATACTCCCAGGAACTGGTCCTATTACCGGAAATTTTCCGTCATATGGATACTCCCACGAACTGGTCCTATTACCGGAAATTTTCCGTCATATGGATACTCCCACGAACTGCTCCTATTACCGGAAATTTTCCGTCATATGGATACTCCCACGAACTGCTCCTATTACCGGAAATTTTCCGTCATATGGATATTCCCAGGAACTGCTCCTATTACCAGAAATTTTCCGTCATATGGATACTCCCACGAACTGCTCCTATTACCGGAAATTTTCCGTCATATGGATACTCCCACGAACTGCTCCTATTACCGGAAATTTGCCGTCATATGGATACTCCCACGAACTGCTCCTATTACCGGAAATTTTCCGTCATATGAATACTCCCACGAACTGCTCCTATTACCGGAAATTTTTCGTCATATGGATATTCCCAGGAACTGCTCCTATTACCGGAAATTTTCCGTCATATGGGTACTCCCACGAACTGCTCCTA
The DNA here is from genome assembly GCA_039090855.1 of Macrothele yani. Taxonomy (NCBI): domain Eukaryota; kingdom Metazoa; phylum Arthropoda; class Arachnida; order Araneae; family Macrothelidae; genus Macrothele; species Macrothele yani. The sequence goes on along the minus strand of CM077028.1, from coordinate 64,670,271 downwards.
TTGCCGGAAATTTTTCGTCATATGGATACGAAAAAAGTGCGAACAGAATTTTTCCGCAAATATACGAAAGGAATTGGTGACAGGTTTCTGAAAATTCAGAATTTTCCTGGCGTTCGAAAAATGCGTGAAACTCAATTTTTTCCCCGTCATTTCACGAAGAAGGTTGCATCGGAAATACGTTTTTTTTACGCTTTCCAACCGCAGGTTGAAGAAGCGTATATGCTCCAGCTTTCTCCGTCTGTCTGTCTGTCCGTCTGCACGATAACTCAAGTAAAAATAGCTCCATTGCGACAAACCTTTATCACGTTGTTCTGCAGGTGTACTATACTGGTTCTGTTGAATATCATCGAAATGGGGTCAAAGGTCAGCGCACAGGAGCGATATTTTTTGCACAGCTGTTATCCTCATAACTTGACTAAAACTGCTTCTATTGCAACAAAACTTTAAATTATTGTTCCGCAGGTACACTGAACTGGTTCTGTTGAATATCATCGAAATGGGGTCAAAGGTCAGGACACAGGAGCGATATAGATGTCCAGTGAATTTCAGAATTTTTTTCACAGATTTTTGTACTTAGACTTTTCTTACATGTGTAGGGAAAGCAGAGATTAATTCGCAATCTGAAAGAAAATCTTTTTGGTGGAAGACTGAGAAGCGTGCGATTAATTTATCGGTTTTCTTGTTGTTCAAGTTGGTTGCTTTAGGCAACTTTTGTGAAATTCGACTTTTTTTCTGCATATGTCTCGTAATCGTTTATTGATATAAAAATTGAGAGTATTTTTTTTGGCAACAGTGCAAAGGGGGAAAAATAACCACGCAGACGACTAACTGAATTAAGGAAGTATCTATGGCAACGGTTATTAGCGGTGGCAGACGTTTCTAGTTTCGTTATTGCGCAGTTGTTTAAGGTACGTCTGCATTTCGCCATACAGCTATGGAAGTGAGTGATTCAGAGTTAAGAAGTGAAATGCATTGTGCGATAAAATATTGCTATCGCTTGGGTAAAACGGCTCTAGAAATAATTGATTAAATGAAAAAAGCTTACAAAGATAAATGTTTGGGGGAGTCAACGATTTTTAGATGGCACCATGATTTCAAAAAAGGGCATTTGTCATTTTTCCCAGTTCAGTGATTGAAAGACATTTTCCAATGGGGCATTAAAGAGTGTGGGAGATATAGTGTCACCTTGTCTGACTCCCTTTCCAATTTTTATGGGTTTGGTCGACCTGAAAGTGTTGTTACAGAGCGTATTGTTAACACTCTTTGAGAAATCCTGCAAGAAGATCGACGAATTACGTGTGAAGACATAGCGGCGTCAACTAATATTTCAAAGGTGAAAATCCTCCAAATACGTGGCGACAGTAAATAAATAAATACATCGCTCTTTCCACGTTCCAGAAACACACAGCAACCGAAAAATTGTTTTTCAGCCGCCGCTGTGGAAATAAACCACAGAACTCTCGATATCTAGCCGAGTGCGTTACATTTACACCACGGTGGCCAACAATCCACGGTGCTATGTGTATTTTTAAGTCAGCTTCTGACATCATAAATCCGTAAAATGGGCTCAGCTACTGAGACGTCTCCATCTGGTGGGCATTAACGGCACTGGCTATATATATATTATAGCAGTTATATTTCAAAATATACTTTATTGACAAAAACATAAGGGGATACAGGCGTACCACATATGGCAAAATAAACAACAAAACAATGAGCGATGCTGATGAAATTTTACAGGTGAATGTGATACGGCAGTCAACTAAGGATGACAAAATGTTAAAATCACTAATAAGGAACAATACATGCTTGAGGAAAATGTTGCACAAGCAATAGTAATGATTAGGATATTAGAGCATGCGATGACTTGCACAGTGAAAGCAGAGCACAAAACAACAGGTAAATATATTTACAAGAATATGGCTGTACAACGCAGTGCACGAAAAGAAGGGTAAATGTAAAACACAACACAAGCATATACTACGATAAAGGTACAGAAGTTCCCACAATCGAGGAAACCACGCGATATGTGACAAAAACATGATGAGTATTACAGAACATAGTGGAAACTTGGGCAAACTCCCCAAGTGAAACACAAGGATACACAAAATACAAACAGAAAGTCGTGCAGTATTGCATCGGTCCAAAAAAAAACAATGACTTGGGTCGAGCAAGAAATACAGGAACTTGTATACAAAATCATAGGTACGAACAGAAAACCCTCTGCCGTGCAAGACAAAACACAATTGAAACAACACAAAACAAAAAGAGACATAGATACCCGGGGCAGTACAAGTAGAACACCCAGAGATATCAAACACCACACGCTCCGGTACAAAAGGCAACAAGAAAAAAACATCAAGGGTCCAAGAGTCTACTAGCCTTGAACTCAAACAAAATCTTAAAGCCCACAAGGCACAATGCGATGAGGGAAGTATAATAAACAAGACATCAAAGAATGTGAAAAAAAAAATGCACAAGATCTCAGCCGATGCATTCAGTAGGTCGAAGCTGGGAAAAAACAAACCAATCAGAAGGAAAGATCAATGGAAGATCCAGTGATTTTAAACCATCCGGTCCCTTGCGCCCAAGTAGACCGGAAAGAGGCTTGAGATTGAGGGGTGGAAGCAGCGAAGTTCTCCAGGCGTAGTCGAGACACGAGGCGATTCCTAAAAATCGACCGTAAGGCCGCGCCAGCAGAGAGAATACTAGGTGTGGTAGCAGGAGAGCGGAGAGATTGATGATAAAGAAAAACGACATGTTTGACAAGTACGAAGAGATAGGCACAGGCATCCGGCAAAATAGCCGGGGGTGTTTGGTAAGCAATAGCCACTCGTACGCTTGAAAACAGATGTCTCTGGAGCAAATGGTGCCTACAAGACGAAAGGCAGTATTGAGAAGTGAAAGGAGAACGGAAAAGTGACAGTAGACATGAGGAACATCACCTTCAACACCACAAAAGCAGCATAGAGAAGTAGAAGAAATAGACATGTGAAAGAGAGAAGAAGGAACAGGAAGGCGGCGGTGAAGAAACCGCCAGTGGATGTTTCGCTCTAACGGGGTAGAAAGGGGAGAGAAAGAGGCAGACCAGATAGGCAGCAGAAGAGAAGGAGAAGCATCAGGAAGACCACGCGGAGAAGTGAGGGGCGCACGGAGGAGCGCATAGATTGAGGCAGTGGAAAAAGAAGAAATGGGAGCAACAGAGTCCCGAAAGGGAAGGAAGAAAGGAAGAGAGAGGCTCGGTTAAGAGACAGAAACAAGGCCAGTGTCAGAAACCAGAAGTGGGAAGAGGGTACGGAGAGCGGAGCGAAGAAAGTCATACTCCTCTTCCAAGGTGGAAGAAGGGTCAGGGAAAAGGGAAGAGAGGGGTTTCCAGGTTAAATCGGAAGTTAATAAAGCTTCGACGGTGAGAATTCCTGAGCGGAACCAAGGGGGGAAAAGAAAGTATGGTTGATCGGGTGGATGAATCTGAGTGGAAAAGAAAAGAGGTTCTGCAAGCAGGTCCAGGGTGGTAGAGGGAGGAGCGCGGAGTAGCGGGAGAGAATGAAATACCGCTAGAGCGTCGATAAGAAGTGGTGGGAGTCGTTTAGAAGTAGAAGGAGATGAATCCATCCGAAGAAAAAGGAGGAAAGTGAAGGATGGATCATGAAGAGAAATAAGAGTATTCAGGGTAGAAGAAAGTGCAGGGGAGGGCGAAAGGAGAAGACGAATGAAGGAGACGATTCGGTGAGCTCGATAATATGTTCTGACATCCGGGAAATGAAGACCACCAAATGATGTTGGCAGAGAAAGCGTGGCAGCAGAAATCCAATGTCTAGATGACCATATCACTGAAGTGAAAATAATATTGATGGCAGAGAAATGATGCGATTTAAACACACAGGAATCCCAGGGATAGAAGCATTGTGAGAGAAGATATCGATGAACAATTTGAGCACGTTGAAAGTAAGAGCAAAGGGAAAACGTAAATCGCCCAAAACCAGCCGTGCGATGAAATCGTGGGCGGAGAGCTTGCCAAGTGACGTTGCTTGCGGTAGTGTCCAAAATAAGCTCCAAGAAAGTTTTGGGTCGAGGAGGACCACACTGCTCCCCACGGTAAGTCAGTGCGGCCTCTCCAAGAACCACACCACAGGCCAGCACTTTTCTGAGTATTCAGGGCAGCACCAGAGAGAGCAGCATACTGTTCATAAGTGGCAAGAAGAGTATCAAATTGGTCATCGCGGCGAAGACAAAAGGTAACATCATCTGCGTAAGCAGATACAAGAAAACGGTGGTGACGAGTACTAGAGACAATCGGTCCTACCGCAGGTAAGAGAGACGCTCGACTTGCAATCAAAAAGGGCTCAAAGGCGAGAGCAAAAAGTTGTCCTGATAATGGACAACCTTGTCTGATGCCAGATCGAAAAGGAATCAGGGCCGTCAAAAATGTGGCCGTCCGAATGTGCAAATGGGCCGGTAGAGGCTAAGGATGAGAGAAACAAAATCGGGAAGAAAACCAAAGTGAGTTAATACGGCAGAAAGGTAAGTGTGAGAGTCGTTATCAAAAGCGGATTTCTGGTCAAGATTAAACAAAGCTAGGGGTTCGGAATGTTTTAGTGCAAGAAAAGAAAGGTTATGAAGAAACGAGATGTTGTTAGAAATAGAACGACCAGGCACGGTATATGTCTGGTCGGGGGATATGAGGAACGGAAGAACAGAATTTAGGCGGCGAGAAAGGAGTTTAGTGAAGTATTTGTAATCCAGGTTGAGAATAGAGATGGGGCGCCAATTCGACAAGTCCAGAAGGTCACCCTTCTTCGGCAGGAGGATGACATGTGCAATTGTAAATTCCGGCGGAAGCGCAGGAGAAGAAAGAGCACACGAAAAAGCGGCGGAGAGAAAAGGCAGGAGTGACGGAAGAAAGGCCCGATAGAACGAGAGCGGGAGGCCATCAGGTCCCGGGGAAGAGTGAAGATTGAGGGAGGCAAAAGCCCCTCTCAATTCAGGCAAAGAAAAATCAGCAATGAGAGGGGCGCAGAGAGAAGACGGGACCTGAGGGAGAGAAGAAAGAAAAGAGGAGGAAGAAAAGAAGAACCCTGCGCAACCGCCCGGAACTTCTCCTGAAAGAAGTGACGGACATGAGAGCAGATGAGAGTTGTATTGCCAGAAACGGTGCCATCAGGCAATCGGAGATGCCTGATGGAAGATGACGTGCGCTGCATGGATTCCATCTTCGAAAGGACTTCGAAAGAATGCGTCGATGGGGAAATACGTAGGAGCCGAAGACAACGAACTGCTTGCTGAGCAAACGGTTCGAGGCAGGCATGAAGTTCATCACGGACGGAGGCATAGTGCGGGTCAGACATTGGCGTCGCGGAGAGGAGTCCTCATAGGTTACTCACCTCCATCGAGCGAGTGGTGGAAATAGTAAAGGAGAGTTGACGAACGAGCAAGAGAAGATCCCGTTTGACATCAAGCCACAAACGCAAGGCGCTTGGGGTCGTTGTGAGCAGCAGCTTTCGATCAGAAAGGAACTTCTCAACTTCCTCACAAAAGGAACGGTCTTGAAAAAGAGTGTCATCAAACGTCCAATGACGACACGTAGATGAAGGTGCAGGAGAGACGCAAATTGATAGTGAAACGGCAGAATGGTCGGAAGAAACAGTAGATGAATGTCGAGCAGCAGTGATAGCAGGGAGTAAGGAAGCAGAAACATATATTCGGTCCAACCGCGCAGCAGCAGAACCGAACGTCGGCGGATTACACCACGTAAAGGAAATGGAATCAGGATTTAGCCGTCTGAAGGAATCGACAAGATGAAAATCATCAAGGAGCTGAGTCAGCTGTGAAACTAAATTCATGCGGTATTCGCCAAAAGACGAATTTCTGTCAAGAGAAGGCTGCAGCGTGCAGTTAAAATCCACCCCTCCCCCCCAAAAGCGAAATAATCCCCGAGAGGAATCGCTGCAATCTCTGCACGAATATTACTGAAAAGATGAGCAACATATATTTTTTTTTTGTTGGAGGTTTAACGACCACCGTGAGCAACTCAATGGGCTATAAGCAGTCGCCCGTCCCTAATTTAGGGTCACTGGTTCCAGGGAAGGGAAAGAGCCAGTGCCGTAAGACAAACACAACATCCATGCCTCACCGGGATTCGAACCCGGACCCCGTTCGGACGAATGATCAGAGGCCATCGCTTAGACCACTACGCCACCGGGGCGGCCAAACAACATATATTTCATCAGTGGGAATATATACATTAAAGATATGAAAAGTAACATTATGCACACAAAAGGTAAAACACTGAAGAAAATCAAGGTGTAAATTTGTCACAGAAATAGAAGTCAGCTGAGTCAAAAACCGCTGTCGCACACCTACAGCTATACCACCATACCGCGAGAGGCGATACGAATGGTAAAAGGTGTACGGCCAGCGTCTCCATAGGTGAGTGGGAGTGTCAGCAGAGCAGTGAGTTTCCTGGAGAAGGAGAACATCTCTACCAGCGGCAGAAATGTCCTCATAAACGAGGGAGTTCAACACTGGTGTCACGAACCCGCGACAATTCAAGGAAGTCACAGTGAAAGTGCCATGTCTCTAGTGGCAGTGACAATCTTTTCCAAATGGGAACGGAAATTGTTGTACCGCCGTTGGATGCACTTCTGAGTGGCAGCATCCTCGGCAGATGGACTCTTGATAGTATTGTAAAGAGTTAACAGTTGTGCCAGTTGATTCTCAACTGCTGGGTAGCGACCTTCAAATCGGTTGACATAGGTGGGTAAATTAGGAAGAAGAGTCTTGGCACAAGCAATGTCGTGTAATTCGTTATAAGGGAGAGGAGTGTCCGGAAACACATTCATGTGTAGGCGTGCGGAAAATTCCTCAAGAGGCAGGAGGTAGATAACTGGCTTGGAAGACTTGACAGGGCGACCCGAAGCAGGTGATCCAGCAGCTTTAGTCGGAGAGGTTTGAGTAGAGTGGCCAGATTGTCGCCGTCGTTTCGTAGAGCCGCGAGGAGGTTTGGCATCCCTTTTGTCAGGACGGTTCCGGAGATAGCCCTCCTTCCCATCACTCATTGCTTGGTCGCTGACGCTTTGATAGGCTGTGTCATCAGCGGTCGAGGTCTCGGTATCAGACTGGTCAGTCGCAACGGACTCAGCAACTGCTGTAGGGTCCGCAGGAACACGAAAAGATACTGAAGGTTGTAAAACTGGGTAGTGTTCCTCCGAGAGAGAAGGTGGGACAACAATTGGCGTAGAGGTTGCCCCCGAAGGTAGGTTGTTCGCAGGAACTACCGTCGGTAACGGAGCGCTACTAGGATCTTGATGAGAAGGCGTCGGATCTTGATAGACGGGCGAAACAGACTTTGGTGGAGCAACTGGACACTGCTTATAGTAGTGACCAACCTGGTGACATTGACTACAATGGAATTCCGTCAGGAAGTTTATTTGCCTGACCTGATCCTCGCACCGAACAGTGAAGTGTGTTGGAAACCGTTCGATTGCTTCTTGTGATGGAAATATGACCCTCGCAACACGGCGAGCACGTTGGATCGATGCATGTCGTAGATCACGTAATGGGTCGTTTCGGGCAGCAAGATGCGTTTGTATGCCTCCAACTACCCGACCAACCGAAGATAAGACAGCATACAGCAAGAGATCTGTCACTTCCAACGGGGCCGGGTAGAAAGAAACGTTAATGGGTCTTTGGCGCACCGGTTCTGCAGAAAGATGTCTATCACCAATTGTGAGGCCAGATGTTAGGAGAGATTTCGCCATTTCAGCCGTGGCCAGATAAACGACCACAAGCCGTCCTCTTCGATACATTTGCGGAATAGATTCAGATGGGAACCACTGTGCAATGGCATCTGCATATACTCGCAAAGGAGTGTCTGGAAGGGCTTCGAAATGGACGCCTTTTGCAAGATTTTCAGTAAAAGCTGTGCCAGCTGGAGAGCTGGCTGGGATATTAAGCACGATATTATTGCCAGCTTGGGAAATGAATGATTTCAGCTTTTCAGCGCCAACATAGTTATTCTTGGATGCTGGACGAGAGACTTTGGAGGCTGCAACAGAAGAAAACGAAGGTAATGACACGTTGGGCTCGGCAGTGCTAGAAGAGGCTGCATTTCCAGTGATGTCCATTGCGTCATCATCGATAGCGGAAGCCGGGAGATGTGACGTAGTTGGAGAAGGCAAATTGGCAACGCCACGAGCGGACGCTTACGTGGCAACACCCCCATCTGGGGCATCAGAAAAGGAAGAGAGATTAGAGCTATCACTATCCCTACCGGAAGTCGCCATCTTTAATGGCGGCGCCCAGTAGCGAGCTTGGCCAGTTCGGCCAAACGTAAATAAGATGAAATACAACAACATAGGCACTCACCGCGCTCGAAACGAAGCAAAATAAAAGACGATACCTTTATACTTAAGGTGAACGTGAAATTAAGGAGCAAAGAGTACAATAACACACCCAAATCACAAAAAAATCGCGGAGTAACAACACGCTGCTCAGTTAAATCCAAAGGGCGAGATCCGCCCTTTGGATTTAACTGCTATAATTCTGTGACAAATTTAGTGACGCATTCTTTCGAAGTCCTTTCGAAGATGGAATCCATGCGACGCACGTCATCTTCTATCAGACATCTCCGATTGCCTGATGGCACTGTTACTGGCAATACAACCCTCATCTGCTCTCATGTCCGTCACTTCTTTCAGGAGAAGTTCCGAGCGGTTGCGCAGGGTTCTTTTTTTTTTCTTCCTCCTCTTTTCTTTCTTCTCTCCCTCAGGTCCCGTCTTCTCTCTGCGCCCCTCTCATTGCTGATTTTTCTTTGCCTGAATTGAGAGAGGCTTTTGCCTCCCTCAATCTTCACTCTTCCCCGGGACCTGATGGCCTCCCGCTCTCGTTCTATCGGGCCTTTCTTCCGTCACTCCTGCCTTTTCTCTCTGCCACTTTTTCGTGTGCTCTTTCTTCTCCTGCGCTTCCGCTGGAATTTACAGTTGCACATGTCATCCTCCTGCCGAAGAAGGGTGACCTTCTGGACTTGTTGAATTGGCGCCCCATCTCTATTCTCAACCTGGACTACAAATTCTTCACTAAACTCCTTTCTCGTCGCCTAAATTCTGTTCTTCCGTTCCTCATATCCCCCGACCAGACATATACCGTGCCTGGTCGTTCTATTTCTAACAACATCTCCTTTCTTCATACATAACCTTTCTTTTCTTGCACTAAAACATTCCGAACCCCTAGCTTTGTTTAATCTTGACCAGAAATCCGCTTTTGATAACGTCTCACACGCTTACCTTTCTGCCGTATTAACTCACTTTGGTTTTCCTCCCGATTTTGTTTCTCTCATCCTTAGCCTCTACCGGCCCATTTGCACGTTCGGACGGCCACATTTTTGACGGCCCCGATTCCTTTTCGATCTGGCATCAGACAAGGTTGTCCATTATCAGGACAACTTTTTGCTCTCGCCTTTGAGCCCTTTTTGATTGCAAGTCGGGCGTCTCTCTTACCTGGGGTAGGACCAATTGTCTCTAGTACTCGGCATCACCGTTTTCTTGTCTCTGCTTACGCAGATGATGTTACCTTTTGTCTTCGCCGCGATGATCAATTTGATACTCTTCTTGCCACTTATGAACAGTATGCTGCCCTCTCTGGTGCTGCCCTGAATATTCAGAAAAGTGCTGGCCTGTGGTGTGGTTCTTGGAGAGGCCGCACTGACTTACCGTGGGGAGCAGTGTGGTCCTCCTCGACCCAAAAATTTCTTGGAGCTCATTTTGGACACTCCTTTACCGCAAGCAACGTCACTTGGCAAGCTCTCCGCCCACGACTTCATCGCACGGCTGGTTTTTGGCGATTTACGTTTTCCTTTTCCTCTTACTTTCAACGTGCTCAAATTGTTCATCGATATCTTCTCTCACAGTGTTTCTATCCTTGGGATTCCTGTGTGTTTGAATCGCATCATTTCTCTGCCATCAATAGTATTTTCACTTCAGTGATATGGTCATCTAGACATTGGATTTCTGCGGCAACGCTTTCTCTGCCAACATCATTTGGTTGTCTTCATTTCCCGGATGTCAGAACATATTATCGAGCTCACCGAATCGTCTCCTTCATTCGTCTTCTCCTTTCGCCCTCCCTTGCACTTTCTTTTACCCTGAATACTCTTATTTCTCTTCATGATCCATCCTTCACTTTCCTCCTTTTTCTTCGGATGGATTCATCTCCTTCTACTTCTAAACGACTCCCACCACTTCTTATCGACGCTCTAGCAGTATTTCATTCTCTCCCGCTACTCTGCGCTCCTCCCTCTACCACCCTGGACCTGCTTGCAGAACCTCTTTTCTTTTCCACTCAGATTCATCCACCCGATCAACCATACTTTCTTTTCCCCCCTTGGTTCCGCTCAGGAATTCTCACCGTCGAAGCTTTATTAACTTCCGATTTGACCTGGAAACCCCTCTCTTCTCTTTTCCCTGACCCTTCTTCCACCTTGGAAGAGGAGTATGACTTTCTTCGCTCCGCTCTCTGTACCCTCTTCCCACTTCTGGTTTCTGACACTGGCCTTATTTCTGTCTCTGGACCGAGCCTCTCTCTTCCTTTCTTCCTTCCCTTTCGGGACTCTGTTGCTCCCATTTCTTCTTTTTCCACTGCCTCTATCTATGCGATCCTTCGTGCGTCCCTCACTTCTCCGCATGGTCTTCCTGATGCTTCTCCTTCTCTTCTGCTGCCTATCTGGTCTGCCTCTTTCTCTCCCCTTTCTACTTCGTTAGAGCGAAACATCCACTGGCGGTTTCTTCACCGCCGCCTTCCTGTTCCTTCTTCTCTCTTTCGCATATCTATTTCTTCTACTTCTCTCTGCTGCTTTTGTGGTGTTGAAGGTGATGTTCCTCATGTCTACTGTTACTGTCCCGTTCTCCTACCAGTTCTCAATACTGCCTTTCGTCTTGTAGGCACCATTTGCTCCAGAGACATCCCTTTTCAAGCGTACGAGTGGCTATTGCTTACCAAACATCCCCCGGCTATTTTGCCGGATGCCTGTGCCTATCTCTTTGTACTTGTGAAACATGTCGTTTTTCTTTATTATCAATCTCTCCGCTCTCCTGCTACCACACCTAGTATCCTCTCTGCTGGCGCTGCCTTACGGTCGATTGTTAGGAATCGCCTCGTGTCTCGACTACGCCTGGAGAACTTCGCTGCTTCCACCCCTCAATCTCAAGCCTCTTTCCGATCTACCTGGGCGCAGGGGACCGGTTGGTTCGAAATCACTGGATCTTCCATTCATCTTTCTTTCTGATTTTTTGTTTTTTTCCAGCCTTGAAGATCTGAATGCATCAGTCGAGATTTTGTGTTCTCTCTTCCTGGTGCTTCGTCACAGCGTCTACTAAGTGTTTGTCATGTAACTGCTTATGATTTGTATTGTAGGGGTTTTCTGCAATTTTTGTGTACTTCGTGTGCATGTACCGTGTTGTATTTGTTTCTTCGTTGCACCTGTCCTTAATACTTATTCTTCACTCATGTGTCTGCTTTTGCTGCCTGTACCTTCATTGAGTTGCGCACCGTGTATTTGTTCTCTAGGAGCAATACGAGAGGCATTGCCCTGCGATACTTCGTTCTTTCTATTTTTTCTTGCTGCATTGTGTTGTATCTTTTCATTTATACCTTATTTCTGTCTTGCATTTTCACATTCTTTGACGTCATGTATTTTTTGCTCGTCCCATGTCGTTGTTTTTTGGACCGACGCAATACTGCACGGCTTGCTGTTTGTATTTTGTGTATCCTTGTGTTTCACTTGGGGAGTTCGCCCAAGTTTCCACTATGTTCTGTAATACTTATCATGTTTTTGTCACATATCGTATGGTTTCCTGGATTGTGGGAACTTCTGTACCTTTATCGTAATATATGCTTTTGTTGTGTTTTACATGTTCCCTTCTTTTTGTGCACTGCGTTGTACAGCCATGTTCTTGTAAATATATTTACCTGTTGTTTTGTGCTCTGCTTTCATTCTGCACGTCATCACATGCTTTATTAATTAATCATTACTTTTGCTTGTGCATCATCTTCCTCAAGCATATATTGTTCCTTATTAACGATTTTAACATTTTGTCATCCTTAGTTGACTGTCGTATCACATTCACCTGTAATATTTCATCAGTATCGCTCATTGTTTTGTTGTTTATTTTGCCATATGTGGTACACCTGTATTCCCTATGTTTTTGCCAATAAAGTATATTTTGAAATAACTGCTATAATATATATATAGCCAGTGCCGTTAATGCCCACCAGATGGAGACGTCTCAGTAGCTGAGCCCATCTTACGGATTTATGATGTCAGATGCTGACTTAAAAATACACATAGCACCGTGGATTGTTGGCCACCGTAGTGTAAATGTAACGCACTCGGCTAGATATCGAGAGTTCTGTGGTTTATTTCCACAGCGGCGGCTGAAAAACAATTTTTCGGTTGCTGTGTGTTTCTGGAACGTGGAAAGAGCGATGTATTTATTTATTTAATATTTCAAAAACGTCGGCATTCCGCATTCTACGCGACAAATTACTGCTGCATCTCGTGTGTTCCAGATGGGTACCTCATCACCTGACGAGAGAACAATTATTAACCAGAGTTCAGGTGTGTCATGAGTGGAAACAAATGATTTCAAAGGATCCAAACTTTCTAGACACATGGTGATAACTGCCGATGAAACATGGGTCCACTATTTTGAACCCCTCACGAAGCGCACAACGAGTGTCTGGAAGCACACAGGCTCGCCTCCTCCCCAAAACATCCGCCAAACCAAATCAGCTGGGAAGGTGATGATGATGATGATAATTTTCTTTGTTCATAAAGGTGTAGTCTACCAACATGCCGTTCCTCTACAAATTACTGTCAATGCTGAGTATTACATTTCAGTCTTGAAGCGTCTGCAACGACGCATATCTATGAAGCGACTAAAACTGTATACTGACGCCACGTTCCCTTCACTGTACGGGTGTTTCGTACAGTTCGAGTGGCAATTTCGAGTTAGGGAAATCCAGCTTCTTTTATCTCAACAATCCTTTCTCCCTCAATGACCGTCAGCTGTTCATAATGCGACAGCCGCCCCGGTGGCGCAGTGGTCTCAGCGATGGCCTCTGATCATTCGTCCGTAAGGGGTCCGGGTTCGAATCCCAGTGAGGCATGGATGTTGTGTTTGTCTTACGGCACTGGCTCTCTCCCTTCCCTGGAACCAGTGACCCTAAATTAGGGACGGGCGACTGCTTATAGCCCATTGAGTTGCTCACGGTGGTCGTTAAACCTCCAATTTAAAAAATAATAATAATAATAATAATGCGACCTTCTTCGGCGACGGAGCATAGCGAGACACAAGAAACAACCTTTCAACTCAACGTTTGAGCCAATTCTTTATACCCACGACCGGACAGTTCACAGGGCGCTTCTTCGAAACTGTATGCGCAGTTTCACTGACATTTTAATCATTTGCATGTCCCAACTTGTTGCTGTATATATATTTTAAGATTCAAGCTAATACCAGCAGTCGTTCATTGCAATTTCAACAAAGAGTAGTGTAATTATGGAAATTTCAGTGTTATGATTGATTTTCTATTGTTACTAATTCCGTTTTTGTTTTGTTTTTTCCGTTATTTTCCCCCACAAAAGTCAATATTAACTGTTTCGTCTTTATGCAGATATTCCAACAACTGATTTGAACTTTTCTAATCCTTTTCTTCCTGATTTACGAAATGAAAGAATTCTTCTCCTTTGTGCTTGGTGGGGATCGAGCACGCTTTTGCTTGGACGCCAACAAGAATAGCTAGCGTCTGAGCTAGAAAACCCTTCCCACTTCTTTCTTTATCACATTTTAAGGGAGATTGCAACATCTCATATGGAAAATATAATATGGCGGGGATTGAACACGGTAGAAAAACGCAGCATGACTAAATGGCTGAATGCTAGTCAGTGATTTAGCATTCAGGTTTAATTCGAAAAACTTAATCGAAAAACGGCCAGTTTCCGGTTTAAAAAAAGATGCTACCATGACTACAAAAATAAAGTTCCCAAAATTGAATTGTTCGCTAATAAAATTTATTAAGCAATTAATTATAATTAATGTTAATATATAATAATATTATATGTTTTATATAATACTTAATAATGTTTTGTAACTGTTGTACCGACTTCTCTTTTATTCATGTCTTGTAACTGCTGCACCCACTTCATAATCACATATGACTTTCAAAGAGGACAGATTTATGTTTTTTTATATTATATAGATTATAATATTTATATGGTTTTTTTAGTGTCTCTTTTAGTTTTATTAATGGAAGCTGTTTTCAGCTTCCATTAATTGAATTGTTCGTTAATAAATTAATTTATCGGTAGTTTTACATATCTACCATGAGAGTTTCGTGAATTATGATTTAGCTGTGTATGTATAATGCTAGTCTTGTGGCTGAATGCTAGTCAGTGTTTCTTATTTTCTATTGGTACAGCTCATCCTACTAGTAGAGGCTGGCATTATAATATGGTGGGGATCGAGAACGGTACAGCTTGGAGGCTAACGATGATAACTAGAGCCTGACCTATGAAACCCTTCCCACTTCATTCTTCGTCACATTTTAAGGTAGATTGCAACATCTCATACGGACTCGTTTTCGCACGTTGGTGAAATATGTAGTATTTTTCGGTATCCATGCAGGTTCATATGTCATCTTATTACAAAATGATATATCAACCCGCATTGATACATGAGTTTATTATTCATTCTTCATGAGGTTATTATTTTTCTGAATAGATGAATAACAGTTTTATTTTTTTCTGTTGGAGGAATTATCACAGATTTTTTTTTACATTTATTTTTGATCATGATGTTTTAAAGCAACTGAATGTTTTGCAACTCGAGATTTCTTTAAACTGATAGTAGCTTTCAATTAAATTTAAGAAAAAGTGAAATGTACTGTTTCATATTATGATTTCACAAAACCCACAAAAATCAAATCTACTTTTGATATCTGTATTAGCTTTTGTGTTAAGGGGAGGGGTCCGCAGACTGATACATAAACGTAATAGAATCACCCTTATGATACTTTAAATACCTGATTTCTTACGGTAACACAACATACCATAGCTGCTGCACCAGCTGGAGGGGAGGGGGAGGAAACTATCTCGTACAGAGCTTGAAAATCAGGTCCTGTGTCAGAAGATTGAATTTTGATGGTTAATCAAACCTCCAGTATTCCGGGAACCGTTCTCATACCAGAACCTTTCCGAGCGGCTTTTGAAATTTTATAATTTTCCTTTAACACCTTTTAAAAACGGGAATTTTCCGTTAATGTACGAATGGAATTACGGAAACTTTCCTAAAAATACCGATTTTTTTGTTAACATTTCTTAAAAACTGAAATTTTCCGTTAATATTTGAATGGAATTACAGAAACATTTTTTGGAAATTCAGAACTTTTCGTTAACATCTCTTAAAAACGACAACTTTCCACTCTTTACTGAGGAAGATTAATAAGAGCATTTTTGTCAATTCGCATAGAAAATAATTCGTGAAATTTAGGTTTTGTTTTGTTTTCGTCTTTTTAAAGGTTAAATCCGGAATATGCTTCGCTAATTCACGAAACGAATCACGGAAAATTGTTCGTGAACTTCAAGAAAGTTTTCATGGCGTACACAAAAAAGTGTTGGAAATCAGTTCTACAACGGTCGTTCCATAAAAACTGAGAGTAAAATCACACAAAATGAAGAAATAGAGGTAAAGCAAAATATGTTATTCTTTCTCAAAATACCTTCCCTCGGATGACATGCAACGCTACCATCGTTCAGTCCACTTTTAAAAGCATGTTGCGAAGGCATTTTGTGGAAGCTGCTCTAGCGACCCCTGCATACACAGCTTGAATAACGTCAGCATCTGTGCTGAATGTTGCGCCACGGAACTTCTCCTTCATTGTTGGAAACAACCAGAAATCGGACACGGTGAGGCCAAGACTGAAGGCAAACTGTGGACTGATTTCAATACTGCATTTCATAAGAAACTTGAACACAAGCAGCCACATGTGGGTGGGCGTTATCATCGTGTAGGGTCCACTTGCCCACCAGATAGAGGAAGTTCGGACGCACGGACATCCGGGAAACGGACCGCAAAGTCGTGCGACTGCAAGGGATGTCAGACACTTCTACCGCATTGTAGTGACCGATCACACAGCGACATCCACGGTGTTAGTGCAGACCACTGTCACTGGTCAGGCTTTGTTTTCCAGCACAGTTTGGCGTCACCTGCTTAACAGAGGATTGGTCGCTAGTAGCCAATTGCTGCTCATTCATTTGACTCTCAACCACAGACGCCTCAGTCTGCTGTGGGGTTTCGAACGGAGACCTTGGTGCGCTGATTGGCAACAGGTGGTGTTTTCCGATGAGTCACGATTCAACTTTATGCACCATGATGGTCGTATATGTGTTCGAAAACATCGTGATGAACAGCACCTTGCAGCGTGCATTTCGCAGGGTCGTATCATCCCAAAGCCAAGCGCCATGGGTTGTAGAGCCATTGAGTTCAATTCACGATCTCACCTAATAAGAATTCAGGGAATCCTTAATACACTGAGAAAAACGTTTTGTTAATTCAACAAAAAATTTCGTCGATATACAGTCAACAAAAAATTTTGTTGAATTTTCTAAATAATTTTGTTGGAAATTATTGTTGATTTAACAAAATTTATTGTTATCACGACAAAACGTTTTGTTAATTCAACAAAAAATTTTGTCGATATACAGTCAACAAAAATTTTGTTGAATTTGCTAAATTATTTTGTTGAAAATTATTGTTGATTTAACAAAATTTATTGTTATCACGACAAAACGTTTTGTTCATTTAACAAAATGATTAGGTCTGTTTTGGGGAATTTGTTTGATCCAACAAAACATATTGTTATCATGACAAAATGTTTTATTGCTGCAACAAAACCTATTGTTATAGCAACAAAACTTATTGTGTCACGATAATAATGTTTTGTTGCAGCAACAGAACATTTTGTCATGAAAACAATATGTCTTGCTGGATCAAACAAATTTCCAAAAATAGACCTAATCATCTTGTTAAAAGGACGAAACGTTTTGTCGTGATAACAATAAATTTTGTTAAATCAATAATAATTTTCAACAAAATAATTTTTCAAATTCAACAAAAAAATTTGTTGGCTGTATATCGACAAAATGTTTTGTTGATTCAACAAATTTTTTGTTGAATCAACAAATTTTTTGTTGAATTAACAAAACGTTTTTCTCAGTGTAGCCAGCAATACATCACGGTTGTTTTAGACGCAGAGGTGGTACCCTTTCTTCATAGTTGTCCTGGCGCTATATTCCAGCTGAACAATGCTCGGCCACATGTGGCATGGAATGTCCAAGTTTTTTTCCATTCACAGCAGATACCGCTTCTTTCTGGGCCTGCACGTTCGCCAGATATGTCCCCGATTGAACCTGCCTGGGACATGGAAACTAAGCGAACGGCCAGTCGGGCGTCTCCGACAGTGACCACAAATGGTCTCACATTGAAGCAGCCTGGCAAGCTGTTTCCTCGGACGATATCGAAAATATCCTCCAATAAATTCCACACCGTGTAGAGGCTGTTATTTTTGCTCGAGGTGGCTTCACACGATACTGAGGTTTAAAGCGAAAAATCTTATATAGCTCTACAAATGTAATCAGTTGTCTCCTGTAAGAAGGGGAATCTGTGGTATAAATTCCATTTGAATAGTGTAATTCTTTCTTGTTGTTGCAATTTTCACAAACAGTGAAGCTTTTATGAAACAGAAATTTCGTTAAAAGTCAGAGGTAACTTTACTGCACGTTATTTTCAAGAATTTTCCGTGAATTCACACACGACTTATTTTTTACAATGTAGTGCACGTTAAACAGTCTTCAGCATACATTTCAAATTCATAAATTGCATACTTATAAAATAGAAATACTATAAAGCTCAAAATAAGAACTGCAGGTAAAACTTGAAATAAAAAATAAAAGTAATCAACTGGAAAATAAAATTTACGTATCATACCAAATAAATTCTTAATATCTTTCATTTTAGAGAACATTGAAAAAATAATCTGCTTTCTTTCGATTTCAAAAGAATACTGAAACGTAAATTTCAGCTTCGCGTGGTTAATATTAATAGATTAAAACACTGTATTCTTATAGATTTAAATTTAAACACTGTATCTTTAATAGATTTAAACATTGTATTCTTGGACTTTTAAGAGAAAACAAGTGAAAAGCCAAATTTCGCTAAGCATTCTAGTAGCTTCTATTTCAAAAAAAAAAAAAATTGCATATCCAAAACATTTTTAATCTGCGTTCTTTCGATTTCAAAAGAATACTGAAACGTGAATTTCATCTTCGCGTGGTTAATATTAAATATTTCTGCTTTATATCTAAATTACAAGAATTTTGGGAAACAAAACTTGACACAACTCATAAATTACAATTTTGAATGCTTTTCATTATCAAGAGAGATTTGAAGAAATGAGAACTTGATAAACATACTTGAGATATTTAATCTATGCATTCCTTGAATTTCAAGGGAACACGTGAAAAACTAATTTTTGTCTTGATGTGCCGAAGACATTGAAACTCTTGCCTGCCTTACATTTAGAGAAATCAAGAAACAGAACTTGACATCGCACACATACTAAATACGGACTCTAAACGTGTTATATATTAAAAATAATGGAAAATGCAATTCCGATTAGCTTACTCAATTTTGACAACCTACAAGACAGTTAGATGGCAAAGGCGTAATGGGTCCGTTTAATTTCAAATTTCGTAATACTAAGGCCAACCACAATGAGAACGTCTTTCGAATCCTTTCGGGCACAAAATGATATTTCAAAGTAGATTTTTAAAAGAAAAAATTCAGTGTTACGCCTCATACAGGAAATCTAAGCATAAAACAAAATCAAACATGTAACCAGTGTTCTTTGTAGTGTATATACCGGTTACAATGTAAGGGGGGGGGGGGCAACAGGATTTCTATACAATCGGTTAAACATTTACAAATAGAAATAGCTACTTTGGGCCACTAGTGGCTGAAAATGTCTGCTACGAGTAATCTCAAATTGCGCACAAAACATTTCTCAATACGGATGATATCCAAAGCAAAGGGGATTTCCTAAATCCAGCTTTTACAAAAAAAGACATGGTTTTAGCTATGGTGCAAATTGAAATTAACTATTATGCTCTCTAGTGGCAAAACTGTGTGGTACAAAAATGGCAAATGTATGAAAACTATACCTCGCCACAAATGTTTTCAGCAGCAAAAAGAATTTTTTAAGACTTTTAGAAGCGGAGATATCATCATTACAGAGATTTGGATTAACTCCCCCTAGCGTGAAAACTAAACATTATAAACATTATAAAGTACACATAAATGTCCTTCGTAGAGAGTGGCGTCTGACTGAGAAAAGATTTTTCAATTAGGTTTTTTAAAGGGAAGGTGCAGTTTGAAACGCGTTATAAACAGAAATATGCATGGCAAGGCAGTTGTCAGAAAATATTGTAAAATGCAAGCAAAATATTTTTGGTCGCGGAATCTACCTCACGCAAAAATAAGTTTTAAAGACCGATTTTCAGAAGCAGATGTCTCGGGAAAAATACAGAATGCATTTACGCTCCCTAGCGTAAATGCATTCTTCATACATTTGGAATAAAGCATTCATCATGCATTATTCCAAATGTATGTAAAACTGCCCTCGTGGTGAAAGGTAACGGAGGGTAAAAACTTTTTTGAATCGGTTTTTTAAAAGCAACTGTGCAGAGTAAAACATATTTTGAACTTATTAGCAAGTACAATTACACCCCTAGCGGCGATGTTACGCCTCAGAAAAACACCAAATGTATGAAACGTCGTTTTCACAGTTTATACTTTTGACTGGAAAAAAAATTTTCGAAGCGGATTAATAGTTGCAGAGATATGCTGCCACGGACGGACGAAGATAGTGATCCTATATTACATTTCTCTTTTCAAAAGTCGGGCTAAAAAAACTTTATGTATGAAACCGCCATTACCAGCTTATTGTTTTGGCACTGTTCTTTGCATTCTGACTTCCGATGCATTTCATCCGCGGTGTAAAATCTAAACAAGAGTTACGATCAGAGCTTAGACAGACTGAGCCCGACGCGGGGCCCGGGCCCGAACCAGCCTCGTGCTGTAGAATATTTACTTAAATTCAAGCTCGGGCGGGCTCGGCTATATTATTTACTGCGGTTCAAGCTCGGGCTGTAGAATATTTACTGCTTTTCAAGTTCGAGCCGGCTCGGGCGGGTATAATACACTGCTGGCCACACAAAATGCAACACCAGAAGGAAGCATCCGATTGGCCTGAAATTCCCAGCATGCGTCGCCCGCGAGAGGACATGCAAACGATTAGCATTGCAGGGTATATGCAAATCATTTTCGCCCGGCACGTCACCGAGAAGCACTATAAGAAGGGTGCACAGAAGGCGGGGTGTAAGTAGTGGAAGTGTGTTGTGCTGCCGGACCTGTGCGTGGGAAGCTTCCTGATAACTCGTCGCAGAAAACGGCAGTCATTCCAGCACGTTTCGGAGTTCGACAGAGGACGAATAGTGGCTTATAGCGACAGCGGTTTATCGTACCGAGACATCGGCGCCCGTGTGGGACGACATCCAGCCACAGTGAGGCGAGTATAGATTCGGTGGGTGCAGGAGGGACGGACGGACCGACTTGAGCGATTGCTGCAGCCGCGGCACACCACCGAACGGGAGGACCGGCATGTTGTGCGGCGGGCATTGACGGCTCGCACCGCCACAACACGAACGTTAGCGCAGGAGTTAGGGTGTGTTGCGCAGCAACCTGTGTCAGCACGCACCGTTCGATGTCGTCTGCAGGAGCGGGGACTTGTCGCACGGCGACAATTGCTCCGATTACCATTGACGTCACACCACCGGCGAGTGCGGCAGCAGTGTGCCGTTGAACGCCACACCTGAACTACGGAATGGCGCGACATTGTCTTCTCCGACAAATCCCGCTTCAGTCTGCAACACCACGATGGTCGGGTCCGCGTGTGGCGGCACCGTGGCGAGAGACTGTATTACGCCTACATTATGCATCGCCATACCGGTCCGTCGCCTGGCGTTATGGTTTCGGGCGCAATTGGATATGACACCCGCACCCTTCTGGTACGCATCGCCGGTACATTCAACAGCCACCGCTACATCTCCGACGTTTTGGAGCCTGTAGTCCTCCCTTACCTGCAGGACCTGCCAACAGCCACGTTTCAACAGGACAATGCGCGCCCGCGCGTGGCACGCATCGTGCAACAATTCTTCACGGCCCACCAGGTGTCACTGCTTCCGTGGCCCACCTGTTCTCCCGATATGTCGCCCATCGAACACTTCTAGTCGCTGATCGGCAACCGAGTGGCCCGGCAAGCACCACCCACGGCTACGCCTGATGAACTGTGGCAACGTGTGGAAGCAGCCTGGACCGACATACCTCAACCCACATCTAAAACCTCTTTCGTTCGATGCCGCGGCGTGTAGCGGCCGTTATTGCCAGCCATGGCGGCCAGACGAACTATTGATGTCTGCGCAATCCGCAAGTCGCACGGGCCTGTAAGCTCAATCGTTTCATCTTTGTATCTGTTGTTATGTGTCCAGTAAATCTGGCTTTGCTATCTCGTGTCCTTCTTGGTGTTGCATTTTGAGTGGCCTGCAGTGTATTTACTACGGTTCAAGCTTGCGTGGGCTCGGGCTAAAGAATATTTACTGCGGTTCAAGCTCGGGCCGACTCGGGCCCTAAGAGAGAGAATGTTTTTTTTATTTATATGATTTAGCATGTAAGACACTTTGTAGTTGGTAAAGATATTTCTTCAGCAACTGGTTCTGGTTGGGCAGCGGGCACTCGAGATCTTCATTTATTCCTGCTTGGTTAGAAAATGCCATAGGCCACGCAGTAACTGTGTTTCTGCAGAGAAGAAAAGGTGTCTTCAAGAACTGTAGATATTGGATAGTTGATAGTACTCCAACGATAATTTACCTCCCTATCTCCACGCAGTTGCTCCGTGCTAATTCCACTGGTCAACGTACATATTGCAGCGCATTATGACGCGATAAAATGAGCAACGTACAATTGCTGCGCCGCCCGAAGCACTTCATATGAAAACGAATGGTCAAAGAAAATCGCACATTTACACTATAGAAATAGATAGAGATCCCTTTCCAACTCCCCTTTCGAGAAATAAATACATCGGTTAATTTCAGGAGGAGAGAGAGAGTGGAAGAGTGAAAGTGGAGGTGATTTTTGTTAATGGGTAAACAGGGTAGCCAGTTTTCGGGCTCGTTCGGGGCTCTATCTTGCAATGTAAAATTCGGGTTCAGGTAGGCTCGGGCTACGAAATTTGAACCCGAACTCATCACTGGTTGTGAGCTGACCAAACATATTGTACTTCCTCTGAAAAAGACGTTTTGCAAATTTCAAAACCCGAGGTCATACCTCATTTGGCACATCGCTCTTTTCAGTGTTGTGACGTATATTCTAAATTAACTTTCCTTTTTAGCTTCTTTCCCTATGTAAATCTTGAGTTTGTTCTCAGTTATACTTCACAATTAACGTGGTATCTTCTCTCTCAAACGAATACTGTTGGCAACACAATTGAGATAGAATGAACGTGCCGTATGCCTGTTATGAGATAACCAGAGATACAAACTACGAGACAACAGTTGCTCGTGTGGAGTGTGGAGTGTTTAATGTGGGGTGTTGATTTGTGTGAGAGAAGTGGTGTGTGATTTCTATACCATCGAGAAATAAAGCATCATTTACAGTAAGTTGACTTCTGATTAAATGTTTCGTCTGGCCGTTAAGGGTTTAATTTAGGAACTATTTCATCGTATGGTGATGTTTTTAAAATAACGTAAGAAGAGCGACAAAGAATCAGTTCGAAAGACATTACGTTATAGTGTATACCCTCTCTTACTCCGTGATTTATACTCCTAAAGCTAGATATTTTTCAGTTTGAGTTTTACAGAACAATAAAAGGCGTAGGTGATCAATGAAATAAAATGGTACAGAGCGTTTGGGGAGTAACTATACACCTGCTTCGAAACAAAGAAATGCATTATCTAATTATCGTGATTCGTTTCTTTTTAACAGCTTTTACTTACGTCATTAGGCCATTAAAATGGACCTTCAAAGTGATCTGATTTATTTATTTTTTTTGGATTGGAGGTTTAACGACCACCTTAAACAACACAATGGGCTGTAAGCAGTCGCCCCACCCTAATTTAGGGTCACTAACGCCAGCGAAGGAAGAGAGCCAGTGCCGCAAGACCAAAACGCAACTTCCATTCCTCAGCGGGATTCGAACCCGGACCCCTTTCGGACGAATGATCAGAGGCCATCGTTTAGACCACTGCGCCTCCGGGGTAGGGCGGGGTGGCAGTGATCTGATTCAAAGGTGATTCATTGCTGAACTCGATGAATATGAAAAAAAAAAACAGCACAACAATGGATAGTTTCAGCAAGATTGCGCCATGGTCCATACGATAGATAACACTCCTGCACGAAATATTTTAAGATGGGCTAATCTCAAATGATCTATGAACCCCTCTCTTCCAATATTTGAATTCACCTGATTTTTATCTTTGGGGAGCAGCGAAAGAAAAAGTTTAGAAGGAAAAAAGGAAACTTCAGTTCTAAGACAAAGATATATCAGAAGAGCCGTAGACAACACAACCACAAAGAAACCGTGAATCGTACACCAGCCAAAATGCAAAATTACTTAAGTCGATGAGCTGAGTAAATAAAGTTTAACATTCTTTACAACCGACTAGTACACGTGTACCACCACAAAACATACAGGGTGTTCGTAAACTGTTTTGACAAAAGAAGAGGGGTGAAAGTACCCATCAAGACGAACAATATTTACAATGGAACCTAGGGTCGCATTCCACTCTGAGTGTCAGAAAATGAGTAACTTCGAAATACATCCAACAAGCACAAGTCGTCACCTCAGGCGTCAATTCTTTCGTGCCGGAGAAGTAGCACATCGCCAGAACATCACCGTCAAGCATTTACCGTATGCAAATTGCCAGAGAAAAGACGCAGCATCGACAGTTGCAGCTTATTGGCTTATCAAGGTGCAGTAGACACTTCCTGAATGCCACATATGCCGCACGATGGATTGGACGTGGCGGACCTGTGGCATGGCCTCCACGCTCACCGGACTTAAACATACTGGACTTCTTCTTCTGGTGACACATGAAATCATTGGTGTACGAGACGCCTGTGGACTCCGTGGAAGATCTCGTCGCGAGAATCGTTGTTGCAGTGGACAGGATAAACACGACACCAGGAATCTTCGAGAGGGTGCGTCAGTCTTTCATTCGCCGGTGTGAATTGTGCAACGGCACCCGTGGCCGCCACTTTGAGCATCTACTTTGAGTCTGTCCCTGATCTCCATAAATGGGATTGTGCAAATAATGATGTCGTTAATTCTCTTTCTTTGCAAAGTTCAACTTGGACATCTAACTTTACTCTTTTCTGACACTCAGAGTGGAATGCGACCTTAGGTTCCATTGTAAATATTGTTCGTCTTGATGGGTACTATCACCCCTCTTCTTTTGTCAAAACAGTTTACGAACACGCTGTATATGAAAATTAATGGAATGCGGGAAAAGGTATTTTTACCCACATGAAACTACTTGCAAGTCCCACCCATTCACAATAGTCAACAGTGTTATTATTTCTGGGTTACGTCTTGTTCAATGGAACCATGCTTCACGTTAGATACAGTACTTGACGGATAAGCATGAACTGGAAATATCAGTCAAATATGAATTTCTGAAGAACTGCAGTTTAATGAGTTCTCCAGTCTGACTTATTCTGAGAGAAGTACGTTTGGATATTTATGCCTTTGTCGCGGGCTTCTCTGAATGAAATTTGCCGCTTGGTGGTGACAGAGTTGAAGAATTCTGAAAATTCGGAGCTGCTGGAAAGCAAGGAACATTCACCGGCGCAATATTAGGTTGGAAAGAAAGTAATGACTGATGACGAGGTACCTAAAGTCAATGTCCCGTCCACGGCGCACATTGAACACTGCAATTGCGCAGCACACCGGCATGATATCAGCAGATAGGTGGCTTAAGTCAGTGGCATTTAGGCGTCAGAAAGCAAAGAGTGTAAGCGTCAGCCAACATGGAACTGGACAAGGAGCACATCCGCCATTGCATGTTGTATGAGTTTCTTCGCGGTAGCACCCCCACAAGTTTTGTAAGAAACATCACCAGTGTGTACCCCAATGCCATATCACATCGTTACTGCTGTGGTTAGTCCCAACGGTTTCGAGAGGAAAATTTTGATCCGTCAGACCTTTCCAAAGCCGAAAGGCCCGCAGCCATGAATATGGACACGCTGAAGACCTTAGTGGAGACCGACCCACGCGTGACCACGCGGGAGTTAGCCGAACAGCTGGGGACTTCCCTCACGAGCATTATCACGCACCTGCGTCAACTTGGAAATGTGCACATGAGGGAGGTTTTGGTACACCATCAATTCACACTTCAGCAGAAATCAAATCGAATGAATGCATTCGTTTCTCGGCTTGCACGTAATCATGTTAAACCGTTCTTGGACCGCATTGTGACAGGTGACGAGAAGAGTCCTAGGTCCGATCAAAAGTTCCAAGACTAGGCCGATATACAACAAAACACTTACGTTACTGAAGTCTGGCTATTATCTTTCTCAAAGTAGTCTCCTAGGGCAGGGATACACCACTTCCAGCGTTTTTGCCACTGTTGGGTCGCTCCTTGGAAGTCCTTTTCGCGAATCGTGTCAAGCATGGTCTTCAATTCGCCCTGGATCTCGTCCACGGTTTCGAAACGGCGACCCTTGAGCATCAACTTCATCTTCGGGAACAGAAAAAAGTCGAAGGGGAGCCAAATCCGGCGAGTAAGGCGGGTGAAGAAGGGTAATCATGCTGTAGCGGCTGCAAAACTGGCGTGTTGCTAACGCTCTGTGAGCTGCTGCATTGTCGTGATGGAGCAGGAAATCGCCCCTGCGCCACATTTTAGGTCGTTTGCGGCGAATGTCCTCCCCAAGGCTCCGCAGAACATCGCAGTAAAAAAGGGCGGTGACGGTCTGGCCCTGAGGGACGAATTCAGGGTGCACAACCCTACGAATGTCGAAGAACACGATGAGCATGCTTTTGGATAGGCTCCGACCGAGCCTGTTGGGCCTTCTTCGATCGTAGAGATGCCGGGCTCTTCCACTGAAGCGACTGTTGTTTGGTCTCCTTGTCGTAACCATAGACACAAGTCTCGTTCCCAGTGATAACCCGCGACAGGAACGTTGGTTCATTCACCACCTGCTGACGAAGATATTGACAGAGTTTGACACGGAGCGCCTTCTGTTCGGGGTTCAGAATCTTTGGCACAAACTTTGCAACAATGCGGTGCATGTTCAAAACCGACGTCAGAATTTCTGGCACTGTTCCGTATGACAAATTCACGATGGTAGCAATGTCATAAATGGTTCTTCGACGATCCTCATGCAAAAGTTCCCTAATTTTGTCTACATTTTCGGGGTTTTTTTTCTCGTGGACGGCCGCCCTGACCTCTCGTCGTCTCCAGCGCCGTTCTACCGCTCTCAAAGCGCGAGTGCCACTCAAAACACCTCGCACGACTCATTGCTTCATTGCCATAAGTCTGCAGCAACAGTTCATGCGTCTCCGTTCCTGATTTGCCGAGATTGACGCAGAATTTGATGTTCGCTAGCTGCTCTAGTGTTTGCAGTCCATACCGAAGTCAGAGCTGTGTCCTGCACGTAGTCACCAAGTATCGTGTAGCACAACTCCAGATGTTCACAGAACGACGCCACTCGGCACAATGACTGACGAAGGTCACTTCCCTCGACCGCCGCTCGCGCATCCTCGTACTGACATCTGTTGGTGCGCTACGTACCTAGTCTCGGAACTTTCTGATCGCACTACGTATATGACAATGTCAGCTCCCATAAACAGTGGTTGGGCCCATAACAGAGGCTCATACCGACCCCCAATGCCAGCTTACACCCAGGTAAGGTGCTGCTGTCTGTTTGGTGGGGTATGAGGAGTGTTGTGTTTTTTGAGCTACTGCCAGACAGTGGCACTATCACTGCCAATGCCGATGTATACTGCCGTCAGCTCGACGATTTTCACGCATCGCTCACGTCGAAACAATCAACGCTGCTGAACCGAAAGGGCGTCCTCCTACAGCAAGATGGAGTGAGACCTCACACAGCACGGGTGACCTGTCACATGATCAGAGACATGGACGGGGAACTGCTACCGCACCCAGCCTATGCCCCGGACACTGCCGCAAGAGATTAGTACATTTTCCGGTCACTGCAGCAATTCTGGGACGAACAGTGGTTCACCAACCGCGACGATGTCAAACGCGAACTTACTCACTTCTTTGCGTCCAATCCGACACAGTTCTACAGGGACGGCACCCAGCAGCTGCTCAGACGATAAAAGCAGGTCATGGCAAACGACGGCGACTACACTTTGAACTGATTTGTACTTCTATAAACAGTAATTTCCACTTTTCTGTTTCCTTGAACTTGCAGTCATTGCTTTCTTTTCAACCTAGTATACACTGAAGAGCAATTGAATTAGAGACAGCTGGCGTTATGCAAATGTGGCGCTGTGGGCGGCACTGTAAACGGAAACGACATGACGGATGCAGCGATCCGCCAATATAAGGAGTAATCCGACGGGAATAAGTAAGAGTCGGACGCAGTATGAGTAAGACGAAGGATCTAAGCGCATTTGATCGTGGGCAAATTGTCGGGGCCCGACGAATGCGTCACTCCATCTCGGAAGTCGTGCAGGCACTGGGATTTTCACGAGCCACTGTGTCACGGGTGCACCGTGAGTACATCGAATCCGGTAAAACCATCTCTGCAAGGGCAAACTGCCGTGGACAACAGCGTGTGGATGAGCGGGGTCATCGTCGGCTAGCTGGCATTGTAACAGCGGATAGACGGGCCGCATTGCAAGAAATCACTCGGCAATTTAACGCTGGTGCACAAAAACGTGTAAGCAGCCACACCATCCAGAACCATCTCCTCGCTATGGGGTACAGAAGCCATCGTCCCACCAGGGTACCGCTGCTGACCGCCCATCACAGGGTGCAAAGATTAGCATGGGTGCGGGAACATCGCCACTGGACCCTAGACATGTGGGAAAATGTTCCCTGGACTGATGAGTCGAGATTCACGTTGGTACATGTGGATGGCAGGATACGAGTACGGCGCAAACCACATGAAGCGATGGATACTTCTTGCCAGCTGGGTACTCTTCGAGCTGGTGGGGGTGGCATTCTCGTCTGTGGACTGTTTACGTGGACTGAAATGGGACCCCTGGTACGTGTGATATCGTCCCTCACAGGTGAACGTTACCGGGATATCCTGGACAACCATTTGCTCCCGTTTGTGCGTCTTCAACATCCCACTTGGGACCTCATCCTGCAACAAGACAATGCACCGTGCCATCACTCCCGAATTGTATCCGAATGGTTGGATGAACACTCCACCGACGTGACCTCGCTTCCTTGGCCAGCTAGGTCACCTGACCTCAATCCCATCGAGCACATCTTGGATGCCCTCGAGAGGAATGTTAGAGGCTCTGACCCCCTCCATCAAATCTTCGGGAACTGTGGGAGCTTGTTCAGGGGTCGTGGATCCGTATGGCTTCCCAACGCTTCCGGTGTCTTGTCGAGTCCATGCCGAGACGAATCGCCGCCGTCATCAGGGCGAAAGGTGGTGCCACACGTTACTAGACAGGTATCTCTAATTCAATTGCTCTTCAGTGTAAATGCCTTTAATAAGGGAAAAACAGGGTTCGCGTTTCTATGACCAATACTTAATAATCACTGTGTATTATGTTCTAAATCATTAATAGCACCATACTAAAATCAAACACCTTGAGAGCCTGTACGTTTTCTCAGAAAGTAAATATATAAAGAATTTTCAAAATGTTGCTCCGATTAATCAATCATTTTCGAGACTTTAATTCTGTATTTTCATATTTCTATGGTTCTGCAGGCAAAGTTTCCTACGGGTTTTATACTGAAGTCCTAAACAGACGGTTCAAAAGAAAAACAAGTTAGTAAAATAATTCAACGCATTGATTATAATACGCTTTCCAACATACCAGAAATCAGTACTCAACTTACGAGGATAATGGCTGTAGAATAAATGTCGCAACTATGCCCTGACCTTTGACCTCATTTTGATGATATTTAACAGAACCGGTTAAGTATAGTTTCGAAACCACATGATAACGTTTTGTCTCAATCGAAGCATTTTTACGTAAGTTATAACGCATAAGGGAGAATGGAATTCATCCCGCTCTTATGTCCTGACCTTTGATCTCATTTCGTCCATTTTCAATGGGGTTCGTCCCCAGGTGGTTTCCTACTACACACTACAATTTCATTGAAATCGAACCATTGTTACGCACGTTATGACGCATAAGGTCAATGGAATGGATCCCGCTCTTATGCCCTGACCTTTGACCCCATTTCGACCATTTTTTATAGGTTTCGTCCCCAGTGGTCCCCTACCACATACTAAAATTTCATGGAAATCGAACTATTTTTACGTGAGTTATCTTGTGGACGGACAGACAGACGGACAAAGCTGGAGCATATACGCTTCTTCAACCCACGGTTAGAAAGCGTAAAAAAACCCGTCGCCTGGTCCGCTAAATCACGTCTTCATTTAATGCGTGCCAATGGACGGGCCAGAATATGGCATATATCGGTGGGTTTCAGCAGCCTAGCTTTAATTGTACAAACTGGTGGAGGCGGCGCAATGGTATGGAGTCTGTTTTGGTAGCAAACATTGGATTACTTAACACTTCTGGAACAGCATTTGGATACCATGAAGAATCTTAACATCACTGCGGACCAGGCACACTCGTACATGTATATGGTGTTTCCTGACGGAGAGGGCCATTTCCAGTAGGATAGTGTGCCATGCCACATGAATCAGATCGTCTCACAGTGGCCCCAGGAACACGACAGTTACTTTAAAGTGCTGGAATGACCCTCACAGTTCAAAGAACTTACCCCAATTGAATATATGTGGAATGAAATTGAAAGACCCTCCTCCAGCGAACATTCTGCAGTAGGTGGATGCTTCGCTGAACATACCTGAACAGCGATAACAGCATATCGCTAAAGCCATGCCACATAGCTTTTCTAAAGGCCAACTGTGGCCCCACACGTTATCCTTTGGACACTTTTAATAATTTGCCACTTCAATGCAGCGTTATAGCCAAGGAGCCCACTTTGCTGGCTTAATTTTCAATACCAGCGAACGCTTCTAGTTAGGTATGACTTATATCTCGATTTCAACCTTCGTTTTGAGTTTCTGTGTTTTCGTATATATTTGGTTTCTCCTCGTTAAATACTTTCTGACTTAACGCCAGACAATTTCTCCCGGCAAGGGTTCCCAACCTGAGAGTTTGTCAATGTGCAACTACGTGTAAATAAAAGGTACTGAGTATTCTGAGCTAAGAGGTAAATACATGAGCAGATGTTGAGGAGAGCTGTATTCGATGAGCACGGGTAACTTCGTATGAGTATATTGTATTCAAAGTTTAAAGCGATGTTATATGTTGAGAACGATATGATATAAGCTATGTACAAAGCCCTTCCATGAAAACTGAGAGTAATTTTGTTTGAGTTAGCAACAGTGTAAAGGGGGAGAAAATAACCACGCAGACGGCTATCTGAATTAAGGAAGTATCTATGGCAACGGTTATTAGCCGTGGTAGACGACTCTGGTTTTGTTATTGCGCGGTTGTTTAAGGTACGTCTGCATTTTGCCATACAGCTACGGAGGTGAGTGATTCAGAACTAAGAAGTGAAATGCGTTGCGCAATAAAATTTTGCTAACATTTGGGTAAAATGGCTCCAGAAACAATTGATTTAATGAAAACAGCTTACAAAGATAAATGTTTGAGTGAGTCAACGGTTTTTAGATCGCACCATGTTTTCCAAAAAAGTGCGTTTGTCGGCAGAACTCGTTCCTAGGCCTGGTCGACCTGAAAGTGTTGTTACGGAGCGTATTGTTAAAACTGTTTGGACAATCCTTCAAGAAGATCGGCGAATGACGTGTGAAGAGACATAGCGGCGTCAATTAATATTTCAAATTCGGCATTCAGCACTCTACGCGACAAATTACTGCTGCATCGTGTGTGTTCCAGATGGGTACCTCATCACCTGACGATAGAACAGTTGTTAGCCAGAATTCAGGTGTGTCATGAGTGCAAACAAATGATTGCAAAGGATCCAAACTTTCTAAACACATGGTGATAACTGCCGATGAAACATGGGTCCACTATTTCGACCCCCTCACGAAGCGCCACAACGAGTGTCCGGAAACACACAGGCTCACCACCTCCGAAAAAGGTGCGTCAAACCAAATCAGCTGGGAAGGTGATGATGATCACTTTCTTTGTTCATAAAGGTGTAGTCTATCAGCATGCCGTTCCTCCCCAAATTACTGTCAATGCTGAGTATTGCATTTCAGTGTTGAAGCGTCTGCGACTACACATATCGATTACGCGACCGGAACTAGTGGGAAAGTGGACCCTTTA
Organism: Macrothele yani; assembly: GCA_039090855.1. Taxonomy (NCBI): domain Eukaryota; kingdom Metazoa; phylum Arthropoda; class Arachnida; order Araneae; family Macrothelidae; genus Macrothele; species Macrothele yani. The sequence goes on along the minus strand of CM077028.1, from coordinate 64,638,630 downwards.
TCATGATAATGCCCGCTCATATGTAGCTGCTTGTGTTCAACAGTTTCGTACGAAATGCCTTATTGAAATCATGCGAGAGCTTGCCTCGAGTCCTGACCTATCCTCATGCGATTTCTGGTTGTTTCCAACAATGAAGAAGTTCCGTGGCGCAACATTCAACACAGATGCTGGCGTTATTCAAACTGTACACGGGTCACTAAAGCTGCTTCCACAAAATGCCTTCGCCACATGCTTTGAAAAGTGGACTGAATGATGGGACAGTTGCATATCATCCGAGGGAAGATACTTTGAGAAAGAGTAACATATAATTTGCTGTGCCTAAATTTCTTCATTTTTGTGTGATATTACTCTCAGTTGTTTTTATGGAATCGCTGTTGTACTGAACGTTTTTATGCCAAGCTATGTTCTTTGTATACGTGGTGCCATGTGAAGTCGTCATGTTAACGAGAACGAAGGATTATTTGACGTGGTGATTAATACAATAAATAGTGGAACTGGTTTTTGCAAGTACTGTATAAAGACTTACTCTAGCCATTAAACTTTATGTTCATATTAAATTAGCTATTGCAAGCAACGATACGGACGACTGAGAATATTCACGAGTTACCAAAGTGAAAGTTAAGCTTTTATTTGAAGCAAGTTTGAGTTATGCCTTAAATTTAAATAATTCTACAATCCATAAAACCCGGTTATTCTGCAAAGGAAATTAAAGAATTCCAGACCCGTAGAAAACAACCTCAGGCTTTGGTGAGCCCTCTTCTTTATTAAAAAAAAGAATGTTTTCCTCAGTCTCAACCGCAGGTATGTCACATGATCAGCGGTAACGATTATTATATGTAATTATACTTGATGAAGAATATACTATACAATGACAGCTAATTTATTATCACTTGTTTAATTAGATTAGCACTTCGGTTTTACGTAACTCCCAAGAAATTAATAAAATTAGAAAGGAATTTGATCCAAATTTTTCTTTTGATTGCTTACTAACTTCTGGATTCAAACCAAAGACAAACAAACAGAGAATTTTCGGATTTGTTTGATAATGCTGTAAAATTCACAAATTTGTCTGTGACAAGGATCGAATTCGTATCTCTTTGCTCCGGAGCTGAACGGCCAGTGGATTTGTTTCCACAATCGAGCGCAATGCGAAATTTAGAATCAGGCATGGATGTTGTGTTTGTCTTACGGCACTGGCTCTCTCCCTTCCCTGGAACCAGTGACCCTAAATTAGGGACGGGCGACTGCTTATAGCCCATTGAGTTGCTCACGGTGGTCGTTAAACCTCCAATCAAAAAAAAAAAAAAAGAAATTTAGAAATTTGTCGGCGATCGAAACGCATTCCTTTTCCTTTACTCCGGAGCCGAATCCTTTACCATTAAGCTACACCGACGAAAGTAATTGCTACAACTTTGTCGTCTTGATTTGGGCTTTATTTCTGTAGTACGTCATAATGCATAAAAACGTTGATGTTCCTTCTCTCTACGTGCATACCGGAAAAAGGATTTCTGGCGTCAACACTCCAGAAGAGCAATAAAGGAACTCCAGCGGATGTGAAATATTAGGGGAACCGGAAAGTAATGTCGTTTTTCGGGGGCTAAGTTTGAGGAGCAGTTGTGAGGTGTTTTTCTACTTTCAACGTAAAGTAAGTGTATGTACTTTGTACTCGCTACCGAACTATGTGTGTGTAAGTGTATGTACTCGCTACCGAACCCGGCATTTCTTTAATGATGTTAACACCAATGAAGATATTGCAACGAAATTTGAAGTGGACTTACCTCATTTCGAGCGAAATGTGATGACATCACAACATGTGCTGGAAGTGGCCATCGTTTGCGTCGTGAGGCATGGATGTTGTGTTTGTCTTACGGCACTGGTTCTCTCTTGCTTCCCTGGAACCAGTGGCCCTAAATTAGGAACGGGAAACTGCTTATAGCCCATTGAGTTGCTCACGGTAGTCATTAAACCTCCAATAAAAAAAATAATAATAAATTAGGGCTACTGTTTCCAGGGAAGGTAGAACGCCAGTGCTGTAAGATAAACACAACATCCAAGCCTCAGAGGAACCCGGACCCAATCGAAAAAGTGTTTTTTGGTTTTTCTTGATTCAGGGTTTAACGACCACCATGAGCAACTCAATGACCTACAAGAAGTCCCCCGTCCCTAATTTAGGGCCATTGGTTCCATAGGGTGAAAGCCAGTGCCGTAAGACAAACACAACACTCATGCCTTACTGAGATTCGAACCCGGACCCATCTCGGAAGAATGATCAGAAGCCATCACGTAGACCACTGCGCCACGGGGCGGCTGCGAATGTTGCCTTCTCAATGAAAAGGTAATCAAAATAATTACCCAAACTTTTGAAAGTTGGTCCCTTAAGTATAAAATTTATGTCAGTGAATGAGAATCAATTGAGAACCGTTGCTTAAGGTAAATTCGAATTTGTGAAAGCGTTTTAATTGTGTTATTACGTCGCCAAAGTTTCCTTAAAACTTGTTTATTTGCCATTCATTGAAATATGTTTGAAACTGAGACTGTATCTGACTTCAATGAATATATCCATGCTTTCACGCTGGAGTAATGATCGATGCCGAAAGATTATTCCAATCGTCTCACTACAACTTCATCAAAAACGCAGTTATCTCGTAATGACATGATCATTACGCAATCATGAGGATGAAAAGATGAAGGCATGAAGATAATGATAGCCATTACGACCTTATAATCATCAGTACGTGCACCCAAGAGCAAAGTTTTCACGTGGCGTCATCATGAGTCTTCATTTAACATGCAGCAGTTATTTAAAATATTCATGCGCGTTCCGGCGTGTCACTCATTGAAGTCAAAGCTGACAAATTCGTCGATAGAAGCAGCCAAGACAGACTGCCTTCGCGACTAGTAATCGGCAACTGAATCTCCGGCTGCGAAACAACAAAATGCCATCTAACGGAGAAATGATGAATGAACGTCGAATCTGTTGCTACAGATTTTAGCAAACATTAAATCTCATTTCGTTTCGAAGGTAAAGGCAACAGCATTCGAAAACTTGGGATAGCTCCAAGAGAAGGTAATGTGTTTGTTTCGAGGCACATAACTCGGCCTGTCAAGTCGCCATATTCTGTAAGTTCTAGCTTGTATTATGTACAAGATGATGCAAATAAATTATGTCTATGTCAACATTCGGAAAACCCTGATCTTTTGATATGTACAGCGTGTTTACTAAAATGACGTAATCAGTGACGTATCTTGGGTTCGAGACCTGGCTATTTCACCCGTCCCCATTCCCCACAGTACTGCTTTTTTTAAATTGCAAAGTTTAATTTTTAATTGTTAAGTAATAGAAGTATTTTTTTTAATTTTAGGTACATGCTGTTGCTAACATGATACCAAATAATTATGAGGATATGAACACTTATTTGCCGCCCAGGTGGCGCAGTGATCTAACCGATGGCCTCTGATCATTCGTCCAAAAGAGGTCCGGGTTAGAATCCCGGTGAGGCATGGATGTTGTGTTTGTCTTACGGCACTGGCTCTCTCCCTTCACTGGAACCAGTGACCATAAATTAGGGACGGGCGACTGCTTATAGCCCATTAAGTTGATCGCGGTGGTCGTTAAACCTCCAACCAAAAAAAAAAAAAACCACTTATTTGTACGTGAACTCCATTCTTCTTCTGAATACTTTATTTGTATATGAACTCTATTCTTCTTTCCTTTTGTGTGAACTTGAGTGTAACGTTTTCACAAAAATGTCTCTTCCGCGGTACTTTTTCATATTTAAAAATAATGGTTTTCTCTATTGACAAATCAGCGAAGTTGCTCGAATCTGCATATCCTTGTGTGGCTCTAAGATATATCTTGATTCTTTTTAATACAGAGGAACTTCTTTCGGCAGTTGCAGTTGCTGATGGAAAGTTTAACTTTAGGTCTGCTAATTTGTACACCCCCAATAAACACTATGTCCAATTCATTCACCTTTATGTAACAAGCAATGTCTTACTAATTTGTTTTGTATTCATCAAGGGAATAAAACAACTTCAGTTCATTTTTCAGTCGAGCTGCATCAAAATTTGAAGCATAGTTTTTCTAAGTTCTGACAGTAGATGTTCAGGGAGTTTTCACAAAATTTATCAAAACATCCAACAAAGCCACGAATTTAAGATATAATATCACTGATTTTAATTCATTGACACTTCACACAAACTGAAACAACTCTCGCGGAACACGCGCTGTTAACACCCCGGAAGCATGCGAGTGGCTGAGATAGTCCAAGCTTCTCTTTTTTCTGTGCGAACCGTTGCGCAAAGCAATGTTCAATTCACCTCCATACGCGCATTCATGTTGTCATGGAAACGCTAGCAGTCGATTGCATGGAAGCTCATCGCATCAGAACAGCGAAGACTCTCGAAGGCCTGCTGGCGTTATGCAGTTGGTCATCGCTCGCCAGACTGATTCTCATAGTCGAAAGAAGCGAATCCGCTCGTGTGTTGTTTTTCGCACCGAAAGAACCGACTTATATTAATACCGTTGATAATTGACTTTTATTTGTGCACTCTCTGGGCTTCGCAACTAGTTTAGCTAGCCTAGAATATACGCCAATGGATGTAATAGATTTTTTATCGTAGGTTTAACGACCACCGTAAGCCACTCAGTGGGCTATAATCAGTCGCCCGTCTCTAATTTAGGGCCACTGGTTCCAGGGAAGTTAGAAAGCCAGAGCCGTAAGACAAATACACCATCCATGTCTCATGGGGATCTGAACCCGGACCCTTTCTCGGGTGAATGATCAGAATTCAAATAGTATTTATTGAGAAACAAATATATACAAATATATACAAGTATTTACAATCACCGGGTTGTCGTCGCGAGTTGGCGATCCCATCATGCTTTTCACCAGACAAAGCAATTAACAGAAGTAACAAAAAAGTGAAGCACATATAGGACTGTTCATAAAAGTCAGTGAAAGTCAGTCGGGGAATGTTCAAATTTCGGAGGAACAGAACAAAAAGTGATCAATTATTGAAATAATGTAGAAAAATCACTGATGAAGAAGTGAAAAAAAGCCAGCTTGATGTTGGGTGCCGGTATCGCAGAAAAGGTCCGTCGTGGAAAGCCTTATGATTATTCACTGTGAAGGAAGAAGCTCATCATAGGAAGACGCAAAAAGTTCACGATGACTACGCACAACAAGATGCGACACTGTTAACACAACATGCGGCATTCTCATCACGAGAAAGAAACACTAGTCACACTTCCTGGTGATGAAAGAAAAAAAAACACAATAAGCACATACTACAAAAAGACGTATTTAACAAAAAAAAAACCTTGGTTCCCCCCAAAAAAGAAAAACTTCGTGTGCCCGTCCATTTGTATGGACAAAAGAAGAGCGTTGAAACGTTGCCACAGGCGTATCTTGCCTGTAGCAGCTAAACAAAAAAAAACTGATTTGTATAACACGGAGCATCATTGGGATGATTGAAGATGGTCTGCAAGTTTAGGCATGAGAACCTTAAGTATATATTTTGTCCTTCTACGATATTGGATGGCCCAAGACGGCAGAGAAACATTACTAAAGACTTCCTCGAGCGCTGCGAGTTGTTGAACCATTTCGGAAAGGCACTGTAAATTCCTCAGCACACATGGTATTTGCATAATATTGCTCTTTTTCGGACACTGATAGAAAGATATATTAATTCAGGGAGAGTAAATGGCGAATTGGGGACAGTGCTGTCCTGGAAAACTTCTAGAAAGTCAAGAAGGGTGTGAGGAGGGGGTCATTCACCTTCTGAAGAAGCAGACTGCGATTCACTATCATGGGCAGTTTAAATGCTTTCTTCTGCCAAATCGGTAAGGATGCCATAGGTGTTGGATGTGGAAACAGTGTATTGACTGTCCTGGCTAGGTGAAGCAGAAGAACGTCGAGAGTGCGGGGTTAACGTGCGTTTTTTTTTTTGTCGTAAACTGGGACGAGAATACGCACGAGTACATCGTGGTGAAGCTGGGGAAATAGAGCGTTTATTAGCTGTCTGAGATTGGGTGGCCTGTTGAGGTGGTAGCAGATGTGGAAAATTTAAAGTGTTCATATCAAGGGGATTATGTAAATCCACTGCAGTAGAGGTCGAAGTCGGACATGGTCGAACATTATCAAATTGACGAGATCCAGGATCTGAAGCAACAGGATTACCAGTAGAAGTAGAGTCTGTAGAAGGTATTACAGGTGGTTTTCCTGCAGTTCCTGGTTGAACAGCAAATAAAGCCGATGAAGGTTTCTGTAGGCTGGAAATAGAAATAGCAGCGGCAGCAGAACTGTCCTGTAGAACACGATGGGGGCATTCAGACACGACGTGCCCTTCAGCCTTGCACTTAAAGCACTGGACACCCGCAAACACATTAAAAACGAATGTGCGGGCGCCAATGCTGAGTTCCATGGATGTGGGACGTTCAACAGTAACTTCATCACTAGGGAACATGATACGGTACTGTCGACATCCTCCTTGCACTGAACTGTAGTGCGAGTCGCGACTTAAAGCTGGAAGAATTTTCGTTTTACCAATTACTCGTCCAAATCCCTAATGCTTTAATTAGTATTTAATCCGGGATGGCTGTTGGCACCGGCGAGAGGGTAACAGTAATAGGACTATGTGAAGCAGGAATAGGTTGTAAATGGAAATGTCTAATACCAATTCATGATTGAAGAATTTTATCAACAGTAATGGGGTCTGTAAATTGCACTATAATTCCCCCTCCCATACGAATAATAGACACTATCTGCTTTTCGGGAACAACTTTATAAATAGCAACTAGATAAAGTGGGACGGGGTGTCGGGCAACGATCAAAAAAAGACACTAAGAAGTAATGCAGAGTTATACTGCTTACCTTCATGAGATTCTTCAGAAACCAAAATCTTCAATATTTTATCCACTCTGGTAAGTTCAATGTTACCAGAAAGTGAAGTAATCCGCTGAGATGAGTCTACCAACAACATTCGCAAATGCAAGCGGGGGTGGGCACACATCACTAGCCCTAACACTAGAGTTGGTTCGATCAGTATATGGCAGTGGCGGTGGAACCTCCCGGGCCGCCAGGGTCCGTGCCCAGTCAATAATTTTAGCCAAGATTTTTATTTGCCATATGTGCGATTTTTTGTTGTGATGGTAGCTAGGTGATCCTCATCGTTAACAAATCTCCTTAGGCATTGTTTTTCTTCTGTTTGTTCCGGAAAGCGGGAAATAAGGGGGTGCATCACGATTTGAAATTTCGGGCCCGGTCAACGAATTTCACTTTCCGCCGCCCCTGGTATATGGGACGTTACTTGTAGAAGACATAGTAGAGATATCAGGAAGCACAGGTGAGGAAGCAGGCACATTCAAAGCTGATGAATGCAAAGTTATAGAATTAGAAGACGATGAAGCAGCATGTGAAGCGGTAGAGACGATAGTAGAGGTTGCGGCCATCTCGGCCACAAACCCTAATGTCAGCAAGTGCTGCACCTCGCAACATTCAAAGAGATAAAACCACAAACCTGTGGCTGTCCACAATCACTGCTTGTGAAGTGGAAAAGAGTGTAGAATACAACAAAATGATACTAGGAACGCTTAAACCAACACAAAAAATCCAAGGTCAAGCAAGAACCGACGACGATCACTCGTGAGCTCAACGAATATGCAACTTGTCCTTATCAGAAACCACAAAAACAAAACACGCAAAAATATCCAGAACCGGCAAAACGACCAACTCAATTTCGGGAGCTCCAAAACATGCAACCGATATCAGAAGCCAGCGCTTAGACCACTGCTTTCACTTTATTGAACAAATTAAGCAAGTACATAAGGCCTGGATTTACAGCGCCAAACAGAAAAAAAATGAAATGACAACAAGTATACAGCGAGGATGATATATGTACAAATGAAAAATGTACTATTTACAGTGAGAACAAATTCATATTCGAGGGATTGTTTCACATACTTAAGTGGATACAACAAAGAGAAACAGGTGAAACAGTATAGGCAGACACTTCGTAAAATGAGACAATATGTGCAGTACCATGAAATATAGTGCAATCGAGACAATAAGTATATCCGTGACACACGGCAGACAAATTAAAGGCACATTGTGATAAGTGCAAGTGAAACAGATGTGTATCAGATGAGCAAAATAGTAATGTATGTACAACAGGCGCATAGGCAGTGTCATATAAATACAAAGAAGAACATCAATAGAGAGCAAATACGGTAACATAAGGTATAATACCTTGCGACAAAAGCAATAGATGACACTATAACTGATTCGCAATGTACATGCACAGGTTGATGAACAACAGAGAAAGGTATACGAAGACATCACTATATACAGCTATTGTGGACGAGCAACAATTATAACAGGTCATGGTACAACATGATATGCGTATAAGTGCAAACAGAAATGAGGCTATGCACAACAGGAAAAATATACAATCAACAAGTTACGCAAGAACACGAACGTGACAAGGAACACAAGTACTAGTGCAAACAGAATAGTGAAGCAAAATACTAGAACAACCAAAGAGTTAAAATATGTTGAAAAAGATAAAAACCCATACATAGTGCAAACTAAAGAAATAATCAAAAACATGAGCTCTACTGTTAGAGCAAAAAATACAACACAATTTGAGTGAAGAAAAGTCTTATATGCAAATTGTAGGTTGTGCTAAAGAAGGACAATAAGTACTGTAATTAAGTCCAAGGAGTGACTTGCAGGTGTGATGGATGCGGGACTTAGCAACAAAATTGCAGCCCAATACCCAACCAGTCACGAGGTTAGTCGAAACAGTATCTCAGGCGTCAGAACAGGAGTCGTAGGTCGGCTGATGGTCCAGTAAACCATCGGTAATAGGGTGACCAGACGTTGTGGAATTGTTGAAGCCGATTCGACACTGGAGCGGTCGTAAAGGCCAACCGTAGACGTGAGATCAGTCGGTTACGAAAACACATCGCATCCCCCGCCTGAAAGATGGTAGGCATGGCAGGGCCTGAGCGAAGTTGAAGGTGGTAGCCATATATCACATTGCGAGCTAATATGAAGACATACGCACGGCTCTGAAACTGGAATGGGTGGAGAGCTGGATTGCAATAGCGTGCTGTAGGCTGAGAACGGAAGATCACTAACACTGAGGCACTGTGCAATACTGAAGACGAGATGCAGGAGAGGAAGTGACACCGGGCAATGCAGATACACATGATCCACGTCTGCATGAGATGAGCAGAAGTAACAGAGCGGCGAATCTAGGAGCGTCATCCGATGAAGAGTTGCTGGAACAGGTAGACGGCGATGAAGAAAAAGTCAATGAATATTTCGTTCCATCGGAGAGGAGAGCGGTGAGGTGGTGGCTGACCAAACAAATGGAAGTGCTGCAGCTGGAACATCTGGGATCTGTACCGGCGTAGGATGCAATGGATCAAGAAGAAGCCTATAAAGAGTGGAGACTGAAAAGCTAGAAATAGGGAGAGAAGAGCCCCGAACTGAGAGGAAGAAAGGAAGAGGAAGTGAGGCCGAAGAAACAAGAAGTAAACCAGTAGAGGAGGCAAGGGTGGGAAAGAGAGTAATGATGGCAGAGCGGAGGGAGTCATAAAGAGCAAGGGCTGTTAGGGAGGGAGGAAGAGAGGGAAATAGGTTAGAGAAAGGTTTCCAGGTGAGATCTGAGGAAAGGAGGTTTCGAACAGTTACAATCCCGGCTGGGAGCCAGAAAAGGTCAGAAAAGCAGGGGGCATCAGGAGGATGGAGGACTGAAGAAAAGAAGAGGGGCTCAGCTAATAGCTCAGACGTGGAAGTAGGAGGTGCACGAATAAGAGGGAGCGAGCGGAAAAAGGAAAGAACCTCTTTATAGAAGAGAGATAGTCGAGTACGAAAGAAGGGACACTGATCCATAAGTAAATACGTAGTGAACGTGAAGCGTGGGTTACGTGGTGATAGTATTACATCTCTGACAATAGTGACTGGTGATGCAGGAGAGCAAAGGAGCCGGACGAAAGAAATCACTCTGTATGCTGTGTAGTAGGTTCGAATATCCAAGAGCAAAATTCCACCTTGTGAACCTGTACGATGAAGAGTGGAAACTTGAACCCTGTGGTGTCCGGACCAGATCACCGTGGAAATGAGACGGACAATTTCTGTCAGATTATAAACCGGCATCCGAGTAACAGACCACACGTAAAGACATGACGGAATAAGGTAAGTTCTAACGATCCGTGCTCGCAAGACATAGGAGATGCAAAACTGTGAGTTACGCCAGAAGGCGGCAGTCCGTGTGAGCCGAGAACGAAGTGCGGCCCATGTGGCATTCTGAGCTGAAAGGTGTACACCAAGATGCACACCAAGGAACTTTTGGGTAGATGCATTCCATGAGGCACCCCAGGGGTGTCAGTCCGGGATGTCCAGGAGCCACTCCACAGACCAACACTCTTGGACGTGTTAAGAGAGGCAGCAGAGCAAGCTGAGTAGAGATCAAAACACTGAGCTAGGATGTCGAATTGGGCTTCTTCTCTGATACAGAACGTTGCGTCATCGGCATACGCAGAATACGTGATGGAAAAATGCCGGGTGCTTGCAGTTAGCGGAGGAAGAGCAGTGAGGAAGGCTTTATGTACGGATCGAAGAAACGGCTCAAAAGCAAGGGCAAAGAGCTGTCCAGAGAGTGGACAGCCCTGCCGGATGCCTCGTCGAAAGAAAATGGGTGCAGTAAGAAAGGCGGCCGACTTGACGTGGAAGACGGCATCCTGATAGAGGGCAACGATAGAAGTTACAAAAGGTGAAGGAAAGCCAAAGTCAAGAAGAACAGAAGATAAGTACGAGTGAGAGATGTTGTCAAAAGCGGCTTTTTGATCAAGATTGAAAAGGCCAAGAGTTTCAGAGTTAATACGGGCAAGATGAATTAGATCACGGAGAAGATGGAATTCGGAAGTAATAGACCGACCAGGGACCGTGTAGGTCTGGTCGGGGGAAAGGAGAAACGGAAGAATTGGGTTAAGTCGACGGGAAAGGAGCTTAGTGAAGAGTTTATAGTCCAGATTGAGTAAAGAGATAGGACGCCAGTTGCCCAGGTCCAGCAGGTCGCCTTTCTTAGGAAATAGCACCATATGAGCCATAGTGAAACTCCTCGGAAGAGATGTAGAACAAAGAGCAGCAGTGAAAGCTGGGAGTAAGAAAGGAAAAAGAGTGGGGAAGAAAGTGAGAGAAAAAGCGAGAGGAAGACCGTCCGGACCGGGGACGGCATGGGGATTTTGAGAGCGGAGAGCACTCCTAAGTTCGGAAGAAGATGGAGGTTGTAGTAGAGAAGCAGACAAGTGAGAGGGAACCTGAGGGAGGGAGGAAAGCAAAGAGGCAGTAGCAGAAGAAGGCGGAGGAGGAGTTTCACTATATTTTGCAGTGAAAAACTGACGAACTTGTGAGCACAGGGTGTCAGGATCAGAAGAAACCTGTCCATTCTGTTGTCGGAGAAGTCGAATGTGATTAGAAGATCGATGTTTATCTTCAAGAGATGAAAGAAACTCATAGGAGCATTCCTCTGGTGTAAGGTGCTGAAGACGAAGTCGGAGAATGGCTTGTCGAGCCCTCGGTTCAATCAACGCACGCAAATCGGCCTGATATGTAGCATATAATGGATGGCTGACACCAATATGAAAAAGAACTCGTCGCAAATTATTTTCCTCCATATTGCGCAATGTGCGTAGCCTGAAAGAAAAACATTTCAGGGAAGTACAGCAGATGATATTTAACACTAAGCCAGTATTCAAGGGCGCATGTAGAAGTGGATATGCCTGGATGGAAACTGTGGAGAAGTTCCCGAACCCCAGAGCAAAATGTAGGATCTTCTAGGAGAGAAGAGTCGAGAGCCCACGCCCAGTATCCCGAACACTTGCGGGACGAGGGTCCCAGTGTGGCAACGACTGCGCAGTGGTCAGAGGAAGCCGTAGGAGAATGCATATAATCCATCACAATGGGTAAGAGCTGTGAGGTAACATAAATCCGATCTAAACGTGCAGATGATGAAGAAGAAGTAGTCCCTGCTCTCCACGTATGGGAGATGGACGTCGGATGCAGTTGCCGGAACACGTCAAATAGGTCGAAATCCGCCACGACAGAGCGAAGGAGATCCATGAGACGAGTACGATATTCGTTATTGGACGGGGTGCGATCGAGAGTAGGTTGGAGGGTACAATTGAAGTCTCCACCTATTATTATGTGATCGGATGGTAAGGCAGACTGAAGTGCGGTGCGCAACGAGGTGAACAGCAATGTAAGGTGTGCGGGTGAATTGGGCACATAGATGTTGAAAACCAGATATTTTTGGTCATTCATTGAGAAGGTAAGACGCTGTAGTAAATCTTGACAAAGATTATGTACCTGGATGGAGGATGCAAGCTGGCGAAGTCGAGAGCGGATTCCGATTGCCAGTCCACCATGTTGAGACAGGCGGAAGGCGTGGTGGAATTGGAAATCCCACCTACGCCAACGATGGAAAGGCGTGGAAGCAAAACAATTAATCTCTTGGAGGATAATTATGTCCGTATCCAAGTGCATGACATCTTCCTTGACCAACGCGTTGGCCAACGGGGAGCTAAAGCCCCTACAATTCATCGTCGCTATCTTGAAAAGATAGATCAGATGTTGGTTGGAGAAGCCGATCAGCGGCATGCCGTAAATTTTCCAGGCGACTAGCAAATCGCTTGATCCAATCTGGATCACCAAGAGACTCTGGAGGCACCTCCGTAAGATGGGATCGTATGGCCAGCACTTGCGGTAAAACTCCAGAAAGAGTAGCTGTATATGAGTCGAGGAATTTCCTTGACAATTTATGGATCCGAGGACTAATCAGGAAGTTGTACAAAACTTCTCCTGGAATCGGAGTTTGAGGTAGTGAATTATCTTCTAGAAACCTAAGAAATTTGGTAGAGGAGATCGGTTCCTTAGAGCCGACATCAACATCAGACAAGATGGAATCTTCAGAAGATGTGTAGCTATCTGAACGGTCACTCCGTCCTAAACGTGCCGTTCCTGGGCGAGTTTTCTTGGCTCGAGTGTTATGAGTTCTGCGGCGCTTCCCGCGTCCTCGGGATGGTATTAAACCTGAATCAGGAGGGTTCGGCACTTTAAAAGTGCCTGGAGCTTCAAGTGCACTAACAGGTATTGATATAGGAAGTTGAGCACTGACTTTTTGCCAGGTAGGAGGCAGGGAAGCTTCTGATATTGAAGAATTCACTGAAGGATGCGAAGATATAGCAGAAAGAAGCTGAGAAGTGGAAGGTTGTACTGAAGACACGCGTTGACCAATGCCTGTAACACGACGGTCATCAATAGTTGGCTTCTGCTGCCTAGGAGTGGAAGTGGAAGCTGCCGGGATCGTTGATGGAGACTGCGTAGGCTGTTCTGTCGATCCGGAGCCTGCAGAGGGATGATGAGGGCAGTGAACACTTGAGTGGCCATAACCCCTGCAACGAGTGCACATGGTACCCACAGAGATACTGATAGTACGGACATGAGTGTCACATCGCACGCTAAAATGAGTAGGAACACGCTGTTTGGCTTGATCAGATGGGAAGATCACACGTACGTTGCATCTCAAACCCAATAAATAACGATCTTCAGGTGTAGTAGGAAACGAGGAAAAAGTGGTGACGGAGCCGACAATCTGTCCAAAGTTTTGAGCAATCGATAACAATACCTCATCAGATATTTCCGGTGGAACTGGGGAGAAACTGAGCACAGTCGGCGCATGAGCAAGGGGATCAGCCGTGAGATGACGATCACCGATCGAAAGTCCATCGTTGATGACCCTCAGGGCGTACTCTGAGGACGAGAAATAGACTACAACCTTACGTTCGTTGCGGCCCATGTGTGTAACAGCTGACTTCGGGAACTTCTTCCGAAGGGCAGCACTATAGGCGGAAAGTTTTGTGTTTGGAAGACTGTTGAAAGCTACACCAAGAGGCAACTTTTCCATGAACTTTTGCCCAGCTGGGGAAGACGTAGGAAGGTCAACGAAAAAATTGGAATCAGCATCAGACTGTAAGGGATAAAGGCTGGCCATAGAGGAAGGTCGAGTAGATGCGTCGGTCGACTTCGAGAGGATAGTAGCATAGGGAATAGTAGTTGGATGTTGTGGTGACGGAGTAGCCTCGGACGTAGGTGTGACGTCCATCGATTCAACTAAAGGTGCTTGGGAAGACAACTTGTCATCACTCTTCAGCATTGACGTAGAAGCAGCGTCATGACATACGGCAGTAGAACAACGCTGAGGAGAGGAGGGGCTTACCGAGGCAGACTCCTCATTGGTGGTAGGACTTAAAGTAGATGGGAGAGGGGGAAAGTCATTTCCGGAGTTGAGAGCTGGGATACTGCTCTCACCGGAAGTCGCCATTTGCAATGGCAAAGAAGCGCTCACGTCTTTGCCGACTCGGCCAAGACAAAAATGAAGATTACCAAATAAAACAAACACTTACCAACTTGGTAGATACACAAACAGAAAGGTGAAACCTTCACGGAACACACACCCACAAGTACAAAAACTTGAAACACCGGAAAGAGCACTTACTGAACGAAAATCGTGGAGCAAAAAACACAGCAGCACTCTCGATGAGTAGACTACTGTGCCACAGGGGCGGCGTAATAGATTTTCAAAACTGAACAGCTGTGAACCTCATCTATTAATTTTCGTATATTTTTTCTGGAAAAAAAGGTGCAAGAACTCTTAAACATAAGTTGTAAAGAAAAAGAGGGAAACGGCCTAGTGGTGTCGCTCTAATAAAGCAACTCGATTTCTTTAACATTGTTCTTTAAGCCTTATTATTGCTGTATGGTACAAATTGTAGAATCATAATTTACAGGCCGAGTTTTCTTAACCCACCTTCGTTTTGCTGATGACCTAGTCATTTTTGTAGCTACCCCGTCAGAGCTGCAGAACATTATCTAGGAACTTGCTCACAAGAGAAAAGAAGTGTTATTGAAAATGAACTTTCAGAAAACAAATGTACAATGCTTTTACAAGAAATGAAGATTTATCGATTGATAGGGAAAAGCTGGAGATACGATATATGAATATTTATTTACCATGATGCGATTGTCACATTAATGAAGAAATTAATCGGCGTGTAAAATTTGGTTTGAGGGCTTTTACGAGAAACAGTACAATTTTCAAGAGCAATATGACATTTTGTCTTAAAATAAGAGTGTTTAATCAATGAATACTTCCAGTTCTCATTAACTAAAATACCCATATAAATGATGTAGACAACTGAAGTCATAATACTTTATTATGCTAATGAGCTAAAAAATACATAAAGCATTGACAGCTAAAAGATTAAATAAAAGGTAGTACATGGGATATAAGGTCTGGTGATGCGAAACATCACAGCCTCTCTTTGACAAATGTCAATCCCGCCTTCTCGTGGTACATCCTGTTCCCACTAAAGGGGCTCTGACGACCGCCAATAGCGGTATAACTATACCTTCGGGATTAGAGGAAATGCTATGCCACAGTCACCAACCCGCTTGGCCAGCGTGGTGAGTTATGGCCAAACCCCTCCAAAATGATTCCACAACTTAAATCTTGGCCCTCAGTCTCCGGCAGCTGGAATGTAACTGGCCAAGGCAGCGTCTATTGCGACATGAAGGCAGAGGGTGCTAATAATCCCCGGAGGATCAGACTTGGCTGCCATCTGATGCTGACCTTGGCTACTTATTATGGACGCTCCCTATCTTCTGATTCAAGGCTTCTTGAATTGGAAGAAGAACTACAAAGGATCAAGTGGGACATCGTCAGGCTAAGTGAGGTAAGGAGAAAAGGAGAAGATCTCATTGAACTGAAAAGTGGACATCTCTTCTACTATCGTGGGACAGATACTGGCAGAACTAGTACTGTTGGATTTATAATAAACAAGAAACTGAAGGATAAAGTTGTAGAAGTTGAAAATTCCTCTGACAGAGATGCACGACTCGTTATCCAATTCTCGAGAAGATACCAGGCTCAGATTATTCAAACTTATGCACCAACCACAAGTCATCCTGAAGAAGAAATTGAAGAATTTCATGAGAAAATTCGTCATCTAAATAATAAAGGTAAGCAGCACTTGAAGTTCATTATGGGAGATTTCAATGCAAAAATAGAGCAACGGCAACAGAATGAAACTTCAGTAGGTAAATTCGGTCACGGCAACAGAAACCAGCGTGGAAATACTCTCATACAGTTTGCAAAGGCAGAAAGGTTTTTCATCTTGAACTCCGTTTTCAAGAAAAAGCCACACAGGAAATGGACATGGAGACATCCAAATAGGACGACAAGTGAAATTGATTTTATTATGTGTGACAAATAAATTCGTCATAGAAGACTGCAGTGTGCTAAACAAGTTCAACACAGGCAGTGACCATAGATTGGTAAGATGCAAGATGCTCCTCAACACTAAACTCGAAAGTAGCAAGCTCATAAGACAAACAAAATCTATTGACATAACCAACCTTAAAAAACACCATAATACCTTCAAATTGGAACTGAAGAACAGATTCTCTGCTTTAGGAGGCCTAACATCGGAAGAAGTGGATATTTCTGAAGTTAACAGAAAAGTAACCAAAGCTCTTATGGAAACAGCAACAAAATTATCTGGGTCTAAGAACAAGTTGCATGTGAACAAAATATCAGGAAAAACCAAAATGTTGATGGAAAAAAGAAAAGAGATGAGGACAACTGAAGAAGATGTGACTTCCAAAGTGGAATATATAGAGCTATGCAAGACAGTACGAAAAAGTATCATTGAAGACGTAAAGAAATTCAACTGTGAACTAGTAAGGAAAGCAATTGAAAACAACCAAAACCTAAAGATAGCAAAGGGACATCTCAGTAAGGAAAGAAAACAGATTTTGGCACTGAGAAAAGAAGATGGTTCTGTAACAAGAAATAGAGGCGACATTTGACAAGAGTGAAAGATTTCTACTCCAAATTATATGAAAGGGATGATACATGTACTCCAGACTTCATGAAAGGTACCAGTACCAGAGTTCTTCCAGTCCTCCCAGCAGAGGTTGCACATGCAATCAAGAACATGAAGCGGAGGAAAGCTCCAGGAGAAGATGGAATTACTGTAGAAATCATACAAGAAGCAAGTGGAGAAATCGAAACAGTACTCGCCCAAATTTTCACTCGATGCCTTACTGAAGGGAAGATTCCTGAGGATTAGAACAACGCTATAATGATCTTGCTACATAAACAAGGTGACATTGAGGATGTCAGGAACTACAGACCTATCAGCCTCCTATCAGTGGTTTATAAAATCTTCACTAAAGTTCTTTCACACCGCTTAAAGGTGACACTGGACATGTCTCAACCGAGAGAACAAGCTGAATTCAGGAGTGGCTACAGCACAATAGATCATATCCACGTACTGAGAGAACTAATTGAAAGAGCGAGGGAATATGAACTTCCATTGTGCATATATTTTATCGATTATGAAAAAGCCTTTGATTTGGTGAAACCATCAGCAGTTACAATGGCTCTGAAATTCTGCGGTATTGAAGATGCGCACATTAATATTATTAATAACATCTATAAAAATGCAAGTGCAAAGATTCGGCTGTTTGAAAATACAACACACATAAAAATTGGAAAAGGAGTGAGACAGGGTGACACCATATCTCCGAAGCTCTTAAATGCCACATTGGAAAATGTCTTTCAATCACTGAACTGGGAAAACAAAGGGATAAAGATTAATGGAGATTATCTAGCCCACCTTCGTTTTGCTGATGACATAGTCATTTTTGCAACTATCCCATCAGAGCTGCAGAGTATGATCCAGGAACTTGCTGACAAGAATAAAGAAGTGGGTTTAAAAATGAACTTTCAGAAGACAAAAGTGATGTTCAATGCTTTTACATGAAATGAAGATTTATTGATTGATGGAGAAAAGCTGCAGATAACAGACACGTACGTTTATCTTGAACAGCAGATATCAAGTGAGGGTCACATTGATGAAGAAATTAATCGGCGTACAAAACTTGCCTGGAGAGCTTTTGGAAGAAACAGCATAATTTTCAAGAGCAATATGCCATTATGTCTTAAAAGAAAAGTGTTTGATCAATGCATCCTTCCAGTGCTTACGTATGGTGCAGAGACGTGGACCTGAACTAAAAGAGACATACAAAGGCTGCAGACAACTCAAAGAACCATGGAGAGGTGCATGCTTGGTGTAACCAGGAGAGATAAGAAGAGGAACTCGTGGATCCGAAAAATGAGAAGAGTGGAAGACATCATGATCATAGTTAAATCCCTGAAATGGCAATGGGCTGGACATACTGCCAGAAGGACAGACCATCGATGGACAGCTGAAATTTTAGATTGGATTCCAAGGGACAGGAAAAGACCCAGAAGAAGACCACGTGGAAGATGGGTGGATGAAATTCGAAAGTATGCGGGAGTGACATGGAAGAGACTGGCACAAGACAGACCGTTGTGTAGGAAACTTGGGGAGACCTTCGTCCAGCAGTGGATTGATAATGGTTGACAATGATGATGATAATGATATGAAAACATGAAAATATAAAATCTTGAATTATATTAGATGAGGAATTAAGTCCGTTAAAACATTAATCTTCCACTTAAAATAAAGATAAACATTTTACGCAGCTATGAAGAATGGTTTTCGAAACACGTGTTAGGAGCGCGAAAGTAGTTCAAGCACTCAAGTCACTTAAAACCAAAAGAAGGAACCATCTAGTGCTGAAAAGTTATTCATACACACCTTCAATGCATTGCACGACTGTGGTGATGAGAATCTGGCAGTTCTGTCATTTTACAAGCAATAACTTATTTCCATTTTACAATTGCAATAATGTACATGCATAAAGTAACTTAAATGAAAGAAAACAGATATTAAAACGCAAGTGCTGAATATAAACTTCGCAAAAATAAGTCAGTTGATATAAAAGAACATAATGTGATACTTGATGAAACAATGAAGAAAAATTTTCTGAAACGGTTGCTTCAGAAGTCATATTAAATGAAGCATTACGTAATGATAAAAAGTACTGAAGGTATGAAGTTCTAGTTCTTAGGATGGATACGATTGCGATGAACGGACATCCAACCATTAGAAGTCTTCCACGTGGAATGAAAATTCGAAAGTTGAGCAGTTTTACGTGCCATTGTAAATTCGAGTTGTAATCTGGATATGAGCTGAATACGGAATTGAAGAAGAAGAAACAACATGGCCTTTGACCTTGCATCCAAAACTCTGCACTCCAACGAACACGTTGCATGTGTAGCGCCGGGTGTCAGAGTAGACTGTAAGAGTCTTTGGCCGAGTTAAAATCGCCGAATCTGATGGGAATATGACTCTGTACTAACGCCTGAAGCTGTTGGCATGGGCTTTTGGAGAGGAGGCAGGAGCAGCAGGAAGTCGTTTTGTAGGTCCTACAACTTTCCCAAGGATGGAGAGGAGGTGAATAAATAATTCTTCTGGAACTTCAGGTAGAACAGGTGATAATGTAACATTTACTTGTCTATGTGCAAGTGGAATGGGATTTAAGTGAGTCGATTTGGCACCAATGCTTTGGGAGAGTACTTTGTCAACAAAGGTTTGAGAAAAGAAGTAAAAAACCAAACCTCTCTGGAAACGCAAGTAATCCGTTATGGCTTGTGCAGGGACAACTTTTTTGGACCTGCGGTGTAGAAATCTATGTGAGTGTCAGTAAGTGCTGGGAAGAACAAGCCAAGGTTTAAATTTTCAGATAGACACTTACCGTAGCTTGAATTATCTTGAAATTTTAGACGAAGATCATTGTTGATGCGAACTATATCCAATATATTTGAATTCACCAAAGTATTAGAAGCACGATATGCTGAATTGGTGGAGGATCCAGAAACTTTGTCGGCGTATGTGAAAGAAGTAGAAGGTTGTGATGATGTTGGCACAGTTGTTGTAGATAGCTGAGGAAAATGAGATTGCGAGAAAATAAATCTTGTTGATTCAGCCATTGAAGTAGCAGGTGGGGCAATAATAGTATTACTTAAGTTGACCAAGTCCGATGTTAGATCAGAAGCACTAATAGTAGCAGCGTCAATAGAAAAATTCACTTGAGAATTTGCCGGTGAAATAGCAGGCTCGGCTGACATGCCGAAAACCCGTGATAAGGAAAGTCACAAAAACAGGTGGCTTTGGGACCAGAAAAACGCAGAGAAGCGAAGTCAATTAAGTAAATACTTAACACAATGGCGAACAAAATACTACTCCGTGTAACAAAACACGGGAGAGTAGAAAGTAGGTCACGGCACGTGCCTCGCAAAGCAGTCGGCAGCAGGTGCGTAAGAAATGCGTACCCAGGAGCTCGACACAAATGCGACTTCTTGGGCAGGCAACTGAAATAAGCCTGGAGAAATGCATGCTTGGCATAACCAGGAAAGATAAGAAAAGGAACTCGTGGATAAGAAAAATGGCAAGAGTGGAAAACATCGTGATTATAGTAAAATCCCTGAAATGGGAATGGGCTGGACATATTGCCAGGAGAACGGACCACCGATGGACAACCGAAATTTTACACTGAATACCAAGATATATGAAAAGACCCAGAAAAAGACCACGTGGAAGATAGGTGGAAGGAATTCGAAAGCATGCCGGAGTGACATGGAGGAGACTGACTCATTACAGACCGTTGTGGAAGAACTTGTGGCAGCAGGGGACCGATAACTGACTCAAGACAGACCGTTGTGGAAGGAACTTCATCCAGCAGTGGACCTATAATGATTGACAATGATGATTATATTGTTATATTTTAGAAAGTTATTATTTCATAACAGTTTCATATTACTACTTACCAAATGCTAAAATTTAGATTTCTGCCAAGCCTACGCACAAATGAGAATAGAATTTGCACCAAGGATTGCATTACATTGAAGAACACGAGGTAACTGTCCTTTGATACTGAAATACAATACAATCTAGTTTTGTTTCAACAGTTTTCCTCTGCTTCTTCGTTTTGTATCCACTACTGAATGATATCCTCAAAGGAGCCACGATTTGACGTACTATTTCGTAGGATCAAACTGGAGAGGAGGCTAAACAATTGTTCGTAGGATCAAACTGATTGAGGAGGCTAAACAATTTTTATGAATAGCAATGAAGATATTGCTAGGATTAAAATAGCGGCCCTAACTGGATTGATTATTCTCTGAGAAAGCTCCCTTTCACATCAGCTAGAACATGGTTTACAAAGTTGGCTTCAGCTATAAAAGTCATTTCCTTGAAGTTATAAATACAGTAAAACCCGCATACAGCGAGCCCGTATTAGAGAGATATAGGATTTAAGGAACTTTGTTTGGTACAATGAACCAAAAACTAGAACAAAACAAACAGTTTCTAGAATAAAACTTCACCAAAGCAAAGTTCGAGGGACTTAAATTGTCTGGTTTGGTGCCGAAGTTCAAGTAACTTGAACTTTGTTTGGTACACTGCTCGACGCAGAAATTGTCCAACCCAGGAGAAGGTGTGATACAAACATCAAAATCGCAGGGCGGGTGTATCCACTTGAGATATGCAAATTATGTTAAACCGGAGCTGATGGCGTCACACGTTCGTGAGATAAATGTGCCAGCAGCAACAGCGATGGTAATAATGTGTAGTCTCTGGTGGAAGTGTCGCGGAAGCTTCAGATGTGTTGTTTGTGCTGGGAAATTGTTCAGCGAAGGCCGAAAATGCCGGGTACGCGCCGTCGGCAGGTTTATTGTCATTTGGATCCGTTTCAGAGAGAAAGAATTGCAGGCCTGTGTGAAGCGGGCTGGTCTACACGTCGTATCGCTGCGCATGTGCAACGGAATGCACGAACTGTTGGACGCTGTTGGCACCAGTGGCTACAGGAAAGTTCGTACGTGAGTCGGACTCGGAGCACCAGTGGTGCTCCGGTGGTGCTCCGCAGGCGTGCCGACAGACGTCCACAACAGCGCTCGTCTGGCTTGGTGCCGAAGTCATGCGAACTGGGATCACGAATAGAGCGCTGTGGTGTTCAGTGATGAATCCCGTTTCTGTCTGGGTGCTGACGATCGACGGATCCGGGTCTGGCGACAACCTGGTGAGCGGACGAACGCTAGTTTCGTTCGCGACAACCACACCGCTCGTCGGGTATGCATCACGGTATGGGGTGCTGTTGCGCATGACAGCAGGCCACCTCTTGTCCGCATCATGGGCAGAATGACAGTTGCACGATACATGAGTGAGGTTCTGCAGCCCATTTTGATACCTCTCCTGAATAGCCTGCAGAATCCCATTTTCCAGCGAGATAACGCCCGTGTGCATACCACTGGAGTTTCCATATAACGTCTGCAACAATGTCATGGCCAGCAAGATGGCCCGATTTTTCCCCAGTCGAAAACATTTGGGACCATATTGGACGTCGTCTGCAATCAAATCGGCCTGCGCACGATCTCGATGAATTATGGGAGCAAGTCAACCAAGCTTGGTGTTCCATTCCTCAGGACGATATCCGTCGACTGTATTACTCATTGCCACGCCGTATTGCTGCTTGTATTGCGGTCGCGGCGGTGCAACCATTTACTGGGGTGTACCCATTCTGCTGCATTATCTCATCTGATAAACACTGTACGTGGCTGAAAATAACATCAAGGTAAACCCTTATGTATTATTTCCATACTCAATTTCACCTCTCTATCCTCACTTCTTCTGGGTGGGGCAATTTCTATGTCGACTAGTATATAATGTTAATTCAAAGCTTATTTGATCGTTTTTAATGAACAAAATTTATGTAATGATGTTCCCGGTTTTAATGATGGAGTGTAAAAGTAAGATGATCACTTTTAACAAGTAAAGAAACAAAATTTAATCAAATTCCATATTTAGCGAGGCAGAGAAAATCTGCGCAATGTCCTAGAACGGAGCATTAAAAATGATGGCATAATGGACTATTTTGCAACAGCGCTGGGGATTCCTGTTTCTTTATTATTATTATTTTGTTTACGTTTTTGTCTTTTTTCTCATGCCCGACTTTATTGAAAGCCGACCATAAGGGATTAATAAAGAATTTTTCCTATTTCACTTTTATACACTACTTTTACACTCTTTTATAACATTTACTCATTTAGTGATTTGAATTTTATGGAGACCACTTACTTATTTAGATGAAGCTTTCATAAGTATTTAAAAATGAAAGATTCCAAGTTGTTTTTTTTTAAAGGAACATAAACTGAAATCCAGATCTCGTCCACTACAAAATCTACGTCCTTATGGATCCAATAGAAATTTACTTAAAATTTGCAATAATTACTTTAGATTATTCATTCATACAGATTTCTCACATCGACTTTGTGAGGGGCGAGAGGAGCCTGACCAGGAAGAATCCCCCGGAACAGGTTTTCTACAATTAATTTAGAATCACACCTTTAGGGAGCACTAAAAATTGTCCCATAGTGAAGTGATTCTTAAAAAATGGGGAATAAAATAAAAAGAAAAGGAAACATAATTTAGAAACGATAGTAAATTTTTGAAGACAAAGCTGCCACAAGAAATTAAAGATTCACAATATAAAAGTTTCTTTTTAATCCTTATTTTAAAATTCAAATTTTATATTATTTCAATATTTTATCGAGATCATTATTTCCTTTTGTGTAAACAATTGGTTTTAATTATATCTACTTCTTAAAAGTCTTATTCAACTCCATATTTCCTAGTTTTAAATTCTAACACTCGTCGAAAATCACATTTAATTGCTAGTTTTATTTGTTCTGAATTTCGATTTCTATATCGCACTCCGAGGTTTGTGTGCTAGTGGAAGAATGTTGATGGGAAAGCAATAAGGATTGAGTACATCAAATGCTCAACAAGTGAGTTGTGCAAAAGTCGTTCTCGGCCACACATCCCAAGGGGCTAGGCCTTGGGTGTATTGTGTCAGAAGAGTGACAGGTGACCTACTCCTAGGCAGAAGGCGAATGCGTGGGGCTCACACACACGTAGGTGAAATTCTGGGTGATAATTGCAGGGAGGTATGGGAAGTAATGGAATGGGGATGTCTCCGGTGGGAAAACAGGAGATAACAATTCCTGGAATTGTGTCCATTGCCCCTTTCACCCTCCAAGTGAGCGTTGCATTGGGAGGCTCCGTGTTGCTTTAGCTTCAGGTATGTTGTATAATAAAACAGCGGTCAGTCTCACGTGACCGTCAAATTGAACATTCTTGAAAGACCCAATTAATTAATTATACTACTAATGTAGTTTACTAAATCTTTCAGGTACATCCAGTTGTAATGGAAATTTAATATAAGCGTGTATGCATACATCACATAAACTACATTGACAAAAGTCACCGGACACCCTTCAAAAGCAAATGAACGGGTCCGCTGCGTTGTTCAGAAGCTCGGTACAGCTGCAAATTGTATAAAAACAAGCCTGCAGCTGACCACGATCATATCGCACTCCGAGGTTTAGTGAAAACGACGCGGCGGGAAAGAACTGACTTTGAGAAAGGAAAGATTGTTGGGTGTTATCTTAGTGTTTTGTGCATAAGAGAAGTCGAGAGGAGTTTAAGCATACCCAAGTCAACAGTTTTGGATGTACTGAATAAGTGGAACACATGGCGTGCCTGAAGCAGCAAAACGTAACGGCTGACCAAAGAAAATAAGTGATAGAAAACGTGGAAACCTCAGGAGAATAGTTACAGCTAATCGACGAAGTACAAAACAAGACCTCAGTGTACAGGTGAGTAAAATTGCTGGAACCTAGGTATGTACACGTACATTCGCAGAGAACTTCATTCCATGGGTTACCGTGGTCGTGCGGCTGCTCATAAACCTTTCATCTCCACTCGGAATGCTACTCGTCGTTCAGCATGGTGTAAAGAACATTTATCATGGACCGTAGATCAATGGAAACGGGTCCTATAGACTGATGAATCCAGATACACGATCCATCAGTCTGATAATCGTGTACGAGTATGACGGCACTTCCAGCTCCAAACTTGACTGTGTCACAGTGTACTGTTCCTACAGTCAAGTTTGGAGCTGGAAGTGTACTCGTGTAGGGATGTTTTTCGTGGTATGGTCCCGGCCCATTAGTTATCGTAGACAAACATGTTAACCAGCACGTCTACCTCGATATTCTGGACAATTATGCCCTACCAACTCTGTGGCAATACTATGGAACCGAGTCATGTTGGTACCAGCAGATAATGCACCGAGTCATAAAGCAAGGACTGTGACGCATGGTTTGACGATAATTCCGTATCGTGAGTGTACTGGCCAGCAAAGAGCCCTGATCTTAATCCCATAGAGCACGTATGGGATGAATTAGAGTCCCGCATAATAAGTTTGGAACCAAGGCCTACCACTAAATAACAGTTAGCGGCAGAATTGTGTACTGAATGGAAGCGCATACCTATCGCTGTGTTCCAAAACCTTGTCGAAAGCATGTCTCGAAGGGTCAGTGCATGTATTAAGACTAAAGGTGGACCGACACCGTAGTAATGTATGTCAATAAATGCTATGTTGTGTTTCTCTTCTAAGTGTCCGGTGACTTTCGTCAATATAATGTATGTACGGAGCTTGATTGATAAGTAAGGTTTAAATGGTATAAGTTAAGTTTCCGGCAAATTAAAATAATGAAAGTGGTATCGAAATGAAGGAAATTTATTGCTCTTAAACATTACAACCCTGTTTTTCAACATAGTCACCATTTACTGCGACACATTTTTCTAAACGCGCTATCCACTTTTTCATTCCGTCCATGAAGTATGTTTGTGGTTTTCTCTGATCCATCTGCGCACAGCAACTTCAACTTCGACATCGAATAGAAAATGTAGACCTTTCAACATCGCTTTCAATTTTGGGGACAACCAAAAGTCGGACGGTGCCAAATCTGGGATGCAAGGAGTGTTTGGAACAAGTGTGAATTTCAGATCGTCACTGTTTCCACCGTTTGTGCAAAAGAAAATTCTCCTTTCAGGGCTATTTCTGCGGATGCGTTGCTTGAGTGCTCGTAAGGTTTCACAATACCTTTCGGAATCAATCGTCGTTCCCTTAGGTAGAAATTCCGTGTGAATCACGCTTCTTGCGTCCCAAAAAATTGTGAACATGATTTCCTGCGCTCAAGGAACTCTTTTGAATTACTTTACGCTCGGAGAACCTGGGTGACGATATTCCATGGATTGCCTTTTGTTTTCTGGGTCATAATGATGAAACTAGGATTCGTCTCCAGTGGCAATTTCGCAATATTCTAGTCTCAAAAGCTCTATTACTGATCGCTGCTTTATATTAGGTGCTTGAATTAATTACCGCTGTTTTTTGCCACACAAACACCTGTGTGTTGCCACAGAACGGTACAGGATAGTGTATTCAAAGTAGTGCCCGTTTGCAGCTACGACCCTTTCCCACCGTTGGGGTAACAAATGGATTCCGCGGTAGAAAAATGCAGGTTCTTTCGAGGCGAACCATTCATCGAGCCATTTTTGGATATCCGCGATAGAAAGAAAGTGTTGCTCTGACAGTCCATGTTGTAGCGACAGGAACAAGTGGAAGTCCGAGGGAGCAATGTCCGGGGAAGAAGGCGGGTGGGGTAAGAAGTCCCAGCCAAGTGCCTCCAAGAGTTTCTTCACGGATTTGGCGGCATGAGGTCTAGCGTTGTATTGGAGAACGATAACCTTGTTATGTGGGATCCAGTTTCCGAGCTTCTGGATCATTCTTATTGCCTTTAAACGTTTGCTAACCGTTGACTCGCCGACCCGTAGTGTTTCAGACAACTCGTGGAGCGTCTGACATGAATCTACGTCCAATAAGGCCTCCAATGCGCCATTGTCGAACTTTTTCGGCTGCCCAGGGCGTTCTTTGTCCTTCACGTCATATTCGTTGGCTTTGAAGCGCCGAAACCACTCTCTGCATGTTGTTTCCGATAGGGCATGTTCCCCATATGCCTGCTCTAGCAAACGATGATTTTCCGCTGCGGATTTCTTGAGATGAAAGCAGAAGAGTAATGCTTCCCGCAAATGCTCCTTTTTTGGTACTAAACTCGACATCGTGAATGCAATACAAACTCGTGTTCTGTGCCCTCTGATCGCGTGTCACACACTGGCACACTGCTTCTGCCAGATTATGGACGGTACGTGCGTGCGCAAGGAAGGTCACGTGTGGCCCGGGTCACAGCGCACCACTGCTGTACTCTATTTGGGAACAGCGGGAATTAATTCAAGCACCTAATACGTAACTCGGAGGTAGTACTAGTGGCGGATTTCCAATCAGGCGCACTAGGCGCGTGCCTAGGTCCCTAGAGCTTGAGGGACCCCTAAAACGTATAATTGGATTGCCAATTTTATTTTGGTTTTCACAGACCGAAACAAAAAAAAATGCAGACCTTCTTAATTTTCCGATGAAAACAATAAGAAAAAATGCTTTCAAGAAACTCTTCACATTCTCGCTTTCCTGCACTGACTGATGAAATTCTTACTGTCCAGCTTTCTTAGTCCATGACATTCGTCTATGTACAAATTCCTCCACGAAAAATCATCCATCCTTTTCAAATGAAGCACTGTGCATAAATTGCATTTTATCCGTATTTTCTAATGTGGTGAAATTTTTCGGTTGCCAGTGTCTTCAAGTATTTTATTTTTGTTTGATACCATGCTCGTTTCCTACTAATTTTTTTTTTTTTTATTGGAGGTTTAACGACCACCGTGAGCAACTCAATGGGTAATAAGCAGTCGCCCGTCCCTAATTTAGGGTCACTGGTTCCAGGGAAGGGAGAGAGCCAGTGCCGTAAGACAAACACAACATCCATGCCTCACCGGGATTCGAACCCGGACCCCGTTCGGACGAATGATCAGAGGCCATCGCTTAGACCACTGCGCCACCGGGGCGGCCCTACTAATTTGCTCAAAATGTAAAAAACAAGATATTTTTCCAAAGCTGAAGCAGTGTAAAGAGCAGGTTTTATATTTTTTTTTTTTTTTTTGGTGGAGGTTTAACGACCACCGTGAGCAACTCAATGGGCTATAGGTAGTCGCCCGTCCCTAATTTAGGATCACTGGTTCCAGGGAAGGGAGAGAGCCAGTGCCGTAAGACAAACACAACATCCATGCCTCACCGGGATTCGACCCGGAGCCCTTTCGGACGAATGATCAGAGGCCATCGCTTAGACCACTGCGCCACTGGGGCGGCGGTTTTTGTAATTGAAATGCATTCCGATTTTATGACAATTTACAGGCGATGTACGAAATTTCCTTTTCGGCGCCATTAGCGATAAATTTGAAACTTGCAACTGAAAAGGCGTTAAAAGTAATTAGTTTTGCCTAATGTATCAAACTCAGAAAGAACGTTTGCTGTAACTAAAATAATTTCTTCGTAGCGCAAAGCTAAAATTAACGAAATTTTTACTTTGAGAACTCCGAGCGGGAAATTTATGAACTAGAAGTGAAATTAAAAATGGGAAAGTTTTTATGAATTTCTATGTCCGATCATTCGCAAAAATAATTTTTGAAAAATCTGTGAAACCAATGTTTTTGGCCTTCAGCGCCTTTAGCAGGAAGTTAACGAACTAATTGGAAAATTTAAATGCACGAAAATGAAAAAAGAACACCAAGAAGGAATTGGCGGACGATCATGAAATTTACATATGTTAATGGCGTCGAGTTTACGTAGGAGTGATGTTAATTTCGGGACCAACCGGTGAGCACTTACGCCACAGCACGGCATAATATGCAAATTATCGTCGGTGGTATTTAAGGAGTACGGCGAAGTGAATGTAATCAGTCGGCGGCGTACGGAAACGTGCGAAGACCCTGAAGAAGCTGCAATGCCTGGACATGGAAGACGTGTTCGATTTCAGCAGTTATCGGACTTTGAGCGAATTCGTCTAATTGGACTTTGAGCGAGGTCATCTAATCGGACTCCGCGAGGCCGGGCGGTCGTATTGTCGTATTGCGGAGCGAATTGGACGGGAAGTATCGGTGGTGGTACGATGGTGGCGTAGATGGTCCGAGGAACATTCCCACACGAGAAGACGTGGAACCGGGAGTCACAGACGGGCTGATGAGCGGACCTATCGACGCATAAGAAGCGCGTGTTGTTAAGCAGAACATCCACTGCGACGCAAATCCGAGCTGCCGTTACACCTGAGGTGACTGTGCGAACAATCCGCAACCGTCTACTGGATGCAGGACTACGTGCACGTGTGCCTCTGGCATGTGTACCTCTGACTCCAGCCCACCGTCAGGAACGGCTGCAGTGGTGTCTCCAACGTCTGCACTGGAGAACGCAATGGCGATCTGTCGTGTTCAGCGATGAAAGCAGATTCTGCTTGGGAGCCTCCGATGGCCGTACGCGTGTTCGCAGACGCACAGGAGAGCGTCTACACCCTTCTTGCATCCGCCAGCGACACACAGGGCCTACGCCTGGTCTCCTGGTGTGGGGAGCGATCAGCTATCACTCCCGTACACAACTAGTGTTTGTACCGGGTCCGTTAAACAGCACTTCTTACATCAACAACATCATTCAGCCCGTTGTTGTGCCATTTGTAAGGTCGGTCCATCGTGATGTTTTCCAGCAAGATAACGCACGCCCACCGAGGCACGTGCAACGCAACATGCACTTCAGGGTGTGAGACAACTTCCATGGCCTGCACGTTCACCGGATTTGTCCCCCATTGAGCACGTGTGTGATTTTATGGGACAACGACTTATCCGGTCTCCACGGCCAGCCACGACGATCCTTGATTTACGCGTCCAGGTTGAGGATGCTTGGAACTCAATACCCCAAACTTACATCCAACATCTGTACGACAGACTCCATACCAGAATTGCACAGTGTGACGCAGTTCATGGCGGTTCAACCTCGTACTAACCATGTTACATGGAAATGTTTTTTCAGTTTACCAGCAAATACAGCTGTATTTTGCCATAATGTTTTGATCACGTTATCCTCTGTATTCCGTTATTATGCTGTATAAATTTCGTTGGTATCAGACGTCTCCTTCTTGGTGTTCTTTTTTCACTTTCCGCCAGTGTATTTGAGGAGGAAGAGTTATTGTTTCGCCATATAATATTTTCTGAGAAGCACAAAAATAGCAATTTCCTTTAAGTTGAATACTTTCTTCACAACAGAACTTTAATTTTTTGAATATTCGACTTAACAGCCTTTAGCGCTCTTTAAAGTGCCGAACTTAATATCCTTAGATTTCTTACTAGCCGCAAAACTAATTGTTGAAATCTCTCTCTCTTTTTTTTTTTTCTGATTGGGAGTTTAACGACCACCGTGAGCAACTCAATGGGCTATAAGCAATCGCCCATCCCTAATTTAAGGTCACTGGTTCCAGGAAAGGGGAGAGAGCCAGTGCCGTAAGACAAACACGACATCCATGCTTCACGGGATTTGAACCGGACCGTTCACGGAGGAATGGTCATAAGCCAACGCTTAGACCACAGCGCCACCGGACGGCTGAAATATCTCTAAAAACAAAAAGTCTGATGTGCACGGGCAGACACAGAGATTACACTAGCACTGTTTCTTACAAAAGTTTTTATAATAGGAAGATAGAATGGAACTTTGAAAAGGGTAAAAAGTTTTTTCCCTACTTTTTTTTTTTTATGCTAATCTATGCTAATTTATGCTAATCTAACGGATGAAAATTTCTGAGGAAATAAGAAGGAGAGGCCGCCTGAATCTTTTACCGCCTAGGGCCCCAAAATATATAAGTCGCCTCTGGGTAGCACTCATGACTAACGAACGTATGACGCCAAACAGTGAACTGAAACCAAGTTCGTTTGTACAACACAGTATCGGCTACCGAACGCATGCGCAAACTTTTTTCTTCAACAACTACTAGCGACACTACGCAGGAGGAGACCTTACTTACCAATTGACCCTTGTATATTTTTACGTGGTGGCAATTTTTACGAAAAAAACAGATTTAGCGAGCGCCCTGACTTAATGAGGGTTTCTGTTGGTCCCGAACTTTTCGTTATAAGGGGGAAAAGAAACTTGGTTCCTGTATTATCCAAAACCAGGAATAAGTTTATTTTACTGCGTTGAAATCTATTTGATAACTTTCTGATTTCTTTTTTGCCATATAATATTTTCGCCCTGTAATGTTTATTACTTTAATTTTATTTAAATAATTGTTCCAAAAATCAGAATCAAACATTTCGTGTTTAAAAAAAAAAAAAAGGCCCGCCGGAAAAATAAGTTCTGATTCATTTTTTGGTTCTATTCAAAATCAGATTCGCAATTTCGGAATTTTTTCAAAATACGCACTTTTGCGCTGCAAGAGCAATTTTTTGTACACACTGCACAAACGTGTCCTACCCAGCCGCAATAATGCGGACAGCCAAAACAACCTGCAGATTACATGAAAAATTAGGATACGTACCTGCTGTATAACGTACCTGAGACTGTGATGATGGGTAAATACGGCGAGCCGAGCAAGTTCTGATGTGGGCAGATAGTCGCTGCGAGGAAGATGGGGAGCTCCGTCTCGGCGACTGCAGAAAATCTGGGATTTCAAAGTGGGAATGTTGCACGTGTGTAGCAGAACAACATCAAACTCGGAAGCCGCCGCGGAAAATGTAGCCGTAAACGGGCTGCTAATGTTCGAGGTGAGCGCCGACTCTCCCGTATCGTAATACGGGAATGGCGGGCCATAGTGTAGTGGTTAACGTCGGGATTCAACGACGAGGCACATAGGAAGGTTTGTACAGCGACCATTCAAAGTATGACGTCTCGACTTGGCTATGCAGGCGACTACCACATCGAGAACTTTTGTTAACTGCACGACACCGAGCTATGAGGCTGAAGTGGGCGACAGAACATCGGTATTGGTCCGTGGAAGTATTTTTCTTTGATTGAAGGTTTAACGACAACCATGAGCAACTCAATGGGCCATAAGCAGTCTCCTGTCCCTAGTTTAGGGTCACTGGCTCCAGGGAAGGGAAAGAGTCAGTGCCATAAGCCAAACACAACATCCATGCCTCACCGGGATTCGAACCCGGACCCTTTTCGGACGAATGATCAGAGGCCATCGCTTAGACAACTGCGCCACCTGGGCGGCGTGGAAGTCTGGAAACGGGTAGCTTGGTCTGACGAATCGACGTTTCGACCACAACACCCAGACGACAGAGTGCGTTTGTGTAGTAGATCACACGCCCGTGGTCATGACCACAACTATCAAACCGCGGTGTGAAAGGTCGGTGAAGGAGTTGCAATGGTGTGGGGCGCATTTACGAACCCCAAACTGGCCTCTGTTGTACCTTCTGAGGCCACTGCCATTTTACAAGGCTATGG
Organism: Macrothele yani; assembly: GCA_039090855.1. NCBI lineage: Eukaryota > Metazoa > Arthropoda > Arachnida > Araneae > Macrothelidae > Macrothele > Macrothele yani. The sequence goes on along the minus strand of CM077028.1, from coordinate 64,606,354 downwards.
TAACGTACACTGTATGAACAGAAGTGATTGGATACTGTAACTGAATAGAAAAACAGTATCGTTTTACATAAGTAGCGACTAGGTCCTCTATTTGTAGAGATTACAGCAGCCACCAGTCGAGATAAACTGTTCACAAGTCTATAGAGTACGAGGAGCAGGATGTTCTTCCATTCCGCCTTGAGTACATCAAGCAATTCTCTCAGTGAAAAAGGTCGTGTTGGTCTACGCCGCTCCCTTCGTTCAAGTTCATCCCATAAGTGGCATTGTCGACCTGGAACAAACAATCGTCGAGTCCGTAGAAGTACCACAACATTGAGAGTATTGAGTTATCCGGGACATCTCTCTATACATAACAGAGTTCATGTTGCCATGAATAACAACCAGTGGACCCACACTGCACCAGCTGAAATATCCCCATATCATAACTCTACCGCCTCCGTGCTTCACAGTAGACGCTGTACACTCCGGAAGCTGACGTTTTCCGGGTAATCACCAAACCCAGACACGTGATCGGAATAATGTAAAGCTGGATTTGTTGTTTCATAACACCTGCCGCCATTGCTCCAATGTCAAATTTGTGAGTTGTTGACACCATCGTAGCCGCTTGACTTTATTGGTCTGTGTGATGAGAGGTTTATTGGCGGTTTCACGGCCATGGTACCCGAGTGCACGGGCCTCTGTTCGAAGTGTCTTGGTGAAGACCATAACATTTGTGGGCATCTGGTACTCGTGTGCTACGGCATGCATTGGTTGGGACCTGGTTTTCTGGATCTCCATCTGCAGTACCCTCCGATCCCTGGATTGCAGTTTCGTGGATCTTCCAGGGTGAGGTGAATTCCTGCAATGTCCCGACTTCTTCCGTTTTTTGATGACAAAGGCCACAGTTGATTTAGCGATCTGTCTGACATCAGAAATGATTCTTATGCTGATACTCCAATTTTTCAGCAGTTGCTACCCTCTGCAGGAATTAATAGTAAACTATAAAGCCCTTTACAAACTCGTAGAGCTCTTTCCTCCTAGCCATTTATCAGCGATGGATCTGAGCGAACCGCCATTGTCGTTTTTTACGCTTTACAACCGTAGGTTGAAGAAGCGTATTTCCTCCAGCTTTGTCTGTCCGTCTGTCTGCACGATAACTCATGTAAAAATGGTTCGATTTCGAAGAAATTTTAGTATGTGGTCGGGGACCACCTGGAGACGAACCCTACTGAAAATGGGCGAAATGGGGTCAAAGGTCAGGACATAGGATCAGAATCCATTCCATCGCCCTTATGCGTTAAAACTTACATAAAAATGCTTTGATTGAGACAAAGCTTTATCATGTTGTTCCGGAAGTATACTTTACCGGTTCTGTTGAATATCATCGAAATGGGGTTAAAGGTCAGATCATATCATAGGAGCGAGATTTATTCTACAGCCATTATCCTCATAACTTGAGTAATAACTTGAGTAATGATTTCTGGTATGTTGGAAAACGTATCATAATCAATGCTTGCATGATTTTACTAACTTAATTGTCATACCTTATCCTCCACGTGCCTGCTCTGAGAGCACACGATTGCGCCTGCGTAGGAGTGTCCAATCACTTTTGTTCACATAGTGTAGATAATCTCTACCAACACCTAAACTCTCCTTTGCCCACAGAAGGGTAAGCTGATGACTTCAGCCTTCTACGCGAACGAACTGGCTCTGTAGAGATTAATAGTAAACTGTTAGGGTTTATTTTGTTGTTAAAGCATTGCACTGCAATCTAACCTAAGGGGACCCTTACCGGGAACCGCCGGTTAGATATTTTTCAGCTGTTGCTACCATCTAGGGACCACCACCGAAGACTACCGGCCCAACCCCGTCAGAGTGACATGCTAGGGTGTGGATTGGGAGCCAAATAGGAGATGGCTGAGAGATTTGCTGTCTCACGAACAAAATTTATTTTCTTTGGACCGGAACGGTACTTTACTATTTCAGTAAAATACAGGGAAAAGATCCTTTTAAACAAGAAAAATTTACGTTCGTTTATCTTAGACAGAATTTTAAGCAGAGGTGAATACGTTTTGCTGATGTGTAATGTGAAGGAAAATATTGTTAGTAAGGTAGACACAAAATATTCTTAGGTGGTTTAGCAATGTTGAAAGAACTAATGATGAGATGCGCACTTAGAAAATTTATTCAGCCCTAGTGGAAGGAAAAAGGAAAACCAAGAATAACATGAGAGGACCAGATTCAGGATTATCTGCACGAGAAAAAGATAATGCGCATGAAGTACAAAAGGTCTTGTGTGAGACGTGTGAGGATCTCAGGGAAGCTAGATGTCTTTCTGTGACGGGTGACGGATGTTGGTGAAGCTCCTAAAACAAACGCGAGAAAAATGCGGAAATCATAGAAAGAAAAAAATGCTAAACAACCAAAGAACATACCGTAAATTTGTGTCCAAACTTTTCACTGGTGACATCCAGAGTATGTAGTGTGGGTTGGGTTACGGCCACTCGTGTTTCCCGTTTTTGTTTGTTTTTGTTTTTTCTATCTTTCTTTTTTTTTTTTTTTCTTCCTTTCTTTTTTTTTCTTTTTTTTTTTTTTCCTTTTTCTGTTTTTTTTTGTCTTTTTATTTTGTTTTGTGCGCATGCACAGCCCACAGAATTCGCAGAGTTTTGTCACCACAACAAGAAGTACTAAGTGTCATATACGAGGTGTGATCAGAGTGTCCCAACTGGTTGCATTAGTTAGGAATCGCGCGACACAGCAGGAAGTAGTTTGGCACACGTTGACATTGGAACCTACTACGCATGTGCGGTAAGTCACGTCTCCCTTGCTCGTCCGGTTTTTTTTTTTTTTTTTTTTTTTTACAGTAGCGCTTTGCTCTTGCGTGTGTGAAGCTATTTATCGCATCTTTTCATGTCAGAAAAATTGATCAACGAATTTGTATTAAATTTTGTCAAAAAGTGGGCGAAACTTGCAAAGACGTACGCTTAAAGTTACAGAAAGTAATTGGGAAGGATTGTATGAGTCGTGCACAAGTTTATCAGTGGTATAAACGTTTTAAATATGGCCGTGAACATGTTGAGAATGATGAACGTCCTGCGAGGCCGGCAACCAGGAAAAGTGAAAACGATGTCGAACTTTTGCGCACAGCTGTGCGGGAAAATCGAGGAATCACTATTGGTAAGTAATTGAAGACATCAAAATTAGTTTCGGTTCAGTTCAGTCGACTCTTACGGATGGTTTAGGTATGAGACGCGTCTCAGCCAAATGTGTGCCCCAAATTGCTTTCAGCTAAGCAAGCATAAACTATATCTCAGCTACTAGTGACCTATTTGAGTTCGTCGAAAACAACGAAAACTTTAAAAAACTATCATAAACTTGTGATGAATCGTGGGTTTATGGGTATGATCCCAAAACTAGGGCCCAGTCTTCACAGTGGATACCCCAAACTTTTTCCAGACCCAAAAAAGCGCAACAGAGCCGCAGCAATGTCAAGTGATGCTGACAGTTTTTAGCACGTTTTTTGTAAAAAAGGATCCCGCTTATGTTATCGGTTTGTCCGTTCGTCCGTCTCTATACACCATATCTCTGCAACTATTAGTCCGATTTTAAAAATTCTTTTTGCATTGTGAAGCTTGAAATATGCGAATGATGATCCTTTATTTCGTTTTTTTTTTTTTTTTACGATGTACAATTTCGCCGCTAGAGGGCGTAAAAGTAGATGATGTCGAATTCAAAATGCATTTTATTCCACATTTTTGCTTCTAAAAATCCGATTGGAAAATTATTTTACCTTTCGATTTCTTTTATGTAGGAGAATATTTTAGGTATAGTTACTTTTTTAAAGTTTCGCATAGATTTTCCGCTAGGGGGCATAAAAGTAAATTACGTTTTCCCCGATATCTCTTTTTCTAAAACTCTGATCTGATTGTTTTTTTCTTCAGCGGATACAGCTCCTTATGCGAAGCCACCAGGGGGCGTAAATCACAATTTCTGCTTCTGTTGTATTTGCAGTAAAATCTGAGCTTCTAAAGTCTCGATTGAAAAAAAAATCGTTTGTGGAATGATACTACTCACGTCGATAAACCTTTTAGATATATTTTCTTCTTAAAATAATGCATCGTTCTACGCCAGGGGGAGTAGATGTATATCTTGTTTTTGTCAATATCTCTACTTCTAGGAGTCGGATTTGAAAAGTTCCTTCTTTGTTGGATAGCGTTTCCGATATGAAATGCTTTTCATATCGGAAACACTATCAAAATTTTATAATTCAAAATTTTCAAGTAAATCATAGACTTTCCGCTAGGGGGCGCAAAGGTAAATTGCGTTTTCTGCGTTATTTCTGTTTCTAAAACTCCTATTTGAAAAATTCTTGCTGTATCGCATACAGTTCCTGATGGAAAATGATTTTCATGTCATCATCATCATCATTGTCAACCATTATCAATCCACTGCTGGACGAAGGTCTCCCCAAGTTTCCTCCACAACGGTCTGTCTTGTGCCAGTCTCCTCCATGTCACTCCCGCATATTTACGAATTTCATCCACCCATCTCCCATGTGGTCTTTTTCTGGGTCTTTTCCTGTCCCTTGGAATCCAATCTAAAATTTCGGCTGTCCATCTATGGTCTGTCCTTCTGGCAGTATGTCCAGCCCATTGCCATTTCAGGGATTTAACTCTGATCATGATGTCTTCCACTCTCGTCATTTTTCGGATCCACGAGTTCCTCTTCTTATCTCTCCTGGTTATACCAAGCATGCACCTCTCCATGCTTTTTTGAGTTGTCTGCAGCTTTTGTATGTCTCTTTTAGTTAAGGTCCACGTCTCTGCACCATACGTAAGCACTGGAAGGATGCATTGATCAAACACTTTTCTTTTAAGACATAATGGCATATTGCTCTTGAAAATTATGCTGTTTCTTCCAAAAGCTCTCCAGGCAAGTTTTGTACGCCGATTAATTTCTTTATCAATGTAATTTCTAATATTTGCTAAAGAATGGTTTCGCCACCAGGGTGCATAAATGTTAATTTCTGCTTCTGATGTATTTGCAGCAAAATCTGAGCTCCTGAAAACTCGACAAATTATTTTTTTCTTGGACCGGTACTGCTCACGTCGAAAAACCTTTCGAGAATACTTTCTTCCTAAAATAATGCATGGTTTTCCCGCTAGGGGCGTAGATGCATATCTTATATTTGTCCATATCTCTGCTTCGAAGAGTCCGATTTGAAAAATTATTTCTTTGTTGGAGAGAGTTTCTGCTGCGAAATGTTTCTGGTATAAATTCAAGTTTTTCTTAGCAGGTCTGCAACCAGAGTGCGTAAGCTCACGATTCCGTTTACAGCAATACTTGCGGGAATAAAACCCGGATTGAAAAACTTTTGTCTTCCGTCAGATCAGATACCATCGTTTTCCATACCGGTTCCATTGACTTTGAATAGCTTTGATAAATTTTATTTGCGTCAGAACGGATTCAAAAGACGTGTTCATTACAACCAAAAATTCGGCGTCATCTTTCTTGCTTCTTTTTTTCAATCATGAGCGAATTGTGCATCCTGAATACGGTCCAACAGGTCAAACAATCTACAAAAGAATACTACTGTCCAGTTTTGCGGCGTTTGAAGGACGCATTGCATGAGAGGGGCGAGTAGCAACTTCGTCATGACAACGCACCTTCCCATGATCACAACTTGTGCACCAGTTCCTTGCTAAGCGCCGCATTGCACAGGGCCGACAGCCACCCTATTTCCCAGATCTCGCTCCCTGCGACATTTTCTCTTCCCAAAAATCAGATACCACTTCGAAGGAAAAGGGTTTCAAGATATTGAGAAGATACAACAGAATGCGATGAAGTAACTGTTCACTATTTTAGAAGATGACTTATTTTTAATAAATCGAATCTAGATACTTTTTGGTCCTACTATGGGTTTTTTGGCGTAATATAAGCGATTAAAAGATGTCTTCATCTAATAGCACTAAACACATTACACAGCGTCTACGCTTAGATTAATATTATCTTCGTGCTAGTGGAGAGATTAACGGATAGCCATATAAAGCAGAGGTATAGAAACCTCTTAAGTCTCTACTATTGATACACATCTCTTTGTAAATATTCCTGCCTCGATCCCGCAGAGCTTTTTCGCACCAAAATCATGCATCAATTTCGCTTCGCCAATTATTTGTTTGCTGCCTTGATAAAATGTTCAGCAGCGTAATATGAGTAAATATGAATTTTCTAATCTTCTCGTCACGAGAAACCACATCACATAGACATTTTCATGAATCGATGCACATGCAGCTTTATTCTTACGTAACATTATCAATGGAATAAGAGCTCTAGAGTTGCTCCTTTATTATTTGAATAAAAGGGCATGCGCATAAATCAACGAACGAACATTTCAATAAATGTTGCCTGACGGAGATTAAATTAGACGTGTGGAACTGATTTATTTCTTACACTAAACGCTCCTCTTGTAACCCGAGCAACTTCCAGAAAAGACAGAGAACGGCAGCGTCTCTTCGCCTGAAGTAGATAAATGGAGTTGTTTGAAGTTTAAATTGTTCCGTTTCCTTTAGCAATTCATGGGTGATTTCCTGTTGCCATCGGTGTAAAAGAAATTCGTTAAAATACGTGTTGACTTCAAGAGTGTGAAGACTCTGTTTTAAACCAGATACGCTTTAAACCCTTTTTTCAATCAAATTTTTTCCCCGTCTTGTCGTTTCTATCATAGTAGCAAGCTCACGGTGAAATTAAAACTTAAACGTAAACAAATATCAATCGTAGGAAGAAAAGAAGCGTGATTGATGGCCTTCAAAATGCAATACTTTATGCTCAAAATGCTAGACACATTTTATAAGCTACGACATTCATCTGATCTTACTCATATTGTTTGTTGTTGTTGTTGGGCAATCCCTACGTTTACCACTCGGTCGAGAGATTTGAAATTTTCCGAGAAATACGTCTTATTTTATGATTTCCTCTTCACGAAATAACTTGATTTTCACGTTTCAGGTTGTCGACTGATCTGATTTAGCTTTAACTAATTAACCATTGGAGCAACAATTGAATATTCTTGTAGAATCTGACGCCAATGATATATCAAATACACCAGAGTTCTGGACCCCCCCCCCCAAATGGACAACAGTTTTGGTCATGTTTCTTGACACTGCTGTGTCTTTGCATTCCATAGTACATTGTTAAATTCTAAAATTCGAAGAGCACCGGTGAAAACAGATCGTAGTTCACAACTTTTTTAATGCGTTTAAACGATTAGATCAGCAGTTCACCGAATCTGTTTTAATATGTTGTACTTGGGTTTTACGTTTTATATAAGCTCAGGGGTGAATTGGCGGTCGCAAAAAGGCACGGGAAAATTTTTGCAAATGGGCCCGTTCAGTTGTAGTTCTGCGGTACTATTGTATCACAATTGAAAATCACTTTTTTCATTTAAGAAACGAAACAAAAAGTACAGTTGCTCTAGAAACAGTGGCAAGTATAGCACTAGGGGGGTAAAAAAGTACACCCGTTCATTCTTAAATTGAAGTGAGTTTTGCAGAAAAATTTAAATCGGTCCATACCAAGATTTTACTGCAGAAAAATTGTACTGCAATTTTTCTGTTGTGGACAATCACAGTTAGTAATTTCAGGATATTTAAATATCGTGGCAAACTCACTTAGTCGACGTGGAAAAAGCGAATAATCTGGTTTAAATCACTAGTTTAGTTAGGCATGTATGTAATTGCGCTGCAGAAGCTTCTTCTTTTGGACCCCCTCCCCCTAATATTTATATTTGTTTAAATTTTTCTCTTAAAAACGCTGAAGTAAGAACATTGAAAAAATGTTTAAACAAAATTGCTTATACAGCCTTTTCATGTTTGATAGATGGTAAAATAATATTGATTTTCATATCTTTGAGCTTCCAGTTTTTAAATTTTCAACAAAGTGGGCTGAAATTTCAGCAAATATTTGCGAGAGAGAGAACTGCTACTACCAAAAGTATGTTGCAGTTGTACCAGAAAATCCTTTCGCATAAGACATGATTTTTAAATTTAAATAAATGGAAAAAAATACAGAACTTTTACACTGTAAAATTTTCTATTTCTACTGCAAGTTTTGTAATTTTTCCATTGTGGACAATCACAGTAAGAAATTTCAAGATTTTTAAATATCGTGGCGAACAGATTCTTCATTTAGTGATCATATATTCCTATGTGTTTCAATTACAAAACGTGATTTTACGCTGCGGTTATGTATTGTAAAGACACCTTACTAAATGACGTAGACAAAACATTTTGCAACTTCATATTGAAATGATATCTCCGTAAATGCCTTCATCTGCAGAGTTTGTCAGTTATCACAAGGAGCGTAGGCTGCGTAGGTAGAACATTTTGGAGGAAAGGGATCGTATATGAACACCCCGCAAATAATCATACAGTTATTTTAAAATACGTTCTTGATATTATTAGCTTTGACTCTGAATTCTATGTTGTCATATAGTGGATAGTACATCCCTTTATGACCATTATCTAGCATTGTTCTTCAACTTGATCAAACATGGGTGAGTATTTTTACTACTTTAACTAAAGTAGTGAAAAATATTTAGCCCTGTTCAGCCCCCACCCCAATGCTGTGAGCATACAGTACATTTGAATCACATTCACTGTAAAAAAAGGTAGATTTTGCTTTATGTGCTTTAACTAGAGAAGGTAGAACGAAAATGGAAATAGAGCAGAAAATCCATTAAGATACATCCCGAGACAGAAAAAAATAATGCACGAATATACACTAAAATCTCTATGAACAATTTGTAATTTTCCCAATGCTATACTTTTTTAACTTAATTGATTTTTTGGTGTTTGCCAACATTCACTGAAATATTATTCGACCGAGTATTTTATATTTCACTTTCCTACATGAATTTCTGTTTTAGATATAAAGATAAAATATTCATAGAGTGGAAAAATTCTAAGAAAGAAGAAATAAACTGTGGCATCTCACTCGCCTGTCTGATCTTTTTAGTGCCACCTTTTACAGTTTAAAGAAAAGTTCTTTAAGCAACAAAGCGCCGTTCATTGATAACACTGTCACAATCTATGTTATGTGGTACACTTTTCAACAACCATCAGGAGTAATACTTCTAGATGAGCGTCCGTCGATGTACTCCTTTAAGGTGTTTTTACAAATTTCAGAGTGGAAAATTATCTTTCGCAGGCAACTTGAGTTATTGGCAACGTTAGAAGGTATTTATACGCAGTTTTTAAGGCACTGTAAGCTGCGCTGAACAAATTGTACTTCACCAGAACATGGTAGCAGCAAATACAACAGTTTTTACATGTTTTGAATGGCGTTACCTTTTGTTGACTTTCTCCAAATCCATCCTGTTCCAGTATTTCATGTTGGATAAACATTTGTTGTTCTTCAATCAATTTTTGAAGATACTCACAATTTGTAGCAAAGTGCACCAGCTCATTTTGAAGAGTTTCTTTTGTTGTCTGGCTATTGTGCTTTAAAAGTCTTTCGCTCAAATTTTAAAAGGCATCTTAGGGAATTCCCTTTTAACTACATCAAAATTTATCGGCGAAAGAAGTGAAAGATCCGTATACAATTCCCCGTTTTTCACGAAGCGCGCTCTCATACCTTCCACAACGATATTCAATTCAAGATTTTATTGTGTTCATCGAAAGTATATTTTTTTATAGCATCTGAGTTAGTGATATCATCGCCCTTCTCATGCATTTCTTTGGAAACTGTTCTTGTATTGTGGTATCGGAATCTGAACATCTTTCTTGAATATCATTTGCCACCCATTCGACAAAATCTGGTGCCGCATTAACAACTGAATTCATGTCTCTTTGAATTGCTTCCAGCTGCTTTTGCGCTGACATTACCAGTTGATGACATTTCAAGAGATCTACCCACTAGACTGTAAATATTTTGACAAAGGGCTAGTACTATGGAAAATTCATAGATATACAGTATATGACGTCAAAATTGTGTTATATTTTAATAGCCCATCTATAAGACTTGTAACGTACCAGGAGATGTGACGTACCTGCCCGAAGGACGCACACGACATAAAGGCAGATAGGAATCAGAATAAAACGTCCGCGTAGCTCAATTGGTAGAGCAACTTATTCCGGAATGAGGGGACCCGGGTTCGAATCCTGGCGCGGATAGAAATGACGGAGAAATTTACTTCGTTATAATGGCGCCCGAACTATCCGGATGACCCGACCGTTCAAAATCTCGCATTGGTGTGATGTTATTTCCACACCGCGAGATAGGAAAAATAAGAGAATCCCTTTCTCCAGCACTTCGAAAAAAAAATAATAATAAGGGGCAGATGATGTAACGTATCAGGAGATGTGACGTACCTGCCCGAAGGACGCACACGACATAAAGGCAGATAGGAATCAGAATAAAACGTCCGCGTAGCTCAATTGGTAGAGCAACTTATTCCGGAATGAGGGGACCCGGGTTCGAATCCTGGCGCGGATAGAAATGACGGAGAAATTTACTTCGTTATGGACTATGTGCCTTAACTCGAATTCCCGGATCAGTTTTATCACATTTCACAACTTTATGAAGAGCTAGGATTACATCAACATAAAAGATGTTTTTGGAACATGAAATGAACCAAAAATTTTGCTTAGCGCAACTTCTTTAGCCCACCAGCGAGTTTCTGCAATAGTTTGCAATTTTCCGATTTTGTTAGTAGTGGTTTCAGCCCAAATGTTCATATTTTGGTAAGATTCTTTGAAAAGAAACAGCAACTGAATTCAGCAAATCAAAAAGTGATGCTTCTGATATTGAAGACTTGGTAGCATCAGACAAAACTGGGTTTAAAATATGACTGTAACACCATACATGTGTGTGATTCGGTGAAGCTTTGGCTAACATGCCGAGAACCCATTATAAGTAGTGCAATCAAAAAGTTCCGAGACTAGGTAGATAGCACGCCAATATATGGTAGTATGAGGATGTGCGAGCAGCGGTCGAAGGCAGTGACCTTCATGAATCATTGTGCAGAGTGGCGTCGTTCTGTGAACATTGGGAGCTGTGCTACACGATATTTGGTGACCACGTGCAGAACACAGCTGGGATTTCATTATGAACTGCGAACTAGAGCTGCGAGCGAACATTAAATTTCGCGTGTAACTCGGCAAATCGGGGACGGAGACGCATGAAATGTTCCTCTCACGGCTCATCACTGGGGACGAGACTTGGGTTTACGGTTACGTCCCGGAGACCAAACAACAGTCGCCACAGTGGAAGAGCCCGGCATCTCCACGACCGAAGAAGGTCCGGTGCGCAACCAAAAGCATGTTCATTGTGTTCTTCGACATTCGCAGGGTTGTGCATCGTGAATTCGTCCCCCAGGGTAAAACCGTCAGTGCCCTTTTTTACTGCGATGTTCTGCGGCATCTTAGGGAGGACGTTCGCCGTAAACGACCTTAAATGTTTCGCAGGAGCGATTTCTTGCTCCATCACGACAATGCAGCAGCTCACAGAGTGTTAGTAACACGCCAGTTTTGCAGCCGCAACAGCATGACTACCCTTCCTCACTCGTATTACTCGCCGGATTTGGCCCCCTGCGACTTCTTTCTATCCCCGAAGATGTAGCTGAAGCTCAAGGTTTGCCGTTTTGAAACCGTGGACGAGATCCAGTGCAAATCGCAGACGGTGCTTGACACGATTCGCGAACAGAACTTCCAGAGAGCGTTCCAACAGTGGCGAAAACGCTGGCAGCAGTGTATCGCTGCCCAAGGAGAGAATTTTGAAGAAGATCATAGCCAGACTTAATTAACGTAAATACTTTGTTGTATATCGGCCTAGTCTCGGAACTTTTTGATCGGACCTCGTATTGGCCCTGCATATTAGGCGCCCCATCTGTAGCATTTGCTACGCAGTCTTCTAGTTTTAAATTATTGGAGAGCGAAACTCCTTTCAAAATATCAAACAGTCCTTCATCTGTACAGTCAGTTGCTTTTACCAGGCCTTTGGCAAATGCGTTCATTTTTCACATATCTGACAATTATGGAGCACTGGTCTCTAACCGATATGTCTTGAGTTGTATCTATTTGTATAGAATACATTCTCGCTTCCACAATTTCATCGCGTATCGAGTTTTTAATCAGTGAAGATGTGGTTTGTACTATCAAATCAACAGTAGTTTTCGACAGGAAAAGAGACCTTGCTTTTTCTTATGCCGTTATCTAAATGTTCTTTCAGTATAACGTCATACTTGCTGAGCAATAATATTAACTCCAAAAAATTACCATGATCTAGCATTCGATCCTCTAATGTATATGCAGCTTCAAATGTTTTGCCTCTAAAACTCATTCCGCGCTTTCCTAAAACCTTCGCAACTTCGATTTCCCTTTCAAGGTTCTTTCTTACTTGTTCTTTTTTTAAATGTGCGTATTTTGAGACAAGCAAGCATTCAATATCCCCTTGCTTTTTTGCCATGAAAAAATTCTCTGTGCTTGTATTGTGCATTTTGCTATTTTCATGCTTAGAAATTCTTTGGTGAACATGTTTCCAGCCATTCATGTTTTCTGTAAAAGCATTCTTTTTTCCGAATTTTTCACAAATGCAAGACTCACAGTGCAATAGAAGGAACTCGAAATTTCATCATAGCTCAGCCAACTGCGGTTTGAACCATTTTCACGATAAAACATTTTTTTTTAAATGAATGGAAATTTTGCGTCATTTGTAGGTTATATCGGGTGACTTCGAAAAAAGAATTCTATGTCCTCCTTTTTGGGTTGTTTGAATATTTCAGGTTTTGAAACAACACTGTTTTCCCCAACACTTGCGTAAGATGTTTTAGCAGAAGTTGACATATCAATGGATGATTCCTTATTATCCATTGAAACATTTTGAACACATTATCACTGTATTAATAAACTACCATCCCTCATTTTATTCGAAAATGTAGAATTATTATTCATGAAAAAGTCCTTTAGTTTTACACATAATTCATCAGCCCTAGGCCTTGGCCTCTTTAATACTTTTTATTCTACCGATGTCATATTCATAAAGTTTATGTACCAAGTCAGGTTAATAACATTCGCTTTTACTTAGGCATTCAATATTAATTACTAGGCATAGGGCCAATAAATTATTAACTAGTGCCTAAGTAAAAGTGCAATATGGTTAACTTCAGTTCATATATAAACGTTATGAATATGACATCGTTAGAATAAAAATTGTTAAAAAAGACCTAAGCCAAGGGCCAATGAAACAATATTTAGTGCTTAAGTAAAAGCGGAATATTATTAACTTGAGTTGATATGTAAACGTTATGAATATGTCATCCGTAGAATAAAAATCACTAAAAAGGCCTAGGCCTAGGGCCTATAAATTTATATTTTGTGCCTAGGTAAACGCCCAATATTATGAACTTGATTTGCTGTGTAAACGTTGTGAATATGGCATTGGTTAAATAAAAAACTAGTAAAAGGGCCTAGGCTGCCTAAGTAAAGGCGCATTATTATTAACTTGATTTGACATGTAAATGCTGTCAATATTACATTCATAGAATAAAAACTGATAAAAAGGCCTGGGCCTAAGGCCTATAAATTAATATTTAGTGCCTAAGCAAAAGCGCAATGCTATTGATTTTATTTGATATACGTAAACGTTATGAATATGAAGTCGGCGGATTAAAAGCTGTTAAAAAGGCCAAGGTATGGGCCCTATGAATTAATTAAGTAAAAGAAAAGTATTAGAAACTTGACATGTTATGTAAATATTTAGTGCCTAAGCACCATGTGCAGCGTTATTAAAAATCCCACCTTATCGTCCTTTTCTGAACATAGAATGAGTCATGTGTAATTGTGTTGTTTCGTCGAACACTGTAGTTTTAAGATATGTACGGCGATCTTTATACCCCCCTCCCTCCTGTTGAACTCTTGTGGCCAGTCACCCTAAACTGGCATGAACCGGCATGAAAATTCAGACAAACAAAGGAGCTCCTTCTCGTCGTTAGGCGCCTTGGAAAACTAAAACAAATTAGGAAACTTGGAAAACTGCCACACATGCAAAGTGTTCCTCGGGGGAAGAGCACTTTGTGCCCGGCCCCTTAATGAAAAACGTGTGGCAGTTTTACTGTGTGGCGGTTTTCCGACAACCCCACCACACTAGGTAAATAATGAAAGTATGTCCCCCCACCCCCACCCCCAACATTCAAACAGTATGTCAAATTGACTTATTAGTATGCCCATGATGACAATCAAAACGCCCATCTCTGACTTTTTTTTCCTGGGCTTTTTTTTCCTTGGACTTTATTTCCTCGGACTTTTTTTCCGCGTTTATCAACATGTCTCGGACTTTTTTTCCTCGGACTTTTTTACCGATTACCCAAACACCCATGGTCCATCTAATTATAGTTGGGATTCTAGCAATTGCTCAGTGTGGGGATTTTTTTCCCTAATTTAAAATAAAAGTTTTTTTCCCCGCTTGTTATAATTACATTATGTGTATTTCATTTTAAAAAAAGTGTTGTGATTCAGTTATGTGTTTAAAACAACTGAACTGAAAACATTTATAGGAAAGTAAGAAGAAAGAGACAAAATATACAGAAGGGCGTGGGATAATCTTCCCCTGTATAAGCTGCATCTTTATAGTAAAAATTTGTAAATATTTTCATTATTTCCTCTCTGATTTTTATCAAAGTTCTTTTCCTCCGACGTTTCCCTTGTGTTACGCAAACAGAAAACTCTCCGGTACCTTGAGTACTCATACGAAAATAAATACAGTTGTGTTTATCTTTTTTGGTTTTTTTTTTGTTTTTTGTTTCGGGGTTTAATCACTATCATGATCAATTCTAAGTGCTGTAAGCAGTCGCCTACCCCAAATTTGGGGTTACTGACTCAAGGAGAAATAGGAAAAAAAAACGTTGTAAGAAAGCACATTACAGCTGCCTGCCTCATCAGGAACTCGAACTCAGACCCAACTCGGACGACTACGTAGAAGCCTCCGCCTGTAACCACTCATTCACCAGGGCGGGAAGTTATGTTATTACATTTTCGTGTTTGATATATATACAAACTAGATAAAGCTGCCCCATTTCATATGCGTTTCGAACTTGTTTTCGTGAACAAATATAATGTACTAGAATTATGTGCCTCGGACATCAGTCGTCCTTAGCAAGGAAATATCTAACACAGATGTAAATAGCATAAAATATTACATTTTATTGAACTCCATTTTGTATCATTGTCCAAGTTTCTGTAACATTTAAAAGAAATAATTTTACGGAACATGTAAAAGAAATAATCTTACGGAATATGTAAAAGTAATAATCTTATGGAACGTGTCCATGCATTCAATTAGGATAAGTTATTTTTTTATATCATACTCCTTTTTCAGTGTTTATGAAAACCTATTATTTTATCTATTTTTAAGAAAAACTTTCAATCCACACTTTATTTTACTGTGTGTCTCTGGTAAAATAAAAACTCAAAACTCACATGAGATTCATTTTAATTTAGTGTCAGAGTATCTACATTAATAAAACGGTGTGTGTGGGGGGGGGGGGTGACATTTGCGATACAAAAAAAAAAAATACTGAACCTAGAAACCTGAAATTTTTCACGAAGGTAGCTTACATGCCAAGGATGTGCACCTCGGGCTTTGATTTTCGAATTTTTGAGTTTTTTTTTGAATTTTGGAGAAAAACGTGGTTCTCGATTTCCTGTGTATCGTTCCGCTTTGTTTACAAACAACTTGATCAAACCCAACGTGAAGGAAAGTAGTTCACGATAAATTTTAAGCATTTCTTTTTTAAAATTTCGTTATAATAGACGCCTTAATGCTTATTTTTATTGCTAAATACAGTTTATGAAGGAAATATATCGAATAACAGTACTACCGGGTTTTCTTTAGTTTTTATCCGGAGCTAGCGTATTCTTTAAGCGAAGAAACTATTTCGAACTTTTGCTGGCACGAGATGGAATTATGACGCATAAATTTGTGATATGAAAGTAAATGCATTATTTTCCATAATAAAGTAAATGCCTATGATTATTTCCATTACAATAAGATTTATTTGAATGATAATAATACAAAAAAAATCGTATATTATCGTGAACTACTTTCTTCCACGTTGGGTGTTATCAGGTTGTATGTAAACAAAGCGGAACGATACACGGGAAATCGGGAACTACTTGAAAGCATTCGGATTTGGTAGTACAGCCGTATTTTTATAATTAAATTAGCACTTTCGTCAAGGAAAGTGAGCTACAAATAGCGTTAATTCATTCACTTCTGACGTTACAGTTTTGAATTACATTGATACTAACGTCTAGGTATGGTGTTGAAATGCTTAAAAAAATGACGTTCAAAATGTTCTCACAAGATGGCTTGGACAAACTGTTTTCACTACATTTCATCAAATTACAGTACACGTATAATTATTCATTTCAAATAATACAAAATAAAATTTCTTTGTTTAATTAATTAACGTTTGCGTTAAGTTTCAACGTACATATACATGCTTGAAAACATTGATTTTTCTAAAGTTATTTTTCAGAAGTTTCATGCCACACGACATTGAAGCTACGATTATGACTGGTCAGGCAGCGGGCAAGATGTGTTCATTCCCCGAATACCCATCATTCCGAATGATGTGCTCTTCAAATTTAAACAAATTCTGCTTCTAGTGCGCTTGTGCCTCCCTATGAGCGTCAACAAGGCTCAAAGATAGTCTCTCAAAGTTGGATTAAATTTGCAAAGCTCTTGCTTTTCCCATGGACAATTTTACGTTGGATGTTCCAGAGTTGGCAGCAAGCAAAATGTCGACATTTTAGCACCACATGGGAGAACTCACAATATCGTTTACCAAAAAGCATTGGTTAAATATCCATTTTTTTCTCTACTAATTTTTCTAAAATTAAAGAAAACAAACAGTTAGGCCTCTTTAACTTCAAGCTTATTAACGATAACTGACTGTACTTTTGCAATGAAATGGTTACCGAGTGTTGCTATTGGTTGACCCCAAACCTGCTCGGCGAGTTCGTGCCTCGTCTTTCTCAAGGGAACGGGAGTGATGAGTCGTATGAGTCAAATAGACAATGAAGCAGCGAAAAACCTGACATCGTAGTTTAATTGGGAGAACAACTTCTGCTGAGTACAAAGATGTGGTTGTGATTCCTACTGTCGGCAAAAGGAAGTTTGCAAACTTCAGGAACTCAAGACCACACGTCGAGTTTGTGAATTCTTTCATTTAAGAATGGATTACTGAGTATGTGTAGTGGCTAATATGTTAGACATAAGTTATAGCATGACGATTTACGATACCGGAAAGTGCGTGATTGGTGGGTCGCGAAACAGCTGACTAATCAACACAAACAATAACGAATGGAAATTTCCACTCAGTTTCTGCAGCGTTATTAAAAAGAGAAACGTTTGCTGGAAAGTATTGTCGCTGAGGATGGAACCTGGGTGCACCATTTTGACTCTGAAAGCAAACGAGACGAAATTTAGAGTTAAGACATACTTCTTTAACCACAGAACACAAGTTCAAAGTGGTCCCCTCCGTCAAAATGAAAAAATATCGCTAATCTTGTTTTGCGATATATATGGGATTATTTTGTAACGTTATTAGGAACTTGGACAACTGAACCTGAAAGCGAGAGACAACGTATGGAGCGGAAACACCCTTCATCCTCAGGAAAAAGCAAGTTCAGAAGAATCATTTGTGTAAAAAATAATAATAATAATAAAAATTCGCTAATCTTATTTCGTGATATGCCTAGAACTATTTTGTAACCCTATTTGGATCATGGATAACTGACCCTGGATGCGAGAGACAACGTACGGAGAGAAAATACCCTTCATCCCCAGAAAAAAAGCAAGTTCAAAAGTATCTCCTGTGTCAAAAAAAAATCGGTAATCTTATTTCGGGTATGCATGGGACTATTTTGTAACCCTATTAGGAACTTGGATAATTAAGCCTGGAAACGAGAGACAATGTACGGAGTAGAAATTCCCTTCATCCCGAGAAAAGAACAAGTTCAAAAATATCTGCTGTGTCAAAAAAATACGTAATACAATAAAAATAAAAAAAAATCGCTAATTTTATTTCTGAATATACCTGTGACTATTTTGTAACCCTATTAGGAACATGGATAACTGACCCTGAAAGCGAGAGATAACGTATGGAGTGGAAAGACCCTTCATTTCCAGAAAAAAAAACAAGTTCAAAAAGGATCTCTTGTGTCAAAAAATAAATAAATAAATAAATAATTCGCTAATCTTATTTAGGAATATGCATAGGACTATTTTATAACGCAATTAGATTAGGAGCATGGGCAACTCACACTGGAAGTCAGAGACAAAGTATGGAGTGGAAACACCCTTCATCCCCAGCAAAAGACAAGCTCAAAAGTTTCTCGTGTGTCAATAAAAAAATAAATAAATAAATAAAAATAAACAATTCTCTAATCTTATTTCGAGGTATGCATAGGAATATTTTGTAACGCTATTAGGAACATGGACAACTGACCCTGAAAGCGAGAGATAAAGAGTGCAGTGGAAACACCCTTTATTTCCAGCAAAAGACAAGTTCAAAAGGAATTTTAAGTCAAAAGATCCTTCGTAAGATTTCATAAAGACGCGCTGGTCTTAATGTTTTGGATCTTCTGAATCGATAGGTAAGTAAAATGCTGAAAACCTTGAGAAAAAGAATAAAATTGTTCGCATTTGACTAAAGCGTGTTCGAAAACTGTTAACTGAAGTGAGATTTCATTGAAATAGTTTTGTAATATCTCTGTCATCCCTCACCTGATGTAAAATCGAAACATAATATAATATTAGTCACGAGAATGATGCATCTATTTATTCTAGCATGTGATATCTTTAAACTCGTGTGTCATAACTGTCAGTGCGGCAAGATTCATCTCGAAATATGATGGATCTTCTCTTGAAGATGCTTCTGAATTTGGCGAAGAAACATTTACCTGTTGTCATCAGGCGAATATATATTCTCGTCTCTTTAACTCATCTTCCCACAAATTCCATCCGTAGCCATCCTTCCTCTTCTGAAGAGCCCTCTGAACTCAAAAATTCAAGAAAAAGAGATTTTCGAGTCACCATGTGCTTCACATTTTTCTAAATACAGGATTTAAGTTTCCACTTGACTGATTCGTGATACATACAACCCGAGGCAAACTGCGGAATACTTTTCACGGAAAAGAAAAGAAAGCATTTTACACTTTACTGTGGAATTTGGGAGCTTAAAAAAGTTTGATCCCCACTTTCAGCACAGAAAGTGTGCGGTATTTGTCGGACATTTGGATCAAAAATACGGTTTCAAAAAGCCGACATACGAACAAGGGGCATTTTTCGCTCGTAAGAACTAATGTAAACAGGAGATATTCGATTTTCAGCGTCGTTGAAATATCTCCTTGCGACACACAGATATTTTATTCCTGTCAAGTATTTTATATCTACATGCTAGAAATAGCTTCACAACACAGACGCTGCAAGTTAATATTTGAAGCGTATTCTTTTTTATTACGTATTCCCTAATTTTACCGTGGCCGAGTTTGACATATCTTCTCCAATCTTACTCTGCCATATTCTTACATGCTTTCCCAATCCTTATTCTAATCTAGTGATAGACCATTCGAGAACGATTCGTTCACAAGGAATAGCTTTTTACTGTGAATGGTACATCTCATCGCTGTGAATGATCATGCAATCCACCATTACTGCGACACACTGAAGTCGAAGCACGTTTAACTTTCTTCCACCCCTACGAGACCGGAAACGAATGACTCTTCAACATGAATGCTGAATGGTTTCCTCTCACCGTTGTGAATGATCTTTCAATCCGCTATTACTGAGGCACACATTGAAGTCGCAGCACGTTTAACTTTCTTCTGCTTCCACGAGTTTTTTTTTTTGTTGTTTTTTTTTTTTTTTTATTGGAGGTTTAACGACCACCGTGAGCAACTCAATGGGCAATAAGCAGTCGCCCGTCCCTATTTTAGGGTCACTGGTTCCAGGGAAGGAAGAGAGCCAGTGCCGTATGACAAACACAACATTCATGCCTCACCGGGATTCGAACCCGGACCCCGTTCGGACGAATGATCAGAGGCCATCGCTTAGACCACGGCGCCACCGGGGCGGCCCCCACGAGTTCGGAAGCGAATGACTCTTCACCAAGAATGGTGAATGGTTCGCTCTCACCGTTGTGAATTATCTTTCAATCCGCTATTACTGAGGCACACATTGAAGTCGCAGCACGTTTAACTTTCTTCTGCTCCCACGAGTTCTGAAACGAATGACTCTTCACCATAAATGAGGAATGGTTCGCTCTCACTGCTGTGAATGATCATTCAATCCGCCATTACTGCGACACACACTGAAGTCACAGCACCTTTAACTTTCTTCCGCCCCTACGAGTTCGGAAACGAATGACTCTTCACCAGGAATGGTGAATAGTTCGCTCTCACTGCTGTGAATGATCATTCAATCCGCCATTACTGCGACACACACTGAAGTCGCAGCACGTTTAACTTTCTTCTGCCCCTACGAGTTTGGAAACGAATGACTTCACCATGAATAGTGAATGGTTTGATCTCACTGCTGTGAATGATCATTCAATCCACCATTACTGCAACACACACTAAAGCGAATGTGTGGATGGATTTTGGAAAATCTATCCTGGCTATGTGAGGCAACTCCATCGCTAGCTGTGCCCTTCCCCCATCATTGGACTGGGCACCCGATATGGCGCGTATGTGGTGAGTACAATAATTGAGGAAATGGCATCTTTGTAGATGAATGATCTGTAATTCCATGAAGAACCTCGTTCAGTTGAATTTCGACATGAGCTTTAGCCTTGTCATATCCTATTCTAACATTTCCCCCTCACCTTATCCCAGGGATGATATGTTAAATGAACAGCAACCGGTTCTCATGTGCCGCAACATGAATAATGGTGATGGAAAATAAATGTAAGCAGCCGACATTTACCAACAGAAGTTAATTGCGATTCCGAATGAATCACATATTTTTCCATAAACTGAATCCTTTTTTACGCTTTACAACCGTAGGTTGAAGAAGCGTATAGGCTCCAGCTTTGTCCGTCTGTTTGTCTGTCTGTCCGCACGATAACTCGCGTATAAATGGTTCGATTTCGATGAAATTTTAGCATATGGTAGGGGACAACTGGGCACGAACCCTATTGAAAATGGGCGAAATGGGGTCAAAGGTCAGGACACAGGAGTGGGATCCATTCCATCGCCCTTATGCTCCATAACTTACGTAAAAATGCTTCGATTGCGACAAAATTTTGTCATGTTGTTCCGAAGGTATACTTCACCGGTTCTGTTGAACATCATTGAAATGGGGTCAAAGGTCAGGGCACAGGAGCGAAATTAATTCCACAGCCATTATCCTCATAACTTGACTAAAAATAGTTCTATTGCGACAAAACTTTAGTATGTTGTTCCGGTGGTATACTGAACCAATTATGTTTAATATCATCTAAATGTGGTTAAAGGTCAGGGCACAGGAGCGAGATTTATTCCACAGCCATTATCCTCATAACTTGAGTAATAACTTGAGTAATGATTTCTGGTATGTTGGAAAGCGTACCATAATCAATGCATAGCATGATTTTACTAACTTGTTTTATGTTTAGTTTCATCTCTGGACCAAGACTGATTTAGGCATAGGTCTACAGGACCCCAAGACCTTGGCCCCCATTTTTAGGGGGCTTCGAATTTTTTTTCAAATTTCATGTTTTCGAAGAAATACACATTTTTTATATAGTCCCGTAAAATGCAGGATCGACAATTTGTAGGTAGATACACGGAATTCTGATGTCGAAATCGGGATCTGGCTCTAGATATTAAAGGCATTTAAATAGTGACCATTTGATATCGCATTAGAGCTTTTTTTTTTTTTTTTGTGAATACTTCGTAAACGGCATTCTGCATTTCAATCTATAAATTCAAATGCATGGGTAATCTCGTAGCGGCAAACAATGGACACACACACACGCGCACTCACACACACACACACCAGTGCTCAGTTCGGGATGAATTTCTAGAGCCCGAGCCCGAAGTATGTCAACCCGAACCCGAAGTATGTCAACCCGAACCCGAATTTTATATTGCAAGATAGTTCCCGGGACCGAACGAGCCCGAAAACTATGACTGACCTGTTTAGTTATTAATTAAAAGAATCATCTCTTCCATACCTTTACTCTGTCCCCCTCCCTGCAATTTACCAGTATCTTTCTTAAGTGGGAAGTGGCGAAAGAACCTCTATCTGTTTCTACAGTAACGTTGTACGATTACATTGGCATTCATTTCTTCTTGAAATGTTTCAGAAAGGCCGGATAGGTCGGGCGCCGCTGCAATCTACTTACTTTCCTCAATAGAATAAGCAGGAATAAGCAATTGAATGACCTGCTACTTGGAGGTGGGGCGAAAAATTTCGTTGGCGTATTATCTTATTATCTAGTATCTATAGTTCTTGAAGCAGCTTTTACTTCTCAGAGAAATCCATTAATACGTGGCCTACAACATTTTCTGTTCAAGCCCGGAATAAATAGCACTCCAGAGTACCCACTCCCAACCCAGACACAGTTCCCTAAAAATTCTCTTTATCAAATAGAAAGGGTAAGAGTAGTCTCGTATGTGCTAAATCGTACAGATTACATTTAAAACAAAGAAGAAAAAATCCTTTCTCTTTCTCTCTCTGAGCCTGAGCCACCCAGATCCCGGTCTAGGCTTCGAGCTTCCGCGCTCGGTCTCACCCGCCTCACCACATACGCAAACACATACCCGCCACGGTGGCGCAGTGGTCTAAGTGATGGCTTGTGATCATTCGTCCGAGGTGGGTCCAGGTTAGAATCCCAGTGAGGCACGGATGTTGTTTTTGTCTTACGGCGCTGGTTCTCTCCCTTCCCTGGAACCAGTGGCCCTAAATTAGGGACGGGCGACAGCTTATAGCCCACTGAGTTGCTCACGGTGGTCGTTAAACCTCCAAACACACAGACACACACACACACACACAATAAACACTCTTCAATCTCTGGAAGAAACAGATTTTTGAGCTATCAGGTTGAACTTGCCTACAAAAGAATTTACCCTCATCGTAAGGCACTGAGTCCCTTACGAATCTCTCAGCTTTGAACGCAGGCGTCACCAGAGATTTCTGTGTTAAAATATATTTGGAGCCCATGATACTTCCCTCAAAAAATTCCAAGCTTCTCCCCCCCCCCTTCTTCTCCCAGCTTTCTGTGGGTTGTTTTGCGTAGATATCGCTGGTTGTGAACTCAGAAGTTGCTCTCTGAGAGTTCCTCCAGGACAGCAGGCAGTAAAAAGGACAGAAAAGCATGAACCAATCTTCCCCCTTTCATGAGGTGTGTGCGTGTTTTTCGTGTAGCGCATACACTAACAACTGATTTGACATGGGGGGAAAACAGAAACAAATGAAAGAAAAATACAAGAAACTTTTAGTAAAAAACTGACAAATATTTGCCTTTATACTAAACATTCAAAACGTTTATTTAGCAAACGGTTCCGGCAACCCGTCCAGATTTTATATAAACTTTTCGTTTGAACCGGCTACGTGTCACCCCTACCTTATACATTCCACTTTTAGTATGTGTTTCTACATTTTATCGCGTATCGTACATGTTAGGTAGAGGAAAGGGAAACCGACGAAAATTGCTGCAACTTTTATGGAGATAGAAGAGACAGTGAGCGAGAACGTGCACTCCACTGACTTGAAATTATCATCAACGTTTTGGCTGAGCAAGAAAGCGTGAACGTGAAACTAGGGCCCCAGCTGCCTGAAAATATAAGTGAATGTCAGTGTAAACACAAGCCACAGCAGTAATTACAGAAACAAAAAATAACCAGTGGCCCTAAGTTAGGGACGGACGACTGCTTATAGCCCATTGTGTTCCTCACGGTGGTCGTTGAACCTGCAATAAAAAAAAACAAGAAAGATGACACCGAATTTTCGGGTGGAATAAGCACGTCTTTTGAATTCGTTCTGACGCAAATTAAATTTATCAAAGCTATTCAAAGGCAATGGAACTGGTATGGAAAACAATAGTATCTGACGGAGGAAAGAAGTTTTTCAATCGGGTCTTTAATCGCTCAGATATTGGTGTAAACGGAATCTTGAGCTTACGAACTCTTAGAAACAGAGTTATCGGCAAAAATAAGATGTGACTTTACGTCCGCTGGTGGGAAAACCATGCATTATTTTAGGAAGAAAGTATTCGCAAAAGGTTTATCCATATGAGCGGTATCGGACCAATAAAAAAAAAAATTAGTCGAGTTTTCAGGAGCCCAGATTTTGCTACAAATACATCAGAAACAGAAATTAACACTTATGACCCCTGTTGGCAGAACCATTCTTTACAAAACATTAGAAATTATGTGAAAAATATTTTCCATCAGGTCTTGTATGCGATACAGGAAGAATTTCTTTCAAATCGGAGTTTTAGGAGCAGAAAACGCAATTTACCTTTATGCGCCCTAGCGGAAAGTCTTAAATGATTTACGTGAAAATTTTGAATTTATAAGAAAAACATTTCGCATCGGAAACACTATCCAACAAAGAAGGAATTTTTCAAATTGGGCTTTTAGAAGTAGAGATATTGACAGAAATAAGATATACATCTTTTTATTTTTTTTTTTTGATTGGAGGTTTAACGACCACCGTGAGCAACTCAATGGGCTATAAGCAGTCGCCCGTCCCTAATTTAGGGTCACTGGTTCCAGGGAAGAGAGAGCCAGTGCCGTAAGACAAACACAACATCCATGCCTGACCGGGATTCGAACCCGGACCCCTTACGGACGAATGATCAGAGGCCAACGCCTTAGACCACTGCGCCACCGGGGTGGCATATACATCTTCGCCCCCTGGCGTAGAAACCATGCGTTATTTCAAAAAGAAAGTGTCCCTAAAAGGTTTGTCGACATGAGTAGCATCGGCCAACAAAAGACTTTTTTTCAATCGAGATTTTAGAAGCTCATATTTTGCTGCAAATACATAGAAGTGAAAATTAAGATTTACGCCACCTGGTGGCCATACCATTTGTTTTACAAAAATTACAAATTATGTGCAAACGATTTCCCATCAGGAGCTGTATGCGGTGCAGAAAGAATTTTTCAAATCGGAGGTTTAGAAGCAGAGATATAGGGAGACACGCAATTTAGCTTTACGCCCCCTAGCGGAAACTCTTATGAATTTCTTGAAAATTTTGAAATTATATGAAGCACATGTCACACTGGAAACACTATCCAACTAAAAAGGAATTTTTCAAATCGAACCCTTAGAAGTAGAGATATTGACAAAAATAAGATATACATCTAAGCCCCTGGCGTAGAAAACATGCACTATTTTAAGAAGAAAATGTTCCTAAAAGGTTTGTCAACATAAGTAGTATCGGTCTACAAACGAAGTTTTTTTTTAATCGAGAATTTGGAAGCTCATATTTTGCTGCAAATACATCAGAAGCGGAAATTAAGATTTACGCCCCCTGGTGGCCAAACCATTTTTTTACAAAAATTAGAAATTATGTGCAAACGATTTCCCATCAGGAGCTATATCCGGTGCTGAAAGAATTTTTCAAATCGGAGATTTACAAGCAGAAATATAGGGAGAAACGCAATTTACCTTTACGCCCCCTAGCGAAAAGTCTATGAATTACTTGAAAATTTTGAAAGTATATGAAAAACATGTCACCCGGAAAACACTATCCAACAAAGAAGGAAGTTTTCAAATCGGGTTCCTAGAAGTGATATTGACAATATTTTTGTCAAAAATAAGATATACATCTACGCCCCTGGCGGAGAAACTGTGGGATATTTTAGGAAGAAAATATTCCGAAATGGTTTATCGATGTGAGTGGCATCAGTCCACGAAAGAACTTTTTCAATCGACATTTTAGAAGCTCAGATTTTATGGCAAATACATCAGAAGCAAAAATTAACACTTACGCCCCCTGGTGGACAAAGTATTCTTTACCACAAATTCGAAATTATATGCAAAAGATTTTCCACCAGGAGATGTATCCGCTGAAAAAAAAAATTTCAAATCGGAGTTTTAATAGAAGAGTTATCGGGAAAAGTGTTAGTTACTTTTACGCCCCCTAGCGGAAAATATATGCGTAATTTGAAAAGGAAACTATGTCTAAAACAGTCTTCGACATAAATGGAATCGAAAGATAAAAGAATTTTTTTCAATCGGATGTTTAGAAATAAATATGTGGATTAAAACGTAATTGTGAATTCGACATGATCTGCATTTACGCCCTCTAGCGGCAAAATTGTACATCGTAAAAAAACCGAAATAAAGGAACATCATTCGCATATTTCAAGCTTCCGAATGCAAAAGGAATTTTTCAAATCGGACTAATAGTTGCAGATATACTGTGGGTACTGACGGACGGGCGGACGGACAAACCGATAACAGAAGCTCGTTCGTTTTTTACAAAAGACGTGCTAAAAAGTGTGAACAAAACTGTGATCTCTTCCGATTTGAAAACAAGGCTGTAATAAGTCCTACGAGGTGTGTAAATGAAGATAGGAATGCGCGGTAAAAATTAACAATAGGTTATATTTTGGAAATATTACTTTACTGGCCTTCAAAATAATTACTCCCGGATACAAAACACTATTCGAGTCGTTCGTATAACTGCTGAAAATTATAGGAAAAGTTTTTTTTATTTTTATCGTCTGCAGCTGGGACGTCTCGTTCGCTTGTATGTCCGAAATGTCCATGAATATCTATGTTGCAGTGCTAATTTCAGCCCGGAAAACAAAAAGTTGTCAGCCGGTGCCAGATAAGATGAATACGATGGATGACCCAAGCGGCAACGGCTCGTTCAGCTAGAAGAATTTAACCTTGGTTCTCTGAACCGTGCACTTACATCAGCTGCGCAATACTCTCTTTGTGTGACATTCTTTCTCACAGCTCTGTAACTGTTACAGGCATGTTACCACGTGAACTTGACTGCGTCCTGCAAGATACCGCACCATTCACTACCTTTCCTTTTACGCATTACGACAGTATTACTGAACTTTAATGACACGTCTTGTGTAAATCAGATATCGTTAATACAGCAGAATCGTGAACGATCACGGACACAGCAAAAAAGAACAACTTATGCAGGAGTTCAATTACTTTCGTTATTTTGTATCTTTTGGGGAAATACAGTAGATTCCGGATAATCGGGACACATCGGGGCTAGAATACTTTGTCCCAAATAAGTGGCTGCTCCAATAATGCGAAGATAAACGGTCTCCCCGATTTATTTATTTTTTTATTAATTTTTTTTTTTTGTATTGGAGGTTTAACGACCACTGTGAGCAGCTCAATGGGCTATATAAGCAGTCGCCCGACCCTAATTTAGAGCCACTGGTTCCAGGGAAGGGAGAGATCCAGTGCCGTAAGACAAACACAACATCAATGCCTCACGGGATTTGAACCTGGACCCCTTCCGGGCGAATGATCGGAAGCCATCGCTTAGACCACTGCGCCACCGGGGCGGCAAGCCTCCCCGATTAACCAATGGCCCAATTAACTGCAATCTACTGTATTCTGCCAGCCGTGTAACGTTTATATCGAATGGAAGCTAGCCAGCGATCAACACCGAATGTATACATATCTCAGGTTGCTAAGAGACGACGTAAGTGCGAACCATATTAATTTGGAAAGCCGGGGTTTTCTTTGAAGTACTACTCATACACTTACATTCCATCTATAGAGGATGTTCACATATTTTTAGAACGTTTTCGATAAGAAATTACAGAAAATAAAAAAAGTTCAAAGAAATGAAACTGGCAACAGCGTGTTAGATGAACACGAAAGAAACATCTGCTGCAGTTAAATATCGTCTGCTAAGAAAATGGCGCACGTTAACAAGCTGTGGATAGAAGGGTATGTTTTTCCTTTTTACGAAGAGAAATATTCGTATTCTGTAATTAAAAAACGCCGTAAAACTCATGGAAGTAGCATTTCTAAATGTAAAATAAGCAGTATTATATAGGGAGAAATCGTCAAGCATTGCTTTTAACTGGAAAAAGAACAAATAATGAATATCTAAAGAAGACACGTACATTGACGACTATTTATAAAGTAAGGTATCTGTACTTAATAGAAAATCCACCAACGCAAGAAGCAATAGCTATAAGTCGTTAAAAATCTCCGTATCAAATTGAAACAATGTAATAAACAAAGTTTTGAACCGGCCAACAGAAGGGCCGGCAGTTCAGGCCAACAGCTGGCCAATAGTTGGCACCCCATCAGTTGCCATATGCTACAACAGGGCCATCAGTTATTCATCACAGGCAGTATGTGCCACAAGTGGCCCTTCAGCGGCCCTGCAAGCACGTGCCAGAAATGATGGCTAGCCTAATGTGGTCCGCTAGTTTGCCGGTAGTGGCAGCCGGCAACCACGTGACGTAACTGATGACTTGATGAATCTTGTCCGCCAATTTCCCAGTAGTAGCATAAAAAAAACAATCAAGGATTACCGCAGTTTCCCAAAGCTTGTCCGAAGCTATCTTTGTTTTAAAGAGGAAAGATATTTTATTTAACTTCTCGTTATTTTTAGAAGCGAATTCCTCCCAGTCTTGTGTATTCAACCCATGGATGAGTACATTATATCCACATAGCGTTGCTTTTTTTTTTTTTCAAATAATTAATAAATTTTGTACGCGTATAATTCTTTTTTTTTCCCAACAAACGTTTTTCTTTTAATGTTTTTCCGGGACTTTTGTTTCAAGCGGTTTCAAATTATTTCTTGTTATTCACCCACTCCATTCCATGAATTGTTATTCATGGGAATGGAGTGGGTGTATTTCATGGCTGTAATCCGGTATTTCATGGCTGAAATCCGGTATTTCATGGCTTAATCTGATATCTTCGTCGACGTGGAATTTCATTAAGAAATTAATTTGCTTCTCTACATATGGCTTTTTTTCTTAACATCCACCAAAATAACACGATGGCGATAGCATCGTCTTCAGCTAACTGGTACCATGAGGGACACAGCAAGTGTTGCTTCTGCGCATGCGCAGTTCTGTTGCTTCCACATGCTGCTGGGGTTGCATCGGTTGCCAGCAACGGGCCACTAGTGACACTTACTTGTTGGAGGCCCACAACTCACGGCGATGTTGCAGGGCCTTCAATGGCTCGCCAACTGATAGCGCTGCCACCAACGAACGGACCGCTATCGGGCCGTAAGCTGCATTTTTCAGCTGGCAGTGACCCATCACTGCCAGCTGGTGGCCAACAGTTTCCCAGCACTTGGGTTTTTGCTGGGCCCAATTATGTGAAGCTTTATCCCAGAGAGATAATTTGGGATGTTTTTCAAGAATTGTCACGAATAAACGGCTTCCCCGATTATACGATGGCCCAATTAACCGGAATCTACGGTGTATAATATTGCTATTAAGAGTTATCTGATGAATTACAATCTGAGAACTGTTTATTGACTAAAATGTATTAGTGACGGAAACTTCGCCTATGCGCTTTGACTTCATGGAAAATAAACCATTAATTAAAGCAGGGTGTGTGTCATTTACTGAAAGAAGAACCATGGCTACGTTCGATTTCTTCTCCTCCAAGGGGTGAAAGCTCTTTCTTCTCGGAGCAAATTAACGTGACACTTCCTGCTGGTCTTCCACCCCGTTTTTCCGGTGGTCTAAGTGCCGGCTTCTGACCATTTTTCCCAGATGGGGTTCGGCTGAGGCAAGGATGGTGTGTAGGTCATGTGGTACTTTCCTAGAACCAGTTGCCCTAAATTAGGGATGGGGGACTGCTTATAGCCCATCGAATTGTTCAAGGCCGTCCTTAAATCCCCAAACACACCCCAGCTCCTGCTCGTCTGCTGACCTCAAGGGGTGGTAGTGTGCGAAGTTATGTTAGCTTGACTTCTACTCTGGAACTATAAGCTCTATGGGGAACTAGATGGAGTTGAGAGCCTTGTAAGAAGTGGTCCACTCCCCTGAGTGAGTGACTTTTACTGTATCACTGTCTGAGATTTTATTTCTCTTTTGCTTCAACAGACAGCTGGACATCCAGTTATGCCTTTGATTTTTCATTTAATTTCACTGTTACCTTTCTTGAACTCTAAAAGAAATGGAGTGGGAGTGAGTTCACCGCGTTCCATGACGTTTTGACCGTATACGTATTAGCCTTTATCCCTCCGGCGAGAAGAGCTGGCTGCTCCAGTCCATAGTTATATATACATTTCAATTTCAATTGCTCTCAAAAGTGTGAACCATTTCTCAGACGAGTATTTCCTCCACGCGTCCGCACGAAACTCAGATTACCTGAGCAGAAATCAAGATGTTTGAATCCCGCCCTCTGCCACGCTTAGGGGTAAAAAAACTAGCGGAAAGTATCGTGTAAATTAACTTAAAGCAAAAAAAAATGCTTTCACGCCTTGGAGCAGAAGAAACCGACCTTACTCATGGTTCTTCTGTCGATGAATACATTATAATAAGTAGTTGATACTTTCTACGCTGGCCATTTATTTCTTGTGTGATATACACCGAAGAGACAAAACACTGTGACCAGCGTGTCTTTATACAAATCGAAGAGCTGTGCTACCCCATATTTGGGGACCACATGCAGAACGCAGCTGCGATTTCGGTATGGACTGCAAACTAGATCACCGAGCGAACATCAAATTCTGCGTCAAACTCGGCAAATCGGGAACGGATACGCATGAAATGTTGCGGAAGGCTTAAGGCAATGAAGCAATGAGTCGTGTGAGGTGATTTGAGCGGAACTCGCACTTCAAGAGCGGCAGAAAGGCAATGGAAGACGACGAGAGGTCAGCGCGACTGTCCACGAGCAAAACCCCCGAAAATGTGGACAAAATTAGGGAACTGGTGCATGAGGATCGTTGCAGAACCATTCAAGACATTGCTACCGTCGTCAATGTGTCATACGGAACAGTGCAAGAAATTCTTACTTCGGTTTTGGACATGCACTGTGTTGCTGTAAAGTTTGTGTCAAAAATTCTGAACCCCGAACAGAAGACGCTTCGCGTTGAACTCTGTCAAGATCTTCGTCAACAGGTGGGGAATGAACCAACGTTCCTGTCGCGGGTCATCACTGGGGAGGAGACTTGTGTCTACGGTTACGCCCCGGAAACCAAACAACAATCGTCGCAGTGGAAGAGCCCGGCATCTCCACGACGGAAGAAGGCCCGACAAGTCCGGAGCGCAACCAAAAGCAAGTTCATCGTGTTCTTCGACATTCGTGGAGTTGGGCACTGTGAATTCGTCCCCCAGGGCCAGATCTTTACCGACCTTTTTTACTGCGATGTTCTTCTGCGTTTTAGGGAGGACATTTGCCGCAAACGACCGGAAATGTGGCACAGGGGCGATTTCCTGCTCCACCACGACAATGCAGCAGCTCACAGAGCGTTAGCAACATGCCAGTTTTGCAGCCGCAACAGCATGACTAACCTTCCTCACCCGCCTTACTCGCCAGATTTGGACCCCTGCGACTTCTTTCTGTTCCCGAAGATGAAGCTGAAGCTCAAGGGTCGCCGTTTTGAAACCGTGTACGAGATCTAGCGCAAATCGCAGACGGTGCTTGACACGATTCGCGAACAGAACTTCCAGGAAGCGTTCCAACAGTGGCAAAAACGCTGGCAGTGGTGTATCGCTGCCCAAGGAGACTACTTTGAGGGAGATCATAGCCAGACTTAAATAGCGTAAGTACTTTTTTGTATATCGCCCTAGTCTCGGGACTTTTTGAGTGGGTTTTTGTGAAGGTCATGAAACGGCATAAATAACACTTGATACTGAATTCCATTAATCAGCGTTATTTCTTGTTCTTCACATAGGAAATGCAGCGAACTTAAGCGAGTTTGATAATAACTAAATTGTAATGACCAGACGACTGGGTCTGAGCATTTCTGAGACGCATTGCTTGTGGGGTGCTCACTGTTAGCCGTGGTTAGTACCTTCAAAAAGTGGTCTGAGGCGAGAAAAGCCATGGACTGCGCAATGCTTTTTTTTTTTGATTGGAGGTTTAAACGACCACCGTGAGCAACTCAATGGGCTATAAGCAGTCGCCCGTCCCTAATTTAGGGTCACTGGTTCCATGGAAGGGAGAGAGCCGGTGCCGTAAGACATACACAACATCCATGCCTCACGGGATTCGAACCCGGACCCCGTTCGGACGAATGATCAGAGGCCATCGCTTAGACCACCGCGCCACCGGGGCGGCGTAATGCTTTGTGTAATCCGTGTAATGCTTTGGGCAATGTTCTGCTAGGAATCCCTGAGTAATGCCGCCCCGGTGGCGCAGTGGTCTAAGCGATGGCCTCTGATCATTCGTCCGAACGGGGTCCGGGTTTGAATCGCGGTGAGGCATGGATGTTGTGTTTATCTTACGGCACTGGCTCTCTCCCTTCCCTGGAACCAGTGACCCTAAATTAGGGACGGGCGACTGCTTATAGCCCATTGAGTTGCTCACGGTGGTCGTTAAAACTCCAATCAAAAAAAAAAAAAAAAAGAAAGAATCCCTGAGTAATTATTCATGTGCACTGTGCAGGCAACTATGACATCCACCATCTATCTAAAGCATCACTGTAGACCAGTTACATCCTTTCATGTCTACGGTATTCCCCTCTAGTAGTGACTCTTTCAGCAGATAATGTTGTTATTTGTTTATTGGAGGTTTGACGACCACCGTGAGCAACTCAGTGGGCTATAAGCAGTCGCCCGTCCCTAATTTAGAGCCACTGGTTTCAGGGAAGGGAAAGAGCCAGCGCCGTAAGGTCCATGCGTCATGTCAACGTCGATGCCTCACCGGGATTCGAACCCGGACCCAGCTCGGACGAATGATCAGAAGCCATCGTTTAGACCACTGCGCCACGGGGAAGGCAGCAGATAATGCGCCATGCTACACTGCTCGGATTGTTCGAGAATGATTCGCGGAGCATGAAGGAAATCTCCAGGTATTGTCGTGGACTCCAAATCTCCTAGACATCAATCCAATCGAGCATCTGTGGTTTGTATTGGAACAACAAATCCGATCTGCTGCGGCTGAACCACTTAACTTAGAGTTAAATGATCTCCTGGTAACGTGTTAGTTACCAGGAGATAGACACCACAAGACACAGAAATCTTGTAGCATCCATGCTTCGCAGCGTGAAAGGTGTTTTGGCGGCACGTGGAGAATCAACGTCATAACAAGCAGGAGGACATAATGTTTTGGCACTTCGGTGTATGTTCTACAAGTTTTGGTAAAGACACTTGTTAAACCGATAATAACAACTTTTTTTTTAGCGACTAAGGACACTAAAAAGTAAATTTGTAAAAAAAAATGGTGTCGGAACAAAATATATGAATTAAAAGACTAGAAATACTGTACAACGTCAATACTAATATAAGTTCGAGATATTTCGCTTGGTTAAAAACAAGAAACAATAATCATCTGGGGAGAAAAAGAGGAAGAAACTCTTCTAAGGCTTGGAAGGACTACAATTATATCCGCTAAAGAGCACTGAGTGCATTATGTTACCATAGATTATGTCCTCTTAACAGACTTTACGGGCAAAGGGAAAGACAAACACTTTTGCATCGCGCATGAAGAATTTTTATTTCTTAAAAACAAGGATTCCAGTTGGTGCGCTCGAAAACGCAGCCATCACTAATCTACTTTCTGGAAGGAACATGGCATGAGAAATCGCTGGTGACGTGTTACGAATACCTGCGAGAACAGAACGAACGCTAACAGGATTGGACAATCGAAGAGTTTCGGAAAATTCCTGAGTTTTACGAAGGGAACAGCGGAGAGATTTAAATACAGAAGCAGAGTCGATGCCTCAACCGTGAAATCCTGGGATCTCCCAAAAGTTCGAAAACACGTGACTCTCTTGGTAAACCTCATCACCACTCAATACCTTTCCCCCCTGGTTTCGAGGCTCAAGAGAGAGGGAAGCAGATAGAACGAGGGAATCGAGTGCGGTAATGTAGTGGTTCCGTATATCCAGGGGGTTGGCAAACGAAGATTAGAACGCCTTGTTTATCCTTTCGTGGTGCTCACGCGCATGCGCATCATAGCTTTGCATTTCCCCATAGAGACTGATCTCCATTCAACACGGCTTTTACAAGAATTTTGTTCTTGCGGCTTATGTTTAGGATACCCTCAAGTTTTTTGAGATTGGATATATAAGCTTTTGATTTTTCTCTCCCAAACCAAGATAGAAAAGCTTGCTTCTGATCAGACAGAAATCGATCTTCAGATTTTAATGGAGTATATTTTTAGTGACTGAATCAAAAATGGTCGATCACGAGCAGAGTCACTGAACTCTAATGCTTAGTTATTTTTCGAAAATGCATTCTTATCCAGAATTAAAAGAGAGTTGTATTCTAGATTTCTTTCCTGATAAAAGTTAGGCGTTGAGAACATTTCCCATATTTCTAGTGCTTGCTTTTATGCAATGCTTACCCTAGTAGATGAAAATAGTGACCGTGATATTAAAGTTTTATGGGTCGTGGATTGATAAAAGAAAAAGTATCGGAACTGTATGTTTGGAAGCTAAAGTATTTTATTTACAGAGGTGACAGATTACTCTTATTCAAACTAAAAGAAAAAGATACTTTAGAGAGACATGAATAAAATGATTTTGTTTTTTTAAAAGCACATCTTTTGTAAAAAGAAACGTGCTTATGTTAGCGGTTTGTCCATCCGCCCGCCTATGGGCACCATATCTCTGCAATTATCAGTCCGATTTGAAAAATTCTTTTTGCATTGGAAAGCTTGAAATGTGAGAATGATGATCCTTGCATTCCGGGTTTTTTTTCAGGCACAACTTCGCCGCTAGAGGGCGTAAATGCAGATGATATCGAATTCAAAATACATTTCATTCCATATCATCATCATCATCATCATTGTCAACCATTATCAATCCACTGCTGGACGAAGGTCTCCCCAAGTTTCCTCCACAACGGTCTGTCTTGTGCCAGTCTCCTCCATGTCACTCCCGCATACTTTCGAATTTCATCCACCCATCTTCCATGTGGTCTTCTTCTGGGTCTTTTCCTGTCCCTTGGAATCCAATCTAAAATTTCGGCTGTCCATCGATGGTCTGTTTTTCTGGCAGTATGTCCAGCCCATTGCCATTTCAGGGATTTAATTCTGATCATGAGGTCTTCCACTCTTGTCATTTTTCGGATCCACGTGTTCCTCTTCTTATCTCTCCTGGTTACACCAAGCATGCACCTCTCCATGGGTCTTTGAGTTGTCTGCTGCCTTTGTATGTCTCTTTTAGCTAAGGTCCACGTCTCTGCACCATACGTAAGCACTGGAAGGATGCATTGATCAAACACTTTTCTTTTAAGACATAATGGCATATTGCTCTTAAAAATTATGCTGTTTCTTCCAAAAGCTCTCCAGGCAAGTTTTGTACGCCGATTAATTTCTTCACCAATGTGACCCTCACTTGATATCTGCTGTCCAAGATAAACGTACGTGTCTGTTATCTCCAGCTTTTCTCCATCAATCGATAAATCTTCATTTCTTGTAAAAGCATTGTACATCACTTTTGTCTTCTGAAAGTTCATTTTTAATCCCACTTCTTTACTCTTGTCAGCAAGTTCCTGGATCATACTCTGTAGCTCTGATGAGGTAGTTGCAAAAATGACTATGTCATCAGCAAAACGAAGGTGGGTTAGTTAATCTCCATTAATCTTTATCCCTTTGTTTTCCCAGTTCAGTGATTGAAAGACATTTTCCAATGTGGCATTAAAGAGCTTCGGAGATATGGTGTCACCTTGTCTCACTCCTTTTCCAATTTTTATGTGTGTTGTATTTTCAAACAGCCGAATCTTTGCACTTGCATTTTCATAGATGTTATTAATAATAATGTATGCATCTTCAATACCGCAGGATTTCAGAGCCATTGCAACTGCTGATGGTTTCACCGAATCAAAGGCTTTTTCATAATCGATAAAAGCCATGCACAATGGAAGTTCATATTCCCTCGCTCTTTCAATTAGTTCTCTCAGTACGTGGATATGATCTATTGTGCTGTAGCCACTCCTGAATCCAGCTTGTTCTCTCGGTTGAGCCATGTCCAGTGTCACCTTCAAGCGGTGTGAAAGAACTTTAGTGAAGATTTTATAAACCACTGATAGGAGGCTGATAGGTCTGTAGTTCCTGAGATCCTCAATGTCACCTTTTTTATGTAGCAAGATCATTGTAGCGTTGTTCCAATCCTCAGGAATTTTCCCTTCATTAAGGCATCGAGTGAAAATTTGGGCGAGTACTGTTTCAATTTGTCCACTTGCTTCTTGTATGATGTCTACAGTAATTCCATCTTCTCCTGGAGCTTTTCCCCGCTTCATGTTCTTGATTGCATGTGCAACTTCTGCTGGGAGGACTGGAAGAACTCTGGTACTGGTACCTTTCATGATGTCTGGAGTACATGTATCATCCCTTTCATATAATTTGGAGTAGAAATATTTCACTCTTGTCAAAATTTCGCCTCTATTTCTTGTTACAGAACCATCTTCTTTTCTCAGTGCCATAATCTGTTTTTCCCCTTACTGAGATGTCCCTTTGCTATCTTTAGGCTTTGGTTGTTTTCAATTGCTTTCCTCACTAGTTCACACTTGAATTTCCTTACGTCTTCAGTGATACTTTTTCGTACTGTCTTGCATAGCTCTATATATTCCACTTTCGAAGTCACATCTTCTTTAGTTGTCCTCATCACTCTTCTTTTTTGCATCAACATTTTGGTTTTTCCTGATAATTTGTTCACATGCAATTTGTTCTTAGACCCAGCTAATTTTGTTGCTGTTTCCATAAGAGCTTTGGTTACTTTTCTGTTAACTTCCGAAATATCCACTTCTTCCGATGTTAGGCCTTCTAAAGCAGAGAATCTGTTCTTCAGTTCCAATTTGAAGGTATTATGGTGTTTTTTAAGGTTGGTTATGTCAATACATTTTGTTTGTCTTATGAGCTTGCTACGTTCGAGTTTAGTGTTGAGGTGCATCTTACATCTCACCAATCTATGGTCACTGACTGTGTTGAACTTGTTTAGCACACTGCAGTCTTCTATGACGAATTTTTTGTTACACATAATAAAATCAATTTCACTTGTCGTCCCATTTGGATGTCTCCATGTCCATTTCCTGTGTGGCTTTTTCTTGAAAAAGGAGTTCAAGATGAAAAACCCTTCTGCCTCTGCAAACTCTACGAGAGTATTTCCACGCTGGTTTCTGTTGCCGTGACCGAATTTACCTACTGAAGTTTCATTCTGTTGCCGTTGCCCTATTTTTGCATTGAAATCTCCCATAATTATCTTCAAGTGCTGCTTACCTTTATTATTTAGATCACGAATTTCCTCATAAAATTCTTCAATTTCTTCTTCAGCATGACTTGTGGTGGGTGCATAAGTTTGAATAATCTGAGCCTGGTATCTTCTCGAGAGTTGGATAACGAGTCGTGCAGCTCTGTCAGAGGAACTTTCAACTTCTACAACTTTATCCTTCAGTTTCTTGTTTATTATAAATCCAACACCACTAGTTCTGCCAGTATCTGTCCCACGATAGTAGAAGAGATGTCCACTTTTCAGTTCAATGAGATCTTCTCCTTTTCTCCTTACCTCACTTAGCCCGACGATGTCCCACTTGATCCTTTGTAGTTCCTCTTCCAATTCAAGAAGCCTTGAATCAGAAGATAGGGAGCGTTCATTATACGTCGCCAAGGTCAGCATCAGATGGCAGCCTAGTCCGGTCCTCCGGGGATTCTTAGCACCCTCTGCCTTCATGTCGCACTGGCCGCTGCCTTGGCCAGGTACATTCCAGCTGCCGGAGACTGAGGGCCAAGATTTAAGTTGTGGAGTCATTTTGGAGGGGTTTGGCCATAACTCACCACGCTGGCCAAGCGGGTTGGATATTTGCTTCTAAATATCCAATTGAAAAAATTATTTCTTCTTTTCGATGCGATTTATAACGAAGAATATTTTGGGAATAGTTTCTTTTTCAAGTAATGCATAGATTTTCTACTAGCGGGCGTAAATGTAAATTGCGTTTCTCTGAATATTTCTGCTTTTAAAACTTCGATTTGAAATATTCTGCCTGCGTCAGAAACAGCTCCTCATGGGAAATATTTTGCACATAATTTCCAATTTTTGGTAAGAAATGGTTTGGCCACGAGGGGGCGTAAGTGTTTGTTTCTGCTTCTGATATATTTGCAGCAAGATCTAAGCTTCTGAAAACTTGACTGAAACAATTCTTTCGTAACCGCTCACCTCGGAAAACGTTTAAGAATACCTCCTGCTTAAAATAGCGAATAGTTTTCCCGCCAGGGGTTGTAGATGTATAGCTTATTTTTGTCGATATATCTGAAAATTTTAATTTTTAAAATCGGTCTCGTTTCTGGTGCAAAAAGTTTCTCATAATGTTTCAAAATTTCTTTAAAGTACAAGTTTGCCACCAGAGGGCAAAAAAAGTTCACGTTTCGGTTTACAGCAATATCTACGGGACTAAAAAACCGATTTAAAAAATTCTTTTTCGATCAGATACTAATATCTATAAAAACTCTTTGTGTTTATTTCCTTCCCAAATTAATGCACAATTTCGCCCCTAGGGGGCGCCAATGTTTAATCTGTTTTTTAAATATCTCTGTTTCTAAATGTGCGATTTAAAAAATTCTTACAACACTGGATATTATTAACCTTGTGGAACACTTTAATGTCGGTTTTGGAGGAGTTTTGTGATTCACAGTTCTGTCGCTTTGTGTACTTCTGTTTGCAGCTGCATCTCCGGTTTTAGAAACCCTATTGAGAAATTTATTTTTCATAGTTGTCATTCGCTACAATAGAAATGTGGGGTATCATTCTCTTTAAATAATGCACAGATTTCCCGCTAGGAGGCATAAAGTTCAATACCTTTTCCTCGCTATCTCTGCTTCCGGGATACTTATCTGCAAAGTTCTTTTTCTTTAGCATAGCTTTTTTCACGAAGAATATTTTCCCGCTATTTTTCGACTTTCCCATTATGCAAAATTATTTCGTTAAAAGGAGAGGAGCAGAACCCATTTAAGAAAGAGGCTAGGAGAGCTACAGCTCCGGTCCTCGCATTCTCAAAGGGCCCCAGAATTATGCAGGATGCTTGAAGAGTTGAAAGAGTTCTAGTTTTTTTTTTGTTGTTGTTTTTTTTGTCTGTCTTTTTTTTTTTTTTTTTTCAGACAACACAGTGAAAACTATAAGAAACTGCCTTGTGAAAATTTGTTTTTTATTTCTTTCCCCTTTTTTAGAAGGAGTCAGCAAAAGTATATGTGCCCTCAGTCCATCCTCAAATCTTTCGAAAGCATTACAGATGTCTTTTATACACATCTGCAGTTGGGGGAAGTTTTCATACATTAAGAATTCACTTGAATCATGATATTTGGAGCGTATTATTTTGTTCACTACTTCAATATAATTTAAACAAGTTGAACCCTGAGATGGGGGGGGGAGGGATATTAAAGCATAACTGAACTGGTGTCCATTTTTCAAACATGAATTTTTCCATTTTCTTGATAACACCGATTCGTCCATGAATCATGGGATACACACTTCAATATGGCGGGGATGATTTTATGACTCCCTCTTCATATTTTGGGAACGTTTTCTCCTGGGGATTTTTATTCGTTCACCCATCGTCAAATCCTAGAATTGCCACTAATACTGGGGCCCAAACTACTGCCCAGCCTCCGGGCCCGCTGTCTTCCTAAATTGGATCTGGCGAAGAGCTATATGTTTCCCTCCATATTTTTTTTACCCGTTCGATTCAAAAACCTGTTTGTCTCCGATACTTCCTTGTTCTATGTGAAACTTTTTATGAGCCATTTGTTAATCTACGTAACATTCTTTTCAGCCGCTATTGGAAGTAAATAGCTGGTTCTATTTCTGGATGTTTTATCGACTGTAGAAATCCGGTTGCGATTTTTTCTAACAGGTTGCATTGTCGTTGAATCACATTGAATATATGTGCAAAAAATTCAACAGGTATGTGGAACTAGCTGCAGAGATTAAACCGATGTGGAAGCTGAAAAGAGTTCAAATACGTCCACTGATTATCTCTGCAACTGGTATAATTCCTCAACTCAGCTTGATGCTTTAGGTCTACAGCACCTAAGCCCCAAAATCCAAGAAGCAGTAATTCTCGATACGCGTCACATCGTACGACGATTTTTAAACCATAAATGTCTATGTCTTTACTTGACTTCATGTCCGTACTGACAAGTGGACCATGCTTCAGATGCCATTGCTGTAGATGAGAAAATTAAATTAAATAATAATAATAATAATTTTCACGTTTCAAAGAATGGTAAACAAATTCATGAAGGTTAATATAAGGTTTTGAGAGTAATAATAATAATAATAATAATTTTAACATTTCAAAGAATGGTAAACAAATTCATGAAGGTTAATATAAGGTTTCGATAGTAATAATAATAATAATAATAATTTTAACATTTCAAAGAATGGTAAACATATTCATGAAGGTTAATATAAGGTTTTGATAGTAATAATAATAATAACAATAATAATTTTAACATTTCAAAGAATGGTAAACCAATTCATGAAGGTTAATATAAGGTTTTGATAGTAATAATAATAATAATTTTAACATTTCAAAGAATGGTAAAAAAATTCATGAAGGTTAATATAAGGTTTTGTTGATGATGATAATAATAATAATAATCTGTTCTGATCGATTTGTCCCAGATCGATCAGAACAGATAAGACCATCCCCCGCAATCCGTCCGACATCGTCCTGGTCGACAAGGAGAAGTCAACATACCTCATTGACATAGCCGTGCCCAACACGTGCAACATCCAGAAGAGACACGGAGAGAAGCTGTCAAAGTATCACAACCTACGATACGAAGTCAAGGAAATGTGGCATATGGAGAACGTCACTACGGTCCCCACAGTAATATCAGCCAGAGGAGTTGTACCTAAGACCATTCACAGCTTTATACAGACACTAGACCTTTAGCCTAACACCTACATGGAACTACAGATGGCTGCTATCCTGAACACTTGTAGGATAGTAAGGAAGTTCCTGGACATGATCATGATCATATGTAGAGGATTTTAGGAAGGGAGTGTCTGACCCCAGGAAGCTAGGAGATTTGGGCTACAGTGCCCGATAGGAAAGTGACACGGAAGCGAAGTAGAAAGGGGGAGGAAGACGCCCTTATTTATTACCGGGGAAGGGGGCAGTACCAGGGGTCCGACGGCTTAACGTGCCCATCCGACGCACGGCGGATATTTAGTGGATCGAGCGTTCCTACCTGCTGGGATCGAACCTGAGGTCCTTTCCGTGGCAGTCACGAACGTTGCCCACTAGGCAACCCGCGGCCAAAGTTCCTGGACAGCTGAGAGAAAGAAATACCACTTCCCAGACTTGGTTCGTCGTACCCGTCCCGGAAGAAAGAGAAGAACACCCTCAGAAGAGGTGGAATCTCTAAATAATAATAATAATAATAATATTTTTATAATAATAACAAAACCTGCTGAATTCAAGAATTTTTATGTTTCAAATGATGGAAAACAAAATTGATGAAAGTCAACATGGAAGATATTTTACTCTGTATATTACGTTTTGCCTTTTATTGTAAACTCTCAAATCCCAAAAAAGATTAAATTATTTCAAGAGTAGATTTTTAGCACGTCTTTCGTAAAAAAGATCGTGCTTATGTTATCGGTATGTCCGTCCGTCCGTTCGTCCGTCCGTTCGTCCGTCCGTTCGTCCGTCCGTCTTTACCCACGATATCTCTGCAACTATTAGTCTGATTTGAAAAATTCTTTTTGCATTGGGAAGCTTGAAATATGCGAATGATGATCTTTTATTTTTTCGTTTTTCTTTTAAGATGTACAATTTTGCCGCTAGAGGGCGTAAATGCAGACGATGTCGAATTCAAAAATACGTCTTATTCCACATATATTTCTTCTAAACATCCGATTGAAAAAATTCTATTATCTTTTGTTTCCATTTGTGTCGAAGAGTAATTTAGATATAGTTGCTTTTTCAAATTACGCATAGATTTTCCTCTAGGGGGCGTAAAAGTAAATTACATTTTTCCCGATAACTCTGCTTCTAAAACTCCGATTTGAAAAAATTCTTCAGCGAATACATCCCCTGATGGAAAATCTTTTGCATATAATTTCAAATTGTTGGTAAAGAATACTTTGGCCACCAGAAAGCGTAAGTGTTAATTTTTGCTTATGCTGTATTTGCCATAAAATCTGAGTTTCTAAAATATAGATTGAAAAAATTCTTTCGTGGATTGATGCCACTCACATCAATAAATGTTTTTGAAATATTTTTTTCCTAAAATATTCCACAGTTTCTCCACCAGGCTCGTAGATGTACATCTTATTTTTGTCAATATCTCTACTTCTAGGAGTCCGATTTGAAAAATTCTTTCTTTGTTGGATAGTGTTTCTAAAGTGACACGTGGTTCATATACTTTCAAAATTGCAAGTAATTCATAGACCTTCCGCTAGGGGCGTAAATGTAAATTGCGTTTCCCCCTATATCTCGATTTGAAATATTCTTTCTGCACCGCATACAGCTCCTGATGGGTCGTTTGCACATAATTTCTAAGTTTTGTAAAGAATGGTTTAGCCACCAGGGCACGTAAATCTTGATTTCCGCTTCTGATGTATTTGCAGCAAAATATGGGCTTCTAAAATCTCGACTGAAAAAAGTCGTTTGTTGACCGATACTACTCATGTCGACAAACCTTTTAGGAAAAATTTCTTCTTGAAATAATGCATGGTATCTACGCCAGGGGGCGTAAATGTATATCTTATTTTTGTCAATATATCTACTTCTAAGAGTCCGATTTGAAAAACTCCTTCTTCGTTGGATAGCTTTTCCGATGCGAAATGTTTTTCCTATAAATTGAAAATTTACAATTAAATCATAGACTTTCCGCTGGGGCACAAAGATAAATTGCGTTTTCTGCGTTATTTCTGCTCCTAAAGCTCCGATTTGAAAAATTCTTCCTGTATCGCATACAAGACCTGATAGAAAATATTTTTCACATAATT
The DNA here is from genome assembly GCA_039090855.1 of Macrothele yani. NCBI lineage: Eukaryota > Metazoa > Arthropoda > Arachnida > Araneae > Macrothelidae > Macrothele > Macrothele yani. The sequence goes on along the minus strand of CM077028.1, from coordinate 64,563,303 downwards.
TCTAATGTTTGGTAGAGAATGGTTTAGCCACCAAGGGTCATAAGTGTTAATTTCTGCTTCTGATGTATTTGTAGCAAAATCTGGGCTCCTGAAAACTCGACTGATTTTTTTTCTTGGACCGATACCGCTTATATGGATAAACCTTTTGAGAATACTTTCTTCATAAAATAATGCATGGTTTTCCCACCAGGGGACGTAAAGTCACATCTTATTTTTGTCGATATCTCTGTTTCTAAGAGTTCGTAAGCTCACGATTCCGTTTACAGCAATATCTGAGGGATTAAAAACCCGATTGAAAATCTTCTTTCTTTCGTCAGATCTATTGTTTTCCATACCGGTTCCATTGACTTTGAATAGCTTTGATAAATTTAATTTGCGTCAGAACGGATACAAAAGACGTGCTTATTACAGCCGAAAATTCGGTGTCATCTTTCTTGTTTAATACGCGATGATTTACTTGCTCGGTCGGTTAAGCATAATATTCAAGTAAGAAGTTTACTTTTCCGGGAAAGGAATTCCAAAATGAGACCTTATTTTTTCTCTCTCAGCTAGCTAGGCTATCTATCTTGAAAGTTTCTAGACTCATCGGATAAAGTTCATCCCATAGCCAAAATAAATAAACGAAATTTCCAAGTCCGAACCGGATAGTTTTACAGCTCTAAATATTACGACAGAATTGCATAGATGCACAATTCGTTTTCCAGTAAGCAACCTTTCTTTGTTTGTTCCTTTCGTTTTATTTGACCGCATACCACACTGCAAGAGTGTCATCCAAGTCGATTGATAACAAAGGCCGGACTTCCCTAGAGATACTCTTGTCGTGGTCAAATGTCGTTTTACTGGAAGTACAGGATCTCACTCTTACGATATTAATTAGATGCATAGGCGCAGACTTGAAAAATTATTGGGGGTTTCGGAAATTTTTAATCGAATTACCCATGCATTTTTCAAAGTATTTATGTCTAATTTAAATTTCATTCAGTCAGATTATCTGGCACAGTAAGACGCCTGAAATGCTAAAATGAAGCAAATTATAGTTAATTACAGAAAAAAAGAAATTCTAGAAAATTATTTATTTAATTTATTTAGCTTTTGTAGGCGCGCCATTATTATATACAATACACAGATACTGTGAATTTCCAACTCAATTGTCTTTATAAAAGTAAAAAAACATGTAAATTTTACTTTATGGCTTTTTTTTTACCAATTTTAAAAATGTCAACATTTTTTTTTCTTCAAATAATATCTGAGTTAAAATAGCAGGTTAGAAGGAAGAGGACATAGCATCAGCCGCTCGCCCTACGTTTTCCGTGGGCTCCACTTCGTATCAGCTGTGAACGCCCAATATGCCCAACTAGGGCTGCTTCTGTACTTTATAGGGAGAAATCGTCGACTTTGAAGAGGTTTTCGAGGCACTTGTGCGGCATGTAAAGTCAGGAAAAATGAGATTAAAATATACGAGCACATAACTAAAAAATAACTAAAAATTTGCAAACAATAACAGAAATGCTGTTTAGTATTTTCTAAAAAAGTTAAACAAAATTATGCTTCGTATAGCGGAAGTGCATATTGCACATTAGCCAATCACGGCATTGCTAAACTTGTGGGAGTATTGTTGACCTTCAGGAACTGCTGCAGAGAGTAAGAGACGGCCGACATCAATCTGTGCTCCAGAACAGGTCTTGATGAAGGGACGTCACGTCACTGAACACTCCCCACCCGGAGGGCGTAAGAAACCAGATGATCAAATTTGGTTTCACCATCGGCGGCTGATGTTATCTCCTCTCTCTCTTAACCTCCTTGGTTCCCGACTGTCGGAGGATCAGGTGGTTCAACTGACTGTACAATATATATATATATTTTGGTTGGAGGTTTAACGACCACCGTGAGCAACTCAATGGGCTATAAGCAGTCACCCGTCCCTAATTTCGGGTCACTGGTTCCAGGGAAGGGAGAGAGTCAGTGCCGTAAGACAAACACAACATCCATGCCTCACCGGGATTCGAACCCGGACCCCGTTCGGACGAATGATCAGAGGCCATCGCTTAGACCACTGCGCCACCGGAGCGGCCAATATATTTTCGCCTTTATCACTGTGACCTCGAATAGGTTCTCGTCTCCTAATGAAGAGCTAGACTTTTATATTTTGTAGGAACCCAAACAAACCGAAGAATTTTCTTTTATAAAGGATGCAGTTTTAAATGCTCTTAAACAACGGTACTTGAGGCATTGTCTGTAGCGTCAAATTTGATGAGCGCGAACAAAACTAATTATTTTTTGAGGCACAATAAACAGTCTGAAGGGCAAATTTCTATACACACTTTCCATATATAGTAAACGGGGAATGAATAATAAAAAACTTATAGAATTGATAACGAAAAACAAAATTTATGCATATAAGTACGTGTATTTTTTCCACGAAATACGCGCAAAATAATTGGTGGTTCGAGGAACCCACAACAAAATCATTGGGGATTCAAAAAGTGTCTCGAACCCACAAAGTCAGTGCCTATGATTAGAAGTTAAATCGCCTGATTCATTTGTTCAGAGAACGTCTGGCTAGTTTTTACAGAGTGATAGTTCATTTCTGAAGATTAAAAAAAAACAGTCAAAGGTTGCATTTACTGGTAAAGTTAAATCACACACACACTCACTCAGACTTATAGACGCAGATGTGAAAGAATATGCAAAACTATTGCATTTTGTTCTGCAAAAATCATCCTATGACAAACAGGCACATTTCTGTTCATGCGAAAATCACAGATGCCCTGTAATGCTGTCACACTGTAAACTAACATCAGTACTGCACGCTTCTCAATTTTGCTATTGATCGATTTTTACAACTAAGCTTTGCTTCTTTCCTTCAAAGTTATTAATCTTGAAATCAATTATGTGTTAATGCAATCATCAAAGTCCATCGGTGATTAACTTTTTAAGCGTCTTACTAAACCTACCTCAGAATGGGGTTTGCTTATGGCTGCTTAGTATAGGACAATTAAGATGACGGGACCACACTCGTGCACACCTCTTTTATCTTCATCGTAATCAGCTAAAGGTGGCTTACCTTGAAAGCGGATTAAAAATGAGTTAAGTACCATTACTTAACATACACGCCAATATATCGAATCCTTGTATCTGAGGTATCAGAGAAATTAATTCATTTGGATTGCTTTTAATCGTTACATTTATTTCGCCGTTGTGCAAACATCAGATTTTGAAACAGCATAAACTACAGGAATTAATACATGAAATAAGACAATTAAAAGTTGAATCAAATCGTTTCTCAAGAGAAGAAGCTTATGAGTGTTTCTCGCTCCGAATGAAATGCGGTCAGTGACGTATTTAGGCATCTTCTCGAGGGTGCTTAGCCTCCCCTCCCCCGAAAATCCAGGAACGACCCCCCCCCCCCTCTGTCAGTTTTTGGGCGATCCCACTTATATATTAATCTAATTGTTTTCGTTTACAGCTGAATATTTACAGAAATTAATTTTAAAAACTTAATGAGGGAAAATATAATAATAATAATAATAAAACACGCATAATAATAAAAAACACCCAATCTTAAATTTTTATCACCCTTCAATGAAACATTAAGCAGTGCTCGCTAAAGGGACAATTTTTCAAGCACTGACAACTCGGACTACTTTCGCAGAAAAAACCTAATTTAAATATCCCCAAGGGATGCACTCTATAAGATATGATGATTTTACGAAGTCAGACACTCGGTGAGATTGATTACGTACCGGTTTATGTTTATAGAATAAAGTTCATACCATCTAGGCACGTTAGAAATATTTTAATTTTCGCTAAAACACACTAGCGCTTTCGAAACTATTATATCGTTTCATCATCAGGTGTACAAATAAAAATTTTGTCATCAGGTGTACAAATAAAAATTTTGTACACCTGATGATGAAACGATATAATAGTTTCGAAAGCGCTAGTGTGTTTTAGCGAAAAATAAAATATTTCTAACGTGGCTAGACGATATGAACTTTATTCTATGAAAAACCTAATTTAACAGAGTAGCGATGTTTGCACGGCAATACACTGCCGTATTTTGGAAGCCAGCATTCAGCTTTATTTCAGTCTTCTGGATGCAAACTTTTCATGTATACTGAGTTGTCATGTATAAAAGAATAAAAAATAACATAAAGCAGGAATTAATTAAAGTATCGACATATACGCATCAATATAATACAAGAAATCAACAGGCACTTATACCAGTGCTCCCTAAAACTTTAACTATGAAACAAAGTTTAAATTATTGTGGGCCGGCGTTTTGGAATTCATTGCCCGGAGAACTGACATTGATTAATAACTTTAACCTCTACAAGAAAAAAATTAAAAGCATGCCTATTAACTATTTAAGGGAATAACAGGGTGGGGGGGGGAGAGAAAGGGTTATACTAATGGCTAGTGGTGTACATTGCTGTACTTGACTTGTAAATTTCCTTCAGGGAGCCATAGGTTTGGACAGGACACAATAAGGCCTTTTCCTGGAGCTTCCTTGCTGTTATTTTATAACTGTCAATAATTGTTATCATTATTCAATAACCTGTAACAGCAGAAATAATAAAATGAAATGAAATGAAAAAGAGTCAGCGTAGCTTCTAATAGAACAAAATATTTGCTGCCTAATTTTTAACAACAGCAAATTATTAGAAATTGTTCTCATAAGTTTTTTTCCCTCGACGATGGGTGGTTAAAAATCTGTGACGAAAACAATCAAAAAAATCGAGGCACCTCAAACTGGCATTTAAGCGGTTAGTTAGTTTTTTTTTTTTATTGCTACGTGCTAATTGAAATAATCTAAAAGGGTTGAAACCAAATGGCACGGAAATGGTTTACATCATATGTTTTCAGGTAACACTGTAATTGATTCCTTAATAATCAGAAACAGGCTTGCAGTAAGGAGAGTACATTTTTGCCACTCCTAATGTTTAGGGGTGGGTAGGGGAGGATTTTCTTTGGCATAGAGTTATCTTATTAGAATCTTCAATATTTTACACCACCCTATCGTGAAATCCCTGGTGCATTACTGAATTAAAGCAAAGGTATAACATTTGCGATATACAAGCATAGAAAAATTATATACTCTACTTAAATTTTTTATATATATTAATGTATATGTAAATAATATATTAATGTATATGTAAATAATATATTAATGTATATGTAAATAAGACCTATCAGTGGTTTATAAAATCTTCACTAAAGTTATTTCACACCGTTTGAAGGTAACACTGGACATGGCTCAACCGAGAGAACAAGCTGGATTCAGGAGTGACTACAGCACAATAGATCATATCCACGTACTGAGAGAACTAATTGAAAGAGAGAGGAAATATGAACTTCCATTGTGCGTGGCTTTTATCGATTATGAAAATGCCTTTGATTCGGTGAAACCATCAGCAGTTACAATGGCTCTGAAATCCTGCGGTATTGAAGATGCATACATTAATATTATTAATAACATCTATGAAAATGCAAGTGCAAAGATTCGGATGTTTGAAAATACAACACTCATAAAAATTGGAAAGGGAGTGAGACAAGGTGACACCATATCTCCGAAGCTCTTTAATGCCACATTGGAAAATGTCTTTCAGTCGCTGAGCTGCGAAAACAAGGGGATAAAGATTAATGGAGATTATCTAACCCACCTTCGTTTTGCTGATGACGTAGTCATTTTTGCAACTACCCCATCAGAGCTGCAGAGTATGATCCAGAAACTTGCTGACAAGAGTAAAGAAGTGGGATTAAAAATGAACTTTCAGAAGACAAAAGTGATGTTCAATGCTTTTACAAGAAATGAAGATTTATCGATTGATGGAGAAAAGCTGGAGATAACAGACACGTACGTTTATCTTGGACAGCAGATATCAAGTGAGGGTCACATTGATGAAGAAATTAATTAGCGTATAAAACTTGTCTGGAGAGCTTCTGGGAGAAACAGCATAATTTTCAAGAGCCATATGCCATTACGTCTTAAAAGAAAAGTATTTTATCAATGCATCCTTCCAGTGCTTACGTATGGTGCAGAGACGTGAACCTTAACTAAAAGAGACATACAATGGCTGCAGACAACTCAAAGTAGCATGGAGAGGTGCATGCTTGGTGTAACCAGGAGAGATAAGAAGAGGAACTCGTGGATCCGAAATATTACAAGAGTGGAAGACATCATGATCAGAGTTAAATCCCTGAAATGGCAATGGGCTGGACGTACTGCCAGAAGGACAGACCATCAATGGACAGCCGAAATTTTAGATTGGATTCCAAGGGACAGGAAAAGACCCAGAAGAAGACCACGTGGGAGATGGGTGGATGAAATTCGAAAGTATGCAGGAGTGACATTGAGGAGACTAGCACAAGACAGACCATTGTGGAGGAAACTTGGGGAGACCTTCTTCCAGCAGTGGATTGATAATGGTTAACAATGATGATGATGATGATGATGTAAATAACAAAATTGTGATTATATGTATAGGTATAATCAGTCAACAAGTTTCAGCCTCCTCAAAATTTGTAGTTGCCCCCTTCCCCGGAAAAAACTACGTGAATGGAACACGCAGTTTATCGTTAATATACACATGCCGGCCACCGCATTACAGCATCTAAGCGGTTTCGCATAGGTTCCAGGTGTTGGAGTGCATCTACGTCTATATCGCATACCAAGCGTTCCCCAGACTGTCCTGTAACTGGCTCAGATTTCACACAAGAGGACTTTGCTCTCGCATCTGTTTTTCTAACGTGCCCCATACATTCTCAATAGGGTTCAGATCCGGACTTTTTGCTGTCCAGGGAATATGGTGGAAGTCGCTCTCATGTCCGCTGTACCACTGCTGAACACATCTTGTATGATGGACAGTAGCATTGTCGTCCATGAGACAGTCGTCATCTGCTGGGGAAAATGTCAACATTTTAGGATGGACTTGGTCGGCAACAATGTTTAGTTAATCCTTGGAGGACACCCGACCTTCTAGCAATATCAGGGAACCCTTTCCGTACCAACAGAAAGTAACCACACTATGCCACCACCTCCAGAACTTTGAATTGTGTTTACAAGGCAAACTGGGTCCGCTGCATCATGGGGCTCCCGCCAAACTCTCAGCCTACCATGGGTACAGAACAAGGTGTACCGGGACTCGTCGGACCACATGAATTTTTTCAGCCTTCCAGTGTCTAGTCACGGTGTTCCTGACACCACTGTATCCAAACTTTCCGATTCTTGGTAGAAATCTGTCGTTTCTGTACAGCCATGAAACTGCCAATACCGATCCTTTACGATTCCCTGCGAATAGTTCTCTGTGATATGGGTAGAAAGCAGCCTTTATGAATGCTTCGATCAATTGATACATACACAGGAAGTTTCTCCGTACAAGCCTTCTAAGACGACGGCGATCTCGTTCCGGACAGATTGTCATCACTCCACAGTAACGCCTCGCTGGAAACATGAACCTTTCAGCAAAACGATCCTTCAGAAAAATGACTCTTTCGGTAAAACAACCATTCTGTGAAATGATACCTTCACTCAAGTGAATTTCGGCGAAGTGATCTTTTGATTAGATAAGCGATACTCATTACATATTATGTTACGTGAAGAGCACAAATCCCTTTTCAGGTTTGAAAAGCCAATTTAAAAGTGGCAGCTAAAAAAGCGGAAAATCAGAAGTCTGTGAACTTCAATGGCTGATGAGTGGAGCTTGAAAAAACTAGGTAGATTAGTTTTAACCACCCTGTATTTCTAACCTCCGACAACGGGCCTTATTTGGGGAGGTCGGCGCCACCTAAGCCTGTGCATTTAAGGCCTGGTTTATTTAAAATGTTAGACACTCGGCGCAGCCCATGATGTGCCATTTTGTTTTATTTTGTTTTTCTATTGTATTTTATAAAATTGTGAAAATTAAATAACGAAATGAGATATTATTGAAAATATTTAGTTGAATGTCATCTTAAAAAAAATTAGTTAAACTTTTGCAATTGTCGAAGAATATAACTTCGAAAGAGAAGGAAAAATAAGACTAAGGGCGTTCAAAGTCTCCCTTTCTCTGAACTAGCAAGCAGTAACACGACAAAAGTCAATCCTTATCCAGATCTCTCTCTCTCTCACGCACACAGACACTGCAGACATCCCCGTCCTCCACTCCATACAGCACACACTCGCTCGGATTTGAATCATTTTGTTGTTAACAAGCCTTAAAGTGGTTTTACCATCTTAATACATGCAGATGGTAAAAACACTATGAGTGCCTCTCCTCGCCTCTGTGATTACGCCCTGGGCTATGTCATGGAAGTCAAGCAGACCAAGAAATCGGGAAATACACCTTTTTTTTTCGCTTTCCAACCGTAGGTTGAAGAAGTGAAGAAGCGTATATGCTCCAGCTTTGTCCGTCTGTCTGCCTCTCCGCACGATAACTCTCGTAAAAATGGTTTGATTTCGATGAAATTTTTATATGCGGTAGGAGACAACCTGGGGACGAACCCTATTGAAGATGGATGAAATGGGGTCAAAGGTCAGGACATAGGAGCGGGATCCATTCCATCGCCTTTATGCGTCATTACTTACGTACAAATGTTTCGATTGTAACAAAACTTTATCATGTTGTTCCGGATGTGCACTGAACCGGTTCTGTTGAATATCATCGAAATGGCGTCAAAGGTCAGGGCAAAGGAGTGAGATTTATTCCACAGCCATTATCCTCAAAACTTGAGTAATGATTTCTGGTATGTTGGAAAGCGTATCATAATCAATGCATTGCATGATTTTACTAACTTGTTCTTTCGATAAAAGAATGGGTCGACTTGGCCCGTAAGTGTTCACAGGGGGAAATGCCCTGACAGGCCCGTGCAGACCTCTAATTTGTAGCCACATTTGATTCTTGATTAGTAAAATCCTATTATTAACTCACTTACTCATCACTGAAACTGGCTACGTTGCTCTAAAGCATGGAGAGTCTGGGTTTGAGTTTGATTCTGAGAACTCGATAGTACGAGAGTAACACCCTTCCTCGGAATTCGAACCTGGATCTCTTTGCAGTGGCGAATGTTGACCTTTTGTCCACTGGGAAATTCTTACTTATAAAGCTTGCAGTAATTTTATAGCAAGAGAGAGAGAGAGAGAGAGAGAGAGAGAGGGAGACGAAATTGTAGTCACTTTGTGAAATAAATGCATCCCATTTCTCAAAGGGAAGTCATTAACTGCACTGCTGCCGCATGGAGATAAAGCCGCCGAATGTTTAGACAGGACAGCCGGAACTCGTCTCTTAATTCGCTGTCACTTGCTACTCGTTAATTCGGAATTCTGAATTGTTCCTTTGTGAAATTGCTTACAACAGTTGTAAATGTCTTTCCCAAAACTCCTGCTACGCAACACCATACATATAAAAAAGCTCACTTTCTGAAGCAATTAATTTCAACAGTTATAAGTTGTCCTTTCACCACGACTGTGATGACATACCTTAGTTTTGAGGCTTAAAAATATGCAAAGATTCACTCAGACTTGGTTTAGAGTCTTTCTAATGTTCATGGTCTTGAAGTTGATTTATTTATTAGAGCAGGGGTGTTCGGCTTCTGTAGAGCCACGGTCAAAAGTTTTTAAAAGAAGTAGATGGCAAGCCACATTTTTATATATATATTCTATATTACAGTGTTTGGAAGTAGCACGATATTTTTAGAGTAGCGTGGCATGTAGCATCGCTACAAATAGGAAAACGTAGTTGTTGCAGTAACGCGCTACAAAAGAAAATAGCTTGTAGCTGAAAATTGCGCTACAAATCGTGCCACTTTAAAAAAATATTGGTTAAAAATTATTGCGTTCCTCAAATCACGTGACATTTCCAGACTTCTTCATATTTTTTAATTTTTCTTGTGGGTGTACGACTATCGTGAGCAACTCGAAGGGCTATAAGGAGCCGCCCGTCCCTAATTTAAAGTCACTGGTGCCAGGGAAGGGAGCCACCCAGTGCCGTGACGACAAACACATCATCCATGCCTCACCGGAATTCGAACCCGAACCCATCTCGAACGAATGGTCATAAGCCAGCGCTCAGACCACTGAGGCTTTCCGGACTTCTTGAAGTGTAATTGGCTGTAACAGGGGGTCCGAGTGTGCTCTGCCTACGACAACATGTACCTGACTTAACTTACACTGTGAAGGCAACTCACGAAATTGTTAATTGGGAAATTTCAATTAGCCAGTGTGTGTGTGTGTGTGTGTGTGTTCGTGTTTCTATAACAGTTGGTTGCGGCGTTAACGACTACAATGAGCAACTCGATGGGCTGTAAGCAGCCACACGTTCCTAATTTAGGGCCACTGGTTCTACCAGGAAAGGGAAGGAGCCAGTGCCGTAAGACATACACAACATTTATGCCTCACCGGAATTCAAACCCGAACACATCTCGGACGAGTGATCAGAAATCAGCGCTTAGACCACTGCCCACGGGTTATGCTACTAGTGGTTTTATTGAAGGCAGTTCCTTGATTGTGAGATTCGATTCTTTTAGTCAAAGAAAATGAATTCGCTGATATACTAGAATGATACTTGGCTTTTATTGAATTCCCTGGGCTCCTCACTTAGTCTGTCTATCTTGAAATATGCACCATTGAATGTGTCTTTGATTTTCAACTCTGAATACCATATGCAGTAATGTAGGTGTAAATATCATCCTCAAAATTCCCGCATTTAATTTAAATCTAAACGTAAAACAAGAAAGATTACACCGAATTTACGGGTGTAATGAGCACGTCTTTTGAATCCGTTCTGATGCCAATTAAATTTACCAAAGCTATTCAAAATCAATGGAACCGGTATGGAAAACAGTAGTATCTGACTGAAGAATAAAAAATTCAATCGGGTTTTCAATCCCGTAGATATTGCTGTAAACGGAAACGTCAACTTGCGCCCTCTGGTGGCAGACTTGTGCGTTAAGAAATATTTGAATTTATATGAGAAACACAGCAGCGGAGACGCTCTCCAACAAAGAAAGAAGTTTTCAAATCCGGATCTTAGAAGCAGAGATATCGATAAATATAAGATATGCATCTACGCCCCCTCGCGGAAAAAACATGCATTATTTTAAAAAGAAAGTATTTTCAAAAGATTTTTCGATGTGAGCGGTATCGATCCATGAAAGAATTTTTTCAAACGAGTTTTCAGGAGCTCAGATTTTACTGCAAATACATCAGACGCAGTAATTAACTCTTACGCCCCTTGGTAGCCAAACCATTTTTTTTATCAAATATTAGAAATTATATGCTGAGAATTTTCTATCAGACGCTGTATCCGGTGCAGAGAGAACTTTTCAAATCAGAGTTTTAGAAGCAGAGATGTTGAAGAAAAGGCAATTTACTTTTACGCTCCTTAGCGGAAAGTCTATGCATTACTTGAAAGTTTTGAACTTATAAGAGAAACAATTTACACCGGATACGCTATCTAACAAAGAAGGAATTTTTCAAATCCGAATTTTAGAGGCGGAGATATTGACAGAAATAAGCTAGACATCTAAACATTATTTTAAGCTAGACAATTATTTAATAAAGTAGACAAACCAAACATTATTTTAAGATGAATATATTCTCAAATGTTTATCGACAAGTGAGGTATCGGTTCACGAAATAATGTTTTCAATCGGCCTTTTAGAAGCTTAGATTTTGCTGCAAATACCTACGAAGCAGAAATTCTGGTGGCTAAACCTTATTTTATAAAAAATAAGAAATTACCATAAAAATTTCCCACCAGGAGCTGTACACGGTGTTGGAAAAAATTTTCAAATCAGAGTTTTAGAAGCAGATATATCAGGGAAGCGCAATTTACTATTACTCTCCCTAGCAGAAAGTCAATGAGTTATTTGAAAATTTTGAAATTATATTAGAAACATGTCGTACCGGAAACTCTGCCCAACAAAAAAGAAATTTTTCAAATCGGATCATTGGAAGCAGAGATGTTGACAAAAACAAGATATACATCTACGCCCCCTGGCGGAGAAACCATGCATTATTTTAAAAAGAAAATATTCCGGAAAGAATTGTCTGCGTGAGTGGTATCGGTGAACGAAAGAATTTTTTCAATCGAGATTTAAGATGCTCAGATTTTACTGCAAATACATTGGAGGCAGAAATCAACACTTACGCCCCCTGGTGGCCAAACTATTTTATACCAAAAATTAGAAATTATATGTAAAACATTTCCCATCACGAGCTGTATCCGCTGAAGGAAACGTCTTTCAAATCGGAGTTTTAGAATCAGAGATATCTAGGGGAAAGCAATTTACTTTTACGCCTTCTAGCGGAGAATATATGCGTAACTTGGAAAAGTGACTATGCCTAAAATAATCTTCGACTTGAATAAAATCGAAAAGTAAAAGAATTTTTTTAATTGGATGTTTAGAAGCAAATATATGGATTAGAATATGTTTTGAATTCGATATCATCTGCAGTTACGCCCTCTAGCGGCGAAATTGTGCATTGCAAAAAAACGAAGTAAAAGATCATCATTCGCACATTTTAAGCTTCCTAATGCAAAAAGAATTTTTCAAATCGGACTATTAGTTGCAGAGATATCGTGTCCACAGACGGACGGACGGACAAACCGATAACATAAGCACGATCTTTTTTTACAAAAGACGTGCTAAAAAGTAGCAAAACTCGCTACTTTTCAAAAAAAGTAGTGTAGCTAGCTATAATATTTTTAAGAAAAAGTAGTAGTAGCTGCAACAAGCTACTTTCTCAAGAATGTAGTAGTTGTAGCAGTAGCAAAATACTTTTAAAAAGTAGCTTTCCAATCATTGCGTATATATATAATGATTAAATATAAAGATGTCCTGCTTAATTTATTAAGAATTTAAGCTCTTTTAATTAATATTAGAAAAAATATGAAAAAAGAACTTACATTTAGTAAGAGCACTGTTACATGTCCACTTCGATGCTTATCGTTGAAAGCAGTAATAATTGTTCAAGAGTATAGAGTCATTAATACATTTCCTGTGTTTTGACTTTATGTATTTCATGTCAGGAAATACCCTCTCGCATATGTAAGTATTTCAGATAATGAAATTATTTTTAATGCCAAATCTCTTATGTGTGGAATTTCTCAGTGAAAAAAGTTTTAAAAATTCTGCTCCAGTCTGTGATAGAACTCTAAATAAATTCTTCTGCCTGAAGTTCTCGTAGTCCCATCTGATACATGGGGTTTGTGCTTTCAATTTCAAAATGTCACTATCCTGGTCACAGATGCAAACTTTGGGAGTCATAATAGCCGTTTTCTATACGTACGTATGAGACATCCGCAATTAGGAAGTAACAGTTACTACCCAGGAACAAATAAAAAATAAAACTTTGTTTCATAGTGCTATGAATAACTTTGAAATATTTTATTCGTGCAGGAAAATATTCAAGAGACGAGCTCATATCTCTTAAAAAGTGTGCAACGCATTTGCGCACTTTACCGAAGCGCAAAGCAAACCGACTATTAGTATCGTCCTCCCTGAGTCGTTCTCATTTGATAGGAGATTGTACCTGCAACATTGTTTCAGTTGAGTGATGCCTCAGTAATGCGATTAATCAGAATCAGCAGCTTGGAGACCAGTCGTAAAGGAAAAAGAATCTGGAAGCTGACCAGACACATAAGACGGTGGCAGAAGCGATTGGAGTGTATCAAAGCTTTATATTAATGAGTAAAGGAAAGGAAATCTGGAAACTGACCGGACACAGAAGAGGGTGGCAGAAGCGATTGGAGTGTATCAAAGCTTTATATTAACGAGTAAAGGAAATGGAAACTGGAGGCTGGCTGGACACAGAAGACGCTGGCAGAAGCGATTGGAGTGTATCAAAGCTTTATATTAATGAGGAAATGAAAGTAAACCTGGAATCTGATCGGACACAGAAGACGGTGGCAGAAGCGATTGGACTGTATCAAAGTTTTATATCAATGAGTAAAAGAAAGGGAATCTGGAAGCTGACCGGACACAGAAGACGGTGGCAGAAGCGATTGGAGTGTATCATAGCTTTATATTAATGAGTAAAGGAAAGGAAATCTGGAAACTGACCGGACACAGAAGAGGGTGGCAGAAGCGATTGGAGTGTATCAAAGCTTTATATTAACGAGTAAAGGAAATGGAAACTGGAAGCTGGCTGGACACAGAAGACGCTGGCAGAAGCGATTGGAGTGTATCAAAGCTTTATATTAACGAGCAAAGGAAAGGAAACTGGAGGCTGGCTGGACACAGAAGACGCTGGCAGAAGCGATTGGAGTGTATCAAAGCTTTATATTAACGAGTAAAGGAAAGGAAACTGGCGGCTGGCTGGACACAGAAGACGCTGGCAGAAGCGATTGGAGTGTATCAAAGCTTTATATTAATGAGGAAATGAAAGGGAACCTGGAATCTGATCGGACACAGAAGACGGTGGCAGAAGCGATTGGACTGTATCAAAGTTTTATATCAATGAGTAAAAGAAAGGGAATCTGGAAGCTGACCGGACACAGAAGATGGTGGCAGAAGCGATTGGAGTGTATCAAAGCTTTATATTAACGAGTAAAGTAAAGCAAACTGGAAGCTGGCTGGACACAGAAGACGCTGGCAGAAGCGATTGGAGTGTATCAAAGCTTTATATTAACGAGTAAAGGAAAGCAAACTGGAAGCTGGCTAGGCACAGAAGACGCTGGCAGAAGCGATTGGAGTGTATCAAAGCTTTATATTAACGAGTAAAGGAAAGGAAACTGGAAGCTCGCTGGACACAGAAGACGCTGGCAGAAGCGATTGGAGTGTATCAAAGCTTTATATTAACGAGTAAAGGAAAGGAAACTTTAGGCTGGCTGGATACAGAAGACGCTGGCAGAAGCGATTGGAGTGTATCAAAGCTTTATATTAATGAGGAAATGAAAGGGAACCTGGAATCTGATCGGACACAGAAGACGGTGGCAGAAGCGATTGGACTGTATCAAAGTTTTATATCAATGAGTAAAAGAAAGGGAATCTGGAAGCTGACCGGACACAGAAGATGGTGGCAGAAGAGATCGGAGTGTATCAAAGCTTTATATTAATGAGTAAAGGAAAGGAAATCTGGAAACTGACCGGACACAGAAGAGGGTGGCAGAAGCGATTGGAGTGTATCAAAGCTTTATATTAACGAGTAAAGGAAATGGAAACTGGAAGCTGGCTGGACACAGAAGACGCTGGCAGAAGCGATTGGAGTGTATCAAAGCTTTATATTAACGAGTAAAGGAAATGGAAACTGGAAGCTGGCTGGACACAGAAGACGCTGGCAGAAGCGATTGGAGTGTATCAAAGCTTTATAATAACGAGTAAAGGAAAGGAAACTGGAAGCTGGCTGGACACAGAAGACGCTGGCAGAAGCGATTGGAGTGTATCAAAGCTTTATATTAACGAGTAAAGGAAAGGAAACTTTAGGCTGGCTGGACACAGAAGACGCTGGCAGAAGCGATTGGAGTGTATCAAAGCTTTATATTAATGAGGAAATGAAAGGGAACCTGGAATCTGATCGGACACAGAAGACGGTGGCAGAAGCGATTGGACTGTATCAAAGTTTTATATCAATGAGTAAAAGAAAGGGAATCTGGAAGCTGACCGGACACAGAAGATGGTGGCAGAAGCGATCGGAGTGTATCAAAGCTTTATATTAATGAGTAAAGGAAAGGAAATCTGGAAACTGACCGGACACAGAAGAGGGTGGCAGAAGCGATTGGAGTGTATCAAAGCTTTATATTAACGAGTAAAGGAAATGGAAACTGGAAGCTTTCTGGACACAGAAGACGCTGGCAGAAGCGATTGGAGTGTATCAAAGCTTTATATTAACAAGTAAAGGAAAGGAAACTGGAGGCTGGCTATATACAGAAGACGCTGGCAGAAGCGATTGGAGTGTATCAAAGCTTTATATTAACGAGTAAAGGAAAGGAAACTTTAGGCTGGCTGGATACAGAAGACGCTGGCAGAAGCGATTGGAGTGTATCAAAGCTTTATATTAATGAGGAAATGAAAGGGAACCTGGAATCTGATCGGACACAGAAGACGGTGGCAGAAGCGATTGGACTGTATCAAAGTTTTATATCAATGAGTAAAAGAAAGGGAATCTGGAAGCTGACCGGACACAGAAGATGGTGGCAGAAGCGATCGGAGTGTATCAAAGCTTTATATTAATGAGTAAAGGAAAGGAAATCTGGAAACTGACCGGACACAGAAGAGGGTGGCAGAAGCGATTGGAGTGTATCAAAGCTTTATATTAACGAGTAAAGGAAATGGAAACTGGAAGCTGGCTGGACACAGAAGACGCTGGCAGAAGCGATTGGAGTGTATCAAAGCTTTATATTAACGAGTAAAGGAAAGGAAACTGGAGGCTGGCTGGACACAGAAGACGCTGGCAGAAGCAATTGGAGTGTATCAAAGCTTTATATTAACGAGTAAAGGAAAGGAAACTGGAGGCTGGCTGGACACAGAAGACGCTGGCAGAAGCGATTGGAGTGTATCAAAGCTTTATATTAATGAGGAAATGAAAGGGAACCTGGAATCTGATCGGACACAGAAGACGGTGGCAGAAGCGATTGGACTGTATCAAAGTTTTATATCAATGAGTAAAAGAAAGGGAATCTGGAAGCTGACCGGACACAGAAGATGGTGGCAGAAGCGATCGGAGTGTATCAAAGCTTTATATTAACGAGTAAAGGAAAGGAAATCTGGAAACTGACCGGACACAGAATAGGGTGGCAGAAGCGATTGGAGTGTATCAAAGCTTTATATTATCGAGTAAAGGAAAGGAAACTTTAGGCTGGCTGGACACAGAAGACGCTGGCAGAAGCGATTGGAGTGTATCAAAGCTTTATATTAATGAGGAAATGAAAGGGAACCTGGAAGCTGACCGGACACAGAAGATGGTGGCAGAAGCGATCGGAGTGTATCAAAGCTTTATATTAATGAGTAAAGGAAAGGGAATCTGGAAGCTGACCGGACACAGAAGATGGTTGCAGAAGCGATCGGAGTGTATCAAAGCTTTATATTAATGAGTAAAGGAAAGGAAATCTGGAAACTGACCGGACACAGAAGAGGGTGGCAGAAGCGATTGGAGTGTATCAAAGCTTTATATTAACGAGTAAAGGAAATGGAAACTGGAAGCTTTCTGGACACAGAAGACGCTGGCAGAAGCGATTGGAGTGTATCAAAGCTTTATATTAACAAGTAAAGGAAAGGAAACTGGAGGCTGGCTATATACAGAAGACGCTGGCAGAAGCGATTGGAGTGTATCAAAGCTTTATATTAACGAGTAAAGGAAAGGAAACTTTAGGCTGGCTGGATACAGAAGACGCTGGCAGAAGCGATTGGAGTGTATCAAAGCTTTATATTAATGAGGAAATGAAAGGGAACCTGGAATCTGATCGGACACAGAAGACGGTGGCAGAAGCGATTGGACTGTATCAAAGTTTTATATCAATGAGTAAAAGAAAGGGAATCTGGAAGCTGACCGGACACAGAAGATGGTGGCAGAAGCGATCGGAGTGTATCAAAGCTTTATATTAATGAGTAAAGGAAAGGAAATCTGGAAACTGACCGGACACAGAAGAGGGTGGCAGAAGCGATTGGAGTGTATCAAAGCTTTATATTAACGAGTAAAGGAAATGGAAACTGGAAGCTGGCTGGACACAGAAGACGCTGGCAGAAGCGATTGGAGTGTATCAAAGCTTTATATTAACGAGTAAAGGAAAGGAAACTGGAGGCTGGCTGGACACAGAAGACGCTGGCAGAAGCAATTGGAGTGTATCAAAGCTTTATATTAACGAGTAAAGGAAAGGAAACTGGAGGCTGGCTGGACACAGAAGACGCTGGCAGAAGCGATTGGAGTGTATCAAAGCTTTATATTAATGAGGAAATGAAAGGGAACCTGGAATCTGATCGGACACAGAAGACGGTGGCAGAAGCGATTGGACTGTATCAAAGTTTTATATCAATGAGTAAAAGAAAGGGAATCTGGAAGCTGACCGGACACAGAAGATGGTGGCAGAAGCGATCGGAGTGTATCAAAGCTTTATATTAACGAGTAAAGGAAAGGAAATCTGGAAACTGACCGGACACAGAAGAGGGTGGCAGAAGCGATTGGAGTGTATCAAAGCTTTATATTAACGAGTAAAGGAAAGGAAACTGGAGGCTGGCTGGACACAGAAGACGCTGGCAGAAGCGATTGGAGTGTATCAAAGCTTTATATTAACGAGTAAAGGAAAGGAAACTGGAGGCTGGCTGGACACAGAAGACGCTGGCAGAAGCGATTGGAGTGTATCAAAGCTTTATATTAATGAGGAAATGAAAGGGAACCTGGAATCTGATCGGACACAGAAGACGGTGGCAGAAGCGATTGGACTGTATCAAAGTTTTATATAAATGAGTAAAAGAAGGGAATCTGGAAGCTGACCGGACACAGAAGATGGTGGCAGAAGCGATTGGAGTGTATCAAAGCTTTATATTAACGAGTAAAGGAAAGGAAATCTGGAAGCTGGCTGGACACAGAAGACGCTGGCAGAAGCGATTGGAGTGTATCAAAGCTTTATATTAACGAGTAAAGGAAATGAAACTTTACGCTGGCTGGACACAGAAGACGCTGGCAGAAGCGGTTGGAGTGTATCAAAGCTTTATATTAACAAGTAAAGGAAAGGAAACTGGAGGCTGGCTATATACAGAAGACGCTGGCAGAAGCGATTGGAGTGTATCAAAGCTTTATATTAACGAGTAAAGGAAAGGAAACTTTAGGCTGGCTGGATACAGAAGACGCTGGCAGAAGCGATTGGAGTGTATCAAAGCTTTATATTAATGAGGAAATGAAAGGGAACCTGGAATCTGATCGGACACAGAAGACGGTGGCAGAAGCGATTGGACTGTATCAAAGTTTTATATCAATGAGTAAAAGAAAGGGAATCTGGAAGCTGACCGGACACAGAAGATGGTGGCAGAAGCGATCGGAGTGTATCAAAGCTTTATATTAATGAGTAAAGGAAAGGAAATCTGGAAACTGACCGGACACAGAAGAGGGTGGCAGAAGCGATTGGAGTGTATCAAAGCTTTATATTAACGAGTAAAGGAAATGGAAACTGGAAGCTGGCTGGACACAGAAGACGCTGGCAGAAGCGATTGGAGTGTATCAAAGCTTTATATTAACGAGTAAAGGAAAGGAAACTGGAGGCTGGCTGGACACAGAAGACGCTGGCAGAAGCAATTGGAGTGTATCAAAGCTTTATATTAACGAGTAAAGGAAAGGAAACTGGAGGCTGGCTGGACACAGAAGACGCTGGCAGAAGCGATTGGAGTGTATCAAAGCTTTATATTAATGAGGAAATGAAAGGGAACCTGGAATCTGATCGGACACAGAAGACGGTGGCAGAAGCGATTGGACTGTATCAAAGTTTTATATCAATGAGTAAAAGAAAGGGAATCTGGAAGCTGACCGGACACAGAAGATGGTGGCAGAAGCGATCGGAGTGTATCAAAGCTTTATATTAACGAGTAAAGGAAAGGAAATCTGGAAACTGACCGGACACAGAATAGGGTGGCAGAAGCGATTGGAGTGTATCAAAGCTTTATATTATCGAGTAAAGGAAAGGAAACTTTAGGCTGGCTGGACACAGAAGACGCTGGCAGAAGCGATTGGAGTGTATCAAAGCTTTATATTAATGAGGAAATGAAAGGGAACCTGGAAGCTGACCGGACACAGAAGATGGTGGCAGAAGCGATCGGAGTGTATCAAAGCTTTATATTAATGAGTAAAGGAAAGGGAATCTGGAAGCTGACCGGACACAGAAGATGGTGGCAGAAGCGATCGGAGTGTATCAAAGCTTTATATTAATGAGTAAAGGAAAGGAAATCTGGAAACTGACCGGACACAGAAGAGGGTGGCAGAAGCGATTGGAGTGTATCAAAGCTTTATATTAACGAGTAAAGGAAATGGAAACTGGAAGCTTTCTGGACACAGAAGACGCTGGCAGAAGCGATTGGAGTGTATCAAAGCTTTATATTAACAAGTAAAGGAAAGGAAACTGGAGGCTGGCTATATACAGAAGACGCTGGCAGAAGCGATTGGAGTGTATCAAAGCTTTATATTAACGAGTAAAGGAAAGGAAACTTTAGGCTGGCTGGATACAGAAGACGCTGGCAGAAGCGATTGGAGTGTATCAAAGCTTTATATTAATGAGGAAATGAAAGGGAACCTGGAATCTGATCGGACACAGAAGACGGTGGCAGAAGCGATTGGACTGTATCAAAGTTTTATATCAATGAGTAAAAGAAAGGGAATCTGGAAGCTGACCGGACACAGAAGATGGTGGCAGAAGCGATCGGAGTGTATCAAAGCTTTATATTAATGAGTAAAGGAAAGGAAATCTGGAAACTGACCGGACACAGAAGAGGGTGGCAGAAGCGATTGGAGTGTATCAAAGCTTTATATTAACGAGTAAAGGAAATGGAAACTGGAAGCTGGCTGGACACAGAAGACGCTGGCAGAAGCGATTGGAGTGTATCAAAGCTTTATATTAACGAGTAAAGGAAAGGAAACTGGAGGCTGGCTGGACACAGAAGACGCTGGCAGAAGCAATTGGAGTGTATCAAAGCTTTATATTAACGAGTAAAGGAAAGGAAACTGGAGGCTGGCTGGACACAGAAGACGCTGGCAGAAGCGATTGGAGTGTATCAAAGCTTTATATTAATGAGGAAATGAAAGGGAACCTGGAATCTGATCGGACACAGAAGACGGTGGCAGAAGCGATTGGACTGTATCAAAGTTTTATATCAATGAGTAAAAGAAAGGGAATCTGGAAGCTGACCGGACACAGAAGATGGTGGCAGAAGCGATCGGAGTGTATCAAAGCTTTATATTAACGAGTAAAGGAAAGGAAATCTGGAAACTGACCGGACACAGAAGAGGGTGGCAGAAGCGATTGGAGTGTATCAAAGCTTTATATTAACGAGTAAAGGAAAGGAAACTGGAGGCTGGCTGGACACAGAAGACGCTGGCAGAAGCGATTGGAGTGTATCAAAGCTTTATATTAACGAGTAAAGGAAAGGAAACTGGAGGCTGGCTGGACACAGAAGACGCTGGCAGAAGCGATTGGAGTGTATCAAAGCTTTATATTAATGAGGAAATGAAAGGGAACCTGGAATCTGATCGGACACAGAAGACGGTGGCAGAAGCGATTGGACTGTATCAAAGTTTTATATAAATGAGTAAAAGAAAGGGAATCTGGAAGCTGACCGGACACAGAAGATGGTGGCAGAAGCGATTGGAGTGTATCAAAGCTTTATATTAACGAGTAAAGGAAATGGAAACTGGAAGCTGGCTGGACACAGAAGACGCTGGCAGAAGCGATTGGAGTGTATCAAAGCTTTATATTAACGAGTAAAGGAAATGAAACTTTACGCTGGCTGGACACAGAAGACGCTGGCAGAAGCGGTTGGAGTGTATCAAAGCTTTATATTAATGAGGAAATGAAAGGGAACCTGGAATCTGATCGGACACAGAAGACGGTGGCAGAAGCGATTGGACTGTATCAAAGTTTTATATCAATGAGTAAAAGAAAGGGAATCTGGAAGCTGACCGGACCCAGAAGATGGTGGCAGAAGCAATTGGAGTGTATCAAAGCCTTATATTAATGAGTAAAGGAAACGGAATCTGAAGCTAACCGGTCACAGAAGACGGTGGCAGAAGCGATTGGAGTGTATCAAAGCTTTATATTAACGAGTAAAAGAAAGGAAATCTGGAAGCTGACTGGACACAGAAGACGCTGGCAGAAGCGATTGGGGTGTATCAAAGCTTTATGTTAACGAGTAAAGGAAAGCAAACTCGAAGCTGGCTGGACACAGAAGACGCTGGCAGAAGCGATTGGAGTGTATCAAAGCTTTATATTAACGAGAAAAGGAAAGGAAACTGGAAGCTGGCACAGAAGACAGTGGCAGAAGCGATTGGAGTGTATCAAAGCTTTATATTACCGAGTAAAGGAAAGCAAACTGTAAGCTGGCTAGACACAGAAGACGCTGGCAGAAGCTATTGGAGTGTATCAAAGCTTTATATTAACGAGTAAAAGGAAGGAAATCTGGAAGCTGACGGACACAGACGACTGTGGCAGAAGCGATTGCAGTGTATCAAAACTTTATCAGTTGAATGTAAAGGCGCTTATAGGAGATCAGAACTGCAAGAAGAAGACCAGAGTAAGAGTGCCTGTATTTGAGTTGCAAGAATGCCTGTATTTGAGTTTACTGGCTAGTAGAAACGGCCGACGAAAACGCAACTTTACTTCACGCCTGTAATAGGCGTGAAGTTGCATTTCGTCATAAATATTGTAACGACCCACCCCCGCCATTAACTTAATAATTAATGGGCGTGGTGGATGTATGAAATTAATTAAGTAATAATTGTGTTCGAGGCTTGATTGGAGTTTAAAAGTGTAAACAGCAGAGAAAGTTTTATCTAGGGATTGGCAAGAAAAGAGGCAAAGAATTCTCCCTCTGGCTAGGTGGTCTCAGAATAGCTCTGTTAGGTCGTAAATCGAAGGTTGCAGCTGACGGCCAGTCTAAACAGGGATAGAAGTACATTTCGAAGAGGGCCACTTGTAGAAATGAATG
The DNA here is from genome assembly GCA_039090855.1 of Macrothele yani. Lineage (NCBI taxonomy): Eukaryota > Metazoa > Arthropoda > Arachnida > Araneae > Macrothelidae > Macrothele > Macrothele yani. The sequence continues at coordinate 64,540,701 of CM077028.1, read as the reverse complement.
AAGATAGGGACAAAAAGTTTAGCTAATAATCGTAAATTCGTCGATTGTTTAATGCTTTTTCGAGAACAATTGCTCTCTGTGTGTGTGGTCCATGCAGAAAAATAAGATTTCGCACTTTACGTGAAAATAAGGAAGAATGTTTAGTCGTCTGTACGCTCTCCGATGTGAAAGGCTGGATGCCTTGGATCTTCTATATGAATTGGGATAAATGAAATGGAGACGACAACTCGGGGCAGCTGGAGATGCCAGTTTGCCATAAAAACAGCGGAATGCCTAAATCAACGTGATAAAGCAGCAATTTCTAGGCTGGGAGCCTAATGGAAATCAGCGACTGGTTGGCCCATTGGAGGGACGTTATGGAGATATTCTGAAGTCTGCGAGTGGACGTTGGTCGAAGCGAAGCCAAGCCGAAGATCGGGATCGAGCCCAAGTACGGCAGTGTGCAATCACCATCTTCTCCCTAAAGCAGCGAAGGAAGCAAGCTGGTCCTGCGGGGCGAAGCGAGGCCCCATGTGTGTGTGTGTGTATATGTGTGGCTACGTAAGCAGCGCAGTCACTACGTGTAAGTGCGACGGGATGAAGCCGGCGCAAGGAAAATTGATAGCGTAAGAGCGGTGGCTTGGATACCTAACAAATATACAAGTGAAAAGCTAAATCCCCATTTGGATTTATTATTGACAGCATCCATGAAAGTAGAAACATTTTGTTTTTATTATAACTTCTGCTACGCAATTAGTTGAGGAACTGAACTGATGTATTGCAAGAACTGAACTGAGAAATAGTAAGATTGAACTATGGAATTTAAGTTCATTAAAACTATCTCGCGGGAACTGATTTAGGTCAAAGTTGACCCAATACTTATATTCAGAGGACAGCTGAATTTTATTCGTATGTGTGCCATTGTTATGTTTTTATAGCCAATTAAATATTTGTTTAGGCAAGTCAGCACAATCATAGAACACATTATTTATGTGTACGCATGCGATTGGTTGAAATTGTTTAAGTGTATGCCTATATAATACAGTTTTCGCGCCAAGAACTACGTCGAAGGACCTGAGAGAAGACATATACTAATTGATCGGCTACGGTTGTTAACTTGATTGGCTGCGGTGGGATAAGGACCCATTGTCGTAACATTCTGGTGGCGAGCGGTGAATGCATAACCTAGCTCGGCCCGGTACCGTTATTAAATCCTGCTGTATAACAATGGCACAAATTAAAGAATTTGTAGTGAATCGGAATGCTGCATTGATTGATCCAATCGATAATATATTCGATCAGCTGACTGCAAGAATAAATGAGAGGTTCGCTGCACTTCAGCAATGGTTAACTGTACAGTGGAAGGATTCGGTACAGCAACGTGAAGATAGGTCTCAGCTATCTGAAAAGAAACAGAAAGCAGTCACACAGGTGAATGAAATCTCAAGTGAGAGGGGCAAGAAATTTGAAGCCCAAGAAGAGAGATTAACTAAATTTGAAACAAGAGAACCCGAAGCGAGCCGGACTCACTCAAAACTTGAGCAAACGCATAACGTATTAAGTCAGGAGTTTACCAAACAATGTTTAGGGTTTAAAGATAATTTGTTAAGAGAGATTGGGATGGTCACGAATCAACAGGCAGGAGCGGGACGGGATAGAGAATATCCGTATGGCCTGAGAACAAAAGTATTAGTGCAAAATACAGATCAAACAGCAGGGAATGTAGTTGGTAACCAATGCGCTGAGGAGGCATTAGAGCGTGAAGAAAATAGTGCATGTAAGGTTGTATGGGATCCGCAGTTGAGACTTCGCGACGAGTCAAGGCTCAGAGTGAAATGCAGGAAAGAAAAGGAAAAGGATTTGCGCATGAATGGGAATGTGAAGGTTGTGGGAGAAAAAGAAATCTACCTTTTCTCGAGTGTGTCAAAGAAAGTGTTGCATGTAGGATTGCAAGGAAGTGCTCTGAAGGGAGAGAACGTCGACTTCCGTGAGAAGGAAAAATGCAAGAGTTGGGCATCTCTACTGGAACTCGGGATACAGGAAAAATGGATCGTGTTTTATTATGTTCCATGTGTATTTATGCTACAGGTGTTAAATGCAAAAATAGTGCTTGGGTTCTTTCAGTTCTTGCTATGGAACTTGAAAGGTGTCCGCAGCAAGGGAGGCTTGCGTGTAGCAGTTGAGTGATAAGAATGTTTGTCATTTGGCAAGAATTCAGGTTACGGACAGGAATGAAATACGGGCATGATTTATGATTTTGGAATTGTAAATAGCATAAAAATGTGTTGCATGTGTTATGTAGGCAAGTATCTCATGTCTGTCACGGAGCGTAGGCAGAGGGTTAAATTCGGAAAAGATGGCGCAGGGGCTGGGATTATAATTTTTCAGGATATAATCCGGATAGTACTAAATGATGTACTGAATGTGTTGTAAGCCTAATGTGAGTGAGTTATGTAGAGAGAGAAAGGTTCTTCGTCTTGGCAGATGTCAGTCCGAGAGAGAACGTAGTTCACAAACGGAATAGCAGTGGTAAGCTTATTTGAGAATCGGTAGTCGCTAAGCGCAGTTTTCAGTCGTTCGACCTACCAGTTATGGATTGAAAGAAATTGTTATCGATAATTAACCCAAATGGCAGAGAGTCAGTCCGTTCAGGTTAATCATTACAGAAGCTGAATTTCGAAACAGGAATGGGTCGGTTTAACCCGAAGTGTATTGTGAAGTATGTGAAGGCATAGCGTTTATAGCGAGTTATGGTTTCGGCTTGTTCGTCGCAACGGGTTTTCGTTCCTGAGCAGTGGTGTTAACCCCTCTCGACGTGCTTCTCACACGCCGACTGTGGAATGCTTGGACGAAAGAAATTTCCATGCGCTGGAAATAGCGACGTGTGTATTACTGATCGACATCGACCTATCTTGCCAATCCTGGATTGGCCAAGACTTTTCTCCGTGTCGGAATGGTGGACGCTTGGACCTGCAGCAAGGAAATTCTGTACACGGATGGATGAGGTAGAGGTTTCCCTCGTGGGCGTGGTACAGTGGCTGGGTCGGAAGGAGACAGGTGCTCACGGTAAGCTGTCAAATTTCAATGCGAGCGAAGTTAACGAGTATCGATGCCGTATCTAACGAACTACTAAATTTGGTTTAGCGGTAGAAGTTGCGCCTGAAACGTTCCTAGCAATGTGTTTGTTGTGCATGTACGTTCACACGGTTTTCCGGGAGTGAGTCCTGTGTGAATTTTGGATGTCGGAAGCATCTTGGTATTAGGCTGTTAAGGAAATTGGGTTTATTTCCTTGGGTTGGCGATGTGGTTTTCCAGGTGTCGGAAACGTAGCTGTCGCGCCAGTGGTTCGGTATGGGTACTGTGGAGACCCGAATGTTTGAATTTTTCCCTGATGGCTCCGGAGGTGAGGGCGTTGAGATGCAGAATTCCAAGCAAATAGGAAAGCGTTTCTTTTGCTGTGACGTGATATGAACTTGGCCTAATGTGGTATTTGCTTTTAGTGTTTGCACAGTGCTGGTGTAGTGCTTGTAAAGTATGTGTACAGTGCCTGTACAGTGTTGGTGTAGTATTTGTGGAATGTATATAGTAAGTAATGGTTTAGTGATAGTTTACTGTGTAGTGCTTTGTACCACTGTACGGGTACGGAAGGGCAGATGTTGTTGAGATAGGTCAGATGGCCTCGGAAAGAATTCAGGTGGCGCGTGTCGAAATGGAAAAAGGTAATTGGGGAAAAGCCGAAGGAACCCGAATGTGAGCGAATGAGGGTTGATTGTGCTAACGGTGTTTATTCAGTTGGTTCCACCTGTGGGAAAAGGTAGGACTCAATGGTTGTTTCGGGAATTGATAGGAGTAAAACGATAGGCCCAGAAGAGGACTTCTGGATTTCTTGAGGGGCCGATGTTACGACCCACCCTCGCCATTAATTTAATAATTAATAGGCGTGGTGGATGTATGAAATTAATTAAGTATTAATTATGTTCGAGGCTTGATTAGAGTTTAAAAGTGTAAACAGCAGAGAAAGTTTTATCTGGGGATTGGAAACAAAAGAGGCGAAGAGTGCTCCTTCTGGCTGGGTGGTCTCAGAATAGCTCTGTTAGGTCGTAAATTGAAGATTGCAGCTGACGGCCAGTCTAAACAGGGAAAGAAGTACATTTCGAAGAGGGCCACTTGTAGAAATGAATGAAGATGGGGGACAAGAGGTTTAGCAAATAATCGTAAATTCGTCGATTGTTAAGGGCATTTTCAAGAACAATTGCTCTCTGTGTGTGTGGTCCGTGCAAAAAAATAAGATTTAGCACTTTGCGTGAAAATAAGGAAGAATGTTTAGTTGTCTCTACGCCCTCCGACGTGAAAGACTGGATGCCTTGGATCTTCTATATGAATTGGGATAAATGAAACTGAGACGACAACTCACGGCAGCTGGAGATGCCAGTTTGCCATAAAAGACAGCGGAATGCCTAAATCCGCGTGATAAAACAGCAATTTCTAGGCCGGGAGCCTAATGGAAATCAGCGACTGGTTGGCCCATTGGAGTGACGTTATGGAGAAATTCTGAAGTCTGCGAGTGGACGTTGTTCGAAGCGAAGCCAAGCCGAAGATCGGGTTCGAGCCCAAGTACGGCAGTGTGCAATCACCATCTTCTCCCTGAAGCAGCGAAGGAAGCGAGCTGGTCCTGCGGGGCGAAGCGAGGCCCCATATGTGTGTGTGTGTGTGTGTGCGTGCGTGTGTGGCTATTTAAGCAGCGCAGCCACTACGTGTAAGTGCTACGGGATAAAGCCGGCTCAAGGAAAATTGATAGCGTAAGAGCGGTGGCTTGGATACCTAACAAATATGCAGGTGAAAAGCTAAATCACCATTTGGATTTATTCTTGACAGCATCCATGTAAGTAGAAACATTTTGTTTTTATTATAACTTCTGCTACGCAATTAGTTGAGGAACTGAACTAATATATTGCAAGAACTGAACTGAGAAATAGTAAGACTGAACTGTGGAATTTAAGTTCATTAAAACTATCTCGCGGGAACTGATTTAGGTCAACGTTGACCCAATACTGATGTTCAGAGGACAGCTAAATTTTATTCGTATGTGTGCCATTGTTATATTTTATTAGCCAATTGAATATTTGTTTAGGCAGTCAGCGCAGTCATATAACACATTATTTATGTGTTCGCATGTGATTGGTTCAACTTGTTTAAGTGTATGCCCATATAATACAGTTTTCGCGTCAAGAACTACGTCGAAGGGCCTCAGAGAAGAAATATACTAATTGCTCGGCTACGGTTGTTAAATTGATTGACCGCGGTGGGATAATGACCCACTGTCGTAACATTTTGGTGGCGAGCGATGAATGCATAACCCAGCTCGGCCCGGTACCGTAAAAATATATTGCTTTCCCCAAAGAGGACTGCATGCTCGTCACTAATGGTGTGCGTGCCCCTCTCTGCCCATCACCGGAAAGCCTGCATAGAGTGAGCTGAAAATTATCGTGGTTGGGACCGTGAGCAGTGGTTGTCCGTTCTTTTCACGAAAGAATCGCGGTTAATCTTGAGGTCCGAAAATCGTCCCGTCTTTCTCGCGTGTTAACGCAGAACGCGGGATAAACCGGGTTTTCACGCAGGAAAAGGTTGCTTTGGGTGGAGATGGAATCCTCGTGAACGCGGTCATCAGCATTAGCTGTCGTACAGACCTCTGTATCATCTGGAATGGACTTATGACGCCAGTCAGATATCAAGATGGGATCCGTTGACCTATAGTTCTGCCCTATGCTCCAGCTGGGGATACTTTCCTCTTCATGGATGAAAACGCACGCCCACATTGAGCCCAGATAGTGGAAAACATGCTTCAGGAAGAAAGCATTGAGCGTATTGATTGTCCTTCGCGGTAAACCGGACCTCAAACCCATTGAGCACCCATTATCATACATTATTCCATGGATAATATCCTCGTTTCAACACAATAGAAATACCAGGGAAAATAAATTCCTCAAATAAATGCCAAATATCTTAGAAAGTAATACTGTGTTATAAAAAATGTTAATGTTTTAATTCCAATGCTGCTTACCTGTATGAAAAGAATGAAGATATCTGCATAAATGCATTTGCCAGTAATTCATCTCTCGATGAAATGCAAATTTTAACGTGGGCACAATGTTCACACTATTAATAACAAACGTTACGCAAACTTCTGTTCTTCACGTTATTAAGGACTTTAATTGTTGAGAGGAGCTCAATTAAAGTCATACTAAAATATTATTTTACAAATAAAAACTGAATAATAGATATTTCAAGAGTTCTGCATGTTCAAAGTTCCTAACTTGTTGGTGTGTTGTCCTGGAAGACTATATTTGCAGTTATCCTTTCACCCAGCGATATTACGGCTTGGCCTTGAGTGCACCTGCACTAGGTTTAATCCACCTACGAATATATTGGCCAGCACTACTTGAATGTTAAAATCCTCTCAGGATAGTTTTGAACGTAATGCAGACACAATCTTGAAGGTTATACTGCATTAGACTTTACATAAGGTATAAGGATTGCTCATTAAATAATAATAAGGAAATATCGAACTCAAAGTTAGCTATGATGAGCATAATACAATGATGAGTCACTAAATACGACACCAAAGATCCAACGGGTCATACTTGAGCTTGCCCCACTTCCATTCCAGCCTGAGGTCTCAAAGTCTGTACGCATTTCACTCGGGAAATAGCCTGGCATCCTCAGAAGAAGAAATACAATTGAAATGATATCGACGTAATCTCATCCCAGTCGGTGTGCTTGTGCACATAAGGGTTACGTGTACATGTCATCATCTTCAGTCTGGCGGCATCTGTCGGATGTAATTAATTTCATTCTCTTAGGTCAAGTGTTACTGGATGTTTCTCCTTTTTCGCTTTTTGACAGTACTTTCAATTTTAATCAGGCTCTTCCAAGCAAAAGGCAAAATAGCTGGGCTATTATTGTTATAGTTTAGATTGCACGTTTTTTTCGATCATAATTGCTTCAGCTAGTAAAATTGTCTTCCAAGTTTCTTGTTGAATTAATATTACTGCATCTTCCCACACTGGGGTAGCTTGGTTTCTGAGGCAAAAGTCAGTTAGAGATGTCTTGTTTTCTCTTTTAAACCAGGTAGCATTGTGTTCCCGTAATCTAATTTTAAGGCTTCTTTTTGTGCTACCTATATATCGGGAGATAATCTCCTTTTCTTGATTCTTGATGGGTATGCTATACACTCCCGCCTTTACAAAGGTAGATGTATATTCTTTGTCATGAGATATGAGAGTTCTAATACCCTGTATTTTTTATCCCAATGTTTATGCAGTTTTTTAACCAGATTAGAACTCTTAAGTTGACTCCTCAAGTTACATATCACGGAAGTTTACCATATATCCATATATCGTAGAAATATGCAACATCTTAAAAAAAGTCTGCTTAAAAAACTGAATAAACTTTGCGATTAAAGTACAGTATATCAGAACTCTCATATCTCATGACAAAGAATATACATCAACCCTAGCAAAGGCAGGAGTGTATAGCATACCCATCACTCATCATAGCTAACTTACTCATCATAGCTAACTTTGAGTTCGATATTTCTTTTTATTATTATTTAATGAGCAATCCTTCTAATTTATGTAAAGTCGAATGCAGTATACCTTCAAGATTGTGTCTGCATTACGTTCAAAACTGTTCCGAGAGGATTTTAACATTCAAGCAGTGCCGGCCAACATACAGTAGCGAACAAAAGTACTTGGCGAAACACTTTTCGACCATAATATTTTTTCTGCTGGACCAAATCAGGTCATTTTTTTTTTTTTTTTTTTTTTTTTTTTTTTGATTGGAGGTTTAACGACCACCGTGAGCAACTCAATGGGCTATAAGCAGTCGCCCGTCCCTAATTTAGGGTCACTGGTTCCAGGGAAGGGAGAGAGCCAGTGCCGTAAGACAAACACAACATCCATGCCTGACCGGGATTCGAACCCGGACCCCTTACGGACGAATGATCAGAGGCCAACGCCTTAGACCACTGCGCCACCGGGGCGGCCAGGTCATTTTGGGATATGATATGTGTTATTCAGTTGTAAACATGACCCATATGCAGATGGATCGGAAACCTTAACACAGATCAGGTATCGAGCTTAATCGCAAAGATCATACAAATTGGCCAACAAAGTAGGTGTGTATCACATTCATTTAATGCAACGATAACAGAAAACAAGTACGAGAAAATGACAAAACAATAACTAATACTTAGTGGGATAACCATGAGACTTAATAACAGCTGCACAACGGGCCGGCATCGAGTCCACTAGCTTCTCGGCGGTGACCTGCGGAGTTCGCGCCCATTCTGCAGACAGCTGGTCGAACTTCTGGGCCCTATTCCGGCAGGTTTTCTTCGCACATCGTCTCTCTAGCTCCTCCCACATGTGCTCGATGGTGTGAGGTCTGGAGATTGGCTTGTCCAGTCTAGAAGTGTGACCTGTTGCTGCTGGAAGGCTGCCTTCGCTCTACTCTGGAGGTGTGCTTTGGGTCGTTGTTTTGCTGCATGATCCATCCTGGTGGCATGTTCTGGTTTGCCCATGGGAAGAGATCGTTGATGAGCATGTTCTTGTAGCTGTGGCCGGTCATTCCATTGCGAGAAAAGGCGCCGGAAACCATGACCGATCCTCCTCCGTGCTTGACAGTCAACTGAATGAACTGGGGTTGAATCTCTGGCCACACGGACGTCGTACGTATCGGATGCCATCACTTCCGAACAAGTTGAACTTGCTCTCGTCGGTGAAAAGCACCTTACTCCAGTCCGCCGCGGTCCAGTGTCGATGAAGGCGCGCGAACGCGACTCTGGCTCTTCGATTCTTGAATCTGATGATGGTTTCTTGGCGGGGCGTCTTCCTTTCAATACCCCAGCAATGAGACGACGGGAGATGGTCATTCGGCTGACGTTCAGGTCGTCGCTGTCGCGGAATTCGGTGGCGATGTCCTCAGCAGTCAAGGTGGGATCAGCACGAGTTCGACGGAGGATGCGTGTATCCTGGCGCAACGTAGTGGAACGAGGCCTACCACATCACGGACTGTTCTCGACGGTCCCAGCCTTCTTATAACGATGCAGGATAGCTGAAAGGCGGAGATCCCTGTTGGAGCTCGCCAGGTGGCCGTGAACATGATGGAATCCAGACGCGCATTCTGGATTACATCATGTTCACGGCCACCTGGCGAGCTCCAACAGGGATCTCCGCCTTTTACCCATTTCTGAAAACCTACGATTGACTTATTATCACACTACACATCATAAAACCCACAAAAATCGCAAGAAAAACATTAATACGTGCAGCAAACAAATGGGTAATAATTGGCGACTCTTAAATATGGCCCATTTCAAATTCGCTCTGAGCGAAATACAAACTATGCGGCATTGTAACGCACGAATCAACACATATCATATCACAAAATGACCCGATTTGGTCCAGCAGAAAAAAATTGTCGAGAAAGTGTTTCGCCAAATACTTTTGTTCGCTACTGTATTCGTAGGTGGATAAAACCTAGTGCAGATGCACTCAAGGCCGAGCCGTAATATCGCTGGGTGAAAGGATAACTGCAAATACAGTCTTCCAGGACAACACACCAACAAGGTAGGAACTTTGAACATGCAGAACTCTTGAAATATCTATTATTCAGTTTTTATTTGTAAAATAATATTTTAGTATGACTTTAATTGAGCTCCTCTCAACAATTAAAGTCCTAAATAACGTGAAGAACAGAAGTTTGCGTAATATTTGTTACTAATAGTGTGAATGAAGATATCTTATCTGAATTATGCAATGCTTTTCATTACACTTTTTATTTAGCTTTATTAGTAATTTGGAAACTTGTACTGTATGACAAAGGATGCTGCTTCTGTCAAAGCGGTTTAATTAATATTTCGCAAAAGAAAAGGGAAGGCAAAAATAAAGTAATTCTAAAATACAACAATTGCGAGTTGCACTGGCCGAATGGATTTCACAAACAGAATATTAGAATTTGCTGAAGATACTTTTTTCTAGGAACAGCTTGTGACACAAATGTCCTGGCTACATCTTCCAGTTCCATATCGTCCGTTTGGTCTATGTACATCAAGTTTTCAGTTTGGCGTCATGACGCAAGGAACCCAAAATAAATAAGCAAAGTGCTTTCCGTTTCGGTTTAGGGGTTTGAGTGAATGCACAAGATCTCCATCAGATGGCTGAAGCCATCGTAATATATTCTGTCCCCTCGAGAAATATTCGAACTTTGGAACCATCTCCCTCACCCAGAAGGAAGGGGAAAAAACCACCACACGACAGGGATTTTTTTCGGCAGCGTGAGTAAGACGATTAACGATATTTTAGGTTAATAGAAGCGTTTCATGACTTTTTGGTACTTTTGAGCCTTAACGTAACAAAGAGACATAAAAGAATGTTCCCACGGTCTGTGAGGGACAAACGCTTGCCGTTCCCTTAAAGCGTGGTAAGCTGTTTTCTGCCATTGTGTTGTAGCCAAAAGTTCAGGAAACGGATAATTAATTTATGGACATATGGAGGGCATGGGTATAGATAAGAACACCCCAGTAGATGCAACCTTGTGATATGTGATGCAGAGAGCGTCTTTACTTTAAGTTCTAGGCTCGCAGCTGAGTACGTCTACGTAGAAATTAAGATTCGTTTGGTAGCATAAGGAGAATAGCAAACGCACGCTGATGTTTCATTTGATGACAGCATAAGAAATAGAAGAAAAGCAAAATAAGGAAAACAAGAACATGAAGTTTGTGAAGAAAAGCCTTTTTTCCTCCCGGTAGTGGTATTTCGAATTCACGTCTTCCTGCTACGGAGCAGATATTAAACCAAGTGAACTTGTAACGTACCAGGAGATGTGACGTACCTGCCAGAAGGACGCACACGACATAAAGGAAGATAGGAATCAGAATAAAAAAATGTCCGCGTAGCTCAATTGGTAGAGCAACTTGTTCCGGAATGAGGGGATCCGGGTTCGAATCCCGGCGTAGACCATAAATGACGGAGAAATTTACTTCGTTATAATGGCGCCCGAACTATCCGGATGACCCGACCGTTCAAAATCTCGCATTGGTGTGATGTTCTTTCCACACCGCGAGATAGGAAAAATAAGAAAATCCCTTCTCCAGCACTTCGAAAAAAAAAATAAATAAATAAGGGGGAGATGATGTAACGCACCAGGAGATGTGACGTACCTGCCAGAAGGACGCACACGACATAAAGACAGATAGGAATCAGAATAAAAAAATGTCCGCGTAGCTCAATTGGTAGAGCAACTTATTCCGGAATGAGGGGATCCGGGTTCGAGTCCTGGCGCGGATAAAAATGACGGAGAAATTTACTTCGTTATAAACTACGCCGGCAAGTCTAATCACTGCAACTTACTGTTTTAACTAATGCATCACCTCAGTGGTACGCCACATATATACCCCCTCCCTTTCCCGTTCAGAAAATCGGGGCACAAAAGCGCAGGTTTTGAGTCCGCCGACAAATCATGCTTTTTTTTTGAAGGAAGAAGGGTGGTTTTTATCAATTCCAAACTGTGTGTGGAAGAATTATCACGCATTTTTTTAACCTCATGGCCAGGAGATTAATTTTTCACGTTAGGGTGCCAGTGTTACGGAAAGCCCCCCCCTTTTTTTTTTTTTTTTTTTATTTTCGATGATGGAAGCCACGTCTTCCTGCTCCGGAGTCGGACATTCTCCCAACTGAACAACGCTGGCAAGGCAACTTCAATTCACCGTTTCGCGTCACCTCAGTTGTACGTCACATGTTTACTACGATCTTGTGGCTTACGAAACCTGTCCACACAACTTCTAATGTGTGGCGGCATGTGTCCCATTGAAGCACCCTCTAGCCCTCTATGGAGATTAAGAGCGACGTACGTCACAAATGAAAGATTGGAAAGTAATTCAAATAGAAGTCATCGCTCTTTCCACGTTTATAAGTGAGTAACGGAAAAATTCTCATCGGCCGCCACCGGAAATCGAACCCAGGGTCTTCCAGTTACCAGCCGGATATGCTTCCACAGCACCACAGCGACCTCGAAATTCTCCAGACTCACTAACGTATAAAAAGTACTATTTTACAATGTTCAGAAAATACTAAAGTATTATTTTACATGTTCAAAAAATACTAAAGTACTATTTTTCATGTTCAAAAAATACTAAAGTATTATTTTACATGTTCGAAAAATTACATAGGGTCTTCTTCCCAAAGCCCCAAAGAGATTAAGAGCGACGTGCGTCACAACCATATATAAACTTTAGGCGTACACTATATATATATATCATCATCATAATTGTCAACCATTATCAATCCACTGCTGGATGAAGGTCTCCCCAAGTTTCCTCCACAACGTTCTGTCTTGTGCCAGTCTCCTCCATGTCACTCCTGCATACTTTCGAATTTCATCCACCCATCTCCTATGTGATCTTCTTCTGGGTCTTTTCCTGTCGCTTGGAATCCGATCCAAAATTTTGGCTGTCCATCGATGGTCTGTCCTTCTAGCATAATGTCCAGCCCATTGCCATTTCAGGGATTTAACTCTGATCACGATGTCTTCCACTCTTGTCATTTTTCAGATCCACGAGTTCCTCTTTTTATCTCTCCTGGTTACACCAAGCATGCACCTCTTCATGCTACTTTGAGTTGTCTGCAGCCTTTGTATGTCTCTTTTAGTTAAGGTCCACGTCTCTGCACCATGCGTAAGCACTGGAAGAATGCATTGATCAAACATTTTTCTTTTAAGACATAATGGCATATTGCTCTTGAAAATTATGCTGTTTCTTCCAAAAGCTCTCCAGGCAAGTTTTGTACGCCGATTAATTTCTTCATCAATTGATAAAGAAATATATATATATATATTTCTTTATTTACCTGTTTGGATGAAGTTTTGCAGCTTCCATTTTTGCTCCGACTATTGAAAAAATAAAAACAGTATGATTTTCAGTGTGTAACTCTCATCCATCGATTAATCTGCAAAAACGATATATCCGCTTTTCGAAGTTCTGTGATGGAAAGAAGTAGCTTCAGATATTCATTGGATCTTTTGTTTCAGTGATTAGAACTTGAAACGTAAGACATTCGTTCCCGATTCAGTTTTTAAGCGGGGCAAAGCGTTTGCCATCAAAAAGCAATAATAGTAAAATCAAGGGAAGTAAATGTCACCCATCCTTTGCGTTCAATGCACTTAGTCGTCGGTTGGCAGGTGGTACAGTTGTTGATTCCTTCACCCCATTCCATTTGTTGGCCACTATTCGCAAGAGCAATCATGTTTCCCTGTCTTATTTGTGTTACGAAGTGTAGCCTCTGTGGAAGATGTGATTGGTATTGGGGAAAACGTTGGCAAAACGGAGTGCATTTTTTTCGTTGTTCTTGCTCTTCTTCTATGGTCTTCATATACAGTAGGTATGCCCTCCTCCCTTCCACCCTCTCTACTAGCACTTCTGTTCCTAGTTCCCTTCCACCCTGGATAATCCCCGATAGTTCACCTTAAGTATATCGTCATTGTTTGGGGGGAATGGGTTTGCGGGAACAGTCTCCGACGAAAGTAATAGCCAGCGGGGAGTAGTTCGAGTCCGGTAGCAGATGGTACAGGAATGGCAGAAACGATGGCGTTCTAAGGTCATCAAGATACGAAATCGGGTTCAGCTCGGTCCGAATGGAAAGTCGTAACTCTGCTCACCGAGCGGATAGGGGCCTTTGCTTGTTTGTAATGAGCGTTCGAGACGACCTCTACCGAAGAGTCTGAGCACTCGCCTCAAAGCACCTGAAGGGATTTTTACTTTACTTGCCTCGTTTCGGAGAAGGTAAAGGATTGCTACGATTTGTCAGGGAGTTCAATTTGCTTTTTTCTTTTATCGCTGTAAAGTTTCCTTTCCTTTAAAGGGATCAGTGCATGACGACATTGATCCTCACAAGGAACTATCGATTAAAGTCGTGTTTTAAGACCTTTTTGAGAGCGTTGTGGACCTATAAACGTACACATCACTGATAAGAAATGATCTATTCCTTTACAATGTTTCAAAAGGTCTTTCAGCCAGTTTTTATCTCCCATTTATGTACTACCGGAAGCATTTTTTTCTTCGTTTTTTGGAACAACTTTTCAAACTTTCAATGGAAAAACTGAGAATGAATCTGTTTAAACGAAAGATGTTTTATAGTGTTCAACCTTTTTTAACAAATCCAGCCGCTATGCTTTATCAAAACTATTAAGAACTGAAAATTTGAATAATTCCCTGCCAAAGATTATGTGTATACAATTTCTTAATTTCTAATGTTGCTGGTAATACGAAAGTTCTCAAGTGATATCAAGCTATTGTTGTCAAGGTACGAACTCATGGTTATAAAAACATTTCAGCAAGTACTCTTTGAAGCTTTTAATTCTTCTTACTTTGCTTTTAATACATTCTAGTAAACGTGCCCTATGCAGCTTTTCAATATTTCCAGCCAAATTGTCCTATCGCACATTTTGATACTTCCACTCAGTGTGCCCTATCTCACCTCTCAATATTTCTAGTCAAAGTGCCCAATCGTTCTTCTCAATACTTCTATTCAGAATGCTCCAAGCCACCCCTCAACAAATCTATACTCCAATTCACCCTAAAAGTGTACTACTGGGAAAGGCGGGAGAACCTTATCACATCTCGTCGTGGAACGCAAGAACGGTATCCATCCGCGTCAATGTGCTCTTCCACTGTTTCCTTTCTGAACCCCCCACCCACCCACACATCTCACAAGCAGTGGGGGGTCTGGTGGAGGCCAAACGGCTTCCCCTACTGCCTGTTTAAGTTACGCACCCTTCGAGTTTCCCCGATTGTCAATTTATTGTCTCTGTGTTGTTAACGTTGGGAAAGGTCTTCCAACCTTTCATCCTGTCCAAGTTGTATTCCAAGTGGGCAGAAATAGCCGAAAGTGCGAAGCTCTTGATTCAGCAACTTCTCAGAACAAATGTATTTCTTAAAGCGCTTTAACTTCTAGAATTTTTTTTTTAGATGGCAATTTTGTCTGATAAACTGTTGAGCAAACAAAAATGAATTCTAAGCAATAATTCTGATGATTTTCGCTCTAAACGCTAGGGACTATTTTTCGTAGCGGAGGTAGCTGTTTCGTACCCTTCATGGTGGTTCACTCTTAGGTTGACTTGGAGTATAGTCAAAGTTCCCTACCGCGCATCTCAATATTTCCATTCAGAGTATGCACCTAGTAGACAAAACCCTACAGACAGGAGTGATGGGCATTTGACATGGACTCCACCGCGCAGAGTGAAACAGGCCCAAACCGAACGCAGGCGATAAACAGGTAGGCAGCAAGGCTTCCCAACAATGTATCGTAATCGACGAACACGGGTAAACGTGATGATCTGAGCAATTTTGATCATGGACGCACTGTCGGCGCAATACAGATGGATCATGCTATCGCCCAAGTGGTAAGAACTGCGGTTTCCGGAGACAATTGGAGGCGATTGTATCAAGGGTGTACTGTGAGTATACCATCGACGGCGTACCAGCACCCCGAGAGGAAACGGTAGCCGACCACACGCCATTGATGACCGGGGTGAACGTAGACTATCCAGGTTTGTATAGGCTGACCGCTTGGCAAGGCGGCGTAAATCACATAAAGGTTAAATGTCTGCATACCCTGAGCAACAGGAGCCTACGCCCTACTTGTGTTCCACTGCTGACTCCTCGTCATTGGATATTACGCCTCACGTGGTGCGCGGAACATCAAAACTGGACCTCTGCAGAATGGCGCCGCGCCGTGTGATCAGATGAATCCCGTTTCCAGCTGACGGAAGGGTGCGGCTGTGGCGTAGGCAGCATGAGGCCATAGCTCCATCGTGCCAGGTCGGATATGTTCAAAGCGGTGGTGGCTCTGTGATGGTGTGGAGAGCCTTATCATGGAACACATTAGGACCCTTAGACCCGTTTCACACAGACGGAATGAATCCGACGAATCTATAAAACCGCCCCGCAGTGCTGTTTTTGGGTGGCTTTCACACGAGCGGTTTTATTTTTAGAGCGGAGAAAAAAACGTTCGACCGATAGGCTCTTTGTGTGGTCAGTTTCTAGATTGTGTCTTCGTTCAAATGCAGTATTTGATGTAAGAACTCAATGCATAACATGTTTCAAACTGATGAAAAGATAATGCATTGGATATTACCAGTACCTATGTCCATGTATAATCTACAGTAAATGTAGCAAATGTATGACATAAACCATTTTTTCGGAGCCAATGTTCTATGAAACAGTTTACCGTGTTGAAAGATACATACACGGAAATACTACGAAACATTTGTGAAGAGCATTAAAAACACACACACACACACACACTTTTACAGAGCATTTTGGAGAACACTTGAGGAGAACTATGGAAATACAGAATACCTTAATAACCTTTTATAAGACGTTTTTGAGAGCACTTTCACAAGGCTGTGTGATCATTTCGAAATAATTAACTCCCCTTATATGTAAAACTTTAAATTTCAGTCAATTATTCGTGTGAATTATTTATCAGGTGTGAATTTTTTGATGCGGGCTGCTATTTCTCCATGCAACATGTAACAACGCATTTCGAAAGAAATCTTTATTCACACATAAAATTATTAAATGATCAAATGATCATATGTAGAGGATTTTAGGAAAGAAGTGTCTGACCCCAGGTCTTAAACAACCCTTAGAAATAGGAAGCTAGGTGATTTGGGCTAGAGTGCCCTATAGGAAAGTGACACGGAAGCGAAGTAGGAAGGGGGAGGAAGACGCCTTTGTTTATTACCGGGGGCTAGTACCCGGGGTCCGACGGCTTAACTAGCCCATCCGAAGCACGGCGGATATTCAGTGGATCGAGCGTACGTACCTGCCTGGAATCAAACATGAGGTCCTTTCCGTGGCAGTCACGAACGTTGCTCACTAGGCCACCCGCGGTTCATAAAATGATTAAATTTGTTGTTCTGGATCAGGATGTTTTTTTTATTATTTACTACATTCTCTTAGTTTGTTTAACTGTTGAAAGACACAACATGGCCATAGGTTTTTCGTTACTTTATTCTGGAAGCCTTCAGACAGTTTTTCGTTAAACGCACAAAGTTCACCTGTTTGTGAAATCTGACTTCTTTCTTGAAAGACAACTCCCATAACTCTGAAGTTCCGATAGTCAGTATACCATTGGCGTTTCTATATTTATTTCTACATTTATTTCTGTGCATTACTAACATTTTTTTCTACATTTACTTTCGTATGTTTCTACATTTTATTTTCGTCACTGCTTTTTGCTTAAAATACTGTTTTGCATAGTTACCACATTTTGAAGTCATTCACTTCTATGCAAAAAATGGCAAAATGTGACAATTAACTTCTGCAGCACTGTAAACTATTACAATGTTTGTAGCAAATTGCTGGCATTATACCTACACTCGAAATATTGTGATTACGCGCGAACTATGAGAAAACAATTATACTGAATTTGAAATTTAAAAAAATGCAGAAAACGCTGCTATTTCCATGAACGAACAAGATTTCCAAACATCGTGAGTTTATGCATTATACCTGACCTAGAATAATTTTCTCTGTTGATAAATAAATGATCGGAGTGAATGTCAGGTACAAGGGCAAGGTATATATTTTTTTCTTTCATTACAATGTGTGAGTGGAGGACGAGGACTTTAGCCCCAAAGCCCCCCCCCCTCTGATAGGGACAGGGAAAGCCATGCTCATACATACATGCCTGCCAACTAAATTTAATGAATATGCAGAAGATTGTATAAAAATTCAGAAGAATTTTTTTACGTGAATTTGTCACACGATAAAGTGATTTAGAACTCATACTGCTTAGACAAAAATGGAATACAGGACACTTACCTTTATTTTTTTGTGTGTTTTTATTGAAGGGAACTTTTATTTATAGTAATTTAACAGTTAGCTAAACATTTTACAGTGGCTTTTTTTGCTTTTTTTAAGAATTATTTGGAGTACTCTTTTTGAAAACAAAGTAAATTTTCTTTGCATTTAATTAACAGAAGACTCTCAAGCGATTCACCGGACATGAATGATCGAAACATTGTGCGATTTTTTTAACTAAAGAAAGAATTATTTTGCGTTATTAATTAAATGGCAAATACACCCTATAATTATTACTTCACTTTGGTGTTCTTTCAAATGACGAGCCACACCATTTTTCTCTCCTATCATTACTGGAACATTGTCTGCTCCAAAAGCAATGCAATTTTTGAAAAGTATCCTGTGCTTACTAAGAACATCAACTGTAGCTGAGAACCCTGAATTCCGATATCAGAGCTTTCACTATTTTAGATAAATGGTGTAATTTTCAGATAATGAATACTTTTTTTTAACACCATGCATCAATTCTTACAAATTTCGAAACTTCGTCACTTCCGTTTTTGGAAATTTCCCCCACCCTTATCATGCTAAAATGCACACACATTTATGAGGGATCAGATGAAATTTAACATTTACATAGGAGTGGGGATCACATCGCGGGGGGGGGGGATACAATTACTGAAGAAATCTTCGCCCCGTCTGACTTCCGTTTTCGGAAATTTATCCAACATTTTCAAGGATGAAATACACATATTTATGGAGTAAAATGATATCTAATAATAACTGGGTAGAGGAAACATCGTGAGAAAAAAAATTACGATTACGAGAAAAATCTTACCTTCGTCTACTTTCCGTTTTCGAAGGATGAAATTCCGTCCTCCGATGGAGAAAACGAACCCCCCCCCCTCCCACCACCACCAATCCTCCCAAAAGTTCAGTTCAGATGCGCCTCGATCTCGTGAATGGTCTAAATGATAACAAAAAAGACAAAATTCTTCGAATTAGCGTAACAATCTCGTGGCCGAAGATTACTGGGAGATCTTCGGGTGGCCTAACTTCCGTTTTGGAAATCGTTGCCTACAATTTCAAGCTGAAATTATGCGATGAAATTATATTTAACAGTACTGAACAGAAGCAACATCGCGAGAGAGAAAAAATGCGATTACGGGAAAATATCTGCACTACGTTTAGCTTCCGTTTCCGAATATTTAAAAAGACAAAACAACGTCCCCAGACGGATTACGACCCCCCCCGCTCTAACTAATACCCCAAAAATTTCTTCATTTTTGCATTAATCTCGAAAATGAGAAAAAAAGGGTGGGGGTGGCGAAGGGTGGAAGGGGTACTCCACGAATCTACGGGAAAATCTCACGTACGAATTAACCTCTGAGTCAATTACGAATAGCGTAATATTACGCTAATCTGTAAATTCTTTAGTAAGGTATGTCTATTCTATCGAAGGATTTTGCAGTTATACGGGAAGCCCTGTTGCTGAAATAAAAAAATATTTCCAACTGAAACAACTTAGTTCAGATTTTTTCTCTCTGTTAACTCAAAGAATGAAATCAAAATCAAGGAATCTGGGCAATGGTTGAGACATGAGACAGTATTTATTAGTTACCATGCAAAGTTTTGAGGAAGAATGAGCTTAGGAAATTCTAACTCCAACAAAAAAGAATAACCGCACTGTATCCTTTCCCATTCCTTAGTGCCGTCCTTTGGACGTCTGGAAGGGTAGGTCCTAAGGACACATCTGTATCGTAATTGCCTGAGAATCCATGACAATCTTCTGGTGTCGTAGTAGAAAAACACACTTCCTACTTCGCCTAAATTGCTTGGATGTAATGCCAACGAAAAAAAGTTTGCTCTGGCATTAAATTTTTGTTGCTTTTGATGGAATAGTTTTCTCCTGGAGTTCACCGCTTTAAATATAGTCTTCATAACACACGGGAATACGCCCCAACGTAAAACACCCGTTTCACGGCAATTAACTACAATTAGCGAAAGAGGTGTGTGGTACAGCAAATAAGTCGAACGAGACGGATCTGAACTTAGAAAGTCGGGGGAAGGTGTTGCATGAAAAACTGTGTTTGGCTTACAGACCATTTGGCACGTAGGGACGTAGGTCTTTTTTTTAATACGTTACGGGGTAAACAAATTGTCTTTTCAGTATAACAATTTTCTTTCATACACATGGTGCAACACAGAAAAAAATTTGAATTTATTTCTGAGAATTAACATGACACCTGCTAGCCCAGAGTACAGCGGCCCAGTCCGCGCCTGGTTGCTTCGAATCCGTTGATCCCCGCTTGGAGCGTCCTTGCTATAAAATATATGTACCTCTGCGTTTTGGAAAAACAAAAGATAAGATGCCGATCCCTAAACTTAACCTCTTCTTGTGACCGCAGGTACTAAAATCTTGAACTTTGCCTAAAACCTAACTGGAGGAACAGGCCTCACGTGATCGTCTGTATTCTGAGTGTTTTACTGAATGGTTGCTCATCAGTTCATAGTTGACTGGCGAACAGAGAACTTGCTTGTTGAAACTTTTATTGTGCTTTGTCAAGTGATAATAGGGGAAATATATCATTCTAAATATTTTGGAAAGAGAAAGTGCATTGTTTTCCAAAGGCACTATGCAGATGAAGTATACAACATAGTTAACTCTCAAAAGGAAATGATTTGCTGAAATGGAAAGGGTGTTTATTTTTCCATAACAGAGTGCTGGGTGACTTACGGTATTGGCACTGTATTGAAAGAAATTATGGAAGATGTACTGGCTTTGCTAGTACTATTCTTATTGGAACACAGGATGCACAATGAGAAACCACGTAATCATGCTCCAAGACCGGAGAAAAGTGATGTTGCTGTTGCAAGAGCGCAAGTAAAAGAACGAGCGAGAAATACGGACGAAGCCCCTGCACAAATTATTCAAACCGTGGTAACGTCAATGGCTACAGTAAATGCAGCTTACATGACTTATATGGATGCACTAAGGTAAGTTGTAAAACGAATACGAAGAGAAGACATGCCTGTGGAGCCTACGACTTCATAAGGGATCGATGCCCCAATAGATTTACAGGAAAGAGATGTTGCAAAATTTCTTGGCAGAGATAGCGCATTTGGAGATCAAAGAATTATTTTATTTTTAACACAAAATAATTTACGAAAGCTTAAAGAAGCACCCCTCTGGATTATGGATGGGGTATTTGAAACTTGTCCAACCCTTTTTAGGCAATGATATACCATTCATGCTATGGTTGAAACGAATCCAGAGATGCAAAGATTTATTCTACTAGCTTATGGGTTACTTTCCAGCAAGATTGAAGAATATTATACAATTATACAAGATTTTTGCAGGATTTACAAGACTATGCGTCAGACTATGATATTCAGCTTGCACCACAATATACGTATAATGATAGATTTTGAAATAGCTACCATTATAATGCTGCTAAAAAGGAATTTGGAAGCAGCACACACAAATGTTGTTGGTTTCATCTCGGAAAAAACGTGCTGAGGAATATTCATCATCTGGCTTAGCCTCGGAATATGGGGAAAACAGTGAGTTTGCTCTCAAGGTCAGACATTTGCAAGCACTCGCATTTCTTTCATCTGATGAAATTCCAGCTGCTTTTGAAGAAGTGAAATCAATTTTACTAGAATATGCAGATTCTGATGTTCAGTGGTTTGGGGAAAATTACGTCCTTGGAAAATTTCGTGGAAGCAGAAGAAACAATCCGAGCACAAGCCCTCCGTTTTTCCCACCAACAATTTGGTCAGTAAGTTAAAACAATTTACTTGGCTTTCCCAGAACACAAAACAAACTTGAATGATAGGACAGACGCTGGAATACAATTCTGGGAGAGAAAAACTGTGACTGTGCAAAATACTCAGTGAAATTGCGAAATAGCAGAGAACAACTATGGCTAAAATCGAAAGAGTGATAGCACAGATTCCAACAAATCCACCCAGAAGAGAAACGCTGGCAAGATAAAAACGAATTCGAACTTCTTTGGCACACAGAGACAATGTTAACGTGCTAGACTTTTTAAGAGGAATTTCTTATAATTCCTTTACTAAAATGTGCTGGTATTTTTCACTAATTGAATTATACCTTTTACTACCTTGTGCTTGAATTTTTCAAGAATGTAATTCTGCCGAAGATGCAAGAAAGTAAAACACAACGCAAAATTAAAAAAGACAAAATTTTCAAAATAGCATGTCAAAAATATAAAATGTCAAAAAGTAATCCAAAATGTGAAACAAATAAAAATTCAAAATGCAATCACAAGTCACAAGCATAATAAAAATGCGAAACGCTATGTAACAAGTACAACACAAAATGAAACAAATGCCAAAACATAAAAAAAATGCACACTCTATGTAAAATGTACAAAATAAAACAAATACCATATTCACAAGGATTGCATGACAAGTAAATTTAAAAATGAGCTTTTACTTAGGCTTCAAACAATAATTAATAGCCTCTATACCTTTTTAAAAATATTTAATAAGGGCAACATCATTAACCTGACTTGTCATCAAACATTTTCATGGCATACAATTACTTAAAAGGTTTGTTAATGGATGAATTGAGAAATCACCAAGTTCAGCGGGTGAAAGTTAATGGCTGTTTATAGTTTTGCACTCGAGTAAAAGCGCAACACAATAAACTTGACTTTCTCTGAAAATTTTATGTATATGAGCACGGTTGATTGAAAACTCATTAAAATTTTAAGGCCTGTTTATTAATTTTTGTGACTCTGTCAAAACGCAGTACCATAACCTTGGCATGTTATCGAAACCTTATGAATACGTCGGACTAAAACTTCCTAAAAAAGGTTACGTCTAAAGTCTTGTAATTAAAGTTTTGTTACAGAGTAAAATTGCAACATTAATAACTTGACATGTTATGTTAACGTTGTGAATATGAGCACGGCGGATTAAAGATTTCAAGAAATACCCTTTGGGATTAATGTGTTGTAACTGAGTAAAAATGTAACATTATCTTTATTTTCTATATAAACCAAACAACGTGCTGAAATGGCCAAACTATATATACGTATACTTCAACCATATACCGAAGCGCTGACAAGGTGAAAACAAAAGTGCAATTTTGTACGGTCCCCTAACATTTTATGGCCAGTCTACATGGAAGTGGACTCGTTGATATCAAAAACGTACTTTTCATACGGCTCCATAACAAATAGCAATGGATACGTCGCAATCTTTTTTTTTATTTGGGGTTTAACGACCACCGTAATCAATTCAGTGGGCTATAAGCAGTCGGCCGTTCCTAATTTTGGGCCACTGGTTCCAAGGAAGGCGGACAGCTAGTGCCAGAAGTCAATCCCAATGTCCATGACTCGCCGGGATTTGAACCAGGATCCTTCTCGACGAGTGGTCAGAAGCCAGCGCCTAGATCACTACTCCACCGTAGCGGCACACGTTGAAATGTATTTTTCATACGGCTTCAAACGCTCTTATGGACATACTAGATTAAACTGGACGCAAAGAAATCATTAATATAATTCGTACTAGCAGCGATACCGGATATTTGCCAGGCACATATTACTATTTGTGGAATCACCAAGTTCAGCTGGTGAAAGTTAATGAATGAAAAAGATATGCCTGTCAATTTTCAGTAAACTTATTTTAAATTTTTTTATTTAGTTAATTTAATTTTACGAAACAAAAAAAGAAAGAAAAAAGAAAGGGAATACTTACCTTCGAGGAGACATCTATATAACTGCCGTACATCTGGCGTGTGCTTCTGTGAATCCCGCGACACAGAAATGCAATGTACCTATGTGATGTCGATTGCGTTCGACTTCACATTGGCATTGATCATCTTTTTCTTACCGTTTTGAATTTTGAATATCTGTAACTCTCTATTTACATTACATTATATTTCTTCCTGATAAGCCGTTCGTTGGTAGTGAAAGCTAAACTATATTGATTTGTGTTTTTAATAAACCATTAAACGCATATTTTTGCACTTTATTGTTATCTACGGTCTCTAACTTATACCGTAAGTTGGTTAGTTGGTGGTTTATGGCGCAAGGGCCTCAAATGGCTAAAGAGCGCCTTAGAACGTAGATAGCGTATTAGAATGCTGAATTGTGCTGCAGATCTTAAGAGTAAAAATGGAACTTTTTAAGAAAATTTTGTATGGGGCCCCCTGGACCGAGGGCCCCGACCCCTTCCAAAAACCGTCTACCGTCTAAGTTAGATAACTATTAGATATTGGACTGTCGGAAAAGTCATGACGTATTTTAGCCATGTTTTGCAAAGTTCACTTATTGATAGAAACAACAAAGATCAATCAATGATATAATGCCCGTTTTGTTCGATAACCTTTTGCCAATTTTCAGTGAGCTGCAGAATGCCTCGTTCATAGAAGGGCCTGTCTTTCGTGGCGAAAAACTGTACAAGGTGCTGATTTACACCATCATCTGAATTGAACGTTATACTACGCAAGGACTCTTGAAGAGAGCGAAACAAGTGGAAGTCTGACGACGTAAGGTCAGGTGAGTATGCTGGGTGTGGCAACACATCCCACTCAAGCTCCAATAATTTTTGGCTGGTGATCAAACTTGTGTGTGGTCTCGCGTTGTCGTGATGGAACACAACACCTTTACGATGAACGAGCTCTGGACGTTTCTGGATGATAGATTCTTTGAAACTGTCCGATTTTCGACAGTACACATTCGAATTGATTGTTTGGTTCCGTGGTAAGATCTCGAAAAACACGACACCTTTAAAATCCCACCACACTGAGACTAGTACCTTCCGCTGATGAATGTCTGCTTTGGATGTCGTTTGAAGCGAAGCAGCACGTCGGGACCAAGACCGTTTGCGCAGCACATTGTTGTACACAATCCACTTTCCGTCACCAGTTATTAGTCGCTTCAAAAAGGTATCGTTTTTCTCACGTTTAATGAGCATATCGCAGATGTTTATACGCGCCGTCAATTGAGCTTCTTTGAGTTCATGAGAAACCTATACATCAAGCTTGCTTATACGTATCCCAGCTTCTTCAGGTGGTCGTGAACGCTTGAATGATGGATTTGCAATGTATCTGCCTTCTCTCGTGTCATGTAACGTCGGTTTGACTTGATCAGTGCCTTGATTTGGTCGTTATCAACATTGGTGGGCCTCCCCGACCGAGGAGCATCGTTGGGGTCAAAATCACCAGCACGGGATTTTGCGAACCACCGCTGGCTCTGATGTTCTTGTAGAGCATTATCACCGTACACTTTACTCAACTTTTCAGAAGCTTGACGAGCGCTCTTCCTTTTACGGAAGTAAAACAGTAAAATATGGCGAAAATGCACAGTTTCGTCTTCCATCTTCAACTTGATGTCAAATCTCCGCAAATCAACCAAATCGCTCGCTATTCCTTTTAGATTGCAGCTAGAACTGGCACCTGTCGAATGCCATAGTGATAACAGAGCCCTCTAGTACTTCCAAAACCGCCCAACCGCCATCAGAGGCCAAATTACGTCATGACTTTTCCGACAAACCAATAGTATACCAAATTTGGTAGTTATAAATTGAAAACTGTAGATTTTACTAAACCTTTGTATGGGTGCACCGAGCCTCTCCAAAACCGCATGAGGTCTAAGTTACAGCTTCATAAAATAGTATACCAAACTTCGATGTTCTAAAATGAAAACTATAAATTTTACGAAAATTTTGTATGGGGGACACTTGGCCCCGACCGCTTCCAAACACAATCTCCAGTCTAAGTTAAAGTTTCATGAGATAGTATAACAAATTTGGTGGTTCTAAATGAAAAACTGTAGATTTCACGAAACTTCTGTGTAGGGGCACCTTGACCCCAAGCCCCGACCTTTTCCGAAAACCGTCTTCGGTCTAAGTTAGAGAACCATGAGATACTATACCAAATTTGGTGGTTCTAAATTGGAAACTGTAGATTTTTACGAAAATTTTGTATGGGGGGGGGCTCTGACTCCCCGGGCTCCGACCCTTTCCAGAAATCGTCTACAGACTAAGTTTGAGTTTCATTGGTGGTTCTAAATTGAAAACTGTAGATTTTACGAAACTTTTGTATGGGGGCTCTGACTCTCCGGGCTGCGACCCTTTCCAAAAACCGTCTATAGAGTAAATTAGAGTTTCATGAGATAGTATACCAAATTTGGTGGTTTTAAATTGAAAATTGTGGATTTTACGAACACGTTGTACGAAGAGGCTCTGACCCCCGGGCTCCGACCCTTTCCAAAAGCCGTCTACAATTTAAGTTAGAGTTTCATGAGATAGTATACCAAATTTGGTGGTTCTAAATTGAAAATAAAATGTTTACGAACATTTTGTATGGACGGGCTCTGACCCCTCGGGCTCCGGGGGATGACAGCCCCCCATACAAAATTTAAACCCCCAAATTTGGTATACGATCTCATGAAACTCTAACTTAGACTGTGTAACCGTCTACAGTCTAAGTTGGAGTTTCATGAGATCGTATACAAAACTTGGGGGTTCTAAATTTAAAAATGGAGATTTTACGAAAATTTTGTACGGGGCGGTGCTCTGACCCCCAGGCTTCGACCCTTTCCAAAAACCGTCTACAGTCTAATTTAGAGTACCGTGAGATAGTATACCAAATTTGGTGGTTCTAAATTGAAAACTGTAGATTTTATGAAAACATTTGGGGGGGGGGGGCTTCTTGACCCCGTGCCCTGATCCCTTCCACAAAACCGTCTACGGTCTAAGTTAGAGTACCATGAGGACATTTTCTGGACCATGTCGACATTATGACCGTGTCGACACTTTGTCTATCGACATTATTTAGACATTTTGACTGTCGACATTATTATGACCTTGTCGACATTTTGATTATCGACATTATGACCGTGTCGACACTTTGAACTGTCGACATTTTGAACTGTCGACATTTAGGCTGTCGACATTTTGACCGTCGACATTATGACCGCCACCGGATATGAACACGGTGGAATAAAAACTGTTAAAGAGGTCTAGGCCAAGGTATTAATATTTAACGCCTAAGGAAAATCGCAATAATACTAACTTGACTTCGTGTGTAAAGTTTTTTAATATGAGCACGATGGAATGAAGACTGTTAAAAAGGCCCAAGCTTAGGCGTTAGGCATAGACATATTAATTTATTTTTAGTGCCAAAGAAAACGCGTAATATTCCTATCCTGTGTGAGTGCCCCAACCTTATAAATATGATCAGGGCGGAAGACGTTCGAAATCGTACGTTTTCCTTCATTCGTTTTGTATGTAGCCAAAATTTGTAAGCGCGACGAATTGACGTAGTCGACGAATTTGTCCGCGACGAATTGACGATCGACGAATTGACGCGCGACGAATTGTCCTAGTCGACGAATCGACGCAGGCGACGAATTGACGTATAACCGTGCCTGGAGAGGACCTTAACCACTGCGCGCTAGCAGCATTAGCTGGTTGATTAACTGCATGCATTCATGGATTTAGCGCATCCGGCGGCCGCCACTATCCAGACATGGCTCGAAGAACACTTATATGAGTTTAGAACCATCCAGTGACCACAGACCACGGATTTAAACCCAAGAAAGTTCTCTGGGATGCCGTGGAGTATAATATCATGTCCATGGATCCTGAACGACGTCTCGGAATGAGATGTGAACAATGCTGAAACAGGTGGCCCTCCGCAAATCCTTCGGCATCTAGTGGAGTCGATGCCCAGACTGTTATTTGCGCTAGAAGGGGACCAACACGCTATTAGGTAGGTATCTCTAATGTTTTGTACATTATGACCACTCCCTGCCTAGAGAAATGAGCGCGCCTGGAGACCGAACGGTGGCGTAGGTGAAGTTCAGAGAGCAGCATATACACAACCCGAGGAGCGACTTTCGGCTAGTAGAGTGTTCTGATTGAGAATGAGAAGAGCTGTTGATTTTATCGGAGTTTGATAAGAGACAAACTGTGATGGCACGACGCCTCAGAAGTACGATCTCGGAAACTGCGCGGCTTGGGGGTTGTTCACTTGCCACTGTACTTAGTACGTATTAAAAGTGGTGCACAAACGGTAAAACGACAAACCGTCGTCCAGCTTTGTGTCACCCTCAGCTCATTGATGCCAGAGGGGAGCGGAGACTGTCGCGCATTGTTCACAGCGACCGTAGGGCCACAGTGCGACAAATCACCCGAAGCTGCAACAGTGCTGATCAGGGCAATGCGTCACAACTCACAGTTCATCGCAGCCTTCTGCGCATGGGCCTCCGTAGCCGAAGAACCAGCCGGTTCCCCATGCTCATTGCACGTCATCGCCAACAACGCCTGAAATGGGCCCGAGATAATCGAGATTGGGGAGTGGATGATTGGAAGAAAGCGGCCTGGTCTGACGAATCAATATTCCTGGAGCATCTCGTAGACGGCCGAGCGCGAATACTCCGATTACCAACTGAGGCTATAGCACCTGGATGCGCTGTTGGGCGGAAAGAGACTGGCGGTGTTATGCTGTGAGCGATGTTTTCTTGTGACACTTTAGGCCCCCATTATCCCAATAGCACTATCCCTGACAGCTGTCAAGTATCTGATCATCGTTGCGGACCAAGTTCACCCATTCATAGCAAAAGTGTTCCCTGCTGGTGATAGCCATTACCAACAAGATAATGCACCATGCCACACTGTCATAATCGTCAAGGAGTGGTTCGAGGAACATGCTGGTGAATTTCTGTTAATGCCCTCGCCTCCAAATTCATCTGACATGAACCCAATAGAACATATGTACGGGAATTGGAGGACTTGCTGTTGACATTATTATCATACCAGATACCCTACAAAACCTATCGCTACTTCATCGAATCGATGCCTCGCGGAGGGGCCGATGTTTTGCGAGCTATACGAGATCCTACAGCTTATTAGATAGGTGGTCATAATGTAATGGCTCATAGGTATATATCTCCTTTCGTTTCCACTCTTCTTAACGTTTTCGTACAAAGTTCGTCTCAATAGCTTCATTCAGGATTCCTCACCCAGCTTTTCAATATTTCTAATAAGAGTGCCATAACAGTTCCCCTATGTCTTAGAGATTTTCAAGTAAAAATCCTTTTCCGAAAATACTTGATCTCAAATGCACGTAATTAAATATTTTGAGTAATTCAGAGCGATTCAAAATAACTTTCAAATTCTAACAGGAATTTCTTTGAAAGTAGCAAAGGTATGAAACTGAATTTGTTTTTAGTTTTTATTTCCTGGTAAAGTATGTGTTTTTCTACTATTGAAAGTCATCTTGATTTTTTGACCTACGGACATCAAAGCAGTCCTGAACTGCGGCGCAGATACGTCACCCCCCCCCCCCCACCGAAAGAGGGCCGGGACCATGAGTTGCTACTGTAAGCATGTCACCCCATGAAGAACGGGCATTTGAGAAATCCCAGACAATTTGGTGTGTGGAACGTAACATCACACACATTTTTTTTTTCGAAGCACTGAAGAAGGAATTCTTATTTTTCCTGTCTCGCTGTGTAGAAAGAACATCATAACGTTGGGAGGAACTTAACAGCCATGTCATCCTGGAAGTTCGGACGCCAATGTGAAAACACAAGTTTGCCCGCGCCGGGCATCGGATCCGGATCCCCTCACTCCGGAGTAAGTCGCTCTCCCAACTGAGCTGCGCGGACATGTGCTCTTATTGCCATCTGTCTTTATCTTTTTTTTTTTTTTTTTTTTTTTTTTTGATTGGAGGTTTAACGACCACCGTGAGCAACTCAATGGGCTATAAGCAGTCGCCCGTCCCTAATTTAGGGTCACTGGTTCCAGGGAAGGGAGAGAGCCAGCGCCGTAAGACAAACACAACATCCATGCCTCACCGGGATTCGAACCCGGACCCCTTACGGACGAATGATCAGAGGTCAGCGCCTTAGACCACTGCGCCACCGGGGCGGCCTGTCTTTATCTCGTGTGCATCCTGCGGCGCAGGCACGTCGCACATTCCTTAATATTTCACTATTTGTTGTGTTCACAAATGAATCTTGAAGGGCTAAATTTGATATGCTGTTCTATATGATAGGATGTATCGAAAACTTGATATACTGTATTTCTCAACATATCTTTATATCGATGGTATATATGCATACACGAATCCTAAAAAAACAACCGTTAGTGTATTGTACTATTGGGGCTTTCAGAAAAAACGGCATTTTTGATGCAACGGTTATATTTACCCAGAATCTCAGAAGGATTCATGCTAAATTTCAAAGTACATGCCCATCATGTTCAGTAGTTTGAACCCATCAGTTTGCCAGTTGTTCAATTCCTACATGGTGCCAACCTTTCGGTTTAGAGGCAAAGGACTCTAGGCATTCGACATCGTCCAAAGTAGTCAACTTCTTGCCACGGAGAAAATGCGCCGTCGCCTGAAGCAAATAGTAGTCTGAATGAGCAAGTTCGGGGCTATATGCTGGTTAATGCAGCAACTTGATTTCATGCAGTTCTTAAAGTTTAACTTGTTTCCAGTTAGCGGTATGAGGTTTTGTGTTGTCTTGTTGCAGCAGTGCTCGCTTTCGGTTGACTAAAGCAGAATACTTATGCAGAAGTTTGTCATATACTTCCTGTATAATTGCTGAGAATACAATTCGGCATTGATAGACCGATCATTCAGAATGAGCTCAAAATTGATCACACCTTCATAATTCCACATAGCTTGAACTTTTTATCAAAACGTCCGCGTTTGGGGGCAGGTAAATCTAGTTCACCTCTATTCAAGCACTGTTGTGAAGTATCTGAATATATCCACTTTTCATCGCCAATAACTATATCGTTTGATAAATCAAGTATCGCGTAGATTTCTGAGCAATTCCTTGTATACTTCAACACGCGGTTAAGCTTACGCTGGGATGTGCTCATGAGACACCTTACTGCATCGTCTGTAAACCATTTCGATCTTGTGCAAGTGCTCAGCGATGGTAGATTTAGGAACTCCCAGTTCTTCTAACAATTTGCGAGTGCTTGTTCGTGGATTGTCTTCCACAGCTGCTTTCAGGGCTGCCGAAAAAACAGCAGAGAGCCTACCCAAGCCTTCCCATCTTTTCAAACTCAAGTCGCCGGCTACAAATATGTTGAATAATGTTTGCGCGGTTCGAGTTACCGCCAGGCCTACGCCTTCAACTTCGTTAATTTTTCGGACTGCTTCAGCGGCTTTAAACTCTTGTTTCCAGCAGTGTCGCAGCTGAACCAGTATTTCGAACTTTGTAGCCATTGTAATTGACCGCGGTACAAGTGCAACTCATGGGTCGCGACATGTGCTTCACATCTCGTTTAATTTCCCACAGTACGTGTTTTCAGAAGTCTACAGAACAAAAAACTGCCTCGCAGAAAATATGCATATTTACGTCGTGAAACTGTCCTAAGCTGAAAAGCGCTCCCCTCGCCCGGAAAACCCTAATATAAAGGAACGGTGCGCCACTGCGTACCCGTTCTTTTATATTAAACGAAAGATTAAAGAAAATTACCGTTCAGCGCTGTAATTTTCTTTAATATTTCGTTTATATCGATCAAGTTTATAACAGAGTCTCCAAAGAAAAGGTCTGTATGATTTGCTATCAGGAAACAAACGCTCACATGCCAGATCAGTGCCACTGCGCACTCAGGTTATGCGATAGTTGTATCTTCTAATCCAATATCGATATAATGTTCAATCAGAGAACAAAGATGGAATTTAACATCTTACTATACAAAAGGCAACACTTGCGACGACGTGAATTACTTTTAACCATAAATAAACAACTACGTACGCTGTTTAACAAAAGAAGATGAACATCCTGTGTTATCCGTAACCGTTCTTGTTTGATGTTTTATTTACATCTTTGTTCTTTTGTTCAAAATTAGGGGGTGGGTTCGGATGCGATGGAAGTGGAAGTACACAGTTGTAGGCTGTAAGATGTTTTACTTCACTGGCGCTGAGTAAGACAAGGACGAACGTTACTGTCCTTCGCGAACTTAACTGTCGTTTTAAACCTCGTCTACGCCGCGTCAAAGAAGAAAGCTACCTCTTTCATTAAATGAAGAGATTGAAGTTAAACGCCACAAAGCCAATTACGATCGAGCAAGGTGGCAACGACGCACTGCAATCGAAAGACAAGAAGTTCAACGCTCCAAATGACGAATATGCCAGAGAAAAAAAGAGACAAAATGCAGTGCAGTTGAGAGAAATGTTGATATTCGACGTTTGCGTGATCGTCGAAGTAATATGACGCCGCAATATATTGAAGCTGAATCTCAGCGCAAGAGAAATGTTCTTATTGCAGAGGCACAAAATATGACCCCCAAGCAAAGGAATAAACGCTGCGCTCGAGAGGTTCAGAGGCAATTAACGAACCGACAACAACAAAGAAATGCGACACATCACGTGTCTTTAAACGTTATAGACGATGAAAAGACTGTAGCGAGACACTCGTGGGGCTTCAAACGTTATAGACGATTAAAAGACTGTAGCGAGACACTCATGTGGCTTTAAACGTTATAGACGATGAAAAGACTCTAGCGAGACGCTCATGTGGCTTTAAACATTATAGACGATGAAAAGACTCTAGCGAGACACTCATGTGGCTTTAAACGTTATAGACGATGAAAAGACTGTAGCGAAACACTCATGTGGCTTGTTATAGACGATGAAAAGACTGTAGCGAGACACTCATGTGGCTTTAAACGTTATAGACGATGAAAAGACTCTAGCGAGACGCTCATGTGGCTTTAAACATTATAGACGATGAAAAGACTCTAGCGAGACACTAATGTGGCTTTTAACGTTATAGACGATGAAAAGACTGTAGCGAGACACTCATGTTGTTTTAAACGTTATAGACGATGAAAAGACTGTAGCGAGATACTCATGTGGCTTTAATCGTTATAGACGATGAAAAGACTGTAGCGAGATACTCATGTGGCTTTAAACGTTATAGACGATGAAGAGACTGTAGCGAGACACTCATGTGGCACTCTTGAGGCCGCTCCGGTGGCGCAGTGGTTTTAGCGATGGCTTCTGATCATTTGTCCGAAAGGGGTGCGGGTTCGAATCCCGGTAATGCTTGGCTCTTCTGTTTGTCTTACG
This sequence comes from Macrothele yani, assembly GCA_039090855.1. Classification (NCBI taxonomy): domain Eukaryota; kingdom Metazoa; phylum Arthropoda; class Arachnida; order Araneae; family Macrothelidae; genus Macrothele; species Macrothele yani. The sequence continues at coordinate 64,507,780 of CM077028.1, read as the reverse complement.
GCATTGGCTTTCTCCCTTTCCTGGAACCAGTGACCCTAAATTAATGACGATTGACTGCTTATAGTCCATTGAGTTGCTCACGGTGGTCATTAAACCTTCAACAAAAAAGAAAAACTCCAGCAAATTTGTAAATTTTTTGTAGCCCAAACACTTTCCCGGAGAGAGACCTTCAGCTAGTAAATTTTCTAAATGTTGCTTAAAAGCAGTGAAATTAGATTCCATTCGCACTTCCCTATTAATTGAACAACTTATGAACTCTCAGCATGTGCATTCAAGAACTTTATGGTTAACATACAGTCAATTAATAGTTCTCTTGCGTTTGCATCGATGGGAGCATGGGCCAGAACTTAAAAAAATACTTCGATATTCCGAACAGATTTTTTTTTATTGAAGTTTAACTACCACCGTGAGCAACTCAATGAGCGATAAGTAGTCTCCCGTACCTAATTTACGGCCACTAGTTCCAGGGAATGGAGAAAACCAGTGCCGTAAGACAAACACAACACCCATGCCTCACCGGGATTCAGACCCGGGCCCATCTCGGACGAATGGTCATAAGCCATCGCTTAGACCACTGCAGCACCGGGGCGGCAAAGATATTTACAAAAAATATCATGTACAATGATATTTTCCAACGTCGTTGACTTAACTGATAAATGCTAAAAATAAATAAAAAACAAGTAATACACACACACACACACACACACACACACAAAATCCTGGTGTTGTACGCGAAAGGGAGTCCACGTCCCTTACCAAGGGAGGATTATCATCTTGCAAACATTTCCGTATTTTGTATTCTATGCATGAAAAAGGAAGCACATCAAGGGCATATTTCAATGCACACTCATTCTTTACAATGACTCAGCAAAAGATAAACGCTTGCATAGCAATAAGTGATTTCAAGGACCGGTTGTATTCTTATCTCAACGGGCTTTATAGCTAGTTTAAAGATAAATCTTTTTTTTTTTTTTTTTTTTTTTTTTTTTTTTTGATTGGAGGTTTAACGACCACCGTGAGCAACTCAACGGGCTATAAGTAGTCGCCCGTCCCTAATTTAGGGTCACTGGTTCCAGGGAAGGGAGAGAGTCAGTGCCGTAAGACAAACACAACACCCATGCCTGACCGGGATTCGAACCTGGACCCCTTACGGACGAATGATCATAGGCCAACGCCTTAGACCACTGCGGCAGATAAATCTTAAGGAACGTTCCAAATATGCTGCGTTTTGTAATGAAAAGTAAAAGCTAAATTGCAAAGTTATTGTATTGTTCGAATATAAAACCTTTCGATTTTCATGAAATATGGACCAAAAACTGAGCCGCCGTCTTGAAATCGCGACGTGATATCAGGCATAAAACTTGTTTTGTTGCATGCGTATTTTTCATTAAGCATTACATTTGCTTACAGCATTTCAGTCCTCAAATGGTCTATAAACGAAATTGCCGCATTCATAAAGAAAAAATTATTTATGTATTTATTTGCTTGCTTTCGTAAAGAAACAGATTTTTTTTTAAATCGCTAAGAAAATGAGAACGACTTCCGCAAAAAAACAAATTTATCTTTCTGTGTGACCTCATTTTATATTTTACTTTAACTATCTTGTTTTTTGCTTTCTTTCTCGAATAACTCTTTCGTCTGATATTCGGTCTAAGTAATCCATCGACGTTATATTCGGAAGGTATTCCTCTCTTCATTATTCACCCATTACGTTTTTGGTTAAGTTTTCAGCAAAATTTATTCCCTCCGAGACGTACGCAAAACAGGTCATTGCTCTCCACAGCGCATGCTCTGTGGCACTAATCACTCATTAGGGTGACCGCTCACAAAGCCGCGTGATGCTTCTTCTTAATGCGATCAGACCCTCTCGATTGTGAACAAGCAGTCGAATTACTCGTCTGAGCGAAGGAAACGCTGTTTGCTGCGGTGCCAAAATTTCTCCCATAGGAATAATAACAGTCTTCTTAATCCGATAAGGCTCTCCGCTTACATGCACGAAGTTTAACAGCTGCGCTCATTACGTTATATATTGAGGATTATGATTGGATAAAGTGTTGTATTAACACTACTTAAACACTGAAAAGCTACTGTAGGCAAACTTTCACAGTAATAGTATATTCCATGAAATCCTTGATGACTACGATTATGGATATTTTTAGCGCGCTTCACACTACAGTGGCGCATCCATGATTCCTTTTTTGGGGTTGTCCCAAAATATTAAAAATGCGGTGACGTGCCTACCCCTTAGGACGCGCATGAGATAAAGGCAGATAGCAGGGAGAGCACATGCCAGTGTAGTATAGTGGATAGCACTCGGAGCTCCGGAGCGAAGAGTTGGGGGTTCGAATCCCGTCCCTCGTATGAAAATGAGGGAGAAATTTAATTCGTCATATTGGCACCCAAACTTCCAGGATATTCTGGCTGTTAGGTTTCTCGCAATGGTGTGATGTTTTTTCCACACCGCGAGACAGGAAAAATGAGAATCCCTTCTTCAGTGCTTCGAAGAAAATAAATCAATGTGATGTTTGGATCATTTGCATGTCTCATGCTGTTGTACAAATCTTAAATTCCAAGCTTCACGGTGTTGAATTTCTTTTTTTTTTTTTTTTTTGGGTTCGAGTTTTAACGACCGCCGTGAGCAACTCAATGGGCTGTAAGCAGTCGCCCGTCCCTAGTTTAGGGTCACTGGCCCCAGGCAAGGGAGAGAGCCAGTGCCGTAAGACAAACACAGCATCAATGCCTCAAAGGGATTCGAACCCGGACCTCTTTCCGACGAATGATCAGAGGCCATCGCTTAGACCACTGCGCCACCGGTACGGCGTTGAAATTTTTACAAACAGTAGTGTATTTCATGAGTAGTCGCAATGTCTCCTTGTGTTGGATGTACATCACTCTCGCGATGCATGCAGTGCCTTGCAACCGATATCCAGTTCGGTGAAGAACTTTACCTACGGTTCGTAAACGATAATACAAGATGTGTTTGCCACCCAGGTGGTGCAGTGGTCCAAGCGCTGGCTTCTGGCCATTCGTTCGATATGGGTGCGGGTTCGAATCCCGGTGAGGAATGGATGTGAGTTTTTCTTACGGTACTGGCTCTCTCCATTTCGTGGCTCAGTTTTCTCAAGTGGCTCTGTGCCGTAACTAGCTTTTCATGTACCCTGTGCAAAGTTTTATCTTTGGGCCCCTTAATTTTTTTTATTTGGGGGTGGGGGGAGGTAGAGAAGATAGTAGTTAAACGAATACAACATAGCAATTGTTTATAAATAACTTTTGTGCACATAAGAAATATACAAGATCATTCACATGTATTTATGAATTAAAATGTTTATTTTAATTGCACCTTTCTGACTTTCATTTCAGCAAATTCATTGATTACCTCATCATAATTAATTATCTTTAACGATGTAATATTCAATCGAAATTATGTAGGGCTAATTCATCGACGTAATTCTTATGCCTCCCCTTCTCAGTGAGGTCACAGTTACGGATGCATATCATAACTGCCTACAGCGAAACATCAGAGTTTTTTCAGAAATAAATTTGATACAAGATGTTACTCAATCAAGAACCTCGCACTTTCGGCTGATGGTGTCCATTTGCAAACCAGCTTGGAGAGGGGATCAGAAGAAGGGGTAGAAAACTTCTACCAACACAGCGACACTAAATTGGCAACTGGGGGAACTCAAGGAGATAGGCGATGGAGTTCGGACTCCACCACACCCCCATTCCCAATCCCCACTGCTTTCCTTGAAACGGATCCCTGTCTTTTACTGCAGATCTTTGTGGTGTTAAGATTAACTTCGATGCTTAGCATAATTCAACCGTAATTTGTTCGCTGTTGGATTTAAAGATTTCAAATAATAGCATCAGGGAGTCGAAGAAAAGGGGATGGTGCAGTCAGTTTAGGTGGGGTGGTTGCGGAGCAAGTGCGAGAGTAATTGTTTGACAGAAAGTAAACAGCAGGAGTGAACTGTAAACGTCGCCCCAGTGGTACAGTGGTCTAAGCGATGGCCTCTGATCATTCGTCCAAAAGGGGTCCGGGTTGGAAACCCGGTGAGGCATGGATGTTGTGCTTGTCTTAAGGCAATGACTCTCTGCCTTCCCTGGAACCAGTGACCCTAAATTAGGGACAAGCGACTGCTTATAGCCCATTGAGTTGCTCTCGGTGGTCGTTGAACCTCCAACAAAAATAAAAAATTAATAAAAGAACTGTAAACCGGACTGATATCGTTCTTGCTTTTCACGCACAGGTTGTGATAAGGCTCCAAGCCTTAAACTCTTAGGCTGACTTCGAGTATAGGTCGAAAGTATGCTCTTATACGTTAGAATTTTCTGTGATGTTATTCTGTAATTATCGTGCGTTTAATTCTGTGCGTGTATTTTGAAATGTATAACAATAAAAGAGAATGCTTGTGTGCGTATGTGTATGTGTGCCTGTGGCAGCCATGACTCATTGCGAAGTCGGAGCAGACATTTTATAATTTGTCAATCTGTTGACCGCGTTTCAGTGCCGATTTCAAGTTGAAATTCTCGTAGGTACGTTTACTAGGAGCAAAAGTATTCATCATGCTATCTATTTCAACAGAATCTAGGAATTGGTGTACTATGTACGGGACAACTGAGAAATTGTGTGATCTTGAACTTGCGTGCGCTTCCATTGGCAACAGCATGAGAACTTTCCTGTCACGTGTAGCTTCAAGTAACTTCCTTAGGAGAAAAGGAGGGGGTGTTGTTACACTAGTGTTTTTGAAAATTGCAACCCCAAGAAAGAATCGCGCTATTCAAATGAAATTTATATCACAGATTCCTCATGTTACAGAAGATAACTGATTGCATTGCAGAGCTACACAAGGCTTTTTCGTTTCGAAACTCAGTATCGTGTGAAGCCAACCCGAGCAACAAGTTTATCTGATCTGCATAGTGGCTGTGTGCCCTTTTTTCTCACACATAGTGTATGTTACACAGTGTGTTAATTTATTTATTTAACTACAATTTCATGCCACACCACAACAAAACATAATTTAGTCCATACACACCCAGGACTACATCTATACAATCATAATGAACAACAAAAATCTACGAATGCAATAATAACAATGGCGCACCCATGAATTCCCGTTGGATTGGGCTATATATATATACACTGAGTGGCCACTTTATTATGACCACCTGACAGTTTTAAGCAAATGAGTTATGGCTGCACGCTGTTGCCGCCAGAGGGCGAGGCTAGTATAGAAAGAGAAAACTTAGTGCTTGCGAAAGTAGTAGAAGTAATATTTGGGTGACGAGATGGGTAAGAAATGCGATTTGACGGACTTTAAACGTGGGATGATTGTAGGAGCTCGAAGCCATGGAGCGAGTATCACCGAAACCGCCGCATTCGTGAAATGTTCCAGAGCAGCTGTTGTTAAAGTGTTTAAAGACTGGACTGTCAGCCAAAAAACTGAGTCTCTACGTGCAACGTGTGGTCGTCATCGACTAGTGATTGCTCGGGCGGAACGGAGGGTGTCCAGACTGGTAACAGACAACAAAAGGGCAACAGTGCAGCAAATTACAGACCATCTTAATCAAGGATCCCCTCAAATGATCTCTGCACGCACTGTTCGCCGTACACTGCATCGGATGGGATATGGCAGCCGAAGGACTGTTAGAACACCTTTGCTGTCTGCAGTTAACAAGAGAAAACGTCTCCAGTTCGCACAAGTTCGCATAATTTGTTTCCAATTATCGACTGTCCAAGGATTGGACAGTCGATAATTGGAAACAAATTATGTGTTCCGATGAATCACGTTTTCAGTTGCACCATGCCGATGGCCGAGTGAGAATTTGGCGGAAACAGCACGAAAGCATGGACCCCAAATGCATTGCTACAACCCTTCAAGCTGGTGGAGGCAACGTTATGGTTTGGAGAATGTTTTCCTGGCGTGCTTTGGGCCCTTTAATTCGTGTTGATCAACGTCTGACTGGCATATCATATCTAAACATCGTTGCGGAGCAAGTGCATCCTGTCATGTGGATGGTTTATCCCAATGGCGATGGCTACTTTCAACAAAATAATGCGTCCTGCCATAGTGCTCGTATTGTACAGGATTGGTTTCAGGAACATGCTGGTAAGTTCACTTTGCTTAGGTGGCCCCCACAATCTCCAGATCTCAACCCTATTGAGAATTTGTGGGATGAAGTTGAACGAGCCATCAGACAGCTGGATCCACGACCCTGCAAACTCACACTCCTGGAAAGTGCTATTTATCAAGCATGGTCTCAGATTCCACAAACCACCTATCAACATCTCGTAGCCGCCCCGGTGGCGCAGTGGTCTAAGGCGCTGGCCTCTGATCATTAGTCCGTAAAGGGTCCGGGTTCGAATCCCGGTGAGGCATGGATGTTGTGTTTGTCTTACGGCACTGGCTCTCACCCTACCCTGGAACCAGTGACCCTAAATTAGGGACGGGCGACTGCTTATAGCCCATTGAGTTGCTCACGGTGGTCGTTAAACCTCCAATCCAAAAAAAAAAAAACATCTCGTAGGTCCATGCCACGAAGAATCGACGCAGCATTAAAGGCAAAAGGTGGCCCAACGAAGTACTGAGGGGGTTGTCATAATGAAGTGGCCACTCAGTGTATAGTATACGTACACAGTGTGTGACGTACGTTGGGCGTACGTTGCTCTTAATCTCTTTGGGGCTTTGGGAAGAAGACACCGTGTAACAGAAGATACTATGTCAGACACTATGTAATTTTTTGAACATGTAAAATAATATTTTTGAATGTTTAATTTGTGACGTATGTTGCTCTTAATCTCTTTGAGGCTTTGGAAAGAATACACCATGCAATAGAAGACACTATGTAATTTTTGAACATATAAAATAATATTCTTGAATGTTTAATTTGTGACGTATGCCGCTCTTAATCTCTTTGAGGCTTTGGAAAGAAGACACCATGTAATAGAAGACACTATGTAATTTTTTGAACATGTAAAATAATATTTTTGAATGTTTATTTTGTGACGTATGCCGCTCTTAATCTCTTTGAGGCTTTGGGAAGAAGACACCATGTAATAGAAGACACTATGTAATTTTTTGAACATGTAAAATAATATTTTTGAATGTTTAATTTGTGACGTATGCCGCTCTTAATCTCTTTGGGGCTTTGGAAAGAAGACACTATGTAATTTTTTGGACATGCAAAATAATAATTTTGAATGTTTAATTTGTGATGTATGCTGCTCTTAATCTCTTTGTGGCTTTGGGAAAAAGACACCATGTAACAGAAGACACTATGTAATTTTTTGAACATGTAAAATATAATTTTTGAACGTTTAATTTGTGACGTACGTCGCTCTTAATCACTTTGGGAAGAAGACACCATGTAATAGAAGACACTATGTAATTTTTTTGAACATGTAAAATAATATTTTTGAATGTTTATTTTGTGACGTATGTCGCTCGTAATCTCCTTGGAGGGGGCTTAAGCCCCCAAAGCCCCCTCCGTGGGTGCGCCAATGAATACTAATAATAATATAAATGTGCAAACATAATGAATGAACTCAGACTTTTTATATCGCAGAAATCTTTTTTTTTTTTTTTTTTTTTTTTTTTGAGGTTTAACGACCACCGTGAGCAACTCAATGGGCTATAAGCAGTCGCCCGTCCCTAATTTAGAGTCACTGGTTCCAGGGAAGGGAGAGAACCAGTGCCGTAAGACAAACACAACATCCATGCCTGACCGGGATTCGAACCCGGACCCCTTACGGACGAACGATCAGAGGCCAACGCCTTAGACCACTGCGCCACCGGGGCGGCATCGCAGAAATCAACGGTTGCACCCCGCATGCGACCAAAGTAACTAAGAACTTAACAAAAAACCAAAGTAACTAAGAAATTGCAGCACTTCAAAAGTATACCTATTACAAAACATTCGTTGTCATCGCTCAGTCCACGTTATTTTTATAAACAACGAATAGCAACTGAAAAATTGTGCATGCGACACCTTTGGGATCGAACCCCAGATCTCTCGATAACTAGTCGAGTGCGTGGTTTTGTGTCGTCAGATGCTGACTGTTAAACCACGAATAGCACTGTGGATTGTTGGCACCGTAGCGTAAAAACGAACGCACTCGACTAGTTATCGAGATATCTGGGGTTCGATCCCAGCGGTGTCGGATGTACAATTTTTCAGTTGCTATTCGTTGTTTATAAAAATAACGTGGACCGAGCGATGACAATGATTATTTACGTTATATCCACGTATTTAAAATATATTCACTATTACAAAACTTCAAAAGGATAACCATTTCTATACAATTCGATTTTTTGCAAATAATATCATATTTTTACTAAGACATGCACATGACGACACCAATGAAATTAATGTTTTCAAAAAGTTGCATGCAAAAATAAATAATTTAGTCGCACAAACCGGCAAGAAGAAGGTGCGAACACTTCGTAGCCAATACATCAAAAGTATCACCACAGGGAGCACATCCAAAGTTAATAATAATTGCAAAGCATCAAAGTAACGCCACAAACTTTTAATTTTCAATAAATTAAAGCACTGCAACAAATTCTTTATAACGAATCGTTGCGATGTAATGTGGCAAGAGAACCAGGGAAAAAGGCTAGCAAATAGCTTGACGAACCCCTAGTTCCCAAGGGAAAAAAAAGAAACTAAATCGTCAAGTCAAGGAACAATTTAACCGTAATACAGTCAATTGAAGTAATAATAAAGAATATGTGACCAACGAGTAATCAACCATTAAGTAAGAAATTCTTAAGCTCTCTTTTAAATACAGAATACTACGTCACCGTCTTGATCCGAAGCGGCAACCCTTTCCACGACCTAGGGCAGGTCACGTTAATATTATTAAATAAAAAAGAAAGATGACACCGAATTTTCGGGTGTAATAAGCACGTCTTTTGAATCCGTTCTGACGCAAATTAAATTTATCAAAGCTATTCAAAGTCAATAGAACCGGTATGGAAAACAATAGTATCTGACGGAAGAAAGACGTTTTTCAATCGGGTTTTTAATCCCTCAGATATTGCTGTAAACGGAATCCTGAGCTTACGCCCTCTGGTTGCAGACTTGTGCGTTAGGAAAAACATGAATTTATATGAGAAACATTTCGCACCGGAAACGCTCTCCAACAAAGAAATAATTTTACAAATCGGACTCTTAGAAACAGAATTATCGACAAAAATAAGATGTGACTTTACGTCCGCTGGTGGATAAACCATGCATTATTTTAGGAAGAAAGTATTCGCAAAAGTTTTATCCACATGAGCAGTATCGGTCCAAGAAAAAAAATTTAGTCGGGTTCTCATGAGCCCAGATTTTGCTACAAATTCATCAGAAGCAGAAATTAACACCTATGACCCCCTGGTGGCCAAACCATTCTTTACAAAACATTAGAAATTATGGGAAAAATATTTTCCATCAGGTCTTGTATGCGATACAGGAAGAAGTTTTTTTCAAATCGGAGTTTTAGGAGCAGAAAACGCAATTTACCGTTTTGCGCCCTAGCGGAAAGTCTAAATGATTTACGTGAAAATTTTCACTTTATAGGAAAAACATTTCGCATCGGAAACACTGTCCAACAACGAAGGAATTTTTCAAATCGTACTCTTAGAAGTAGAGATATTGACAAAAATAAGAATTGCATCTTCGCCCCCTGGCGTAGAAACCATGCATTATTTAAAGAAGAAAGTGTTCCTAAAAGGTTTGTCGACATGAGTAGTATCGGCCAACAAAAGACTTTTTTTAATAATCTAAAGCAACTTATGGGAATTTTACTAGGAAATTTTTTCATTAATAGCAAATTTTCGGAGAAAACTCTTCTCCTTCTTCAGGCTGTCTTGTTGTTGTCACTTTTTCTTGTCACTATCACGGTTACGGTTTACCTTGACGGTTACGGTTAACCTTGACGGTTTAGGTTATTTTTCAACAAATCCTGCCAGATGTTAGGCAGGGAAAATCCTTTGCAGTCATTGATGATGGAATTTTGATTTTTCTCAATCTCTATTCCTTCTTTCAGTTTTCTTTTTGGAAATTGCTTTGGAAACTGATTACTTTAAGGGAATTATAATCCATGCTGTGCCCAGTTTCTCTAACATGCCTATCTAATCCAGTCTTGTTGGAGCAATTTTTTATAGCTGCTTTATGCTCAGCTATACGAGTTTCTAGTCTGCGACCTGTTTCACCTATGTAAGATAGTCCACAACTACAATTTACTTCATAAACTACTCCTTGCATTTTTAAAATATCTTCTTCTCTTTGAACTATTTTAGGGAAAATATTTTTAACTTTGTTCTCTAAACTTGGAGCTAGCCTAATATTGTATTTTTTACTAATTCTCTTTAAAGCCTCAAATAAACCTTTGTTTTCCATCGAGATTTTAAAAGCTCATATTTTGCTGCAAATACATCAGAAGTGGAAATTAAGACTTACGCCACCTGGTGGCCATACCATTTTTTTACAAAAATTACAAATTATGTGCAAACGATTTCCCATCAGGAGAGGAATGCGGTGCAGAAAGAATTTTTCAAATCTGAGGTTTAGAAGCAGAGACATATAGGGAGAAACAGAATTTAGCTTTACGCCCCCTAGCGGAAAGTCTATGAATTACTTGAAAATTTTGAAATTATATGAAGCATACGTCACACTGGAAACACTATCCAACAAAGAAGGAATTTTTCAAATCGAACCCTTAGAAGTAGAGATATTGACAAAAATAAGATATACATCTACGCCCCCTTGGCCACCAGGGGGCGTAAGTGTTAATTTTTGCTTCTGATATATTTACCATTAAATCTGAGCTTCTAAAATATCGATTTAAATCTTAACGAATGAAAGAAAATAACGACCTAGTCTTTAGACCGAAGGCCAAATGGCAACCTCGGCACAGACTACTCAAACCAGAGCAAACACTAGGTAGGTAATCCAACGAACCCACAAATCTGATTTCACGAGACGATCGTGCAAGAGTAGTAAATCTCAACCTCGAGACATGAGCAATGATACGGGAGATACAACTCTGGGTGTACCCATGGCTAAGAGAAATGTCCCCAATAATATCGAATTCCCGTTGGCGTAAACGAGAAGTGGAAGAGTGTGTGAACGCGCGACGAACAAAATAATACAATGCCGAAAGTTTATAACGGTAGGGATGAGCTGAATTGGCAGGGATAATACAAGAAATAGCAGAAGGCTTACGGTAAGCAGAAGTAGTTAAACGATAAGGTACTGGGTCACGCTGTAACAAAATATCCAGAAATAGGAGGAAGCAAGAATTCTCAACCTCAACTGTAAAATTGATAGATAAAAACTGAGCTGACATAAGTTCGGAAAAAGCCATAAGTTCATCGAGAGAATAAGTCCAATAAATAAGAATATCATCAATGTCTCTTAAATATAATGCGGGACGCAAGACACATTGACTAAACAAACGCTCTTCCAAAGATTGCAAGACAATTTCCGCCAAAACTCCAGACAGGGGCGAACCCATAGGCGTACCCTGTAATTGTTGGTAAATAACGCCATTGAATTTGAAATAAGAACGTTGGTGAATAAATTTAAAAACTTGCACAACAGGTTGGCATAACCCAAACGAAAGAAGCCTGGAGTCAATAATATCGATAACATCGGGAACAGGAACACTGGGGAACAAAGAAGTTACGTCAAGAGATGCCATAATAAAACCATTACCTCCAGAGTTAAAAGCACGAATTTTATCCAAGGCCTGCTTTGAACTTCTAATAGAAAATTGTGAGTCGGAAATCAACGGAGCCAAAAAATTTGCCATAGCCCTTTCTAGAGTACGACAAGGGTTAGAAAAACTGGATACCAAAGGTCTAGTAGGATGTCCCGGTTTATGCAGCTTAACCCTAACAAACAAATCCGGCACATGGGGGCCAGGGGATGGGTGCATAGAACGATCAATGGAAATTGGGAAGGTAGAATGGTTTTTTAACTTGCCCAATGCCACCACTGTAACTGCACAGGGGTCAAACCTCATAATTTTATGAGGAATTTGATTTACTGCCTATTCCATTTTTGCATCGTATGCAGTTTTGTCATAAATGACAATTTGTTGTGATTTATCAGCCAAAATCAGAGATAAGTCCTGTTGCTCTGTCAGTTGCTTTAGTTGTCTGATTTCCTCCTGGTAGTGGAGTTTTGTTTTGATGTCTTTTGTTTGGCGCTCTTTGGCCAACTATGGCCCTTGCGCCATTAAAATCAATTAACCAACCAACCAACCTCCTGGTAGTGGCGTTCCTCCGGTTGGAACATTCTAGACATGTGGCTTTGAAGAGCTTTTGAAATTCCATTTCTTGCAATGTCCTGTTGTTCCTCTGGCAGAACTCGAATAACCTTCTCAGCTTGTGGAACGAATAACTAATAGTTACCTCTATTAGTAGGATAGGCAAATTTGCTACCTCTGTTCAAAGCAAATTTTTGTACTGAAGACAATACATATGAGCTAAAATTAATATATATGGAGGTTGCAGCTGTATATTCGAACCTCCCTGTTTTTGACTGTTGAGGATAGTTAGATTCAGATTCCAAAGCATTAGAAACCAAACATCGAAGTTTGTGGATATGTCGTAACTGCACAGTATTAATTTCAGCCTGTAAGGTTGCTGTCAGGGCAACTACAGTCCTATCTCAACTGAATGGAATGAATGCTGCGAGATATACGTAAGTACGTGGCATATGTCCTGCGATTTAAATAGTCTATCAATCCTCTTTTTAAACGGATCTCGGTGGTAAGGCGTTTTACCTGGGCATCTCTCAAAATCTCGGCATCACGTTTGGACACCGAAGGTGTGTGAATTGTTAAATATATCGGTACCACCTTTAAATCACGGCAATTAACTAAGAATGGTAAGTGCATTCCTTCAATTTCAAGCCGGCACCAAACTCTAGTAAAAGTCTTAACAAGGAATTCCATAATGCTATATTAAAATTGGTATAAAAGACAACATACCATTACATCGTAGTTAATATGATCACTATAACATCACTTCGTGCTATGCGTAACGTATAAAAACATAGACCTAAGTCATTGCACGATTCAATTTCATGTAAAAAAATATCCTAAAGTACTATACTGAACTATATTTATTTACATGAGGTTGAAAAGCTATATCATCATCATCATCATTGTCAACCATTATCAATCCACTGCTGGACGAAGGTCTCCCCAAGTTTCCTCCACAACGGTCTGTCTTGTGCCAGTCTCCTCCATAGATTAAAAACACAAGATCTTTCGCAGTAGCAGCTACCGCATCATCGCGTGATACATAGCATATGGAACTAGAGTTCTTAAATAGTTTTAATATGATGGTATTGAAGAAACTATAAACCGCCGTCTGACGGTAGGGTAATGACATACATCACTGAAATACATTCCTAACGCCCTCTGCAAAAATAAACTCCGAATAGTAATTATAAAAGTAATGGTAGTCCATTTAACAAGTTCTTCCAGGCCCGAGGGATATGGTACGGCATATCATCATTGCAACATTTATCACCGATCTGGTGAATAAACATGCTTTCCATATACAATAAAGAAACTTTGTCCTTTGGGCCGTAAGTCAACAGATATCAAGCATTCCAGTCAGAAATGTAAGTACCAGCGCTGACCAGGCGTGAGAGGTAAGTATCAGTAGATTTACGCCTGGCATTATACCTGATACCAAAATTTCTAAAAGTAGAACCTATGTATGTACTATCAGGTACATCAGAAATTTTTACATGAAATTGGATCGTGCAATGACTTCGGTCTATGTTTTTATACTATTTTTAACGTAAAGAATTGAAAAAAAAAACATATTTTTATATCTCTAAAATTATACGTGATAGCAAAATTTGGATAGCAGATCTGGATTCCTCGTATGGAAATACTAAAGAATAAAAAAAAATTGTCTGGGACAAAACATGTGTTTACCAGTGATCGCCGTCTATGATTGGGATGGCGTCGTACTAACACATGTAGCACCTCCAGGACAGACGGTGACTAACACATCCAGCACCTCCAGAACAGACATGCAGCACCTCCAGAACAGAACCTGTGTCCAGCTCTCCCGAAGAAGAGGCGTCATTCGCTGGAACATACTCCGATAATTCTGCGTGACAACGCTCGCTGCTATGTTGCTGGAATTGTTACCAAACTGTTCCGTCGATGAGGTTGGGAATTGTTGTATCACTGTCCCTATCGCCTGACTTAAGTCCCTCTGACTTTGATTTGTTTCCGAGGATGAAAGGCTTCGGAGGATTGATTCCAAGACCACCGACGACATTGTAAGTGCCATAGACCAGCCCATGGCGAAAATCAACACGTCTCGCCTTGCTTACAGCATACAGAGACTTCCACGCATATGAAAGCGGGTTATGGATAACTAGATGAAAGCCCGTCAATAATCACAGGGGAAAATAAAATTTATGATACAGAAATTATTGACATTTATTTATTGAGTTTTTGAGTTCCACGTCAATAGATGGCGACGTTGGCTCACAGCTTTCTGAAAATTTCCCGAGCAGTCGGTTATGGAATTTGATACGACGGGCTGTCTGTTTGTTATGTGTTTTGTAAAACCTTTAGTCCTTATTTCGTCAACACTTCCTTGTACACAACATTTTTCGTATAAACCGACTAAGAACCCTGTATCAATTTCCCTGTTCTTTTCAGTGAACTATTTTTATCTTGACGTCATCAGATCGTCATACTCTTGACGTTGCCACATACAGATGGCTAAACACCAGTTCAGGTTGTAACGTATACTCTATATTCACTTTCCTTTTGATTTTACTATCTCTGGTTATTTTATTTTACTATGTAAATTATCTTCTTACTGAACGAAATATTATTTCACCCGCTGAATGAGATCTGGCAATGAGTGTAAGTCATGACGTGGTGGTAGCCAGTATATATAGGCGCGTTCATCGATAGCGGAAGAGAGCGTTTGGTGTTGTACGGAGAGATTTTGTTGTTATAAGGAGAGATTTTGTTGTTATAGGGAGATCGTTTGTTGTTATACTAGAGGAGAGAGTTTCGTTCTATGTAATTAGTTGGATTCTTCATTATTGTGAAACAAGTTGTGTGTGTGCTTTGGATGGCCAAGAGTCGCATAATAAAAGAGCTATTCGTAAGTACGTCTTTCTCAATTAATAGTTTTTGTCAGATCTCTGTCTGGCTGTTAGGTTTATATCATTAGTTTATTACCATTAACAACCAGCGTTAAGACTTTATTCATTCTAATGACTGCTGCAACATTACTACCAGTTATAAGTTTGTTCAATACTATTACTACACTACTAGCAGGAGACTTTATTCATGTTCTTAATTAACTAGTAACAAAAACCATTTGAATTCACTATTTGAAGCTCAGTAGGAAAGCTTCATTATTATCATTAGCTAGCTGGTAGAAAGAGCTTATTCATTATAATTAGCTTAGCGTAAAGCAAAATAAAGCTAATTCATTATAAGGTAGTGAACCAAAATTCATGATGTTAAGTTTTTTGTACCCGCCCCGGTGCGCAGTGGTCTAAGCGATGGCCTCTGATCATTAGTCCGAAAGGGGTCCGGGTTCGAATCCCGATGAGGCATGGATGTTGTGCTTGTCTTACGATACTGGCTCTCTCCCTTCCCTGGAACCAATGACCCCAAATTAGGGGCGGGCGACTGCTTATAGCCCACTGAGATGCTCACGGTGGTCGTTAAAAAATCTCCGACTAAAAAAAATGTTTTGTTATCTCTAGAGTTGACTGTGTGACGTAACGCATCTCTGACTTCTGACGTCATGTGAGAAGGATTTGGATTAGATGCCGTCACACCAGCAGCTGTGTTCTTTGTTGATATGACAACAAAACAAAGTGGCACACGCGTGGACTGTGCGCGTGTAGGTGATGACGTCTCCTACACGACAACACGAAAAGCTAAGCTTGACGTCACAAACATTTGTTTCTCGGTTGCTGCTATGACGACTTAAAAAGGGGCACAGAGGAGGAAGAGGGCTCTAGCAGATTATATATATTAGGATGCTGGAGACTATATCGAAGGGATATAGCCGACTGGAGTCGGTACCTATATTATATTCCGACGTAACCATTACATTCTCATTAATACGTTTCCAACCCTTGAACAGCAAACCGAAAGATCAAATATCAGTAATGCTTGAAAGCTTTAAAAATTAATTTAATTAATTAAAATTTTACAAATTCGACAAAAAAGAGGGGAGGGCTAATGGTAACACCAAATTTCAAAGCTCTAGGTTCAGTAGCTCCTTCTGTAGGCTAATGACAGACGCAGCGATAGACACGGTAATTTTATTAATATAGCTTCGTAATCAGGTTACTTGGGACTTACAGTTTTTGAACAGCTGCTTTAAACAAAAACTCGGTGCAGGTTTATGCTGTGCGTTGCTAATGTATCAGATGAATTTGGAAATAAATTTTGGTGTTACAAAATAGAAATATACAGTGAATGGGTTTCCCCATCTGGGGAAAAAGTGAACATACGCCTTCAAATGAGAGTTCCTTTGAAAATGCTGTGACACGATTTTTGTAGCTATTTTTCTAAACAAAGGTAGAAATGTTACAACCGGCATTTTCTTTCACTCCATAAAGTTAGCTCAAAGTTTACAGCAAAAGTGACGAGTGCAGTTCGCACTATAAATCTAGCACAAGAGGAAATGCCTGCATCAGTATCTCCACCACAACCGCAGCAAAAAAAAATTCCGATGTACTCAACTTCTCCCGTGAAACATGAGGAAACGACTCTCCTTGCTTCCAAGGGAGACACATAAAACCGCTGCTGTTTTAAGCACGCTTCATCTGAGCATGAAAGGTGGAAATGATTCTCGTAGGAACTTCTCGACATTATCGCTTCTTATGTTCCTCAAGATATTTAATAGATGTCGTAGACGAGACGGTAAAGAAATATTCCATAAGAGCTGCCTCACGGCCTATACATTTGTCTCGGAGGATATTAGATATACCGCTCAAAAGCGCGCCAAATACTGAACGCTATCGCAAAAAGTAAGCGTCATCGGAACCGTAAGTCAGAATCCAATAATTAACAAGAAAGATTACACCGAATTTGCTGTTGTAATGAGCACGTCCTTTGTATCCGTTCTGACACGAAATGAATTTTATCAAAGCTATTCGAAGTCAATGGAACCGGTATGGAAAACAGTAGTATCTGGGGCGTAAGTTCACGATTTTGTAAACGAAATCTTGAACGTACGCCCTCTGGTGACAGACTTGTGCGTTAAAAAAATTTTGAAATTATATGAGAAACATTTCGCAGCGGGAACGCTCTCCTGCAAAGAAATAATTTTTCAAATCGGACACTTAGAAGTGGAGATATCGACAAATATAAGATATGCATCTACACCCCTGTCGGGAAAACCGTGCGTCATTTTAAGAAGAAAGTATTCTCAAAACGTTTTCCGATGTGAGCGGTATCTGTCCACGAAAGATTTTTTCAATCAAGTTTTCAGGAGCTCAGATTTTGTTGCAAATACATCACAAGCAGAAATTAAAACTTACGCCCCCTGGTGGCCAAACTATTCCTTACCAAATATTAGAAATTATATGAAAAACATTTCTCATCAGGAGCTGTATGCGATGCAAGAAGAATTTCTCCAATTGGAGTTTTAGAAACAAATATATATGGGGAAACGCAATTTACCTTAACGCCCCATAGCGGAAAGTCTATGAACTACTTGAAATTTTGAAATTATATGAAAAACATGTCGCACCAGAAACTCTATTCAACAAAGAAGAGATTTTTGAAATCGAAACATCAGAAGCAGAGATATTGACAAAAATAATATATACATCTACGCTCCTGGCGGAGAAACCATGCAATATTTTAAGAAGAAAATATTCCGAGAAGGTTTATTTCCGTGAATGACATCAGTTCACGTACGAATTTTTTCAATACACATTTTTGAAGCTCAGATTTTGCTGTAAATACATCAGAAGCAGAAATCAACCCTTACGCCCTCTGGTGGCCAAACCAGTTTTACCAAAAATCAGAAATAACATGCAAAAAATTTCCCATCAGGAGTTGTATCCGCTGCAAGAAGAATTTGTCAAATCGGAGTTTTAGAAGCAGAGATAACGGGAGAAACGCAATTTACTTTTAAACCCCCTAGCGGAAAATCTATGCGTAACTTTAAAAAGTGACTATATTTAAAATAGTTTTCGACATAAATGGAATCGAAAGGTAAAAAATATTTTTCAATCGGATGTTTAGAAGCAATTATATGGAATAAAATGAATTTTGTAATAGATATCATTTGCATTTACGCCCTCTAGCGGCGAAATGTGCATCGTAAAAAAAAAAGCGAAATAAAGGATCATCATTCGCACATTTCAAGCTTCCCAATGCAAAAAGAATTTTTCAAGTCATACAAATAGTTGCAAAGATATGGTGTCCACAGACGGACGGACGAACAAGTGACATAAGCACGAGCTTTTCTACAAAAGGTGTGCTAAAAAGTGAACAAGCAAGATTTTTTTTTAAAACTAACCTGGGAAAAATGTGCACGGTCTAAACAATTTCGAACTTTGATGAAAAGGCAGTCGCAGACAACGAACGCCAATACACTGAGTGGAGAGAAATCATGGGTTACCTACCTAGTAAAGATAGGTCCAGCTTTTGCCCGGAAATGGACGATCACAAAGAGAGAGGTACTGAGTCCACTATGCCACGAAAGGGTTCCACGGGTATCTGTACTCAACTTGCTGCGCCTTTGTTCATAACCCCGTCGCATTCCTGGGTGGAGGATCCTAAACGCAAACGAATCTTTCCACAGCATCCCAAATATTTCCCCAGGGGTTCATGTTCGATGAACTGTGAGGCCATTCCAGGGTGGGAACATCTGCGGATTGCTCTTGTAACTATATTTTTGTCACCACGGTGTAGAATGGCGCATTGTCCTGTGGGAAGGGTCCATTAACCTGTGGGTGAATGATGAACATGAATGGATGCAGATAGTCTACAAGGACGGACACTTAACGTGCATTGTTCAGAGATGCATTTATACGTACCAGAGGTTCCAGCGTGTGCCAGTTGAATACACTCCAGACAATAACCGAGGCTCCATCAGCCTGAGCATTTCATTGCTGACATGTCGGGTCCATCGCTTCGTATGGTTTCCACCAGATTCACACAAACCCGTCTGCGCGAAATAACTGGAAATGTGACTTATCGGAACAGGAGACCCGTCTCCGATCATTCAAGATCTAGTGCAGATGTTCTTTCGCACATCTTTCGAAAGCTGTAGCACAAAACTCCCAACTTCCTACTTCTAAGGTTTGTTCAACAGTGCTGAGTTCGGGCTCAAGTTGAAGAGCCCGAGCCAGTCCGTGCACGAAGTATGACAGCCCGAGCCTGAACTTTACATTACAAGACAGATAGAGACGCACCTTAACGCGCCCGAAAACTAAGATTAACCAAATAATAACGGCATGAATAAAACTAATTTCCTCTTCTTGGCTTCCGCTAACGCTCACTGTTTCCTAACCCTGCAATTAGCTAGTGTCTTTCTCAACTGGGTAGTGGGGAAGGTACCTTTATCTGTGTAGGGCCAGACATATTATCAAATCTTAAATCTTTGATTATGTCTTAAATAATACTATGGATTATGCCCTTAGATTGATTCTCGCCGTATAGCGAGCTACCGCCTCGCCTTTACTATGAGATCGACCAAACTCAGTCCAGACACGGAATAAAAATTGAAACAGCAAAACTTTATTTTTCCGTTAACTATTTGATCCGCGGATTTCCAATAGCTTCTCGTTCAGGGTACTCGTGCTGACCACGTGCGGCCTTTCCACAGAATCCTCCTTCCCGTCCACCACGCTGTACATCTGCGATACCCGCAGCCCTTACGTCAATCCGATGTCCGAACTTGCACCCTCTCCCCTTGATGGCCGAAGTTCGACTGTCCTCCGCTAGACTGCCTTGGCCTTACTCATGCACAAGAAAAAACTAGTACCCCGGCCAGCACGTGAAATACCTGAGCCCAGGAATGCCATCGGATACCCGCAGGTGATTACTACCTTTCATGTACACGAAAGCTGTAAGACAACTTCTCTAACAGAAAACTCGAGCAGCTGACTCTTCAAGGTCAGGTGCCCCAGACGTTCATGCACCACTCCTTACTCAAAGATAGGATTAAAAATGTTCCACGTGGTGAATAATGTTCAGTTCTTCGTTAAAACAACAAAATGGCGGAATGAAACGTCCGTCCGCACTTGTTTATCACAACATTAAAATTACATAAATTAATAATTGATTGCTTGATCGCGGGCGACCCTTACAATCTGTTTCCATAGTACAGTCGCGCGATTTTTTTTTTTTTTTTTTTTTTTACCGTTCGTTTTTTCCTGAAATGTTTCGGGCGACAGGATATCCAGAAAGACCGGGCGAGCTGCAATCTACGCACGTTACTCAATAGAATTAGTAGAAAACTGCCGCTTAGGAGTTGAGGGCAAAAATTCGTCCGCTTGCTATCTACTATCTAATGCTTATAGACCTTGAAGAAGCTTTTTCATTCTGCGCAGAAAACCACAAATACATATGTAGCCAATGGTATTTTCTACCTTGGCCCGGAATAAATAGCTCTCCCGAGTCCCCACTCCCTGCCCATAGCCAAAGTATACTCTTTATTAACAGTAAAGTGTAAGAAAAGTCTATTATGCTGAATCACACAAAATCACATTTAAAAAAGAGAAAAAAAGAAGATAAGACTCTCTCTCTACACACACACACACACACACACACACATACACTATAACGTTTAGATAGATAGATAGATAGATAGATAGACGTAAATCGAATGGACGAGTATTAGATCCTAGTATATGTTGGTCACAGAACATCAAGGAAAATGTAACATTCGGTGAGATGGAAGTAAAGAATTTATGTAAGCGATTTGGGCTTCCAGAAAGGCAGATCCTAAAACGTTTCCGTGAATACTTTGTCGACAAGAAGTTACCACCTGTTCTGTTGCCTCTTATAAACATACTTAACAGCATACCTATTTCTACCAGCGAGTGTGAACGGGGTTTCTCGCAAATGAATTTGATTGCAACACCATCATGGGCATCAATCCAGCTGAAGGCTGTAAACTCAGTGATGTCCATTAAGCAGGTCGGTCCTTATCTGCGTGTGTTTTTACCTTAACGTTACGTCAATTCCTGGTGCCTGAAAATGTAGAGATCTTGCAGCTAACACTGAAAATGGTCGTAACAATGCATTGATGAATTTTTGGAATATACACTGAAGTGCCAGAAAAACTTGTACAGACGAGCTTATGCAAAATACATAGCAACGTCAACTATGCGTGTACTCTGTTCCGTCCTCCAGTGCGTATATAAAGCGATAGATATCCTTGCCAGCTGTCAGAGCTGTTTTCGGCATGAGAATGACAAGTAATAACGATTTAAGCGATTTTCAACGCGGTGTCATAGTTGGCGATCGTGAGATGGGCCATAGTATTTCGAAGGTAGAAACGAAGTTCGAATTTTCACGGACGACCATTGCAAGGGTGTACCGTGACTATAAGATTTTCGGCAAAACCTCCAAACTACGATACCAGTGTGGCCGTAAAAAGACATTGGGTAAACGTGACCATCGTCGGCTGTCAAGAATCGTTTCACGCGATAGGCGTGCAACACTCTGGCAAGTATCATCGGAATTCAATGCTGAAGCCTCAACAAACATCAGCGTCCGGACTGTGCAACGCACCCTGCACGATATGGGCTTTGGGAGCCGACGCCCAACTCGAGTCCCCTTGATGGGTGCACGACACAGAGCTATGCGCCTCGCTTGGGCACGGCAACACCGCCATTGGACACTTGATGGCTGGAAACAAGTAGCCTGGTCTGACGAGTCGCGTTTCCAACTGTATCGGGCAGATGGAAGTATTCCTGTGGGACGCAAACCCCATGAAGCCATGGATCCCGCCTGTCAACAGGTAACTGTACCGGCTGGGGGGGGGTCCGTAATAGTATGGGCTGTGTTTAGCTGGACTTCACTGGGATCCCTGGTACGTCTACAAACGTCTGTGACCGGCCAACGCTATGTGCGCATCCTTTCTTACGAGGTACACCCGTTCATGTCCTGCATTCATGCTGATGGGTTGGGCCTGTTCCAACAGGACAATGCACCTCCACACAAGTGTCGGGACGCCACATTTTGGTTAGAGGAGCATTCATCTGAGTTTGGGGTGTTGCCATTCGCATCCAAGTCCCAGATCTGAACGTGATAGAACACATTTGGGATGCCATGCAAAGCGCTATCGAACACAGGAATCCAAGACCTCGGTAAACACCCGAATTGTGGAATGCTCTGCAGGAAGTATGCTGTGCATTGCTTACAGCATATTTCCAGAAGCTAGTGGAGACCATGCCTCGTCGTATTTCTGCAATCCTGCGCTCCCGTGGGGGACCTACTATGTATTAGACTGGTGTACCAGTTTTTCTGGCACTTCAGTATATATATACACTATATTGACAAACGTAACCGGACACCTAGAAGAGAACACACAACACAGCATTTATTGACATACATTAGTACGGTATCAATATACCTTTGGCCTTAATGAATGAACTGACCCTTCAACACATGCTTTCGAGAAGGTTTTGATACACAGCGGTAGGTATGCATTTCCATTCAGTACATAATGCTGCCGCTAACTGCTGCTTAGTAGTAGGCCTTAGTTCCGAACTTCCTATGCAGCGCTCTGATTCATCCCATAGGTGTTCAATGGAATTAAGATCAGGGCTCAGTGCTGTCCAGTCCACACACGATGCGGAATTATCGTCAAACCACACCGTGACAGTCCTTCCTTTATGAATCGGTGCGTTATCCTGCTGGTACCAACAAGGCTTGGTTCCATAGTATTGCCACAGAGTTGCTAGGGCATAATTGTCCAGAATATCAAGATAGACGTGCTGATTAACAGGCGTGTCCATGATAACCAATGGTTCGGGACCATAACATGAAAAACTCTCCCACCCGAGTACACTGCCAGCTCCAAACTTGACCGTAGGAACAGTACACTGTGGTAAATAGCGTTCCCCCAGCTGCCGCCATACCCACACACGGCCATCAGACTGACAGATCGTGTATCTGGATTCATCGGTCCATGGGACTTGTTTCTATTGATCTACGGTCCACGATAAATGTTCTTTACACCATGATAAACGACGAGTAGCATTTCGAGTAGAGATGAAAGGCTTATGAGCAGCCGCACGACTACGGTAACCCATGGAATGAAGTTCTCTGCGAATGGTACGTGTATTTTTACTCACCTGTACAATGAGTTCTTGTGCAGTACTCCGTCGATTAGCTGTAACGACTCTCGTGAGGCTTCGACGTCCTCTATCACTGATTTTCTTTGGTCTGCCGGTACGTTTTGCAGTTTCAGGCACGCCTTCTGTCTTCCACTTGTTCAGTACATCCAAAACAGTTGACTTGGGTATGTTTAAATGCCTCTCAGTTTCTCTTATGGACAACCCACTAATATAACACCCAACAATCTTTCCTTTCTCAAAGTCAGTTCTCTACGGCTGCGACATTTTGGCTCAACCTCACAGTGCGATACGATCGCGGTCAGCTGCAGGCTTGTTTTTATACCGTTTGCAGCTGTACTGCCGTTCTTAACAACGCAACGGATCCGTTCATTTGGTTTTGAAGGGGTGTCCGGTGACTTTTGTAAATATAGTATATATATATATATACAGTATAACTTAGATAGATAGATAGATATAGACGAAAATGGAATGGACGCGTCTTAGATCCTATAAGATATCGAAAAACATTCGCAAGACAATGAATTGAAGTTCTCGAAACTGTTTTTGCACGATAAGAAATGTAGTTAAAAGCTGATGATAAATTAAAAGACTTTACTAAATACAATTAAAACATCACAGTTAAAAAACATAAGACCTTTCGGAACCGCATCGGTCCCATCCTCAGATCTAACACAATCACACAATACATGAAGGAACAAGGATATAAATACATCAGAAAATTAGTCACGTGATGAGGTGGCATAGTTTATATGCGCAGATGAACCGAGAAGAAAAAGGCCTAATTGATGATATTTACAAATGTTTAAGTTCAGAATGGAGTTGTTTCTGGCTGTCAATGCGAGTTTTCATGCACTAGGAATAATAGTAGGGTAATCATCATTACAGCACGCAGACCCAAATTCGTAAATAATTAAGCTTTCAGCAAACAGAGTATTAGACTTCGAAGTTAATGTAGTTAGAATGCGTGTTTCGTCCCAGTAAGGCTGGTGAGACCCTTTCAAAGCAAGTCGAGATAGTGCAGTATTTTGGGAACCCATTTTGACTGTGTATTTGTGTTCTTTCAATCTGGTCTGTAATGAGCGCATATTAGATCCCACATAGACAGTGTTAGTAGGAGGTGAGCTCGTTGAAATTAGTGGAACACAGTAAACACCGTACCATTTGGTCCTTATCTTTAGGTGGTCTTTCGTTTTTGACCAATGAAAAAAGGCTTTTAGTCCGAATGCCGAAGTCAATATTAAGAGGTCGGCAACAGTTTTTCAAAACATTAACCAAATCAGGTACATAATCCAAGGCTGCAACACGTCTAGTATTATTATGTTCCCTCCTAACAGAGGACATAAATTGTCTCTTAACTTTGTTTAAAAAACAGGTAATAATGGTACCGGGGAATCCGTGGGCTAAGGCAATATCAAGAATCCTAGAAATTTCAAGGTTTCTGAATTTTAATGTAGAAGAGTGCGTAAATGCTCGTCGAAAAAGGAAATAAAACGCTGCAAGCTTGTAGTTGAGGGTGGGTGGATTCCACAGGGATAATAGTGGAAGTTGAAGTAGGTTTACAATAAACTGAAAAATAGATGGACTGTGAGAGTGGGTTACGAACTAATAAGAAATCCAAAAATGGGAGGCTGAAACTAGATTCTAGATCGATAGTGAATTTGATAGTGGGGAATTCGGAAGATAATCGATCAGCAAAGTGAGAAAGTTCGTCTTGGGTTGAGTCCCAAAAGACTAGAGCATCATCAACATAACGAAGGTAAAGGATAGGGTGAACTGGAGAATTATGTAGAACTTTATCTTCAAGGTACTGCAGAAGCAGCTCTGCAAGAATAGGGGACAGAGGGGAGCCCATAGGTGCACCCTCCAGTTGACGATAGATTTGATTATTGAAGGTAAAAAAAGAACGATTGAAAACTAGTTGAAGAGCACTCATGACAGCGTGAACTTCTTGAACGGATATATGGCCAAGGGAAAGGAGTTTGGTCTCGATAAGGGTGTGAACTGTAGCTACCGGAATATTAGGGAAAAGAGCAACAACATCCAGAGACGCCATAAAAAAAGAGGCGCCACGAGAGTTGAAACGTTTAATCTTGGAAAGAGCTTGAACAGAGCTAGATATGGAAAAAACACAGTCCGAAATAAGAGGTTTAAGGAATTTGGAAAGAGCTTTCTCAAGAGAACGAATAGGCTTACAGTGGCCTGAGACCAGAGGTCGAATAGGTTGGCCAGGTTAATGTAATTTTAATTTACCAAGGAGATTAGGGACACTAGGTCCAAAAGGGGGTGGGTACAAGAAGAAATACAAAACGGAAGTGAACCAGATAGTCGAAGCCTACTTAGCGCTGAAGTAATAGCTGCAACAGGGTTATTTTTGACTTCCAGATGAGGAATATCGACAAGTGCATCATACATTTTAAAAAGATAATCAGTTTTATTTAAAATGACTATTTGCGAAGATTTATCAGCGGAGACTATGGATACATTAGGGTTACAACGAAGGAGATTTAATTGTTTTTTTCTTCCTTGAAAAGGGCAAAATGTTATTGATTGGTTTTAACACTATAGGATTTTAAGGCATGAACAGAGTTTAAATCTAGCATGGTCCCGAATGGGAGAAGGAAGAGATTCAATAATACTTTCAGACTGTGAAATTAATTGGAACTTATTGATGCGAGTGACTGGATAGCAAAATTTAGCACCTCGGTTTAAAGCAGAAGATTGAAGTGGATTAAGCGAGACATTACTGAGATTAAGAAATGCCGAAGGGTTGGACGTCTGCTTAGGTTTTGAACGAAGTTTTGCAGAAGGCAGTCTTGTCAAGAGTTCGTCTGAAACTAGATATCTAAGTTTTTCAATATGGGTTGACTGTAAGTGTTCAGAAGTTGAGTAAGAGGTAGCTGATATAGAAATAAGAAGTCGGTCCAAAATAAGATAAGGTTCACGTACAGCCAGGTGTGAGTAAGCAAGATACGACTTACTTTGTAGAAAATCAATGAGGCCTCTTTTTGTCCGGATTTCATTGATAAGTCTTTTTCTTTCTGCTGTATGCAGAATGTTGGAATCCCGTAAAGAGGTGGGGGTGCACTTGATTCTAAGGAACTTAGGGATGACCTGTAAACTTCTACAGTTTAACAAAAACGATAGATGAGTTTCCTCACGAACCAGTTTAAGGCGCCAGCAACGAAAAATCCTGATGGAGTGTTCCATTGCGTGGAAATAGGAAAACGTAACACAATGAAGTTACTAGTTTAAAAACAGTAGACACATAAGATATCGAAAAACATTCGTGCTGAGCAAGACAATGAATTGAAGTTCTCGAAACTGTTTTTGCACGATAAAGAATGTAGTTAAAAGCTGATGATAAATTAAAAGACTTTACTAAGTACAATTAAAACATCACAGTCCCTAATATTCCGGTAGCTACAGTTCACACCCTTATCGAGACCAAACTCCTTTCCCTTGGCCATATATCCGTTCAAGAAGTTCATGCTGTCATGAGTGCTCTTCAACTAGTTTTCAATCGTTGTTTTTTTACCTTCAATAATCAAATCTATCGTCAACTGGAGGGTGCACCTATGGGCTCCCCTATGTCCCCTATTCTTGCAGAGCTGCTTCTGCAGTACCTTGAAGATAAAGTTCTACATAATTCTCCAGTTCACCCTATCCTTTACCTTCGTTAGGTTGATGATGTTCCAGTCTTTTGGGACTCAACCCAAGACGAACTTTTTCACTTTGCTGATCGATTATCTTCCGAATTCCCCACTGTCAAATTCACTATCGATCTAGAATCTAGTTTCAGCCTCCCATTTTTGGATTTCTTATTAGTTCGTAACCCACTCTCACAGTCCATCTATTTTTCAGTTTATTGTAAACCTACTTCAACTTCCACTATTATCCCTATGGAATCCACCCACCCCCTTAACTACAAGCTTGCAGCGTTTTGTTTCCTTTTTCGACGAGCATTTACGCACTCTTCTACATTAAAATTCAGAAACCTTGAAATTTCTAGGATTCTTGATATTGCCTTAGCCCACGGATTCTCCGGTACCATTATTACCTGTTTTTTAAACAAAGTTAAGAGACGATTTATGTCCTCTCTTAGTAGGGAACATAATAATACTAGATATGTTGGAGCCTTGGATTATGTACCTGATTTGGTTAATGTTTTGAAAAACTGTTGCCGACCTCTTAATATTGACTTCGGCATTCGGACTAAAAGCATTTTTTCATTGGTCAGAAACGAAAGACCACCTAAAGATAAGGACCAAATGTACGGTGTTTACTGTGTTCCACTAGTTTCAACGAGCTTACCTCGTGCTAACACTGTCTATGTGGGATCTACCATGCGCTCATTACAGACCAGATTGAAAGAACACAAATACACAGTCAAAATGGGTTCCCAAAATACTGCACTATCTCGACTTGCTTTGAAAGGGTCTCACCAGCCTTACTGGGACGAAACACGCATTCTAACTACCCTAACTTCGAAGTCTAATATTCTGTTTGCTGAAAGCTTAATTATTTACGAAATTGGGTCTGCGTGCTGTAATGATGATTACCCTACTATTATTTCTAGTGCATGAAAACTCGCATTGACAGCCCGAAACAACTCCATTCTGAACTTTAACATTTGTAAATAACATCAATTTGGCCTTTTTCTTCTCGGTTAAACTACGCCACCTCATCACGTGACTAATTTCCTGATGTATTTATATCCTTGTTCCTTCATGTATTGTGTGATTGTGTTACATCTGAGGATGGGACCGATGCGGTTGCGAAAGGTCTTATGTTTTTTAACTGTGATGTTTTAATTGTACTTAGTAAAGTCTTTTAATTTATCATCAGCTTTTAACTACATTGTTTATCGTGCAAAAACAGTTTCGAGAACTTTAATTCATTGTCTTAGATCCGATGTATATTCAGGCCGCAGAACATCGAGGAAAATGTAATATTCGGTGAGATGGAAGTAGCGAATTTATGTAAGCGACTTGGGCTTCCAGAAAGACAGATCCTAAGAAGTTTCTGAGAATACTTTGTCGACAAGAAGTTACCATCTGCTCTGTTGCCTCTTACACTGAGTGGCCACTTTATTATGACAACCCCCTCAGTACTTCGTTGGACCAGCTTTTGCCTTTAATACTGCGTCGATTCTTCGCGGCATTGACTCCACGAGATGTTGATAGGTGGTTTGTGGAATCTGACACCATGCCTGATGAATATCACTTTCCAGGAGTGTGAGATTGCTGGGTTGTGGATCCAGCTGTCTGGTGGCTCGTTCAACTTCATCCCACAAATTCTCAATGGGGTTGAGATCTGGAGACTGCGGGGGCCACCTAACCAAAGTAAACACACCGGCATTTTCCTGAAACCAATCCTGTACAGTACGAGCACTATGGCTGGACGCTTTATCTTGTTGAAAGTAGCCATCGCCATTGGGATAAACCATCCACATGACAGGATGCACTTGGTCCGCAACGATCTTTAGATATGATGTGCCATTCAGACGTTGATCAACACGAATTAAAGGGCCCAAAGCATGCCAAGAAAACATTCCCTAAACTATAACGTTTCCTCCACCAGCTTGAAGGGTTGCAGGAATGCATTTGGTGTCTATGCTTTCGTGCTGTGTCCGCCAAATTCTCACTAGGCCATCGGCATAGTGCAACTGAAATCGTGATTCATCGAACCACATAATTTGTTTCCAATTATCGATTGTCCAATCCTTGTGCTCCTGTGTGAACTGGAGACGTTTTCTCTTGTTAACTGCAGACAGCAAAAGTGTTCGAATAGGCCTTCGTATGCCATATCCCATCCGATGCAGTGTACCGCAAACAGTGCGTGCAGAGATCTTTTGAGGGGATCCTTGATTAAGATGGTCTGTAATTTGCTGCACTGTTGCCCTTCTGTTGTCTGTTACCAATCTGGACACTCTCCATTCCGCCCGAGCAGTCACTAGTCGATGACGACCACACATTGCGCGTAGAGACCCAGTTTTTTGGCTGACAGTCCAGCCTTTAAACACTTTATCAACAGCTGCTCTGGAACATTTCACGAATGCGGCGGTTTCGGTGATACTCGCTTCATGGCTCCGAGCTCCTACAATCATCCCACGTTGAAAGTCCGTCAAATCGCATTTTTTACCCATCTCGTCACCCAAAAATCAGTTCTACTACTGTCGCAAGCACTAAGCTTTCCCTTTTTATACTAGCCTCGCCCTCTGACGGCAACAGCGTGCAGCCATAGCTCATTTGCTTAAAACTGTCAGGTGGTCATAATAAAGTGGCCACTCAGTGTTATAAATATAATAAAGAGCATACCTGTTTCTACCAGCGAGTGTGAACGGGGCTTCTAGCAAATGAATCTGATTGTAACACCAACAAGGACATCAATCCACCTGAAGCCTGTAAACTCAATGATGTCCATTAAGCTGGTAGATCCTTCTCTATGTGTGTTTCTACCTTTACGTTACATTAATTCCTGTTAATGTAACGTAAAGGTAGCCTTTACGTTACATTAATTCCTGTTACATTAATAATGTAGAGATCTTGCAGCTGACAGTGAAAATGGAAGTCCCGTTTCTACCTGCAACACCACGATGGTCGGAACCGCGTGTGACGGCACCGCGGCGAGAGACTGTATGACGCCTGCATTATGCATCGCCATACCGGTCCGTCGCCTGGCGTTATGGTTTGGGGAGCAATTGGATATGACACCCGCACCCCTCTGGTAAGCATCGCTGGTACACCCAACAGCCACCGCTACATCTCCGACGTTTTGGAGCCTGCAGTACTCCCCTACATGCAGGACCTGCCAGCGGTCACGTTTTAACTGGACAATGCGCGCCCACGCGTGGCACGCATTGTGTAACAATTGTTCACGGCCCACCAGGTGTCACTGCTGTCGTGGCTCGCCCGTTCTCCCGATATGTCGCCCATCGAACACGTCTGGTCGCTGATCGGCAACCGAGTGGCCCGGCAAGCACCACACGTGGCTATGCCCAATGAACTGTGGCAACGTGTGGATGCAGCCTGGACCGACATACCCCAAGCCCACATCCAAAGCCTCCAAAGCCATATATATACACTGCTGGCCACCCAAAGTGTAACACCAAGAAGGAAGCATCCGAATGGCCTGAAATTCGCAGCATGCGTCGCCCGCAAGAGGACATGCAAACGATTAGCATTGCAGGGCATATGCAAATCATGTGCGCCCTGCACGCCACCGAGAAGCACTATAAGAAGGGTGCACAGAAGGCGGAGTGTAAGTAGTGGAAGTGTGTTGCGCTGATGGACCTGTGCGTGGGAAGCTTCCTGGTGCCTCGTCGCAGAATACGGCAGTCATTCCAGCACGCTTTGGAGTTCGACAAAGGACGAGTAGTGGCTTATCGCGACAGCGGTTTATCGTACCGAGACATCGGCGCCCGTGTGGGACGACATCGAGCCACAGTGAGGCGAGTATGGATTCGGTGGGTGCAGGAGGGACGGGCGGACCGACGTGAGCGATTGCCGCAACCGCGGCACACCACCGAACGAGAGGACCGGCATGTTGTGCGGCAGGCAATGACGGCTCACACCGCCACATCACGAACGTTAGCGCAAGAATTAGGGTGTGTTGCGCAACAACCTGTGTCAGCACGTACCGTTCGACGTCGTCTGCAGGAGCGGGGACTTGTCGCACGACGCGCATTGCTCCGATTACCATTGACGCTACACCACCGGCGAGTGCGGCGGAAGTGGGCCGTTGAACGCTGCATCTGGACTACGGAATGGCATGACATTGTCTTCTCCGACGAATCCCGCTTCTTCCTGCAACACCACGATGGTCGGATCCACGTGTGGTGGCACCGCGGCGAGAAACTGTATGATGCATGCATTATGCATCGCCATACCGGGCCGTTGCCTAGAGTTATGGTTTGAGGCGCAATTGGATATGACCCCCGCACCCCTCTGGTACGCATCATAGGTACACTCAACAGCCACAGCTGCATCTCTGCCGTTTTGGAGCCTGTAATCCTCCCTTACTTGCAGAACCTGCCAGCGGCAACGTTTCGACAGGACAACGCGCGCCCGCACGTGGCACGCATCGTGCAACAATTCTTCACGGCCCACCAGGTGTCACTGCTGCCGTGGCCCGCCTGTTCTCCCGATATGTCGCCCATCGAACACGTCTGGTCGCTGATCGGCAACCGAGTGGCCCGGCAAGCACCACCCGTGGCTACGCCTGATGAAATGTGGCAACGTGTGGAAGCAGCCTGGACCGACATACCCCAAGCCCACATCCAAAGCCTCTTTCGTTCGATGCCGCGGCGTGTAGCGGCCGTTATTTCCAGCCATGGGGTCCACACGAACTATTGATGTCTGCGTGTTCCTCAATTCGCACGGGCCTGTAAGCTCAATCGTTTCATCTTTGTATTTGTTGTTATGTGTCCAGTAAATCTGGCTTTGCTAACTCTGTCCTTCTTGGTGTTGCATTTTGGGTGGCCAGAAGTGTATATATATCATTATCAGAGCCCGAGCCCAAACCGTAGTAAATATTGTGTAGCCCGGGATCGCCCCGTCTCAGAACTGTTGTTTGTTTATCGCCTTGAATAAGATTCTCCCTTCTTAAAATCCTCTGCATTAATCTCTAAAACTCTTTCGCCCAGTTGCTGCGTACAGTCTGGTGATGTGTCATTAGTAATGGAACTTTGATGACTCGGCTGCAGCCATAAACCATTGCAGTTAATAACCGCCTGATGGTCTCATTGAGGGTCTTTTTGGAACCTCCCTTGTTGAAGTAGGCAGTGATTTGTTCCAATCTCTCTCTCTCTCTCTCTCTCTCTCTCTCTCTCTCTCTCTCTGGATGGTTGCAGCTGTGCAAGACAGACACCGACTACCACATTCATCCTCCGCCTTTTCCCTGCACCAGCGCTTTCTACGATGCCTGTTATTCCGACAATGGCCATTCCCAATGCACTCTTGATGCTGTTGAACGGAGTACTGCAATTCCTGTACTACCTCCGAGATAGAGTAATCCCCACGAGTTCGCCTCTCCCTCTCCGTCAACAGGTAGCGATATGGGCTCAGCTGCAAATAAGTTGACCAAATCTCTATCCTCGAAACTAACCACCTTAACGACTTCTTCGAACAAAAGAGCTGTAAACAATTCCATTGAGTTTGTCAATTGGGTGAAACGACATCCACACAACGATCAGTTCATGTTATCTTTCCATGTGAAATCCATGTTTACAAGTATCCCACTGAGTGGAGTTCTCGAATCATTGAAAGCAAGTCTCGTTGAACACCATTACAGCCAACCGGAAGTAGAAGAAATTTTGAGACTAGTAGAGATTTGTATCAGACAAAACAGTTTTCTTTTTAGTGGAAGATTTTTCCATCAGACGGAAGACCTTACCAAGGGGAGCCACTGTTGCCTATTTTATGCGAAGTCTGCATGCGTCACTTTGAGGAGAAACTCTTCCAGCTTGTTGCATTCGGCCTGTGGATTTGATACGTAAATGTTACTTCTGTTCTCTGGAATGGTATGAATTCGGAAACACCTGAATTAGTTGAACTTACCAGTTCAATTGATCCTCATGTACAGTTCACAAGTGAGACTGAAAACAATGGCTGCTTACCATTCCTTGATGTCCTTGTGTCACGCTTTGTAGGATCTTTTAGTACAGCAGTTTATTGAAAACCATTTGCTGTCTCCTTCCTTCTACATGCAAACTGAAATCACTCATGGAAACAGAAAATCGGTACCTTCTACAAATACATATATCGTGCAAACATATGTGCTCAACTGAGGACTCCTTGCAGAAAGAGCTTGAATGTTTTAAAGGAATAGCAGCACTTAGAGGGTACAGCCCTTCCGTTACAGACAAAGCCGTCCAAAACTTTAGGAAACTGAAGCCTGTCTGCTCGCTCACGCTAATAGACCTCCCAATACGAGAGAATTGGCTGTTATCCTATTTGTTTCATAATTTCAAAAATTCTCAAAAGTTTTAATTTCGAAGTTATTTTCAAACCTATAAACAAAGTGAATTTTTCAGGATCAGAAGATTATATAGAAGACATAAATCAATGGGAAATGTATCATATTCCTTGTAAATGTAGACTTTAATGTATAGGTCATACCCGCAGGGCCTTAAGTTTCCGTGTGAAGGAACACAAGACTTACGTACGGAACTGTGAACTGAAGAAATCGTCTATAGCCCAAAATTGTCCCGAAAATAACCATACATTTTTGTTTGGAAACGCTACGTTTATTGATAAACCGATTCGATTATCAAGCTTAATATATCAAACGCTTTCCACATAAACTGCAACTCTTCACGGCTGTCAGCGACATGACATCCACTCCGTTTCTTTCAAGAGCGTGAAAGCAACTCGCCAAAATCCGTGACTATCAGAACTCTAATAATGTCACAGTGATTTGAATGTTTAAGCTACATTTGTCCTGTTGAAGCCGAGCCAAACGCTTAGCGAAACTACAGTATATGTTAAAATAAATATTTAATTGTGAATAAATGTTGCTATTTTATTCTATCTCAACATCACAAGCTTTGTAGTCATAAAATATATTAATTTCAGTGATTTTATAGTTTTACGTAGGTGAAAAGAGAAGGAATTTGAAATATCAGGTGAAAAATACTTCAATTTTTAGATAGGCTAAGGCTTAATCTACATATCTCAGGCTTAAACTTGATGTAGACCTAAATCTTTGTGAAAAATGTATATAAAACAGTATGCCAAACCATTTTAAAAGGGTATATCCATAAGGTACTATTGTACATTATACATCGTCTTTTCCGGATGCCAGAGCGCTAAAACTTAGCCCTTACGTTAATGCATTCGACAAAAGAGGAAAACAATTGAGAAACTCGACAATTTCAGATTTAAGGGGAACGATTACTCCTTCAAATGGTGCTGATCATTGATTTTTCGGTTCACATAGCAGATTACAGGCGAACTACACAGCGGCCACTGAATTAGAAACATTTATGCAGATGTACGGAAATATTATTTATGCAAAATACGTGGTCCAGTACGCCAGCACGTAATCTAGGCAACAATTTAAGAACCCTGCTTGTCAGAAGTGATCTTTCACAGTTCGATAAAGGTCTTATTGTGGGTGCCCGTCTAGCAGGAGCGACGATTTTGGATACCGACTGATTTCGCAAAAGGTGAGATATCTCGGGTTTTTAATCAGTGAAAAAATAAACTACATTTCTTGTCCAAGAGGCGCAACCGTGGTGAGACGTCAGTCTGTCATAAACGAGAACGCAGTCGTCTGAGAAGGCTTGTACGGAGAAACAGCACTTCTTGTGTGTAGCAATTACCGTAGCATTCAATGAAGGCTGCTCCCGACTCACGTATCAACGAACTATGCGCAGAGAATTAAAGAGGATTTGTATTGGCAGTCAGCATGCCTGTACAGAAACAATTGACTTTTGCGCAGAACCGAAAAATTCTCTTACAGTGGTGTCAGGATCAGCGTGACTGGGCACTGGAAAAAAGTCATATGGTCCGACAATTCGCGGTACATCTTGTTCTCTACTGACAGCAAGCAGAGTGTTTGGAGGGAGCCTCATGAAGTAATGGACCCAGTTTGCCTTGTAAATACAACTCAAGGTTCTGAAGGTGGTGTTATGGTGTGAGGCAGATTCTGTTGAAAAGGAACGGGTACCCTGATTTTGCTGGAAGGTGGGGTGTCCTCCAGGATTTTGCTGGAAGGTGGGGTGTCATCCAGGATTTTTGCTGCAATGTGGGGTGTCCTCCAGGATTTTGCTGAAAGCTGGGGTGTCCTCCAGGATTTTGCTGGAAGGTGGGGTTTCCTGCAGTATTTTGCTGGAAGGGGGGGTATTCTCCAGGATTTTGCTGGAAGGTGGGGTGTCCTCCAGAATTTTGCTGGAAGGTGGGGTGTCCTCAGGATTTTGCTGGAAGGTGGGGTGTCCTCCAAGATTTTGATAAAAGGTGGGGTGTCCTGCAGGGTTTTGATGAAAGGTGGGGTGTCCTGCAGGATTTTGCTGGAAGGTGGGGTGTTCTGCAGAATTTTTCTGGAAGGTGGGGTGTCCTCCATGATTTTTATGGAAGGTGGGGTGTCCTTCAGGATTTTGCTGCAAGGTGAGGTGTTCTCCAGGATGTTGCAGGAAAGTTGAGTTTCCTCCAGGATTTTGCTGGAAGGTGAGGTGTACCCCAGGATTTTGCTGGAAGGTGGGGTGTACCCCAGGATTTTGCTGGAAAGTGGGGTGTTCTCCAAGACTTTGCTGGAAGGTGGGGTGTCCTGCAGGATTTTGCTGGAACGTGGGGTGTTCTTCAAGATTTTGCTGGAAGCTGGGGTGTCCTCCGGGATTTTGCTGAAAGGTGGGGTGTCCTCCGGGATTTCGATGGAAAGTGGGGTTTTCTACAGAATTTTGCTGGAAGATGGGGTGTCCTCCAGGTTTTTCTGGAAGGTGGGGTGTCCTTCAGAATTTTGCTGGAAGGTGGGGTGTTCTTCAGGATGTTGAAGTGGAGTGTCCTGTCGGATTTTGCTGGAATTTGGGGTGTACTCCAGGATTTTGCTGGAAGTTGGGGTGTCCTCCGGGATTTTGCTGGAAGTTGGGGTGTTCTTCAGGATTTTGCTGGAAGGTGGAGTGTCCTCCAGGATTTTGATGAAAGTTGGGGTGTTCTCGAGAATTTTTCTGGAAGGTGGGGTGTCCTCCAGGATTTTTCTGGAAGGTGGGGTGCCCTCCAAGGATGAACTCAACATTATTGCCGATCAGATCCAGTCTGCAATGTCGACTTTTTATCCAGCAAGCAACGGGTATTTCATGGACGACGATGTCCACCGCGCAAGATGTGTTCAGTGAGCATGACAGCGACTTTCACCACCTTCCCTTACCACCCCAAAGCCCGGATCTGAACCCCATTAAGAATGTATCAGATATGTTTGGAAAAACAAATCTAAGAGCAAACCCCTCTTCTGTCAAATCTGAACTAGTTAAAGGATTGTCTGGTGAAAGCTTGGTATGCTTCGGACGTAGATACACTCCAAGGCCTTGCGGAATCTACGCCTTCGTGCCGCAATTCGTGCTAAGTTCAACCTAGTACTGAATAAACGTTTCTAGTTCAGTGGCGTTATATGTAGAATTTGCAGCAAACGCTACATTTCAGGAGTCACTTCAAACCTAAAATCTGAGAAGTTTTACGTCAACTTTTTCCCATCTACTCTGGGTGCTAGAAATTCTAAACCCACTGGTTATTAGATTTATGAGATCTGGGTTAACTTAATAAATTCAAGAATCTCCAATTTTAAGGAACTTGCACCTAACCCTTCAAGCGGCCGATGTGCTTGAACCAAATGGCACCCAAAATTTTGTGATCTCCTCAAGCACACAGGATTATACAAAAATTACGGCAAAACAATTATTTTCTTCTCTCATTTCAGCAGTACCGACTATGCATAAATCTGTTTTGGGTGATAAGTGCTGATTTGTGAAATTAAAACTGAAATGCTTCACTGACTCATCACCGAATCTCAGAAACTAATGAACTTAGAACTTTCATATTTGGTAAGAATGTTCCTTTTACCTCATAGAGGCGCATTGCGAAATAATTTTTTCTACCATAACTTTAAGTGGGCCGAAATGGATTTTAAATAACCCAGCTTTGATAACGCTAGGACGTTTTGCAATGATCGAGCCATTCATTGTTGCCCAGCAACTGAAGTCCCGCCCTAAGTTTTGAATGACTTGAGTTGACCTGCTCAGTATATATTTTGTCTTAAATTTATTTGTTCTGAATTTATTTAACAAAAAAACTTAAAAATCACGTAAAAAGCGCTATATCATAATATGCGTTGCATTTAAACATTTAATTAGCGTTTGACATATCGAATGTCAAGGTTGTTTGAGTCAAAATTAAATTTTGACATTCGTGTTCACCAAACCATCGGTGACGTCATATAAGTAGTAAGTTTATTACAATAAATATAAATATGCTGGTAGATGTTCATAGTAATTGAGATTTGTGAAAAAAAGTTTCCCTTTTGAGATATTAACGATGGCAACACAATTTCACTCACGCTTCCAAAAACATCTGACTTGCTAGCTTTTAAATGTACAGCTTCGAACGAAATTGTTTATAAGCAAGGTTCTTTTTACATTTATTCTGAAAGTAACAACGTATTGTTATGTTTTCTGTTATTATTTTGTTCTGTTGTCGATGAATATTTTAACGATGAAAGTGAAAGTAACGACGTAATTTGATTTGTTTCGTGTAGGATTGAAGTTTGAAATTTACAGTTATGAACAAAATCGCTTATGTGTTGTTATCTGGCAGTATAAGTCAGGCAGACATGTGTTTCCCAAAAGAGCAAAGAAATATGCAGTGTATGGCCATTTCAACTGTCGCAGTTTGTTATGGTGTAGGTTTATCAAAATCTTTCTTTTCAATGGACCAAATAGATTTTATTTTAAGGGGAGGTGACCAGTTTTACATTGAGTGCAAAACTATTAATCAACTAAAACATCCTTTTCTTTCTATTGAAGATATTATTCCTACTGTTAATTTGAACTGTGCAGTGTTACGTATAGAAATTGTGTGTCAGTTTTCTGGGCAATTTCCTTCAAACGAAATCTCATTCAAAAATACCGTGAAATATTTGGCTAGCAGATTAAGTCTATATATAAATATTAATTTATGGTACAAATTATATTATGGTATGGTATAAAATCCTGTACTATAGAAATATGTTTAATATCATCACGTTCGAAGAACGGGTATTTAGCTAGTAGTCTATAAGTCTGATTCCCTTATAGTCTTTAGTCTTATATTGTCTTTACTCTCATTTTCTTATAGTCCTATATTTCCTGCTCCATAACCCAAGGAATGATTGGGAAGGAATAGTGCCATTTACATGTACACAATGCCATCGGATATAAGCAAGCAGCTCAAATACTTTTCCCTCCTTTTTTATGCTTGGCGTCATTTTTATACCATTTTAACGAAGGAAGCAATCAGACGGAAAGGATTAATGATTTTGAATGACAAACCTTAGGGGAAAGTAAGAGTTTTTGATGCGCAGTTTCACTCATTCCAGAGGCATTCGGC
The DNA here is from genome assembly GCA_039090855.1 of Macrothele yani. Taxonomy (NCBI): domain Eukaryota; kingdom Metazoa; phylum Arthropoda; class Arachnida; order Araneae; family Macrothelidae; genus Macrothele; species Macrothele yani. The sequence goes on along the minus strand of CM077028.1, from coordinate 64,469,372 downwards.
ACACATCTTAGACAGCGACTATGTTCGTTCGAGTTGATTTCAGCCCACTTTGCTAACCCCAAGTTAATTCGTTCCAGCCGGTTAAAGGGTTAAATGGATTAGATTCCTTCTTTTACAGTTAAGAATGTTCTAAAGATTGAAGCTGAATATGTTCATGTAGTTAACAAAAATAATGAACTTCTATCTCGTTTTCCCGACGTTTTATCCTGTCGTTGTTATCTATTGGATTTGCGATTGTCGATATTTCAGTTCCTGATGCTCTCGTCGTAGAGACTGCGCCAGTTAGTGTTCTTCTTATCACGACTATATCAGTTACTGTTCTCGTTATTGATGTTTCTGGAGAAAGTTTTTGATGTTGTTCTTGTTTCAATGTTAAAGAATACTATGAGCCACTCATAGGGTAATAACAATCACTTGTCCTTAATCTGGAGCCACTGGCCTTAGGCAGTGGAGAGAGCCATCGCTATCAGACAAGCACATCACCCACACCTATTCGGGCCTCGAACTCATCTCGAACGATGGTCAGAGATGAGCCCAATGCGACTGGAGCGACGAAAGGGTTTTCCTTTTCCAAGATTGTGCCAGTCAGAATTCTCATTGTCAATGCTTTGGGCGTGAAAGTGTGCTCGTTGTAGGGACTGTGTCTCGGATATAAGTGTCCTCGGTATCGCCTCTAGGTGTTTTAGATTTAAGTGTTCTCGTCATCGCGTGTCCCTGTTTTGAGCTTAAACGTCCTCGTTGTGGAGATTGTGCCTCCCGTTGCTTCGGGTGTACGTGTTCTCGTTGTTGAGATTGTGTCTGCCGGTGTTTCGGGTGTTAGTGTTCTCGTTGAGATTGTGTCTGTTGGTGTTTTAGGTGCAAGTGTTTTCTTTGTCGGGATTGTACCTGGGAGTGTTTTAGTGAAAGTGTTCTCGTTGTCGATATTGTGCATGCCGATGTTTCGGGTGTAAGTGTTCTCGTTGTTGAAAGTCTGTCTGTTGGTGTTTTGGGTGTAAGTCTTCTCGTTGTCGGAATTGTACCTGGAAGTGTTTTGGTGTAAGTGTTCTCGTTGTTGAGATTGTGTCTGTTGGTGTTTTGTGTGCAAGTGTTCTCGTTGTCGATATAGTGCCTGCCGTTGTTTCGGGTGAGAGTGTTTTCGTTGTTGAGATTGTGTCTGCTGGTGATTTGGGTGTGCAAGTATTCTCGTTGTCGATATTGTACCTGCCGGTATTTCGGGTGTGATCAGTTTTCGTTGTTGAGATTGTGTCTGTTGGTGTTTTGGGTGTAAGTATTCTCGTTGTCGATATTTTACCTGCCGGTGTTTCGGGTGTAAATGTTCTCGTTGTTGAGATTGTGTCTGTTGGTGTTTTGTGTGCAAGTGTTCTCGTTGTCGATATTATGTCTGCCGGTGTTTCGGGTGTGAGTGTTTTCGTTGTCGAGTCAGGATGGTCGCTGTCGGGATGGTACCTGGCGGTATTTTGTGTGTAAGTGTTCTTGTTGTCAGGGTTGTATCTATCAGTGTTTAGAGTGTAAGAGTTCTCGTTGTCGGGATTCTACCTATCAATGTTTTGTACGTAACTCTTTTCCTTGCTCGGAAATTGCGCAAATATGTGTTTCGGGTGTAACCTTTCTTTTTGTCGACTATGCCTGTGGACGCTGTGTATGTGTGTGTTCTACTTAGCCCCGGAAGCAGCATTTTAATTACCGTTACATTTTTTATATTACTGCACGGTTTTTTGAACAGTTTAACGACCTCAATTTGCATGCAATGCTGGAAGGATTCGCCAGTCCCAAATTTAGGGAAAATAATTCCATTGAATGGAAAGAACTGTTCCTGCAAGAATGCACAGATTATTTGCCTTCTAATATCTCCTTGTCTTACCTAGGCTGCCCTTCAGAGCCTAGTTCCAAATACTCCAGACCAGAGGGTGACTTGCTTGTATTGCTAAGATCAGAGAAGTTTTTGCTTCAGCAAAACAATTAGCTTTATGTTTTAGAGAAAAGCAGCATATTCATCCTTAAATTTCGTTTGTTATAAGGTCCTGGGAGTCTTGGTTTTCGAATGGGTCCATCTGCTTGACACCTCTGCATTTAAAATTATAGAAAAATCTTGAGATGCGAAAAAGTAGCAGTCTTCTTTTCACTTAAGAATGGTGATGAAATCGATTCAATGCGAAATTGTGAACTTATTTCAAAAGACAAGAAAAATGAAAAGAAAAAACTTTGCAGGATCTGCCTTAATTAATAAATAAAACACCTCTTTATTTGTTGGAGTCGAGAGCTGTCTTTGTTATCTTTAGGCCGTTAAAGGTGAATGCTTCATCACTTGTTGATTAAAGTTTCAGGGTTCGAACATAAACATCGAAGGCCTCCTTTCTCTTGAGCGAAAACTGAGCCAACATTCGCAATTCCAAGTTTCGCAAATCCGTAGGATTAAGTGTAATCCAGAAAGAGTCAGTATATTTCATGGAAGCAATTTATCGAACGCCGAGACTTCAGGTTCTTCCGCCTTGCTCTCGGAAACTGTGCTTTCCATATTTTAATGCCTCGGGGATTGAAAGGATTATGATAAGTCTCAAACTCACCGGGGAAAAGTGATTTAGAATTTTAACTTTCGTGGTGATTAAAGCCCTAACTTACAGATAAACAGAATTCTCGATTGAATTTATGCTCTCGGAAGTCTCGAGAAAATTAACTGAGCCACTTTTTTTTTATCTTTGGAGTAATACACTTTTGATGCTTGCAGAAATACAATTTTTCTTCATTTGTAATTTCCAATCCATTTTTCAAGCTCAATGTTTAGAAGAACAAACACAAAAGTTTTGCGTTTCGATTAAAATTATTCCTTCCCGATGTTTACATTTTAATATCTTCCTGTCGATGCACTCTGATCTATTTGTTATGCAATGTTGACTTTTGCAAAAGGAATTGAGAATGCAAATGTAAGAATAATCGATAGATCCACCGACCGATCCCAGAATTTATATTTAGTTCCGGCTCTTATGCAGGTATTAGTAATACATGCATTTTTTTTATTAGTTCATGTTTTAAGACGCGAATATCTCCTCCTACTTAAAAATAAGAAGTGCTTGCAGTATGAAATCGAAGCAATGAGGCATTCATTTCGCCGATGGCGAGTATTTTCTTCTTTGTGACTACGAAAGGAACTTTCTGATAAAGTAACCACGTGATCAATAAGACTTTTAATAAAATAATGTTAGAATAATGCAGTGGAGCTTCGAAAATCTGAACGCCAAAAATCCGAAATGTCAAAAATCCGAGCAAATTCCGCTCCACTTTTTTTTTTTATTTTTTTTTTAATTTATTTATTATAATTTGTGTTTGTGTGTGTGTGGTTGAAACTTTAAGTATAGTCGGTTCATTTTAACTTGGCACTTGATGAAAATGGAATTGCCTATTTTTGGGGGGCAACGTGGCGAAGGTGCAGGTGATTTCTGATACTCAGAAACAAAAAGCGATAGCTTCCCCAGTCACTTGTTCCCTATACCACGGCAGTACCACCTTTTGTTTCACCCCTCAACCACATTGTTCACTCTGAGCAGAGAGGAAAGTTATTCCCCCAGCACTCAGCATAAAGTACACCCCTTGGCAATCGGAACCAGCGTGTAATGATTGGTAAGTTTTTGAATTTGTACTTCATGTTTAAAAATTTCACAGCACTAGTAAGTATAGTAGATTTGTTTCGTATTGCATAATAAAAAAGAATTGTCTTATGTTATTTTTATTTTTTTTGTATCATCATCATCATCATTGTCAACCATTATCAACCCACTGCTGGATGAAGGTCTCCCCAAGTTTCCTCCACAACGGTCTGTCTTGTGCCAGTCTCCTCCATGTCACTCCCTGCATACTTTCGAATTTCATCCACCCATCTTCCATGTGGTCTTCTTCTGGGTCTTTTCCTGTCCCTTGGAATCCAATCTAAAATTTCGGCTGTCCATCGATGGTCTGTTCTTCTGGCAGTATGTCCAGCCCATTGCCATTTCAGGGATTTAACTAGGATCATGATGTCTTCCACTCTTGTCATTTTTCGGATCCACGTGTTCCTCTTCTTATCTCTCCTGGTTACACCAAGCATGCACCTCTCCATGCTGCTTTGAGTTGTCTGCAGCCTTTGTATGTCTCTTTTAGCTAAGGTCCACGTCTCTGCACCATATGTAAGCACTGGAAGGATGCATTGATCAAACACTTTTCTTTTAAGACATAATGGCATATTGCTCTTGAAAATTATGCTGTTTCTTCCAAAAGCTCTCCAGGCAAGTTTTGTACGCCGATTAATTTCTTCACCAATGTGACCCTCACTTGATATCTGCTGTCCAAGATAAACGTACGTGTCTGTTATCTCCAGCTTTTCTCCATCAATCGATAAATCTTCATTTCTTGTAAAAGCATTGTACATCACTTTTGTCTTCTGAAAGTTCATTTTTAATCCCACTTCTTTACTCTTGTCAGCAAGTTCCTGGATCATACTCTGTAGCTCTGATGGGGTAGTTGCAAAAATTTTTTTGTATACAGTTGCTTATTTTTTGTTACGTGTATTTGGATAATATAATTTAGAAATGTTAGAGTATTTGCATTTTTTTTAGCATGTTCGATTATCCGAACACACCGAAAATCCGAACTACCGGTGGTCCCAATTAGTTCGGATTTTCGACGCTTTGCTGTATAACCTTTTTTTCATAACATTCATCATTTCTTCGAAAAGAAATTATTTCTCCACACTACAGGCGCACAAAACACTTTAGTACCATTTAAAAACATTAGTTTTGATTTTTTCTTATCTTAGGAAAGCGATCTGAAAACCTTTCACTACTAATTAATCTGCATTATAAGTATAGTTCAGGGTGGTCCGAAAATCTTGTCATTCTTAGATAGACACAATACAATACACACATAGAATACATAATACATAGACTATAATGAATACATATAATACACACAATATAATCAATGAAAGATCTACCATGACGGATGTTTAAACATCCAGAATATCCGTATGAGTTGGTGGCACACAATAAACATCCAGAAATGTCCGTATAGTTCGTGGAACACAATTATGCGGCGCCAAGTTCTGTGTGATATTTTACGAAGCATAGCCTCGTTGATTTGTGTAAAAGCAGCTCTAACAGCTTCTTTCAAGTCTTCGGTTGACCGGTATCTTTGCCACGATACACGTTCCTTATTAATGTTTCATAGAGCGTTGTCACAAGACGAGAGATCAGGACTTCTAATAAGCTAATCACTGAGCTCTGGAAGATGTACTGATAGCCACCTATTGCGAAACACTTCACTTAAGAATTCCCTGACCGTGATGGCATAGTGGTGCGGTGCTCCATCCTGTTGAAACCAGCAATCTCCTAGCAGATACAACCTCTGGAGCTCTGGAACTAACCAGTCCCTTAACATGATGAGATAAGAATGCTGATGACAGGGCCATCAAAGAAATAGGGACTGATCAAGTGCCTGCTGGACATAGTGGCCCAGATCCTAATATGTGGGTTGTCGTGCTCGAGCTCCTCATAATAATACTGATTGATTTTCCTTGCTCCAGGATTAGTCATTCCTATTGCATTCACTCCGATAAATTGCACATTCATCAGAGGAAGAAAAGTTTCCGAAAGCTACGGTATAACGAAGTAAATTTCTCCGTCATTTTTTTTTTGGTCTACGCCGGGATTCGAACCCGAGTCCGCTTATTCTGGAACAAGTCGCTCTACCAACTGAGCTACGCAGACGTTCATTCTGACTCCTATCTGCCTTTATGTCGTGTGCGTCCTGCTGGCAGGTACGTCACATCTCCCTCCCCCGAAAGAGGGCCGGGGGCATGGCCCATGGGTCAGCCGTGACCATGAATCGTTGCAGGTAGCCATCCACTGTAGAACGTGCACTTGAGAACTCCCAGTCAATCTGGTGTGTGGAATGCAACGCCACACACATTTATTTTTCGAAGCGCTGGAGAAGGGATTCTCTGATTTTTCCTATCTCGCGGTGTGGAAATAACATCACACCATTGCGAGATTTTGAACGGTCGGGTCATCCGGATAGTTCAGGCGCCATTATAACGAAATAAATTTCTCCGTCATTTTTTTGGTCTAAGCCGGGATTCGAACCCGAGTCCGCTTATTCCGGAACAAGTCGCTCTACCAACTGAGCTACGCAGACGTTCATTCTGACTCCTATCTGCCTTTATGTCGTGTGCGTCCTGCTGACAGGTACGTCACAACGGGAGCGTCGGAAACAACTCAAGTAATCGTGCACATTCTGAACTTCTTTTCTCCGTGTCTTTATCACTTAGCTCGTTGATTGATGGTGGCCTAAGGTTTCACTGTAAGATCCTTTTTCATGTGTGTTAACATTGTGGCTTTGCGGATACTAAGTTCAGATGATCGTTTCCGTTGTGACTTTGTGGGAAAGGGGGGGTCTGAGCACAGATGCCTCCTCTCGTGTGTATGGTTGTCTTGTCCTCGGTTTATCCTTAATGGATCCATTCAGAAATAGCTGATGTTCCCACCGCAATATTGTCCTTTTAGGAAGAGCTGCTTTGTTAAATCGTCTCTGGAAGTCACATCGCACATCCTCCATGCTCTTCCCACTGTATGGACGCTCAAGGGGCCCACCTGCACCACTTCATTCAAATATATGGGGGTGACAAGACATTTGGACCACCCTGTAAGTATAGTACTATGAGACAATACTCGCCAAAAATAATTATACCTCACAGTAAAAATAATATCAGTATATTTTGAACACTTTCAATGTATTTTAATGTGCTGTGCATCATTTGTGAAATTACATCTTTCTTTTGGGGGAGGGGCAAACACCTATCATGAGCACTACTAGATAACGCCTACCGGTCCTTTGTTAGGGGCTGTAACGTCACACACTTGCCAAATATTAAACAAAATAATATATTAACATCTCTCTCTCTCTCTCTCTCTCTCTCTCTCTCTCTCTCTCTCTCTCTCTCTCTCTCTCTCTCTCTCTCTCTCTCTCTTACAAAAACTATGAACTACTACGTTCAAAAAGTTCCGGAACTTTTTGAATATATGCCAAATGTCAGTGAATTACGTCATTCCCCGCTGAGCAAGCAAAGATCATCACGTGCCCGACCAGCCAGAATCGGTTTGATCCAGATCCAACACGTACAGCGTATGTGCGTAGTTCGTGATTACAGGCAGTCGAGGCTCTCCGTCGCGAGGACAACAATGTCGAATTTTGAACAGCGTGTAAAACTTTGTGTTCTGCTCGGAAAATCTTTCGCCGATACTTTCCAAATGATTAAGCCATCGTACGGTGAGAGTGCAATGAGTCGAACTAGAGTTTATGAGTGGCATCGATGATTCGAAAACGGGCGACAGAGTATCGAGGATGATGAGAGGTAAGGACGATCTTCAACATTCCGAACGGATAAACAAATCGCCATTGTCAAAGAAATTGTGAAAAATGACCGTCGAAAAACTATTGCAGCGATTGCAGAAGTTGTCGGCATCTCATTTGAAAGTTGCCATGCAATTTCAACAGAAAAACTGGGCATGCATCACGTGTGCCAACAAATTGTTCCCCAAAACCTGACACAAGAAAAAATGGATGAGGGCATGCAAGTTTGCGGGATAACATCGATGCAGTGGATTCAGATCCCGATCTCTTGAATCGATTGATCACTGGCGATGAGACTTGGTGCTTTCTGTACGACCCCCAATGCAACCGACAGTCAAAAGTGTAGAAATCACGTCGTCACCACGACCAAAAACGTTCATGGCTGACCGCTCCAAAGGAAAGGTCTTGTTAACAGTTTTCTTCGATTGCAAGGGGGTCGTACACAAGGAATTCCTTCAACATGGTCGTACAGTCACTAAAGAAGAGTACGTCAACGTCCTGAAACGTCTCCGAGAATCAGTGAGACGCAAGCGACCCGATCTTTGGAAGACCAACTCGTGGGTGCTTCATCACAATAATGCGCCAGCTCACATATCACCCTGATGTCCGATTACCTGTCCAAACATCACATTCCCGTTCTTCCATAACCAGCGTATCCCCCTGATCTCGCCCCGTGGGACTTTTTCCTTTTTCCCCGGATGAAGAATTTGCTTAAGGGGCGACGCGCTTTTCAAGTTCCGAAGAAGTGCAACGAGCTGCGACGGAGGCACTGGAGGATGTGGCAAAAGAAGGTTTGCAATCTGCATTTAAATCTTTGTATGAGGGCTGGCAAAAATGCATAGTTGCACAGGGTAACTACTTCGAAGGAAACACCGCATTAACAGGTATTATCTGTACTCATTCTTTTTTAATAAAAAAAGTTCCGGAACTTTTTTAACATAGTAATATAACTATTACATTCAACTTCATTGTACAATCTTCGAATACTTTGACTGGGCCGGCTTCTCCACGTCCTTCTCTTCCAAATTCTCACACACCACTGGTACATGAACTCGGCAGCGCACGTCCGACATCACACTCCGCGCTCCAATAATCAATATGCCATTCTGCGCTCTCGTGCGTGAAAGTTCAAGCCTCCAGTCAACAGTTCTCTGTATTAGTCGGCATTATGCGTATGAAAGTTCAGGATATTACAGGGCCACTCGTTCCGGAGAGCAGGAGGGCCAGAGCCACTCGTTCCAGAGATATTCGAAGAGCCAGAGCAATATACGACCTAACAGGTTTCACGACAGCACTTGTTTTAACTGCATTTCTTGGGCACACCTCGAAATTATTTCAGAGAAAACAGCAATGCTTTTCCAAGACAACACTTCCGAATCACGTGAAAACATTTCAAAACATAACGAAACAGCTTTAGGACGAACACAACACTCATGGGTCACAAAGAAAACATTTTGGAACAAAGCAAACAGTTTCAGGAAGAACGCAATACTTCCGGGTCACATGGGAACACTTTACACTGAAGAGCAATTGAATTAGAGATACCTGTCTAGTAACGTGTGGCACCACCTTTCGCCCTGATGACGGCGGCGATTCGTCTCGGCATGGACTCGACAAGACACCGGAAGCGTTGGGAAGCCATACGGATCCATGACCCCTGAACAAGCTCCCACAGTTCACGAAGATTTGATGGAGGGGGTCATCTCTCTCGATGGCATCCCAGATGTGCTCGATGGGATTCAGGTCAGGTGACCTAGCTGGCCAAGGAAGCGAGGTCACGTCGATGGAGTGTTCATCCAACCATTCGGATACAATTCGGGAGCGATGGCACGGTGCATTGTCTTGTTTGCAGCATGAGGTCCCCAGTGGGGTGTTGAAGACGCACAAACGGAAGCAAATTGTCGTCCAGGATATCCCGGTAACGTTGACGTCTGAGGGACGATGTCACACGTACCAGGGATCCCATTTCAGTACACGTAAACAGTCCTCAGACGAAAATGCCACCCTCACCAGCTTGAAGAGTACCCTGCTGGCAAGAAGGATCCATCGCTTCATGTGGTTTGCGCCGTACTCGTATCCTGCCATACGCATGTACCAACGTGAATCTCGACTCATCAGTCCAGGCAACATTTTCCCGCATGTCTAGGGTCCAGTGGCGATATTCCCGCGCCCATGGTAATCTTTGCACCCTGTGATGTGCGGTCAGCAGCGGTACCCTCGTGGGACGATGGCTTCTGTACCCCATAGCGAGGAGATGGTTCTGGATGTTGTGGCTGCTTACACGTTTTTGTGCACCAGCGTTAAATTGCCGAGTGGTTTCTTGCACTGTGGCCAGTCTATCCGCTGTTACAATGCGAGCTAGCCGACGATAACCCCTCATCCACACGCTGTTGTCCATGGCAGTTGGACCTTGCAGGGATGGTTTTACCGGATTCGATGTATTCACGGTGCACCCGTAAGACAGTGGCTCGTGAAAATCCCAGTGCCTGCACGACTTCCGAGATGGAGTGACCCATTCGTCGGTCCCCGACAATTTGCCACGATCAAATGCGCTTAGATCCTTCGTCTTACCCATACTGCGTCCGACTCTTACTAATTCCCGTCGCATCACTCCTTATATTGTCGGATCGCTGCATACGTCATGTCGTTTCCGTTTAGAGGGCCGCCCACAGCGCCACATTTGCATAACGCCAGCTGTCTCTAATTCAATTGCTCTTCAGTGTAGATCACAACGAAACATTTTCAGAAAGCAACACAACCCTCATGCAACACATGATAATACAATATTTTAGAACATAACAAAAGATTTTCTGGACGCAACCCACACTCACTGGTCATATCAGAACATTTTGCAACATAACAAAACACTTTCAGGTCAAACACCAACCTTACGGATCACATGACAACGTTTTATAACATAATGAAACACTTTCAGGAAGCAACACAGCACCCACGGATCACATGAGAACACTTCAGAACATAACGAAATATTTTCAGGACGCAATACTCACGGATCATATAAGGATATTTTGGAACATAACAAAACACTTTCAGGACGAACCAACCCTTCCGGATCGCATGAGAACATTTTACAGTATAACAAAAGACTTTCAGGACGAACACAACCCAGCAAAAAATGCAAGTGTTTGGAAACTGCTGGCCACCAGCTGGCAGTGATGGGTCACTGCTGGCTGAAATCTGCCACTCACGGTACGGTAGCGATCCGTTGGTGGCAGCCACTGATGGCCCTGTAGCATCGCCGTGAACTACAGGCTACGGGCCTCCACGCTAGTGCCACTAGTGGTCCGTAGCTGGCAACCGAAGTAACCCCAACAGGAGGTGGAAGCAGTGAGAATGCGCATGCGCTGAAGCAACACGTGCACAATCTGTCTTGGTACCAGTTAGTTGAAGACGACGCCCTCGCCATCGTGTTGCTTTAGTGGATAATAAAAAACAAGTTTGTAAAATCATGCAATGCATTGATTATAATACGCTTTCCAACATACCAGAAATCATTACTCAAGTTATCACTCAAGTTATCACTCAAGTTATGAGAATAATGGATCACTGGAAACTCTCTAAGATAAAGAAATAATTTTTCAAATCTGACCCTTAGAAGCAGAGATATCGACAAAAACAAGATATACATCTATGCCCTGGCGGGAAAACTATGTACCGTTTAAAGCAGAAGGTATTCTCAAAAGATTCTCCGTTTGAGCAGTATCGGTTCACGAAAGAATTTTTTCAACCGAGTTTTCAGAAGCTCAGATTTTGCTGCAAATACATCAGAAACCGAAATAAGCACTTATGCCTCCTGGTGGCCAAATTAATCTCTACCAAGAATTGGAAATTATATGTAGAACATTTCTAACCTGGTGTTGTATCCGATCAAGAAGAATTCTTCAAATCGGACTTTTAGAAGCAGAGATATCGGGGAAATCGCAATCTAATTTAACGCCTTCTAACGGAAAATCTATGCATTACTTGAAAAAAAAACATTGCCTAAAATAGTCTTCTTTATAAACGGCGTCTGAAGGAAGGACGATTTTTTTCAATCGGATATTTAGAAGCAAATTAGTGGAATAAAATGCATTTTTAATTCGATAATATTTGCATAAAGTTGTTCATTGAAAAAGAACCGGAGAGCATCGTTATCACATTTCAAGCTTTCCAATGCAAAAATAATTTTTCGAATAGGACTAATATTTGCAGAGATATGGTGTCCATAAACGGACAAACGAACAGACGAAGAGATACTATAAGCCCGTGCTTTTTTTTCTTTTTTTACAAAAGACTTGCTCAAAATAGTATAACTATGCTAGTGATCCGAATTTCTTGGCGTAGAATAGAAAGTCAAAGTTTCCAAGCTTTCGCACATCAACCAGATGGCTTTCTGGTTGACAATATTATTGCCAACCAGAAGGCCATTTGGTTGATGTGCGAAAGTTTGGGAACTTTGATTTTGTTTTTTATGCCAAGAAATTCGAATCACTAGTATAGTTATACTATTTTGAGTATAGTTGGTGTACGGTTCCTGTTTATTAATGTCTTGCTAAAAATTAACTTGCAAGAAATTTACGCATTCGTTGCATGAAATTTCAATATTTGAATATTCAAATTTCTTCCAGATTTTTTCATATGTGTTGCATAGTGTTCTTCAGTTTCTTTTCCAAATTTTTTTACAAGTTATTGCAATTTTCAAGCACGTAAAGACAATATTCTAATACCGTATTATTTTGCTCAAACTACTGTATGTATTATATATTTCTTATTGGGCTGTGAAAATATTGCCTCACGGAAAACAAAGTTCATCCATAAGAACAAAAACATTTCGCGACTTCGACGAAAAGGAATGAATTTGTTTTCCTTCGGGCTTTTCGAAATACCAGATACTTCTTAAGTTTTCGTTCACATTAACCTTGGGAACGGAAACACCTTTTAACGGATATGTTTCTGCGCTCTGATCCTCTCTTTTCTCATGAAGAAAAACAGAAAGGAAGAAGCTTAGAAAGGTGGAGGAAATGGATAAGTTTTTCCTTGTTATTTTTTCTGAGCGGGAAAATACACTGCTGGACAATTGCTAAGGACGGATCATAAACGGCTGTATAGCGCATAAAAAAGTAAGTGTGGTTGGATGCCAAGTGAAATAAAATAATGTCAGAATGCCAGGACATTACAAGAAAGACAATTTATTGTGCTCTGAAATCCAGAAGGCTTTGGAACGTGTTCAAGGGACAAACAGGTCATTTTGTGCAGAATACGTAAACGTGAAAAAAATGCAATTACTGTCCGCAGGCGTTCCGGCATAAGATGTCAATACGGGATATGGCCACCATGGAGGACGATGCAAGATTCCACACGTCGTGTCATGCTTTGCACAGCATTATCAAGCAGCTGTTGGGGTAATTTATCCCATTCGTCTGTCAGTGCACGGATGAGGGTGTCCTTGTTTATTGGAGGGCATTGGCGACCAGCAAGACTCCTGCCCAAAGCATCCCACACATTTTCAATGGGATTCAGATCTGGAGAACGTGCTGGCCATACGAGGCGTTGAATATCCTCGCTCTCAAGACACTCCTGGACAGCGACTGCTCGATGACATGTTGCGTTGTCGTCCATGAAAATGAATCTATCACCGACAGCACCACGGAACATGCGAACATGAGGTAGCAGAACATCATTAATGTATCGTTGGCCAGTCATAGTCCCAGTTGGAAGCACATAGAGGGACGTACGGCCATTGATCATGATGCCAGCCCATACCATGACACTACATGTCGGATATCGGTCCCTTTCCTGTATGTTTCCTGCACAATATGCAGTACCACTATCACGCCAGATCAGTTGTCGTCGACAATCAGACAATAGACTGTATCTACTCTCATCTAAGAAGTGGACAGCAGACCAGTCGTTATCAGTCCAATTGCGATGTTGATGGCACCATTGCAAACGGGCAGTACGGTGACGTCTGGACAATGGGATGCACACAACAGGACGGCGGGTGTATAGTCCTCCTTCATGCAAACGTCTGGCGACAGTTTTTCGGGAGATCCGCTTGCCAGTAGCAGCCATAAACTGATTTGCTACCTCACTAGCTGTGCGGCGCCGGTGTCTTTTTGTTGATAGCACTATGTACCGATCTTCTGCAGGTGTCGTACTGCGAACACGACCTCCCCCGTGACGTTTGCTACACTCTTAAATTTGTTTGAAATGATTTCCAAAGCCTTGAAACAACACTGTGGCTGACGTCGAACTCCCTGGCAACATCTGTTATTTTTCGCCCTTCTTCAATCTTGCCAATAATACGGCCACGCGTAAAATCATCTAGGTGATGTCGGGAAGACATACTGAAAATTGCAAGTTCGTGAATTGATTCTTTCCCTTTCAACTTTGCGTTTGAACAACAACGGTCAATACGCGTCAAATCCTTTATATCTCTTATCAGCGCTATGACGTCACGAACAAATTCGGCAATCCAAAATTTGCATACGCACAACACGTCTTACTGTATCCCGCACTTATGCTAATTTCCACATTTTCCTGCCTTCCATTTTATGGTTGCTATCGTTGCTATTGCCATCCGTCCTTAGCAATTGTCCGGCAGTGTATATACACAAGCTCAATAAAACGACCAAAGCAAATCAAAGACATTTACTTATCACACCCAGATTTATTTATAATGAATGTCTGTTAATGCATTTCATCTTCTCAAATTACTTCTTCAGTCGCTAATAATAACATTTAACATTAAAAACTAGTGGAATTTATTTCTACAACTAATTCATATCTCCATACCAGATTGCAAAAGGGTTTTGTGCAGGATTGAGTTCACTATAAGGAAGGCAATTCGTATACTTCAGAATTTCTGTGATGCGCAGTATCTCCGCTGAATGGCGGAAGAGTAGTTTTATATTTCACACAATATTTGCACTTCACTGCTAGAAGGCGCAAATGTATATTTTTTGCGAAGTTACTCATATAAACTGCGCATTTGGCGTTATATCTCAGTTTCAAAAATTCCGATTTGAAAACTTAATTTTTAAATCCAACAGATTTTTTTGAGGGACAGATTTTTAACTATAAATGAAATTTTCTTTATGATAATGATGCAGAATATGTGAATTTAAATTATAACAACATATTTTATTACAAAACATAATAAATTAAAATATGTGATAATTTTATATAAATTCACCAGTTATTGCTCACCTGGGTATCCTCAAAAAAATAAGTAGGGCCGCGGTGGCCCGGTGGTAGCTCGCCTTGAGTTCTTCCGCTGAGGTTCGGAAGTCTCATTAAGCCGTTGGTGCCACGTGCCGGGGTAAAGAGACTTGGACTCCTCGTTATGAACAATTCTAACACCCCATCTCATGAGATTCGGCCCGGGCCATTTATCTCTCCGTCTCCGTGTAGCACATGAGATCATTTTGAGGTTGGTTGGTTGGTCAAAAACAAACCAACGAACCCCAAAATGAGGTTCGCAGGCCCATATACTAAACAAAAAAAAAAAAAAAAAAAAAAGGTTTCAAAAAGTCCACGAGCATTTTGTGTACCTTGCTCTGCTCACACGCTCAACTTGTTAGTTCATGATGTCGCAAAAGTAAATTATCAGATAATTGATTTCTTTTCTGTCATTCAATCAACGTCTGTTTACATACTTGCTCAACTAACAGGTGGGGAATTTTAACTAACAATCGATGGGAAAGTCGAATTGAAGCACTAAAACCTTTACGATTCGATTTATTGGAAGTTTGTGACAGCTTATCAGAAATTATCGATGACGAAAAAAGTGAGCTACCTGCCAAGTATGATGCCCAATGTTTGTCAGAAAAATTGGAATCTTTTACGTTTATATGTTCCATCGTTATATGGTATGAGGTCTTTTCCAGAATAAACGTTGTTTCCAAACTGATGCAAAATCGAAACACATATTTATCATCTTTGCATTGAACATTTATACCTCCTTAAAAAAAGTCTGTCAAACTACCGAGATAAATTTGAACACATGATACATACTGTGTCTAAAATTGCCACCTCATGTAAACTTTCCTTCTCAACGGTTTCGCAGGAGAAAAGAGAAAACAATGTTCGAATATGAACACGAAGACAAAATTATGACCCATCCTAAAGATAATTACCGCATAGATTTTTTTTTTGTTATCATTGACACGACTGTTAGATCAATCGACGAAAGATCTGATTTGCTTCAAAATTACAGTGAAGTGTTCAGTTTTTCGTACGATTTTTAGAAAATGTCGGAACTGAGTTGACAACTGTTGAAACATTGCATGGATCTTAAAAAGAAAATATCCGACGAAGCTGATGAAAACTGCCCGAAGGACATAAGTGCTACGGAACTTGAAGATGAATTTAGTATCATTACGAGTTTTCTAAAAACCGAAACTTCACCAAAAGATGTTTTGCAATATAAGAATACACTGACGAGGACTTTCCCAATCATTACAATAGCATCGGATTTTATTAACGCTCCCTGTGGCAGTTGCTTTTCGAAAGAGGTTCTTCTCGAAATTAAAACTGATCAAAAACAATTTGAGATCAACAATGTTACAACAAAGACTTACTGACTTAGCTCTAATATCCTTTGAAAGTGAGATGTTCGAGAAAATTGATTTAAAAAATGTTTTGGAAAATTTTGCTAGCTTGAAATCTAGAAAGGTGAAATTCCTTTAACTTATGTGTGGATTACAAAATGATCTACCTTTAATGTAGAAAATAAATGTCATTGCTTTAAGTTAGAAAGTGCAGTGACCGTAATGTTTTCTGAATCCTCTGAGCGTCCATTAACGAGTTAACTGGTCATCTGTGAGCGTTCCTCAAAGTGGCAGAGACAAAACATTTCGTCCTGTGGAAATTCTTTTGAAAACCAGCTCACTGCTTTCAATAGTATTTCCACAGGAAGAATAATTTTGTCTCTGTCGCTTTGAGGAACGCTCGCCGAGGACGAGTTGACCTGTTGTACTCTCGGAGGGTTAATGACTTAATGACATGTTCCCATCGTTTAAATTATTACGAGTATGTAAATACCCAAATGGAGAGCTTTGTCGCCATATGGATTCGTTCTGCTATACTTACAGTATATGGCTTTTCGAAGCCACAGAAGAACCACTGCCATTGTCCATAAGGTCTGAACTTCCTGGAAGCTTTGACAAACATATACTACATATGCACAAACAGACAATGAAATTTGCGCACTTAGAAGAAAACATACTACAACCGCGAAACTTTGCAAATAGCTAGAGTGCACACTGGTATGCAAATGATCTACGTTTGGTGCGAGTGCGCATGACTGCATACCCTGTGGTGGCACTGCAAACACGAACCGACAGCCTTATAAACCAGCGTGTAGTCGATGCCCCATGAAAGCGAAAAGCACCGGCCGTCACAAGGAAGGGTAGAGAGTGAAATGAATTCCCGGTAGACGCCAGAGACGGCGATTTACGCAACTTACGGACTTTGAGAGAGGCCTGATCATCGGGCTGAAAACCTCAGAGTGGTCGGGGCGCCGTATAGCCCGCCACGTGGATCGTTCTGACCATACCGTCCGACTGTGTTGTGAGTAGTGGACACGTGATGGCACTGCCACGCGGCGGAGCGGCTCCGGATGGACCAGGAGGACCACCGGAAGAGAGAATCTACGGATCCTGAGACAGGCACAAACGGATCCGACGGGGACCCGGTCCGCTATACAGCCAGATGTAGTGTCTCCTGTGTGCCCACGAACCATTTCCCGACGCCTCGCGAAAGCGAATCTGCGATCCCCACGCCCCTTACGTGTGCTGCCATTAACATCGTAACATCGCCGGCTCCGTGTTCCGTGGTGCCAGGCCAGAGCGACGTGGAACGCCACAGACTGGCGACATGTGGTGTTTAGAGATGAGTGCCGCTTCGTTTTAGGGACAGATGATCATCGTGTCCGGGTGTAGAGGTTCCCGGGTCAACGGCGGAATCCCAACTTTGCTGTCGAGCGCCACACCGCTCCCACTGCAAGCATTATGGTCTGGGGAGCCATTGCCTACGATAGCCAATTAACTATAGTAGTGGTGCGTGGATACTTGACGGACCAGCGGTATGTGGATGAGATCCTACGGCTCCATGTGCTCCCATTCCTGGCCGGAATTCCAAGCACGCTATACCAGCAGGATAATGCCGCCCACACACGGCTCGGGTTGCCCAGGACTACTTACGTCATGTCCAGACACTTCCACGGCCTTCCCGCTCACCGGACATGTCCCCTATCGAACATGTGTGTGACCAGTTGAAACGCCGGCTACCGGCGTTCCGCACTATCCGGGATTTGGAGCACACCGTCCAACACGTGTGGGTGAGTCTGCCGCACGACAACATCAGGCTTCTATTCGCTTCCATGCTGGACCGTATTGCAGCATGTATCGCCGCACGAGGCGGTGCGACGAGCTATTGAAGATGACCGGACTGCGTGCCACAGATCCCTCTGTAATTGTCCTGCAGCTCTGTTTTTTCCATCATGTGTATCATTCATCTGTATCATTACGCCCATAAAATTTCAGTTCTATCCGATGCTTTCTTCTTGGTGCGCAAATTTCATTGTCCGTGCGTGCATATAAGGCAACCCTACAGGCCAAAAACCTCCTCATTCATTCGTATCTTCATTTCTGAAAAATTGTGGAAGGAGGGGGGGGCAAATTGTTTTCTGCACCAGGGCGGCAAGTGGTCTAGCTCCGTCCCTGAGGCTAAGTATATCTTTTCACTTGCAACGGTATTTAAACCTCTAATAATCCAACTAGAAATATTCTCTTTTAGTGGGATATTGTTGCATAGGAAACATTTGCTGTAAATTTTAGTACATCTTTTGAGAAAAAAGTTCGTGCTTATGTTATCGGTTTGTCCGTCCGTCCGTCTGTGGAGACCATATCTCTGCAACTATTATTCCGATTGACAAAATTCTTTCTTCCTTTCGATGCCATTTATAACGAAGACTATTTCAGTCACAGTTTCTTTTTCATATAATGCACATATTTTCCTTAAGGGGGCATAAAGGTGAATGTTGTGTTTTCAGATGAGAAAAAAATTAATTTTAGATGGTCCCGACGGAAATAAATGTTATTGGCATGATTTACGGAAGGAGCTCAAATAATTTTTAAGCAGACAAATGGGAGGATGTGGTGTGGTGGTGTGAGCGGTGTTTGGCTATGGCGGTAAATGGAGACATTGCCATTATCGATCACCGTATGGCATCCAGGAGTTACAAGGCGTCCAAATGGAATTAAACTGTACGAACATTTAATTTCATTTGGACCCCCTACTAAGTGAAAACAGTTCGATTTTCCAAAAACATAATGCATCCTGCCATGCTTCTAATTCCGCAAAACAATGGTTTTCAAATGCAAAAATAGATGTAATGGACCGGCCATCTCAGAGCCCATACTTAAACCCTATGGAAAGTGTGTGGTCGTCACTTATCATGCTTTTACATGAAAGAAAAAGCAATTTTCCTCATCAAGAGAATTGCCAGTCGTAATATATCACTCTTGGGACAAAAGTAACGTTAGCACGTTACAAGACTTGGTAACAGCAATGATAAACAGCATTTATTCGTTAATTAAGGCAGATGGAAGTGCCATGAATTATTAATACCGGAAATATTATCTTCCGTTTTATAATGTGTAATTTCTTTACAGCAAACTGGTCTCGTTAGCTTTACTTTTACTTTTGTTAAATGATGTAATAAACATCTTGAAACACTGTACCACCTAACGTTCTTCTATAATAAAAATTAGTTATCATCATCATTAGCGTTCTGTCTCTTGACAGGTTCAACGGTAACACAGCAAGTTCTATTCCTTCAGTTTCCTATGTCCCTTGCTTCCTCCTTCAAATCTTTATGGCTTTCTGTGCCCATTATATCATCGAACATCATTAGTCATCTCCTTCCTCTTGGTCGTTTTCCTTCAATTTTCCCTTCTATCATTCTTTTCAGTATGCTACCTCATCTTAACACCTGTCCTATCCAGTTATTTTTTCTTATGGTCTTTAGTAAATTCCTCTCTTCTTCAACTCTTTGCAATGCTTCATTATTGGGAATTTTTTTAATTCACTTTATTTTTTCCATTCTTCTTCATAACCACATTTCAAATGTCTCTAACATTTTAGCTTCTTTCTTCTCAATTGTCCACATTTCCATCCCATATAAAGTTATATTCTAAATATAGCACTTAATAAGCTTTATCTTTAAATTTTTATTCATTTGATTAATAAAAAGATTTTTCTTGTTATAAAATGCATGTTTTCCTTTATTAATTCTTTCTTTTATTTCCACGTCACATTTTCCATTTTCTTGGATTATACTGCCGAGGAATTAGCATTGTCTTACTTGCTCTATATTGTCTTTATTCATCAAATTAGTTATATGAGATGTTTTTTGTGTTGCAACTAAGTTATCATTCTATAGCAGATAATCAAGAAATATCAGGAATATTTCTGTGTATTTATAATTTCTTTACACAGTGTATTTAATTAAAACTTTACAACCTCTTTATCGTGGGATATATCATGCATCGTACGAAACAATTAAATAAATTAAAAAAATATCTGCCTATTTCTTAGGCTGGTAAATATTTCTTCTCTTTCTCTTTTTCTGTCTTTCTTCTTTTTATGAAGCATTTGATCCTAAATTACTTACCAACTAAGCCAACGCAGTTGTGAATGGATTTTCTGTTTCAAACTTCAAACTGCGTCGCAGTGACTACGATGAACAATATAGGTTTGGAGCGAAGCTCCACGTGGCTAGGGCGAGGGGGAGAGGGGGAGGCGCTGGCTTTACATTGTCTCACAATGGAAAACGAAGCCAATGAGAAGAATAAGAAGAATGAAATCTAGGAAAATAAGGTTAGTGCTATCAAAACTGAGAATCGGCATAAATAAATGAATATCTTCCAAGCAACGGGATTTATTAGATTCTTTCCCTCCCTAACTCTCTTTCCTTGGCAGAAGCAGAGCGGGTTGAGCCTACCTAATTTTCCAGTCGACTATCACTTTGGAAAAGGGGAAAAATCTTTAATCGCCCGGTCCTTCAAGTGGCTGTACGTGCCTGCTTGGTAATTTACTCTCCAGTTCTGGGGAAGTAATTAAAATGTCGGATGTAGCTGAAAACTGACTCTCGGCGCTGCGATGGCTTTCTCGCGAAGAATCCCGCTGCCTAATACGGGGAAATTAACTACTTTTCTTAAAACATTCTTCTGAAGATAGTTTTTGAGGAGGACGAATTTGTTTAAAAGGTCAGGAATGAAAGAGGATAAAAAAACTCTCTCTTTCTTCTTCTCTCTCTCTCTCTCTCTCTGCTCTAATGCAGCTCATGTTCTTTGAGGCATCTTTTTCTTCATTGAACTAAACGAGAAAACTTAGAAATGAAATGGATTCCTGTATTGCTGATTAGTATTTTTAATTTTCTGCATATTTTTTGACATACCTTATTACTCACATATCGATCTTGTTTACGGCTGTCCATTTTTTCTTTCCCTTTTAGGCTCTTTTTTTTTCTTTTTTTTTTTTTTTTTGACTAGATTATTAATAACTGCTACAAAAATTTCTGCATTTTCTTCTGCTTTCATTTTGTCCATCTCTTTAGCGTCTATTTTTTTGGGGTTCTAAACACGCTGACGAAGTAAATCACCCTGACACAGGAACAAAAAATGCGGTACTTCCACCTATTTCAATGCGCCATATTTTTGTATCTTGAAAATACCTGGCATAATAATCGATAACTTGTTCTCAGTTTGCGGATATTTGCATAGCAAGGGTGATCCACGAGACTAAAACTGTGTACATCCATATTAAAAAGCAAGAAAATTATTTTCTCTATCCTTCAATATCTGGAAATTTCATCGCTCTTAGGAGTAATGTTCGGAAAAATCATTTTTGTATCTAGTGGATGTACGTCAGTTTTTAATGAATTTTACAATATTTTATGCTATAAAAATTGTTTTATTAGGTGGTGTAAACGGATGTTTGCATTTGACATGGTATTTCAATTTTTACAGAGAAGAGGTATAAAAACTTCTTGGATCATGCTCAACATTTCCCCACTTGTTATCATCCTCAACGTTTCACTACATGCTTATCATGCTCAACAGTTTCCTACTTGTTATCATGCTCAACAGTTTCGTACTTGTTATCAAGACTAACGTTTCCCTACACGCATATCATACTTGCCATTTTCCTGCTTGTTATCATGCTCAACGTTTCCTTACGTGCATGTCATTCTGAACATTTTCTTATTTGTTTTCATGCTCAACGTTTCCCTGCATACATACCATATTTAACATTTCCAAACATGCTATCATGCTCAACGTTTAACTACATGCTTATCATGCTCAACGTTTTCCTACATGCATATCATGTTTAATACTTCCTTACATGTTGGCATGCCCAGCGTTTCCGAACATGTATGTCATGCCCATCGTTTCCATACATGTATATCATTCTTAACATTCCCTACTTGTTATCATGCTCAACGTTTTCCTACGTGTATCTCATATTCAACATTTTCCTGCTTGTTATCATGCTCAACATTTTCCTACTTGTTTCCATTTTACTTGTTTCTCAACGTTTCCCTACATACATATCATGTTTGGCATTTCCAAACATGTTATGATGCCCAACGTTTCATTATATCTTATCATGCTCAACATTTCCCTACTTGATAGCATGCTCGACGTTTCTCCACGCATACCATGCTCAACGTCTCTCTGTGGGTACATCATGCTCAAAATTTTCCTACTTGTTATCATGCTCAACGTTTCCCGACATGCATATCATTCATAACATTTCCCTATTTGTTTGTTTTTAGGGGTTTTTCGTTATATAATTTTTAATTTTGTCCCTTGGGATAGCGCAAATGAAGCTTACGTTTTTCTTGATATCTCTGCTTCTTGAAGACTAACTAAAGAAATTACTTTTTTCTTAATGTTTTTGATGAGATAGAGAAAAGTATAGGCAAGAGTTCCACGCACTCTCCAGCTTTTTACGGTACACAGTTTTCTTAATAGATGACGTAAGACGTAAACGACATTGTTATATATCATCATCATCATCATTGTCAACCATTACCAATCCACTGCTGGACGAAGGTCTCCCCAAGTTTCCTCCACAACGGTCTGTCTTGTGCCAGTCTCCTCCATGTCACCCCTGCATACTTTCGAATTTCATCCACCCATCTCCCATGTGGTCTTCTTCTGGGTCTTTTCCTGTCCCTTGGAATCCAATCTAAAATTTCGGCTGTCCATCGATGGTCTGTTCTTCTGGCAGTAGCCCATTGCCATTTCAGGGATTTAACTCTGATCATGATGTCTTCCACTCTTGTCATTTTTCGGATCCACGTGTTCCTCTTCTTATCTCTCCTGGTTACACCAAGCATGCACCTCTCCATGATACTTTGAGTTGTCTGCAGCCTTTGTATGTCTCTTTTAGCTAAGGTCCACGTCTCTGCACCACACGTAAGCACTGGAAGGATGCATTGATCAAACACTTTTCTTTTAAGACATAATGGCATATTGCTCTTGAAAATTATGCTGTTTCTTCCAAAAGCTCTCCAGGCAAGTTTTGTACGCCGATTAATTTCTTCACCAATGTGACCCTCACTTGATATCTGCTGTCCAAGATAAACGTACGTGTCTGTTATCTCCAGCTTTTCTCCATCAATCGATAAATCTTCATTTCTTGTAAAAGCATTGTACATCACTTTTGTCTTCTGAAAGTTCATTTTTAATCCCGCTTCTTTACTCTTGTCAGCAAGTTCCTGGATCATACTCTGTAGCTCTGATGGGGTAGTTGCAAAAATGACTATGTCATCAGCAAAACGAAGGTGGGTTAGATAATCTCCATTAATCTTTATCCCTTTGTTTTCCCAGTTCAGTGATTGAAAGACATTTTCCAATGTGGCATTAAAGAGCTTCGGAGATATGGTGTCACCTTGTCTTACTCCTTTTCCAATTTTTATGTGTGTTGTATTTTCAAACAGCCGAATCTTTGCACTTGCATTTTCATAGATGTTAATAATAATATTAATGTATGCATCTTCAATACCGCAGGATTTCAGAGCCATTGCAACTGCTGATGGTTTCACCGAATCCAAGGCTTTTTCATAATCGATAAAAGCCATGAACAATGGAAGCTCATATTCCCTCGCTCTTTCAATTAGTTCTCTCAGTACGTGGATATGATCTATTGTGCTGTAGCCACTCCTGAATCCAGCTTGTTCTCTCGGTTGAGCCATGTCCAGTGTCACCTTCAAGCTGTGTGAAAGAACTTTAGTGAAGATTTTATAAACCACTGATAGGAGGCTGATAGGTTTGTAGTTCCTGAGATCCTCAATGTCACCTTTTTTATGTAGCAAGATCATTGTAGCGTTGTTCCAATCCTCAGGAATTTTCCCTTCATTAAGGCATCGAGTGAAAATTTGGGCGAGTACTGTTTCGATTTCTCCACTTGCTTCTTGTATGATGTCTACAGTAATTCCGTCTTCTCCTGGAGCTTTTCCCCGCTTCATGTTCTTGATTGCATGTGCAACTTCTGCTGGAAGGACTGGAAGAACTCTGGTACTGGTATCTTTCATGATGTCTGGAGTACATGTATCATCCCTTTCATATAATTTGGAGTAGAAATCTTTCACTCTTGTCAAAATTTCGCCTCTATTTCTTGTTACAGAACCATCTTCTTTTCTCAGTGCCATAATCTGTTTTTTCCCCTTACTGAGATGTCCCTTTGCTATCTTTAGGCTTTGGTTGTTTTCAATTGCTTTCCTTACTAGTTCACAGTTGAATTTCCTTACGTCTTCAGTGATACTTTTTCGTACTGTCTTTCATAGCTCTATATATTCCACTTTGGAAGTCACATCTTCTTTAGTTGTCCTCATCACTCTTCTTTTTTGCATCAACATTTTAGTTTTTCCTGATACTTTGTTCACATGCAATTTGTTCTTAGACCCAGCTAATTTTGTTGCTGTTTCCATAAGAGCTTTGGTTACTTTTCTGTTAACTTCAGAAATATCCACTTCTTCCGATGTTAGGCCTTCTAAAGCAGAGAATCTGTTCTTCAGTTCCAATTTGAAGGTATTATGGTGTTTTTTAAGGTTGGTTATGTCAATACATTTTGTTTGTCTTATGAGCTTGCAACGTTCGAGTTTAGTATTGAGGTGCATCTTACATCTCACCAATCTATGGTCACTGCCTGTGTTGAACTTGTTTAGCACACTGCAGTCTTCTATGACGAATTTTTTGTTACACATAATAAAATCAATTTCACTTGTCGTCCCATTTGGATGTCTCCATGTCCATTTCCTGTGTGGCTTTTTCTTGAAAAAGGAGTTCAAGATGAAAAACCCTTCTGCCTCTGCAAACTCTACGAGAGTATTTCCACGCTGGTTTCTGTTGCCGTGACCGAATTTACCTACTGAAGTTTCATTCTGTTGCCGTTGCCCTATTTTTGCATTGAAATCTCCCATAATTATCTTCAAGTGCTGCTTACCTTTATTATTTAGATCACGAATTTCCTCATAAAATTCTTCAATTTCTTCTTCAGCATGACTTGTGGTGGGTGCATAAGTTTGAATAATCTGAGCCTGGTATCTTCTCGAGAGTTGGATAACGAGTCGTGCAGCTCTGTCAGAGGAACTTTCAACTTCTACAACTTTATTCTTCAGTTTCTTGTTTATTATAAATCCAACACCACTAGTTCTGCCAGTATCTGTTCCACGATAGTAGAAGAGATGTCCACTTTTCAGTTCAATGAGATCTTCTCCTTTTCTCCTTACTTCACTTAGCCCGACGATGTCCCACTTGATCCTTTGTAGTTCCTCTTCCAATTCAAGAAGCCTTGAATCAGAAGATAGGGAGCGTCCGTTATACGTTGCCAAGGTCAGCATCAGATGGCAGCCTAGTCCGGTCCTCCGGGGATTCTTAGCACCCTCTGCCTTCATGTCGCACTGGCCGCTGCCTTGGCCAGGTACATTCCAGCTGCCGGAGACTGAGGGCCAAGATTTAAGTTGTGGAGTCATTTTGGAGGGGTTTGGCCATAACTCACCACGCTGGCCCAGCGGGTTTGTGAGTGTGGGATAGCATTTCCTCTAATCCCGATGGTATAGTTATACCGCTATTGGCGGTCGTCAGAGCCCCTTTAGTGGGAACAGGATGTACCACGAGAAGGCGGGTTTGACATTTGTCAAGGAGAGGCTGTGATGTTACGCATCACCTGACCTTACATCCCTTATATATGTATATATAGAACAAAATACAAATAAAATAAAACGATTTTTCCGCTATTTATCCTACATGCTTTAAACTAAATAAAACCAATGCAAATAACCAGGTTCTTGATTTTTTAGATTTAGCTATTAATTTTAATTCAGGTAACCCTGTGATTATCTTTTTTGATAAGAGAAACAACTTTAATTTTAAAATTGTCAAGTATGGTATATGGTGGAGTAATATTCATGTAAGCTTATTGAAAACGTGTTTATTTCACAAGTCTTAAGGCTTGCTAGGATTTGTAGGGTAAATTCAGAACTTGATAAATATGTTAAAGCTCTAATCAATCAGTTTATTGATTACCAAGTGCTTAAAACCTTCTTAAAAAGCAGCATTAAGGAAAATTGTTCTCAAGTATTGAGTTGGGATGGCAGACTTCATTTAACTACTTGGTGTCGAATGAGTCGTCTAAAGTAAAGCTATAAGTTAGAGGTTTAGATAATGATGTAGTCACCTCCACTTCTCGGAACCTATAATACCCTATTTATTCCCTCTCCTTTGATTCAAAAAAACTTTATAAGTAAAAAATCTACAAAAAAAATGCTTATAGCATAAAAACTCATGTAAAATAAAATATATATATATATATATATATATATACTTAAGAGCAAAACTGAAGACTAAGGAAAAAATTTTAGAATTTAAATGCAGAATTTAAACTTAACCAATTTGTTGATGTAGGAACTTGGAACTCTTATCTCAATTGCTGCATAAAAAATAACCATATCTTATATAATAATACTCTCTATAAGCAAGTGAACGGTATTCCAATGGGAACATCAACGTCCACAAATATCGCTAATCTATTCCTGTTCTTTAAGGAATATAAATTCATTAAAAATCACCCCACCTGCTCAGATAACTACCTTTACACTTTTAGATATATTGATGATCTGCTGTGTATCAATAATTCAGAAGTTATAGAGAGTGATTTTGATAATATCTATCCTAGCTCTCTTAACTTATGTAAAACCAACCACAGTAATCAGGAACTTGAGTTCCTAGACTTAAGCATTAAGCTCAACAGAGGTAACCCATCTATTAGCCTCTTTGATAAAAGAGTTAATTTTCCTTTCAAAGTAATTAAATATCTACACTGGAATAATAACATTTCAACCAAAGTAATTGAGAATGTACTAATTTCTCAGGTCCTAAGAATTTCAAGAATTTGCAGCAACAATTTGGATTTCAATTACCACATTAATATACTATTAGAAAGTTTTCTAGAGAACGAAATTCCTTCTTCTTTCATCAAAAGAACTTTAAGAAAAATTATTCTGAATAATAGAGTAAGGTTGGCAGATCTGCTTTAATTTTCTACAGTTAATAATATGATTCTGACCAATCAAAGCCGTAAGGAAGTTGGCTAGAGGATGCCTATTAACTACCTAAAGGAACCTTAGTGCTATGGATATGACGGTCCTATTAAAACAAAAAATTAAATAATATAAACAAAATCACAAAAAAAGCTTAAAAATCTGTTTATAAAAGAAAATAAAAACAAATAAAAAAGAAAACTAGTTATTCATCACTAGGATAGCTATACTAAAAATAGTAAAACCAACATTAAAATTAATAAGATTCTGATTAATCTATAGAAGCTCACTAAGGTGATTTAATACATGCAAAGATTATTAAATAAACTGCTCGTGTATTTTATAATATTTCTCATGTATTCTGGAGAGTTAATTCTGCTCATTCTGATCATACAGATCCACAGTCTTAAGTTTATATATTTTTTTCTCTGGTTAAAATCTCCGCGCGTTGGTTTCTTGCTGTATGAGGAGGCCATCAGCCCCACCCTCACTGCCCCCAGCGTCTAGGGAGTGGCGGAAGAGGTCAGCCATGTTCTCCTCTTGTGAGGAGAAAAATTTTTGTCACACAAGAGGTAAGCTCTCTTCCTTGTTTTTGGGTTCTAGGTTTTATAAGTTCAATGTTTGTACTTTATGTACCTTTTCTCTGTCGTTTTTTAGCTTTTCAGCTTTTAAGCATTGGTTTGTCTGTTAACATTTATGCGGGTTTTAACTCTTACTTTTCTTTGTAACTTTGAGCGTCTTTTGGGGTACCTAGGAACAGAAGATGGCTAAGCTTGTTCCTTTTCTATGCGCTGTCTATGCGCTGTTTTTTCAAAGTAGTAAAGTTCTTAATAACTAATTAATTATGCACTTAAAGCACTGCTGAAATACTTTGTACATATTGCAACTAACTGTTTAAGGTATATAACTTTCACAAAGTTTTCTTTAGTTAATTATTATCTTTAACTTATTCTCGTTTTCGTGCTGTCATAAGTTGTAGAGTAGGGGGTTTTAGACTCAAGTTTTCTTTCAAAAATCTGTTCGTTATAAATTAACATTTCCTTTTTTAATTGCAATGTAAAATTTGGATTTCTTTTGCATTGTTTTTCAGGTTTAAATTCTCTCTCAAACGAACTTGGAATTTCGTTATAGCTGAAAATCATTTCTATTTATTATGTCACTCTCACAGCTTGAGTTCTCTTTAATCTTCTTCTCTCTGTTTAATAGTAACAGATGAAGAGCATGGGTCGGGCCATGAAGGTTAATGGATGCAAGCGAAATTGTTAACTAGTGCTAGGTCATGCTACTCTACGGAGGACATGACTTATATATATATTTTTTAAACTATTTTAGGTGGGAATGTTACTTGCATCTATGGCCTTGCAGAAACCCATTTCCAACTAGGTCTTTGTAGAAGTGAGAAAATGCAGAGTTTTTGCTGGTCCTTGATAAAGCCAAGGCTCAGTATTCTCGACACCTTCTACATTCAGTTGTTTTATTTTATTTTTTTATCTTTTCTCCTTTTACTCACACAGGTAGATACATAACCTTTTCTATGTTGTACTAGGTGTGAGTCAAAATTATATATGTATTTTTTTGCTTAGGTATCTTCTTTATAGAATGTGAATTCTGAATTTTCAAAACTGCTGCGTTGCGCGTTTTGATTTTCAGGTTATTTTGCACCCTTCGTGTTAAATTCTAAAATTTTTTCCTTAGTCTTCAGTTTTGCTCTTAAGTAACTAATTTCAATTTATTATTTAGCAGCTCATGCGCAAATTCTAGTTGAAATGTTTTATTATTATTATTATTATATTTTTTTTTTTTTTTTTTTTTTTTCACTTGAGGTTTTTTTTTCATTTTCTAATTTTTCTTTTTAGTATGTTTTGGATGCAGCTTTTTGGAGTGTAGTTTATACTCGAGTTTGGTCTTTTCTTGGACTGCTTATTTCTAAAAAGTTTTTCCTAGTTGGTTTGCTCAGAATTTGTATGTTTTGGCCCAAGTGGAGTTCTAAGGACGATGAAAGGATTGGAGGTCAGCTCAGATATTTTAAGTCCTCCCGCTCGGTTAGGCTAGCACCCTTTCCCATAGTGTATGAACTCGCTGGCAAAGGTAATCTAAAGTTATGAAATGACAAACGTTGTTTGACATGTAAATCTGCAGATCCTAACCTATATTCTTCTGTTGAGGATAATTGCTCCAACAAGTTTTGCAAAGCCTACAATACCATCTATAAGCTCACCTGTACTGTCTGCAACCTTAGCTATATTGGCCAAAGTAAAAATCCTCTTCATCTTAGGATTAATGGTCACAGGTCTCTAGTAAACAAGTTCTCTAATTCAGGAGTGAACCCCTCCACAAACGCCAACCAGTACTCTACCTTTGAATTAGAGCATTTCCATACTCATGGTTTTGACAAAGTGAAAATAGAGGTACTACATATTATTCCTGACCTCTATGCTCGGCTAGAAACTGAATCCCTTGAAATTTTGCAGCATCAGTCTCTTTATCCCTATGGCCTTAATTCCACTCTATCTGACAATAAGCATAATCAGCATAAATTTTCAATTCGTGAACTCTTCTTTCTTGTTAATAATAAGAGCTGCTCTAGAGGTAATAGAGGACAGAGGTTATTTCGCACGTCAAGCAAAGTTGATTTTGCTAACTTGCTAAAAACTCTGGAAAGCTTTAAAACTGGCACTAATTTTGTTAAAAATACTTACAAAATTCTCAAGTCCTTCAAGCACTCTGTCCTTAAATGTTTTTTTAAATTCTGGAATGAAACTGCTGACCATGTTGATAAGCATGTTTTTGCTTTGGTTCTGGACATTCTTAAACATATTCTTAAAGATAAAATTTCTCTTAAAGAATTTTCCAGTAATTTTGTTACCATCAGGTTCCTAAATAAAGCCTACGATAATCTCAATGTAAGGAAGCTGTTCTACAATAATGCAATTTTTTTCCCATCCACAGGCACCAGTCTATTGTAAGTTTTAAATATGTTAAGACCTTAGGGTCAATAGTTAAAAACTACAGACTTAACTCTTCGAGCTACATTCCTGTAATTACTACTTGTTCTTGTGATGAACATAAAGATACAGTTCACTATGATAAGAATTACAACCATATTATCACCGGAAACTTGAGTTATGTTGAAAATGAAAAGCTTAGGAATTTATTAGAGTATGGCTCTAAATTCAGACCTTCCTTCATAATTTCCAAAGAAAGGATTCTTGAGAGCTTCACTCAAGATGTAAATAAGTACATCGTAAAAACCAGTTTAACGTACAATCAGCCTATTGAGGCCTTCGCAGAATGGAAATATAATATAATCAATAGCTTCACCGGTGAGTTGGCAGGTCTGGACTTTTGTTTCGACAGAAATCTCTTTTTCTCTGGAGAAGCTAAAAGGTCACTCTCCAAACTACAAGACCAATTTATTTTTACCACTACGGATAAAGCTAGCAATAATTTTGCAATTATCTGTAAGAAGTTCTATTTTGAATTGTTAACTATGGAACTCAATAATAGAGTAACATACGAGCCCGTAAGTTATTCTACCAAGCAGTTAGAAAATCGGTTTAAGGCATTCTTCAAGAAACTTAAAATTCCACAAACTAGAAGATATGGGCCTGAATTTCCATTTCTTTTTGCAACGGTTAAGTTTCATAAGGATCCTGTGAAGTTCAGGTTCATAGCTAGTGGAGTAAGGAGTCATAAAAAGAAAATAGATCTTGCTTTTGAAGATGTCTTAAAGAAGGTTTTGAAACACATTAGAAACTGTTCTAACTTGATGTACAGAGATTTTTGGATAATTAATAATAATGCAGAAGTAATTTCTACTATACTCAAAGTTTGTCCCCTAGATATTAATAGTTATGATTTTGAAAACCTATATACTAATCTGCCTCTATCAGATATAATCACTACCTTTAAAGAGCTGTATGCAGAATTTAAACTTAACCAATTTGTTGATGTAGGAACTTGGAACTCTTATCTCAATTGCTGCATAAAAAATAACCATATCTTATATAATAATACTCTCTATAAGCAAGTGAACGGTATTCCAATGGGAACATCAACGTCCACAAATATCGCTAATCTATTCCTGTTCTTTAAGGAATATAAATTCATTAAAAATCACCCCACCTGCTCAGATAACTACCTTTACACTTTTAGATATATTGATGATCTGCTGTGTATCAATAATTCAGAAGTTATAGAGAGTGATTTTGATAATATCTATCCTAGCTCTCTTAACTTATGTAAAACCAACCACAGTAATCAGGAACTTGAGTTCCTAGACTTAAGCATTAAGCTCAACAGAGGTAACCCATCTATTAGCCTCTTTGATAAAAGAGTTAATTTTCCTTTCAAAGTAATTAAATATCTACACTGGAATAATAACATTTCAACCAAAGTAATTGAGAATGTACTAATTTCTCAGGTCCTAAGAATTTCAAGAATTTGCAGCAACAATTTGGATTTCAATTACCACATTAATATACTATTAGAAAGTTTTCTAGAGAACGAAATTCCTTCTTCTTTCATCAAAAGAACTTTAAGAAAAATTATTCTGAATAATAGAGTAAGGTTGGCAGATCTGCTTTAATTTTCTACAGTTAATAATATGATTCTGACCAATCAAAGCCGTAAGGAAGTTGGCTAGAGGATGCCTATTAACTACCTAAAGGAACCTTAGTGCTATGGATATGACGGTCCTATTAAAACAAAAAATTAAATAATATAAACAAAATCACAAAAAAAGCTTAAAAATCTGTTTATAAAAGAAAATAAAAACAAATAAAAAAGAAAACTAGTTATTCATCACTAGGATAGCTATACTAAAAATAGTAAAACCAACATTAAAATTAATAAGATTCTGATTAATCTATAGAAGCTCACTAAGGTGATTTAATACATGCAAAGATTATTAAATAAACTGCTCGTGTATTTTATAATATTTCTCATGTATTCTGGAGAGTTAATTCTGCTCATTCTGATCATACAGATCCACAGTCTTAAGTTTATATATTTTTTTCTCTGGTTAAAATCTCCGCGCGTTGGTTTCTTGCTGTATGAGGAGGCCATCAGCCCCACCCTCACTGCCCCCCAGCGTCTAGGGAGTGGCGGAAGAGGTCAGCCATGTTCTCCTCTTGTGAGGAGAAAAATTTTTGTCACACAAGAGGTAAGCTCTCTTCCTTGTTTTTGGGTTCTAGGTTTTATAAGTTCAATGTTTGTACTTTATGTACCTTTTCTCTGTCGTTTTTTAGCTTTTCAGCTTTTAAGCATTGGTTTGTCTGTTAACATTTATGCGGGTTTTAACTCTTACTTTTCTTTGTAACTTTGAGCGTCTTTTGGGGTACCTAGGAACAGAAGATGGCTAAGCTTGTTCCTTTTCTATGCGCTGTCTATGCGCTGTTTTTTCAAAGTAGTAAAGTTCTTAATAACTAATTAATTATGCACTTAAAGCACTGCTGAAATACTTTGTACATATTGCAACTAACTGTTTAAGGTATATAACTTTCACAAAGTTTTCTTTAGTTAATTATTATCTTTAACTTATTCTCGTTTTCGTGCTGTCATAAGTTGTAGAGTAGGGGGTTTTAGACTCAAGTTTTCTTTCAAAAATCTGTTCGTTATAAATTAACATTTCCTTTTTTAATTGCAATGTAAAATTTGGATTTCTTTTGCATTGTTTTTCAGGTTTAAATTCTCTCTCAAACGAACTTGGAATTTCGTTATAGCTGAAAATCATTTCTATTTATTATGTCACTCTCACAGCTTGAGTTCTCTTTAAGCTTCTTCTCTCTGTTTAATAGTAACAGATGAAGAGCATGGGTCGGGCCATGAAGGTTAATGGATGCAAGCGAAATTGTTAACTAGTGCTAGGTCATGCTACTCTACGGAGGACATGACTTATATATATATTTTTTAAACTATTTTAGGTGGGAATGTTACTTGCATCTATGGCCTTGCAGAAACCCATTTCCAACTAGGTCTTTGTAGAAGTGAGAAAATGCAGAGTTTTTGCTGGTCCTTGATAAAGCCAAGGCTCAGTATTCTCGACACCTTCTACATTCAGTTGTTTTATTTTATTTTTTTATCTTTTCTCCTTTTACTCACACAGGTAGATACATAACCTTTTCTATGTTGTACTAGGTGTGAGTCAAAATTATATATGTATTTTTTTGCTTAGGTATCTTCTTTATAGAATGTGAATTCTGAATTTTCAAAACTGCTGCGTTGCGCGTTTTGATTTTCAGGTTATTTTGCACCCTTCGTGTTAAATTCTAAAATTTTTTCCTTAGTCTTCAGTTTTGCTCTTAAGTAACTAATTTCAATTTATTATTTAGCAGCTCATGCGCAAATTCTAGTTGAAATGTTTTATTATTATTATTATTATTTTTTTTTTTTTTTTTTTTTTTTTTTTTTTTCACTTGAGGTTTTTTTTCATTTTCTAATTTTTCTTTTTAGTATGTTTTGGATGCAGCTTTTTGGAGTGTAGTTTATACTCGAGTTTGGTCTTTTCTTGGACTGCTTATTTCTAAAAAGTTTTTCCTAGTTGGTTTGCTCAGAATTTGTATGTTTTGGCCCAAGTGGAGTTCTAAGGACGATGAAAGGATTGGAGGTCAGCTCAGATATTTTAAGTCCTCCCGCTCGGTTAGGCTAGCACCCTTTCCCATAGTGTATGAACTCGCTGGCAAAGGTAATCTAAAGTTATGAAATGACAAACGTTGTTTGACATGTAAATCTGCAGATCCTAACCTATATTCTTCTGTTGAGGATAATTGCTCCAACAAGTTTTGCAAAGCCTACAATACCATCTATAAGCTCACCTGTACTGTCTGCAACCTTAGCTATATTGGCCAAAGTAAAAATCCTCTTCATCTTAGGATTAATGGTCACAGGTCTCTAGTAAACAAGTTCTCTAATTCAGGAGTGAACCCCTCCACAAACGCCAACCAGTACTCTACCTTTGAATTAGAGCATTTCCATACTCATGGTTTTGACAAAGTGAAAATAGAGGTACTACATATTATTCCTGACCTCTATGCTCGGCTAGAAACTGAATCCCTTGAAATTTTGCAGCATCAGTCTCTTTATCCCTATGGCCTTAATTCCACTCTATCTGACAATAAGCATAATCAGCATAAATTTTCAATTCGTGAACTCTTCTTTCTTGTTAATAATAAGAGCTGCTCTAGAGGTAATAGAGGACAGAGGTTATTTCGCACGTCAAGCAAAGTTGATTTTGCTAACTTGCTAAAAACTCTGGAAAGCTTTAAAACTGGCACTAATTTTGTTAAAAATACTTACAAAATTCTCAAGTCCTTCAAGCACTCTGTCCTTAAATGTTTTTTTAAATTCTGGAATGAAACTGCTGACCATGTTGATAAGCATGTTTTTGCTTTGGTTCTGGACATTCTTAAACATATTCTTAAAGATAAAATTTCTCTTAAAGAATTTTCCAGTAATTTTGTTACCATCAGGTTCCTAAATAAAGCCTACGATAATCTCAATGTAAGGAAGCTGTTCTACAATAATGCAATTTTTTTTCCCATCCACAGGCACCAGTCTATTGTAAGTTTTAAATATG
The DNA here is from genome assembly GCA_039090855.1 of Macrothele yani. NCBI lineage: Eukaryota > Metazoa > Arthropoda > Arachnida > Araneae > Macrothelidae > Macrothele > Macrothele yani. The sequence goes on along the minus strand of CM077028.1, from coordinate 64,434,804 downwards.
TTAAGACCTTAGGGTCAATAGTTAAAAACTACAGACTTAACTCTTCGAGCTACATTCCTGTAATTACTACTTGTTCTTGTGATGAACATAAAGATACAGTTCACTATGATAAGAATTACAACCATATTATCACCGGAAACTTGAGTTATGTTGAAAATGAAAAGCTTAGGAATTTATTAGAGTATGGCTCTAAATTCAGACCTTCCTTCATAATTTCCAAAGAAAGGATTCTTGAGAGCTTCACTCAAGATGTAAATAAGTACATCGTAAAAACCAGTTTAACGTACAATCAGCCTATTGAGGCCTTCGCAGAATGGAAATATAATATAATCAATAGCTTCACCGGTGAGTTGGCAGGTCTGGACTTTTGTTTCGACAGAAATCTCTTTTTCTCTGGAGAAGCTAAAAGGTCACTCTCCAAACTACAAGACCAATTTATTTTTACCACTACGGATAAAGCTAGCAATAATTTTGCAATTATCTGTAAGAAGTTCTATTTTGAATTGTTAACTATGGAACTCAATAATAGAGTAACATACGAGCCCGTAAGTTATTCTACCAAGCAGTTAGAAAATCGGTTTAAGGCATTCTTCAAGAAACTTAAAATTCCACAAACTAGAAGATATGGGCCTGAATTTCCATTTCTTTTTGCAACGGTTAAGTTTCATAAGGATCCTGTGAAGTTCAGGTTCATAGCTAGTGGAGTAAGGAGTCATAAAAAGAAAATAGATCTTGCTTTTGAAGATGTCTTAAAGAAGGTTTTGAAACACATTAGAAACTGTTCTAACTTGATGTACAGAGATTTTTGGATAATTAATAATAATGCAGAAGTAATTTCTACTATACTCAAAGTTTGTCCCCTAGATATTAATAGTTATGATTTTGAAAACCTATATACTAATCTGCCTCTATCAGATATAATCACTACCTTTAAAGAGCTGTATGCAGAATTTAAACTTAACCAATTTGTTGATGTAGGAACTTGGAACTCTTATCTCAATTGCTGCATAAAAAATAACCATATCTTATATAATAATACTCTCTATAAGCAAGTGAACGGTATTCCAATGGGAACATCAACGTCCACAAATATCGCTAATCTATTCCTGTTCTTTAAGGAATATAAATTCATTAAAAATCACCCCACCTGCTCAGATAACTACCTTTACACTTTTAGATATATTGATGATCTGCTGTGTATCAATAATTCAGAAGTTATAGAGAGTGATTTTGATAATATCTATCCTAGCTCTCTTAACTTATGTAAAACCAACCACAGTAATCAGGAACTTGAGTTCCTAGACTTAAGCATTAAGCTCAACAGAGGTAACCCATCTATTAGCCTCTTTGATAAAAGAGTTAATTTTCCTTTCAAAGTAATTAAATATCTACACTGGAATAATAACATTTCAACCAAAGTAATTGAGAATGTACTAATTTCTCAGGTCCTAAGAATTTCAAGAATTTGCAGCAACAATTTGGATTTCAATTACCACATTAATATACTATTAGAAAGTTTTCTAGAGAACGAAATTCCTTCTTCTTTCATCAAAAGAACTTTAAGAAAAATTATTCTGAATAATAGAGTAAGGTTGGCAGATCTGCTTTAATTTTCTACAGTTAATAATATGATTCTGACCAATCAAAGCCGTAAGGAAGTTGGCTAGAGGATGCCTATTAACTACCTAAAGGAACCTTAGTGCTATGGATATGACGGTCCTATTAAAACAAAAAATTAAATAATATAAACAAAATCACAAAAAAAGCTTAAAAATCTGTTTATAAAAGAAAATAAAAACAAATAAAAAAGAAAACTAGTTATTCATCACTAGGATAGCTATACTAAAAATAGTAAAACCAACATTAAAATTAATAAGATTCTGATTAATCTATAGAAGCTCACTAAGGTGATTTAATACATGCAAAGATTATTAAATAAACTGCTCGTGTATTTTATAATATTTCTCATGTATTCTGGAGAGTTAATTCTGCTCATTCTGATCATACAGATCCACAGTCTTAAGTTTATATATTTTTTTCTCTGGTTAAAATCTCCGCGCGTTGGTTTCTTGCTGTATGAGGAGGCCATCAGCCCCACCCTCACTGCCCCCCAGCGTCTAGGGAGTGGCGGAAGAGGTCAGCCATGTTCTCCTCTTGTGAGGAGAAAAATTTTTGTCACACAAGAGGTAAGCTCTCTTCCTTGTTTTTGGGTTCTAGGTTTTATAAGTTCAATGTTTGTACTTTATGTACCTTTTCTCTGTCGTTTTTTAGCTTTTCAGCTTTTAAGCATTGGTTTGTCTGTTAACATTTATGCGGGTTTTAACTCTTACTTTTCTTTGTAACTTTGAGCGTCTTTTGGGGTACCTAGGAACAGAAGATGGCTAAGCTTGTTCCTTTTCTATGCGCTGTCTATGCGCTGTTTTTTCAAAGTAGTAAAGTTCTTAATAACTAATTAATTATGCACTTAAAGCACTGCTGAAATACTTTGTACATATTGCAACTAACTGTTTAAGGTATATAACTTTCACAAAGTTTTCTTTAGTTAATTATTATCTTTAACTTATTCTCGTTTTCGTGCTGTCATAAGTTGTAGAGTAGGGGGTTTTAGACTCAAGTTTTCTTTCAAAAATCTGTTCGTTATAAATTAACATTTCCTTTTTTAATTGCAATGTAAAATTTGGATTTCTTTTGCATTGTTTTTCAGGTTTAAATTCTCTCTCAAACGAACTTGGAATTTCGTTATAGCTGAAAATCATTTCTATTTATTATGTCACTCTCACAGCTTGAGTTCTCTTTAAGCTTCTTCTCTCTGTTTAATAGTAACAGATGAAGAGCATGGGTCGGGCCATGAAGGTTAATGGATGCAAGCGAAATTGTTAACTAGTGCTAGGTCATGCTACTCTACGGAGGACATGACTTATATATATATTTTTTAAACTATTTTAGGTGGGAATGTTACTTGCATCTATGGCCTTGCAGAAACCCATTTCCAACTAGGTCTTTGTAGAAGTGAGAAAATGCAGAGTTTTTGCTGGTCCTTGATAAAGCCAAGGCTCAGTATTCTCGACACCTTCTACATTCAGTTGTTTTATTTTATTTTTTTATCTTTTCTCCTTTTACTCACACAGGTAGATACATAACCTTTTCTATGTTGTACTAGGTGTGAGTCAAAATTATATATGTATTTTTTTGCTTAGGTATCTTCTTTATAGAATGTGAATTCTGAATTTTCAAAACTGCTGCGTTGCGCGTTTTGATTTTCAGGTTATTTTGCACCCTTCGTGTTAAATTCTAAAATTTTTTCCTTAGTCTTCAGTTTTGCTCTTAAGTAACTAATTTCAATTTATTATTTAGCAGCTCATGCGCAAATTCTAGTTGAAATGTTTTATTATTATTATTATTATTATTTTTTTTTTTTTTTTTTTTCACTTGAGGTTTTTTTTTCATTTTCTAATTTTTCTTTTTAGTATGTTTTGGATGCAGCTTTTTGGAGTGTAGTTTATACTCGAGTTTGGTCTTTTCTTGGACTGCTTATTTCTAAAAAGTTTTTCCTAGTTGGTTTGCTCAGAATTTGTATGTTTTGGCCCAAGTGGAGTTCTAAGGACGATGAAAGGATTGGAGGTCAGCTCAGATATTTTAAGTCCTCCCGCTCGGTTAGGCTAGCACCCTTTCCCATAGTGTATGAACTCGCTGGCAAAGGTAATCTAAAGTTATGAAATGACAAACGTTGTTTGACATGTAAATCTGCAGATCCTAACCTATATTCTTCTGTTGAGGATAATTGCTCCAACAAGTTTTGCAAAGCCTACAATACCATCTATAAGCTCACCTGTACTGTCTGCAACCTTAGCTATATTGGCCAAAGTAAAAATCCTCTTCATCTTAGGATTAATGGTCACAGGTCTCTAGTAAACAAGTTCTCTAATTCAGGAGTGAACCCCTCCACAAACGCCAACCAGTACTCTACCTTTGAATTAGAGCATTTCCATACTCATGGTTTTGACAAAGTGAAAATAGAGGTACTACATATTATTCCTGACCTCTATGCTCGGCTAGAAACTGAATCCCTTGAAATTTTGCAGCATCAGTCTCTTTATCCCTATGGCCTTAATTCCACTCTATCTGACAATAAGCATAATCAGCATAAATTTTCAATTCGTGAACTCTTCTTTCTTGTTAATAATAAGAGCTGCTCTAGAGGTAATAGAGGACAGAGGTTATTTCGCACGTCAAGCAAAGTTGATTTTGCTAACTTGCTAAAAACTCTGGAAAGCTTTAAAACTGGCACTAATTTTGTTAAAAATACTTACAAAATTCTCAAGTCCTTCAAGCACTCTGTCCTTAAATGTTTTTTTAAATTCTGGAATGAAACTGCTGACCATGTTGATAAGCATGTTTTTGCTTTGGTTCTGGACATTCTTAAACATATTCTTAAAGATAAAATTTCTCTTAAAGAATTTTCCAGTAATTTTGTTACCATCAGGTTCCTAAATAAAGCCTACGATAATCTCAATGTAAGGAAGCTGTTCTACAATAATGCAATTTTTTTCCCATCCACAGGCACCAGTCTATTGTAAGTTTTAAATATGTTAAGACCTTAGGGTCAATAGTTAAAAACTACAGACTTAACTCTTCGAGCTACATTCCTGTAATTACTACTTGTTCTTGTGATGAACATAAAGATACAGTTCACTATGATAAGAATTACAACCATATTATCACCGGAAACTTGAGTTATGTTGAAAATGAAAAGCTTAGGAATTTATTAGAGTATGGCTCTAAATTCAGACCTTCCTTCATAATTTCCAAAGAAAGGATTCTTGAGAGCTTCACTCAAGATGTAAATAAGTACATCGTAAAAACCAGTTTAACGTACAATCAGCCTATTGAGGCCTTCGCAGAATGGAAATATAATATAATCAATAGCTTCACCGGTGAGTTGGCAGGTCTGGACTTTTGTTTCGACAGAAATCTCTTTTTCTCTGGAGAAGCTAAAAGGTCACTCTCCAAACTACAAGACCAATTTATTTTTACCACTACGGATAAAGCTAGCAATAATTTTGCAATTATCTGTAAGAAGTTCTATTTTGAATTGTTAACTATGGAACTCAATAATAGAGTAACATACGAGCCCGTAAGTTATTCTACCAAGCAGTTAGAAAATCGGTTTAAGGCATTCTTCAAGAAACTTAAAATTCCACAAACTAGAAGATATGGGCCTGAATTTCCATTTCTTTTTGCAACGGTTAAGTTTCATAAGGATCCTGTGAAGTTCAGGTTCATAGCTAGTGGAGTAAGGAGTCATAAAAAGAAAATAGATCTTGCTTTTGAAGATGTCTTAAAGAAGGTTTTGAAACACATTAGAAACTGTTCTAACTTGATGTACAGAGATTTTTGGATAATTAATAATAATGCAGAAGTAATTTCTACTATACTCAAAGTTTGTCCCCTAGATATTAATAGTTATGATTTTGAAAACCTATATACTAATCTGCCTCTATCAGATATAATCACTACCTTTAAAGAGCTGTATGCAGAATTTAAACTTAACCAATTTGTTGATGTAGGAACTTGGAACTCTTATCTCAATTGCTGCATAAAAAATAACCATATCTTATATAATAATACTCTCTATAAGCAAGTGAACGGTATTCCAATGGGAACATCAACGTCCACAAATATCGCTAATCTATTCCTGTTCTTTAAGGAATATAAATTCATTAAAAATCACCCCACCTGCTCAGATAACTACCTTTACACTTTTAGATATATTGATGATCTGCTGTGTATCAATAATTCAGAAGTTATAGAGAGTGATTTTGATAATATCTATCCTAGCTCTCTTAACTTATGTAAAACCAACCACAGTAATCAGGAACTTGAGTTCCTAGACTTAAGCATTAAGCTCAACAGAGGTAACCCATCTATTAGCCTCTTTGATAAAAGAGTTAATTTTCCTTTCAAAGTAATTAAATATCTACACTGGAATAATAACATTTCAACCAAAGTAATTGAGAATGTACTAATTTCTCAGGTCCTAAGAATTTCAAGAATTTGCAGCAACAATTTGGATTTCAATTACCACATTAATATACTATTAGAAAGTTTTCTAGAGAACGAAATTCCTTCTTCTTTCATCAAAAGAACTTTAAGAAAAATTATTCTGAATAATAGAGTAAGGTTGGCAGATCTGCTTTAATTTTCTACAGTTAATAATATGATTCTGACCAATCAAAGCCGTAAGGAAGTTGGCTAGAGGATGCCTATTAACTACCTAAAGGAACCTTAGTGCTATGGATATGACGGTCCTATTAAAACAAAAAATTAAATAATATAAACAAAATCACAAAAAAAGCTTAAAAATCTGTTTATAAAAGAAAATAAAAACAAATAAAAAAGAAAACTAGTTATTCATCACTAGGATAGCTATACTAAAAATAGTAAAACCAACATTAAAATTAATAAGATTCTGATTAATCTATAGAAGCTCACTAAGGTGATTTAATACATGCAAAGATTATTAAATAAACTGCTCGTGTATTTTATAATATTTCTCATGTATTCTGGAGAGTTAATTCTGCTCATTCTGATCATACAGATCCACAGTCTTAAGTTTATATATTTTTTTCTCTGGTTAAAATCTCCGCGCGTTGGTTTCTTGCTGTATGAGGAGGCCATCAGCCCCACCCTCACTGCCCCCCAGCGTCTAGGGAGTGGCGGAAGAGGTCAGCCATGTTCTCCTCTTGTGAGGAGAAAAGTTTTTGTCACACAAGAGGTAAGCTCTCTTCCTTGTTTTTGGGTTCTAGGTTTTATAAGTTCAATGTTTGTACTTTATGTACCTTTTCTCTGTCGTTTTTTAGCTTTTCAGCTTTTAAGCATTGGTTTGTCTGTTAACATTTATGCGGGTTTTAACTCTTACTTTTCTTTGTAACTTTGAGCGTCTTTTGGGGTACCTAGGAACAGAAGATGGCTAAGCTTGTTCCTTTTCTATGCGCTGTCTATGCGCTGTTTTTTCAAAGCAGTAAAGTTCTTAATAACTAATTAATTATGCACTTAAAGCACTGCTGAAATACTTTGTACATATTGCAACTAACTGTTTAAGGTATATAACTTTCACAAAGTTTTCTTTAGTTAATTATTATCTTTAACTTATTCTCGTTTTCGTGCTGTCATAAGTTGTAGAGTAGGGGGTTTTAGACTCAAGTTTTCTTTCAAAAATCTGTTCGTTATAAATTAACATTTCCTTTTTTAATTGCAATGTAAAATTTGGATTTCTTTTGCATTGTTTTTCAGGTTTAAATTCTCTCTCAAACGAACTTGGAATTTCGTTATAGCTGAAAATCATTTCTATTTATTATGTCACTCTCACAGCTTGAGTTCTCTTTAATCTTCTTCTCTCTGTTTAATAGTAACAGATGAAGAGCATGGGTCGGGCCATGAAGGTTAATGGATGCAAGCGAAATTGTTAACTAGTGCTAGGTCATGCTACTCTACGGAGGACATGACTTATATATATATTTTTTAAACTATTTTAGGTGGGAATGTTACTTGCATCTATGGCCTTGCAGAAACCCATTTCCAACTAGGTCTTTGTAGAAGTGAGAAAATGCAGAGTTTTTGCTGGTCCTTGATAAAGCCAAGGCTCAGTATTCTCGACACCTTCTACATTCAGTTGTTTTATTTTATTTTTTTATCTTTTCTCCTTTTACTCACACAGGTAGATACATAACCTTTTCTATGTTGTACTAGGTGTGAGTCAAAATTATATATGTATTTTTTTGCTTAGGTATCTTCTTTATAGAATGTGAATTCTGAATTTTCAAAACTGCTGCGTTGCGCGTTTTGATTTTCAGGTTATTTTGCACCCTTCGTGTTAAATTCTAAAATTTTTTCCTTAGTCTTCAGTTTTGCTCTTAAGTAACTAATTTCAATTTATTATTTAGCAGCTCATGCGCAAATTCTAGTTGAAATGTTTTATTATTATTATTATTATATTTTTTTTTTTTTTTTTTTCACTTGAGGTTTTTTTTTCATTTTCTAATTTTTCTTTTTAGTATGTTTTGGATGCAGCTTTTTGGAGTGTAGTTTATACTCGAGTTTGGTCTTTTCTTGGACTGCTTATTTCTAAAACGTTTTTCCTAGTTGGTTTGCTCAGAATTTGTATGTTTTGGCCCAAGTGGAGTTCTAAGGACGATGAAAGGATTGGAGGTCAGCTCAGATATTTTAAGTCCTCCCGCTCGGTTAGGCTAGCACCCTTTCCCATAGTGTATGAACTCGCTGGCAAAGGTAATCTAAAGTTATGAAATGACAAACGTTGTTTGACATGTAAATCTGCAGATCCTAACCTATATTCTTCTGTTGAGGATAATTGCTCCAACAAGTTTTGCAAAGCCTACAATACCATCTATAAGCTCACCTGTACTGTCTGCAACCTTAGCTATATTGGCCAAAGTAAAAATCCTCTTCATCTTAGGATTAATGGTCACAGGTCTCTAGTAAACAAGTTCTCTAATTCAGGAGTGAACCCCTCCACAAACGCCAACCAGTACTCTACCTTTGAATTAGAGCATTTCCATACTCATGGTTTTGACAAAGTGAAAATAGAGGTACTACATATTATTCCTGACCTCTATGCTCGGCTAGAAACTGAATCCCTTGAAATTTTGCAGCATCAGTCTCTTTATCCCTATGGCCTTAATTCCACTCTATCTGACAATAAGCATAATCAGCATAAATTTTCAATTCGTGAACTCTTCTTTCTTGTTAATAATAAGAGCTGCTCTAGAGGTAATAGAGGACAGAGGTTATTTCGCACGTCAAGCAAAGTTGATTTTGCTAACTTGCTAAAAACTCTGGAAAGCTTTAAAACTGGCACTAATTTTGTTAAAAATACTTACAAAATTCTCAAGTCCTTCAAGCACTCTGTCCTTAAATGTTTTTTTAAATTCTGGAATGAAACTGCTGACCATGTTGATAAGCATGTTTTTGCTTTGGTTCTGGACATTCTTAAACATATTCTTAAAGATAAAATTTCTCTTAAAGAATTTTCCAGTAATTTTGTTACCATCAGGTTCCTAAATAAAGCCTACGATAATCTCAATGTAAGGAAGCTGTTCTACAATAATGCAATTTTTTTTCCCATCCACAGGCACCAGTCTATTGTAAGTTTTAAATATGTTAAGACCTTAGGGTCAATAGTTAAAAACTACAGACTTAACTCTTCGAGCTACATTCCTGTAATTACTACTTGTTCTTGTGATGAACATAAAGATACAGTTCACTATGATAAGAATTACAACCATATTATCACCGGAAACTTGAGTTATGTTGAAAATGAAAAGCTTAGGAATTTATTAGAGTATGGCTCTAAATTCAGACCTTCCTTCATAATTTCCAAAGAAAGGATTCTTGAGAGCTTCACTCAAGATGTAAATAAGTACATCGTAAAAACCAGTTTAACGTACAATCAGCCTATTGAGGCCTTCGCAGAATGGAAATATAATATAATCAATAGCTTCACCGGTGAGTTGGCAGGTCTGGACTTTTGTTTCGACAGAAATCTCTTTTTCTCTGGAGAAGCTAAAAGGTCACTCTCCAAACTACAAGACCAATTTATTTTTACCACTACGGATAAAGCTAGCAATAATTTTGCAATTATCTGTAAGAAGTTCTATTTTGAATTGTTAACTATGGAACTCAATAATAGAGTAACATACGAGCCCGTAAGTTATTCTACCAAGCAGTTAGAAAATCGGTTTAAGGCATTCTTCAAGAAACTTAAAATTCCACAAACTAGAAGATATGGGCCTGAATTTCCATTTCTTTTTGCAACGGTTAAGTTTCATAAGGATCCTGTGAAGTTCAGGTTCATAGCTAGTGGAGTAAGGAGTCATAAAAAGAAAATAGATCTTGCTTTTGAAGATGTCTTAAAGAAGGTTTTGAAACACATTAGAAACTGTTCTAACTTGATGTACAGAGATTTTTGGATAATTAATAATAATGCAGAAGTAATTTCTACTATACTCAAAGTTTGTCCCCTAGATATTAATAGTTATGATTTTGAAAACCTATATACTAATCTGCCTCTATCAGATATAATCACTACCTTTAAAGAGCTGTATGCAGAATTTAAACTTAACCAATTTGTTGATGTAGGAACTTGGAACTCTTATCTCAATTGCTGCATAAAAAATAACCATATCTTATATAATAATACTCTCTATAAGCAAGTGAACGGTATTCCAATGGGAACATCAACGTCCACAAATATCGCTAATCTATTCCTGTTCTTTAAGGAATATAAATTCATTAAAAATCACCCCACCTGCTCAGATAACTACCTTTACACTTTTAGATATATTGATGATCTGCTGTGTATCAATAATTCAGAAGTTATAGAGAGTGATTTTGATAATATCTATCCTAGCTCTCTTAACTTATGTAAAACCAACCACAGTAATCAGGAACTTGAGTTCCTAGACTTAAGCATTAAGCTCAACAGAGGTAACCCATCTATTAGCCTCTTTGATAAAAGAGTTAATTTTCCTTTCAAAGTAATTAAATATCTACACTGGAATAATAACATTTCAACCAAAGTAATTGAGAATGTACTAATTTCTCAGGTCCTAAGAATTTCAAGAATTTGCAGCAACAATTTGGATTTCAATTACCACATTAATATACTATTAGAAAGTTTTCTAGAGAACGAAATTCCTTCTTCTTTCATCAAAAGAACTTTAAGAAAAATTATTCTGAATAATAGAGTAAGGTTGGCAGATCTGCTTTAATTTTCTACACAGTTAATAATATGATTCTGACCAATCAAAGCCGTAAGGAAGTTGGCTAGAGGATGCCTATTAACTACCTAAAGGAACCTTAGTGCTATGGATATGACGGTCCTATTAAAACAAAAAATTAAATAATATAAACAAAATCACAAAAAAAGCTTAAAAATCTGTTTATAAAAGAAAATAAAAACAAATAAAAAAGAAAACTAGTTATTCATCACTAGGATAGCTATACTAAAAATAGTAAAACCAACATTAAAATTAATAAGATTCTGATTAATCTATAGAAGCTCACTAAGGTGATTTAATACATGCAAAGATTATTAAATAAACTGCTCGTGTATTTTATAATATTTCTCATGTATTCTGGAGAGTTAATTCTGCTCATTCTGATCATACAGATCCACAGTCTTAAGTTTATATATTTTTTTCTCTGGTTAAAATCTCCGCGCGTTGGTTTCTTGCTGTATGAGGAGGCCATCAGCCCCACCCTCACTGCCCCCAGCGTCTAGGGAGTGGCGGAAGAGGTCAGCCATGTTCTCCTCTTGTGAGGAGAAAAGTTTTTGTCACACAAGAGGTAAGCTCTCTTCCTTGTTTTTGGGTTCTAGGTTTTATAAGTTCAATGTTTGTACTTTATGTACCTTTTCTCTGTCGTTTTTTAGCTTTTCAGCTTTTAAGCATTGGTTTGTCTGTTAACATTTATGCGGGTTTTAACTCTTACTTTTCTTTGTAACTTTGAGCGTCTTTTGGGGTACCTAGGAACAGAAGATGGCTAAGCTTGTTCCTTTTCTATGCGCTGTCTATGCGCTGTTTTTTCAAAGTAGTAAAGTTCTTAATAACTAATTAATTATGCACTTAAAGCACTGCTGAAATACTTTGTACATATTGCAACTAACTGTTTAAGGTATATAACTTTCACAAAGTTTTCTTTAGTTAATTATTATCTTTAACTTATTCTCGTTTTCGTGCTGTCATAAGTTGTAGAGTAGGGGGTTTTAGACTCAAGTTTTCTTTCAAAAATCTGTTCGTTATAAATTAACATTTCCTTTTTTAATTGCAATGTAAAATTTGGATTTCTTTTGCATTGTTTTTCAGGTTTAAATTCTCTCTCAAACGAACTTGGAATTTCGTTATAGCTGAAAATCATTTCTATTTATTATGTCACTCTCACAGCTTGAGTTCTCTTTAATCTTCTTCTCTCTGTTTAATAGTAACAGATGAAGAGCATGGGTCGGGCCATGAAGGTTAATGGATGCAAGCGAAATTGTTAACTAGTGCTAGGTCATGCTACTCTACGGAGGACATGACTTATATATATATTTTTTAAACTATTTTAGGTGGGAATGTTACTTGCATCTATGGCCTTGCAGAAACCCATTTCCAACTAGGTCTTTGTAGAAGTGAGAAAATGCAGAGTTTTTGCTGGTCCTTGATAAAGCCAAGGCTCAGTATTCTCGACACCTTCTACATTCAGTTGTTTTATTTTATTTTTTTATCTTTTCTCCTTTTACTCACACAGGTAGATACATAACCTTTTCTATGTTGTACTAGGTGTGAGTCAAAATTATATATGTATTTTTTTGCTTAGGTATCTTCTTTATAGAATGTGAATTCTGAATTTTCAAAACTGCTGCGTTGCGCGTTTTGATTTTCAGGTTATTTTGCACCCTTCGTGTTAAATTCTAAAATTTTTTTCCTTAGTCTTCAGTTTTGCTCTTAAGTAACTAATTTCAATTTATTATTTAGCAGCTCATGCGCAAATTCTAGTTGAAATGTTTTATTATTATTATTATTATTATTTTTTTTTTTTTTTTTGCTATTTTTTTCACTTGAGGTTTTTTTTCATTTTCTAATTTTTCTTTTTAGTATGTTTTGGATGCAGCTTTTTGGAGTGTAGTTTATACTCGAGTTTGGTCTTTTCTTGGACTGCTTATTTCTAAAAAGTTTTTCCTAGTTGGTTTGCTCAGAATTTGTATGTTTTGGCCCAAGTGGAGTTCTAAGGACGATGAAAGGATTGGAGGTCAGCTCAGATATTTTAAGTCCTCCCGCTCGGTTAGGCTAGCACCCTTTCCCATAGTGTATGAACTCGCTGGCAAAGGTAATCTAAAGTTATGAAATGACAAACGTTGTTTGACATGTAAATCTGCAGATCCTAACCTATATTCTTCTGTTGAGGATAATTGCTCCAACAAGTTTTGCAAAGCCTACAATACCATCTATAAGCTCACCTGTACTGTCTGCAACCTTAGCTATATTGGCCAAAGTAAAAATCCTCTTCATCTTAGGATTAATGGTCACAGGTCTCTAGTAAACAAGTTCTCTAATTCAGGAGTGAACCCCTCCACAAACGCCAACCAGTACTCTACCTTTGAATTAGAGCATTTCCATACTCATGGTTTTGACAAAGTGAAAATAGAGGTACTACATATTATTCCTGACCTCTATGCTCGGCTAGAAACTGAATCCCTTGAAATTTTGCAGCATCAGTCTCTTTATCCCTATGGCCTTAATTCCACTCTATCTGACAATAAGCATAATCAGCATAAATTTTCAATTCGTGAACTCTTCTTTCTTGTTAATAATAAGAGCTGCTCTAGAGGTAATAGAGGACAGAGGTTATTTCGCACGTCAAGCAAAGTTGATTTTGCTAACTTGCTAAAAACTCTGGAAAGCTTTAAAACTGGCACTAATTTTGTTAAAAATACTTACAAAATTCTCAAGTCCTTCAAGCACTCTGTCCTTAAATGTTTTTTTCAAATTCTGGAATGAAACTGCTGACCATGTTGATAAGCATGTTTTTGCTTTGGTTCTGGACATTCTTAAACATATTCTTAAAGATAAAATTTCTCTTAAAGAATTTTCCAGTAATTTTGTTACCATCAGGTTCCTAAATAAAGCCTACGATAATCTCAATGTAAGGAAGCTGTTCTACAATAATGCAATTTTTTTTCCCATCCACAGGCACCAGTCTATTGTAAGTTTTAAATATGTTAAGACCTTAGGGTCAATAGTTAAAAACTACAGACTTAACTCTTCGAGCTACATTCCTGTAATTACTACTTGTTCTTGTGATGAACATAAAGATACAGTTCACTATGATAAGAATTACAACCATATTATCACCGGAAACTTGAGTTATGTTGAAAATGAAAAGCTTAGGAATTTATTAGAGTATGGCTCTAAATTCAGACCTTCCTTCATAATTTCCAAAGAAAGGATTCTTGAGAGCTTCACTCAAGATGTAAATAAGTACATCGTAAAAACCAGTTTAACGTACAATCAGCCTATTGAGGCCTTCGCAGAATGGAAATATAATATAATCAATAGCTTCACCGGTGAGTTGGCAGGTCTGGACTTTTGTTTCGACAGAAATCTCTTTTTCTCTGGAGAAGCTAAAAGGTCACTCTCCAAACTACAAGACCAATTTATTTTTACCACTACGGATAAAGCTAGCAATAATTTTGCAATTATCTGTAAGAAGTTCTATTTTGAATTGTTAACTATGGAACTCAATAATAGAGTAACATACGAGCCCGTAAGTTATTCTACCAAGCAGTTAGAAAATCGGTTTAAGGCATTCTTCAAGAAACTTAAAATTCCACAAACTAGAAGATATGGGCCTGAATTTCCATTTCTTTTTGCAACGGTTAAGTTTCATAAGGATCCTGTGAAGTTCAGGTTCATAGCTAGTGGAGTAAGGAGTCATAAAAAGAAAATAGATCTTGCTTTTGAAGATGTCTTAAAGAAGGTTTTGAAACACATTAGAAACTGTTCTAACTTGATGTACAGAGATTTTTGGATAATTAATAATAATGCAGAAGTAATTTCTACTATACTCAAAGTTTGTCCCCTAGATATTAATAGTTATGATTTTGAAAACCTATATACTAATCTGCCTCTATCAGATATAATCACTACCTTTAAAGAGCTGTATGCAGAATTTAAACTTAACCAATTTGTTGATGTAGGAACTTGGAACTCTTATCTCAATTGCTGCATAAAAAATAACCATATCTTATATAATAATACTCTCTATAAGCAAGTGAACGGTATTCCAATGGGAACATCAACGTCCACAAATATCGCTAATCTATTCCTGTTCTTTAAGGAATATAAATTCATTAAAAATCACCCCACCTGCTCAGATAACTACCTTTACACTTTTAGATATATTGATGATCTGCTGTGTATCAATAATTCAGAAGTTATAGAGAGTGATTTTGATAATATCTATCCTAGCTCTCTTAACTTATGTAAAACCAACCACAGTAATCAGGAACTTGAGTTCCTAGACTTAAGCATTAAGCTCAACAGAGGTAACCCATCTATTAGCCTCTTTGATAAAAGAGTTAATTTTCCTTTCAAAGTAATTAAATATCTACACTGGAATAATAACATTTCAACCAAAGTAATTGAGAATGTACTAATTTCTCAGGTCCTAAGAATTTCAAGAATTTGCAGCAACAATTTGGATTTCAATTACCACATTAATATACTATTAGAAAGTTTTCTAGAGAACGAAATTCCTTCTTCTTTCATCAAAAGAACTTTAAGAAAAATTATTCTGAATAATAGAGTAAGGTTGGCAGATCTGCTTTAATTTTCTACAGTTAATAATATGATTCTGACCAATCAAAGCCGTAAGGAAGTTGGCTAGAGGATGCCTATTAACTACCTAAAGGAACCTTAGTGCTATGGATATGACGGTCCTATTAAAACAAAAAATTAAATAATATAAACAAAATCACAAAAAAAGCTTAAAAATCTGTTTATAAAAGAAAATAAAAACAAATAAAAAAGAAAACTAGTTATTCATCACTAGGATAGCTATACTAAAAATAGTAAAACCAACATTAAAATTAATAAGATTCTGATTAATCTATAGAAGCTCACTAAGGTGATTTAATACATGCAAAGATTATTAAATAAACTGCTCGTGTATTTTATAATATTTCTCATGTATTCTGGAGAGTTAATTCTGCTCATTCTGATCATACAGATCCACAGTCTTAAGTTTATATATTTTTTTCTCTGGTTAAAATCTCCGCGCGTTGGTTTCTTGCTGTATGAGGAGGCCATCAGCCCCACCCTCACTGCCCCCCAGCGTCTAGGGAGTGGCGGAAGAGGTCAGCCATGTTCTCCTCTTGTGAGGAGAAAAGTTTTTGTCACACAAGAGGTAAGCTCTCTTCCTTGTTTTTGGGTTCTAGGTTTTATAAGTTCAATGTTTGTACTTTATGTACCTTTTCTCTGTCGTTTTTTAGCTTTTCAGCTTTTAAGCATTGGTTTGTCTGTTAACATTTATGCGGGTTTTAACTCTTACTTTTCTTTGTAACTTTGAGCGTCTTTTGGGGTACCTAGGAACAGAAGATGGCTAAGCTTGTTCCTTTTCTATGCGCTGTCTATGCGCTGTTTTTTCAAAGTAGTAAAGTTCTTAATAACTAATTAATTATGCACTTAAAGCACTGCTGAAATACTTTGTACATATTGCAACTAACTGTTTAAGGTATATAACTTTCACAAAGTTTTCTTTAGTTAATTATTATCTTTAACTTATTCTCGTTTTCGTGCTGTCATAAGTTGTAGAGTAGGGGGTTTTAGACTCAAGTTTTCTTTCAAAAATCTGTTCGTTATAAATTAACATTTCCTTTTTTAATTGCAATGTAAAATTTGGATTTCTTTTGCATTGTTTTTCAGGTTTAAATTCTCTCTCAAACGAACTTGGAATTTCGTTATAGCTGAAAATCATTTCTATTTATTATGTCACTCTCACAGCTTGAGTTCTCTTTAATCTTCTTCTCTCTGTTTAATAGTAACAGATGAAGAGCATGGGTCGGGCCATGAAGGTTAATGGATGCAAGCGAAATTGTTAACTAGTGCTAGGTCATGCTACTCTACGGAGGACATGACTTATATATATATTTTTTAAACTATTTTAGGTGGGAATGTTACTTGCATCTATGGCCTTGCAGAAACCCATTTCCAACTAGGTCTTTGTAGAAGTGAGAAAATGCAGAGTTTTTGCTGGTCCTTGATAAAGCCAAGGCTCAGTATTCTCGACACCTTCTACATTCAGTTGTTTTATTTTATTTTTTTATCTTTTCTCCTTTTACTCACACAGGTAGATACATAACCTTTTCTATGTTGTACTAGGTGTGAGTCAAAATTATATATGTATTTTTTTGCTTAGGTATCTTCTTTATAGAATGTGAATTCTGAATTTTCAAAACTGCTGCGTTGCGCGTTTTGATTTTCAGGTTATTTTGCACCCTTCGTGTTAAATTCTAAAATTTTTTCCTTAGTCTTCAGTTTTGCTCTTAAGTAACTAATTTCAATTTATTATTTAGCAGCTCATGCGCAAATTCTAGTTGAAATGTTTTATTATTATTATTATTATTTTTTTTTTTTTTTTTTATTGCTATTTTTTTCACTTGAGGTTTTTTTTCATTTTCTAATTTTTCTTTTTAGTATGTTTTGGATGCAGCTTTTTGGAGTGTAGTTTATACTCGAGTTTGGTCTTTTCTTGGACTGCTTATTTCTAAAAAGTTTTTCCTAGTTGGTTTGCTCAGAATTTGTATGTTTTGGCCCAAGTGGAGTTCTAAGGACGATGAAAGGATTGGAGGTCAGCTCAGATATTTTAAGTCCTCCCGCTCGGTTAGGCTAGCACCCTTTCCCATAGTGTATGAACTCGCTGGCAAAGGTAATCTAAAGTTATGAAATGACAAACGTTGTTTGACATGTAAATCTGCAGATCCTAACCTATATTCTTCTGTTGAGGATAATTGCTCCAACAAGTTTTGCAAAGCCTACAATACCATCTATAAGCTCACCTGTACTGTCTGCAACCTTAGCTATATTGGCCAAAGTAAAAATCCTCTTCATCTTAGGATTAATGGTCACAGGTCTCTAGTAAACAAGTTCTCTAATTCAGGAGTGAACCCCTCCACAAACGCCAACCAGTACTCTACCTTTGAATTAGAGCATTTCCATACTCATGGTTTTGACAAAGTGAAAATAGAGGTACTACATATTATTCCTGACCTCTATGCTCGGCTAGAAACTGAATCCCTTGAAATTTTGCAGCATCAGTCTCTTTATCCCTATGGCCTTAATTCCACTCTATCTGACAATAAGCATAATCAGCATAAATTTTCAATTCGTGAACTCTTCTTTCTTGTTAATAATAAGAGCTGCTCTAGAGGTAATAGAGGACAGAGGTTATTTCGCACGTCAAGCAAAGTTGATTTTGCTAACTTGCTAAAAACTCTGGAAAGCTTTAAAACTGGCACTAATTTTGTTAAAAATACTTACAAAATTCTCAAGTCCTTCAAGCACTCTGTCCTTAAATGTTTTTTCAAATTCTGGAATGAAACTGCTGACCATGTTGATAAGCATGTTTTTGCTTTGGTTCTGGACATTCTTAAACATATTCTTAAAGATAAAATTTCTCTTAAAGAATTTTCCAGTAATTTTGTTACCATCAGGTTCCTAAATAAAGCCTACGATAATCTCAATGTAAGGAAGCTGTTCTACAATAATGCAATTTTTTTTCCCATCCACAGGCACCAGTCTATTGTAAGTTTTAAATATGTTAAGACCTTAGGGTCAATAGTTAAAAACTACAGACTTAACTCTTCGAGCTACATTCCTGTAATTACTACTTGTTCTTGTGATGAACATAAAGATACAGTTCACTATGATAAGAATTACAACCATATTATCACCGGAAACTTGAGTTATGTTGAAAATGAAAAGCTTAGGAATTTATTAGAGTATGGCTCTAAATTCAGACCTTCCTTCATAATTTCCAAAGAAAGGATTCTTGAGAGCTTCACTCAAGATGTAAATAAGTACATCGTAAAAACCAGTTTAACGTACAATCAGCCTATTGAGGCCTTCGCAGAATGGAAATATAATATAATCAATAGCTTCACCGGTGAGTTGGCAGGTCTGGACTTTTGTTTCGACAGAAATCTCTTTTTCTCTGGAGAAGCTAAAAGGTCACTCTCCAAACTACAAGACCAATTTATTTTTACCACTACGGATAAAGCTAGCAATAATTTTGCAATTATCTGTAAGAAGTTCTATTTTGAATTGTTAACTATGGAACTCAATAATAGAGTAACATACGAGCCCGTAAGTTATTCTACCAAGCAGTTAGAAAATCGGTTTAAGGCATTCTTCAAGAAACTTAAAATTCCACAAACTAGAAGATATGGGCCTGAATTTCCATTTCTTTTTGCAACGGTTAAGTTTCATAAGGATCCTGTGAAGTTCAGGTTCATAGCTAGTGGAGTAAGGAGTCATAAAAAGAAAATAGATCTTGCTTTTGAAGATGTCTTAAAGAAGGTTTTGAAACACATTAGAAACTGTTCTAACTTGATGTACAGAGATTTTTGGATAATTAATAATAATGCAGAAGTAATTTCTACTATACTCAAAGTTTGTCCCCTAGATATTAATAGTTATGATTTTGAAAACCTATATACTAATCTGCCTCTATCAGATATAATCACTACCTTTAAAGAGCTGTATGCAGAATTTAAACTTAACCAATTTGTTGATGTAGGAACTTGGAACTCTTATCTCAATTGCTGCATAAAAAATAACCATATCTTATATAATAATACTCTCTATAAGCAAGTGAACGGTATTCCAATGGGAACATCAACGTCCACAAATATCGCTAATCTATTCCTGTTCTTTAAGGAATATAAATTCATTAAAAATCACCCCACCTGCTCAGATAACTACCTTTACACTTTTAGATATATTGATGATCTGCTGTGTATCAATAATTCAGAAGTTATAGAGAGTGATTTTGATAATATCTATCCTAGCTCTCTTAACTTATGTAAAACCAACCACAGTAATCAGGAACTTGAGTTCCTAGACTTAAGCATTAAGCTCAACAGAGGTAACCCATCTATTAGCCTCTTTGATAAAAGAGTTAATTTTCCTTTCAAAGTAATTAAATATCTACACTGGAATAATAACATTTCAACCAAAGTAATTGAGAATGTACTAATTTCTCAGGTCCTAAGAATTTCAAGAATTTGCAGCAACAATTTGGATTTCAATTACCACATTAATATACTATTAGAAAGTTTTCTAGAGAACGAAATTCCTTCTTCTTTCATCAAAAGAACTTTAAGAAAAATTATTCTGAATAATAGAGTAAGGTTGGCAGATCTGCTTTAATTTTCTACAGTTAATAATATGATTCTGACCAATCAAAGCCGTAAGGAAGTTGGCTAGAGGATGCCTATTAACTACCTAAAGGAACCTTAGTGCTATGGATATGACGGTCCTATTAAAACAAAAAATTAAATAATATAAACAAAATCACAAAAAAAGCTTAAAAATCTGTTTATAAAAGAAAATAAAAACAAATAAAAAAGAAAACTAGTTATTCATCACTAGGATAGCTATACTAAAAATAGTAAAACCAACATTAAAATTAATAAGATTCTGATTAATCTATAGAAGCTCACTAAGGTGATTTAATACATGCAAAGATTATTAAATAAACTGCTCGTGTATTTTATAATATTTCTCATGTATTCTGGAGAGTTAATTCTGCTCATTCTGATCATACAGATCCACAGTCTTAAGTTTATATATTTTTTTCTCTGGTTAAAATCTCCGCGCGTTGGTTTCTTGCTGTATGAGGAGGCCATCAGCCCCACCCTCACTGCCCCCCAGCGTCTAGGGAGTGGCGGAAGAGGTCAGCCATGTTCTCCTCTTGTGAGGAGAAAAGTTTTTGTCACACAAGAGGTAAGCTCTCTTCCTTGTTTTTGGGTTCTAGGTTTTATAAGTTCAATGTTTGTACTTTATGTACCTTTTCTCTGTCGTTTTTTAGCTTTTCAGCTTTTAAGCATTGGTTTGTCTGTTAACATTTATGCGGGTTTTAACTCTTACTTTTCTTTGTAACTTTGAGCGTCTTTTGGGGTACCTAGGAACAGAAGATGGCTAAGCTTGTTCCTTTTCTATGCGCTGTCTATGCGCTGTTTTTTCAAAGTAGTAAAGTTCTTAATAACTAATTAATTATGCACTTAAAGCACTGCTGAAATACTTTGTACATATTGCAACTAACTGTTTAAGGTATATAACTTTCACAAAGTTTTCTTTAGTTAATTATTATCTTTAACTTATTCTCGTTTTCGTGCTGTCATAAGTTGTAGAGTAGGGGGTTTTAGACTCAAGTTTTCTTTCAAAAATCTGTTCGTTATAAATTAACATTTCCTTTTTTAATTGCAATGTAAAATTTGGATTTCTTTTGCATTGTTTTTCAGGTTTAAATTCTCTCTCAAACGAACTTGGAATTTCGTTATAGCTGAAAATCATTTCTATTTATTATGTCACTCTCACAGCTTGAGTTCTCTTTAATCTTCTTCTCTCTGTTTAATAGTAACAGATGAAGAGCATGGGTCGGGCCATGAAGGTTAATGGATGCAAGCGAAATTGTTAACTAGTGCTAGGTCATGCTACTCTACGGAGGACATGACTTATATATATATTTTTTAAACTATTTTAGGTGGGAATGTTACTTGCATCTATGGCCTTGCAGAAACCCATTTCCAACTAGGTCTTTGTAGAAGTGAGAAAATGCAGAGTTTTTGCTGGTCCTTGATAAAGCCAAGGCTCAGTATTCTCGACACCTTCTACATTCAGTTGTTTTATTTTATTTTTTTATCTTTTCTCCTTTTACTCACACAGGTAGATACATAACCTTTTCTATGTTGTACTAGGTGTGAGTCAAAATTATATATGTATTTTTTTGCTTAGGTATCTTCTTTATAGAATGTGAATTCTGAATTTTCAAAACTGCTGCGTTGCGCGTTTTGATTTTCAGGTTATTTTGCACCCTTCGTGTTAAATTCTAAAATTTTTTCCTTAGTCTTCAGTTTTGCTCTTAAGTAACTAATTTCAATTTATTATTTAGCAGCTCATGCGCAAATTCTAGTTGAAATGTTTTATTATTATTATTATTATTATTTTTTTTTTTTTTATTGCTATTTTTTTCACTTGAGGTTTTTTTTTCATTTTCTAATTTTTCTTTTTAGTATGTTTTGGATGCAGCTTTTTGGAGTGTAGTTTATACTCGAGTTTGGTCTTTTCTTGGACTGCTTATTTCTAAAAAGTTTTTCCTAGTTGGTTTGCTCAGAATTTGTATGTTTTGGCCCAAGTGGAGTTCTAAGGACGATGAAAGGATTGGAGGTCAGCTCAGATATTTTAAGTCCTCCCGCTCGGTTAGGCTAGCACCCTTTCCCATAGTGTATGAACTCGCTGGCAAAGGTAATCTAAAGTTATGAAATGACAAACGTTGTTTGACATGTAAATCTGCAGATCCTAACCTATATTCTTCTGTTGAGGATAATTGCTCCAACAAGTTTTGCAAAGCCTACAATACCATCTATAAGCTCACCTGTACTGTCTGCAACCTTAGCTATATTGGCCAAAGTAAAAATCCTCTTCATCTTAGGATTAATGGTCACAGGTCTCTAGTAAACAAGTTCTCTAATTCAGGAGTGAACCCCTCCACAAACGCCAACCAGTACTCTACCTTTGAATTAGAGCATTTCCATACTCATGGTTTTGACAAAGTGAAAATAGAGGTACTACATATTATTCCTGACCTCTATGCTCGGCTAGAAACTGAATCCCTTGAAATTTTGCAGCATCAGTCTCTTTATCCCTATGGCCTTAATTCCACTCTATCTGACAATAAGCATAATCAGCATAAATTTTCAATTCGTGAACTCTTCTTTCTTGTTAATAATAAGAGCTGCTCTAGAGGTAATAGAGGACAGAGGTTATTTCGCACATCAAGCAAAGTTGATTTTGCTAACTTGCTAAAAACTCTGGAAAGCTTTAAAACTGGCACTAATTTTGTTAAAAATACTTACAAAATTCTCAAGTCCTTCAAGCACTCTGTCCTTAAATGTTTTTTCAAATTCTGGAATGAAACTGCTGACCATGTTGATAAGCATGTTTTTGCTTTGGTTCTGGACATTCTTAAACATATTCTTAAAGATAAAATTTCTCTTAAAGAATTTTCCAGTAATTTTGTTACCATCAGGTTCCTAAATAAAGCCTACGATAATCTCAATGTAAGGAAGCTGTTCTACAATAATGCAATTTTTTTCCCATCCACAGGCACCAGTCTATTGTAAGTTTTAAATATGTTAAGACCTTAGGGTCAATAGTTAAAAACTACAAACTTAACTCTTCGAGCTACATTCCTGTAATTACTACTTGTTCTTGTGATGAACATAAAGAAACAGTTCACTATGATAAGAATTACAACCATATTATCACCGGAAACTTGAGTTATGTTGAAAATGAAAAGCTTAGGAATTTATTAGAGTATGGCTCTAAATTCAGACCTTCCTTCACAATTTCCAAAGAAAGGATTCTTGAGAGCTTCACTCAAGATGTAAATAAGTACATCGTAAAAACCAGTTTAACGTACAATCAGCCTATTGAGGCCTTCGCAGAATGGAAATATAATATAATCAATAGCTTCACCGGTGAGTTGGCAGGTCTGGACTTTTGTTTCGACAGAAATCTCTTTTTCTCTGGAGAAGCTAAAAGGTCACTCTCCAAACTACAAGACCAATTTATTTTTACCACTACGGATAAAGCTAGCAATAATTTTGCAATTATCTGTAAGAAGTTCTATTTTGAATTGTTAACTATGGAACTCAATAATAGAGTAACATACGAGCCCGTAAGTTATTCTACCAAGCAGTTAGAAAATCGGTTTAAGGCATTCTTCAAGAAACTTAAAATTCCACAAACTAGAAGATATGGGCCTGAATTTCCATTTCTTTTTGCAACGGTTAAGTTTCATAAGGATCCTGTGAAGTTCAGGTTCATAGCTAGTGGAGTAAGGAGTCATAAAAAGAAAATAGATCTTGCTTTTGAAGATGTCTTAAAGAAGGTTTTGAAACACATTAGAAACTGTTCTAACTTGATGTACAGAGATTTTTGGATAATTAATAATAATGCAGAAGTAATTTCTACTATACTCAAAGTTTGTCCCCTAGATATTAATAGTTATGATTTTGAAAACCTATATACTAATCTGCCTCTATCAGATATAATCACTACCTTTAAAGAGCTGTATGCAGAATTTAAACTTAACCAATTTGTTGATGTAGGAACTTGGAACTCTTATCTCAATTGCTGCATAAAAAATAACCATATCTTATATAATAATACTCTCTATAAGCAAGTGAACGGTATTCCAATGGGAACATCAACGTCCACAAATATCGCTAATCTATTCCTGTTCTTTAAGGAATATAAATTCATTAAAAATCACCCCACCTGCTCAGATAACTACCTTTACACTTTTAGATATATTGATGATCTGCTGTGTATCAATAATTCAGAAGTTATAGAGAGTGATTTTGATAATATCTATCCTAGCTCTCTTAACCTATGTAAAACCAACCACAGTAATCAGGAACTTGAGTTCCTAGACTTAAGCATTAAGCTCAACAGAGGTAACCCATCTATTAGCCTCTTTGATAAAAGAGTTAATTTTCCTTTCAAAGTAATTAAATATCTACACTGGAATAATAACATTTCAACCAAAGTAATTGAGAATGTACTAATTTCTCAGGTCCTAAGAATTTCAAGAATTTGCAGCAACAATTTGGATTTCAATTACCACATTAATATACTACTAGAAAGTTTTCTAGAGAACGAAATTCCTTCTTCTTTCATCAAAAGAACTTTAAGAAAAATTATTCTGAATAATAGAGTAAGGTTGGCAGATCTGCTTTAATTTTCTACACAGTTAATAATATGATTCTGACCAATCAAAGCCGTAAGGAAGTTGGCTAGAGAATGCCTATTAACTACCTAAAGGAACCTTAGTGCTATGGATATGACGGTCCTATTAAAACAAAAAATTAAATAATATAAACAAAATCACAAAAAAAGCTTAAAAATCTGTTTATAAAAGAAAATAAAAACAAATAAAAAAGAAAACTAGTTATTCATCACTAGGATAGCTATACTAAAAATAGTAAAACCAACATTAAAATTAATAAGATTCTGATTAATCTATAGAAGCTCACTAAGGTGATTTAATACATGCAAAGATTATTAAATAAACTGCTCGTGTATTTTATAATATTTCTCATGTATTCTGGAGAGTTAATTCTGCTCATTCTGATCATACAGATCCACAGTCTTAAGTTTATATATTTTTTTCTCTGGTTAAAATCTCCGCGCGTTGGTTTCTTGCTGTATGAGGAGGCCATCAGCCCCACCCTCACTGCCCCCCAGCGTCTAGGGAGTGGCGGAAGAGGTCAGCCATGTTCTCCTCTTGTGAGGAGAAAAGTTTTTGTCACACAAGAGGTAAGCTCTCTTCCTTGTTTTTGGGTTCTAGGTTTTATAAGTTCAATGTTTGTACTTTATGTACCTTTTCTCTGTCGTTTTTTAGCTTTTCAGCTTTTAAGCATTGGTTTGTCTGTTAACATTTATGCGGGTTTTAACTCTTACTTTTCTTTGTAACTTTGAGCGTCTTTTGGGGTACCTAGGAACAGAAGATGGCTAAGCTTGTTCCTTTTCTATGCGCTGTCTATGCGCTGTTTTTTCAAAGTAGTTAAGTTCTTAATAACTAATTAATTATGCACTTAAAGCACTGCTGAAATACTTTGTACATATTGCAACTAACTGTTTAAGGTATATAACTTTCACAAAGTTTTCTTTAGTTAATTATTATCTTTAACTTATTCTCGTTTTCGTGCTGTCATAAGTTGTAGAGTAGGGGGTTTTAGACTCAAGTTTTCTTTCAAAAATCTGTTCGTTATAAATTAACATTTCCTTTTTTAATTGCAATGTAAAATTTGGATTTCTTTTGCATTGTTTTTCAGGTTTAAATTCTCTCTCAAACGAACTTGGAATTTCGTTATAGCTGAAAATCATTTCTATTTATTATGTCACTCTCACAGCTTGAGTTCTCTTTAATCTTCTTCTCTCTGTTTAATAGTAACAGATGAAGAGCATGGGTCGGGCCATGAAGGTTAATGGATGCAAGCGAAATTGTTAACTAGTGCTAGGTCATGCTACTCTACGGAGGACATGACTTATATATATATTTTTTAAACTATTTTAGGTGGGAATGTTACTTGCATCTTTGGCCTTGCAGAAACCCATTTCCAACTAGGTCTTTGTAGAAGTGAGAAAATGCAGAGTTTTTGCTGGTCCTTGATAAAGCCAAGGCTCAGTATTCTCGACACCTTCTACATTCAGTTGTTTTATTTTATTTTTTTATCTTTTCTCCTTTTACTCACACAGGTAGATACATAACCTTTTCTATGTTGTACTAGGTGTGAGTCAAAATTATATATGTATTTTTTTGCTTAGGTATCTTCTTTATAGAATGTGAATTCTGAATTTTCAAAACTGCTGCGTTGCGCGTTTTGATTTTCAGGTTATTTTGCACCCTTCGTTTTAAATTCTAAAATTTTTTCCTTAGTCTTCAGTTTTGCTCTTAAGTAACTAATTTCAATTTATTATTTAGCAGCTCATGCGCAAATTCTAGTTGAAATGTTATATTATTATTATTATTTTTTTTTTTTTTTTTTTTTTTTTTTTTTTTCACTTGAGGTTTTTTTTTCATTTTCTAATTTTTCTTTTTAGTATGTTTTGGATGCAGCTTTTTGGAGTGTAGTTTATACTCGAGTTTGGTCTTTTCTTGGACTGCTTATTTCTAAAAAGTTTTTCCTAGTTGGTTTGCTCAGAATTTGTATGTTTTGGCCCAAGTGGAGTTCTAAGGACGATGAAAGGATTGGAGGTCAGCTCAGATATTTTAAGTCCTCCCGCTCGGTTAGGCTAGCACCCTTTCCCATAGTGTATGAACTCGCTGGCAAAGGTAATCTAAAGTTATGAAATGACAAACGTTGTTTGACATGTAAATCTGCAGATCCTAACCTATATTCTTCTGTTGAGGATAATTGCTCCAACAAGTTTTGCAAAGCCTACAATACCATCTATAAGCTCACCTGTACTGTCTGCAACCTTAGCTATATTGGCCAAAGTAAAAATCCTCTTCATCTTAGGATTAATGGTCACAGGTCTCTAGTAAACAAGTTCTCTAATTCAGGAGTGAACCCCTCCACAAACGCCAACCAGTACTCTACCTTTGAATTAGAGCATTTCCATACTCATGGTTTTGACAAAGTGAAAATAGAGGTACTACATATTATTCCTGACCTCTATGCTTGGCTAGAAACTGAATCCCTTGAAATTTTGCAGCATCAGTCTCTTTATCCCTATGGCCTTAATTCCACTCTATCTGACAATAAGCATAATCAGCATAAATTTTCAATTCGTGAACTCTTCTTTCTTGTTAATAATAAGAGCTGCTCTAGAGGTAATAGAGGACAGAGGTTATTTCGCACATCAAGCAAAGTTGATTTTGCTAACTTGCTAAAAACTCTGGAAAGCTTTAAAACTGGCACTAATTTTGTTAAAAATACTTACAAAATTCTCAAGTCCTTCAAGCACTCTGTCCTTAAATGTTTTTTCAAATTCTGGAATGAAACTGCTGACCATGTTGATAAGCATGTTTTTGCTTTGGTTCTGGACATTCTTAAACATATTCTTA
Organism: Macrothele yani; assembly: GCA_039090855.1. NCBI lineage: Eukaryota > Metazoa > Arthropoda > Arachnida > Araneae > Macrothelidae > Macrothele > Macrothele yani. Next base: position 64,407,390 of record CM077028.1, on the reverse strand, counting down.
AAGATAAAATTTCTCTTAAAGAATTTTCCAGTAATTTTGTTACCATCAGGTTCCTAAATAAAGCCTACGATAATCTCAATGTAAGGAAGCTGTTCTACAATAATGCAATTTTTTTTCCCATCCACAGGCACCAGTCTATTGTAAGTTTTAAATATGTTAAGACCTTAGGGTCAATAGTTAAAAACTACAAACTTAACTCTTCGAGCTACATTCCTGTAATTACTACTTGTTCTTGTGATGAACATAAAGAAACAGTTCACTATGATAAGAATTACAACCATATTATCATCGGAAACTTGAGTTATGTTGAAAATGAAAAGCTTAGGAATTTATTAGAGTATGGCTCTAAATTCAGACCTTCCTTCACAATTTCCAAAGAAAGGATTCTTGAGAGCTTCACTCAAGATGTAAATAAGTACATCGTAAAAACCAGTTTAACGTACAATCAGCCTATTGAGGCCTTCGCAGAATGGAAATATAATATAATCAATAGCTTCACCGGTGAGTTGGCAGGTCTGGACTTTTGTTTCGACAGAAATCTCTTTTTCTCTGGAGAAGCTAAAAGGTCACTCTCCAAACTACAAGACCAATTTATTTTTACCACTACGGATAAAGCTAGCAATAATTTTGCAATTATCTGTAAGAAGTTCTATTTTGAATTGTTAACTATGGAACTCAATAATAGAGTAACATACGAGCCCGTAAGTTATTCTACCAAGCAGTTAGAAAATCGGTTTAAGGCATTCTTCAAGAAACTTAAAATTCCACAAACTAGAAGATATGGGCCTGAATTTCCATTTCTTTTTGCAACGGTTAAGTTTCATAAGGATCCTGTGAAGTTCAGGTTCATAGCTAGTGGAGTAAGGAGTCATAAAAAGAAAATAGATCTTGCTTTTGAAGATGTCTTAAAGACGGTTTTGAAACACATTAGAAACTGTTCTAACTTGATGTACAGAGATTTTTGGATAATTAATAATAATGCAGAAGTAATTTCTACTATACTCAAAGTTTGTCCCCTAGATATTAATAGTTATGATTTTGAAAACCTATATACTAATCTGCCTCTATCAGATATAATCACTACCTTTAAAGAGCTGTATGCAGAATTTAAACTTAACCAATTTGTTGATGTAGGAACTTGGAACTCTTATCTCAATTGCTGCATAAAAAATAACCATATCTTATATAATAATACTCTCTATAAGCAAGTGAACGGTATTCCAATGGGAACATCAACGTCCACAAATATCGCTAATCTATTCCTGTTCTTTAAGGAATATAAATTCATTAAAAATCACCCCACCTGCTCAGATAACTACCTTTACACTTTTAGATATATTGATGATCTGCTGTGTATCAATAATTCAGAAGTTATAGAGAGTGATTTTGATAATATCTATCCTAGCTCTCTTAACTTATGTAAAACCAACCACAGTAATCAGGAACTTGAGTTCCTAGACTTAAGCATTAAGCTCAACAGAGGTAACCCATCTATTAGCCTCTTTGATAAAAGAGTTAATTTTCCTTTCAAAGTAATTAAATATCTACACTGGAATAATAACATTTCAACCAAAGTAATTGAGAATGTACTAATTTCTCAGGTCCTAAGAATTTCAAGAATTTGCAGCAACAATTTGGATTTCAATTACCACATTAATATACTATTAGAAAGTTTTCTAGAGAACGAAATTCCTTCTTCTTTCATCAAAAGAACTTTAAGAAAAATTATTCTGAATAATAGAGTAAGGTTGGCAGATCTGCTTTAATTTTCTACACAGTTAATAATATGATTCTGACCAATCAAAGCCGTAAGGAAGTTGGCTAGAGGATGCCTATTAACTACCTAAAGGAACCTTAGTGCTATGGATATGACGGTCCTATTAAAACAAAAAATTAAATAATATAAACAAAATCACAAAAAAAGCTTAAAAATCTGTTTATAAAAGAAAATAAAAACAAATAAAAAAGAAAACTAGTTATTCATCACTAGGATAGCTATACTAAAAATAGTAAAACCAACATTAAAATTAATAAGATTCTGATTAATCTATAGAAGCTCACTAAGGTGATTTAATACATGCAAAGATTATTAAATAAACTGCTCGTGTATTTTATAATATTTCTCATGTATTCTGGAGAGTTAATTCTGCTCATTCTGATCATACAGATCCACAGTCTTAAGTTTATATATTTTTTTCTCTGGTTAAAATCTCCGCGCGTTGGTTTCTTGCTGTATGAGGAGGCCATCAGCCCCACCCTCACTGCCCCCCAGCGTCTAGGGAGTGGCGGAAGAGGTCAGCCATGTTCTCCTCTTGTGAGGAGAAAAGTTTTTGTCACACAAGAGGTAAGCTCTCTTCCTTGTTTTTGGGTTCTAGGTTTTATAAGTTCAATGTTTGTACTTTATGTACCTTTTCTCTGTCGTTTTTTAGCTTTTCAGCTTTTAAGCATTGGTTTGTCTGTTAACATTTATGCGGGTTTTAACTCTTACTTTTCTTTGTAACTTTGAGCGTCTTTTGGGGTACCTAGGAACAGAAGATGGCTAAGCTTGTTCCTTTTCTATGCGCTGTCTATGCGCTGTTTTTTCAAAGTAGTTAAGTTCTTAATAACTAATTAATTATGCACTTAAAGCACTGCTGAAATACTTTGTACATATTGCAACTAACTGTTTAAGGTATATAACTTTCACAAAGTTTTCTTTAGTTAATTATTATCTTTAACTTATTCTCGTTTTCGTGCTGTCATAAGTTGTAGAGTAGGGGGTTTTAGACTCAAGTTTTCTTTCAAAAATCTGTTCGTTATAAATTAACATTTCCTTTTTTAATTGCAATGTAAAATTTGGATTTCTTTTGCATTGTTTTTCAGGTTTAAATTCTCTCTCAAACGAACTTGGAATTTCGTTATAGCTGAAAATCATTTCTATTTATTATGTCACTCTCACAGCTTGAGTTCTCTTTAATCTTCTTCTCTCTGTTTAATAGTAACAGATGAAGAGCATGGGTCGGGCCATGAAGGTTAATGGATGCAAGCGAAATTGTTAACTAGTGCTAGGTCATGCTACTCTACGGAGGACATGACTTATATATATATTTTTTAAACTATTTTAGGTGGGAATGTTACTTGCATTTTTGGCCTTGCAGAAACCCATTTCCAACTAGGTCTTTGTAGAAGTGAGAAAATGCAGAGTTTTTGCTGGTCCTTGATAAAGCCAAGGCTCAGTATTCTCGACACCTTCTACATTCAGTTGTTTTATTTTATTTTTTTATCTTTTCTCCTTTTACTCACACAGGTAGATACATAACCTTTTCTATGTTGTACTAGGTGTGAGTCAAAATTATATATGTATTTTTTTGCTTAGGTATCTTCTTTATAGAATATATATATATATATATATATATATATATATATATATATATATATGTTTATATTACAAAGACTGCAGACAACTGAAAGTAGTATGGAGAGATGCATGCTTGGTGTAACCAGGAAAGATAAGAAGAGGAACTTGTGGATAAGGAAAATGACAAGTGTGGACAACATGATGACCAGAATGAAATCACTGAAATGGCAATGGGCTGGACATGTTGCCAGAAGAATGGACAACCGAAATTTTAGACTGTATTCCGAGGAACAGGAAAAGGCCCAGAAGAAGACCTCGTGGGAGATGGATGGATGAAATTCGAAAGTATGCTGGAGTGACATGGAGAGACAGGCTCCACGAAACCATAAGCACTTGCAATGGCTTTGAAATCATGCGGTATTGAAGATGCATACATTAGTATTATTAGTAACATAAATGAAAATGCAAATACAAAGTTTGTCTATTTGAGGTTGCAGCACTAATAAAATTTGGAAAGGGAGCGAGACACAGTGACACCGTATCTCCCAAACTCTTCAATTCCACATTGGAAATTTTCTTTCAGTCATTGAACTGGGTAAACAAGGGGATAAAGATTAATGGAGATTATTTAACTCACCTTCATTTTGCTTATGAGGTAATAATTTTTGCAGCTACCTCCTCAGATCTGCAGAGGATGATCCAAGAACTTGCTGACAACTGTAAAGAAGTGGGATTAAAAATGAACTTTCAGAAGGTAAAACTGATGTACAATCCTGTTTCAAGAAATGAAGTTTGAAGTCGAGACACCAGCACAATCCTGGTGTCTCGACTTCAAACTTCGGCGCATCGCAAAAACTGCACTTCAAAGACATGCCAATGATAATCGGAGGATAGTTTGAATAATCCAATTCAGGATCATAATTGAATGCTTCGTCCTTCAAATGTAGCCACTTACTTGCCTGTGTGGTGCTTTGTTGAATTCTCTCCTGATGTAGTTGATTTCTGCGAGCTTCAACAGTTTCAGGCAAAATTCGGTTCTGGTGAACATAGCTCTCGAGTTTGAAGCTCGTTGGCGATCGGGCGTTCAGCGCTCGTTCGTCTCTTCAGCAGTCTCATTGCTGCGTCCTGTAGCAGTTCGAAATCGCTGTTCAGCAAGTCGCGCCTCCGTTTCGTCGCTTCGTCGAACACCTTGTTGAGTTTTGTCCGCTTCACGTGCTTGTGATTTTCCTCTTGCGATCGCTTGGTTCGTGATATCTTTTGACGTTTTGTGTTGATTCGTGTTTGATTAAAAATTGGTCTCTTCCTTTTGGGCTTTGCTGTCACAAATATTTGTCAAGAATTAGAATGTATGGAATCTGTAGCATCAAAGGGACCAAAAGCGTTACGAATTATTTAACACGCGTCCAGGAGACGCAGCATTAGAACACTGGCTGAACAAAATTCGTTAACAATTTGTTATCGACGATCAAATGCATCACGTTCTTTCGTTTCAGACGTCTTTGAGAGGCGAATCTCTAGGATTAAAAAGTTAAAAACGTATCTTTGGAATATTTTATGAAACTGGCTGAAATTTTAATGAACACCATAAATCGTTAAAAGGAACATGACCTCCAAATTTCGCCTGAATCAGTAAATAACTTTTTTAAATTAGCCGTCAAAATTTTATTAACCGTTTCTACGTATATATTTCTGTTTACTGATGTATTAAAAATTCCATGCCTATTTTAAAAAGTTTGACCGGATTCCGGTGAAATTTTGAGGCACTCCTCTTATTACCAATTCATGGTGTTGATAAAAATTTCAGCCCGTTTCGTTAAGATTTCGCAAAGTTCGTTTTTGCATTTTTTGATGCACAGTTCTCAAAGAATAGAAACACCTGTGGATGTGGCGCGGCGATGAATGCTGTCACGTGCTTTCCGATTTAGAGCAGGATAACGACGTAGCAAACGACGCTGACTTTATTGATTAGTTTATTAATTAATTCATAAGTCGCGAACGGAACAACGTGGAGATCTTAAAATAGTTGTGTTGGCCTAGAAATTCCAGTATTAATAAGCTATACGAATTTCGCCATGCCAGAGTTCGGCGTTGGAGAGTTTTTGCTGCTTCAGACAAACAGACGTTTTGTGTTTTATATATGAGATAATACGTCATGAAAAAATAATAAGCTCCTGTTCACAGAGAAAATTAATTTCCCTGTCACTGTTTCCGAACGCGAGACTGGACAGTAACAATGTAACAATCCCATGGACCTGTAGTATTTCTCCATGGTTGTGGAAACACACCTGCGTGGTTGTAAAAATCATGTCAGTACTTGTTTGAGTGAGTCATACGCCCTCCTTCCTGTATTCAATCTGAAGACGTCTTACAAAAAGTCCCTCAGGCAGTCTTCTTCCATTACGTCTCTTAATCCCCTTGACCACCCCAACCAATGTCTTGGTAGCCGAATCGGTAGAGCATTTGACTACCACATAAGCCGCCCAAGTTCGTATCCACTGAGTTCCACACGTACTGGTTGCTTTTTCGAAACTGAATGCGTTCGATTATTTCAAGATAAAAAATGGGGGACAAAAAAAAGATAATCTCAGAATTAAAAGTTGCTTTGACGAGAACAACGCGGTAGGTGACGTCATGCAGAAAAAAGACCATGCCCACCTGTGACGTCCCCTCCAAGATCATGACGATTTCTTCTTACCACGTGACCCAAAGTGTTGCCACAGCAGAAAAACCAATATACGCCGCAAACCCCCACTTACTAATATTTTTTTTTGATTGGAGGTTGTTGTTTTTTTTATTGGAGGTTTAACGACCACTGTGAGCAACTCAATGGGCTATAAGCAGTCGCCCGTCCCTAATTTAGGGTCACTGGTTTCAGGGAAGGGAGAGAGCCGTAAGACAAACACAACATCCATGCCTCACCGGGATTCGAACCTGGACCCCTTTCGGACGAATGATCAGAGGCCATCGCTTAGACCACTGCGCCACCGGGGCGGCCCTTATTAATCTTAAACAGGACCTTAAGGTTCCAAACAACGCTATTGCAACCAAAAAAGTGGTGGATACCTTCGCGTATTGCTACTTACGCAGCTGCATTAAAGTTCACATTGCCCCCGGTGGCGCGGTGGTCTGAGCGATGGCCTCTGATCATTCGTCCGAACGGGGTCCAGGTTCGAATCCCGGTGAGGCATGGATGTTGTGTTTGTCTTACGGCACTGGTTCTTTCCCTTCCCTGGAATTAGGGACGGGCGACTGCTTATAGCCCATTGAGTTCCTCATGGTGGTCGTTAAACCTCCAATCAAAAAAAAAAAAAGTTCACATTATTCTGTCCGACCCCTGTATCTCATAGGTTTTAATGTATATATAGAGCCTTTGCACGTGACGTCACAAAACGGTCTGCTAGACTACCGGGTGGTTAGAAAGTACCCGAGGTGGTCTCTTCATGCTTTTCAATAGCTGCTGCTGTAAATAGAGCTAAAAAACTGTTCTTTCTGACAAAGTTTGCCATCTTAATGTGGTGGAAGAGCAACATTACGAAAAAAAGCATAGAAGATTCAGGATATTTTTTTTGAGGTTTAACGACCACCGTGAGCAACTCAATGGGCTATAAGCAGTCGCCCGTCCCTAATTTAGGGTCACTGGTTCCAGGGAAGGGAGAGAGCCAGTGCCGTAAGACAAACACAACATCCATGCCTCACCAGTATTCGAACCCGGACCCCTTTCGGACGAATGATCAGAGGCCATCGCTTAGACCACTGCGCCACCGGGGCGGCTCCCTGATCTGAACTATCAGGATATTTATAACAATTGAATAGGCAGTTTTTCGTGTTATACCGGAAAAGCTTATAAAAGCCTTGATGCATATAAATATTTTATCATGCAATGGGTGGGTTAGAAATGCATTAATTCTGAAGACTGAAAACGAAAAATTTCTTATCCGGTCTAAAGTAAGTTGCTACATTTCTGACTGGTTCCAGTGTGTATTGCAATTAAAAAAAGAAAATACCGACTTATCGCATCCCGGAAAACGGACTGTTTTTTCACAAAAAAAAATAAAAATAAATAAATAACTAAAAAAATTAAAGGAAAACATATCCGGGAAAACGACGACACAATAATGTATGAACAGTACAAAATCTTAATAGTTCACGAAAGCTTAGAAATTACCGATTCGACAGCAAAGTTAATCCGTCATACATTCAGAGCATTTTAAACAGCATAACAAGGATTTACATAAAAACTCGAAAATAATACATAAGAGTGAGCAAGAAAAAGTACCGATATAAATTCGATTATTAACGTAGTAAAATATGCAGATTTACGGTACCTGAAGTGAAATGTTGACTACATATCCTAGTTTTCATTTGCCTGGGCGACCATGCCTTCCGATTTACGGCATTTTCCCACATAATCAGGCGTTTTTCTGCCGTTGAAAAGCGATAAAAGGAAATTCCACTACCTTACTCGTACTTTGAGAAGCACCCATATGCCGCACAACTTTTAACCATTCCTAAAACTTCAAAAACTCCACTGACACTGTCCAGAAATCGCTTCCGCTTGTTAATCCTATGGGAACCTTAGCAGCCGAACTTTCTCTTAACAACCCGGAAGTAACCGTGACGTCAAACATGACGTCGGTGCAAGGCGGGGCTCCGCGTAAGGCCGTCATCACCCCCTAATAGCTTAGCAGGCCCGCGCACCGAACGCCGGAAGCTGCGTGACGTAGGGGAGAGTAGGCTGATGTCCGTGGTGGGTGGTCAAGCATGCATGAGCTTGCTCACTCTGTGTAAGCGTGACTACGGATGTGCCTGGTTGTCAAATTGTCAACTAAATTTATTTTCATAGAGGAATATTAAAAGTATTCAAATTCCTTACTAATGGGGAGGTTCTCGAAAACGGATTACAGCAATAAAGCGTGAAAAATTTCAACTCTAAGGTACGTGGAAACCTTTTGTTAACCTTATTTTAAACTACTCGTAAAATAAAAATTTTGAACTAGAAAATTTAAATTTGGCTAATTTTATAATCTAATGCATCTCACAGCGGGAAGTCCAAGCACTGAAAAGATTTTTGAAAAATGAAATTTATGTTTGTAATGGAAAGAATAGATTACTTGTGTTGTTATTACCCATAACATGTTTTTGCCAATGTATCAAATAAGTTCAAAGTAAAATATTACCCATAACATGTTTTTGCAATGTATCAAATAAGTTCAAAGTAAAATATGGCCGCCCCGGTGGCGCAGTGGTCTAAGGCGCTGGCCTCTGATCATTCGTCCGTAAGGGGTCCAGGTTCGGATCCCGGTCAGGCATGGATGTTGTGTTTGTCTTACGGCACTGGCTCTCTCCCTTCCCTGGAACCAGTGACCCTAAATTAGGGACGGGCGACTGCTTATAGCCCATTGAGTTGCTCACGGTGGTCGTTAAACCTCCAATTAAAAAAAAAAAGTAAAATATGTATATTTAGGAAGGGATTTTAAACTTTATTATGGACACAGAATAATAAGGGCTGCATGTTTTTGATCCCAAGAGTAATATGTTGATACATTCGTACTTAGTTATTTAAGTGTTTAGGCAGCGCCAGATTAACTTTTTTGGGGTCCCTATTTCTGGGCACAAGTGCTTGTAAAATACTTATATCCTATACGAAATATATGTATGTCATGTACGCATCTAACATGCCTATGTCCTTTATATAAATGCTAAGGCCTTGTTGCCATGTGAAATACATCTTTTGTGTTTGCAGACATGGAGAGTTGCATTGAATTATCATTTTTAATTTTTATTACTAAAGGAACACAAACACTGAATCAAGTATAGACAGCAAAAATTAGATATGAATGCACAAAAACAGAAGTTCACACATAGTTCAGGAGTAAGTTTGCCTTTAAAATGTCCGTTTAAAGATTTTGAAGCATTTTTCTACAAACCAACACATTGAAGAACTCTCGTGTGAGCAATGTGTATGCTCTATCTGTGGTAGGATGGGAATTTATCAGAACCATTCAATTTCTTAAAAGCCGCCCCGGTGGCGCAGTGGTCTAAGCGATGGCCTCTGATCATTCGTCCGTAAGGGGGTCCGGGTTCGAATCCCGGTGAGGCATGGATGTTGTGTTTGTCTTACGGCACTGGCTCTCTCCCTTCCCTGGAACCAGTGACCCTAAATTAGGGACGGGCGACTGCTTATAGCCCATTGAGTTGCTCACTGTGGTCGTTAAACCTCCAATCAAAAAAAAAAAAAAAAAAAAAAAAAAAATTCTTAAAAATTAGGTGAAATATATCAGTACTACCTGGGCAAGAAATTATTTACTTGCCCATGTAGTAAAAGCTGGATGCGCAGGAAAATGTATCTTTTAAGATAACAAACCAGAACCCTATTAATTAAAAATATGAACTGTTTTAACATGTTTGCACTTCCATTTTAAGGGTCTGTATTACAAATGTTCAATGCACAAACGTGTGTATATTAATTTTAAGATGCTGATGCTAAAATTGGTATGAAATGGTACGATGATGAAACTGGTGTTTCGGAAATTTAGTGATTATGCCATGTTCCTTTTGTTAAAGTTTTCTCCCTTTGTCACTAAACATGAGAAGCCAGTTACATCAGAGGCATGCATACTGTTGTTGATTATAAACAAAATTTGGAGCAAAACTAGGTTTCTGATTTCTGGGCGTAGAGCATGACATAATTAAAGATGTGATATTACTCTTTCCTTGGTACTTCGTAACAATAATACAACTTCCATTAATTAACAATGACATGAAACACGACATGTGATGACTGTCTTTTTTTCTTGTGTAGTAGGAAATTTTATTACAAACTTTTTTATTTTAAAATTTAGTTACCATGCACAGGCAATTAGATGTTTTATTTACCTGCCCAGACGAATGATTTACATGCTCTGGGCATCTCGGGCATGGTATTGTTATTTTTAAGAGAAAACAAAATTACGTGGATCGACATGAATCCACATATTGTGGAAACTATGTTCTAAACAAACAAGATTTTTAAAATACAAGTAGAAATATATACTTCCTTCTTTTTTTTTTTTTTTTTTTTGAAAACATTTGCTTAAAATGAGAGATCAACTTTTTATTCATTTATCTAGACTTATCTGTTTCCAGACTTCCTGCACTGTGTCTTCACAAGCTACAGCAATAATGACTGGAACTAATATATCTCATATTACCCGATAACTACTGGAAAGTGTGCTTCCAAACGTGAGGGTGGGTGTCAATTTTTGTATGGGGAAAAACTTCTTCAATCCTTCATAGAATTTATTTTGAAACCAAAATCATAAAAAAAGGAAAAAACAATCTTTTTCAATAGCTTTAGCAATGACAAAACATTTGTGCAAAATTTTATACCACTGCTTTTTATAGTTTCTGAGAAAATGGTACATCAAGTTAGTCAATTTATAATGAAACATGTACATCTTTGTGTCTTTGAAATTCTTCAAGGAACAGCTAACGGACACTTAATCAAATTGTGCTTGTGATACACAAAGAACTACACAACCATAATTATATGTACATTGGCAGTTTTCCTGAATACTTCTTGAAAATCAAATTTCAGGAAATTTCTGCCAATAAGTTACTTGTATTTTTCCAGATAAAAAGAAATGCTTATATTGTGGATCCAAATAGTTTTGCTTAATGCTACTAATATACTTAATACATTGACAAGGTAACTTTTTTGAAATAGTGCTCTGGAAGACAAAAATTATAAACTTTATATTTGCTTATCAAAATGAAGTTGTCCAAACACGTAACTAGATGGTACTAAAATTACGAAAACTTGTTATATCATTATTGTAAGTTTAATAATGTAGCAATTGCATAATTTTCTTGAAATCTTAATTTATTTGATGCAATCAGTGGATCAAGCAGCTATTCACTGTATGTATATTAAAACGGGTTTTATTGAGCCTTTGGTAATAATTAAAAAACACAGAAAAAAATTCAGTTTTTCTTGACCTTTTTTTATATATTTTTCGGATTGCATATAAATTACATTTTCACTAAAGGAATTATTTCATTACTAAAATTTTCATAGTCATAAGTTTGCAATGAATGAAAAATCTGATTCCTTAAATATGTCAATCGACATCTTTTGAAACGACAGCGATACTTCGTAATGGACCCTCAAACTAATCTTTTCAAGTACAAGAACGATTTGTTCACAAGTACAGGAATCGTTCCGCTAACTATAAAGACACTATAACTTCAAGTGAAACTACGACAACAGTCTATAATTTCGATTATAGGAATGGTTTATCACTTCCAGTGAAATGACAGGGATGCTTTCATTAAGTTAAAGAATCTGTGTTGCTTACCCTTTCAAGTCGAAATTAGCCGCCCCGGTGGCGCAGTGGTCTAAGGAGTTGGCCTCTGATCATTCGTCCATAAGGGGTCCGGGTTCGAATCCCGGTCAGGCATGGTGGCGCAGTGGTCTAAGCGATGGCCTCTTATCATTCGTCCGAAAGGGGTCCGGGTTCGAATCCCGGTGAGGCATGGATGTTGTGTTTGTCTTACGGCACTGGCTCTCTCCCTTCCCTGGAACCAGTGACCCTAAATTAGGGACGGGCGACTGCTTATAGCCCATTGAGTTGCTCACGGTGGTCGTTAAACCTCCAATCCAATCAACCAAACCAATCAGGCATGGTTGTGTTTGTCTTACGGCACTGGCTCTCTCCCTTCCCTGGAACCAGTGACCCTAAATTAGGGACGGGCGACTGCTTATAGCCAATTGAGTTGCTCACGGTGGTCGTTAAACCTCCAATCCAATCAACCAAACCAATCAGGCATGGATGTGTTTGCCTTACGGCACTGGCTCTCTCCCTTCCCTGGAACCAGTGACCCTAAATTAGGGACGGGCAACTGCTTATAGCCCATTGAGTTGCTCACGGCAGTCGTTAAACCTCCAATCAAAAAAAAAAAAAAAGTCGAAATTATTGCTACGCTAAATTTTACGCTGTAATTTCTTTTCTGTATTTTAAAAGATTATTAAACAAACTTGTTAACTCTGCAGTTATTTGAAAACTAACACACAAGTTCTTATTTAAATGCAGTGAAAGCCGCCCCGGTGGCCCAGTGGTCTAAGGCGTTGGCCTGTGATCATTCGTCCGTAAGGGGTCCGGGTTCGAATCCCGGTCAGGCATGGATGTTGTGTTTGTCTTACGGCACTGGCTCTCTCCCTTCTCTGGAACCAGTGACCCTAAATTAGGGACGGGCGACTGCTTATAGCCCATTGAGTTGCTCACGGTGGTCGTTAAACCTCCAATCAAAAAAAAAAAAAATGCATTGAAACTCTAAAAGAACGCACGACCTGGTTAGTTGGTGTACGTAAAGACGCGTTCGTTCGCACATCGCTAATGCCCCTCTCCGCGACTACGGACTACTCTAGTGACGTCACAAATCGGTGCGCGCGCCTGTTAAGCTATTAGGGGGTGATGGTAAGGCTCCTAAAGAAATTCTGTGAAAAACTAGGGAATTTTTTCATATGATTTAGGGAAGCATTTAAGGAACAGGCAGATCCTTTATGGGAACAGGTAGGGACTTGCTGCCCCGGTGGCGCAGTGGTCAAAGCGAACGCCTCTGATCATTCGTCCGAAAGGGGTCCGGGTTCGAATCCCGGTGAGGCATGGATGTTGTGTTTGTCTTACGGCACTGTCTCTCTCCCTTCTCTGGAACCAGTGACCCTAAATTAGGGACAGGTGACTGCTTATAGCCCATTGAGTTGCTCACGGTGGTCGTTAAACCTTCAATCAAAAAAAAAAATGTCGTCACTTGGGCACTACTACAGTGCCTAGAAGCATTAGTGTGACGTCCTCCCTAAGATGTCCCTCACGGTTTGTGATCAACGTCATGAAATGACAGAGGGCGCTGGCATCGGAAGTTACGTCAAAGAATATGTTAGGATGCTTCATCGGCTTCATGCTATTCAGTGGTAGGAAGTTTTTTTGCCAAGGATTTGCTGTCTTACGAAACTTCAAATTTTCACAAAACAAAGGTTAGTGTAGGGAAATCTTTTTGGCAGTATCTTTGCTAATTCGTTGTAGGTCGATCATAACAGTAATACACTAGATAATTCAACAGTTGATCACTAAAACGCAATAGGCTTATTCGGGTGTTAGTGTGCTAGTTTTATTCAACTGTGGATTGTTTATAACGAAATGTATTTCCGAAATTAGTAACTTTTTATTCGTGAAGATGTAAAAGTTGATGCAAGTATTGGCTGTCACGCGTTAAACCTACTGTGTGGTTAAACTTAAGCGCAGTACTGAAATCGACTGCAATAGTTATAAGATCATAGGGAAATAATGTCAGCTATGAAAGGACTGGGAAATTCTGCATTAGCAAATAATAAAAACATAGAAAACGGAAAAGGCAAAGCAGCTGTTTTGTGCCAGGATGTAATACTGGCTATAAATCCTGCAAAAATAAAATATCACTCTTTGCTGTCCCCAAAATTCCTGATATATTGAGCAAATGGGATTAGGCAATCCAGAGCTGATAAGAAACTTGATGAAAGTTGTGTTGTATGTGCCTTGCACTTTGAATCTAAATTCATGGAGATGCATTATCGTTCCACTATTCAAGGTAAGGAAGTTCTTTTTTTTTTTTTTTTTTTGATTGGAGGTTTAACGACCACCGTGAGCAACTCAATGGGCTATAAGCAGTCGCCCGTCCCTAATTTAGGGTCACTGGTTCCAGGGAAGGGAGGGAGCCAGTGCCGTAAGACAGACACAACATCCATGCCTCACCGGGATTCGAACCCGGACCCCTTCGGACGAATGATTAGGGGCCAACGCCTTAGACCACTGCGCCACCGGGGCGGCAAGGAAGTTCAAACATACCGAGACAAACCATTACTCAAGCCTGACGCCATACCTACTATTTTCCCAAATTTAAAAGACATTTAAAAGTCGAACGACTGATTAGTTTTTCCACTTTTTAAGGAAGGGGGTGCATGTCCTACTGTGTCCTCCCCGCGTTACGCCTGTGTGTATGCTACATTAATAATTTCCTTATTTTTAAGGGTAAAAATAGTTTACAGGAACTGCATAGAATCATCCCATTTAGACAGACTCCATGAACACCCACTTCTTAATTTTTACCTTTTTAAACTTTTTTACTTAAGGTGCAAAAGAATTGCCCTCTCTTCACTGCAAGCCCATTTGAAAAGCAAATTTAATCACATAATTATTATAAGGTGATGAAAAGCAAAGAAAAATGTTATAATTACTTTTCTTTAAAAGAATGTCATCATATACATTCAGTTTTTGTATATTTACTTCTGCCCAGTATGATTCATTCTGTTTATCGTATCACAGGCAAAGTTTTTTTAGGAATGATTTTTATAAATGGATTCAGGTAGTATATTATTAGAAATAGACCAATTTTAAAAATAGTAATCGCATTTTTTGTATTCTATTTTCAACACATTAAAAGGCTTCTTTTCAAAGCCAACTAAATGGAAAGTTTTAATATTTATTTTGATCCTATGTTCTTACCAAGAAATTTAGTCACTCATTGCTGAAAAATGAAGTACATTATTAAATAATTTATAAAGTTTTTAGGTTACTGAATTTTAAGACATTATTGGAATGCAAATTATAAAGCCGATGTCTCATTGAGAAAAATATTTCCCCCTTTTTTTCCGGTAAGGTTTTGAGGGGCAAAACATTTTCTTTTTTTTTTAATTTTTACTTCATACTGTAAGTTGATGTTTCAGTGATTGTAAACTGCATATTGGTCTCCAGTGTTTTTGCGTAATGTAACCCATGTATGACTCTAAAACTTCCGAAATATCTAACATTAATGTTGACGTTAGCACAATGCAAAGCTTAACTTAAACTACGATAGCCTTATTAATGAATCTTGAGCACCCCGTTCGTTCTTTGGGGGGGGGTGAAAGAGGTGTGCCGCCCCGGTGGCGCAGTGGTCTAAGGCGTTGGCCTCTGATCATTCGTCCGTAAGGGGTCCGGGTTCGAATCCCGGTCAGGCATGGATGTTGTGTTTGTCTTACGGCACTGGTTCTCTCCCTTCCCTGGAACCAGTGACCCTAAATTAGGGACGGGCGACTGCTTAAAGCCCATTGAGTTGCTCACGGTGGTCGTTAAACCTCCAATAAAAAAAAAAAAAAAGATGTGTGTCGATTATTTCGTATATACTTAAGTCATCGGCTTATAAAATATCGTTCATGGAGTACACATAATACTGACGAGCTGGGTGTGTGTCATAGAAAGATGTGCGTTTTCGTCGTCCTTCCTCCCTGAAAAGCTACGTGACATCCGATGGCAGCGCCATCTACCGCTTTCATGATTGCGGGCAGCAAGTTTTTCTGCGAACACGACACACTAATTCTTCTAGGCACTGTAGCACTACCTTTCTCTCCTTTCAAGAAGTTACGCCATTAAAGTTCGTGGATATACAGGTATTGTGCATGTTTTGTTTTTCTCAAATTTGCAAATGTCTTATATTTGCTTTGATGAGAAATTGTCATCCACATCATTGCATGGCTGACAAAAGACAAAATCATTAGCTCAGGAGAGTTTTTTTTTCTTTTTCTTTGCCAGTTATCTAAAATCTAATGATTGATCCCTCATTACACAAATTATGCTTTCATAGCTTGGGTGGTTACATACCAATTTTTATTTTTACACGTTTGAATTAGTGAGATGTTTTAAAGCGTTCTTAATGCTCTATTAGATGTCAGACATGACATTTTGACGTTTTGTTTTGTATGTATGGACAACACAATTAAATAAAAAAGGCACGCATTTTTCAGTTCTGACTATCCTTAATGAAAAAGTTATCAAAATAAAAGAAATTTATAAAGTAGCTGTCTGTTGAATAAATAAAAATCGTGAGTTTCTCATCATGGAGTCAATGCTAGAACATTCTATCGGAGAAAATACTGAACAGCTCGTTAGGGAAGTAAAATGTGAAGTTGATGTTTCCAAAAACATTGTTCCACGTATAAGTGAAGATCTTCGCGAGTGTGAAATTTGCTTCCAGAAATTTCCAGAAGAATCTAGTTTTGCAAGACATGTGCAACTTCACACAAGTGATAAACTTTCCCATCGTGATTTATGTCTTGAGAAATTCTCACAGAAAAGTCGTCTTATAAAGAATGTAAAAATCCAAGCGAGAGAACTTTATGATTCTGATATATGTTCAAAGCCCTTATGTGGGAACTCCCAATGCGTAACTGTCTCAAGACATAAGCTACTTCACGCAGGTGAAAAGCCTCACCAGTGTGTTGTATGCTCCAAACAATTTACTTACAAAAGTAATCTTTTAAGTCACGTGGCCCTTCACACAGGTGAAAAGCTTCACCAGTGTGATGTATGCTTCAAACAATTTGCTCGCAAAAGTAATCTTTCATGTCACATGCGTCTTCACACAGGTGAAAAGCCTCATCAATGTGATGTGTGCTCCAAACACTTTGCTCGCAGAAGTGCCCTTTCAGAACATTTGCTTCTCCACACAGGTCAAAAGCCTCACCAATGTGATGTATGCTTCAAACCATTTGCTCAGAAAAGTGCTCTTTCAGAGCACATGCTTATTCATACAGGTGAAAAGCCACATCAATGTGATGTATGCACCAAACAGTTCACTTGCAGAAGTCATCTATCAAGACATTTGCTTCTCCACACAGGTGAAAAGCCTCACCAGTGTGATGTATGCTTCAAATCATTTGCTCAGAAAAGTACTCTTACAATCCACATGTTCCTTCACACAGGTGAAAAGCCACACCAATGTGATGTATGCTGCAAGCAATTTACTCGCAAAAGTGATCTTTCAAGGCATATGCTTCTCCACACAGGTAAAAAGCGTCATCATTGTGATGTATGCTTGAAACTATTTGTTGATAAAAGTGCTCTTTCAAAGCACATGCATCTTCATACAGGTGAAAAGCTACACCAATGTGATGTATGCTCCAAACAGTTCACTTGCAGAAGTCATGTATCAAGACATTTGCTTCTCCACACAGGTGAAAAACCTCACCAATGTGATGTGTGCTTCAAAGCATTTGCTCAGAAAAGTGTGCTTGCAAGACACGTGTTTCTTCACACAAGTGAAAAGCCACACCTGTGTGCTGTATGCTCCAAGCAATTTACTCGCAAAAGTGATCTTTCAAGGCACATGCTTCTCCACACAGGTGAAAAGCCTCACCAATGTGATGTGTGCTTCAAAGCATTTGCTGATAAAAGTACCCTTTCAAAGCACATGTATCTTCACACAGGTGAAAAGCCACATCAATGCCATGTATGCTCCAAACAGTTCACTCACAAAAGTCATCTTTCGAAACACTTGCTTGTGCACACAGGTGATAAATCTCATTAATGTGATGTATGCTTTGAATTGTTTGCTCTGAAAGTCATGTTTCAAAGCACATGCTCTTTCACACATGTGGAAAGCCTCATCTCTGTGATGTATCAGGGGTTGGTCCAGGTTTTTGAAGATGACATCCATTTTTGTGAAATGCTGCCTATTTTAGTGAAATTTGTCTATTTTTGTGAAATCATATGTGTTTAGAACAATTTTACCAAGAATTAAAAACAAATCCTCAAAAGTACATGAAGGTTTGAAATGGTATGGACTCGTAGGTAGAATCATCATTATCTGATGAGAACTTGCAAAATGATATCGCCCAATGTTATAAGGGTTATAAAAATGATTTGTCTGGGTATGTAAGTGAGAAACTCAGTTGTGTCTGGCCGTGTATGTAAAACAACAACAACAACCAAAAAGCTTTTAACACGAACTGCCCTGTTTTGCTTTCACAGTCGGATTTTCAGTCGCTATTGAAAGTAAGTAGCTACTTCTATTTCATAGGCCCATCTGCAAAATAGTTTTAACTAGGGCTGTCGGGTTTGATCGATTAATCAACTGATTAATCGATTAATATTTTAGTCGCCGATTACTTTCTTCAATTTTTTAATCGCCGATTATTTTCATCTTTCGATTAATCGATTACTTAAAGAATTAGTGTAAAAATAAAATTCATTAGGAACTGTTGAAAAAAAATTGCATATAGTTTTGAATTTGTTGAATACACCAATTTGTGCTCGTGTCTTCACTTATTGGAAACTAGCCTTTTTATGGCGATGAGAGTTTAAATCTGGCAGTCACCACTATCAGAATCGTCTGGACAAAATTGTCCATATTTACGACATTCAGAAGTCAAGAGTGTTTAATGATTTAAAGAGACCTTCCTATGTGAGTTTAACTGGAGAGCTTTGGACCTCGCTCGCCAACGACAGCTGCTTAGCACTAACATTATACTGGATTGACAATGAGGGACATTATTGTTATGCAACTCTTCAACTGAAACAGGCAATTGAGAAGCATACTGCAAATCAGTGTACAACTGAATTTGAGGAACCTGTCAAAAAATTGGGACTAACGGACAAGCTTGTTGCCATCTGCACTGATAATGCTAGAAATACTGTACTTGGCGTTAAAATATCAAGTTTTACAGTGTAAGATGTTTGGCACATACTTTACAGTTAAGTATAAATAAAGCTTTTACATTCGCATCGATGGAAAAGGTTCTAGCTAAATGCCGAAAAATTGTAGGACCTTTCAAACACAGCTCACATTTAGAGGCTATACTCTCGTCTAAGCAAGAAGAATTTGGTCTTCCTGACTCTAAGCTGCAACAGGACATCGCGACACGCTGGAATAGTACCTACATCATGGCGGAAAGTCTTGTAAAAGCTAAAAATGCCGTAGACAACATTCTGGTAGCCAACGCATCGAATTTCTGACAACAGTTGAGCAGGAAGTGCTTAAGAAGCTAATCAGCGTATAGAAACCTTGCTTGGAAATCACTGAAATACTCGGTCACAAGTACGTAACTACTAGTGTTGTAATTCTTGCTTTTACACACCTCGAAAGCGCAACGAGATTGTACGATACCGACCCAGCATAGATTTGCAGATTTAAAGCTATGTTGCTCGATGATCTGACGGAAAGAATCAGTCAATGGCCTTCATACGACAAGTACGAAGAAGCTCGATTGACCCTCGATTCAAAAGACTACGCTGTACACCAGAAAAAGAAAACGAGAGCTAATGTGAAACAGAATTTCATCCAGCAGCACAAATCAACATCTGCCCTTACACCAAGAACAAAGTGAAAGTAATGTGCAACATAAACGAAGAAAACTATGTTTTGAGAATTCGTCGATAACAGAAATAAAGGAATACACAAATGTCAGCACACCGATAGAATTAGAGCTTCAAGTTTATCAGAGTTGCCTGAACTCGACGACCATTTTACAGATCCTTTTCAGTGAGTGGTGGAAATTTCATGCATTACAGTTGCCGTTACTTGCTACTTTAGCAAAACGGTTGGTGTGCATTCCAGCAACGTCTGTGCCAACTGGAAGAGTGTTTAGTGTCGCTGGTATTGTTGTTAACAAACTTCGTACTTCGCTTTAACCATCCAACATTGACAAGCACTTGTGCCTAAAATTTTGGCTAAAGGAGTGACTGTAAACCAGGTTTAAGGTAATTGTTATTAATTTGTATTTCTGATTTTTTTTTAATAAAGTAAAGCAATGAATACCAGATTAACAGGCTACGATACATTCAACGCCCTAACATTTTAGACAACGGGTTTGGTATCCACATAATGATAGAATAATGAATAATGTTATTTATAGTCGTATATTTTTTGTGACAGTATTTTTTATCACTAGATCAAATTACCGATTAATTGATCAATGGTGAAATATTAACCGATTAAAAATATTGATCGATCGACAGCCCTAGTTTTAACTGAAACAGTATCTTTATTCACCCTTGTGAACGCATTAATCACGAAGAACATGTCAACAGAAGGTTTGACCATTGGAAACATAAGGCAAGGATTTTAAGTGGGTCCACTTTAACAAAAATATTTTGGAGTGTGAAGAATCTTGAGTGTATTGTAGTTTTTAACTAATGCGCTGTGTGTGGTGAGGGGCATTCAAACTTATTCCACAATATTTTTGTGAAAATGAAGTTTTACTGAAAATATTTTGTGAATGTACAGTTACAGTTCAAAATATTTTTATGAAGATACCGTTTGATCTCAAAATATTTTTGTGAAGCTGCCACCCAACGGTATCAAATGCTGCCTGGATCCACCCCTGTCAATGCTCCAAGAAATTTGCTCTCAAAAGTCAAGTTTTAATGCATGTGCTCTTCATGTAGATGAAAACTGGTTGGAAGAGTTTGCTCAGAAGAGAAGTATGTCAAGGTGCATACTCTTTCCTGCAGATCAAGAACTAAGGCTGCGTTATGTGTGTTTTGAGAAGATGATAATTACAAAGATGCTAGGAAGATTTACCTTTCAAATGTTCTTGGGAAATTTCAGTATCAGATTGTGGGTTCATTTCCAGAAATATGTGTTTTTGTAAGACCATTTATCAGGCTTGCACAATTATTAGCCAAATCAGCTATGTGCATATATATTGTCAAAAATAAATATCTTCACTCGTGGACCTAAATACCATTATGTACCTTATAATCCATAGTGATATTAAGCACATTGTTGGTGTGTCAATTTATTTTCTTTGTGGACATACTGATGAATCCCAAGTGTTGGAATCAATGTGCAATAATGTACATGAACGAAATAATAAATCGACATGTTTCACCTACCGATGGAGTCATAGTTGGAAGAATTGCCGGCATGGTTGGGATTCATCAGTATGTCCACAAAGGAAATAAATTGACACACCAACAATGTGCTTCATATCACTATGGATTATAAGGTACGTAATAGAATTTAGGTCCATGAGTGAAGATATTTATTATTAACCATGGAATTTTCGGTGTGGATAATCACTATATGACCTGGAAACACACATTTTGGGTTCATGTAAGCTATTGACTATATATATTGTCATTGCCAAATATCAGTCCACTGCTGGATGAAGGTCTCCCTAAGTTTCTTCCACGATGGTCTGTCTTGAGGCAGTCTCCTCCATGTTATTCCCACACGTTTTTCAATTTCATTGACCCATCTCCTACGTGGTCACATTCTGGGTCTTTTTCTGTCTCTTAGAATCCGGTCTAAAATTTCAGTGGTTTGTCTTTCTGGCTATATGTCCAGCCAACGAGATAGAAATGCATAGGGTGCTTCTGTTGTTGGCTCTCCTTGGAAACAGCTGAAGCCAATGAAAGGATAGTCCGTCATATTTTTTAAGTCCTGTATGTGTATTGTACGTATTTTTTAAGTCTTGTACGTGTGTCAAGGAGTCACCTCAGTTCTTTCAGCTGTTCAGCGATCGTGTTATGTTAAATTACAGATTATTATCGCCTTGTGGATAAATATTTTCAACATCAGAAAGCCAGTTTACTGTATAGCTTTTGATTGTAAAAATAAATTTCACAAATAAGCTTCATTTAAAGAGGTAGAGCTGTAAATGTCCAGTTAATCAAAACACAAGGAATAAAACATCTAATCTGCTTAGCTAGTGTTTAAATCAGAAGATCAATCATTTTAATATTTGCGTTGTTTTTGACTTTTTGTTCCTACTATTTTGTAAACATTAGAGTCATACACTGTGTGGACACTAAATCATGACCAGGGGTGCAGAAAATTCTGAGGGCCCAATATTTCCTCAGAACACAATTTTTTTTTTTGCCCAAAATTTCCCCCAAAACTGGAGTGGATTTTCATACAAGTTTAAGCGATTATTATGTAAAAAAAAAATGTGTTCTGGGAAATATTGGGCCCTGAAAATTTCATTTCAAGAAATGAAATTCTCAGGGCCCATTATTTCCCGAGAACACAATTTTTTTTGTCCAAAATTTCTCCCAAAACTGTAGCAGATTTTCAAGTTTAAGCGATTATTATTAGAGTAATGTTGATGTTTAAGAATTATCCTTAAAGCCTATTACTTAAAAATTTGAAAAAAAAAAATTATTCCAATGAATAAAAAAACAATCTTACATTGATGGGTGACGTCAGTTCTCACCAAAAGATGGCAGCTTTCCCGTCTCTTTGTTGTCAATCACCTTTGATGTCTTATACACCTTGAGACGAAGTGCTGAAGAAAACTGTGTAAAATGGTATCTTCCACTTGGAAATGCCTGTCCAAGGATTCTTTTGAAACTTTGTGAAGCCTTATGAACAGGAGGTCCATTCCAAGAAATGAAGACTTCATCAAAAAGGGTGTAGATCTGGATGTTCCAATTTTGTAGGTGGTTGCAAATTACAGTTCCAACTGTTTCACAAACAGCTTTACTACAAATTTTTAAACAGTTTTCAAGTATATAAATTATTTCTGGGATGTTGGCATACACTTCAGGGTTAGTAAATTCTTCTTTTATTACTGTGTTGTCCTAGATGATTAAGTTTGGTTTTTAATTTTCTTCAGAAGAATCAAGTACTTAAAAAATAAAATGTGTTCAAAAGGTCGTTTTTCATAATTTTTTTTTTTTCCCACCTCTGGGAAAAAATTTCCCCAAAGCTACATTAATTTCCCTCGAACCTTGTTCACGCATTCGGCCATATTCTGCACTCGTGATCATGACTACTATTTACTATGGGAAACTGGCAAAGTATATGAGTTACAAACTTCAAGACTTTTCATAAACCATATTTGCTTGTTTAAGTGGTTTTTCATACATATTCCAAGCATGTCTTTCGTAACTGGCACTTGCCTACATTTTCTAGAATGTGTATAGTGTACACATAACGTTTTCCCGGATGACAAATATTTCAAAATCTTAGGAATCAGCTATTTCTTTGTATGGTACAAAAACCATGACCCATGCGCTAACTATTGGATACCATTTATTGATAAAGAAGTCATTATAGTTACTTAAATTGCAAAAGTAATTATCCTAATTGGTAATACAAATTGCTAAATGTGTAGATTAGTGTCCTGAATTATTTTGTTGTGAAAATGTGAGTACCCGGAATAAGTGTGATGTACAGATTTTAGAGTATGCAAATTAATGGCTAATGGGGCAGAAATTTCGTATTTTAAATGTCTTTTAAAAATGTTTGTCATAATGTTTATCTGTAAGTGCGATGTTGTTAAGATATGCTGCGGTAGGCTTAACGCATTGGTACGGCGATGATGTGAAGCTTTGCTCCATTGAAAGGAAGATTCACTGGGGCATGTAATTCACACACGGACGACTACAAGTGCAACCGCGTATGTTCTTGCCAGGAGAGTGAACCATGTTGTACTCATATGCTACAGAATATAGTTTGTTCATGTTTTGTCATTTTTTTCAAAGCAGATGTTGAGAAATTTTTCGTTCTTTTGCACATGATTCCCTGATTCGAAATTGCAAGTAGGAATATGCCTTTCTATGGTGTACAGAAAACTGGGGAGGTATAACTTTCGGTTCTGCTGTGAACAGTTTCCATTCATAGCTGATTTGCTGCAGGGCTGGAGAATAAGGAAGGGCTGGCCCACCAGGAAGTCAAAAGCAAGTCGCTTTGCTGGGGAGGACGTGACATCACTGCGAGTACACTGACGATTCGGGATGCTGCCTCTGAGGGCAGAAGTCATAGCTATCGGAGTAAGCTGAACACCTTTGCACGTATAATATATTTTTTAAACAATTGTGAACGTTATATATATATATAACATGGGATGTAAGGTCAGGTGATGCGTAACATCACAGCCTCTCCTTGACAAATGTCAACCCCGCCTTCTCGTGGTGCATCCTGTTCCCACTAAAGGGGCTCTGACGACCGCAAATAGCGGTATAACTATACCATCGGGATCAGAGGAAATGCTATCCCACACTCACCAACCCGCTTGGCCAGCGTGGTGAGTTATGGCCAAACACCTCCAAAATGACTCTACAACTTAAATCTTGGCCCTCAGTCTCCGGCAGCTGGAATGTACCTGGCCAAGGCAGCGGCCAGTGCGACATGAAGGCAGAGGGTGCTAAGAATCCCCGGAGGACCGGACTAGGCTGCCATTTGATGCTGACCTTGGCTACCTACAACGGACGCTCCCTATCTTCTGATTCAAGGCTTCTTGAATTGGAAGAGGAACTACAAAGGATCAAGTGGGACATCGTCGGGCTGAGTGAGGTAAGGAGAAAAGGAGAAGATCTCATTGAACTGAAAAGTGGACATCTCTTCTATTATCATGGGACAGATACTGGCAGAACTAGTGGTGTTGGATTTATAATAAACAAGAAACTGAAGGATAAAGTGGTAGAAGTTGAAAGTTCCTCTGACAGAGCTGCACGACTCGTTATCCAACTATCGAGAAGATACCAGGTTCAGATTATTCAAACTTATGCACCCACCACAAGTCATCCTGAAGAAGAAATTGAAGAATTTTATGAGGAAATTCGTCATCTAAATAATAAAGGTAAGCAGCACTTGAAGATAATTATGGGAGATTTCAATGCAAAAATAGGGCACCGGCAACAGAATGAAACTTCAGTAGGTAAATTCGGTCACGGCAACAGAAACCAGCGTGGAAATACTCTCGTTGAGTTTGCAGAGGCAGAAGGATTTTTCATCTTGAATTCCTTTTTCAAGAAAAAGCCACACAGGAAATGGACATGGAGACATCCAATATCGACAAGTGAAATTGATCATCCAATATCGACAAGTGAAATTGACGACAAGTGAAATTGATTTTATTATGTGTAACAAAAAATTCGTCATCGAAGACTGCAGTGTGCTAAACAAGTTCAACACAGGTAGTGACCATAGATTGGTGAGATGTAAGATGCACCTCAACACTAAACTGGAACGTGGCAAGCTCATAAGACAAACAAAATGTATTGACATAACCAACCTTAAAAAACACCATAATACTTTCAAGTTGGAACTGAAGAACAGATTCTCTGCTTTAGAAGGCCTAACATCGGAAGAAGTGGATATTTCTGAAGTTAACAGAAAAGTAACCAAAGCTCTTATGGAAACAGCAACAAAATTAGCTGGGTCTAAGAACAAGTTGCATGTAAACAAATTATCAGGAAAAACCAAAATGTTGATGCAAAAAAGAAGAGAGATGAGGACAACTAAAGAAGATGTGACTTCCAAAGTGGAATATATAGAGCTATGCAAGACAGTAAGAAAAAGTATCACTGAAGACGTAAGAAAATTCAACTGTGAACTAGTAAGGAAAGCAATTGAAAACAACCAAAGCCTAAAGATAGCAAAGGGACATCTCAGTAAGGGAAGAAAACAGATTATGGCTCTGAGAAAAGAAGATGGTTCTATAACAAGAAATAGAGGCGAAATTTTGACAAAAGTGAAAGATTTCTACTCCAAACTATATGAAAGGGATGATACATGTACTCCAGACATCATGAAAGGTACCGGAGTTCTTCCAGTCCTCCCAGCAGAAGTTGCTCATGCAATCAAGAACATGAAGCGGGGGAAAGCTCCAGGAGAAGATGGAATTACTATAGACATCATACAAGAAGCAAGTGGAGAAATTGAAACAGTACTCGCCCAAATTTTCACTCGATGCCTTAATGAAGGGAAGATTCCTGAGGATTGGAACAATGCTACAATGATCCTGCTACATAAAAAAGGTGACATTGAGGATCTCAGGAACTACAGACCTATCAGCCTCCTATCAGTGGTTTATAAAATCTTCACTAAAGTTCTTTCACACCGCTTGAAGGTAACACTGGACATGGCTCAACCGAGAGAACAAGCTGGATTCAGGAGTGGCTACAGCACAATAGATCATATCCACGTACTGAGAGAACTAATTGAAAGAGCGAGGGAATATGAACTTCCATTGTGCATGGCTTTTATCGATTATGAAAAAGCCTTTGATTCGGTGAAACCATCAGCAGTTACCACGGCTCTGAAATCCTGCGGTATTGAAGATGCATACATTAATATTATTAATAACATCTATGAAAATGCAAGTGCAAAGATTCGGCTGTTTGAAAATACAACACACATAAAAATTGGAAAGGGAGTGAGACAAGGTGACACCATATCTCCGAAGCTCTTTAATGCCACATTGGAAAATGTCTTTCAATCACTGAACTGGGAAAACAAAGGGATAAAGATTAATGGAGATTATCTAACCCACCTTCGTTTTGCTGATGACGTAGTCATTTTTGCAACTACCCCATCAGAGCTGCAGAGTATGATCCAGGAACTTGCTGACAAGAGTAAAGAAGTGGGATTAAAAATGAACTTTCAGAAGACAAAAGTGATGTTCAATGCTTTTACAAGAAATGAAGATTTATCGATTGATGGAGAAAAACTGGAGATAACAGATACGTATGTTTATCTTGGACAGCAGATATCAAGTGAGGGTCACATTGATGAAGAAATTAATCGGCGTACAAAACTTGCCTGGAGAGCTTTTGGAAGAAACAGCATAATTTTCAAGAGCAATATGCCGTTATGTCTTAAAAGAAAAGTGTTTGATCAATGCATCCTTCCAGTGCTTACGTATGGTGCAGAGACGTGGACCTTAACTAAAAGAGACATACAAAGACTGCAGACAACTCAAAGAAGCATGGAGAGGTGCATGCTTGGTATAACCAGGAGAGATAAGAAGAGGAACTCGTGGATCCGAAAAATGACGAGAGTGGAAGACATCATGATCAGAGTTAAATCCCTGAAATGGCAATGGGCTGGACATACTGCCAGAAGGACAGACCATAGATGGACAGCCGAAATTTTAGATTGGATTCCAAGGGACAGGAAAAGACCCAGAAAAAGACCACATGGGAGATGGGTGGATGAAATTCGTAAATATGCGGGAGTGACATGGAGGAGACTGGCACAAGACAGACCGTTGTGGAGGAAACTTGGGGAGACCTTCGTCCAGCAGTGGATTGATAATGGTTGACAATGATGATGATGATGATATATAACATAGCAAGTAATGCCATTCATGATTTACACGGTGTTATATCACATACATCTGTTGCCACAAAAAATAGTGAAAAACTATACACATACGTTATAATTCAATGATTTCACTAAGTGTTTCCGAAATTCAGGTAAATCGACAGGGTAATAGTCATTATAACATTTCATATCTAATGCCATGATAAAAACACTTTCTGCTATCAATAGAACATGAACAGAGGAAGGAGTCTGGATACTAACATTGCACCAATCAGGGATAAATATGCCATTATTTACATTACATGCAAGTACTGTATTATAAAGGTGCTCTTTAATGCTATATTTGTCTTCATTTACTCGTAACTCCAAATTCCTCCTTGTAGAACCTACGTAATTACTGACATGCTGTTTTGTAACTGGGTCTAAAAGCGGAATATTGTAAACACCCCAACTTCACAAAATATCAAGTTTATCTCTGTCTCGTCTGAGTTCTGCAAAGAAATTATTACACCTAATGCCTAATTGTAATTTATATTTGGAACACACATGTAACAACAAATTTGTAACACCAAGTAAGTATTCTAGTGATCCAATGAACTTCTGACTACGTTCATTATCTCTGATCAACGTAGTAGAACAACGTGTTATTACCCTTTCATGAATTCTGCGGGTAATATAATCCAGGTACCCAAACATGTTAGTCATCTTAAAAATTCCATTGATCTCACTGTTTTAAGCTTGGTCTGTAGATGAATGTGAGTAAGCTCTCCTGAAGTAAAAATCAATCGCTGAAGTTTTCTGCTTAAAAGGATGACATGAGTTATACGGAATGATAGAACAAACATAAGATGGCTTTCGATAAACAGAAAATGATAACTCATGGGTGGTGGAGTCGTTTTTCATGAAATGAATCACAGATTCATTTCATGAAAAACGAATTTCTGGTGCCATTGACGGATACTGGGACGAGATGCAAGGTTGTTTTCCCACACTTAGTCCAGAAATGTTGAATTTGTGTATCAGATTTTGATTCGATGAACTGAGCGACACTCTGCGCTCTCTCTTGTGGGGACCACATTTTCGTAGAACAGCACCTGCTACGCCAGTAAGGGACCTATAACAAAAAAATATCTCTTTGTGTCCAGCCAATTGCCATTTCAGGAATTTTACTGATCACGATGTTGGCTACTCCTGTCATGTTCCTTATCCACGAGTTCCTCTTCATATCTTTCCTAGTTAAACCAAGTATGCATCACTCCATGCCTCTTTCCGTTTTCTGCGGTCTTTGTATGTCATTTTTAATTAAGGTTCACATTTCTGCTCCTTATGTAAGCACTGGAAAGATTTTCATTGACTAAACCATTTTCTTTTAAAACATAATGGCAAATTGACCTTAAAAATTGTACTGTATCTTCCAAAAGATCTCTAACCAAGTATATTTTATATATCATCATCATCCATTATCATTCCACTGCTGGAGGAAGGTCTCCCTAAATTTTCCTCTAATCCCAGTTGTATAGTTATACCACTATTTCATGGTCATCACAGCCCCTTTAGTAGGAACAGATTCACTGAGATAAGGCAGTGTTGACATTTGCAAAGGAAAAGCTATGATATGTTTGTGCATCACCTGACCTTGCATCCCATATATATATATATATGTATCATCAGCGTCAACTATTATCAGTCCACTGCGGGATGAAGGTCTCCCCAAGTTTCTTCCACAGCTGTCTGTCTTGAGCCACTTTCCTCCACGTTACTCAGGAGTGCTTTTGAATTTCATCCACCAATCTCCCATATGGGCTTCTTCTGGGTCTTTTTCTGTCCCTTGGATTCCAGTCTAAAATTTTGTTGTCCATCAATGGTCCATTTTTCTGAGAACATGTCAAACCCATTGCAATTTCAGGGATTTTACTCTTATCATGATGTCTTCCACTCTTGTCATTTTTCTTATCCACAAGTTCCTCTTCTTACCTTCCCTGGTTACACCAAGCATGCATCTCTCCATCCTGCTTTCAGTTGTCTGCAGTCTTTGTGTGTCTTTTTTAGTTAAGGTTCATGTCTGTGCTCCATATGTAAGAACTGCAAGAATGCATTGATTAAACACTTTTCTATTAAGACATAATGACATATATTGCTCTTAAAAATTGTATTGTTTCTTCCAAAAGCTCGTTAACTAAGTTTCATGTGTCAGTTAATTTCTTCATCAATGTGCCCTTTGCTTGATTCCTGCTGTCCAAGGTAAATATAGGTATCTGGTATTTCCAACTTTTTGGTATCAATCGATAATTCTTTATTTCTTGTACAAGCATTGTACATCAGTTTTGTCTTCCAAAAGTTCATTTTTAAGGCTGCTTCTTTATTCTTGTCAGCAAGTTCTTGGATCATACACTGCAATTCTGAAGGGGCTGTTGCAAAGATGACTATGTTATCAGCAAAACGGAGGTGAGTTATATAATCTCCATGAATCTTTATTCCTTTGTTTTCCTAGTTTAATGATTGAAATGCATTTTGCAATGTGGCATTAAAAAGTTTGGGAGATATGGTGTTACCTTGTCTCACTTAATTTCCAATTTTTATTGGTGCTGTATCTATCCACAAGAAACTGAACATTTGCACTTGCATTTTAAGATGTTACTAATAATACTAATGTATGCATCTTCAATACTGAAGGATTTCAAAACCATTGTTACTGTTAATGGTTTCACTGAATCGAAGGCCTTTTCATAATCAATAAAAGCCATACATAATGGAAGTTCGTATTCCCTCGTTCTTTCAATTAGTTCTCTGAGCACATGGATATGATCTATAGTGCTGTAGCCACTCTTGAATCCAGCTTGTTCTCTCGATTTAGCGATATCCAGTGATGTGAATAACCTTAGTGAGCGATGTGAAATAACCTTCGTGAAGATTTTATGTGTGCAGATATTTTTTGGCAGTGTGTGTGTGGCTTTTTTTTTAATGATTATGAAAAGGCTTTTGATTCCACAAAACCATAAGCATTTGATATGGCTTTGAAATCATGCGGTATTGAAGATGCATACATTAGTATTATTAGTAACATCAATGAAAATGAAGATGCAAAGGTTTGTCTATTTGAGGTTGCAGCACCAATAAAATTTGGAAAGGGAGCGAGACAAGGTGACACAGGATCTCCCGAACTCTGAAATTCCACATTGGAAATTGTCTTTCAGTCATTGAACTGGGTAAACAAGGAGATAAAGATTAATGGAAATTATTTAACTCACCTTCTTTGCTGATGACATAATCATATTTGCAACTACCCCTTCAGAGCTGCAGAGTATGATGCAGGAACTTGCTGACAACAGTAAAGAAGTGGGATTAAAAATGAACTTTCAGAAGATAAAACTGATGTCCAATGCTGTTTCGAGGAATGAGGGTTTTGTGATTGATGAGGAAAAGCTCAAGGTAACCAATACCTGCATTTAACTTAGACATCAGATACCAAGCAAGGGTCACATTGATGAAAAAATTAATTGGCACATAAAACTTGGCTAGAGAGCTTTTGGAAGAAACAGTACAATTTTCAAGAGCAATAAGGCATTATGTGTTTAAAGAAACGAGTTTAATCATTGCATCCTTCCAGTTCTTGCATATGGAGCAGAGACATGAACCTTAACTAAAAAAACATACAAAGGCTGCAGACAACTGAAAGAGGCATGGAGAGATGCATAATTGGTGTAACCAGAAAGATAACAAGAGGAACTCATGGATAAGGAAAATGACAAGGGTGGAAGATATCAGAGTAAAATCCCTGAAATGGTAATGGGTTCAACATGTTCTCAGAAAAATGGACAACCAAATTTTAAGACTGGATTACAAGGGACAGAAAAAGACCACATGGGAGATGGATGGAGGAAATTCGAAAGCATGCCAGAGTAACATGGAAGAGACTGGCTCAAAACAGACAGTTGTGGAAGAAACTTGGGAAGACCTTCATCCAGCAGTGCACTAATATTGGTTGACAATGATGAAGATATATATGTATATACTGTATATGTATATATGCAGACTCCCGTAATAAAAATAAGAAATGATGAGTGCAAATCAGAATGGATGAAGAAGGCAAAAAAACATAATGCGACCGGTTTGTAATGCAATCATCAGGGGGAGTATCTATTCGGTGGAAGTGGTTTTCATAATACCAGTGAAAGGCAGGTAACCAATGCCTGCTGATAAATACTAAATACTCCCTAAACTGCATAACTGGCTGGAACCACAAAATAAACCATAAAACACAAAATTTGCAACCAGAGCATATCTTTGTAAAAGAGCCACCAATCAGTCAAGCATTAGATAAAATCAAACCTCCACCTGAACCTTAGTGAAGATTTTTAAACCACTGAAAGGATGCTGATGGACCTGTAGTTCCTGAAATCTTCAATATCACCTTTTTATGTAGCAGAATCATTGTAGCATTGTTCCAATCCTCAGGAATCTTTCCTTCATCGAGACATCTAGTGTAAACTTGGGCAAGCGTAGTTTCTATTTCTCCACTTGCTGCTTATATAGAAAGAAAAACTGTAATTTCTTCTTTTCCTGGAGCTCTTCCCCTTTTTATGTTCTTAATTGCATGTGCAACTTCTGCCAAGAGGACAGGAGGAACTTTGGTACTGGTACCAAAGTTCCTCCAATATATTGGGTATATAAATAAATTTCCGTTCGGGGTCATACTTATTACTGCTCGCATGTATTTTAAGGTGGCAACACTGCGATATTGCATTACAAGACGCCAGCTGTCAGAGTCTCAGTATACGACGTTCGATTGAGATGCGAAGACGTATTTGTTTTACTCTATGGAAAATGGCAACTTTCGTCTCGACAAAACAGCATTTGCGGGAAGTGTTAGTCCAATACTTTATTGTCAAGAAAAGTGCTGCCAACAGCTATCGCTTAATGTCAGAAATCTATGGTGAACATTCCCCATCCATAAAAACGTGTGGTTTAGACGATTCAAAGAAACGATTTCGATGTCAGTGATAAAGAACGTTCGGGACCACCCCAAAAAAAATGCTGATGCCGAATTGGAAGCTTTACACGACAAGGATCTGTGCCAGACCCAAAAAGAACTAGCAGCAGCATTAAATGTTAGTCAACCATGCATTTCACAACGTTTAGCTATCATGGAAATGGTGCAAAAAGAAGGGAATTGGGTTCTACATGCTTTGTGGGGAAAAGACCTTGCACATTGAAAAACCATTTGTAAATTGCTGCTTCAAAGGCAAAAAAGAAAGGGTTTTTGCATTGTATTATTACTGCCAACGAGAAATGGATATGGTACGATAACCCTAAACTGCAGAAAGCATGGGTGAAGCCAGGTGAACCAGGACCTTCAATGCCAAAACGCAATATCCATGGTTCAAAGGTAATGCTGTGTATCTGGTGGGACCAGAAGGGTTTGATCCACTATGAACTACTGAAACCGTTAGAAACTATTACTGGTGGTCGGTATCGAACCCAATTAATGCGTTTAAAACGAGCTCTCACGCAAAAACGGCCGGATTGGGAGAAAAGACTCAACAAAGTCATCTTACAGCATGACAACGCAAGACCACATGTTTCTCGACCTGTGAAAAAATACTTAGAAGGATCCGACTGGAAAGTTCTACCCCACCCACCATATTCGCCAGATATTGCGCCATCGGATTACCATTTTTTTCCGGTCGATGCAGTCAGCACTTTCTGGAGAATGGTTTAGTTCTTATGAAGACGTCAAAAATTGGCTGGACAACTGGATCTCTTCCAAGGAACCGGAATTCTTCCTTCGGGGTATACGTTCACTGCCCGAAAGATGGGGTAAAGTTGTAGCTTCAGAGGGAGCATACTTCGATTAATATTAAAATATTGTTTCTGTTCTCCAACAATTTGTTTTGTTTACTTCAAATCCCTCAAAAACGTATTTATATACCCAATACATATATTCATTTGTGAATGAAACAGCATATCATTCAGCAATAAACATACATAATGAAAGTGCTAAAAGTAGAACGTCACCAAATTGAAGGGGGCACCAGCCCTCCCTCCCTGCAGGTACCCATGATTCTGCTAGATGATGTGTGGGTGCTTCTTTTGGGAGTTTTGTATTAAAATCGTCAAAATAAAAGAAAGGCTAAAGAAAAGACACATTTGAAAACAGTTTTTTTAACAATCCCCCAAAAAGCATACAGTTATCAACAGAAGCACGTTGATGCATACAAAGAAATAATAACTTAGTGGTACCTGCATTTTTCTTATTCTCTTTGTTTCCTGTATTATATCTGAATAAACATATCAAAATCAGTTCTCTCTCCTGAAGTTCAGGTAGGCAGGTAGAATCGGTCATATGTGTTTACAAGAAATCGTTGGCAGCAAAAAGAATTTGATATCTTAACAGTTTAAGCAAGAATACCTTGACACATGAACCATTAATCTCCTTTTCTCAAGGCTTCTAAAACCCACAGAGCATTCAGTTCTCTACATGGATGTGAAATTAAACGGTTTTTTATTTATTTATTTATTTTAACAATTATAAATACACTATTAGATCAAGTACTATTACACACCTCTAATCCTCAGTGAAATAATTCACATTGTTGGTGTGTCATTTTTCTTACTTGTGGATTCATTGACGATTTTCAACACATGTGATATTTCTATGATAATTCCTTGGTAGACGAGACTGTTTTGGCTTTAAATTTCTTTTATGTACACTATTGCACACACACTATTGCACTATGGATGCAGCTCTTTTAATGTTAAAATCACTATATACACGTTGATAAAATACTCCATCGATGTGCCCTGTACTTATTTGCACCAGTAGTTTAATTTGAAGTTTAAAAATTCATCAATGAAAATTCACATTCCATCGATGTTTACTTGCACCACTAGTTTAAAATATTTCACTATTAAAATCCGTTAAGAAGTTTAAAATCACGGCATGCCTGAGATCACCATCACTCCACTAAAACTCTAGTTGAAGCTTTTCAACCTCTAAGAGTTGGAAAAGCTTCAACTAGAGTTTTAGTGAACTTGTCCTAATCATATGTTGCAAACCGAATATGTGCACCAGATTCCCTACGGTGGGTCTCTTTACTTGTGTGAAAAGGCCAGGATCACGTGCTCCTCCCTGCATCTGAGTTTTATGTTTTTCTCTTGGTACTGTGCTGCCATCTATATTTCATTTGCTGTTTAATTCTCCTAAGTTTCTGACATTCCTTTTTGTCCCACTTTTCCTTCTCCATTGCTGTTCTTTATATTCTTTTTTCTCTTTTTATTAAGGCCTTCCAAGGTTCTGCTATGATGAGTGGTTCATTATTATTACAGGCCCTGTGTTTATTTTTTTCTGTGGTGAGAGCCTCTGAGTACCTCAACTCCCATTCATTCTAAAATCCTTTTTTTATTTGAATATCTTCAAATTTTGGTTTTGCATTTTCTTCAATACAGTACTGCACCATTGCTGTAACATTCTCTCTCTTTTCCCAATTTTTAATATGTTGATTTCTTCTTTTTATAAGTCTACTTTTGGTTGATCCATAATAATATATGCTCTTCCTTTTTTTTTAAACTTGGTTGTTCTAATGTTAAAGAGCGTAGGGAATCTGGTGCACATGGTCGGTTTGCAACATATGATTAGGACAAGTGTTCTGATGATGGCCTCTTAGAGGTTGAAAAGCTTCAACTAGAGTTTTAGTAGAGTGATGGTGATCTCAGGCATGCCGTGATTTTAAACTTCTTAACGGATTTTAATAGTGAAATATTTTAAACTAGTGGTGCAAGTAAACATCGATGGAATGTGAATTTTCATTGATGCATTTTTAAACTTCAAATTAAACTACTGGTGCAAAATAAGTACAGGGCACATCGATGGAATGAGTATTTCATCAACGTGTATATAGTGATTTTAACAATAAAAGAGCTGCAACCATAGTGCAATAGTTACATAAAAGAAATTTAAAGCCAAAAAAGTCTCGTCTACCAAGGAATTATCATAGAAATATCACATGTGTTGAGAATCGTCAATGAATCCACAAGTAAGAAAAATGACACACCAACAATGTGAATTATTTCACTGAGGATTAGAGGTATGTATAATAGTACTTGATCTATTAGTGTATTTATAATTGATACTATGAACTTTTGGCGTGAGTTATCAACGTGGACCTGAAACAAACTTTTGTGGTTCTACTAAGATATTTTATATTTATTTATTTAAGTGAGCAGTGGCAAAAAGATTTTATGCTGACTAGAAAGCTTCAGTAAGTTATTTGAAGGCATTTAAATGTTTTTAGTAAAGCAGAATCCTATGTGTGTTGCTGATACTTTTTTATAAATTATTCTGATTACCTGTGCCACTTGGAGGCTGAAAAAATAAAGTACAACAGTAACAGGGATGTTGAAATAAAAACTTATGTTATATGACAAATCCTATGAAACAGAAAATGTGTTGCACACTTATAAATAAATTGCAGATATATTTTTTTATATTTAGTATAGATATTCTGTGTAATCATGTATTTTTCTTTCTTTATGTTATAATTTTTTTCTGGAGTCTCAATGAGTAACGTGCTTTTTCTTTATTATTCAAGCACTGAGCATTCTGTGTCAGCTGTTTTTATTATTTGCATTATTGAAAAAAGTGTCAACAGCTCTCGAACCCTTGTTCAGGGTATCCCAGAAAACCAGCACTTTTATTTATTTATTTTATTGTTGTTTTACCTGTAAAGCAATATCTAATATGAATCCATAATTTAATAACTTGAATGTTCAATAATTCTTAGTTTACGTCTAAATTTAACAACATATTTTATTCCTATCATTCTGATTGATTGCTTGCACAAATTGAAAAATATATCTGCCATTAATCAAGCCCAGTTATGGTTATTTCAAAATGTCACTATTTGAACGTTCTTTTTTAATTTTATTATTGGCATTTGTTAGTTTTCAATATTGTTCGAATAACAGAAGTTTAAACAAATCAAAGGTAGGAGGGGGGGGTTTCTTTTTAATCTTTCAGTAATGTTTATTTCTATATTTTAAAAATATCATTTCCACATTTTTGCTTCCAGTTACAAGTTTCCGCTCTATGTTTTATAATAATGTACATCCTACTAACACTCCTTCGTTTTTAAAGTTCTGAAATAACAGTTATTCATATGAAATATTAAATTCACTCGCAACCATAGGCGCCAATTATGCATGTGCTAACGGTCTTCGTGCAGTACATTGATATGGGCCAGGAAATACGCTGAGGCACTGAATGTAAGTAAATTCACCACAGGAGCAAAATTCTCAGTATAAAATTCTATTAAGTGAATTTTTGGTTTAATATTTTCCTAATTAATCCTTTACCTAATCGGTCGCAGAATATTTTACAAGTTGATGTTGCTCTGCGGTAAGATCCCGTGTATCCAATCGTCAGACAGGTGGTAATGCCTGGCATGTAGCAGTGGTTTCTATAGTAACATGTTACCGCCGAGATAGTTTCCACCAAAATCGGAAGACATTTACTTCTTATGTCCAATAAACTTTGAAGCTTGTTTTCAGACGATCCATTTCGTGAATGTGCGAAAGCCAAGATAAATATATTCCATGAAACTCCAGCAAATCATAGCTCTTTAAGGTGGTTCCACCAAAAATCTCTGTCTTGTGCTTTCCATGGTAAAACTTTTTGCATATTTTCTTCGCAATTAATGTGTTCCCAAGGATGAAAATTTGCACATCGATAAAACTAATTTTAAGTTATAGCATGGTTTACTTAATACTTCCTAAAACATAACCATAATTATATAAAAAATTAATCATTTTTCTTTTGGTAATGTTCAGACCTGTTAATAGATGGCGCGACCTGTACATTGATGACGTCAATAGACAAAAAAATGTTGGATTGCTTAATTGTGTTTATGTTTTAGCAAGTATTAATTATCCCATGCTGTAACTTAAAGTTAGTTTTATCGATGTGCGAATTTTCATCCTTGGGAACACATTAATTGTGAAGAAAATATGTAAAGAAGTTTTACCGTTGGAAACATAAAGCAGAGATTTAAGGTGGAACCACCTTAATTGTCATATTATGATTTGCATTGTATATTTTCTTCATCTTTCTTTCCACAAAACTAAAGCGGGAATTTGCAGTTTTGTCGGCATAAGATTTTTTTTTTTTTTTTTTTTTTTTTAAGAAACACGAAATCGAGGAAATATTTCCCAAGAAAGTGAATAAATAAATTAGTTTCCAGTGAGACTTTGGCTGAGTTACCATGGTGTATGTGGAACCGACTGAGCGAAAGTACGAGATGAAGAGAGTGAATGTGTTGTTAGTTAGCTGTCGGTAGGGTGCTTCGTCCCATGAGAATGAATTGGATCAAATCTCAGAGTAAAGAAATGGTGTGAATATCTCGTGTTCTACAGGAAGCTGTTTAATCGGCAACTGAAATACGTATGGAAATCGTGTAAGAGAGCACGAATGGTCATAATGAATATAACCATGCTAATTTTCAGCAATAAACTTGCAGTAACTAACAGTATATAAATTTTGCAAATTTCACACTTGTCAATGGTATATCAAATGCTTTAATTACATATCTTGCATGTAATAAGTGAACCGTATGTTGAAAGAAAAATTGACGAATGGTCATTTTCTGCTTTAAGTGAGTTACAGATGAGACAAAAAACAACATGGCTGACCCAGGAAACCACTCGTGTTGGATATTTCTGCAGTATAATGTATCGCGAACTTCAAAAATGTACAAAAAAAAAAAAAAAAAAAAAAACCAACCCGCGCACGCATCTCATCTGGTACTTTTTTTTGTCATGTAACACCATATTAGAAACATTTCAATGGTAAAACTTAAATAGGAAAAGCATTTGCGAAGTCAAATTGCAGTGATACAACTAAAGTGCAATGTGTGCTAAATAGCTTAATTATTTTATTTTGAAAGAAAAATTAATAATTAATGAATCAATTTCGCTGTGTTCCAATTTTTGATTCCAACAAATGAGCTGAAAATGGGTGTTCATATCACAAGTGAGATTTCTTTAAGCCGAATGGTTTCCATTTGCAGTTGCATCATCGAAAACCAGAAATAAACTATCGATAGATCAAAAAATAAATAAATAAAAAATAGCAGTGCTCTATCGAGATGCGATCTGCACGAACTATCGATGGTGTCTCCAGCTCTGCCCATCACCAGGGCCTAGACCAAGGAGGTTAGAAGTACGAGAAGGTGGCAACAGCCATAGCCACCAACTTTGCAGAAATCCAATGACATGGAGCATAAGCAGAGAAAAGATGAGGGGGATAAGTTAAGGTATGAAAATACAATGCAGACTAATTTTTTTTCAAAAAGATTCTATTTAACCTAGATTTTGTCCCAAATGCATCAACCTGTTGTCGAAGACCAGATGACCATAACATTTTCGGCAGTTATTTTGTTTCTTTTCTTTTTTTCCCCTGAATTTTGGGAAACCAGGGGCTTTTCAAAACACCTGAACATGAAGATCAAATTTTTGAATTTTTTTTTCCGAATTATTATTTGCTTTTTCCAATCCCATGGCAGTTCACATTTGTAAAAATAATGTGAATAAAAAAATTCTTGTAAAAGACGCAAAACTTTCAATGGGTGCCTCGCACCCATTGAAAACATTTAATGGGTGCGCAGGCCACGGAGCACCCACACAGTCGGCGCCCCTGGCAACAGCCCCTCTCTCTCTCTCTCCCTGTGCTTCTGGCGTGACGCCACTTTTTATCAGCTGACTACGCCAATGCGCCCAACCTGAGAATCTCCTGTATATCTCTATTAGGGATCTCGCGATTTTGAACGGGTTTTTCGGACTCTTACTATACCCATACAGGTATGAAAAAAATTGAGGCTGAAATATTCATTCCCATAATAAAAAATTTCCAGAAAGAACAGGAAACCATTTGTTCGTATTTCTTTAAAAAAATTGAGCAAAATAAGGATTTTTTGAGCGGAAGTGCATAGTGCGCATGGTTACTTGCATTTTTTTTTTTTTTTTTTTTTTTTTGATTGAAGGTTTAACGACCGCCGTGAGCAACTCAATGGGCTATAAGCAGTCGCCCGTCCCTAATTTAGGATCACTGGTTCCAGGGAAGGGAGAGAGCCAGTGTCGTAAGACAAACACAACATCCATGCTTCACCGGGATTCGAACCCGGACCCCGTTCGGACGAATGATCAGAGGCCATCGCTTAGACCACTGCGCCACCGGGGCGGCTGGTTACTTGCATACTGCCCATGTGCAAGATAACCATGTTTAAAATATAACCAAAAGCCTAATGTTAAGAAATAAGAAGTTTGAAATATTCCATCTTTGGTTTGCATGGTCTAAGCAAAACTGTTTAAGCCACAGGAACCGCCCCGGTGGCACAGTGGTCTAAGCGATGGCCTCTGATCATTCGTCCGAACGGGGCCCGGTTCGAATCCCGGTAAGGCATGGATGTTGTGTTTGTCTTACGGCACTGGCTCTCTCCCTTCCCTGGAACCAGTGACCCTAAATTAGGGACGGGCGACTGCTTATAGCCCATTGAGTTGCTCTCGGTGGGCGTTAAACCTCCAATAAAAACCCCACAGGAAGTGACGTCACGTTCCCGAACTCCCGCAGCGCAGACTCCCACCACCTCAGAGAGAAGACGGAAACAGCTGATCTCTTTTGGCTTCACTCAAAACGGGTCCCTTCACCTCCTCTTCTTCTAACCTTCTTGACCTAGACCCACATGTGATTAGAGGTACAACCTGCGAAAAAGCGATTTCGAAAGTAGAACATAGAGCTCTGGGCAGCAGATGCACGCCGCCCCGGTGGCGCAGTGGTCTAAGGCGCTGGCCTCTGATCATTCGTCCGTAAGGGGTCCGGGTTCGAATCCCGGTCAGGCATGGATGTTGTGTTTGTCTTACGGCACTGGCTCTCTCCCTTCCCTGGAACCAGTGACCCTAAATTAGGGACGGGCGACTGCTTATAGCCCATTGAGTTGCTCACGGTGGTCGTTAAACCTCCAATCAAAAAAAAAAAAAGCAGATGCACAATGATCCTTCTCTATGCGTACCACATGTGAGCAGTAATCACGTTAAGTTCCCAGTTTGTCTGCGCTTGAAAGTAGAACACAAACTCGTTGGGGCTCTCATAGGAGCATGTTGGATTTTTACCTGTGGGAATTTATGTGGCGAAAAAGATTGAAAACTAATTATTATCCATTTTTAGAAATTATGAAAGATATCGTAGTGTATTGGCCCCCAAAGTGATATTGGTACCTAATTTGTAGCTTTTTGTTTTCTTATAGTCGATATTATTTTCTTTTATATATTTCTTAAATAGTTTAAATTTTGTTAAAAAGCGAATAAGTAGGTTTCTGCTATTTATAGTGTCATTTTATATACCAATAAAAAAACATTCTGTAACATTTGTCGTGAACTACTTTCTCTCATGTTGGATGTGATAAGATTTAATGTAAACAAAGCGGACCGATACACTCAAAATCGGGCCGCCTCGGTGGCGCAGTGTTCTAAGCGATGGCCTCTGATCATTCGTCCGTAAGGGGTCCGGGTTCGAATCCCGGTGAGGAATGGATGTTGTGTTTGTCCTACGGCACTGGCTCTCGCCCTTCCCTGGAACCAGTGACCCTAAATTAGGGACGGGCGACTGCTTATAGCCCATTGAGTTGCTCACGGTGGTCGTTAAACCTCCAATCAAAAAAAAAAACAACACTCAAAATCGGAAACTGCTGGAAAGCATTCTTAGTCAGAAGTCAAATAGTGTCATTTTACATAACAATGAACAAAAGCAAACAGTGGCGGACAGATCGATAACAGGGAAGGTCCGCTAAACCGAATATCAGTCAGTTTGAATAATCGTACTCACGAAAAAAAGAAATTAATAGACGTCGTAATAGGGAGGTATGCTGTACGGACATAAATGCAATGTATATAGATCTTAGTGGAAGATATGAAGACATGAAAGATGTAACTAGTAGAATAACAGGAGTAATTAAAACACGAGAAAGAATGGTACACAGCATCGAATGATGCAAGTGCAAAAACAAAAATCACTAATGATTTTTAAGTTGCTGAGATATTCACACTTAAAAACACAACAGCAATGCAAAACTCATCTAGGCCGCCGTGAGCTGTGCGTAAACATTTGAAATAATGAGACGCTACAGTTTGCCATTTGACTAGGTCTTTCTCTAATCATATGTGGGTTTAGCCAGGGCTAGAGGCCATCTTTATACCTCACCAGACCTACAACAAGGCCACGTGACTTGCCCGTGACGTCACAATCGTAGGGCTACTCCTTATGGATTTGACTCGTTTCGTAGTTTGTTGATATTATATTCGTTCTTGTTGGCTAGTTGTGCTGTTCCAGTGAATGTTGTTTGGATATTTACAGCGCGTTTTAAACTTATTGTGGATATTTTCAGTGGTAAGGTATGTTTCTTTTCTTTTATTAGTATTCAGTAGTAAAATTTTATAAATTCGAGCTGTTGACTGAATGTCACTTAATTCTTCACGAAGTGCGGGTTTTACGTTTCATAAACGTTCTTATTGCTGCGATGTAATTTATACATTTTAGGGATGTAATTTTATACATTTTTTTATATGTATTATGTGCATGCTGGAAATGGTACAAGTTTGTAATGGTATACATTTTTGTAATTCGTTGTTGAAGTGATCTTAGAAATGGGTGCGTGGTTCAGAAGTCATGAAAAATCATTTCTTTATTCTGTAAAAGTTCGTTATGAATATTGGTAGAGTTACAAGAAATTACGAAATTTTCGTTTTAAGTAGCATATCTTAGTGGTTGTTTAATGATTTTAAAACTGATAACTTGGAATTTCAAAAGTATTTTCTATTGTATGCCACCAGTAATTCTGTATTTAACCCTACACACATAGCTTTCATTCTTGCGTTCTGGGGCTTATTGTGAATGGATTTTCGTCTTTTGAAAACCTTGGAGACTTGTTATGATTGTCAAGTTATTCAAAAACTCATTTCCTTCTCATTTATATTACTTTTTCCTCCGAGGACTGCGAAAGCGTATTTATATATGATCACTGAAAAATGTGAAGTTGCACTAAATGTTTCAAAAAGTGTTCAAAATGTTTTTAAGAAATTCGCCGTAATTGCTAAATGCCATCCATGTATTGTGGATCGTGTTGTCTGCTGGTAGGAAAAAGTTTTTTTACAGGAATTTGTTACATTTCTGGAAGTTCATGAGACTTTCTTATGGAATCGGTGGTAATGCCCGTTCTAGCGCTATGGAGATATTTCGGGTTTTCCACATTTAAAATTTGACAAAGTTCTGTTCAGTGGCGGCTTTTCAGGTGAAGTAGGTGAAGTGCCTCTTCACCTATTTTATTTGAAATAAGATTTTATTTAATAGTTTCGTATAATATATTTTTTTTTTTTTTTTGTGCCTTTATTGAGTGCCAAAATACCCAAAATGTTGATTAGATATCACTTTACAATGCGCGTTCAATACGGAAAACAAGTCCTTATACGCAAAACAGTTCAAGTGAAGAGCTGAAATGAGAATGCTTGGAAGTCTGCAGCTTTCGTCCG
Organism: Macrothele yani; assembly: GCA_039090855.1. NCBI lineage: Eukaryota > Metazoa > Arthropoda > Arachnida > Araneae > Macrothelidae > Macrothele > Macrothele yani. The sequence goes on along the minus strand of CM077028.1, from coordinate 64,364,660 downwards.
AGTTGCCATGGTAACTGTGACGTCACCCTCTCCTATCTGCCGGGCAAGTGAAGTGTTTTATCATGAGACGTCAAGGCTCTGCACCTGGAGTCGTGACCTTACGAAGAGATCGCAGTGGAACGGGACGGATTGCCAAGGGCTCTTTGCAGTCCACTAGGGATTTTTTCTTGCGGTGTTTTGATACATACTTGAAAAAGATATGTTTTTCGTGTTTTGTGATTGTTTGTTAAAACCTTCATTAGTTACTTTAGTTTTGTGTACAGTTTAACTGATAGTGATAGTTTTAGTTTTCAGTATGTATCCTGTGAACAACATTGTCTGTAATTTATTGCAAACTCCGTTCAATCGGTGGAAAGTTGAAAATATAAGAGACATTTTACTTCAAGGACGACCGACGGATTCACTGACAATTGTCGCTAAGAAAGAAATCAACAAAAGCGGTAAATCTTACAATATTAATTTTTTAAATCGTTGGTTTACTGAATATAAATGGCTTTGTAGCCCTTCTGTGTTACAAAAATTATTTTGTTGGCCCTGCTTATATTTTAGTAATAAAATTCGGCGTGGAGTAAAGACAATTTTCAGATTTCTTAAATACAAAACGATCATTTTACAAACGTGGTGATTCTAGCGAACACCTGAAATGCGAATTAATGCTAAATAATTTTGAAAATAATCAGAACACCATTGCCGTATGCCGTCAGGGAGAGTGCTAGGCTTTTGAAAATGCATTTCAACGAAAGCGTTCGTTTAAATAGACTTTTCCTGCAGACAATGATTGATGCAGTACAGTATTTGAGTAAACAAGAACTAACATTCCGTGACCATGGCGAAGGCATTGACTCGATAAATCGTAGAAATTTAAGGAATTGCTTTCACTGTTGATATCAAGAAGTCCTTCAAAATTCAAAATCAATACGAAACGATAAAAAATGCCTTCACAGGTGACTCAAAAACTATTCAAAACGAATTAATTGAATGTGTTTCTGAATATATAAACGATCACGTCAAAAATGAAATAAATGAAGTTCAATGCTTTTATATTCAAGTAGATGGGAAGACATAACCAGACTTCCGAGTGCTCTTAAATAATAAAATCTGTTGATTCGGAAGGTGTATTGGTTGAGCGATTTTTTGGGTTTCCATGGTGTGAGTGAAGATAGAACGTCAGAAGCTTTATACAAAATGCTAGACAAAATTTTGAAACAGTTTGATTATCAGCACAAGTCAATAGGATAGGAGAATGTTACGATGGGGCAAGCGTAATGTCTGGACACTTGACTGGGCTCCAGAAAAAATTAAGCATGAAGCTTATAAATCTGTTTTTGTTATTGTTTAGTACATCGTTTGAACCTTGTATTACAGCAGAGTTTTTCTAAAATTTCTAAGTGTCGAATATTTTTGCAAGCCTCAGTGTAATTCCTTTGTTTTTTTCACCATCGCTTCACTGAGTGGTGAAAAAACAATACACTCACATCAACAACCGCAAGAGGCATGCCAACCATAACAGAAACTCGATGGTCCTCCACTTCGAAGTTAGTAAGTGTAATAGTTGAAGATTGGGATAAATTAAAGGAAGTATTCGAATTTCTCACACATAGTGATCAATCAGACAAAAAATCAATTCAACTTGCCCAAGGGTTTTTAAATGATATGAACACTTTTGAATTTACATTTTTGGGAATAGTATTTAATGAAATATTTGGTTCACCGATCTATTATTCGAAATTTTGCAGAAAAAATCACTAGACATATACTGTGTTACTCAAATTAAAAAAAAACTTATGAAATTTTGAGCCATAAAAGGAACGATGAGATATTTGAAACACTGTTTGGAAAAGCTAGCAAAATCACAGAAATAAACAGATATAAACGGGAATATGCTGCTCTTACACAAGAAACAATTTTTAAAAATTATGAACAATTGTATTTTGAAATTTTGTACCACATTCTTATGGAAATGGATATAATATTTCAAGACAGTGAGAAACTTAAACTTCAATTTCCCTGTCTTGCTGACACAACCAAATTCGCCCAATATAATTCATGCTTTTCCTCTCACGCTTTTGAAAATCTACAACATTTTTACGGAAAAATATTTACTAAACACCAGAGCCTTAAAATGAACTGAGTTTTTTATATGCTGATAAAAAATTAAGGAATGTATCTACTCATTAACTTCTTCGAGTGTTTCATGGAGATAAAGACAATTTTACAGAAGCTTATACATTGGTTTCCTTGATTTTAACAATTGCATCTGCAAGTGTTTCAGTGGAAAAGAAGTTTTTCTTGCCTGAAAAGAATACAAACTTAATCAAGAAACACTATTTTTCCAGATAAACTTGCTTCTTTGGCAAATATTTCTATTCAGAAAGACATTTTCTTGATGTCACGAAGAAACAGCCATTTTATGACGACATAAAGGGAAGAATTGATATAATATATAAAAAAATAGGTAAGTTCTCATTAACCGATTTGCATTGAAGACAGTAGATATCTTTTCATATTGCTCTTGTAGCTCTTCACCTATTTTTCTTACCACGAGCCGCCACTGGTTCTGTTGCTTAAAGAAATGTGTGTTTTCCTAGTTCAGTAGTTTTTCTTTCAAAATTAATCATTGGAATTCGCATTCCTCCCTCCCTCCACCTTCTCCAACTTGTGCTGGCAAAATTAAATTTCAAACTATGTGCTTCATCTGTCCATGATGAAATCGTGACCCATATAATCATCTTCACGGCAGAGCGAGCCACATTTTCGCATTTTTGTGATCCGTCAAATTGTTTTTACGGGGGAGCCAGCTACGACAGTATCAATTTTTTATATTTTCACGTAAAATGCATGTTTTGCCACTCCTTACGCACCCTTTTCTATAGACCGTATGCAAAGCCAGGACCGTATGCGAGGCTGACGAGAAAGACAGGCTTCGGTGCGGAAGGGAATCTGTAAGGTCACGTGACCAAGGTAGTGCTGTTGCCTCCGCTTGGGCTGCCGAGAGCAAACGGTGACCGAGTAGAGAGCTATTTTTTCCAACACGCAGCAAATATAAGGTGGCACATCTAATCATTGCATATTAATTTCAAACTATTAGAGAATAAAACGTTTAAAAGGAACATTATTAAAATGTGAGTTCTACTGAACTTAATCGTTTAACACTACTGAATTAATTTTTTTTCGTTTTCCGTGTAGTGTGGATTTTTTTGCGTTTAGCCGTTCCTTTAGCAAAGTCGTATCAAGAGACATATTCGAAAGTTTTGTTGCTCGATTTAATGAAATTAACTATATTTTTCTTCGTTGTCCGTGTAGTTCATTTTTTTCTTTTTGCCTTCATGATTTTCTAGCAACAATGAAAAGCAAATTCGTTTAATAAATAGCGTACAGAATATTAATAGCAAACGGAAAACGTCAAGCGAAATCATATTGAGGTCGAAGAAAAAGTGTTCCCTCATATACATATCTCTGGCTAAAACGTTCCTTACTAAATTAAAAAAAGTTATATTTTTTTCTTGTTCTGGAAAAAATAATTTTTGAATATTATTGCATGTATTTTGTTTAATGGGGTTATTTCTAGGACAATGCTTCTGTACACTAAAAGTACATAATTTGGAAA